>CM056719.1:89383310-91783310 GCA_029844215.1 Przewalskia tangutica
AAGCTCCTATGAATCAAACTAATCGATCATGATCACGCAAATTGACGCAACCGAATGTCACAAATTTCGGGCCTCTCTGAAGCCCGACACCCGCATAATCCTCTCGCACTTACTTGATTTAACTCGCGATCATCTTCCCACTGAATTCAAAAACTCGCGGCTACAACTCAAGAAATCTCAGAGCCTCAAACTATTCTCTCGCTCGGCGCACTACGCAGCGCGACCGAGCCGAGGCCGAATCTGCCGCGATCCAGCCCTCTCGACGGGCCACAACTTAGCCAATAGTCGGGCATCTCTTGTACTCCTAACTCTCCGCCCCAGCCGCGGATGTGGTGGGCGCGTGGTACTGTGGGTTCACGGCCAAGGCCATAGAACTCGCCTCGTATGACCGGGCCTCGAGCCCTCGTAACTCGGGTGTCTCGCTAGCCTCCGCCGCTTTGCCCTCGCCCGGTTGCCTTACGCGAGGCATAATCAGCATAGAAAGGAATTGCTAGAGGGGTCCAACCTATAATACAGCCTCTAAAGCACGTATCTCGGAATGGTAAGAATGGAAACTAATCTTAAATATCCTATAGCCTCCTCGGGACATCGCGTATGCACAACACACCGATAATCAAGACTTACTAGATACGGCTCAGACACTTTCCGAGGATTAACTGCTCGATATCACTTTTGTCACGATCTGCCCGGTTCGTGGATCGTGCCATCGGCACCCAAGTAGTCATACATCGTAGTAACCAAATGAATATAAAACAAGACAGAAATGCTTATAAAATAAGACACAATTTATCTGATGAAAAGCTTGCCTTTCGGCATAATATAAATAATTCAAGTTTTAGCCACATCCCAATCGGCCCAATAAGACATGCACTTCTAAGGAAGAACAACTATGGCGACAGGCTCCCGCCATACCCCGATCTAGACAAAACTATCTACAATACGTGAGATCATACCTAAAAGTAGAGCCTCCGGAGAAGATGGAGCTTCTGACACCAACGCAAAGATCCTAAGGATGTGGATCTAGCACCTGCTTGCCCTTACCTGCCAGATTTAACGCAGCCTCCGGAAGAGGTCGATAACAGTACTAAGTATGTGAAACTATAAAGTACTTAAAATGAAATCAAAGTATTTAAAACCTTTTCACAAATACAATCACCAATTGCACATAGTGCCACATCACAAACAACAACAGAATAGGAAAATCAGAACAGTCTATTCTAGGCGCGAATGATCGGCAAAGGCCAATCGCCCATAGTATCATTCTCGCGCCTAGTCCTCGACTTCCGCACCCGCATGGGTCCCACACGCACTCGCAGAGATATTTCTCGCATCGGGGCAGCAACCCCCGTGATCCGCCTAGGCTCCCGCACTCGGCATAGCCTCAAAAGACCGTGATAGTCTCAACAGACCGCATGTGAGTCCCCGTGATCAGCTAAACGCCGAATGATCAACTCGAGTATACCGCTGCCCGCATAGTCTCACAGACGCATAAAGCCGTATAGACCCGCGACTGGCAAGCCCTTGGTATAACAATCGGGGTAGGTGATAATAACAAGACAATGGACTTACCGGCTAGCAACGTAAGCACAACAAGAATGACCCTTACACAAAGATTACAAGACACTAACACAGTAGCGCCATAACATGCGTATCTACTTATCAAACAATCTTACTACACTTAATGTAAATCAATACAAGGCTTTTATAAACAAAACAAGTAAATGAGCCTTTTATCTTCTTAAGTCAAGTTATACCTAACTTCCCATAAAGCCAAGATAACTCTTACGCTTTGTTTTAAAACCAAATATTTATCTTCCTGTTAAAAATGATTCAAAGATTCTTTGAAATGTTTTCGCTTCTTTGTTATTCGGCTTAAGCCAGGCATTGCAGTAAGTATTATTCGTGCTTGTCGAGGCATTGCCATAAGTATTATTCAGCTTAAGTCAAAGACATTGCCGTAGTCATTATTCAGTAACATACGACGTCACCGTATCATATATTATAAAATATCATGCTTTAGGAAGAATCACATACCTTCTCAAATAAAACCACCCGCCAAGTCAATATGTCACAAGGCAGAGAGTCACCATAATAGTCGCAGTATATCTATCAAAGATCGCCTCGAGGTCATTCTAAATGTGGTTCATAATTCTACGGAAAGTCGGGCAAAGACAACCCTACCCGTGAGCTATGTAAGTCTCATCGTGAAAACATCCCACGTGAGTCTGATTCAATTATTCTTCTTTAAACCCTTCACCGTGATAACAGCCAATTCTATTCTCGTGATATTCTTCTAAGTATCTAATACTTATTCTAATACTACAACAAGAAGTATTCTCTAATTCAAAAGAGGGTTAGGATTAGTTACTCGGTAAGCCCAATAATATCCTAGATAAAGTCATACTGAGCAAGGTTTAGCTCCTAAGTCAGACGCTCCAGAGTCTAAGAAACCTTAGAAGTTCTTCACAACTTCTACTAAGGACTAAGGGATTTGGGCTAGGTATTTTGGGCATTATAATCTACATTAGAAGACAACTTTTCTACCAAGGGAGGGGGTAGATTTCGCTACTAGGGGTAGGCCTCTACCAAGCTTCTCACAAGGGGGTGTTGGACGAATTGCTAACAAAGCCGAGAGGAAGGATTTTAGACTTGAAAGCTTTTGTGGATGAAGAACTCTTCATCTCAAGAGGTATTTATAGCTCAAGCCTCACAACCAATGGCCAAGATGAAGACAAGTGCAAGGCAAGTGTAGTGAGGATTTGGCAAGTGTCCTTGGCCAACTTGCACACAAAATATCCTACCAACTCCAAGACAAAAGAAGCCAACCCAATCGCCCTATTGCCGTGTCAAGTCCACTCAATTGGAGGGTGACAAGTGTCGCCTCCCGCTGGTCCAAAATGTTTCGCCTCTCTGGAAAATCCGCAAAATACTAAATGACATAGTCGAAATTTTCTCACGAAATTCGTGGAAACGTCTTCGTGAAAAACGATTCTTCTAGTGTGTCGCACAAATAAAACGCCCAAGGCTAACTTTAAAGCCAAACTTTTCAGACGTATTCCCCACGCATACTGCAAATACGGGTATAACAAAGACGCTGAGGCGCACGATATAATTTGAGCCTTAAAGATTTGGAAAGTTTCAATTGTACACAAGTGTCGAAAGGAGTCGCTTTTACCTAAACGCTTTACTAAATCTTCATAAGGGAAAAATACTGCCATGTCATTTATAATTTTGCGGATTTTTCCAGAGACAAACATTTTGGACCAACGAGAGGGCATTAACTTGTCACCCTCTAATCGAGCACGCCAGGCGCTTTGGACGAAATGGGTGACTTTAGTTGGTAGGATATTTGTGCAAGTTGTTGCGGGTAGATGGATACGCACTTGGCTTAAATCTAGCCCTACACTTGCCTTACACTGATGAATCGTGGCCATTGGTTGGTCATTTCGACCTATAAATACCCCTTGTCAAGAGTTATTTCATCCTAAATTGAGCAATCTTTCTAAGTCTCAAATACTCTCCCTTCTAGCTGTTTCGTCCGCCACCACCCTCCCCATCGGAAGGCCCTGGCCGAAAGTATCCCCTCCTCAGGTGCTAGCCGTGGGTACCCCTAGCCTAGTTGCTTTCGTATAATACACCACTTTGTGGTATAGAAATACACTCCAAGTATTGCTATAATGCCCAAATACTTTAGCCCTTATACCTTGTAGTATTCCAAGGTTATACCTATACTAAAAGCCCGTAAATACTATTATACTTTCCTTTAGCCACTAAACTAAACCCTAAGGAAATCTTCATCGATGGTTGAAGTAATTGAGCAGGTTGGTTAGAACTTCTGGCGGTTGTTGAGCGGTCGAGCGCACGAGTAGAGCTAAACCTCGCTCAGATCGATATTTAAACTTGGATAATTTTGGGCTTATCGAGGTAAACACTCGACCTTCTATTGTAATTGGAAATTACATGTGTAGGAATATATAGTCAAGATACCATATATAGAATCAATATAATTACGCGCAATGTCTTTTGACTTAAGCCCAATTTAAAGAAGAGAATCGAATCAGAATCACATAGATCAGACATGAGACTTGTGTAGCTTTATCGTGAAGTAGAATTGTACACGTCCGGATTAGACGCATAACCCTCTAGGGAGTTGTTGGCTCATAGCGTGCCCCGTGTATAGAGAGATCTACGCGTCATGTGTGGGGGTGCCGAATTTTCTCAGAGAATATTCTACGCCGAGATCTAGATGTTAATAGCGCCGCGCCTCTATAGGTCAAGTACCACGTGTGGCGTGATCCGGCTTAAGGTGTAGCCGACTTTGAGGTACTGGAGCGCTTTTGCTATTAGTCGATAATCGCCGCGAGGTATGCGAACCTCTTCCTATCTTTTCTAGCATGATATGTGTATAACTATGTAGCACGGTAGACGCATACGTGTCAATGTAATTGATTGGTTTAAAACATAAAGTGTTATAACGCTTTACGGAAGTTGGTTATAAAACTTATGTAAGTAAGAAATGCTTCATGGTTTTTAAAGATAACCGATTTGACTTATAACCGACTTGATGGTGATGATAAGAATCTTGAAGTATTTTGAAAGAATTAAGAAACCTTTTGAAAGAAGAGTAATACTTGGTTTTGAAACATAAGAGTTATACTAGCTTTACGGAAGTTAGGTATAACGCCTTAAGAGAGATAAAGAGAATGGTTTATCGATTTTTAGAAGTTAAGAGACTTAATCTTAAAAGATAAGAGACTTGACTTGAATGAATTAAATATGAGTTTTGTGTAAAACCTCCTTCGTGAATAATGAGTACTTGGTTTTTAAAAGGAATAATGTTTTACTGATTTTGGAAATCGAACGAGTATCGACAAACCACCGCAGCTGCTAATAAAAGGAAATGTTTTGACTAATTAAGTATTATTAAAACCAGAGAAACCTCCATCCGCATGTGGCTAAGATGAGACAAAATGATATTACATTTCCTAGATCATGGCCGCTTAATAAGATTGATTATGAACAATAACAACCTACTCACATATAAGACATATGTTTCTCAAATTGTTTAAAAGAGGATTTTATTCTTAAGAGATTAAGTCTATGGACTATGAAACCTTTCTAAAATAAGAGACTTAAGTATTTGAAATTAGGCAAACTTGAACTTTGGAAAAGAATGTTGTTACTTGATGTTAAAAGGAAAGTGTTTTGGTTTACCTAAAAACGTGAGTCACTCTATTCTAATACTACGTATCTAAAGACCTTTATAAAAGAAATGGATCTTTTAAAAGAATTTAACGACGTAATACTTTGGGGTCGAACCCGACTTTGGCCTAAAATAAACTTGAGTTGTGTGTAACTTGCCTATGTTTGTGTTTGATAGCCTTGTTGTGCAAATATCAGATTTATACCACCGCTTCTCACGGAGGTCGCTGATTTGTTATGAACGATTCTTCACCGAGTCCCACGACGGGCCGACACGATTCCATCCGACATTCACCGAGTCCCACGAGACGGGCCGACACGATTCCATCCGACATTCACCGAGTCCCACGACGGGCCGACACGATTTCATCCGATTATTCACCGAATCCCACGGACGGGCCGACACGATTCCACATGATTTCTCACCGAGTCCCACGACGGGCCGACACGATTCCACATGATTCTCACCGAGTCCCACGACGGGCCGACACGTATTTCACATGATTCTTCACCGAGTCCCACGGACGGGCCGACACGATTCCACACGATTTATACCTAGATCACGCCAGCTGCGAAGGAGTTCCACGCACGGTGGATGACTGAGGCGTGAGTCCCCGACTTGACATGATCGCTTATGTGCGAATCAGAGTTTGGTTATCATACATGTCTCCCGCTTTATATAGACTATTATGATTTCATTTACGTTGTTTTACGCTTTCACATACTGGTACCGGCAGATCGACTCCTTCTGGCCGCTCACGCCGCAGTGTAAGTACATCGGCCAGGATCCTCGCCATAGGATCAAAGTTCATGGGAAGCCCCGCTTCTTCTGAGGCTTATCTTTTGGTATGTCACCCAAGTCCGAGGTTCTGTACATTCGTGGTACGGGGCCCCGCCCCGCCATAGTTGTTGTCACTTCTGAGGTCCGTAGTAATTGTCAGGCGTAGTTTGTAAAAGGATAATTGTTCGTATTTATGTATTTATACCAAGGCAACTGCTTTGGTTGGCCTGCTTATTTATCATGTCTCTTAATTCATGTTCATGTTTTTATTTCCGCCGATTTTCTCCGATGTCAGATCACCAGGTGCCCGGTAAGGCACCACTACCACGGCCCGGTTCGGTCGTGACAAAAGTGGTATCGTGAGCGCTAATCCTCTGAAAGTGTCTACAGATCGCGTCTAGTAGAGTCTTGATTATCGTGTGTCGCGCACCACATCTATAATCGTGAGGCTATAGACATTTAGGATTGGTTTCCATTCTTCTCATTCTCGAGATCGCGCCTGTGAGCCGTGTGATAAGTCGACCCTCCGACGATTTCGCTTTTACCGCTTATGCCTCCGTAGAAGGCAACCCGGCCCAGGGCAAGGCAACGAGGGAGCCGCTAGTGAGATACGTAGGAGTACGAGGGCGCAGCCCTGGCCAAGACTGAGATTGTGCTTCAGACGGCGAAGCTTGCAACGCCGCCGCCACGGCAGAGTTTAGAGTCGCAGCAGCTGGCGCCGAGACTACAAGACTGAGCCTCCACCCCCACACCGGAGCAGATGAGACGGGTACAAGGAGATGGCCCGCCATCGCCGTGGTCGTACGATATGAGGATAGGCCGGACGCAGCAGCCTGGCCCCATTAGCACCCGTAGTTCACCCCGAGCGCATAGCTGAGACTACGGACTTTCGGTCAGAGCCCGCCGTTGTTCTATGGATCGAGAGCCGAGGATGACCTCGTGAGTTTATCCGACACCACAATGGATCATGCGAGTGATCGTAGTCTCGCAGACGTAGTCGGTGGTATTAGGTTCGCATCACCGCGTGATACCGCAATGACCGTTTGATTCGCGAGTCGCCCCGGGAGAGTACGACTCACCGCTTGGGACGAAGTTCTCGCGGCTTTTCTTGCACATTTCTTGCCCCCACAGATTTGCGAGGGCTCGGCCGAGATTTTTGACGCTGAGGCGACGCGACGGCCAGAGAGTACAACGTGAGTTCGACTCATTAGCTTGCATGTTCCTCCAGAGTAGCCGACATGGAGGACGAGTACACCGCCACGCCACCGGGCTAGATGATTACTTCGCAGGCTTGTACGGTAGCTCTTCACCGCATGGACATTGCCCGCACGCAAGCTCACGACTGATGCGAGGCACGGAGAGGTCGACGAATGACCAGATCAGCAGGTAGAGGCCGCAACAGCAGGTCCTTTGGTAACTTTCGAGGCGGCCGCCCGCCAGCAGACTAGTTATGTACCTCCGCCAGCGAATGGTCCTCCACGCCTTCAGCCGCTCGTGGTATTCGAGCCGGTCGGCTCCGTGGCTTCCGTTCACAGATATACGGTTCTAGCCACGTTCGTTTTCTCGCAGGCATCGGGCGCACGCCATCCCGGAATGTCGCTTTTTATCGGGTGCTTGTTTTTCTCGCGCCGCCGTGGCCATATGACGAAATCGCCCTAATAGGAAGGATGCGCATGAATGACTCACCACCGTCGCGCGCGTGTTCATCGCTTTCATACGCATGCAGCAGGCGTGCCTATGATTAGAGTGAGCGGAGATTCTGTATATCCTTAACACTCTAGAGATTCGTATGCATGATATGATGACCTTATTGTTGTGTGATATGTACGGATAGCGTTATGTTGATTATGAGTGAGAAAACCCGTTAGTGAAAAAGGGTAAGCTCAAAGTGAGAAAATGACGAACCTTAGAATATTACGTTGAGACCTTAGATGTAAGCGCCGCTCGAGTACAAGATTTCGGGTGATCCTTGTCGAACGTATAAGTTTACGTGGAGTAATTGCGGGAAGATTCTCGGGTAGTGTAAAATGGAAGTGGTAGCTTTCATGACCAGATAGGTAAGATTGTTCCGGATCGGGAAACAAGAGCTTGACGCGTTAAATAGTTCGTCGGGCTGTGGCGGGCCAACCCGCGCCTGCTTTCGGTGGGTCACTCGTGGTCCCGCCAGTGGTAGGGTCACGAGGGTGCTAGGCCCAAGTTTTGATGACCATCGATGAGTTCGTGGATATGTTCGACCGTGAGCGGATCGTGAAGGCCGGAATGGCCTTAGGAAGATCGAGACTAGTAAGATGACCAAGTTTCGAGGTGGTGATTCCAAAGTCTCGGGAACAGGCGTTGATCAAGTGTGGTAATGGTACTAAGAAGAGTTCGAGTGTTCGGAAGGGCACGACGAGTAAGGAAGGAAGTGAACTTGTGCCGAAAGACGGGAGTAATCATTTTTGAGAAATGAATGTGCGGGCGAGTGTCCTCGACCAAGAGCGAGAGTTGGTATTGTTTAGCATCATCGAGGTGGTTCCTCGTTGGCCTGGATTTAAGTATTTGCGCGCATGGGTTATTTCGTGGCCAGGCATGACGTTGGCAACTTGTTAGAAGAACTTTATCATTATCCGTCTTGAGAAGGAACATTCGGGACGAATGTTTCTAAGGAGGGGAGAATGTTATACCCCGTATTTCCAGAGTATGTACGTGAGGGCGTACGTATATAATTTGAGCCTTAAAAATTTGGCAAGTTTCGAAATTGTACACAAGTGCCGAAAGGAGTCGTTTTTCGACGAAACGTTTTACTAAACTTGCGAAGGGAAAAATACGGCTATGTCATTTATAATTTTTGCGGATTTTTCCGAGAGACGAAACATTTTGGACCAACGAGCGACACTTGTCACCCTCTAATCGAGCACGTTAGGCGGTTTGGACGAAATGGGTGACTTTAGTTGGTAGGATATTTTGTGCAAGTTGTTGTGGTAGATGGATAAGGTGCACTTGGCTTAAATCTAGCCCTAGACTTGCCTTACACTTGGATGAATCTTGGCCATTGGTTGGTCATTTCTTGACCTATAAATACCCCCCTTGTTGAAGAGTTATTTCATCCTAAATTGAGCAATCTTTCTAAGTCTCAAATACTCCCTCCCTTCTAGTGTTTCGTCCGCCACCACCCTCCCCCCCTTGAGAAGGCCCCTTGGCCGAAAGTATCCCCCCCTCCTTGTGGTGCTAGCCGTGGGGTACCCCCCCTAGCCTAGTTGTTTTCGTATAATATCCCCCTTTTTGTGGTATAGAAATACTCTCCAAGTATTGTTATAATGCCCAAATACTTTAGCCCTTATACCTTGTAGTATTCCAAGGTTATACCTATACTAAAAGCCCAGAAATACTATTATACTTTCCTTTAGCCACTAAACGAAATCCTAAGGAAATCTTCATTGATGGTTGAAGTAATTGAGTAGAAGTTGGTTAGAACTTATAAGGGTTGTTTGGAGCGGGTTGGAGCGCACGGAGTAGGAGCTAAACCTTGCTCAGGATCGACATTTAAACTTGGATAATTTTGGGCTTATCGAGGTAAACACTCTTGACCTTCTATTGTAATTGGAAATTACATGTGTAGGAATATATAGTTGAAGTATACTATATATAGAACTGAACATAATTATGCGGCAATGTCTTTTGACTTAAGCCTGAATTTAAAGAAGAGAATCGAATCAGTAATCACATAGGGTATCAGACATGAGACTTGTGTAGCTTTACTATGAAGTAGAATTGTACACGTCCGATTAGACGCATAACCCCTCTAGGGAGTTGTTGGCTCATAGCGCGCACTCGATAGAGGAGGAGATTTACGCGTGATTGCGGGAGGTGCTACCGAATTTTACGTAGAATATTCTACGTTGAGATCTAGATGTTAATAGGCGCCTGTGGCCTCTATAGGTCAAGTACTACGTGTGGTGTGATCTGCTTGGCTTAAGGTGTAGCCGACGGTTTGAGGTACTTGGAGCGTTTTGCTATTAGTCGATAATCGTCGCGAGGTATGTGAACCTCTTCCTATCTTTTCTAGCATGATATGTGTATAACTATGTAGTACGGTAGACGTACATGTGTTGAATGTATTTGATTGGTTTAAAACATAAAGTGTTATAACGGCTTTATGGGAAGTTGGTTATAACAGCTTTATGTAAGTAAGAAATGCTTTGTGGTTTTTAAAGATAACTGATTTGACTTGTAACTGACTTGATGTGTGATGATAAGAATCTTGAAGTATTTCGAAAGAATGAAAAAACCTTTTTGAAAGAAGAGTAATACTTGGTTTTGAAAACATAAGAGTTATACTAGCTTTATGGGAGGATAGGTATAACGTCTTAAGAGAGATAAAGAGAATGGTTTACTGATTTTTAGAAGTTAAGAGACTTAATCTTAAAAGATAAGAGACTTGACTTGAATGAATTAAATATGAGTTTTGTGTAAAACCTCCTTCGTGAGTAATGAGTACTTGGTTTTTAAAAGGAATAATGTTTTACTGATTTTGGAAATCAGAATGAGTATCGACAAACCACCGCAGTTGTTAATAAAAGGAAATGTTTTGACTAATTAAGTATTATTAAAACCAGTAGAAACCTCCATCTGCATAGAAGCTAAGATGAGACAAAATGATATTACATTTCCTAGATCATGGCTGCTTTAATAAGATTGATTATGAACAAGAAAAACCTACTCACATATAAGACATATGTTTCTCAAATTGTTTAAAAGAGGATTATATTCTTAAGAGATTAAGTCTATGGACTATGAAACCTTTCTAAAATAAGAGACTTAAGTATTTGAAATTAGGCAAACTTGAACTTTTGGAAAAGAATGTTGTTACTTGATGTTAAAAAGGAAAGTGTTTTGGTTTACCTAAAAATGTGAGTCACTCTATTTTAATACTACGGGTATCGGGTGACCTTTATAAAAGAAATGGATCTTTTTAAAAGAATTTAACGTACGTAATACTTTGGGGTCAGAACCTGGACTTTGGCCTAAAATAAACTTGAGTTGTGTGTAACTTGCCTATGTTTGTGTTTGATAGCCTTGTTGTGCAAATACTGTACTTCTATACCACCGCGTCTCTCGATGGAGGGTCGGCTGATTTGTTATGAACGATTCTTCACCGAGTCCCACGAGATGGGCCGGGACACGTATTCCATCTGATTATTCACCGAGTCCCACGATGGGCCGACACGTATTCCATCCGATTATTCACCGAGTCCCACGATGGGCCGACACGATTTCATCCGATTCTCACCAATCCCATGGGATGGGCCGACACGTATTCCACATGATTCTCACCGAGTCCCACGATGGGCCGACACGTATTCCACATGATTCTCACCGAGTCCTACGACGGGCCGACACGTATTTCACATGATTCTTACCGAGTCCCACGGGATGGGCCGGGACACGTATTCCACACGATTTATACCTAGATCACGGTGAGGAAGGAGTTCCACGCACGGAGGATGACTTGAGGCGTGAGTCCACGACTTGACATGATCGCTTTATGTGGTGAATCAGAGTTTGGTTATCATACATGTCTCCCGCTTTATATAGACTATTATGATTTCATTTACTGATTTTCTGATTCACATACTTGGTACTGTTATCGACCTCCTTCGGGGCTGCGTTCATGCCG
Source organism: Przewalskia tangutica (assembly GCA_029844215.1). Lineage (NCBI taxonomy): Eukaryota > Viridiplantae > Streptophyta > Magnoliopsida > Solanales > Solanaceae > Przewalskia > Przewalskia tangutica. The sequence goes on from CM056719.1 coordinate 89,394,950, forward strand.
CAGTAAGTACATCGGTTGTGGATCCTCGCCATAGGATCAAAGTTCACGTGTTAGGAAGCCCGCTTTCTTGGAGGCTTATCTTTTGGTATGTCACCCTAAGTCCAGTAGGTTCTTGTACATTCGTGGTATGGCGGGGCCCCGTCCCGTCATAGTTATTGTTGTCACTTCTTAGAGGTCCGTAGTACCGTTGTGGCGAGTTTGTAAAATGATAATTGTTCGTATTTATGTATTTATACCGAAGGCAACTGCTTTTGGTTGGCTTATTTATCATGTCTCTTAATTCATGTTCATGTTTTTATTTCCACTGATTTTCTCTGATGTTGTATCACTAGGGTGTCCGGGGTAAGGCACTACGTAGGCCCGGTTCGGTGCGTGACAAAAGTGGTATCGTGAGCGATTAATCCTCGGAAAGTGTCTACAGATCGTGTCTAGTAGTCTTGATTATCGGTGTGTTGTGCACCACATCTATAATCGAGGAGGCTATAGGACATTTAGGATTAGTTTCCATTCTTCTCATTACGAGATCGTGCCTGGCCGTGTGATAAGTTGGACCCTGCGACGTATTTCGTTTTACCGCTATGCCTCGCGTAAGGCAACCCGGCCCAGTGGGCAAGGCGGTGAGGAGCTGCTAGTGAGATACGAGGAGTATGAGCGCGCAGCGGCCAAGACGAGATTGTGCTTCAGACGCGAAGTTTGCAACGCCGCCAACACGGCAGAGTTTAGAGCCGCAGCAGTGGGTCTCCGAGACTACAAGACTGAGCCTCCACCCACACCGGAAGCGAGATGAGGTACAAGGAGATGGCGATTCTTGCCGTGGTCGTGGCGATATGAGGATAGGCTGGATGCAGCAGCCCGATCCATTAGCACCGTAGTTCACCCCGAGCGCATTTGAGACTACGGACTTTACGAGTTGTAGCCCGCCGATGTTCTATGGATCGAGGCGAGGATGACCTCGGGAGTTTATCCGACTACAATGATCATGATAGTGATCGAGTCTCGAGACAGAGTCGGTGGTATTAGGTTCGCATCACCGCGTGATCTGCGATCGGGTTTGATTCGCGAGCTGTCCCGGAGAGCATGCACCTCCACCGTTGGGGACGAGTTCTCGGGCTTTTCTTGCACATTTCTTGCCCCCAGATGAGAGGGCTCGGGCCGGCAATTTTTGACGTTGAGGCGGGGCGGGCGGACGGTTAGAAGTACAATGTGGAGTTCGACTCATTAGCTCGGTATGTTCCCGCCAGAGTAGGCGATATGGAGGGAGTACACCGCTACGTCACCGGCTAGATGATTACTTAGCGAGGCTTATGCGGTGTAGCTCTTCACCGGGCATGGACATTGCCCGCACGCAGCTCACGACTTGGATGTGAGGCACGAGAGGTCGGCGGAATGACCGGGATCGCCAGAAGAGGCCGAACGCCAGGTCCTTTGGTAACTTTCGAGGCGCCGCCTCGCCAGAGACTAGTTATGTACCTCCGCCATGCGAATGGTCCTCCACGCCTTCGTGCCGTTCGGTATTAGAGCCGGGTCGTGGCTCCGTGGCTTCGTTCACGAATATACGGGTTCTAGCCACGTTCGTTTTTCCTCGGTGTGCCTGATGTGGCGACGTCATCCCGGAATGTCGCTTTTTCTTGGTGCTTGTTTTTCCCGCGGCCGTGGCCATATGACGAAACCGTCTAATAGGAAGGATGCGAGAATGACCGACTACGGGTCGATGGCGGGTTCATCGCCTTCTACTATGCCTGCAGGCGTGCCTATGATTAGAGTGGGCGGTAGATTCGGTATATCCTTAACCCTCTAGAGATTCGTATGCATGATATGATGACCTTATTGTTGTGTACATGTGCGGATAGCGTTATGTTGATTATGAGTTAGAAAACCCGTTAGTGAAAAGGGTAAGCACGGGTGAGAAAATGATGAACCTTAGAATATTACTGAGACCTTAGATGTAAGCGCCGTCTTGAGTACAAGATTTCGGGTGATCCTTGTCGAATGTATAAGTTTACGTGGAGTAATTGTGGGAAGATTCCTTGGGTAGTGTAAAATGGAAGTGGTAGCTTTCATGATCTGTATAGGTAAGATTGTTCCGGATCGGAAACAAGAGCTTGACGCGTTAAATAGGTCGGGTTGGGGCGTGTTGCGCCAACCCGCGGCTGCTTTCGGCGCTGGGTCAGCTCGGGTGGTCCCGCCAGTGGTAGGGTCACGAGGTGCTAGGCCCAAGTTTTGATGACCATCGTATGAGTTCGTGGATATGTTCGACCGAGCGGATCGTGAAGGCGGGAATGGCCTTAAGGAAGATTGAGACTAGTAAGATGACCAAGTTTGGAGGTGGTGATTCCAAAGTCTTGGGAATGAGCGTTGATCAAGTGTGGTGCGTGTACTAAGAAGAGTTCGAGTGTTCGAGAAGCGGCACGACGAGTAAGGGCGAAGTGAACTTGTGCTGAAAGATGGGAGTAATCATTTTTGAGAAATGAATGTGCGAAGGGAGTGTCCCTTGGACCAAGAGCGAGAGTTGGTATTGTTTAGCATCATCGAGGTGGTTCCTCGTTGGCCTGGATTTAAGTATTTGCGCGCATGGGTTATTTCGTGGCCAGGCATGACGTTGGCAACTTGTTAGAAGAACTTTATCATTATCCGTCTTGAGAAGGAACATTCGGGACGAATGTTTCTAAGGAGGGGAGAATGTTATACCCCGTATTTCCAGGTATATGCGAGGGCGTACGTATATAATTTGAGCCTTAAAAATTTGGCAAGTTTCGAAATTGTACACAAGTGCCGAAAGGAGTCGTTTTTCGACGAAACGTTTTACTAAACTTGCGAAGGGAAAAATACGGCTATGTCATTTATAATTTTTGCGGATTTTTCCGAGAGACGAAACATTTTGGACCAACGAGAGGGCGACACTTGTCACCCTCTAATTGGAGCACGTTGTGGGCGGTTTGGACGAAATGGGTGACTTTAGTTGGTAGGATATTTTGTGCAAGTTGTTGTGGTAGATGGATAAGGTGCACTTGGCTTAAATCTAGCCCTAGACTTGCCTTACACTTGGATGAATCTTGGCCATTGGTTGGTCATTTCTTGACCTATAAATACCCCCCTTGTTGAAGAGTTATTTCATCCTAAATTGAGCACTCTTTCTAAGTCTCACATGCTCCCTCCCTTCTCGTGTTTCGTCCGCCCCCACCCTCCCCCCCTGGACAAGGCCCCTTGGCCGAAAGTATCCCCTCTCATGGTGCTAGCCGTGGGTACCCCAGCCTAGTTGTTTTCGTATAATATCCCCTTTTTGTGGTATAGAAATACTCTCCAAGTATTGTTATAATGCCCAAATACTTTAGCCCTTATACCTTGTAGTATTCCAAGGTTATACCTATACTAAAAGCCCAGAAATACTATTATACTTTCCTTTAGCCACTAAACGAAATCCTAAGGAAATCTTCATTGATGGTTGAAGTAATTGAGTAGAAGTTGGTTAGAACTTCTAAGGGTTGTTTGAGCGGGTTGAGCGCACGAGTAGGAGCTAAACCTTGCTCAGATCGACATTTAAACTTGGATAATTTTGGGCTTATCGAGGTAAACACTCTTGACCTTCTATTGTAATTGGAAATTACATGTATAGGAATATATAGTTGAAGTATACTATATATAGAATCAACATAATTATGCGGCAATGTCTTTTGACTTAAGCTGAATTTAAAGAAGAGAATCGAATCAGAATCACATAGGGTATTCAGACATGAGACTTGTGTAGCTTTACTATGAAGTAGAATTGTACACGTCCGGATTAGGCGTGACAACCTCTGGGAGTTGTTGCTTTGTTAGTAGACTTGACATGACCGCTTTTATGTTGTGAATCTTAGTTTGTTATCATATATGTCTCCCGCTTTATATAGACTATTATGATTTCATTTACGTTGTTTTACGCACATACTGTACAATTGCCAGATCGACCTCCTTGGGCTGCGTCATCGCCGCAGTAAGTACATCGGTTGTGGATCCTCGCCATAGGATCAAAGTTCAACGTTGGGAAGCCCCGTTTCTTCGAGGCTTATCTTTGGTATGTCACCCTAAGTCTGCAGGTTCTTGTACATTCGAGGTATGGCGGCCCTGTCCGTCATAGTTGTTGTCACTTCTTAGAAGTGCATAGTATCGCTTGTGGGCGAGTTTGTAAAAGGATAAGCTGTCGTATTTATGTATTTATACCGAAGGCAAATTTTTGTTGACTGTTTATTTATCATGTCTCTTAATTCATGTTCATGTTTTTATTTCCGCTGATTTTCTCGATGTTGTATCACCAGGTGCCACTGGTAAGGCACGATCCACGCCCGGTTCGGTCGTGACAATTTTGTGTTGTTGTGGGCGGAATTTTACACGCTTTAGTAGGCGTGTAATCCCTTGTAATTTCGGATTAATTGAACCTTAAATGTGGCGTTGGTTATTGAATTTCGCCTTGAAAAGGTGGCATAGTAAGTAGAAACAAAGGAAGTGCCGTCCAAATTTCCGTAGAATGTAGGGACCTTGCACTTAGTTTATTCTACGTTCGAAGCTAGATTTTGATAGACGTTTTATGACCCTTATAGGATTGAAGTACTACGAGTAGCATATTCCACTTAAGGGGGATAGTACTGTGGAGCATTTTGCTAACCGTCGATAATCGTCGCAAGGTATGTGATTCTTCCTATCCTCTTCAGCATGATTATTTGTGAAATATATAGTGCAGTAGATGCACGTGTGTTAAAGGAATTTGATTTCCCTTGTTGTGCCTTGACTTGATATGAAGTGTGAAGGTCTTGATTGTTTGAAAAGTAGGAAAATCTTATTCGTTAGTAATAAGTACTCGGTGGTTAAAGAATAAGCCCTCTTGGTCTCATAAGGGCTTATAGTTGTAATTGGTTGGTTTAAAACATAAAGTGTTATAAAGGCTTTATGGGAAGTTTGTTATAACCATTTTATGTAGGTAAAAGAATGGTTTGTTGATTTCAAAGGATAAGAGACTTGACTTATAATTGACCTAAATGGTGTTGAAAAGTGTGAAACCTCATTCGTGAGAAATGAGTACTTGGTTTTTAAAAGAATAATGTTGCATAAATTTCGGAAATGGGAATAAGAATCGAACAAGCCAATGCAGCGTTAATAAAGGAAATAAGTAATGACAATTTATCATGTTAAAACCAGTAGAAACCTTCATCTGCATAGAAGCTAAGATAAGACAAAATGGTATTACATTTCCTAGATCATGGCTGCTCTAATAAGAATTATTGAAATCAAGTTTTGATCTTCTTAAAAATTCCAAAGTAAGGAATTCGATTTCTAAAAGAAAAGAGACTTAAGAATTGGAAGTGTTTTGTTTTAAAAGAAAGGCATGGTTTTGTCTTGTATTGTTTTAAAACATAAAGTGTTATAATAGCTTTATGGGAAGTTAGTTATAACGACTTTATGGAAAATAAAGAAATGGATTCATTATTGGATTTAGAATGGTAACTTGATTTTTTGGAAATAGAGAAGTAACTTGTTGTCAAATATTGAACTCTTTGTGATGGAAAAACATAAGTGGCTTGGTTATAAAAGGTAGGAGTACCTTGATCTTAAAGGGGTTAGATACTTGGGTTTTACTGGTATACTTGACGTTGTGTTAAGAAGTGTTTAAAGTACCTTGAGTTGTGTGTAACTTGCCTATGCTTGTTGTGATAGCCTTGTTATGCAAGTGTTTGATTGTGTGCTACCGAGCCTCTCGATGGAGCGCTATCCGTTGATTGATGGACATACCGACACGTTGGGTAGCCCGCGGTATCTTCCACTATATCGATCCTCTCGACATCTTGATACGTTGGGTAGCCCACGGGTATGCTTCCATTAGGAGTGTTATCTTGTTATTTGTCTGGACATACTGACACGTTGGGTAGCCCACGGGTATGCTTCCACTATATCGATCCTCTTGGACATACTGACACGTTGGGTAGCCCACGGGTATGCTTCCATTAGGAGTGTTATCTTGTTATTTATCCGACATACTGACACGTTGGGTAGCCCACGGGTATGCTTCCACTATATCGATCCTCTTGGACATACTGACACGTTGGGTAGCCCACGGGTATGCTTCCATAGTGAGTGTTATCTTGTTAGTTGTTTGGACATACCGACACGTTGGGTGGCCCACGGGTATGCTTCCACAGTGAGTATTATCTTGTATTTGTTTGGACATACTGACACGTTGGGTAGCCCACGGGTATGCTTCCATAGTGAGTGTTATCTTGTTAGTTGTTTGGACATACCGACACGTTGGGTGGCCCACGGGTATGCTTCCACAGGGATTGTTATCTTGTTATCTCCTTTGGGCATACCGACACGTTGGATGGTCCACGGGTACGCCCACTAGGACGGTTCCAGGCCACGCTTATACCGAGGTGAGATGTCGGGCACGCGCCATCAGGCGAGTTAAATTCGGGTTGTATTTGAGTGATGATTTCACCGCATGAGTCCCTATCTTGATACGCATCGCTAATATATATTGTGAATCGATTTTGGTTATCATACATGTCTCCTATTTTTATATAGACTATTATGATTTCATTTACGATTTTCGATTTCACATACTGTACTTGGCCAGATCGACTCCTTCTGGGCTGCGTTCATCTGCCGCAGTTGAGGTACATAACTGGCGATCCACACTCTTAGGATCGTTGTTCGGTTCTGAAAGCTCCATATCTCCTAAGCTTGTCACGTGGTACTGGTTCTCAAGTAGTAGACTTTTGTATATTCGAGGGCATGGCGGCCCCGTCCCGTCATTATGGTTTCAAAATTGCAGAGGTCTAAGTGCACACAAGTTGTGGCGGTTTGTAATGGATGTAATCGCTCAAGTTTTCATTTATGTACAAAAAGGTAACCGTTAGGTTAGCTTGCTTTTCTTATTTCAACGCTTTCTTTCATGAGTTTTTATTTCATTGATTTTCTCTAATGTTGTATCACTAGGGTGCCAGTAGGCACGATCCACGCCCGGATCGGGTCGTGACAAAAGTGGTATCAGAGCAGTTAATCCTCGGAAAGTGTCTACAGACCGTATCTAGTAGAGTCTTGATTATCGGTGTGTTGTGCACCACAACTATAATCAGGAGGCTACAGGATATTTAGGATTGGTTTCCATTCTTCTCACTCTGAGATCGTGCCTTAGAGCTGTGTTATAAGTTGGACTCCCTCTGGCGTATTCTTATGTACCCGTTACGCAGGCAACCAGAGCCCAGGAGGGCAAGGCAGCAGAGGGAGCTGCGAATAGAGCACAGAGGGTTACGAGGGCACAGGCATGGTCATTACATGAGATAGTACTTCTGACGACGAGTTTTATGACGCCGCCAGCCCCAGCAGAGTTTAGAGCGGCAGCAGTTTCTACTGAGGCCACGATACCAGAGCCGAGGATATGAGTTCAAGGAGATGGCCCGATTAGCTAGGTGGTGGTGAAATGAGATGACGAGCCGGTGGTTCCAGCGATCGATGATTCACCCTAGATCCGATAGTCCGAGACTTCGGATTTCTTGAGTCATTCGCGAGTTCTATGGGTAGAGAGCTGAGGATGATCATCAGGGTGTCGTGCTAGTTTGGGAGATTGTTATACTTGCGGCCGTCAGGGCCATGTGGTGGGAGGATGTCCACGTAGGAGGGATACAGAAGGATGACTCAGCCTACCGGGTCAGTTGCGGGTTCAGTTGTTCGGGAGAAGGGTGTGTTAGTCAGATGAGGTCACCCCTACCTCGTTGTGGCCATTGTAATAGACTCCATTATGGGGAGTGTCGTACTGCTTCGACAGCTTGTGTGCTTGCGGCCAACAGGGCCATTTGGTGAGAGTTTGTTCGACCAGAGGTAGCACAGATGTAGAGACTCAGACTTCGGGATCGGTGGCTGGTTCATCGCCTTATTTAGCTAGGCGCCCTGCAGGGCAGGATTATGATTAGAGCGACAAAGGGAAAGTGAGGCAGTAGTTGCGGAGATATCTTTAGCCCTTAAGAGACTTGTTTATGTGGTTATGGTAGATACATGTGGAGTTCCATATTCGGATAGCTTTGTGTAAAAAAAATGTGATTTAGAAGCATGGGTAGTTGAAAATGGGTAAGTCTGGAGACGAGACAAGTGTGAGCTTTAGGATTTATAACAGTTAGAACCTCGGATGCAAGGCCGTCTTGAGTGGAAGATTTTACGGTTATCTTTGTCCGAGATCCATCTAGAACGTTCCCAGTTAATGATGACCAAGTTGGAGGTAGTAACCCCGAGATTTTGGAAACTGAAGCAATGACAGAAATGTGGTACGTATAGTAGGAATAGTTCGAGTGTACAAGGAAAGTACGACGAGTACGAAAAAGGCGAAGATGTGTTTAGAAGATGGAAGTGTCCTTGTTATAAAGTAAAGCTGTGAAGGAAGTATCCTTTGGACCATGGGTGGAGCTATTAGTATTGTTATACGCTTTAGAGATGATTCTTCGCTTGGATGTGAGTTTTTATACAGACGTGGTATTATGGCCAGGTGTGGCATAATTGGTTTCGTAAGTATAGTAGTGAAGACTATGCCGGCGTCTGCGTTTTGGAGACTTAGAAGGAACATTCGGGACGAATGTTTCTAAGAGGGGAAGAATGTTACACCCCGTAAATTCAAGAAGATAAGATAAGAACATACCAAGGAAGATCAGATTTGAAAGTTGAAAGATAAGTTGACAAACATATGTTGGACGGATTTTGAGTCTACCTTGGAGTGTTGTACCCCAGTTGTTAAGAATTTCGAGGTGTTTAAAGAGCCTAATGTGTATTCCGTTAAATCTAGTTCCCAACGCAACAAACCGTTCGTCGATAGGACATCGGAGTCGAAAGTTATGGAAGTTACAAGTTAGGTGCGCAAATGTGCAAAATGCAGCGATTTGCTCAGGGTGCAGTACGCGCCGGACGTGGCCGCGGCCATTGTATCTTGGAGTCCGCGGGGTTGCCGCACGCCGACGTGGGCAGCGGCGCGGAATGCTGGAACTTTTCGAAAGTGAAGGCCATGGCAGGATTTTTCATGAAAAGACGAAAATCGGGGATATTTTGTTAAAAGCCTACGAGGTGACAAGTGTCCCTCCCATCATTTTGACCGGGAAAGGGGCCTATTTTAGGGCCAAGTCTTGGAAGACTTGGCCATTTCTTCTCAAACCCTCCCAAGAAAATCCTCTCCCTCTTCTCTCTAGATTTTTAAAGAAAACCTAGCTTAGGAGAAATTGTTGGAGCGGCGGCAAGAAGGAAAAGTATGGGTAATCTTGTGGGAAGCGCTGGTGGACGAGTTTGACGGAAAAGAAGTGGAAGAAAGGGGCTTTTGTGGGTTTCTCCAAAGGTAAAAGTTTCCACTTCTCTTGGATATGAGTTATACTTGTTATAGTAGTTTAGAAATGAGCCTGAGGCTATTATATTTTAGTAGTTTAGAAATGAGTCTGAGGCTGTTATATTTTAGTAGTTTAGAATTGAGCCTGAGGCTGTTATATTTGAATAGATTTGGATCTTGTTGTCTTGTTGAAACCGAAATGGGCATGTTAGCCTTAAGATTGTAACTTCAATTGGATTTCTAATTTGGTCGTCACATGTTGTAAAGGGGGATTGTAGTTGTTGAATATGTCTAAGGCTAGATATCATGTTAGACCTAAGAACTTGAATTGGAAAAGAGTTGAAAGGGGTTAGTATTGGTTACATTGTTGGCCAAGAATGGCATGGAAATTATTGGTTTATTTTGTGTTGTTGTGGGGCAGAATTTTACACGTTTTAGTAGGCGTGTAATCCCCTTGTAATTTCTGGATTAATTGAACCTTAAATGTGGCGTTGGTTATTGAATTTCGGCCTTGAAAAAGGTGGCATAGTAAGTAGAAACAAAGGAAGTGTCGTCCAAATTTCCGTAGAATGTAGGGACCTTGCACTTAGTTTATTCTACGTTCGAAGCTAGATTTTGATAGATGTTTTATGACCCTTATAGGATTGAAGTACTACGAGTAGCATATTCTACTTAAGGGATAAGATCGTGGAGCATTTTGCTAACCGCCGATAATCGTCGCGAGGTATGTGATTCTTCCTATCCTCTTCGATGATTATTTGTGAAATATATAGTCGCAAGATGACGTGTGTTAAAGGAATTTGATTTCCCTTGTTGTGCCTGGACTTGATATGAAGTGTGAAGGTCTTGATTGTTTGAAAAGTAGGAAAATCTTATTCGTTAGTAATAAGTACTCAGTGGTTAAAGAATAAGCCCTCTTGGTCTCATAAGGGCTTATAGTTGTAATTGGTTGGTTTAAAACATAAAGTGTTATAACGGCTTTATGGGAAGTTTGTTATAACCACTTTATGTAGGTAAAAGAATGGTTTGTTGATTTCAAAGGATAAGAGAATTGACTTATAATTGACCTAAATGGTGTTGAAAAGTGTGAAACCTCATTCGTGAGAAATGAGTACTTGGTTTTTAAAAGAATAATGTTGCATAAATTTCGGAAATGGGAATAAGAATCGAACAAGCCAACGCAGTTAATAAAGGAAAGAAGTAATGACAATTTATCATGTTAAAACCAAGAGAAACCTCCATCCGCATAGAAGCTAAGATAAGACAAAATGGTATTACATTTCTAGATCATGGTCATTTAATAAGAATTATTGAAATCAAGTTTTGATCTTCTTAAAATTTCCAAAGTAAGGAATTCGATTTCTAAAAGAAAAGAGACTTAAGAATTGGAAATGTTTTGTTTTAAAAGAAAGGCATGGTTTTGTCTTGTATTGTTTTAAAACATAAAGTGTTATAATAGCTTTATGGGAAGTTAGTTATAACGACTTTATGGAAAATAAAGAAATGGATTCATTATTGGATTTAGAATGGTAACTTGATTTTTGGAAATAGAAGTAACTTGTTGTCAAATATTGAACTCTTTGTGATGGAAAAACATAAGTGGCTTGGTTATAAAAGGTAGAGTACCTTGATCTTAAAGGGTTAGATACTTGGGTTTCTTGGTATACTTGACGTTGTGTTAAGAAGTGTTTAAAGTACCTTGAGTTGTGTGTAACTTGCTTATGCTTGTTGTGATAGCCTTGTTATGCAAGTGTTTGATTGTGTGCTACCGAGCCTCTCGATGAGGGCAGCTATCCGTTGATTGATGGACATACCGACACGTTGGGTAGCCCACTGTATGCTTCCACTATATCGATCCTCTCGACATACCGACACGTTGGGTAGCCCACGTATGCTTCCATTGTGAGTGTTATCTTGTTATTTATGCCGACATACCGACACGTTGGGTAGCCCGGGTATGCTTCCACTATATCGATCCTCTGGACATACCGACACGTTGGGTAGCCCACTGTATGCTTCCATTGTAAGTGTTATCTTGTTATTTATCGGACATACCGACACGTTGGGTAGCCCGGGTATGCTTCCACTATATCGATCCTCTGGACATACCGACACGCGTTGGGTAGCCCACGTATGCTTCCATTGTGAGTGTTATCTTGTTATTTGTTTGGACATACCGACACGTGGGTGGCCCACCGTATGCGTCCCACAGCGATGAGTATTATCTTGTATTTGTTTGGACATACCGACACGTTGGGTAGCCCACGTATGCTTCCATCGTGAGTGTTATCTTGTTAGTTGTTTGGACATACCGACACGTTGGGTGGCCCACGTATGCTTCCACAGGATTGTTATCTTGTTATCTCCTTGGGCATACCGACACGTTGGATGGTCCACGTATGGGCCCACCAGAGCCGGTTCGGCCACGCTTATACCGAGGTGAGATGCCGGCACGCGCCATCAGGCGGGTTAAATTCGGGTTGTATTTGAGTGATGATTTCACGCATGAGTCCCTATCTTGACATGATCGCTAATATATATTGTGAATCGTAGTTTGGTTATCATACATGTCTCCTATTTTTATATAGACTATTATGATTTCATTTACGATTTTTCACATACTTGGTACTGTTGTCGACCGACTTCGGGCCGCGTTCATGCGCGAGTTGAGGTACATAGCTTGTCGATCCACACTCTTAGGATCATTTTCGGTTCTCGGAAAGCTCCATATCTCCTAAGCTTGTCACGTGGTACGGTTCCTCAAGTAGTAGACTTTTGTATATTCGTGGCATGGCGGGCCTGTCCGTCATTATGGTTTCAAAATTCAGAGTAAGTGCATCGCTTGTTGTGGATGTTTGTAAGGGATGTAACTGTTCAAGTTTTCATTTATGTACAAAAAGGTAACCGTTTGGGTTAGCCTGTTTTCTTATTTCACTGTTTTCTTTCATGAGTTTTTATTTCCGCTGGTTTTTCTCTAATGTTGTATCACTAGGGTGCCCTGGTAAGGCACGATCACGGGCCGGATCGGTCGTAACAAAAGTGGTATCGAGCGATTAATCCTCGGAAAGTGTCTGCATCGTATCTAGTAGTCTTGATTATCGGTGTGTTGTGCACCACATCTATAATCAGGAGGCTACAGGATATTTAGGATTGGTTTCCATTCTTCTCACTCTGAGATCGTGTCTTAGAGCTGTGTTATAAGTTGGACTCCCACTGGCGTATTCTTATGTACCTGTTACGCAGCAACCGAGCCCGGAGAGGGCGGCAAAGAGGAGGCTGCGAATAGAGCACGTAGGGTTACGAGGCACGCATGGTCATTACACGAGATAGTACTTGACGACGAGTTTTATGACGCCGCCATTTCAAAGCAGAGTTTAGAGCGGCGATTTCACGAGGCCACGATACCGAGCCTCAGTTCTCGGCGAGCCGAGGATATGAGTTCAAGAGATGGCCCGATTACTAGCTAGGGTGGTGGAAATGAGACGACGAGTCGGTGGTTCCAGCAGATACGATGATTCACCCTAGATCCGATAGTGCGAGACTTCGGGATTTCTTGAGTTGCGATTCACGAGTTCTATGGGTAGAGCCGAGGATGATCATCGTGGTGTCGTGCTAGTTTGGGAGATTGTTATACTTGGCGTCGGGGCCGTGTGGTGGGAGGATGTCCACGTAGGAGGGATCTGAAGGATGACTCACCACGGCCGGGCCATTGCGGGTTCGATTGTTGGGAGAAGGGTGTGTTAGTCGGATGAGGTCACCCTACCTCGTTGTAGCCATTGTAATAGACTCCATTATGGGAGTGTCATCGCTCGATACCTTGTGTGCTTCGCGCCAGCAGGCCATTTGGTGAGAGTTTGTTCGACCAGGTAGCAGATGTAGAGACTCGGACTTCGGATCGGTGGTGGTTCATCGCCTTATTTAGCTAGGCGCCTGCAGGCGTGATTATGATTAGAGCGACAAAGGGAAAGTGAGGCAGTAGTTGCGGAGATATCTTTAGCCCTTAAGAGACTTGTTTATGTGGTTATGGTAGATACATGTGGAGTTCCATATTCGGATAGCTTTGTGTAAAAAAAATGTGATTTAGAAGCATGGGTAGTTGAAAATGGGTAAGTCTGGAGACGAGACAAGTGTGAGCTTTAGGATTTATAACAGTTAGAACCTCGGATGCAAGGCCGTCTTGAGTGGAAGATTTTACGGTTATCTTTGTCTGAGATCCATCTAGAACGTTCCCAGTTAATGATGACCAAGTTGGAGGTAGTAACCCCGAGATTTTGGAAACTGAAGCAATGACAGAAATGTGGTACGTATAGTAGGAAGAGTTCGAGTGTACAAGGAAAGTACGACGAGTACGAAAAAGGCGAAGATGTGTTTAGAAGATGGAAGTGTCCTTGTTATAAAGTAAAGCTGTGAAGGAAGTATCCTTTGGACCATGGGTGGAGCTATTAGTATTGTTATACGCTTTAGAGATGATTCTTCGCTGGCTTGGATGTGAGTTTTTGCGCGTACGTGGTATTATGGCCAGGTGTGGCATAATTGGTTTCGTAAGTATAGTAGTGAAGACTATGCCGACGTCTGCGTTTTGGAGACTTAGAAGGAACATTCGGGACGAATGTTTCTAAGAGGGGAAGAATGTTACACCCCGTAAATTCAAGAAGATAAGATAAGAACATACCAAGGAAGATCAGATTTGAAAGTTGAAAGATAAGTTGACAAACATGTGTTGGACGGATTTTGAGTCTACCTTGGAGTGTTGTACCCCAGTTGTTAAGAATTTCGAGGTGTTTAAAGAGCCTAATGTGTAGTCCGTTAAATCTAGTTCCCAACGCAACAAACCGTTCGTCGATAGGACATCGGTGTCGAAAGTTATGGAAGTTACAAGTTAGGTGCGCAATCGAGCAAAACAGCGATTCGGTTCAGGTACAGTGCGGGCGCCGAATGGGTCGCGGCGCGGTTGTGCTTGAGTCCGCGGCTTGCAGCGCGCGGCACCGAATGCGAGGCCGCGCGGAATCTGGAACTTTCGGAAGTGGAGCGCCATGCGGGATTTTTCATGGAAAAGACGAAAATCAGGGGATATTTTGTTAAAAGCCTATGGGAGGGTGACAAGTGTCCCTCCCATTATTTTGACCAGAAAGGGTTTATTTTAGGCCAAGTCTTGGAAGACTTGGCCATTTCTTCTCAAACCTCCCAAGAAAATCCTCTCCTCTTCTCTAGATTTTTGAAGAAAACCTAGCTTAGGAGAAATTGTTGGAGCGGCGGCAAGAAGGAAAAGTGTGGGTAATCTTGTGGGAAGCGCTGGTGGACGAGTTTGACGGAAAAGAAGTGGAAGAAAGGGGCTTTTGTGGGTTTCTCCAAAGGTAAAAGTTTCCACTTCTCTTGGATATGAGTTATACTTGTTATAGTAGTTTAGAAATGAGCCTGAGGCTATTATATTTTAGTAGTTTAGAAATGAGCCTGAGGCTGTTATATTTTAGTAGTTTAGAATTGAGCCTGAGGCTGTTATATTTGAATAGATTTGGATCTTGTTGTCTTGTTGAAATCGAAATGGGCATGTTAGCCTTAAGATTGTAACTTCAATTGGATTTCTAATTTGGTCGTCACATGTTGTAAAGGGGGATTGTAGTTGTTGAATATGTCTAAGACTAGATATCATGTTAGACCTAAGAACTTGAATTGGAAAAGAGTTGAAAGGGGTTAGTATTGGTTACATTGTTGGCCAAGAATGGCATGGAAATTATTGGTTTATTTTGTGTTGTTGTGGGGCAGAATTTTACACGTTTTAGTAGGCGTGTAATCCCATTGTAATTTCTGGATTAATTGAACCTTAAATGTGGCGTTGGTTATTGAATTTCGGCCTTGAAAAAGGTGGCATAGTAAGTAGAAACAAAGGAAGTGTCGTCCAAATTTCCGTAGAATGTAGGGACCTTGCACTTAGTTTATTCTACGTTCGAAGCTAGATTTTGATAGACGTTTTATGACCCTTATAGGATTGAAGTACTACGAGTAGCATATTCTACTTAAGGGGATAAGATCGTGGAGCATTTTGCTAACCGTCGATAATCGTCGCGAGGTATGTGATTCTTCCTATCCTCTTGACATGATTATTTGTGAAATATATAGTGCGATGATGGCGTGTGTTAAAGGAATTTGATTTCCCTTGTTGTGCCTGGACTTGATATGAAGTGTGAAGGTCTTGATTGTTTGAAAAGTAGGAAAATCTTATTCGTTAGTAATAAGTACTCGGTGGTTAAAGAATAAGTCCTCTTGGTCTCATAAGGGCTTATAGTTGTAATTGGTTGGTTTATAACATAAAGTGTTATAACGGCTTTATGAGAAGTTTGTTATAACCACTTTATGTAGGTAAAAGAATGGTTTGTTGATTTCAAAGGATAAGAGACTTGACTTATAATTGACCTAAATGGTGTTGAAAAGTGTGAAACCTCATTTGTGAGAAATGAGTACTTGGTTTTTAAAAGAATAATGTTGCATAAATTTCGGAAATGGGAATAAGAATCGAACAAGCCAATGCAGCGTTAATAAAGGAAAGAAGTAATGACAATTTATCATGTTAAAACCAGTAGAAACCTCCATCTGCATAGAAGCTAAGATAAGACAAAATGGTATTACATTTCCTAGATCATGGCTGCTCTAATAAGAATTATTGAAATCAACTTTTGATCTTCTTAAAAATTCCAAAGTAAGGAATTCGATTTCTAAAAGAAAAGAGACTTAAGAATTTGAAGTGTTTTGTTTTAAAAGAAAGGCATGGTTTTGTCTTGTATTGTTTTAAAACATAAAGTGTTATAATAGCTTTATGGGAAGTTAGTTATAACGACTTTATGGAAAATAAAGAAATGGATTCATTATTGGATTTAGAATGGTAACTTGATTTTTTGGAAATAGAGAAGTAACTTGTTGTCAAATATTGAACTCTTTGTGATGGAAAAACATAAGTGGCTTGGTTATAAAAGGTAGGAGTACCTTGATCTTAAAGGGGTTAGATACTTGGGTTTTACTGGTATACTTGACGTTGTGTTAAGAAGTGTTTAAAGTACCTTGAGTTGTGTGTAACTTGCCTATGCTTGTTGTGATAGCCTTGTTATGCAAGTGTTTGATTGTGTGCTACCGAGCCTCTCGATGGAGGGCCGGCTATCTGGTTGATTGATGGACATACTGACACGTTGGGTAGCCCACGGGTATGCTTCCACTATATCGATCCTCTTGGACATACTGACACGTTGGGTAGCCCACGGGTATGCTTCCATTATGAGTGTTATCTTGTTATTTGTCTGGACATACTGACACGTTGGGTAGCCCACGGGTATGCTTCCACTATATCGATCCTCTTGGACATACCGATCGTTGGGTAGCCGGGTATGCTTCCATTATGAGTGTTATCTTGTTATTTATCTGGACATACTGACACGTTGGGTAGCCCACGGGTATGCTTCCACTATATCGATCCTCTTGGACATACTGACACGTTGGGTAGCCCACGGGTATGCTTCCATTGTAAGTGTTATCTTGTTATTTGTTTGGACATCTTGACACGTTAGCGCCCAGTATGCGTCCACAGTGAGTATTATCTTGTATTTGTTTGGACATACTGACACGTTGGGTAGCCCACGGGTATGCTTCCATAGTGAGTGTTATCTTGTTAGTTGTTTGGACATACCGACACGTTGGGTGGCCCACGGGTATGCTTCCACAGGGATTGTTATCTTGTTATCTCCTTTGGGCATACCGACACGTTGGATGGTCCACGGGTATGGGCCCACTAGACGGTTCGGGGCCATGCTTATACCGAGGTGAGATGTCGGGGCATGCGGCCATTGTGCGGGTTAAATTCCCGGGTTGTATTTGAGTGATGATTTCACGGGCATGGGTCCCTATCTTGACATGACTGCTAATATATATTGTGAACTGTAGTTTGGTTATCATACATGTCTCTTATTTTTATATAGACTATTATGATTTCATTTACGTGATTTCCACATACTTGGTACTGTTATCGACCTCGCCGGCTGCGTTCATGCCGCAGTTGAGGTACATAGCTTGGCGATCCACACTCTTAGGATCGCTGTTCGGTTCTCGGAAAGCTCCATATCTCCTAAGCTTGTCCTGTGATACGGTTCCTCAAGTAGTAGACTTTTGTATATTCAGGCATGGCGGGCCCTGTCCGTCATTATGGTTTCAAAATTGTAAGTGCAGATTGTTGTGGGCAGGTTTGTAAGGGATGTAACTATTCAAGTTTTCATTTATGTACAAAAAGGTAACCGTTTGGGTTAGCCTGTTTTCTTATTTCACTGCTTTCTTTCATGAGTTTTTATTTCCGCTGGTTTTTCTCTGATGTTGTATCACTAGGGTGCCCGGGGTAAGACACCAGTCACGGGCCCGGGATCGGGTCGTGACAATACTGATTCGGGCCTCCAATATTTGGAGTTACTATTCTAAACAACTTAAGGCCATTTCCGGCTCTCACAACCTGGTTCCGGTGGAATGCGTCCACGAACCCGTAAAATGATTAACTAGACTCGGGCCTTGCACCGTGACTGTCACGTGGCGGACTACTACCAACTGATCCCATTCCATTTCAAGCTATGGCGACCCTTAATAGGTCCTCAACCGGACTCGTCGTACTTAACTCTTACCCTCGTCCGACTTAACCTTTTACTGCAGAAGGCCTTATATATCTAAGGTCTCGGTGGTTATCAACATTCCTAGGCTCACAATTTCCATGCTCCAAGCCTAACTTATCAGTCCCCCCGTAAACGGGTACAAAAACTTCTCAATAAACTATAATCGTGTTGTCTTGTCCACAACAACCATATTTACTCCATACGGATTTCACCCGTACCATTCTCGAAATCTTACTACGTAGCTCAATCTATTAACATAGTCTTCCATTAATTTCCTTAATAATAACATCTTAAGGGTCCATTTCCTTCTCAGACAGCTCATCATTTCCTAATCATCTCAAATTAGTACGTAAAACCTTGATGAGAATTCATTAAACTGTTTCATACCTTCCCGGTATTTATTTAGTCCTTACCAAATCCTGGTAATCTAAAATCATTCTTGGCAACACGCGTCTGACCCTCATACATAAATCTGTATAGTTGTATGTCACAATACCAACTACAAACATTACCAACCTGGATACGCAATCCACATAATCTTTCTGGGTCATCGCCTTTCTCGTAGCTGCAAACAATCATAACTTGTTAGGGAGAGACGACCCTAACCACACAGCTCTATCGCACGATCTTAGAGTGAGAAGAATGGAAACCAATCCTAAATGTCCTGCAGCCTCCTGATTATAGATGTGGTGCACAACACACCGATAATCAAGACTCTACTAGACACGATGCGTAGACACTTTCCGAGGACTAACTACTCGATACCACTTTTGTCACGACCCGACCTGCCCGCGATCGTGCCTACACAGGCACTTTCGATGTACATCGAGAGAATAGCAATGAACATACACAACTGATAAAATGCTTAAACATAAAATAACAACAGGCTAGCCGATAAGGCCACCTTCCGTAAACTATACAAATAAAACAGTACATTTTTTTTCTTTACAACCCAATCCACAAATGTGATTACAGACCTCTAAGAATAACAACTTTGGCGGGACAGGGCCTCGCCATACCCCTGAATGTATACAACCGACAATACCAGGGATAAGCCTCCGAAATAAAGGAGTTTCTCAACAGCTGAAGAGTGATCCTAAGAGCGAGGATCAGAACTCAGCACTCTACGTGGCATGAACGCACCCAAGGAGGTCGATAACATGTACCAAATATGTGGAATCAGTATCAGAACGAAATCATAAGTCTATAATAAAATCGAGACATGTATGATAGCTCAATTAACGATAATCGTGCCTTACTAACAATGAGAGTAAATAAGAGTATACTTACAACATAAAATAGGAAGCTCACGATCAGCGGGACCACCCGCCCGCAGATCATTAAGCAATCCTACTCGGGACTATTTCACCCGTAGGTCGTGTGGACCCGCATGAGGTATTCCTCGCATGGGACTATTTCACCCGTGATAGTCGTGGTAGACCGCACAGGTATTCCTCGCATAGGTCAGATCCGCCGCATGGGACTATTTCACCCGCATAAGCCCTTACGAACTCGCATGAGGTATTCCTCGCATCGTGGGTAGCAAATTCACAGAATATGCAAATGCCACAAACCTGTGGAATGCCCGTAATGAATAACATACTACTAGCACAAACCGGCTATCACACATAACATAAGCACTACCGGCTTATCATACATAACATAAGCACTACCGGCTTATCATACCATATATAAGCAAGTTAAGAAATCCCCTAACTTCTTATTAGTCTTATACATGTACACTCTCATTTAGTTTACTTAAGGCACTAACATGTCATTATAAAAATCCGGGAATTTAACCCAAAATACTACGTACTTCTACTCTTTTAAAATGACTCTTTTCCGTACAAAACTTCCAAGATACTAATAATCATAGTATCAAGTCATAACTACTTTTCAAAACAAGTCACAATACCTTTTAGAAATACATTTAGGCTTCTAAATCAAGTGACTTCTTTCTTTTAAAACTTTAAGCAATTGATGCCTTTAAATCAATTTGCCTTTCATTATTTCAAGTCATTTATCATACTTAAATTACTTAGAGTAAACCACTCTTTTTAACTTTCCATAAAGCTATTATAACCAACTTCCCATAAAGCCGTTATACTAGCTTTATACTTTAGAAACTTACATTCTTCTTTATAACCGAGAGACTTAAACTTTCCAAACAAAACAAGTGTCAAATACTTTCAAAAATACATTAAGTCTCTTAACGTTTAGAAAGTAAGATATCCTTAATATTTTAAACAAGTGAGTTAATTCCCTAACTCAACCAACTTGGACATTCTAATAATAAACCAAGGATATCAAAGTAACTAAATTCGTCAAAATCTCGTGACGCTCACCGTACTATACATTTACAACTTATTCATGCTCAAGAGATAAGAAAGTTCCACATACCTCTTCGGTTTAATCCACTTGCTAAGTCCAATATGCCGTACATAGTATATCAACCTATAATGACCATAGTACGTCTATTAACTTCTTACTTCAAACGTAGAATATTCCAAGTGCAAAGTCACTAAATTCTACGGAAAATCGGACAACACTTCCTTTGTTTCTACATACTTTGCCACCTTTTTCAAGGCCGAATTCAATAACCAAACACGCCACATTTAAGGCTCAACAAAGTAGTTAACAATAGGGGATTACACGCTTAATCAAGACGTGTAAAATTCCGCCCCACAATTGACATTAAACTAGTCCAAAAATACAATGTCCATTCGTGATTGTGGTCAACAATACAATTTCGTTTCCAATCCTTTCTCAATCCAAGTGGTTTAATATAACATGTTATCTAGCCACAATTGATTATAACTACTACAATCCTCAAGTAGGTAAACATGCGGCGATTCTAATTATCGACCAAATTGTATTTCAATTTCAAATGGCTTAACATGTCATTTTCGGATTTGAGCTTCCAAATTTCCATAACACCTATCAATCTTCATAACATATATCACATGATCATTTCTAACTTATAATAACATGGAATCTTCAATTACAAAAGTAAGACGAAGATTATACCTCATTTAGCCCAAATATGATCCAAGATTACAAGTCGATCCTTAGCAACTTTAGCTCCTCTTTTCGACGTTCCAATCCACTCCAAGTAACCCTTAGAAGCTTATGAAGAACTTATCTTCAAGTTCCAACTTCAAAGTTGAAGAACTCCTTAACTTTCCGCCTTGCGACTAATACGAAAACACTATTTTTCCGGAATCTTTCTATTGAGATACCCTTACACTACCCTTAGGAACCTTGGTTTAAAGTGGGGAGATTATTGGACAACAAGAAAAAAAAATTCTCTTGAAACCCTAGTGAAAGCCGAGAGCACCTATAAGTGTTCTTCAAGATTTTTGAAAAATTTGTCTAAGTGTAGAAGCTTGTCTTACACTAGTATACATATATAACAAGATGAAGGGTCAAGATTAGAACAAATGGGTGGTTAGGATGCTTTTCACAAGGATCAAGCCAAGTGGCATTTGACTTAGTCAATTATATCAAGCTCTAGCTCTAGCAAGACTTGGACATTTAAATTATGGTCAAATGACCATTCTATCCATGCCATTTTCGTCCAAGACCACTAAGGGGGGGGGGGGTGACACATGTCGCCCTCCCGTTCGTCGCAATATTTCATTTTCCGACAAATTTCAAAATTCCGATAAATTTTTACTCGTCTCAAATCTTAACATTTTTTAGTTCTTACGTACGTTCTTATAAACATATCCTGGAATTTCCGGGGTGTAACATGCATAGAAGCTAAGATAAGATAAAATTGTATTACATTTTCTAGATCATGGCTGCTTTAATAAGATCGTTATAAACAAGTATTGATTTCTTAATTTCCAAAGTAAGAAACTTGATTTCTAAAAGTTAAGAGACTGGATTTTTGAAAGATAAGAGACTTTTTTTTTTAGGTAAATGCTAATATTATAAAAGAAAGACGAAAAAACAGGTAGCTACAATCATTCGTCGAGGGTTCTCAATCCTCAACGTAAGCAATAAACAAGAAATGAAAGAGATGAGGGATGGGGCGTCTACCCGAAGGAGACGTTACAATGGGAGATTAAATCATGAAAATTAAATTCTTACTATCCGGTGCATTCCAAGATAGTATCTTCATTTAATTAATCAGTATCATTTGCACGCTTATTAGGTGCAATAGTTGAATTCGTGGGGGATATCAAGACTTGTGCATCATTGGGAATGGTTGCCATAAATGGCTTATGTCCGGCGTTGAATGCCACATCGTCGTAATCAAATAACAATTCTTTGGTGTCTTGGAAATGAATGACCCTTCGAATTCCACATAAGTTGATCTTCCAAGACTCATTTGAAGAGTAGACCCTTCGGTTCCCGTAGCCATCAAGTTTCCAAACTTTTTGGACTGCCCCTTTGATTTCCACAACCATTGAATTCATTAGAAGAGGTGACACTTCGGTTCCCACCCTTAACAATTTACGATGTCCCATGAATGAGATCCTTCCTTGGTATGCTCAAGAATTAAATTGCCCAAGTTACCAAGTCTCGTTTGAAGAATAGTCATTCAACTTCCGCACGGTTTGCAATACCAAGAGCCATGGAAAGTGAACCAACTTCCGACCTACAATCTCGAACCGATGACCCTTGGGTTTCAGTCTTGACCCGCGACCACCAAAAAGACCAATCAGCATCCCATGACCACCCTTCTGACCCTCTTTCAACCCGTAACCACCCCCAAGAAACGCCAATGACCCGTGCCCACCCATGGTACCCGTCAACCCCTCGAGAGGGGGTGACGTTTCGGAAACCGCAACACTTGAATTCCCAACAACCTCAACTCCGAAAGTTGCACCTAATGAATGAGGCGTGACATTGACAACCACAAAGAAGTGAATGAGGCATGCCATTGACATCCGCACCCATTGAGTGCATCAAATTCCTATACCTCTTTTGGATAGAAAACCCCTCGACTTCCAAAACCTTAGCATTTCCTAGGCCAATTGGAAAAGAAACATTCTCGAACTCAACAACCAAAGGCTGGTGACCCATGGACTTTCCCCAAGACCCATGCCCACCCCCCTGACCCGAAATCAACCCGTGACTAACCTCTAGACCCGCGATCACCTGAATCAAAAGTGGTCACGGAAAAGTCTCAATGCACTCGAAGCCAAGGATCGGAGACCCAAGGGTTCAGACCACAAACCCTGAACATCAACACCACCCACCTGCAACCCGCAACCACCCTCCATACCCACTTTCGACCCGGGATCCCTATCAAGATCCGCAATCTCCCCGGAGTCCGGAGCGCCCACCGGAAACGCAGCAGCCTTACCGACGTCCAAGGTGGGAGAATCAAAGTGTTGAAACCTCAACCCAAGATCACCAACAAGACCTCTTGCACACCAAGAACATCCTCCGGACTGCTAACAACCCAAAGACCACCCGCCTTTCCCGAATACCCCACAAAATCCAGAGAAGCAAACTGGCCACCGCTAGAAGCTGCCCCCCCCGGAAATGCAAACTTCAAATTCATATCCTGAATCTTGTAATCTTGAACAATCAAAATAATCTCTTTCATTCTTTTGGCTGAAATCTTTGTATTCTTTCTCATGGCTAGAAGGAAGATAATGCAAATCTTGAGCAATCTTTAATCAAGTTGGAGTATCTTCGTAGCAATCTTTGAACAAGTTGATAAACTCAAACGTAATAAACTCAAACAACTTCGTATCAAATTCAAGTAAGATGAACAAACGAACAATCTCATGAAATCAAAGATGAAATCAGATTTAAGGAGTATGAAATCTAAGATGAAATCATAAGAATGAGGCGGATTGCGAAGAGCGACTAGGGAGAAATGTTGAGAGCATTTTCGCCTAGTGAGAGAAACTTCTCTCTAACTCTTGAGGTAATGTTAATATAAAGATAAGAGACTTGATCTTGAAAGATAAGAGACTTAAGTATTTGAAGTTATGAAACTTAAACTTTTTGAAAAGTACATTGTTACTTGACTGTAAAAAGGATAAGTGTTATGTTTAAAAAGGGAAGGCATGGTATTGTCTTGAATTGTTTAAAAGGATGGTTTAAAATATTATGGTTGATTTCACACCGAGTCTCAGGGATGGGCCGGGACATGTATACCATACGATTTCACACCGAGTCCCAAGGATGGGCTGGGACATGTATACCATACGATTTCACACCGAGTCCCAGGGATGGGTCGGGATATGTACACCATACGAGTTCACACCGATTCCCAGGGATGGGCCAGGACATGTACACCATACGATTTCACACCGAGCCCCAGAATGGGCCGGGACATGTTATACGTGTTATACGATTTATATGACTTTACACCGAGTCCCAGGGGTGGGCCGGAACATGTACACTTTATGACTTTACACCGAGTCCCAGAAAGGGGGCCGGGACATGTTACACATCTTACGATTCTTGTTAAAGGAAATTGGGGCACAGTTGAGTTGTAGTTTTGAAAAGAAGGGGTAAAGGACTTGATTCTCTTTGGTGTTTATTGTTTCTAAAGGGTTCTGTATACTGTATTTTGGTTATCATGCATGTCTCCTGTTTTTATAGGCTGGCATGATTTCATTACTGATTTCGGGCCATATACTTGTACTCAGATCGACCTCCTTCGGGGGGGATGCGTTCATGCCGCAGGTAGAGGTACACCGGTTGTTGATCCTCGCTCTTTGGATCACGGTTCTGCGTATTGAGAAGCTCCGTTTCTCCGGAGGCTTATCTTTTGGTATAGTCCTCTGTCATTGTAGGTACTTGTACATTCAGGGGTATGGCGGGGCCCTGTCCCGTCATAGTTGTTATAAAAACTCTTAGAGGTCTGTAGTAATCACAAGTGTGGGCGGTTTGTAAAGGATGTAATCGTTCGGTTTTGATATATATACAGAAAGGTGACCGTTTTGGTTAGCCTGTTTCTTATTTCATATTGTTCATGTCTTTGAGTTTTTATTTCCGCTGATTTTCTCTGATGTATTATCACTAGGGTGCCCGGGGTAAGGCACCAGTCGCGGGCCCGAGGTCGGGTCGTGACATTCTCATAAAGCCATTATAACACTTTATGTCTTTAGAGACTACGACATTTACATACTTCAAATTAAGTGAGTATACTTTCCATTTTAACCAAACTTGCACATTTTAAAATCAATTCAAGGGTACCAAAATGAAACTCAATTTCATTTAAAACATGTACGTCAACCGTACTATACATTTGTAACACATCATGCTCAAGAGATAGGGAGAGTTCCACATACCTCCTCGGCTAAATCCACTTGCCAAGTCGAATATGCCGCGCGTAGAATATCAACCTATAATAACCATAACACGTCTATCAACTTCTAGTTTTCTTCGTAGAATATTTCTAAGCATAAGGTCTCATATTCTACGGAAAATTGGGCAGCACTTCCCCTGTTTCTACGTACTTTTCCACCTTTTCAAGGCCTGAAATCAATAACCAAAAGCCACATTTAAGGCGCAACAATACAGCAAGTCAAAGGGGATTACATGTCTAACTGGACGTGTAAAATTCAGCCCATTAATTAGCATGCCAATTATTGTTTCATTACTTCATTAATATTCCAACTTATATTCCAATCTTTATATAAATTACATTAACTTGTTATTAACAAGATTCCTTCATGTCAATAAGTAATAGGTAATGTTTTAACAACTTTAATGACTAGCATGCCAATTCTCGATTTTAACAACATTAATGGCTTGCATGCCAATTCTCGATTTTAACAACTTTAATGGCTAGCATGCCAATTTCGGGTTTTAAACATCTTATAAGGTCCAAATCTTTTCAATCATTCTTCCACATATCATATACTCAAACATATACTACTAACATATGTAATTTCCAACTTCATTATAAGGACAAAGATCATTACCTCAATAAGCCCAAAATTATCCAAGATCTAAAAGTCTGTCACGCCCCGACTTTTCCTAAGTCTTTACTTAGGGCGTGATGGCACCTGGACAATTATTTTTCCACCAGGAGCACCATTTAATTCTCTTTATTTAGAAATTTAAACTTATATTCAAATACGGAGCTATTAATAAAAATAGCAATAAAGAAATTTGTTCATGACTTTATTGAAAATATAACGCGAGCTCATGCTCGTGCAAATATTGTTTCTACATAGACGTACTGACAAATATTATTCTAAGTTGGAAGGGAGATCATTCCACACGGGCATATCCCGAGACATTGAACCGACATTCGAACTCGACGAGTACCAAGCCCAAACAATGGACTTGGTATGACAAGAGGTCATGGACGATCGCTAGCCTCGACGTGGAGCCTTTCCTCTATCACCCTTTCCGAAACATGTTAAATAAAGAGTCACTCTACCATCCTGGCCGAGTGAGAACCTTACCGCAATTCAAAGTAACACCACAATATTCCAAATGCAATCACATTATAACGTAATAAGCATATTGCAAAAACATATCAAAGTTACAACATTTTTAAATATGCAACAACTCCTCATAGAAATTCTCGGTTTAACTAACACTTCATTTTATCTCGTATTATACGTTAAGACATTCCCTGCATTTCCACATGTTTATTACATTTATATATTTGTGAACGCGTATTCACTTTTCATATTTATATATAGGTGAACATGTATTCATCTTTCATTTTTGTTGCGTGCGCAACCCGATCCATTATGTTTACGTATTTGTGAACGTGTATTCATTTTACGTTTTGTTGCGCGTGCAACCCGATCCATTATATTTACGTATTTGTGAACGCGTATTCACTTTACGTTTTGTTGCGGCGCAACCCGATCCATTATGTTTACGTATTTGTGAACGCGTATTCACTTTACGTTTTGTTGCGCGCAACCCGATCCATTATATTTACGTATTTGTGAACATATATTCACTTTACGTTTTGTTGCGGCGCAACCCGATCCATTATGTTTACGTATTTGTGAACGCGTATTCACTTTACGTTTTGTTGCGGCGAAACCCGATCCATTATATATTTATATATTTATGTGAACACGTATTCACTTTTCATATTTTTCGTAAGATCAAATAAATACTATTCTCTTTCTAACATTCTGTCATTCATACTTGTAACGATTATAACTTTTTAACCATAACTCCAACTAAGGTGTTTCTCAAGCGGAAACTAAGGTAAGACGGGGATCTTTCACTGTACCAAATTTCATTTAAAACTACTTTGGGTAACTAACACAAATTTATCCTCAAAACAGCCACATGAAATTTGTTTCGCAGAATTTTTATTAAACAAAGACCCAATCTTATAATAGTCATAACTCCTAATCTGTAAACCCGTTCAATCCCCATAAATTCTCAAAACGACGAGAACAGAGAGCTACACGTCTCCATGTGAACCATTCTTTCATATTCTGTACCATTTGGTACAGTTTTACACTTTTATTCGCTGCCCTTCCTGGATATCGATAGATCCGAGGCAGAAACTTTAAACAACGATAACTCTCAATCCGTAAGTCGTATAGACCCCTGTAAGGTCTCAGAATGTCCAAAACAAAGAGATCTAGAACTTTCATTTAGCAACAATTTTCATATTCCCCACAGGTTAGTACAGTTTTACGTTTAAACGTACTGCCCTTCTGGATTCCGACGAATCCGAGGCAGCAACTTCAAACTACAATAACTCTCAACTCGTAAGTCCGTTTTAATAAATCTTTATGTATATCTGTCCGTAACAGAGAGATTTACAACCATGTAAATTTTCATATAATTCTAATAAGTAAAACTCAAAAAAAACAGTCCGTAATTATGCCTTTCCGAATTTCGACCAAATCTAAGGCAGGAACTTTGAACTATGATAACTTTCAAACCGTATGTCCATTTTACCTCATTTTTGGTTCTGTATGATCATATTAGAGAGGTGTACAATTCTTCCGAATTTCATCAAATTCTAACAATTATAACTCAGTGAGAACAGTTCGTAAAGTTCATGACGCAACTAGTTATCTAAACCATCAAAAGTTCAATATTTCTTTTCAACACTCAATTCTTATTCCAACATGTATTGAACTAAAAATAAAGGATGTTACCAAGAATTTCTGAGTGAGAAAACTCACCTTGTAAGTGTGAAAAAGATTGTGGTTCGGTTGCTACAAGTGGTCCTTGCTCCTTAGTGTTCCCTAATTTTATTGTTCTCCTTCCTCCCTTGATATTTTCTTGATTTTTTTCCTTCTTGTTCCCTTGTTTTTTTCTGATTTTCTAACCTTTATGTTATGTCCTTTGTTTGTGTGTAAATACAATGTATAAATGAAGGAGTTTTCTATAACCTATGGGAGGTGAAAAACCAAAAGATTGAAGGGAAATGAAAAGGGGGGAGGGGAAGGAGTGGGAGTGTGGGACGTGCACTTTGCTGCACTTTGATGCATGCACTTTTTTTTTTCTTCTTTTCTTTTGTTGTTTTTTTTGTTTTCTTATTTTCATTTTATCTATCTATTTATCCAACTTTAACACTAACTCTATCTCATGCAATTTATTCTTTTTTTTATATATATATATATATATTTTTATTAACCCAACCACAACTATATATTTTTTTTTTTCCGGATTTCACATTCTCTCCTCCTTAAGCAACATTCACCAAAGATAAGCCTCCGGAGAAACGGAGCTTCCCGAACGCTGAACTGTGATCCTATGAGCGAGGATCAACAACTGGTGTACCTCTACCTGCGGCATGAACGCAATTTCCAAGGAGGTCGATAACAGTACCAAGTATGTGAAACTGAAAATACTGTAAATGAAATCATAATAGTCTATATAAAGAAGGAGACATGTATGATAACCAAACTACAGTACACAACATATAAGCAGTCATGTCAAGTCAGGGACTCACGCCCTCAAAGTCATCACTCAAATATAACAATGGGTCTCAAGCCCACAACATCAATCATGCCCGTGGAATACCTTCCTCACTGCCGGCAGTCTATAATATAACCACACCAAGGAGTACACATGAACACCAAGTCCCACCTGTGTCATAAGAACCGTACGGGGCAAGTACGAAGGCATAGCTACCAGAACCAGCCTGCATCATCAACTGACCGGGGCAAGTACGAAAACCAACTACCAGAACCTACCGTACCAACAATACTAAATAATCAGATCACGGTGCCGACCGGGCAAGTACGATAGCCTCTACCAGATCCACCCTGCATCACGTCGCTGACCGGGGCAAGTACGTAAGCTAACTACCAGATCCACCCTGCATCACGAAACTTCGTCCAAACACTGACTCACGAAGCTGACACGGGGCAAGTACGAAGGCCTCTACCAGATCCACCCTGCATCACGTCGCTGACCGGGGCAAGTACGTAGACCAACTACCAGATACCAAAGCCGTAATCACGAGACTTCGCCACAAAACACTCCTAATGGAAGCATACCCGTGGGCCACCCATCGTGTCAGTATGTCCAAAGGAAATAACAAGATAATAATCATAATGGAAGCATACTCGTGGGCCACCCAACGGCGTGTCGGTATGTCCAAAGAAAATAATGTAATAACACTGATAATGGAAGCATACCCGTGGGCCACCCATCGTGTCAGTATGTCCAAAAGGAAATAACAAGATAACAATCATAGTGGAAGCATACTCGTGGGCCACCCATCGTGTCAGTATGTCCAAAGCAAATAACAAGATAACACTCCTAATGGAAGCATACCCGTGGGCCACCCATCGTGTCAGTATGTCCAAAAGGATCGATATAGTGGAAGCATACCCGTGGGCCACCCATCGTGTCAGTATGTACATCAATCAACCAGATAGACGGCCCTCCAACGAGAGACGCGGTAGCACAGAAATACAACACTTGCATAACAAAGGCTATCACCACAAGCATAGGCAAGTTCAACATACTTCTAGACATTCTTTTTATGAACACAAATCCGGGTTTTAACCCCAAGGTACTACGTATTTTAACTCTTTAAAAGATCCATTTCTTTCACAAAAAGTCACACGATACCCATAGTATCAACATAGAGTAACTGTCTTTTTAAGTAAACCAAAACAATTTTCATACATTCTTTTTAAACCAAATCATTTCTCCCTTTAAAGTCAAGTTACCATTTTAAATCCAATAATAAAACCATCCTTTTGTTTTCATAAAGTCGTTATAACTAACTTCTCATAAAGCTATTATAACACTTTATGTTTTAAACCAATTTAAGACAAAACCATGCCTTTCTTTTAAACCAAAACACTTCAATTTCTCAAGTCTCTTTTCTTTTAGAAATCAAGTTCCTTACTGTGGAATTTAAGAAGAATCAATACTTGTTATTAATGATTTTATTAAAGTAGCCATGATCTAGGAAATGTAATACAATTTTGTCTTATCTTAGCTTCTATGCAGATGGAGGTTTCTACTGGTTTTAATATAATTAATTATTTGTCAATACATTTTCCTTTATTAACGCTGCAGTGGTTTGTTCGATACTTATTCTCATTTCCGACATCAATATAACTTATCCCTTTTAAAACCCAATTACCTATTTCTCATAAAAGCGGTTTCACAACTTTTTAACACAAACCAAGTCCTTAATATTTCACAACAAGTCATTTATAAGTTAAGTCTCTTATCTTTTTAAAAACCACAAACCATCTCTTTACCTACATAAAGTTGTTATAACGAACTTCCCATAAAGCCGTTATAACACTTTATGTTTTAAACCAACCAAATTCGTTTAGCACACGTACGTCTATCGTACTACATAGTTCACAACAATCATGCTAGAAAAGATAGGAAGAGGTTCACATACCTCGCGACGATTATCGACAATTAGCAAAACGCTCCAAAGTATCAGAATCGCTAGCCTTTTCCACCCTCCAAGTAATACGCTACTCGTAGTACTTCAACCTATAAAGGCCACAAAACGCCTATCAACTTCTAGATCCCTTCAGAGAACATTTCTAAATACAAGGTTCCATATTCTACGGAAAATTCGCAAGACCTTCCCCGCAACCACATAAATCTCCTCCTCTATCAAGGCCCGCTACCAAGCCAACAACTCGGGGTTACATCGCCTAACCGGACGTGTACAACACTGCCCCACAATAATACTACAAGTCTACTGTAAATACAGTCCAATGTAAATACAGTTCAATTCTATCAATCTTCTTTCCTCATATAATATACTCAAGTATAACTACTACAACATGTAATATCCAATTACAATAGGGGGACAAAGATCATTACCTCGATAAGCCCAAAATTATCCAAGATTAATAAGTCGATCCTGAGCAACGTTTAGCTCCAATTCCTTACGCTCCAACCCGCTCCAAGCAACCCTTAGAAGTTTCTAAACAACTTCTCTTAACACTTCAACCAACTATGAAGATTTTTCTAGGGCTTCATTTGCGACTATTGGAATAAAGTAGTATTTCCGGCTCTTAGTATTGAAATAACTTTGGAATACTACTAGGAATACTAGGCTAAGGTATTTGGGATAATACAACAATACTTGAAGTATTTTCTACATAAAGTGGGGTGGACGAGAACTACAAAGGAGGGAGTATTATTTTAGCCTTGGAAACTCTTAAGTGTGGATGAAGAATTAGTCTTGCACAAAGGGGTATTTATAGAGAAAACAATGGCCAAGATCTAGGCAAGTGTATGGTGAGCATTGGGATAAGTGTGTGGGTAGTTTGCCAACCATATGTCCACCACAAAAATGGGACAAGTGGCTTGCCACTTGTCCCACACAAAAAAACGTCCAAGTGTCCAATAATATCGGCCATAGGGCCACAGGGGGTGACACGTGTCGCCCCCCTACTCGTCCAAAATATTTCATCTTCCGAAAATATCCGTAATGCCAAAAATCCAAAAATAAAGTGGGCCCCACAAAACCGTAAATTCTCCCGTGGGCCCCACGTGACCAATTTCAGAAATAAAATTCCATAATTCTTAAATATTCCAAAAAGTACGAATACCAAATCTGGGAATTCAATTCCCATTAACGAACCTTTTTCCTTCACAAAATCCGGAAACTTTTCCGTCGAAAAATCACATCTTTCTTCCTTTCTAATTTTTGTGTCGTATTCTCGTACGTACGTCCTCACATACATACCCTGGAACTACGGGGTGTAACACATTTGTCCCCGAATGTTCTTTTGGAGCCAATCTACTATCCCTCGGTACATCCTCGTACTTCACGCTTAATGGGACCTTATTATGCCACTTGTGACCCTAAGATATCGCACACGCATATCCATTCATCGTAAGTCAAACAAGAAAACGAATCCAAAATGTGAACCATCACCACTTACTCCCATTCACGGCCTCACAGGATTGCCTGTTCGTATCTACCAACTTATTCTATCACATGTACATAGTCTCAATATCCTCAGTTCATGACATTGAATCATACAATAATCCTATCATGCATACTACTCTAAAGGGTCAAAGATATACCTGACATCACGTAGGCGGGTCAAAGGACCGCTAAAACTGGGAACTGCTACCACGACCTCTACCGCACACCGCCGGCATGAACATCCCGCCTAGCCATCAAGGTGAAGAACCCGCAATCGATCCAATGATCGTTATCCCACCATGCCACCGCCTGATCTCTCGCCAAACGGTTCGCTGCCGCAGCGTAACAAGTCGCCGACCTAGTCCGACACTCCAAAATGAGATCTACCACGCGACCACACCGAGGCAAATGTGGCCTCTCGCTACTATCTTCTGACACCGTGAACTCGCCGCTCGAGCCTTGACCGCTCCTCGAATATCCCGGCGGTCAAACCACCACGGAAGACCGGGAAGGGCACTGCGTCGGCGAATGTAGACCCGGCTGAGGCCGCCCACCAAAGCTATCCGAAAACCCCGCCGCCTCACCTCTGGTGGCCGACTGGCCGCCCTCACTCTCTCGCCCTCAATCCTCGTGCATACGCTGCATCCGGCAATATCCATACCGGTGAAGAGCTACTCCTGCATACGCAGAACCATATAACGGTCTAGCCCCATCACATAGCGGTGAACTCTGTCCGCCATGTCCGCCACAATAGTGGGCGCATACCTGGACAATGAGTCAAACTCCAGGTTGTACTCCCTGATGGTCCTCCCATTCTGTCTCAATGCCAAGAACCTATCCAAGCGGGCTCTCCTCGTCTCAGGAGGCAAAAAGTGACCGAGGAAGACTTCCGTGAACTCATCCCAAACAGCTGGAGGAGCACCCATACCTCTAGACAACACCCACGACTCAAACCAGTTCAACGCAATATCGCAGAATCGTAGTTGGCTAACACAACGGACTCGCCTCCGAGGCCATAAGCACCTGCATAGTCTGCCGCACCTGCCGAATGAACTCCTGAGGGTCCTCCTCAGACCTCGACCCATAGAACTCGGGTGGATTACAACTCAGAAAGTCCCGAATCCTTAAACTGTCGGCTCTAGGGTTAGCTACCGGCTCCTAGCGGCGCTGCCCTGCCACAATGCTAGTCAACAACCTGAGCTGCTCTCCGTAATCGCTATACTTTGCCTCGGCCGGAACTGAGGCTCGTGTACCGCGGTCTTAGTAGCTACTGCCGCCCGAACTCTGGGCTGGGCGACGTCGTGGAACTTCGTCAAACATCACCTCCAGAAAGATCGGCTTGTGCCTCGTAACCTCTCAAGGTCCGACTTGCGCCTCCTCAGCCCTTGCCCTTCGGGCTCTGGTTGCCTTGCGTGAGGCATAAGCGGTACATAAGAAGAGGTCGAGAGGATTCAACCTAGTAGGACTGTACCGCACGATCTCGCAGAGAAGAATGGAAACCAATCCTAAATGCCTGCACCCTCGATTATAGATGTGGTGCACAACACACCGATAATCAAGACTCTACTGTACACGGTCGTAGACACTTTTCGAGGACTAATCGCTTCGATACCACTTTTGTCACGACCCGACCAGGGCGCGATCGGTGCCTCTACCGGCACCCCGTCGTATACATCGAGAATAGCAATGAACATACATAACGCATAAATCTGTAGATAGTAAACATCACTGGCTAGCCGACAAGGCCGCCTTCCATGTAATATACTTAATCAAAAGTAAACAAGACAACTTTGTTCTTACACCCAAACCACAAACGTGACTACACTCTAGGAATAACAATCGCGGGGGGGTTCGCCATACCCCGAATGTACATAATACCTACATCATCGTGGAAAACCGCACCAACAAAACAAGCTCCGAGGAATGGAGCTTCGACACGCACGGTGATCCTAAGAATGAGGATCCACCACCGCTACCCTTACTGCGGCATGAACGCAGCCTCTGGAAGGGGTCGACACAATATGTACCAAGTATGTAAAACTGGAAAATACTGTAATAATATCATAAGTCTAAAATAAGTTGGAGTCATAGATGAAGATCAAATTACATTGCACTGTGCCTTACTAACAATGAGAGTAACAAGTATAAACTTTACTGCATAAAAATATGAGGCTCATGATCAAAACAGGGTCCCTCGCCCGCAGTATCATCAAACAATCCTACTCCTGGGACTATTTCACTCGCATAGGTCCTGTGGACCCGCATGAGGTCATCCGCCTCGCATGAGACTATTTCACCCGCATGGGACTATTTCACCCGCATGAGGTCATCCGCCTCGCATGGGACTATTTCACCCGCATGGACCCGGTGGGCCCGCATGAGTACAAGCGCCGCACTCGCATCATGGGTAGCAAATCCATGGAATAAGTAGTAAATCATCCTAATGGACGCATACCCGTGGACCCTCCATCGTGTCAGTATGTCCAAAAGAAATAACAAGAATAAGTAATAAACCATCCTAATGGACGCATACCCGTGGACCATCCATCGTGTCAGTATGTCCAAAGGAAATAACAAGAATCACCCGGGGTCTACCCCGTAAGAATACATAACCTAGCACAACCGGCTATCATACATAACATAAGCGCTACCGGCTTATCATAACATAAGCAAGTTAAGAAATCTCCTAACTTCTTATTAACATTATTAATATATCCTCTCATTTTAGTTTACTTAAGGCACTAACATGTCATTTAAGAGAAAATTCGGGAATTCAACCCAAGTACCACGTACTTCTAACCTTTTAAGAAGTGACTCATTTATATATAAAACCTCCAAGATACTAATAACCGTAGTATCAAGTCACGACTACTTTTCAAGACAAGTCACCTTTCCTTTTAGAAATATAATAGGCTTCTAAATCATGTGACTTCTTTTCTTTTGAAACCTTAGGCAATCAATGCCTTAAAATCAATTTGCCTTTCATAAATTCAAACCATTTATCCGTACTTATTTTACTTAGAGTGAATCTTCCTTTGCTAACCTTCCAATAAGGTAATATAACCAACTTCCCATAAAGTCGTTATATTAACTTTATACATTAATCAAATACATTTCCCTATATCCCAGGGACTTATACTTTTAAAACGAAACAAGTATCATATACTTAAAACACTTCAAGTCCCTTAACTTTGAAAACTTAAGACATCATTAATAATTTTAAAGAAGTGGGTTAATCTCCTGCCCAACTTGGCCATTCTTAAATAAGTAAAGGATATCAAAGTATTGTACGTCTACCGTACTATATAAGTACAACTATTCATGCTCAAGAGATAGAAAGTTCCACATACCTCTTCGGATCAATCCACTTGCTAAGTCCAATAAACCGCACGTAGTACGTCAACCTATAATGACCATAATACGTTTATTAACCTCTAGCTTCAACATAGAATATTCCAAGTGCAAAGTCACTAAATTCTACGGAAAATCGGGCAGCATTTCCTTTGTTTCTACATACTTTGCCACATTTTTCAAGGCCGAATTCAACATCCAAACGCCACTTTTAAGGCCCAACAATCCAATCAATACAAAGGAGATTACACACCTAATCTTGGGTGTGTAAAATTCTGCCCCACAATGCATATTAACTAAATCAATAAGTTAAAGGTAATATTTTGGCTACAACATGTTCACATACTAACCTTATTCAATCCCTTCAAATCCAAATCATATTTCTTACATGCAATTTATCTAAGAGCAATATTTACAACTACAAGTCCTTTCTTCTTCACATGCAACACAATAAACTAGCAAAAAAGAAAGGATTGTTACCTTAGAGCTTACCCAAATTAATCCACAAATTCACTAGTCTCCTTTCCACAATCACCACCACAAAAACTCCTACAAGCTTGCCAACAAGTTTCCTTCTTGCCACCTTTTCAGATTTTTCTCAAGCCTTGATTTCCCCTTGATTTCCTAGAGAGAAGGGATAGCTTTTAATTTTAGAGAGAGAGGATAGCTTGAAGAATGACCAAGTCTTCAAGACTTGGTCAATAAATAGGACATGCAGAATCAGATGGGGGGACACTTGTCACCCTCCCATGACCTTTTTTAAAACAAAATAGTTCAGATTTTTCCACCCACCGCAGATCCGCCTCGGCGCGCGACCAGCTGGCCACAATAAAACCTCCGCTAACTCTCGTAACTTCCGGCATCACGCTGGCCCCTGACCGATGTTGCTTTTCTGCTCGACCTATAAGAAAAACAGGCCAACCAAGACGGTCACCTTCCTGCATATATATATAAACTTGAACAGTTACATCCTTTACAACCCTGCCCACAATAGTACTACAGACCTCTAAGAGTTTTTATAACAACTATGACGGGACAGGGCCCCGCCATACCCCTGAATGTACAAGTACCTACAATGACAGGGGACTATACCAAAAGATAAGCCTCCGAGAAACGGAGCTTCCCAATACGCAGTAACCGTGATCCTATGGCGAGGATCAACAATCGTATACATCTACTGCGTGCATTTAACGCAGCCTCAAGGAGGTCAGTACAACATGTACCAAGTATGTGAAATTGAAAATACTGTAATGAATTCATAACAGTCTATATAAAACAGGAGACATATATGATAACCAAACTACATTACACAATATGTAAGCAGTCATGTCAAGTCAGGGACTCACGCCCTCAAAGTCATCACTCAAATATAACCATGGGTCTCACGCCCATAATATCAATCATGCCCGTGGAATTCTTCCTCACCGCCAGCATACGATGTAAAACAACACCCATAATGGAAGATACCCGTGGCCACCCAACGTGTCGGTATGTCCAAAGCAAATAAGATAACACTCCTAGTGGAAGCATACCCGGGCCACCCAACTTGTCAAGATGTCCAAAGGAAATAACAAGATAACACTCATAAGGAAGATACTCGCGCCACCCAACGTGTCAGTATGTCCAAAGCAAATAACAAGATAACACTCCTAGTGGAAGCATACCCGTGGGCCACCCATCGTGTCAGTATGTCCAAAAGGAAATAACAAGATAACACTCATAGTGGAAGCATTTCGTGGGCCACCCAACGTGTCAGTATGTCCAAAGCAAATAACAAGATAACACTCCTAGTGAAAGCATACCCGTGGGCCACCCATCGTGTCAGTATGTCCAAAAGAATCGATATAGTGGAAGCATACCCGTGGGACACCCAACGTGTCAGTATGTCCATCAATCAACCAGATAGCCGACCCTCCATCGAGAGACTCGGTAGCACAAAATCAAACACTTGCACAACAAAGGCTATAACAACAAGCATAGGCAAGTTCAACGTACTCATAGACTTTCATTTTATGCCAAAAATCTGGGTTTTAACCCCAAATACCACATACTTTTCATTCTTTCAAAAAGACCTTTTTTTTTACGTAAAAGCCACACGACACTAATACTCGTAGTATCAAAACACGTTTTCTTTTCAAACCAAATTACTACACCTTCAGAAAATCTTTACGGGGCCTTTAAAATCAAGTACTCCACACTTTTTAAACCAAGTGCTATACATTTTTAAAACAACATCAAGTATACTTTTAAGACCCAAGTAACTCACTCTTTTAAAATCAAGGCATTCAGCTTTCAAAATCAAATCAAGACAATACCATGCCTTCTTTTTAAACAAAAACACATTTCCTTTCAAAGGTCAAGTAACAATATACTTCTCAAAATAGTTTAAGCTTCTTAACTTCAAATTCTCAAGTCTCTTCTATTATCTTCAGAATTATAACTAACTTCCCATAAAACTATTATAACACTTTATGTTTTAAACCAACCAAGGACAACTACTCTCATTTCCGAAATCAAGATAACTTTATTCTTTTAAAGACCAAGCACCCATTACTCACGAATGAGGTTTCACAACTTTTTAACACAATTCAAGTTCTTAACATTTCATATCAAGTCACTTAACCTTAGAATCAAGTCAAAGACACAAAAAGGAATCAAACTTCTTTAACACACGTGCGTCTACCGCACTATATATTTCACAAATAGTCATGCTCAAGAGGATAGGAAGAATCACATACCTCTTCGGCTTAATCCACTAGCCAAGTCAAGTATGTCGCGCGTAGAAAATCCACCTATAATAACCACAATACATCTATCAACTTCTAGTTCTCTTTGTAGAATAATTCTAAGTACAAGGTTCCTTATCCTACGGAAAATTCGGCAGCACCTCCCCTCCCGTAACCACATATATCTTCCTTTATCAAGGCTCGCTACCAAGCCAACAACTCAAAGGGGATTACACGCCTACTGGACGTGTACAAAACTGCCCCACAGTAATACTACATAAGTCTAGTGTAAATACAGTCCAATGTAAATACAGTTCAATTCTTTTTAATCATCCTTCCATATATCTTACTCAATTATAAACTACTACAATATGTAATTTCCAATTACAATAGAAGGACATAGATCATTACCTCGATAAGCCCAAAATTATCCAAGATTTATAAGTCGATCCTGAGCAATGTTTAGCTCCCATTCCTTACGCTCCAATCCGCTCCAAGCAACCCTTAGAAGTTTCTAAACAACTTCTCTTAACACTTCATCCAAGCTATGAAGATTTTTCTAGAGTTTCATTTTACGACTATTGGAATAAAGTAGTATTTTCGGGCTCTTATGTTGGGATTACTTTAGAATACTACTAGGGACACTAGGCTAAGGTATTTGGGATTTATACAACAACAATTGAAGTATTTCTCTACACAAAGTGAGGGGGGGGGGGGTGGACGAGAACGAGAACACCATAAAGGGAGGGAGTATTTTTGCCTTGGAAAAACTCAAGAGTGGATGATGAAGTCTTGCAACTTAAGGGGGGTATTTATAGAGAAATCAAAGGCCAAGATCAAGGCAAGTGTGTGGTGAGATTGGGGGACAAGTGTGTGTGGGTCCCACCCACCACATGTCCACACAAAATTCAAGACAAGTGGCACACTTGTAGGCCATTTCGGCCAAGGACACACGTCACCACATTTCTATTACGCGCCACCTGTGGGTGACACATGTCGCCTCCTACTGGCCCAAAATATTTCATCTTCCAAAATATCCAAAATATCTAAAATCTCAAAACAAAGTGGGCCCCACAAACCAGAATTTTCCCGTGGCCCCACGTGACCAAATCCGGAAATAAAATTCCATAATTCTATTATAATCCAAGAAGTCCAAATACCAAATCTGGGAATCCAATTCCCATTAACGAGCCTTTTTCCTTCACAAAATCCGGAAAATTTCCCGTCGGAAAATCAAATCTTTCTTCCTTTCCAATCTTAATGTCGTATTCTCGTACGTCCTCACATACATACCCTGGAACTACGGGGTGTAACAATGTGTCAATCAACAAACAATTGACCGATGTAATTACAAAGGCTTTGGGCAAATCACAACGTGAATATCTATTTGGCAAGTTGGGCATTCGAGACCCCATGCTCCAATTTGAGGGGGGTATTGAGATATTTCCTAGTTTAACTCTATTAGTTTATGGTAAAATCTTAATCTAAGTATATTTGATAAATTGTAATTATAGTAATTTATTAGAATATGGTTTCGTTGTTAGACTAGAGAAATGAAAACTTTTGCCTCTATAAAGAAGTCATTATGATGAATGAAATCAAGAAAAAATTCTCTCAATATTTCGCTTCTCTCTAAATTTTTGTCGCCTCTCAAATTTAACATCTTAACTTTAGCTTATTTATTTTACGCAATGACACAAATTTATAGCAATAGAAATATGATATCATATTAAAGACAACAAGACTTAAGGGTGTTTTTGATATGTATTTGAAATTTTATTTTATTGTTAAACTCGATCATTATTTTATCAAATATTATTATATAAAATGAAAGAAGTAAAGTAACAAAGAAATGTTTGAGAAGTTATTTTATAGAAAAACATCACCAAAGTTTATAAGATAAAATCATAAAATAATGCATTCAATGGTGCTGGTTAATGAATTGAGTTTTTAAATCATAAGATTTCAGGTTCAAATTAAAAAAAAGCAAACACAATAGGTGATTTTTTCTTCTTGAAAAAAATATTTTTGGAAAGTAATAGTTTGAGTTTGATTAACCAGTTTGAAAAATACGATAATATTTTGTGCTTGATCAATAATTAAAGATATTTTTAGGGAAAATCTATCTTTTTAGATTCTAAAAAGAACTTTTGATGCTGCTCAAAACACTTTATTTATTTCTAAAAACTTGACCAAACATCTCAACTTTCTAAAATACACACTTTTGACTCTACATAAACTTAGCCAAATGAGTTGTTAGTCGATAAAGTTCCCATGATATTAATTGAGATACACACAAACGGACGTGAATAAATACTAGGAAAAAAAATAGTCTAATAAGATAAATAATAGATTTGAAGTTGAAAATTGGGGAGAAATGAAGTGTTATAATTTTTTTTTGGGAAGTCAATTGGGAAGAAATAGAATACAGAAATGAGTTGAGGCAAACTCCAAACTTTGTCTTGGGGAGAAAGAAAGAAACACCCCGCTATAAATATATCCAATAATTTTCAATTCATCAGTAGAAAATGCACTTGTATAACGCTTGGTTGCCACCGCCTGTGGCATAAGAAACGAAAAAGGAAAAAGAATCGTTTGCTAAAGTGTTGAATTCCGTTAAAGAATCGTACAATTCTAATGATCCAGATGCTACTCTTAAATGGGTTTCCGTTCTTGACCTGTAAATTGTCCCACTTGAATTCCGTACTCACTAATTTTGATTGTGCCCTGTTTGGTTTGCAATTTCTTAATATGGGTTCTGCGAATTGTCGAAACAGCCTCTCTACCCCCATAAAAGTCGAGGCAAGGTCTGCGCCCAGACCCCACCTTGTGGGATTACACTGGGTATGTTTTGAATTCAACTAAACGTAATTGATTGTACTGCTTGTTTGGTTTTCATTTTCTCTTAATTTATTAGTTTGCTGTCTTTGAGTTTCTTGAATTCAAGTTAACTGATTGGTTTGTTACACTGACTGGAAATGGAACTGAAAGAGTAGTAAACAGGAAAGACGAGTTTCGTTGGAATTTGCAGTACCTCGTTGGTACTAACTCGAATAATATTACCTCAGTTTATTAAAAGTAATGGGAAAGAAGGGAAATAAAGCAAAAGGAACAATTGCGTTGCATATAATTTACCTTATTAAATTAAAAATAATCACAGAGATATAATATAAGAAGCTCCTCCTCACCCGACTGAGCTCGCGAACCTTCTAGCAAACATAATAATTTGGACAAGTTCATCAGGACTTAAATGGATGAAGGAGCTACTTCTGGACTAGAGAGTAATGATAGAAAATACTTAACTACTCTCATTTCATAGTTTAACTGGTTCTTTTTATCAAGTAAAATATTTCATTGATAATAACAAGGCCAACTTGGCTGTATACAAGTGAATAAGTGATATACCAAAAAGAGGAGAACCTACAATATATGGTTCTCTTTACAAGACACCCAATCCTCTATACAAATAGGAACTACATAGGTGCTCCAAGTGAAAATAAGGGAATTGAGGAGTAGCCTCAATTGAGCAAAGCTCATCTCCACCCTTCAAATGTTCTCATATTTCTCTCCTTCCAAATGACCCATATTAAAGCAAGAGCAGTAACATTCCAAGCCTTGTGCCTTCTTCTCATAGCTCCACTCGAACATCAACTCCTTCGCGGTCAAGAAACGCCAAACCATCTAAATATATCCTCCCATAACCTCGTGGCTATGTAACAGAATATGATCCACGTCCTTACCTACCTCCTTACAAAGGAAACACCAACTCATGCAGACACACTTTCGTTTCCTTAGATTTTCTGTCGTCAAAGTCACTCCTTTAGTAGCTAACTACGTGAAGAAGCACACCTTCCTCGACACTTTAAGTATCCAGACCGAGACATATGGAAAACTATCCTCTACCCTAACTAGAAGCTTGCTTTTCGTAGGACTTAACCGAGAACACTTTGTTATTTCCCAACTCCCAACTCAAAACATCGGGTTTGTTGACTGGCTCACATTGGTTTTGAAGTAACTCTACCAAACGGTGAAGCTCAGTCACCTCCCAATCCCGAACATACAATTAAAATCCAGTGTTAATGACTATGCACAACATATGTCCCCCTAACTTGTTGAACAGACAATTCCCTTTGCAAGATACACTATACATTATTGGGAACTCATCCTTAAGCACCAAACCTCCACACCGCTTTTGTCCCCAAAAACTCTCCCTACTCCAATGTTAATGGCTATGTACAACATAAAAGGCCTAAAGTACCATCTGTAGGTCATATCTGGGATTTTTTTTTGTGAATGGCTATTTAGAGTGGTTAGTGTTGGCAGGTTTTAAGGTGGGCAATAGAAATGACTTGGAGGGATTTGAAAAAGGTCTACTAGGGGCTGGGTTCTTTGCAAGGGCAATCATACGACTAAAGAAAAAGTTATCTTGATTTAGAATAACTTGTTATTCCTGACGAAAGAAAAGTTATCTCTTGGAATCTATGCTGACTCGACACAAATAGAACATGATCGAAGAAAAGATCCTTTACAACTTGTCAATATTAAGGCTTACTCTTTTGGTAAGCATAGATTGATCCAATATCTTCTAGAAGTCATTTAATCTTGTAAGGAGATTGGTATGCTAGTAGAAAGTGTAGTGAATTTCAAGGGTTAGAGTACCTAATTAGTTGAATATTGGAACGTGACCAATCTAAATAGAGCGAAATGGATAGTGAGGAATCGATTAGTGGATCCCAACTAGCTTGTGGTTGAGGCTTTTTTGGTATTGACTAAAGAAAAAATTCTTGCAAATTAAGGCTTGATTACAACTTGGGTTCGTCTTTAGTCTATAGTTTTTCTTGGACTTGGGGGAGTCTTCATACTTTTCTGTTGGTTAGTTTTCCATTCAATTTCACGAGTTCAGAGGGTGGACTGCAAAATTTTAGTTGTGGCTTTGCTCATGTAGATTTTTTAATCCGGATATTGTTTCAGTAAGTTTTTGTTATTGAAATCACAAGCGTATTTTCTGCAAGGAAAAAACAAGAGGAGGTGGGTGGTGACTTCTTGTCACGACCTCCCAAAAGTTAATGAGTCTGTGTAAGAAGTTGCAAATGTACCTTATCAAAAAAGTTCTAATAATGGATTTAGACACTTGGTTGTGGTGTCTCCTATTTGAATTCAACACGGGTATTTGTGATATTCCTCAATTGATATATCTGATAATATTTATTAAAATTTGGGCACAATCAAACTCAAATATCCTTTTATGCAACTATGGCACCGGGCTTAAAAATCCTTATTGCTCCTTACTTTTGTGATACCAATATGCATATATCCAGGGTGAAAATCATGATATTTTTCCATGGATGTGGATATAACTTTTTTGGTCAGATATCTATTCTGGAGTTCTTCATTTTTTTAACTATGGAATGAAGGGGACACGGACTTGTGGAATTATATAAACCTATTTACTAATGGGCTTACCTGCAGCTTCGTTAAGGCAAAAAGTGAGCTATCCCTGGAGGATGTTACAGAAGTAGTTGAAGTTGGATTGGAATTGTTCCGTATATCAGAAAATTAACTTTACGCTCAGGTAATTTCTTCAGAAAGCTCATTTTCAAATAAATTTCTTCAGAAAGCTACATGTTCATGCATATCCTTTTTGATGGCTGTCTATCTACGTAGTTAAGGTCATTTTCTCTCATAAGGTTAGATGGGGAAATATCTTGGTAAAGCTACTGAATAAATACCGGAAAAAGTTGGCTTTGAAAGTTCAATGGCGCCCTTTATATGATACTCTGGTTCACACACATTTCACAGGGCAAGTCCCTACTTTTCTTTTATTTGTCACCTTTTGTTCCACAATTAGTTTGCTTTTTTTATTGCCTTTTCTGTTTTGACATCGTAGAAATTCATTTTTGGTCTTGTTACCATTCTCAAAATTAGTTAATTTGTGGTCACAACTTAGCGCACCTGGATTTCATATCAGATAACAACTTCTTTCCTGAACCTACATTATATACTATCCAGTGCTGCGATTTACCCCCATGAGGTTTGTAAAACCTGATAGTTTCTGGTCAATAGTTTAGGAGTATGAAGGGGAGCCAACTGGTAAATTTGCCTCCATGTGATCAGGAGGTCACGGGTTCAAGCTGTGGAAACAACCTCTTGCAGAAATGCAAGGTAAGGCTGCGTACAATAGACCCTTGTGGTCCGGCCCTTCCCCGGACCCCGCGCATAGTGGGAGATTA
Source organism: Przewalskia tangutica (assembly GCA_029844215.1). Classification (NCBI taxonomy): domain Eukaryota; kingdom Viridiplantae; phylum Streptophyta; class Magnoliopsida; order Solanales; family Solanaceae; genus Przewalskia; species Przewalskia tangutica. The sequence goes on from CM056719.1 coordinate 89,439,505, forward strand.
GTGCACCGGGCTTAAGAGTATTTTTTTATCCTATCCTTTCATGGCTTGAAAACCTTATCAGCGCTCACACTCCCTTGCTGTCTAATTGGCGTATTCTTCCTCAGTCTTATATTCAAGTTCTGCCTTTCAATCAAACAAATAAAAATAAAAATTTCTTGCTTGTAAGACCATATACACCAATCTCAAGTCCCTATTCAAAGAAGGCCAGTTCTGCTATGCCTTTTACCCTTAGCATCATATTACCTACACCTGAATATTTGTATTGAGTTTATGGAAAAGGGCCTAAAATGCCCCTGAACTATTAGAATTGGTACAAAAATGCCCTCCATCCATCTTTGAGCTCCCAAATACCCCCGGTGTTAACCTTTTGGCTCATAAATGCCCTTATTTCTAACGGTTCCCTTAAAATAAATAAATAAAATAATTATTTATTACGTGGCCTAATCTAATTGGCCCAATTTTAAACCCTTCCAAAATTGAAAAACAATACACAATGACCCGTATTTTGACCCGCCCCGTCCGAAAAATCTCCACCACCACCAAGTCAAAGATCCAATCCCTCTTTTTTTATCTTCTAACTTGAAGCTTTTTGTCATTTAAGTACAAATTTTCCCTAAATTCATTTTCCTCTCTTTGCATTCACCTTTCTCATTTCTTAGCTTCTCTCCCTCATCGTCAATGGTGAAGTCACAGCAACAAACATAAAAACATGAATAGGTCAAAGACAAACTACCAGAAACCAAAGCTTTTGCCCATTACCAAGTGCTGCTCTTAATTCCAATATGTATGGGTTTTCTTTTTCGTTCATTATGTCTGGTTTTAATAAACATCAAAGTTCTTCCCCGGTTCTTTTCTACTGTGTATTGCGAAAAATAGATTGGATAATATGCAAACCGTAAAATATCTGCAAAAAATAAATGATTTCTCTACTTCCTATCTCACCAGAAGGGACTCCAATAACGTAACAGTACTACAGATGTTAATTAATTGCCCTCCATTAATGCACTGCAAATGTTGAAAGAAGGAAAAACAAAACCAAAAAAAGAATTCCGTGGGATCCTGATTGGTCACACAAAATATTGTTCCAATTCAGTATTTTTGTAAGGCGGCCATGGGGTGGCCGGAAACGGAGTTGCTCGTCGGAGCAAAGGGACTGGTCTCCGGCAATGGGGGTTTTCTCCTTGGTTCATTGGGGATTTTAATCGGGGCGGGTACGGGTTATTAGGTGGATCCGGGTTTTGGGTTGAGATTTAATTAATTTAGGTTAATTATAGAACTAACTAGGCGTTGTGGGATTCCACTGGGTATGTTTTTGTTGTTGTATAGAACTAACCAGACGTGGGATTATATTGGGTATGTTGTTGTTGTTGTATAGAACTAACCAGACGTGGGATTATACTGGGTATGTTGTTGTTTATAGAACTAACCAATAAGAACATGACACGTATTAAATGAAATTCTTAATTATATTGCCCTTAAAAATAAGGGTATTTATGAGCCGAAAAGCTAACAGCGGGGGTATTTGGGGGCTCAAAGGTGGATGGAGGGCATTTTTGTACCAATTCTAATAGTTCAGGGGTATTTTAGGCCCTTTGCCGTTGAGTTTATTATTGAACTAGCAAATAGTTGAGGGCACTTCGGCTGCACGTGACAGACTCCTCCTATTTCAAATGCTCTTTTTGCCGCATATCTGGTCTCAACCTCTTCCAGTCTTAAGTTGCTTTAAAAAAAATAACATATATAAAACAATTTTGTATATGGATTTCAGTTATATACACTAGTATAATAAATTTCTCACACTATTAGTGTAATTTAACTTATTATAACATGTACCTTATTATTTATTTCAGGTTATTAGTTAATATAATTATCAAATAAAGATATGTACAATATAACTACTTGTTCAGTAGCCTAATTGTGTGAATATCTTTGATAGTATCGGTGCATATAAGTTAAAATTTTCTTTAATTCATCCTGTAATACAAGGACCTTTAATTTGCAAGAAGAAAAGCTCTTGCACTAGTACAACATAACCTAAAATAGTAACCAAAGTAGCACTAGATGTGCTACATATTTTCCTCTACTTTGGCCAAATTTCTAAGGGACAATAGGATAGGAAGCCAAAGTGGCTATCCCACAAAGACCACCCTCAATTCCAGTGTCTCTAGCAATTTTCATGTAACCATTTTCATCCCAACTAGTCCCCCAAGAATTTTTAATCAACCAATATTTTGTCCATCTTCATTTGTCCCATAGCCAATTAAAGTAACAACATGATTAAGTTGATCATCGCAACTGCCATTGTAAATGCCACTTTGGTACATATGAAATTCTTCGGTCACGGCAATACCGACCGAGACAGGTCGTTGCGATACCACTTCTAATAATGTTGGTTCGCTTGATGGTAAAGTTTCGTAACGGCTCATTTTTACAGCCGAGTCCTCCGTTCCTTGGGTGCTCTTGCATGAATCTTGATATTTCTCGTAAGGGTACTCAGATTCCGCCGCGATTCCACCATTTTTTATTATCTCTCCCTGTCACTTCCAAATGGAGTTTGAAGATTCATATCTTATTCTCATCTTTCTTAATCTCAACTCATATTGGGTCCTCATATTTCCCTACATTTATTGATGGGAGAGTAATTTAAATAAGCAATGATCCTTTTCGATGGTCTTTGTCAACACGTCACTCACAGTTTCATGAATGTAGGACGTTATTATTTAATCTGGATGGGAAGTAAAAATAGGACAATCAGCAGCGGTATTAGAACTAGGAGGAGTTTGTAAAAAGGTGTCGGCATCAAGCCATCACAGTACCTCAGAAAGTACATTCATTTCTGAAGTCTGATGTTTATATGCGTAATATCTTATAAATCTGACTGCTCACATACTACATAATTCTTTCTTTTGAAGGATAGAGGTGACACATTTTTTTGTTACTAATATTTTTACTACCGTAACTAATGGGATCTGTATTTAATCAACTTATTACAAACCTAAATCTCATTGTTATACTCATTATGTAGCTTTTATCATTAAACCAGCGTCTGTTATTTTAATACACTTATATGCTGATTTGTTGAATTACTTTATTTGCTAAAGGAATACAGGCCCAGAAGGGTGGAGAATAAGACAACGACATTTTGAGACCGTTACTTCTCTTATTCGATCCTGCCGGAGGTTTTTCCCTCCAGGCTCTGCATTCGAGATATGGTCTAAATTCAGGTAAAATCTTACTTCATGGGTTTAGTCTGTGGGACTACTAAAATTGGCAGTAATATGGTGTGTATATGGTACTCTTTTACTTCGATCCTTGAAAATGAGTTCTTAAAAGGGAATCTAGTGTTTCTGTTAGCTTGGAGTATGTAGTGATCTAACTCCGAAAGATATTAGTTCACTTATACATGCATATATATTGCTCTAGGCCCATGTGGTAATTATGGCTGGAAGAGAAATTTTGTTTTGTGCATTTTGTTGTATTTAAGATACTTTTCCTCTGGCATGCCATTATTCAATTGAAGACTCGTGGATTTGGAGTCCTTTAAGCTAGTTGGAGAACTTGGCTGACCTTATGTTGATAGTCAGATTCAGGCGATTTATTAAAATCAGAATTTTGCACTTTGCACAATCTGCAGTATCGTGGTGAACTCTTATGGGGTTGCACAAAAAATAATGTGGTATTTAGAGGGATTATCTTATTAATTGGACTACTCTTGTGTTTTACTCCTTTTTGGGGCTTGAATCTCTTTTGTGATTATGAATTAATAGTAGGATTTCACTTGCACTTTGAAGCTGTTTAGTCCCACATTGGTTGAGGGAATAGGTTGTAGTCTCCTTATATGGTCTTAGGCAATCATTCTCTTATGAGCTAGTTTTTGGGGTTTGGCACAAGTTCCCATTTCTTCACATGGTATAGAGCCATACCCATCAATCCCTGTTGTTGTGTTTCTCAATGTTGGGGCCCCGCATTATGTTATCTACGGTCTAGTTCCAGTCCTGCACATGTGGGGAGTATTCAGTCCCACATTGGTTGAGGGTATGGGTTGTGGTTTTCATATATGGGTAGCTCTCCTCTCATGAGCTAGTTTTTGGGGTTGAATTTTGCTTGTTTTGGACCTCATTCATTTATGGAAAGCATTTTGCAGATCTTTGCTTGAAAATCCATGGCATAACTCATCCTTTGAAGGTGATGGTTTCATAAGACCGTTCCTTCCTACCAACAGAGATAACCAGGATTTCTTTTCTCAGTAAGAGCGATCAACTTCTTCTGAAGATCTTTTCACTTTCATCTCACTACTTGAGTAAACTGATTTTCCTTTGGTGTTATGACAGTACATGGATTCTTACGTGTTTAGCCCACTGGGATTCCGTACCAAATTCCCAGTTTTGGAACAGCCAGTGGGCATCTGTTACAGCTCGTGTGATAAAGAACTATAGCTTCATTGACTGGGAACATCTGTTACCAGATATTTTCAATAAATACTTGAATATGTTTGAGGTAGGTTATGTACTAATGTTGCATAGACTTTTATCTTTGTCGCTTGAAGAAATTTTCTCAGCAAATGAGCATGAGCAAACAAGTTTGTCTTATTACTATGCCTTGTATAGAAGATCATATTCTATCATATTTGTACATTGAAGGTTCCTTATCTTACGAAGAATGGAACTTGTTGGCCTGCTGTTTCTCATGTAACATTTCATTCATGTTTGTTCACAGGTTCCCGTAGCAAATGGTGGTGGGTCAAATCCATTCTCTGTGGATGTTTCCAGAAACACAAGATTCTTATTCTCAAATAGAACAATCACTCCATCAAAAGCCATTGCTAAATCAATAGTAAGCTCACTTATATGAGTGGTCAATGATCATAAGAAAACATCTGCTTGTTGCCAAAATGACCCTCTGTTTTTGTTGATGTAAATGCAGGTTTATCTACTAAAACCTGGTGGTTCTGCACAAGAACATTTGGAGAAATTGGTCAACCTCTTGGAACAGTTTGTTCTCTAGACGGATTTTATATCACCTTACTTTCACAAATTTGCCTTGTAAAATTTTGTAAACCATCTCTTTTTGTTGTTTTAGGTATTACCATCCTTCTAATGGCGGTCGCTGGACTTATTCCTTAGAGCGATTCTTGTTCCACTTGGTAAATATATTTCAGAAGCGCAACGGTAAGAATTTTTAATCTATCATAGTAGTTCTAGATACTGCATGGAACATGTAGCCTTTATCTGACTGTGAGACTGGGTTTAGGAGAAAAGATGACGGGGAGCAGTCTGAAATCTTCGTAGGGCAATCGGAGAGGGTTGCTTTTGTGAATTCTATTATCAAGCTAATTGATCGTGGACAGTACAGCAAAAATGAACATCTTTCTGAAACAGTTGCAGCTGCCACTTCTATCCTTTCATATGTTGAACCCTCTATGATTCTTCCATTTCTATCATCTCGCTTTCGTATGGCCTTAGAGACGGTGAGTTTGTTTAAGAAAGAATCTTTGCAATTTAGACTCACACTCATTTTTGAACCATTTCAAATAGATAGCTCCTGCTGGCTGAAGAGTTAATATTGCTTGAGTTAGACTGATGATTTTACTTTCTTACTGCAATTTTCTGAATAGATTACAGCCACTCACCAGTTGAAATGTGCTGTGACATCTGTATCATATGCTGGTCGATCTCTTCTCCTGACTAGCTTGTCAGCTTCATCCATGGCTTTGGACGTTCTTGATTGTTCTGATTCACTTGTTGACCTGATGATGATTTTCTTGTCTAATGCATTACTTGGGATGGATGCCAATGACCCACCTAAAACCTTAGCAACAATGCAACTAATTGGCTCCTTGTTCTCAAACGTAAGTACCGTTATTAGAAATTGCTTTCCAGTTCTGGCTTGATTCACAAAAGGATTATGCTTATTTATCTTACCTTGCAGATGGCTATACTAGAAGAGACTATGCACCAGTCCTCACTCATTCCAGGATTTCACTTTTCAGAATGGCTTGACGAGTTCTTGTTCCGCTTATTTTCATTACTTCAAAATTTGGAAGCTAACAGTGTTGTGTAAGTAACATTAGTTAGATTCTTCTCCCTTTTTTGGTCATATTTTCCATTTTTAATGGTACTTGAGCACAAGTAAATGAAGTCAATTGTATGCTCAAGGCTGTTCTAATAACAGGCGCTACATTCGCCAGCAACTTCAGGCACTTTCCTGGTAGAAGATGGTCCATTTTATTTCTGCATGCTGGAAATCCTGCTTGGTTGGCTTTCAGAATCACTATACAAGAAGGTATTTTTTTCTGGATTTTGAAATGCTGTTCTGAGAATTATGATTTCTATTGATGTAAACTTCTATTTTACTGAGCAGGCTCTTCAAAAAATTTCCAAGTTTGTCACAACAAATATTCTTCCTGGGGCTATTGCAGAGGTTGGATTGCTTTGCTGTGCCTGTGTTCACTCTAACCCTAACGAGGCAGTTTCTCAGCTTATCAAACCACTGTTGGAGTCTGCTCTATTATCCTTAAAGGGAACACCTGTTACAGGATTTGGTGGAAGAGGAGCTTTTTAAACTTCTGAAGCAAGCAAGGTTCTCTTCTTTAACTAATGGTTGTGGTAACATGCTCACTTACTGTCTGCATTAATTTCTCATTTTTGAATTCTCCAGGCAAAGCCAACGGTCTCTCCTGCTCTTGAAACTACAATTGAATATCAGTTGAAAGCTATGAAGCACGGACACCTCATCGGACACGAAACGCCTCGGACACGCCTCAGACACGTGTCCGGGACGTTTCGGAGTGGGCCCAGCAAAAAAAAAAAAAATCGGACACGGCAGGGACACGCGGGGGACACGGGAAAGGGGGACACGTGTCCAGGACGTGTTCGAGTGGGCCCAGCCGGAAAAAAAGAAAAATTTAATCCGCCACGGGTGGGACACGAACGGGACACGGGACTTAAAAAAAGGGTAAAAACTAAAAACCCTAAATTGAATTCGCGAATTTCAGTTTCAGAAATCAAAAGTTGCGACCTACGAATCGCGAATTTCAGAAATCAAAACATACCACAATCAGGAAGTTTGTTGTTTTCCGAAATTGGAAGAGAGGAGAAGAGGCGGTCCGCGGCTGCTGCAGCTGCTGGATTTTCTTTTTTGGTTTTAGGTTTTGTTTTGTTAGGGGGAAATGCTGATGGGCTAGGGAAATTATTTGGGCTTGGGGGATGTTCTGGACGAATTAAAAGGGGAAGTTGGGCCTTGCGGGTTTTGGGCTAGGGAATTAAATGGTTTGGGTAGAGTTTTAGGTGATTAATAAATGGTATTTTGGTTATTTGGTATATAACAAATTTGAATTAAATTTATAATTTATTTATGAATGTGAAGCTTTAATAATATTAATTTTAGTATTTTATATATTATATATATATAAAAATATTTTTTAATTTATTTTTACAGCCGTGTCCCTGCCGTGTCGTGTCCCCTATTTTTCAAAATTGCCGTTTCCGTATCGGACACCTCTCACGTGTCCGTTTCCGTATCGGACACCTCTCACATGTCCGTGCTACATAGGTTGAAAGTTTTATCAATTGCAATTAGTTATGGAGGTCCATCACTTCTTCATTACAAAGACGAATTCAAGGAAGCTATTTTTGATGCGTTTGATTCACCATCTTGGAAGGTTTTCTTTCTACTATATATCCTTTTTTGATTACCTTTTTGTTGTTATAAACCCTTGTTTGTACCCACATTAATCAAATATTTAGGTTGCTATCTCATTATACAGTGTTGGACAATCCTCACCAAATAAATTATCCTATTAGGAATAGCAGCCTCCCATTTGTTGAAATCCAAGGTACTTGCAAAGATCCTGGAGACCACCTATTGCCCAGCAGTGTGGTTTGGTGATCAAATTGTTTACAAATCCTGATGATATCAGATTTATTAGGGAAAAGAAGTTATATTACTGATATATACGCCTAAGGCTAAAAAAACACCAAAAGAGTGCCTAAGGCTTAGCAATATCATCTCTTGATTGAGGATACATTGATTACGTCTACATATTTTGAAACTACTTCAAGCAAATGCGCATTGCAAACATAAAATCACTTGCAGATAGCGGCAGACGATTATTTTATTCCTATTCGACTATACCTTTTGTAAACATATTCAGTAAAGATCTCGCTGGTATATTCAAGTTACCTAATCTCCTGCCTCCACACCTTCCATCCCAAGAACAAAGATCCAAGTAACTTTTGCACACATTACAGAAGCATATCAGCCTTTTTCTTCTTCTTTTCTTTCTCTATCTCTCCCCCTGTTTTCACCTTACACGTGTTGCCCAAATGTAGTAGTAAACTGAGAATTACAGTTAACAACATATATGTTTATTTATGGTACAGTTAGTCCAGGTAGACCATTGTTCATATGAAGCTATGAACCAAAGTATTTTTGGTCCTTCAACTTGATCTGATAAGTTTAGTGTTAAATGACAGGTTAATGGTGCTGGTGATCACGTCCTTCGATCTCTCCTTGGAAATCTTGTTCTTTATTATCCCATCAATCAGTACAAGTACGTGAAACTTTTATCTGGTTAAGAATTTTATACATTCACCATGCAGTTTCCTTTCCATTTTATGTTTCGATCAGAATACACGAGACAAGTGTTTTCTACTAGAGAACTATTCATGTACAATCTATTGATTGCACCATTTCCGCGTACCAGGTGTGTTTTGCACCATGTTGCTGCCCCTGCACTGGAGGAATGGATCAGCACAAAAGATTTTACTGAAGATAAACCGTGGTTAGCCCCTAAGTGGCATGTCCCTTGCGCTGAAGAAATTTATTTTGCAAAGGAACTCTTGAAGCTGCATCTTGATTCTGCTTTAGATCATCAAGCTTGGAATGAGTCCTTGAATTTATTACCGGAAGATCCAAACTTTTAGGTATTGGTGCGGCGATATGAAGTTGTCCGGTTAGATGAATTCTCTATATCCATTTTGCTCTATTCAAGCCCAACACATGTATCATTTGCTTAGAAAAAGATGTAATACTTGCATAAAAAAAGAAGAAAAAGAAATAGTTAAGAGTTGTTTACCTTTTCTTTTTCCAGTTGAAAACACGTGCTATTTATGTATCCTCTTCTGTAAGTCATTGGCTTACTGCTCTTTTGCTCTTTGATTGCAGGCATAGAGAAAGAACACTTGAAAGTGACCCTTCTACGTATTGATTCGTCGCTTCAAGGTTTTTTTATCATGTCTACCTGATTTCAGGCCATCCCGTAGGAACGGGATGGCTGAAGAGCAATCTGACATTCCTTTCCTAATTGCTGGAGCGACTGGTTCATGTGTCGGCACTATGGAATTACGAGCGAAGGCAGATGACATTATTCATGCAACCTGCCAGTATTCATCTTAATATCTTGTATATTTTTCTTGCTCCCTGGGTTTCATGTGGTGAATTTGACTACTACTGTCGTGACAGATACTTACTGGAGGAAAAATCAGATGGTAGCATTCTATGCTTCTTCTGATTCGTATTATTGATTCCTTGGGGAACTACGGTAGTTGAATTTTGTTTGTACAATCTTCTTATTCTTGTTATGGGTCTTCCATAATTTGTATCTTAAGTTATTGAGATGGTCAACAGGGAGTTCAGAATATGATGAGTGGTCAAATCACAGGCAGTCCTGGAAACTAGAATCTGCTGCCATAATAGAACCTCCTGTCAATTTTATTGTGTCATCTCATTCAAAAGGGAAAAGAAGGTAAATTTAGCTATGCTTTCGTATGTAGGACTAACAGCCATACTGAATATGTTGTTTTCGGATTTGAAGATAACACCAATTTTGCAGGCCTAGGTGGGCACTTATTGACAAAGCATACATGCATAGTACTTGGAGAGCCTCACAATCATCATATCATATCTTCCGGCTGAGTGCAAACATCATATCATATCTTCCGGCTGAGTGCAAATGTATCTCCTTCAGATCATATCATTCATTTGACGGATGATCTTAACTCTCTTTGCATAGTTATGAAACAGTCCGTGGGTGAGTTCTAATCTTTAACTCAATCGTGTCTGAAAAAACCTGTGGAATTTGGAAGATTGTCTTTGATGAGACACTTGCAGATCTGTGATCATAAGTTCAAAGACATGACTTATAGCGGCATCTATAACAATTTTGTTCAGGTTCTGATAGTGTATGATTATATCCTACCTGATCTGGTTTAAAGAGAGTTTAGGTGGTATTTACTTGACTTATTCCTCATGATATCTGTCCATATGTCCTCTTTGCCTTAAATGAGGTCAAAGTATTACAAATTCATTGAATTTGACCTACAAAATTTTTCTTCATTAACTAATAGAAGCTTCACAGTCACTGTATATTGGACATACTTCCTGCCTTTAATTAAGCCTTTTGCTCCTTCACTTAGTACCCCATATATTGTTTAAGTGATAAAGCTAATATAATTCCATGCTATTTTATCCTGTCGTAGGACAGTAGTGGAAGTAGAATAATGATATCATCTTTGAGTGATTTCAGCAATACAATGAGTACAAACTGTGCACGTATCTCTCATGGTCATTGCCCTGTCATTCTTAATTTCTATAAAGACCATTTTATAATTGATTGCTAGTGCTTAAGTCCCATAACCAAGTTGCATCTTCAGGAAGATTTTCTGTATCTCATCTATCTACTCCCCATTCCTCAGACTTGCTGGAAAATCTCTCTTGAAGATGATAAAAAGATGGCCCTCTACAATCTCAAAATGTGTTCTCAGTCTCAGTCAGAACTTGAAGAATTCTAGCTCACCGGAATGTAGTCTTAGGTTCCTGTGCAGTCCTTGCAACACAAACTGTTCTCAATGTTTAACTACGGTATTGATCTTCAGACTACATGCATTATTCTTTAAGAAGTCAGTTACCTGACTCTGTTTTTTTTCTTTTCATGAATCAAGGATTTGAAGGCACTTTCTTCCTTCCTGCTTGGAATTCTGTCAAGGTAAATTCTTATGCTTGCATCTGCTTAGCTTGTGATTCCTTATAGCACAATATTGGTATTGATTGTGTGTTACTGAATCTTTATTGCTCAAGCTCTCATCATGAAACACTAAAAGCTCAGAAAGCCATCAACGAGGTGAGATATACATTCAAAGTTGTCTCTTTTCATTTCTCTTTTCTGTGTTGACAAAAAAATATTCATTTTTTGTTGGGTATCTGACAGCTTTTCATTAAGTACAACATTCATTTTTCTGGAGTATCCAGAAACATGTCTAAGGCATCAGGCAATTCAGAAGGAACAGATTTCACAGCGTTGGTTTCTGAGATAGGTTCTTTGAATTTTGAGAGCTCTAACTTGCACTGGCGGTAAGAAAGCTTTATCCCCCCTTCCCCCCAACCACCACCACTTAGCTTCATCAGTTCCTACAAGTTTATGTGTCTTGATTGGACCATTACACCTAGGAATGAGAATAAGGCTGGGTGTGGCAGGTTTTAACTTCCACTGCAACAGTGTCCTTATAAAAATAAAATTTCCACTGCAACAGTGCTTCGTCACAACGCCCACTTCATCGTACACGCTCTTTGTTTAGGGTAGGGTGTGGCAGGTTTTGACTTCCGCTGTAACAGTGCCACACTTCACTGCTCTCTTCACCGCAAAGCTCTTTTCTCCCTGCGCAAAACCCGCCCCACACTGCCTGTATGCTGCAACATTTTTCTGTTTGTTGATCTCCCCTCAAGCATAACTATTTTGAACATTAAGAATAGATCAACAGAGCACTTCAAGATTGTCAAAAGATGAAAAAATGAAAATAGATATCAAAGCCAATAAGTACATTAAAAACCATTAATTTTCCATTGTGATCTAAGATGTAATTCCGCGAAGGACGTTGCGTCTAAACTTTATATCGTCTTCTTAATATCTGAAGAACTCTAAGCCTCATATTAGCTTGTGGTTTTCTCTATTTGTGTGCCATTGTATGCTGATTTTGGGGAAATAAAGAGTTGTGGGTGGAGAGACTTCAAGGAGAGGTTCAACCACGGACAATAGTAGATGCTAATTACCGGCAGTGGGTGGTATTGCCAGCGATGAACTTTGGTTGCTGTTGTCATGAGAGACAACTGGGTGTTTAGAGACGTTGAATCCCTACTTCAGCATTTCTCCACAATGCCTCAACTAGCCCTGCCCCACAATTTTCTTAAAAAGAAAATGATGTCGCATGACCTGCCTCGACCGCCATCTCTAATTATAGATATGTAGATGATAGATTAGCTGCAGGACTGGTTTTGTCTTCCTGTTGTCAGTCAACACTGGTTTTGTCTTCCTGTTGTCAGTCAACACCCTTTTTTCCTTCTATGCATAAATAAAAAATACTGTTATTCATCCATTTCTTTCAGGTACAATCTGAAGGGTAACCGAGTATTGCTGCTGTTGGCTATGGCTTCCAGAAATGATTCTAACTCGTCCTCCAAAATTTTGAGTGAAACAGGTTAGTTAACTTTGTCCGAAATAGACACTCCTAGTGTTTTCTTTTTGTTGATCAGTATTCTTCGCCTTCTGGTATTCTTGTTCCCTGAATGTAATTTAAATTGCATAACAAGCACTCAAAATGATTGTTATCTAGAAAGGGCATCCCGGTGCACTAAGCTCCCGCTATGGGCGGGGTCCGGGGAAGGGCCGGACCACAAGGATCTATTGTACGCAACCTTACCTTGCATTTCCGCAAGAGGCTGTTTCCACAGCTTGAACCCGTGACCTCCTGGTCACATGGCAGCAACTTTACCGGTTACTCCAAGGATACCCTTCAAAATGATTGATATCTCCAAAAGAAAATTTCTTTTACCTATTAAAAGCAAAGGTAAAGAAATCTTAATTCACCTTTATAATCTGATCTTAAGTAAGCAGCATTATGTTTCGTGTTTAAATTTATCTTCAGATTCTTAGAATTTCTCATCTTATGATTAATCTTGCAGGTCACTTCTTACAGAGTTTAAAAAGCCAACTACTGCAGACAAGAATTTTGGCAATCTCAGCTCTATATACTTTGCTGAAAGAACCACCTTACAAGCTCTCTGAGGACCGGGCCATTTGCTCTACTAACCGGCAGGATAAATCCAAGTCTTCTCTTGAAGAAGCTTTAAGTAATATATTCCAGGAAGACAGTTTTTTAAACGAAACCCTGAATAGTCTTTCTCACGTTCATATAATTGACACCGATGGTGCTTCTTCTAAAGGAAATCATGGAGCCTCTTCATTTCAGAGTGTGGCCGACAAATCCATCACTCGTTTTTATTTTGAATTTTCTTCATCATGGCCCCGTACTCCCAATTGGATATCTTTGTTTGGAAATGACACTTTTTACTCGAGCTTTGCGCGAATTTTTAAACGTTTAATCCAAGAGTGTGGTGCTCCTGTTATACTGGCACTAAAAGATGCATTAGCGGATTACATAAATGCAAAGGAGAGGACAAAGCAGTGTGTTGCTACTGAGGCAGTGGCAGGGGTGTTACATGCTGATGTTTACGGTGTTTCAGAAGCATGGGATAGCTGGTTGATGGCCCATCTTCAGAGTATTATTCAAGCACCAACAGTTGAGTCCATACCCGAGTGGACAGCTTGTATTCATTATGCAGTTACTGGAAAAGGAAAACATGGAACGAAAATTCCACTTTTGAGACAAAAGGTCATGGACTATTTAATGAACCCTTTGCCTGAAACAGTTAGTACTACTGTAGTTGCCAAGCGATACATGTTCCTTTCAGCTGCACTAATAGAAGTATCCCCACCAAAAATGCCAGTTGCTGAACTAGCACTTCACTACAAGCTTCTTGAAGAATTGCTTGGTAGTATGAGCCATTCATCTCCACAAGTGAGTATTCAACATTTCGATTGTAGGCTTGAGATCACAATCTATTATTCTCTCTTTTCCTGTGTTATTTTTCTTGTTATGTTAAGAATTTCTTGGCTACATGAGCCATTTGGTATTTGATTTAACTGCCAAAGGAAGCATAAGGACTATCTGTCGATCAGCTCAAATTGCATACCTCTTTGATGAGTTGCTTTAGATTCTTCCTTGATCGACCAGTTTTAGTTTTACATGTTCAGCTGGTTCTTCTCAATTGTTTTGCCGGAAAGAATTTCCAGATTAATAGGTTCAACTCTGAGCATCATTGTGGGTCCCTTAGATTTAAAAAAATATATTTGTCAATAACTTTTTGGCACTTCTCATGTTTATGGCTCCATACCAGGCCTTGATCCCATTGTTTGTTCACTTTATCTCTTTGCATCTCAAAGGCATTATTGCCCCACCTGCATTCTCTTTGACCATTCTTCTTTCCAAGTTGTACATACATTTGAGGCTATATCTTAGCACTGACCTCGACTTTCATAGTGTCATTATATTCCTTTTGTATCCAAAGGTTGTTGAATTTTGTGAATAAAAAAAGTGATCTTTGACTACTGTTCACAAAAAAAAGACCTTGACTGCAATTTTTGAATGTATAATGTCGTCATTTGTAAATGAGAACATTATAAGTTATAGTTCTTCTCGCCTAGTTTCTAACAAAAAGTGTATCTGCAAAAGACAAATTAATCTGTGTTTAAGGCTGGAAATTGGTAAAATTGACCACCAAACAAAAAAGGATTGAAATTATGAGAGGGGGGTTATAATTTTCAAATGTTGACTTCCTATTAACAGCTTCAGTTTTGAATCCCTTTACTGTTTCATCAACCCTTTTCAAAGTCTACTGTAGAATTTGGTCACTATGGTCATAGCTAATGAAATGATTTCTGGAACAGGTGAGGGAATCCATTGGTGTCACCCTCTCTGTTATATGCTCATTCAGCTTCAGGTGTCCTGTAATCAAGTTCATCCACATGAAGTAGGGACAAGCAATGTGCACAGGAAAGTTGAAGCAGGGAATTGGGATCATTATCTAGTAGAACGCGCATCTGAGCTTGTGGTGAAGATCCAAAGTTTAGCAAGTCAGACACTCTGGATGTGCAAATGGACAGAATTTCTGACAGTGGAGTATCAAGCGAACAGTCTCATGATGATGTTAAATGGATGGAGACGGTACTGTCAGCCAAAATCATGTAGTGGACTTTTTACTCCTAAAACCTTTTATTAATTAGCTTGTTTTTGGTGATGTGCAGCTATTTCATTTCATTATCTCATCTCTAAAGTCTGGAAGATCCTCGGTTCTGCTGGATGTTGTTGTTGGTCTTTTGTATCCTGTAATATCTCTACAGGTAAGTAGGTTGCTACGTCGCACCATTCCTGTTGCTTCTTTTTCAGTTGTTTTTGAAATTTTGAATGGATGAAATTGCTGTTTGAAGAACTTGACTTATACACGCTTCCTCTCCATTTACTGATGAATATGGTACAACCTGTAACTGAGATCTGTTAAAGAATAAACTCTGATATTTGTTTTTTGACAAAACTGATAAGAAGCATCTTATTTATCTCGTGATCAAAAGGTTAGGCTTTTATTTTTCTGATTTTTTCTCTTCTTTAGAAACTGCTATTCTTGCAGTTCCTCACGTTTGACTGGTTGCTCTTTTCTTTTACCAACTACATATGTATACTCTTGGAACTGGAAGTATGCCTTGCTTAGATCCCGAGGATGGAAATAGCTATGAAGGCAGGATATTATTGGAAGTAAATGATTGGGTTTAGTTGTTTCCATAGTTGAAAGATAGAGGACGTTATGTGAGCCAAATTTATAGGCTCAAGACGCAGAAATATTATGTGTTTCTTCTTCGTCATCTCCTCTTCGTCTTCTTCCTCTTCCTCTTCTTCTTCATCCTCCTCTTCTTCTTCCTCCTCCTCTCTCATCATTTGGCCTCTGAGATAGTTTTTTTTTGAGTTACTGCTTTCTAGAATGTTCAAGCTTTTTCCAAATGGTATGTACTAAATGTTGAGACCTGAGAAAATAACTAAATCTCCTCTCTTTTAGGGCTTAATATTCTAGATGAGGTGACACCAAAAAATCAATGTGGTATCAAATTAGGTTCAATTCTCATTCACATTCATCATCCCACATACCTAAAAGAGTTAAGCCTGCATATCAGTGGTATTGGCAAACTGTTTAAACAAACAAATCTCTCAACTTTAACAACATAAGCTTTTAGGGAAGGTATAGCCACATTATTTGTCAATATAATCACTATTGCATCTAACTATTTTCACATAAACTTCTCCTTGCCGAGTTTTGATTCTAATCTCTCTCATGTGTCTCTACTTCATTGCCTTTTACTATCGAGCTTCTCCCTTAGGTGCTACTGGAAGTTGAAGACCTTTGTGTCTGGATTAAATTCTGACTGCAAGGCATCTCCATAGCCAATTTTCCACGGTTTTTATGCTTGGTACAGGAGCCATGATCGTTGAACTTGTATCCTGTACAGAGTAGGAGAATTGTGAGTGTCTGCTTCCTTCATGTTTTGGTGATATTTCCACGGTATACATCGTCCCAGACCATGTCAAATCCGCATGTGTAGTTTCCTTAATTCTTTCGTTCAGTTTCTAGTCTTTGACTAACATATGAAGTAGATCCTAGTTGAAATGGAGTGTTGTTCAAACCTATACTGAAAATTCAAATTCTTGACATTTTTGCAGCTGTTGCACATGTGAAGAATTGATACATTATATAAATTAATATGTTCTCATTGGAGGTGTTTATAATAGGAAGTGCATTTCTCTTTTGATACTGTTGATTTGTTGTAGGAGACATGAAATAAGGATTTGTCGACACTGGCCAAAGCAGCTTTTGAATTGCGAAAGTGGAGAGTTTTTTCAGAGTCCCATTTGGGGGGAAGAGTAAAGACAAGACGAAATCAAGAGTTCCGGCATCTAACTTTACTAGTTTCATTTCCGTGGAAAGTTATACCCACCATTCTTTCTATAGCCAATGATGCCAATTGGCGCACAAGATCTACGACACTGACCTATTTGCGGAGTTTCATGTATAGGTATGATCTTTCCATTTTGATCTTCATGTTCCTTTTCTCCTCCTTTGAGGAAAACAAATCCTTATTTGGGTTCTTGAAGAGAAAAATGAGGTATTTTTGAAAGAGAAAATTATCCTTGTCATAACTTTAAATTGAATCGTTATCATTTTTATTTCAAACTCAGTCTTCAGGTATACCTCATTGTCTTTTACGGTGATCTAGAGTAGCTAAATAAGGCAAAAACAAACTTGTAATATCCTGAAGAATATAACTGCTATATTGTTGCACCATACAGGCACACTTTCATCCTCTCTAAGGTGGACAAACAACAAATTTGGCAAACTGTTGAGAAGCTACTCACAGATAATCAAGTTGAGGCAAGTTTACATAAAATTTAGCCGAAATATTTGAGGTATCAACTGTAAATAATTAAAATGTTGTGCATTATCATATGATATCTCGTCTTGGAGAAAGTAAGTAGATCTCTCTGATGCTCTTTGCTTGTTTTGTCCATTGGTTGGTCTAGACAAATATGCATTTTTTGCTTTTTAAATTTGGTAAACTTACCGGATCATGTTTGATTTACATAGAATAGGAAAGGCTAGGATATAATACAATTTCCCTGTCTATCCTATCATATAATATGTTTGATGCACCAAAAGACAACCTTTTTTCAAAGATCGCCCCTGCTTATATCCCGTCTTGTCCAATTTTATATGGTATTATCAAATATATCCATTTTTATATGGCCGTTCGGATCAAGTGAGATTATTATCCTTTAAAGTTACTTGGTGTCTGAAAGCTCTTGTTTGTGTAGCTTCAATCTCAATTGATTATTGCGCCCCCATTCCACATAAGGTTGAACTTGTTTTAGTAGTATATAAGGCTTCATACTCCCACTACTAAGAAATTGCATTTTAACTAATGAGACAAGTCATAATGACGCCTAGCAGGGTGAACAAGGATAAGCTCGATTAGTTGTTTGTCCTAGAGGTTTGATGCACTACAAAATGGATCAAGCTTAAGGGAACCAGGCAGAGGTGTGTGAACTAACTAGCATACCAGATCAAGTGTTACATCGTATAAGTGGAGGGAGCCACCACCTCTAGAACCGCCTGGTGGTCCACACTTGTGTCTAATTAGAACATCAGAACTTCAACCAGGAGGGAATGTGATGTCACATCCCACATCAAATAAGATACAAGCATTTAAGACGTTCTTTCTATTTTTGGAAGTTGGACCTGCTTTACACGCTTCTTTGTTTTCAAGATGAAATCTTAACATGTTCGCAAGTGTTTAATGCATTCATTGGTATTTCCCAAAAAACAAGACAGGTGCATTTCAAGTAGTTATGCAGTATCTTTTTATTATAAATATAGCTTTAATTTTTCCTGATTACCTAAATATGGAGAATATGGTGATTTAAAGTTCACTTGGATCCTTCTGAACACTTTGGTCAGGTAAGAGAGCATGCATCAGCAGTTTTGGCTGGCCTAATGAAGGGTGGCGATGAAGATTTAGCTCAGGATTTTCGTCACAGAGCTTATACAGAAGCAAGTATCGTTCAGAAGATGAGAAAACAAAGGTTCTTTTATTGTTTTAGTTTTACTAAATTTTGGCTAGTTATTATTACTATGCTTTTATCATTTGTTAGGGCATTACTGATGATCATCCCAGAGAGGTCTTGCCTATCTGCTGTATATTCTAACAGCATTCACCTGGGATGGGTTTTTATCCGATGCTTATGTGTTCTGTGGGTTGCGGGCTTCTAGTATTCCTGATGACTGATATTTGTCCTTACCTAAAGTTTCATATTTGCAATTGCAGAAGCATGCGATCTGGACTCTCCGTAGCATCCCTACACGGACAGATACTTGCTTTGGCAGCTTGCGTGCTATCAGTTCCTTATGATATTCCCAGGTATGTCCGTTGTCTAATATAGTTCCATATATTCGAAGATATATTTCACTATCAGTTCCTTAAAATATTCCCAGGCACTTATGACATAGTTTCATGTGTTCGAATATATATTTGATCAAGTGTTATCTTAGGGAATTCCTGGAAGTAGCAATCCGTAGCAGGAATGTTAAGCAGCATTTTAACTTGTCAAAAGATAAAGTAAAATAAGATGAAATGAAACTTAACTAGCGTTTGAGATGACCCTGATTAATAGGGCCAGCAATATTATAAAATATTAATTTGATCAACTTATGCTAGTCCAAACTAATCAAGTATGTGTAGAGATCATGCTTAATGTGAAGCATTCTCTTACAGAAGCGTAGGTAAATCATGTTTATGGACTTTACATTCCTAAGTTATTAGCTTCCAAATAAGCCATGTGAAGCATCCTAGCAGCAGTGAATTGTATGGTCTACTTCCTAGAGCCAACAATGTTTAAGACTGCGAATGATGGACATAATTTACCTATCAAAAGAAGAGAAAATAACGGACTTCTCATAATAGGTTGGTATTGTCTGCCTAGTGTATTTATTGCTTGAAGGAAGGATTGTTGCCTTAAAATGGAGTTGCACATAAGTAAAAGATTGAGATAGGGTTTCCTTCTAATTGGACGGGGTTAAAATACCGCTAAAAGTGTCTGTGTTGATATATCTGCCTTTTGTATTTGCTATTTTGCACGGGCGTGCAACATAGTAATGCAATTTGAAAACCGATGTTCTATTTCTATTTGATGTATTTTATTAATCAAGTTTCATATGACACTCAAGCATTGAATAGTAGCTATTGGCTAGTGTCTTTTTATTTTTTTAAATTTATATAACTAAGTTTTTTTAAAAGGAAAAAAGAAAAAAATTATATAAGCAAGTTTTTTTTTAATTTAGAGAATTATAAGTTTTAAAACTTGATGGAAATATTGATATTGTCTCATGTATTGTTTCCATGATAATGTTTGGTCCATGGACTAATAATAACACAAGGATTATTATGCGGTGAAATAATAGAGAGACTGATATGCAGGGATTTCCTGCTATAAGGGCATCTTTGTCTTTAAATACTCATACATCTATTTCTATTATACTTGTTCTTATTACCCATTCTATCCCACGTTAAATAATACTCCTTTCGTCCCATTTTATTTGATGTTGTTTGGTTAGACACAAAATTTAAGAAAGAAATAAAGAAAAACCTTTTTATCTCATTAAGAGAAATACAAATCAGTCCAGAGGATTAAGTTAGAGTACAACAACATACCCAGTGTAATCTCACAAGTGGGATCGGATTAAGTTCTATTGTGTTATTTCACTTTTGGTGTAAAAAGGAAAATGTAAATGAGGCAGAAGCTTTTCTAGAACTCATAGAGGCTCTTGAGGACTTGGAGAGACATATTTTGGTGTTTTTGCTCACTGTACAGAAATTTCAGCACTAACTTGTGCTATTTATAAATGCAATTATTACCTTTTCAAAAACATAAATCTTTAAAGTTAAATTATTTCTAAATATAGAAATATATCTATTCATTTTGAGTTGGTCTAAAGTTGTATAGTATTAAACTTAGATATTTCCAGTAGTATGGATTTACTCCAAAGAAATGTTTCTCATTAGTGACAAATTGTCAAATTTTATTGCAGTTGGTTGCACTATTGGCTCAATTTGTTTCTGAACCATCACCTGTAAAATCTACCGTGACAAAAGCTGTGGCAGAGTTTCGACGTACTCATGCGGACACATGGAACGTTCAGAAAGATTCTTTCACTGAAGAACAACTTGAGGTATGTTCCCACATACATTTATTGTTATTTTGGTACATTTAGCTGATGTGTCCTCTCCAGTCTAATTCTTTAACCAAAATATTGACATACAAGTAGAGGCGAATTAAAAATTTAGATACATGGCTATGACATAGTTGAGATCTTATGGCCAAGAGGCTCTATATTGAATTCCATCCAAAACTAATTACTTGTTTATGTGAAAAGGAATTCTTTTCGTAAAAGCTCTAAAATACCTCCATTTTTTATATCAAATCCTAGTTAAACCACTAGAAGGTTGGAGTAGTTCTTAAATAATTTTAAACATGTCACCTCTATAATTGGTGTAATAGCTGCTTTCTTACTAACAAGATCATTTGTGACATCTTTGCAGGTCCTGGCTGATACATCCTCATCCTCATCATACTTTGCCTGATATTCATGGTTTGCCTTATATGAAAGATACAATAAAGATAAAACGACAAGAAGATTAGACATTCATTTTTTGAGTTTTGACCATTGATGAATTGTATCCCCTGTTTATTCTTCATTCTGTTATTCTGATAATGACGACAATTTTTGGCTCGGCCTCTTTAGATATTACAAAAATCTACTTTAGCTAGCGGATTTGTGATATCTTCAGATGATCATCTCTTTCATAGAACAAAATTTGAGTTGAAAATTATTGATACATTTCTTATTTCTTTTCCGTTCTCTGAATTCTGGTGGTTTTCATCATCAAGTTACTTGTGCAACTGACCTTGCTGGTCTTCCGTATATGCTTTGGGTACACAAACACTTGTTCCATGGAGATCCCTCTTCATGAATCAGAGATGGGGTGGTTGTAGAACCGTGCCCTCTGATGCAAGATTGTTTGACTTGCTCCACCGGGTTCTTAAGGCTCGTTGAGGGTAGCAAGTCAGGCTCTTAATTGCCCTTTGATAAATCCACAGATTTTTCTCAATTGTTACATTTTTATCTTCATGTGTGACTGGTAGCTGGTGCATTTGCCCTTGAGAAGAGAAAATCGTACTCTACAGAAAAAAGACAGAGTTAGCTTAAAATTGAAGTGGAAAATTTAATTCACATGAATCTTCATTGTCGATATCGTTCTATTAAGTGTTTTATCATGAATTGATATATATTGGTTGTTAACTTATTACTATTATTTTTTGGTATTGAAATCAATTATATAGTATTGAAATGACATTGGCCCTGATAAGCGGAACGAGTATGAGGATTGTTACACCCCGTAATTCCAGGACATGTTATAAGAACGTATGTAAGAATTCAAATGTTAAGATTTGAGACTAGTAAAAATTTATTGGAATTATGGAATTGTCGGAAAACGAAATATTGCGACGAATGGGAGGGCGACACGTGTCACCCCTAGTTGGTCTTGGACGATTTGGACATGGATAAAATGGTCATTTGACCATAATTAGGATGAGCAAGTCTTGCTAAGGCTAGAACTTGATATTGTTGACTAAGTCCAAGGGCCACTTGGCTAGATCTTAGTGAAACTCATCTAAGCCACCCATTTGTTCTAATCTTGACCCTCCATAGTGTTAGATATGTATACTAGTAGCAAAACAAGGCACTTAACACTTGGTAAAATTTTCAAGAAAGTTGTTCTTCACAACATTGCTCTCGGGTTAGGGTTCAAGATCAAGAAAAAAAATTGTTTGTTGAGTAATAATCTCCACACTTTAAACCAAGGTTCCTAAGAGTATTGTAAGGGTATCTCAATAGAAAGATCCCGGAAAAATATCGTTTTCGTATTAGTCGCAAGGTGAAAACCTAGTCACTTTCCTAGGTTTGGATTGGATATTGAAGTAAAGTTGTTTGTGATCTTCTAAGGGCTTCAAGTGGCGGATTGGAGTGTCAAGGAGAGGCTCTAAGTTGCTAGGGAGCGACTTCGGATCTTGAAGTGGATTAAGGCTCGTTAAGGTAACAATCTTGTTCTCTTAAGTGTTATAAGATTACATATTGTTGTAGCCTTACATTTTAACTAGCATGAAGTATATGTATATAAGATTGATAAGTGTTATGGATTGTAGAAGCCTAAATCCGAAATGACATTGTGAGCCATTTGAAATTGAAATACAATTTGGTCGTTAATTAGAATCGTCGCATGTTACCTAATTGAAGATTGTAGTAGTTATAGTCGATTGCGGCTTGATATCTTGTTATACTAAACAACTTGGATTGAAAAGGAATTGGAAAAGACTTTGTATTGTTGTCCCTCAAATTGTCGAAAATGATATTGTATGTTGGACTAGTTCGATATTAATTGTGGGGCGGAATTTTACACGTCTTGTAGGCGTGTAATCCCCTATTGTTAACTACATTGTTGAGCCTTAAATGTGGCGTGTTTGGTTATTGAATTCGGGCCTTGAAAAAGGTGGAAAAGTATGTAGAAACAAAGGAAGTGCTGTCCGATTTTTCGTAGAATTTAGTGACTTTGCACTTAGAATATTCTACGTTTGAAGTTAGAAGTTAATAGACGTATTATGGTCATTATAGGTTGACATACTATGTACGGCATATTGGACTTAGCAAATGGATTGAACCGAAGAGGTATGTGGAACTTTCCTATCTCTTGAGCATGAATAATTGTAAATATATAGTACGGTAGACGTACAAGATTTTGACGAATCTAGTCCATTTGATATCCTTGGCTTATCTTATGAATGTCCAAGATGATTGAGTTAGGGAATTAACTCACTTGCCTAAAAATATTAAGGATATCTTAGTCTCTAATGGTTAAAGGACTTGAAGTATTTTAAAAGTATATGATACTTGTTTCGTTTTAAAAGTTTAAGTCCCTTGGTTATAAAGAATAATGTAAGTATCTAAGGTATAAAGCTAGTATAACGACTTTATGAGAAGTTGGTTATAATAGCTTTATGGAAAGTTAAAAAGAGTGGTTTACTCTAAGTAATGTAAGTAATGATAAATGACTTGAATTAATGAAAGACAAATTGATTTGAAGGCATCAATTGCTTTAGGTTTTAAAAGAAAGAAGTCACTTGATTTAGAAGCCTATAAATATATTTCTAAAAGATATTGTGACTTGTCTTGAAAAGTAGATATGACTTGATACTACGGTTATTAGTATCTTGGAATTTTTATATGAAAGAGAGTCATTTTAAAGGAATAGAAGTACGTAGTACTTTGGGTTAAATTCCCGGATTTTTAAAATGACATGTTAGTGCCTTAAGTAAACTAAAATGAGAGGGTATATAAATAAGGTTAATAAGAAGTTAGGGGATTTTCTTAACTTGCTTATGTTATGATAAGCCGGTAGCGCTTATGTTATGTATGATAAGCCGGTAGTGCTTATGTTATGTATGATAGCCGGTTGTGCTAGTTTAAGTTATTCTTACGGGGTAAAGCCCCGGGTTACTACTAATTCCATAGATTTGCTACCCATGATGCGAGTGCGGCGTTTGTACTCATTGCGGGCCCACCGGGCCTAAGCGGGTGAAATAGTCCTGTGCGGGTGAAATAGTCCCATGCGGAGCGCATCGCTCCATTGTGGGTCCGCAGGACCTATGCGGGTGAAATAGTCCCATGCGGAGCACATCGCTCCATTGCGGGTCCACAGGACCTATGCGGGTGAAATAGTCCCAGGAGTAGGGCCCGTGACTGGTGCCTTACCCGGACACCCTAGTAGATATACATCAGAGTAACCAGCGGAAATAAACTTACAAACATAGAACAATATAAAATGAGAAACAATCTAACCAAAGAAAGTTGTCTTTCAGCATGTATATATATATCAAAGTCTGACAGTTACATCCTTTACAAACCCTATTTACAACAGGACTACAGACCTCTAAGAGTTTATAACAACTATGACGGGACAGGGCCCCGCCATACCCCTGAATGTACATAAACCTATAATGACAGGGAATCATACCAAAAGATAAGCCTCCGGAGAAACGGAGCTTCCCAAAAGCAGAACGGTGATCCTATGAGCGAGGATCAACGGCAGTACCTCTACTGCGGCGTGACGCGGCCCGAAGGAGGTCGATAACAGTACCAAGTATGTGAAAGCGTAAAATCAGAGTGAAATCATAAAGTTTTAATAACAACAAATCCACAGATATGTATGAAAAACCAATTAGCCGCACATAGTGCCACAACATAAACAAGAGCAAATAGGTGTAACGTAACCGGTCTTTTCTAGGCCGCTAATGATCGAATCAAGGACATTCGCCCATAGTATCATTATGCGTGCCTATCCCTGGACTTCCGTAGTCCGCATAGGCCACCTGGGCCCGCATGAGGTACTCCTCGCATCGGGGGTAGCTAACCCGCGACATTTCCCTGGACTACCGTAGTCCGCATGGCCACTTGGACTGCATGAGGTATTCCTCGCATCGGCGTAACACACCCGGAGTGATTCCTGGACTACCGTAGACCGCATAGGTCACATGGATCCGCATGAGGTATTCCTCGCATCGGGGGTAGCTAACCCGCGACACATGTATCAAGTCAGGGGGGTAAGTGATATAACACCAGCACAACCAGCTTATCGTAATCAACATAAGCACAACAAGAAACCCCCTTAACACAAAAGTCACAAGACACTAACACCCGTAGCATCATAACATGTTTAATTATCAAACCAACTTACCACACCTTCAGAAATCATTACAAGACTTTTATAAACAAGTAAGTAAACCTTTCTTTTTATCTTCCTTAAGTCGTTATAACTAACTTCCCATAAAGCTAGTATAACACTTGAACTTTGTAATAAATCAAAACATTCACATTTGTTTGGAAAACCAAAAGAACTTATTCTTTTAAAACCAAGTATTAATTTCCTTCCGAATAATGATTCATAACTCTTTTTGAAATATTTCAAGATTCTTAACATTTAGAACTCAAGTCAAAAGACATCAAAGTGAATCCAAATTCAGTTAACACACGTACGTCTACCGTACTATATATATTTCACAAATATCATGCTCAAGAGGATAGGAAGAATCACATACCTCCTCGGCTAAATCCACTTGCCAAGTCGAATATGACGCGCGCAGAGTATCAACCTATAATAGTAAAATACGTCTATCAACGTCTAGACTACTTCGTAGAATATTCTAAGCATAAAGTTCCTTATTCTACGGAAAATTGGGCAGCACCTCCCCCCTGCAACCACATAAATATTGTTATACCCCGTAGTTCCAGGGTATGTATGTGAGGACGTACGTACGAGAATACGACCTTAAAATTGGAAAGGAAGAAAGATGTGATTTTTCGACGGAAAAGTTTCCGGATTTTGTGAAGGAAAAAGGTTCATTAATGGGAATTGGATTCCCAGATTTGGTATTCGGGCTTTTTGGAATATTTAAGAATTATGAAATTTTATTTCCGAAATTGGTCACGTGGGGCCCACGGGAGGAATTTACGGTTTGTGGGGCCCACTTTATTTTCGGATTTTTGGCATTGCGGATATATTTTCGGAAGATGAAATATTTTGGACGAGTAGGGGGGCGACACGTGTCACCCCCATGTGGCCATGTGGCCGAATGGTGGTGGGACACATGGCTTGGACGGTTTTGGTGAGGGGACAAGTGGCTTGCCACTTGTCCCATTTTTGTGGTAGCCAAATGTTTGGCCAACTACCCACACACATGTACCCCATCCTCACCTTCCACTTGCATTAATCCTAGCCCTTGGTTTCTCTATAAATACCCACCCTTTTAGCTTGCAAGACTTCATCCCACACTTGAGTTTTTCAAGGCAATTCTCCCTCCCCTCTCCTTGTTGTTGTTCTCGTTTTTTAGCCTTCCCCTTGGCCAAAAATTGTCCAAAAATTCTTAAAGTTTTAAGTGTTCTTCCTTAGAGTGTTAGGAAGATTAGTAACCAAGTGTTGGAAAAGATTTCACACCCCTAGCCTAAATACACCCCCCCTTGGCCGAAAGTTGGTAGTGTTGGAACCTAAGTGTTCTTCACTTTTGGAGTTGGATCTTGAAGAAGAGTTGGTTAGAAACTTCTAAGGGTCGCTTGGAGCAGGTTGGAGCGTAAGGATTTGGAGCTAAACGTTGCTCAGGATCGACTTATATCTCAGATAATTTTGGGCTTATCGAAGTAATGATCTTTGTCCCCCTATTGTAATTGGATATTACATGTTGTAGTAATGTATAGTTGAGTATACTATATGTAGAATGAATATGGATAAGAATTGAACTGTATTTACATAGAAGTATTCTGATGAGACTTGTAGTATTATTGTGGAGTAGAATTGTACACGTCCAGGTTAGGCGTGTAACCCCGGATTGTTGGTTTGGCAGCAGGCCTCGTTAGAGGAGGAGATTTATGTGGTCATGCGGGGGAGGTCGCCGAATTTTCCGTAGAATAAGGAATCTTGTATCTAGAATTATTCTACGAAGAGATCTAGAGGTTGATAGACGTTTTGTGGCCTTTTTAGGTTGAAGTGCTACGAGTAGCGTATTCTACTTGAAGGGTGGAAAAGGCGAGCAAGGTTAGAGTACTTTGGAGCGTTTTGCTAATTGTCGATAATCGTCGCGAGGTATGTGAACCTCTTCCTATCCTTTCTAGCATGATATTTGTGAAATATATTTAGTGCGGTAGACGCACGTGTGTTTAAAGGAAGTTGATTTTCCTTTTGTATCCTTGACTTGATTCCAAAGTTAAGTGACTTATTATGAAATATTAAGGACTTGGTTTGTGTTAAACAGTTGTGAAACCGCTTTTATGAGAAATGGGTACTTGGGTTTTAAAAGGAATAATGTTATATTGATTTCGGAAATGAGAATAAGTATCGAACAAACCACTGCAGCGTTAATAAAGGAAAATGTATTGACTAATTAATTACTATTAAAACCAGTAGAAACCTCCATCTGCATAGAAGCTAAGATAAGACAAAATTGTATTACATTTCCTAGATCATGGCTGCTTTAATAAGAATCATTATAAACAAACATTAATTTTCTTAAATTTCCAAAGTAAGGAACTTGATTTCTAAAAGAAAAGATACTGAGGAATTGAAGAGTTTTGGTTTAAAAGAAAGACATGGTTTTGTCTTAAATTGGTTTAAAACATAAAATGTAATAACAGCTTTATGGGAAGTTAGTTATAACGACTTTATGAAAACAAAAGAATGGTTTTATCATTAGTTTTAAAATGGTAACTTGACTTTAAAAGGAGAAGTGTTTTGGTCTAAAAAGAAGGCATAGTATTGTCTTAATTTGGTTTAAAAAGGAAAGTATGGAAGTTGTTTTGGTTTACTTAAAATGTTAGTCACTCTATTTTGATAATACGGGCATCGGGTGACCTTTGTAAAAGAAATGAATCTTTTAAAAAGAATTTAACGTACGTAGTACTTTGGGGTTAAAACCTGGACTTTGGCATAAAATGAAAGTACCTTGAGTTGTGTGTAACTTGCCTATGTTTGCGTGTGATAGCCTTGTCGTGCTAGTATTGTATTTCTATACCACCGCGTCTCTCGATGGGTCGGCGATTTGTTATGATCTTACTTGGGCGTCTGGCGGTGATGGAGCATTCCACTCGCACGCGTGATTATTATTCCATGGACTAGCTCTCCATGAGGTTTTACTGATTCGGATTGGTATCTGGTAGTTGGCTCTCGTACTTGCCCGAGGTCGTGGTGATTCGGCAGTATCCGTAGTTAGCCTTCGTACTTACCCCGTTCAGTTTTGTGAAGAAGTCTCGTGATTCCGGCTTGGTATCTGGTAGTTAGTCTTCGTACTTGCCCCGGCCAGCTACGTGGCGCAGGTGGTATTTGGTAGTTGGCTTTCGTACTTGCCCTAGGTCAGCTTCGTGGTACGGTTATATAGATGTGTTGGTACGGCTTTGGTATCTGGTAGTTGGCTTTCGTACTTGCCCCGGTCAGTTGATGATGCGGCTTTGGTATCTGGTAGTTAGCCTTCGTACTTGCCCCGTACGGTTTTTAGGACACAAGTGGGACCTGGTGTTCATGTGTACTCCTTGGTGTGGTTATCGTAGACTGCCGGCAGTGAGAAAGGTGTTCCACGGGCATGATTGATGTTGCGGACATGAGACCCATAGTTATATTTGAGTGATGACTTTGAGGGCGTGAGTCCCTGACTTGACGTGACTGCTTACATATCATGTACTGTAGTTTGGTTATAATATATGTCTCCTGTTTTATATAGACTACTATGATTTCATTTACAATATTTTCAGTTTCACATACTTGGTACCTGTTGTACTGACCTCCTTGAGGCTGCGTTCAATCCGCGAGTAGAGTACACCGGTTGTTGATCCTCGCTCATAGTATCACAGTTCAGCGTATTGGGAAGCTCCGTTTCTCCGGAGGCTTATCTTTTGGTATGTTTCCCTGAGTTGTAGGTTCTTGTACATTCAGGGGTATGGTGGGGCCCTGTCCCGTCATAGTTGTTATTCTGATCTTAGAGGTCCAGTAATCGTTGTGGCGGGGTTGTAAAGGATGTAACTGTTCAAATTTCTGTATATATATGCAAAAAGGCAACCGTTTTGGTTAGCTTGTTTTCTTTTATCTTGTTTATATCTGTATGTTTTATTTCCGCTGGTTTTTCTCTGATGTTGTATCACTAGGGTGCCCGGGGTAAGGCATCAGTCGCGGGCCCGTGGTCGGGTCGTGGTAAAAGTGGTATCAGAGCAGTTAGTCCTCGGAAAGTGTCTACAGACCGTGTCTAGTAGAGTCTTGATTATCGGTGTGTTGTGCACCACATCTATAATCAGGAGGCTGCAGGATATTTAGGATTGGTTTCCATTCTTCTTACTCTGAGATCGTGCCTTAGAGCTGTGTTATAAGTTGGACTCCCTCTGACGTATTATTTTCACCCGTTATGCCTCTACGCAAGGCAACCAGAGCCCAGGAGGGCAAGACAGCAGAGGGAGCTGCGAGTAGAACACAGAGGGTGTTATACCCCGTATTTCCAGAGTATGTACGTGAAGACGTACGTACGAAAGTTTAAGCCTTAAGGAAGGCAAGGTTCGAAATTTGTGCACAACCCCCGAAAAGAGTCGTTTTCCGACGAAACGTTTTCCGGACTTTGCGAAGGGAAAATTCCGGCTATGTCATTTATTATTTTTGCGGATTTTTCCGACAGATGAAATTCTTTGGACCAACGGGAGGGTGACACTTGTCACCCTCGTTGACGCAACATGGGCTAAAGTGGGACGATTTTCTTGGCTTTTCTTTAGTCAAGGTTAGGTAGGATATTTTGTGTAGTAGAT
This sequence comes from Przewalskia tangutica, assembly GCA_029844215.1. NCBI lineage: Eukaryota > Viridiplantae > Streptophyta > Magnoliopsida > Solanales > Solanaceae > Przewalskia > Przewalskia tangutica. Next base: position 89,469,376 of record CM056719.1, read on the forward strand.
GGATAAGGGCACATGGATGAATCCTCACCCTACACTTGCATGGCACTTGGCTTGATCTTGGCCCTTGGTTGTCCTATAAATACCCCTCCCTTGTTGAAGACTTCTTCATCCAAAAATTGTTTATAAGTCTTGAAAGCCTTCTCCCCCTCTTAAGTGTAGTGTTCTCGTCCAAGAACACCCCCCTCCCCCTTTCGTGAGGCCCCCTTGGCCGAGAGTTATTTCCCCCCTCCTAGTGGTGTGGCCGAGAGGTATACCCCCCCTACCTTGAGTTGTTCTCGTAAAATTGTAATACCCCGTATTTCCAGAGTATGTACGTAAGGGAATACGTACAAAAAGTTTGGCCTTAGTTAGCCTTGGACGTTTTCTTTTGTACACAACTCACTAAAAGAATCGTTTTCCGACGAAACGTTTCCACAGCTTTCGTAGAGTAAATTCCGGCTATGCCATTTCTTATTTTTGATGATTTTTCCTAGAGACGAAACATTTTGGACCAACGGGAGGGTGACACGTGTCACCCTCACATTAAAGCAAGTGGGGTGGCTTTGGGCGATTGGGCGTCAAGAGGGTGTTGGCCTTGGCGATTGGTTCCTGCTTAGGCCTTGTTTTGTGCCATGTTTTGTGGAGTGTTTTGTGGAGTGTTTTGTGGAGTAGGGTTAGGGTGCACTTGGCTTGATCTTGGCCTTACACTTGCCTTGCACTTGTCTTCATCTTGGCCATTGGTTGGCAAGACTTGAGCTATAAATACCCTCTTGAGATGAAGAGTTCTTCATCCACAAAAGCCTTCAAGTCTAAAAATCCTTCCCTCTCCCTTTGTAGCAATTCGTCCAACACCCCCTCCCTCGAGAAGCTTGGCGAGGCTACCCCACCCTAGCCTGGCGAAACCTACCCCCTCCTTGGTAGAAAAGTTGCCTTCTTGTTTTGTTATAATGCCCAAAATACCCTAGCCCAAATACCTTAGTACTTAGTAGAAGTTGTGAAGAACTTCTAAGGTTTCCTTAGCATACAACTTAGAGCAAAACCTTGCTCGGTAGCGACTTTTCTAGGATATTATTGGGCTTACCGAGGTAACTAATCCTAACCCTCTTTTGAATTAGAGAATACTTCTTGTTGTAGAATAAGAATAAGTATAAATACTTAGAAGAATAATCAAATCTGACTTACATAGGATTTGTTTTCACGATGAACTTATATAGCTCACTGTAGGGAAGTCTTTGCCCGACTTACCATAGAATTATGAACCCTCTGCTTAGAATGACCTTGAGTAGTCTTTGATAGATATCTGTGACTATTATAGGTGACTCTCTGTGCGACATATTCAACTTGGCGGTGGTTTTTATTTGAGAAGGTATGTGATTCTTCCTAAAGCATGATATTTTACAATATATAGTACGGTGAAGCGTCGTGTATGTTAATAATACTTATGGTAATGCCTCACGCTTAAGCTTTGAATAATACTTACGGCAATGCCTGGCTTAAGCTTTGAATAACAAAGAAGCGAAAACATTTCAAAAGAATCTGAATCATTTTTAACAGAAGATAAATATTTGGTTTTAAAACAAAAGCTTAAGAGTTATACTAGCTTTATGGGAAGTTAGGTATAACAACTTAAGAAGATAAAAAGGCTGTTTACTTGTTTGTTTATAAAAGCCTTGTATTGATTTGTTAAGTGTAGTAAGATTTGTGTGATAAGTAGACATATTATGATGCTACAGGTTAGTGTCTTGAATTCTTTGTGCTTACGTTGCTAACCGTAAGTCCGTTGTCGTTATTGTATCACTACCCCTCGATCGTTATCACAGGGCTTGCCGCGATCTTGGTCTATACGGCTATGCGGTCTGTGAGACTATGCGGAGCAGCGGTATGCTCGTGATTGATCATTCCGGTGTTTAGCCCGATGCGGGGATTCCTATGCGGTCCGCTGAGACTACGCGGTCTTTTGAGGCTATGCGGGCTGCGGGAGCCTAGGCGGATCTGGGGTTAGCTGCCCCGATGCGGGAATACCTCACGCGGGTGCATGTGTGACTATGCGGGTGCGGAAGTCGTGACTAGGCACGCAGAATGATACTATGGGCGATTGGCCTTGCTTCGATCATTCGCGGCCTAGAATAGACTATTCTGATTTTCTATTCTGTTGTTGTTTGTGATGTGACACTATGTGCAATTGAACCGATTGTATTTGTGAAAAGGTTTTAAATACTTTGATTTTATTCCATTCTTTATAGTTTCACATACTTGGTACTGTTGTCTTGACCTCCTTGGGCTGCGTTAATGCGCGGTAGGGCAAGCAGTGCTAGATCCACATTCCTAGGATCTACGTTGGTGTCGAGCTCCATCCTTTCCGAGGCTCTACTTTTAGGTATGATCTCCTGTTGTAGATAGTTTTGTATGCGATCAGGTATGGCGGGCCCTGTCCGCCATAGTTGTATATTTCCTTAAGTGCAGTAGTCTGTTATGCGATTCGGATATCGCTAAACCATGTTTTTATATATATGCGAAAGCGATGTTTTCTCACTTAAGCGTATTCTATTTTATAAAGCTGTTTCATGTCTTGCTTTATATTTCGATTACTCGATGTATGACTACTTGGGTGCCGTGAGCACGATCACGGGCCATGGAACAGTCGTGACAAAAGTGGTATCGAAGCGATTAATCCTCGGAAAGTGTCTCTGCATCGTATCTAGTAGAGTCTTGATTATCGGTGTGTTGTGCACCACACCAATAATCGTGAGGCTATAGGATATTTAGGATTGGTTTCCATTCTTCTCATTCCGAGATCGTGCTTTAGAGTCATGTTATAGGTTGGACCCTCTAACGTATTCCTTTCTATGTGATTATGCCTCACGTAAGGCAACCGGGCGAGAAGGCAAAGCGGCGGAGGCGCTAGCAGACACCCAGAGTTACGAGGCTCGTGCCCGTCTATACGAGACGGAGAGTTCTATGGCCGCCAACCCAGCGAGACCACGGTACCCCCTCCCGTCCCACGGCTGGGGCGGAGGTTAGGGTACTGAGAGATGGCCCACTTTTGGCTAAAGTTGTGGCCCGATCGAGAGAAGGCTGGATCGGCGGTTCGGATTCGGCTCGGCTCGGCCGCACCCGTAGTGCACCCGAGGCGAATAGTTTGAGACTACGGATTTCTTAGTTGTAGCCCTCCGAGTTTTACGGTCGAGGCGGAAGATGATCCGCGAGTTCATCCGTCACCGCAGAGGATTATCGCGGGTGATCGTGGCTTGAGAGTGATCTGTGACATTCGGTTCGCGTCGGCCGCGTGATACCGCAATCGATTGGTTTGATTCATAGGAGCTTTCGGGAGAGCATGCACCTCCGTGGTATGGGATGAGTTTTGAGGCTTTTCTCACACACTTCTTGCCTCCGCGGATGAGAGGGCACGAGCCGATAGATTCTTATTCTTTGAGACGAGGAGGGGCCTGGTGAGGGAGTACAATGTCGAGTTTGATTCTTTGGCTCGATATGTCCCCAGACCGGCAGTAGCGAGAGATGGAGGGCGGTGCATCGCTATGTCATGGGCTAGATGATTACATGGCGAGTCTTGTGCGGGTGTGTCCCTTCACCCGAGCATGGACATAACCGTATGCAGCTCATGACTGGGATGTGAGGCGTAGAGACCGCGGGTAAGCGATATCGCGAGAAGAAGGCCAAGACGGCGGTTCTTTTGGTGGTCCTCGTGGTGGCGGCATCGGCGAAGTCGGTGCACCACGGCCCGGCGCGAGCGCTCTACCTCATTTTCGATCTGCCCAGGCGATGGGGCGGTCGAGGCCCGGGACTTGATTTCGAGTAGCGAAGTGCTAACCGTTCGAGGCTCGGTGTGCCCATTGTGGCGAATACCATTAGGAGTCAGACTCGGAACTGCTATACTTGTGGCCGCAGGTCATTTCGCGAGTTTGTCGGACGGAGCGGCGGTAGTAGGGCCCGGTCTGGTGCATTGCGCTTCCATCCCCGGCGATTACTCGCCGGAGCAAGGTACACATGGATCAGCGGGTCGCGCGGCGTCGTGGCGGTCGATTCTAGCGGTCCTCGAACGCGTATATGCTTTGTCGGCCAGCGGGATCGTGAGGCCTCACCGATGTCGTCACGGTACCTTATCGGTTCTGGGTTTGATGTGTATGCTTTGATAGATCGGGTTCTACTACTGTCTATATATCTCCCTTGTTGCTAGTAGGATAGGGATAGAGCCCGAGTCCATAGACCACTTTCGAGGTAGCTACGCCGATGGGTGATTCGGTGGTAGCTCGGCGGGTATATAGAGCTTGTCTGTGACCGTTCTGATCGTCGGACCTGGCCGACTTGATAGAGTTGGAGATGATTGACCGACGTGATTATGGGATGGATTGGCTAGCTTGCTACGCCAATGTAGACAGCAGAGAAAGTACGATTCCGGTTTCTGAGGCGGTTGTTGAGTGGGAGGAGCACGGTATCGCCGGGGGTAGGTTTATTTCCTACCTCAAGGCTAGGAAGATAATGCAGAAGGGTATATCTATCATCTCGTTCGGGTGTTTGATCTTGAAGGCTGCGGTACCAGATTTTGATCGATTCGATGGTCGTGAGTTCCCGGGCGTGTTTCGGATGACCTCGGGTATCCTCCGAGAGAGGAGATCGAGTTTTGTATAGATGTGTTGCGGATACTCGGCTATTTCCATTCCGCCATACGAGAATGGCACTGCGAGTTGAGAGAGTTGAAGGATCAACTTAGGGATTTGCTAGAGAAGGGCTTCATTAGGCCCGGTGTTTCTCTCCTCGAGGCGCCGTATTGTTCGTGAAGAAGAAGGGCGGGGCCAGCTGCGCATGTGTTGATTCTGACGGTGAACAAGGTGACCATTAAGAACGAATACCCTTCCCGGGATTGATGATTTGTTCGACCGATTGCGAGTGCGAGATGTTTCTCCAAGATTGATCTGCGATCGGGCTATCATCAGTGCGAGTCGAGAGAGGTGGATGTCCTAGATCGCATTCGGACGTGCGACGCATTATGAGTTCGGTCATGTCTTTTGGGTTGACCAATGCTCGTGATATTCATGGATTTGATGAACCGAGTGTTCAAACCATTTTGGACACGTTTGTGATAGTGTTCATTGATGATATCTTGGTTTATTCTCGCCAGAGCGAGGAGCATGCGGGCGATGAGGCTGTCTTGTGATTCTCCAGACCGGCAGATTATACGCCAAGTTTTCCAAATGTGAGTTTTGGTTGACTTGATGGCGTTTCTTGGGCATATTGTGGGTGATGGCATTCGAGTTGATACGGCCAAGATCGGCGATCGAGACTTGGCCTGCACCTACTACTCCGAGAGGTTCGCGATTTTACGGGCCTTGCAGGATATTATCGCGGTTCGTGGAGAAGTTTGCTTTATCTACGCACCATTGACTAGGCCGACTCGGAAAGCGGCCAAGTTCGATGGGTGATGCTTGTGGCGGGGTTTCCGATTCTTGAAGGAGAGATTGACGCCCGCTTCTTACTCTTCGGAGGTCAGACGGTTATGTCGTGTATTGTGATCGTCGGGCATCGGGTTGGGATGCGTGTTGATGCGGCATGGCGGGGTTATAGCATATGCATCCGACGGTGAAGAAACACGAGAGAACTACCCCACCCATGATTTGGAGTTAGCGGCGTAATTCACGCTTTGAAGATGCGGAGGCACTATTTGTATGGGGTTCACGTGGATATTTATACAGACCACAAGAGCCTCGGTATATCTTCGGCGAGAGCCGAACTTACGGCGAGAGGCGGTGGTTAGAGTTGCTTAAGGATTACGATGTTGATATCTGTACCACCGGAAGGCCAATGTTATGGCGGATGCTCTTAGTCGTAGGTCGATGGGAGCCTATCGGATGTGCGGCTAGAGAGGAGGACATGGTTCGTGATTTGCATCGATTAGCGAGCCTTGGTGTCCGTTTGATTGATTACGATAGCGGTGGGGTTAGAGTTCGTGAGGTTGCCGAGTCTTCCATCGTCGAGGAGGTGAAGAGGCAACGATTCGAGGATCGGCTTTGATTCGATATCGTGATCTGACTCTTCGTGAGGCAAGGGTCCTTTTGAGGTAGCACCGATGGGGTGCTAAGGTTTGAGGCGTGTGTTCCGGATGTTTGAGGACTTGGCGAGTTCTTGGGAAGCACGGTAGCGCGTTACTCCATCCGTCGGTCGACCAAGATGTACCACGACGACCAGATCCGTGTATTGGTGGGATGGCTTGAAGAGAGGCGTTGCGAGTTCGTAGCTCGGTGCGTGTTGTCGGCAGTGAAGGTAGAGCACGGAGGCACGGTGGTTTATTCTGACGCATTGAGATCCCGACACGGAAGTGGGAGGTAATCAACATGGACTTCATCGGGATTACCTCGCACTCGGAGGAGACATGATTCTATATGGGTTATCGTCGGCGGTGACGAAATCAACCCACTTTCTTCCGTCGGACGACTTTTGGTGAGATTATGCGAACTTTATATCAGAGATCGCCGATCGCATGGAGTCCCTACTTGATCATATCGCATGAGGAGCCCGGTTCTGGCTAACTTCGGAGGTCCTTCCGAGGGTTTAGGGGCGCAGTGAGCACAGTCGCATTTCATCCATGACAGATGGGACAGCGAGCGCTATCCGCACTCTTGAGGATATCTGCGAGCTGTGTTATTGACTTTAGTGGTAGTTGGGAGGATCATTTGCCTCTAGTTGAGTTTGCGTATAATAATAGCTACCACTCCAAAGATTCGCATGGCGCCTTATGAGGCCTTGTATGGGAGGAAGTGCAGATCGCCTATAGGTTGGTTCGATGTGGGCGAGTGCGGCTAGTGGGACGATTTGGTGCGTGAGCGATGGATAAGGTGAAGCTTATCCGAGGCGGCTATCGGCTCGAGTCGACGGAAGTCGATCACGAATCATCGTCGTCGGCATCTTGAGTTCGAGGTTCATGATTGGGTTTTCCTAAAGTGTCACCCCATGAAGGGTGTGATGAGATTTGGGAAGAAGGAAACTCACCCTAGGTACATCGGGCGTTTGATTGTCCGCAGGTAGGCAAGGTTGCCTATGAGTTGGATCTGCCGTCCGACCGGAGCGGTCATCCGGTTTTCACGTATCTATCTTTGAGGAGATGTATCGGGGATCCATCTAGGGTACACCCGATTGACGATGTCGGTGGCCAGGGGATATCGTATGAGGAGATTCCCATAGCGATAGTCGATCGTCGAGTTAGGCGTCTGCGGACGAAGGGCGTGGCCGTCAAAGTCTTGTGGCGAACGAGCTCGAGAGGAGATGGCGTGGGAAGCGAGGAGGACATGAGGCGAAGTATCCTCACCTATTCCCACACCTCGTGTAATTCACTTTCCTACTTGTAAATTTTCGTTATCGTTTATGCCTAAGTGTTGTTTGTGGCGCGTGTGGCATTTGCAAACCGTTTAAGTTATGAAGAATCTTATCGTTAATCGTCTTGAGAAGGAACATTCGGACGAATGTTTCTAAGGAAGAGAGAATGTAATACCGTATTTCCAGTATATGCGTAAGGGAATACGTAAAAAGTTGGCCTTAGTTAGCCTTGGGCGTTTTCTTTTGTACACTCACTAAAAGAATCGTTTTACGTGAAAGCGTTTCCACTTCGTAGAGTAAATTCGGCTATGCCATTTCTTATTTTTGCGGATTTTTCAGAGACGAACATTTTGGACCAACGGGAGGGTGACATGTGTCACCTCACATTGGAAGCCAGTGGGGTGGCTTTGGACGATTGGGCGTCCAAAGAGGGGTGTTGGCCTTGGCCGATTGGTTCCTTGCTTAGGCCTTGTTTTGTGCCATGTTTTGTGGAGTGTTTTGTGGAGTGTTTTGTGGAGTAGGGGTTAGGGTGCACTTGGCTTGATCTTGGCCTTACACTTGCCTTGCACTTGTCTTCATCTTGGCCATTGGTTGGCCAAGACTTGAGCTATAAATACCCCTCTTGAGATGAAGAGTTCTTCATCCACAAAAGCCTTCCAAGTCTAAAAATCCTTCCCTCTCCCTTTGTAGCAGTCGTCCAACACCCCTCCTCGAGAAGCTTGGCGAGGCTACCCACTTTAGCCTAGCGAAACCTACCTCCCTTGGTAGAAAAGTTGCCTTCTTGTTTTGTTATAATGCCCAAAATACCCTAGCCCAAATACCTTAGTACTTAGTAGAAGTTGTGAAGAACTTCTAAGGTTTCCTTGGAGCATACAACTTAGGAGCAAAACCTTGCTCAGGCGCGACTTTTTCTAGGATATTATTGGGCTTACCGAGGTAACTAATCCTAACCCTCTTTTGAATTAGAGAATACTTCTTGTTGTAGAATAAGAATAAGTATAAATACTTAGAAGAATAATCAAATCAGACTTACATGGGAATTTGCTTTCACGATGAACTTATATAGCTCACGGTGAGGAAGTCTTTGCCCGACTTCAGTAGAATTATGAACCCTCTGTTTAGAATGACCTTGAGTAGTCTTTGATAGATATCTGTGACTATTATAGGTGACTCTCTGCGACATATTGACTTGGCGGTGGTTTTATTTGAGAAGGTATGTGATTCTTCCTAAAGCATTATATTTTACAAGATATAGTACGGTAGACGTACATGTGTTAACTGAATAATACTTATGGCAATGCCTCACTAGCACTTTGAATAATACTTACGGCAATGCCTCACTTAAGCACGAATAACAAGAACCGAAAACATTTCAAAAGAATACTGAATCATTTTTAACAGAAGATAAATATTTGGGTTTTAAAACAAAAGCTTAAGAGTTATACTAGCTTTATGGGAAGTTAGGTATAACAACTTAAGAAGATAAAAAGGAACTGTTCACTTGTTTGTTTATAAAAGCCTTGTATTGATTACTGTTAAGTGTAGTAAGATTTGTGTGATAAGTAGACATATTATGATGCTACAGGTTAGTGTCTTGAATTGCTTTGTGCTTACGTTGCTAACCAGGTAAGTCGGTTATCTGTTATTGTATCACCTACCCCGATCGTTATCGGAGGCTTGCCCAGATCTGAGTCTATACGGCTATCTGGTCTGTGAGACTATGCGAGCGCGGTATGCTCGAGATTGATCATTCGGGTGTTTAGCCCGATGCGGGGATTCCTATGCGGTCCGCTGAGACTATCGCGGTCTTTTGAGGCTATGCGGTGCGGGAGCCTAGGCGGATCTTGGGGTTAGCTGCCCCGATCGGGAATACCTCATGCGGTGCATGTGTGACCTATGCGAGTGCGGAAGTCGAGACTAGGCACGCAGAATGATACTATGGGCGATTCGCCTTGCTTCGATCATTCGCGGCCTAGAATAGACTATTCTGATTTTCTATTCTTGTTGTTGTTTGTGATGTGGCACTATGTGCAATTGAGCGATTGTATTTGTGAAAAGGTTTTAAATACTTTGATTTTATTCCAGATTCTTTATAGTTTCACATACTTGGTACACTGTTATCTTGACCTCGCCTGGGCTGCGTTCATCACCGCGGTAAGGGCAGCAGTGCTAGATCCACATTCCTAGGATCTCTACGTTGGTGTCGGGAGCTCCATCCTTTCCGAGGCTCTACTTTTGGGTATGATCTCCTGTTGTAGATAGTTTTGTCTGATCGAGGGTATGGCGGGCCCGTCGCCATAGTTGTATATTTCCTTAGAAGTGCGTAGTCTGTTATGCGATATCGGATGTAGCGCTAAACCATGTTTTTATATATATGCCGAAAGGCGATGTTTTCTCACTTAAACTGTGTTCTATTTTATAAACTGTTTCATGTCTTGCTTTATATTTCCGCTGATTACTCTGATGTATGACTACTTGGGTGCCCCGGTAAGGCACCAGTCACGGGCCATGGAACGGGTCGTGACAAAAATACACCCCCCTTTTTGTGGTATAGAAATACTTCTCCAAGTATTGTTGTTATGCCAAAATACTCTAGCCCAAAAACCTTTGTAGTACCCTCTATACGTAGAGCCCGGAAATACTACCTTATGTCTCAAAATGAAACCCTAAGGAAATCTTCATAGTTGGTTGAAGTGCTTAGTAGAAGTTGTTTGGGAACTTCTAAGGGTTGTTTGGAGCGGGTTGGAGCGCCCAGAGTAGGAGCTAAACCTTGCTCAGGATCGACGTTTATACTTGGATAATTTGGGCTTATCGAGGTAAATACTACTGTCCTTCTGTTGTAATTGGAATTACATACTGTAGTAGTATAGAAATGAATATAAGACGTATAAGAATATTAAAAAAGAAGACTGAACTGTACTTACATAGGACTGTATTCTGATGAGACTTGTGAAGTTTGTGGTGGGAAGTCTTTGCCCAATTTTCCGAGAATAGTCTAGACGTTGATAGACTTGTATGACCATTATAGGTTGAAGTCTTGCAAGTAGCGTATTCTACTCGAGAAGGGTGGAAAGGGCTAGCGGATTCTGATCTTGTGGAGCTATTTGCTAATAGTCGATAATCGTCGCGAGGTATGTGATTCTTCCTATACTCTTGAGCATGATATTTTGAAGTATATATATATATAGTACGGTAGACGTACGTGTGTTAACTGAATAATAATTACGGCAATGTCTTTTGACTTAAGCCTGAATAATAATTACGGCAATGTCTTTTGACTTAAGCCTGGATAATAATTACGGCAATGTCTTTCGACTTAAGCCTGAATAATAAAGAATCTTGAAGTATTTCAAAAGAATTAAGAAACCTTTTTGAAAGAAGAGTAATACTTGGTTTTGAAAACATAAAAGTTATACTAGTTTATGGGAAGTTAGGTATAACGTCTTAAGAGAGGTAAAGAGAATGGTTTACTGATTTTAGAAGTTAAGAGGCTTGATCTTAAAAGATAAGAGACTTGACTTAATTAAATTAACATGAAAGTTATTAAGAAGTGTGAAACCTCATTCGTGAGTAATGAGTACTTGGTTTTTAAAGGATAATGTTTTACTGATTTCGGAAATGAGAATAAGTATCGAACAAACCACAGCAGCGCTAATAAAGGGAAATGTATTGACTAATCAAGTATTATTAAAACCAGTAGAAACCTCCATCTGCATAGAAGCTAAGATGAGACAAAATGATATTACATTTTCTAGATCATGGCTGCTTTAATAAGATTGTTATGAACAAGAATAACCTACTCACACATAAGGCATATGTTTCTCAAATTGTTTTAAAGGATTAAAAATATGAACTACGAAACCTTTTCGAAAATGAGAAACTTGAGCATTTGAAATTAGGCAAACTTGAACGTTTGGAAAATAATGTTGTTACTTGATTTTACAAAGGGAAGTGTTTTGGTTTACTTAACAATGTTAGTCACTCTATTTTTATACTACGGGTATCGGGTGACCTTTGTAAAAGAAATGGATCTTTAAAAGGAATTTAACGTACGTAGTACTTTAGGGTTAAAACCCGGACTTTGACATAAAATGAAAGTACCTTGAGTTGTGTATAACTTGCCTATACTTGTTGTTGTGTAACTTGCCTATGCTTGTTGTGATAGCCTTTGTTGTGCAAGAATTGTGTTTCTATACTACCGCGTCTCTCGATGGAGGGCCGGTTGATTTGTTGAGAACTTACTTGGACGTACCGGCAGTGACGGAAGATTCCACGGGTATGCTTCCATTATTATTGTTACATGGGCATGTCTACACCGATGATGGATTATGTGGGCATGTGACCATTATGGTTATTTATGGCGAAGTATCGTGACTTACGGTTGTGATCGGGTGCATAGCCTGTTTACTTGCCCCCGTCAGCTACGTGACGCAGGTGGATCTGGTATAGGTTATCGCACTTGCCACGTGTCAGCTTCGCGGCGAAGTATCGTGACTTACGGTTGTGATCTGGTGCTTAGTGCAGTTACTTGCCCCGTCATCGCGTGGCGCCGGGAGGATCTCGTGGAGGCTATTGCACTTGCCCGCGTGTCGACCGGCGAGTCGGTGTTTGGATGAAGCTTCGTGACTTACGGTTGTGATCGGAGCATAGCTGTTTACTTGCCCCGTCGGTACGTGATGCGGTGGATCTGGTATAGGTTATCGCAACGCTTGCGTGTCGCCGTGTTATGATTATTTCGTCTGATCTCTTTATGACACAGTGGGACACGATGTTCGTGTACTTCTTGGTGTTATCATATCATAAATCGCCAGTAGTGAGGAAGGTATTCCACGCATGATTGATGTTGTGGCGTGAGACCCATAGTTATATTTGAGTAATGACTTGGAGGCGTGAGTTCTGACTTGATATAAGCTGTTTATATGTGTATCTTGTAGTTTGGTTATCATACATGTCTCCCGCTTTTTATAGACTATTATGATTTCATTTCTGATATTTTGATTCACATACTTGGTACTGTTGTCTTGACCTCCTTGAGGCTGCGTTCAATCTGCCGCAGTAGAGGTACATCTACCGCCGATCCGCTATAGGATCACATTTCAGCGTATTGGGAAGCTCCGTTCCTTGAGGCTTATCTTTTGGTATGTTACCCGAGTCCGTAGGTTTTGTACATTCGTGGTATGGCGGGCCTGTCCATCATAGTTGTTGTAAAAATCTTAGAAGTGCATGCTTTATTGCGGGCGGGGTTGTAAGGATTATGCTCGCTCAAATGTCGATATTTATGTATTTGCGAAGGCAACGTTTTGGTTGGCCTATTTTCTTTATCTTGATCCATATCTAATTGTATGTTTTAAGTTTTTATTTCATTGGTTTTCTCGATGTTGTATCACTAGGGTGCCCGGTAAGGCACGATCACGGGCAGGTTGGGTCGTGACAAAAGTGGTATCGAGCGATTAGTCCTCGGAAAGTGTCTACTGACCGTGTCTAGTAGAGTCTTGATTATCGATGTGTTGTACCACATCTATAATCGTGAGGATCTGAGACATTTAGGATTGGTTTCCATTCTTCTCATTCCGAGATCGTGCCTTAGAAGCGTGTGATAAGTTGGACCCTCGACGTATTTCGTTTTTACGATTATGCCTCCGCCGCGCAACGGCCGGGCGAAGGGCAAAGCGTGAAGGAGGCTGCGAGTAGAAGCGTGGCGATCTCTGAGACCACGATGCACGAGCCTCAGTCCACGATGCGGAGCGAGAGAGATGGGTTACAAGAGTTGCCCGATTATTGGCGTGGTTGTGGCGGACTTGAGGATAAGTGGGCCGCAGCAGTTCGATGCACCAGATGGTTCACCCTAGATCGAGATAGTTTGAGGCTACGGGATTTTACGAGTTGTAGCGCCAGAGTTTTATGGGTCGAGGCACGAGGATGATCCGCGAGGAGTTCATCAAGCGATTCTGACGGATCGTAAGTGATCAAGGCATCGGAGACCGAGTCGGTGGTCTAGGTTCGCGGCCGCGTGATACCATGATCGGTTTGATTCGTGGGAGCTGTCGGGGAGAATGCACTTCCGGTATATGGGACGAGTTCTCGAGGCATTTCTTGCACATTTCTTGCCTCGCGAGATGAGGAGGCTCGGTAAACGATTTTTGGTGTTGCGGCGAAGCAGGCGTGCGGTTGGGAGTACAATGTGAGTTCGACTCATTGGCGATGCGTCCCGCGTTAATGCTAGTATGGACGATCGAGTGCACCGATATGTTCTGAGGCTCGATGATTACCTAGCGAGTTGTTGGTGTAGCTCTTCAGTACGCATGGACATTGCCCGCATCTGAGCTTATGCACTTGGATGTGAGGCGGAGAGATCGTCGAATAACCGAGATCGCGAGAAGAGGGCGAGCAGGTCCTTTGGTGACTTTTGAGGCGGACCGCCTCGGCAGAACTAGTTATGTACCTCCGCTAGTGCAGTGGTCCTCCACGCCGGGACGCCGAGATATTCGGGGGCGGTCGGGGCTCCTGTGTTTCAATTTTGAGGAGTAGAAGTGCTCGCCGGATGAGGAGAACCTTATCTCAGTGTGTCTGTTGTGGTAAAGCACATAGGGGGGAATGTCGTACTGGTTTGGGAGATTGCTATACTTGCGGCCAGCGGGGCCATTTGTGAGGCTGTCCGACTGAGGTATGCTGGTGGGATAGCACAGACTACTAGATCAGTTGCGGGTTCTTCACCTTCCATAGCTAGGCAGGATGTTCATACACCGGCAGGCCACGGTGGAGGTCGCGGTGGAAGTTCTCAGTTTTAGCGGTCCTTTGAACCGCCTATTTTCAAGTATATCCTTAACCCTCTAGAGATTTGTATGTATTGATGTTATGATGATGTGTTTAGTGTTATGTTCGGATAGCTTTGTGCTAAAATGTGACTTAGAAGCCTGGTTAGTGAAAAGGGTAAGCCTGGGGGTGAGAAAATGATGAACCTTAGAATATTACAGTTGAGACCTTAGATGTAAGGCCGTCTTGAGTACAAGATTTTGCGGGTAATCTTTGTCAGAATGTATAAGTATACGTGGAGTAATTGTGGGAAAATTCCTTGGGTGGTGTAAAATGGAAGTGGTAGCTTTCATGACCTGTATAGGTAAGATTGTTCCGGATCGGGGAACAAGAGCTTGATGCGTTAAGCGGGTCGGGTTGGGGCCATGTTGCGGGTCAACCCGTAGCCCGGTTTGGGGTTGGGTCAGTTCGAGGTGGTCCCGCTAGGTGGTAGGATCACGAGGGTGCTAGGCCCAAGTTTAGATGACCATCGTATGAATTCGTGGATGCGTTCGACCTGAATCGGTTCGTGAAGGCCGGGAATGGCCTTAGAGGAAAGTGAAGCTAGTAAGATGACCAGGTTTGGAGGTAGTGACTCCAAGGTTTTGGCAACAGAAGCGTTGACTGAAGTGTGGTACGTATACTAGGAAGAGTTCGAGTGTTCGAGAAAGTGCGACGAGAAAGGAAAGAAGTGAACTTGTCTTTGAAAGATGGAAGTAATCATTTTTGTGAAATGAATGTGCGAAGGGAGTATCCTTGGACCAGAAGCGAGAGTTGGTACTGTTTTACATCGTCGAGGTGATTCCTCGTTGGCTTGGATTTAAGTATTTGCGCGCGGGTTATTACGTGACCGTATGCGGCGTTGCAACCAGTTAAGTGAGGAACTTGATCGTTATTTGTCTTGAGAAGGAACATTCGACGAATGTTTCTAAGCGAGGAGAATGTTATACCCGTATTTCCGGGTATGTGCGTGAAGGCGTCGTCGAAGTTTAAGCCTTAAGGAAGGCAAGGTTCGAAATTTTTGCACAACCCTCGAAAAGAGTCGTTTTCCGACGAAACGTTTTCCGGACTTTGCGAAGGGAAAATTCCGGCTATGTCATTTATTATTTTTGCGGATTTTTCCGACAGATGAAATTCTTTGGACCAACGGGAGGGTGACACTTGTCACCCTCATTGGACGACAACATGGGCTAAAGTGGGACGATTTTCTTGGCTTTTCTTTAGTCAAGGTTAGGTAGGATATTTTGTGTAGTAGATGGATAAGGGCACATGGATGAATCCTCACCCTACACTTGCATGGCACTTGGCTTGATCTTGGCCCTTGGTTGTCCTATAAATACCCCTCCCTTGTTGAAGACTTCTTCATCCAAAAATTGTTTATAAGTCTTGAAAGCCTTCTCCCCCTCTTAAGTGTAGTGTTCTCGTCCAAGAACACCCCCCTCCCCCTTTCGTGAGGCCCCCTTGGCCGAGAGTTATTTCCCCCCTCCTAGTGGTGTGGCCGAGAGGTATACCCCCCCTACCTTGAGTTGTTCTCGTAAAATACACCCCCCTTTTTGTGGTATAGAAATACTTCTCCAAGTATTGTTGTTATGCCAAAATACTCTAGCCCAAAAACCTTTGTAGTACCCTCTATACGTAGAGCCCGGAAATACTACCTTATGTCTCAAAATGAAACCCTAAGGAAATCTTCATAGTTGGTTGAAGTGCTTAGTAGAAGTTGTTTGGGAACTTCTAAGGGTTGTTTGGAGCGGGTTGGAGCGCCCATTGTAGGAGCTAAACCTTGCTCAGGATCGACGTTTATACTTGGATAATTTGGGCTTATCGAGGTAAATACTACTGTCCTTCTGTTGTAATTGGAATTACATACTGTAGTAGTATAGAAATGAATATAAGACGTATAAGAATATTAAAAAAGAATGTACTTACATAGAATTTGTATTCTGATGAACTTGTGAAGTTTGTGGTGAGGAATTCTTTGCCAATTTTCCATGAGAATAGTCTAGACGTTGATAGACTTGTATGACCATTATAGGTTGAAGTACTGCAAGTAGCGTATTCTACTCGAAGGGTGGAAAGGGCTAGCCGGATTACAATACTGTGGAGCTATTTGCTAATAGTCGGTAATCGTCGCGAGGTATGTGATTCTTCCTATACTCTTGAGCATGATATTTTGAAGTATATATATATATAGTACGGTAGACGTACGTGTGTTAACTGAATAATAATTACGGCAATGTCTTTTGACTTAAGCCTGAATAATAATTACGGCAATGTCTTTTGACTTAAGCCTGAATAATAATTACGGCAATGTCTTTCGACTTAAGCCTGATTAATAAATAATCTTGAAGTATTTCAAAAGAATTAAGAAACCTTTTTGAAAGAAGAGTAATACTTGGTTTTGAAAACATAAAAGTTATACTAGCTTTACGGGAAGTTAGGTATAACGTCTTAAGAGAGATAAAGAGAATGGTTTACTGATTTTAGAAGTTAAGAGGCTTGATCTTAAAAGATAAGAGATTTGACTTAATTAAATTAACATGAAAGTTGTTAAGAAGTGTGAAACCTCATTCGTGAGTAATGAGTACTTGGTTTTTAAAGGATAATGTTTTACTGATTTCGGAAATGAGAATAAGTATCGAACAAACCACAGCATCGCTAATAAAGGGAAATGTATTGACTAATAAAGTATTATTAAAACCAGTAGAAACCTCCATCTGCATAGAAGCTAAGATGAGACAAAATGATATTACATTTTCTAGATCATGGCTGCTTTAATAAGATTGTTATGAACAAGAATAACCTACTCACACATAAGGCATATGTTTCTCAAATTATTTTAAAGGATTAAAAATATGAACTACGAAACCTTTTCGAAAATGAGAAACTTGAGCATTTGAAATTAGGCAAACTTGAACGTTTGGAAAATAATGTTGTTACTTGATTTTACAAAGGGAAGTGTTTTGGTTTACTTAACAATGTTAGTCACTCTATTTTTATACTACGGGTATCGGGTGACCTTTGTAAAGAAATGGATCTTTAAAGGAATTTAACGTCGTAGTACTTTGAGTTAAAACCGGACTTTGACATAAAATGAAAGTACCTTGAGTTGTGTATAACTTGCCTATACTTGTTGTTGTGTAACTTGCCTATGCTTGTTGTGATAGCCTTTGTTGTGCAAGAATTGTGTTTCTATACTCTGGCGTCTCGATGGAGTCGGTTGATTTGTTGAGAACTTACTTGGGCGTCTGGCGGTGTGGAAGATTCCACGGTATGCTTCCATTATTATTGTTACATGGGCATGTCTACACCGATGATGGATTCTGTGGGCATGTGACCATTATGGTTATTTATGGCGAAATGTCGTGACTTACGGTTGTGATCGGGTGCATGCTTTGTTTACTTGCCCCGTCGCCTACGTGGCGGTGGATCTGGTATAGGTTATCGCGGCACCGCGTGTCGACCGCGGCGATATCGTGACTTACGGTTGTGATCGGTGCTTGCAGTTACTTGCCCCCGTCAGCTTCGTGGCGGTGGGAGGATCTGGTGGAGGCTATGGCACTTGCCACGTGTCGACCAGCGAGTCGGTGTTTGGATGAAGCCGTGACTTACGGTTGTGATGCGGAGCATAGCTTTGTTTACTTGCCCCGTCGACTACGTGATGCGGTGGATCTCGTATAGGTTATCGCACGCCG
This sequence comes from Przewalskia tangutica, assembly GCA_029844215.1. Classification (NCBI taxonomy): domain Eukaryota; kingdom Viridiplantae; phylum Streptophyta; class Magnoliopsida; order Solanales; family Solanaceae; genus Przewalskia; species Przewalskia tangutica. The sequence goes on from CM056719.1 coordinate 89,487,165, forward strand.
CGTGTCGACCATGTTATGATTATTTCCCGTACGGTCTCTTTATGACACAGGTGGGACCTGATGTTCAGGTGTACTTCTTGGTGTTATCATATCATAGACTGCCGGTAGTGAGGAAGGTATTCCACGGGCATGATTGATGTTGTGGGCGTGAGACCCATAGTTATATTTGAGTAATGACTTGGAGGGCGTGAGTTCCTGACTTGATATAACTGTTTATATGTGTGTACTGTAGTTTGGTTATCATACATGTCTCCTGCTTTATATAGACTATTATGATTTCATTTCTGATATTTTGATTTCACATACTTGGTACTGTCTTGACCTCCTTGCGGGCTGCGTTAAATCCGCAGTAGAGGTACATCTGTCGATCCGCTTATAGGATCACATTTCAACGTATTGGGAAGCTCGTTCCTTGAGGCTTATCTTTTGGTATGTTACCACAGTGCAGCAGGTTCTTGTACATTCGGGGTATGGCGGGGCCCGTCCGTCATAGTTGTTGTAAAAATCTTAGAGTGCATGCATGCTGTTGTGGGCGGGGTTGTAAGGATTATCGCTTCAAATGTCGATATTTATGTATTTGCGAGAAAGCAACCGTTTTGGTTGGCCTATTTTCTTTATCTTGATCCATATCTAATTGTATGTTTTAAGTTTTTATTTCCATTGGTTTTCTCGATGTTGTATCACTAGGGTGCCGGTAAGACACGATCACGGGCGAGTTCGGGTTGTGAGAGGTTATCGAGGCGGGCGGCGATCATTATACGAGATAGCGCTCATTCGGGGAGTTACTGCGGCGCCGCTAGCGAGAGAGTTTAGAAGCGATGGCGGTAGCTCACCGAGACCACGATACTGAGCCTATAATCCACGTCGAGAGCGAGAGGATATGAGTTACAAGGAGATAACCCGATTACTAGCTAGTCCGTGGTAGGAATAATAACGGGCGGAGGCCGTCGTTCGGCGATACCGATGGTTCACCCTAGATCCGATAGTTGAGATTTGGGACTTCTTGAGTTGTAGTCCACCGAGTCCTATGGATTGAGGGTGAGGAAGATCCTCGGAGTTTATTCGGCGATTCTGTGGATCATGAAAGTGATCAAGACCTCGAGGCATTTCTTACACACCTTGCGCCTCGCGGATGAGAGAGCTCGCGCGAGATAGATTTAGGAGGTTGAGGCGAGCAGGCGGGACGGTTGGGAATCTGATATAGAGTTTGACTTATTGGCTCGTTATGTCCCCGCGTTAGTGGCGGACATGGAGGATAGAGTGCAGATATGTCACGAGACATGACGATTATCTAGCGAGAGAGTTGTACAAGAGTAGCTCTTGATCGAGACATGGACATTGCCCGTATGCGAGCTTACGCGCGTGACGAGAACGTGGAGATCGGCGGATTAACCAAGATCAGCGAGAAGAGGCCTAAACAGCGAGGTCCTTTGGTAACTTTCGAGGCGGACCTTCTCGTGTGATGGTTATGCGCCTCCGCCCGATCTGAGTGGTCCTCCGGACTTGGGGCGTTCGGGTATTTAGGAGTTGGTCGGGACTTGAGGTTTCGGTTCCAGATTTGCATAGGTTCTAGCGGCCAGTTGATTTTCCTTGATGTTCTTATGGGAGTGTCGTCGCTTAGATAGCTTGTTGGCTTACGGCCGGCGGGGCCATTTGCGAAATTGTCCGAACAGGTGGCGCGGATGTTACGACTCAGCCTTGGGATCGATGGTGGTTAAATCACCGTCAGAAGTTATCGCCCAGTGACGAGGATTTGATTAGAGCGGCAAAGGGAAAGTGAGGCAGTAGTTACAGAGATATCTTCAGCCTTAAGAGACTTGTTTAGGTCGTTATGGTAGATACATGTGGAGTTCTATGTTCGGTTAGCATTGTGTAAGTTGTGATTAGAAAACATAGGCAGTTGAAAAGGGTAATTCTGGGGACGAGAAATGTGGAGCCTTAGAATTTATAACAGTTGGGACCTTGGATGCAAGGCCGTCCTGAGTGGATGATTTTACGGTTGGTCTTTGTCGAAGTACTTGGTATGCGTGATATATATTATGGGATAATTCCATGGGTAGTGTGAGATGGAAGTGGTAGCTTTCCACGACGTGGCCCAGTAAGATTGTTCGGATCGAGGAAGGAGTTTAGTCTGAAGTGGGTCGGGTTGAGGCCATATCGCGAGTCAACCAGCAGCCGGAATGAGGTGGGGTCGATTCGAGGTGTTCACTTGGTAGTAGGGTCACGAGGGTGCTAGGCGGGTTTAGGTAACCATCGTATGAGTTCGTGGATATGTTCGACCAGAATCGGATCGTGAAGGCCGGGAATGGCCTTAAAGGAATTTGAGGCTAGTAAGATGACCAAGTTTGGAGGTAGTGACTCCAAGGTTATGGAAACTGAAGTGATGAAAGGAGTGTGGTAAGTGTACTAGAAAGAATTCGATTGTGCGAGAAGAGTGCACGAGTAAGAAAGGAAGTGAATGTGTGTTAAGAGGTCGGAAGTGATCTTTTTTGTGAAGTGAAGGTGCGAAGAGAGTATCCTTTAGACCAGGAGTGAGAGTTAGTGTTGTTTTTCATCTTAGAGGTGAATCCTCGTTGGCTTGGATTTGGGTTTTTCGCGTGTGTTGTATTATGGCCATTGGTGGCACAATTGGTTTCGTAAGTATAGTAGTGGAGACTATACCGGCGCATGTATGGTTGGAGACTTAGAAGGAACATTCGGGACGAATGTTTCTAAGGGGGAAAGAATGTTATACCCCATAGTTCCAGGGTATGTATGTGAGGACGTACGTACGAGAATACGACCTTAAAATTGGAAAGGAAGAAAGATGTGATTTTTCGACGGAAAAGTTTCCGGATTTTGTGAAGGAAAAAGGTTCATTAATGGGAATTGGATTCCCAGATTTGGTATTCGGACTTTTTGGAATATTTAAGAATTATGGAATTTTATTTCCGAAATTGGTCACGTGGGGCCCACGGGAGGAATTTACGGTTTGTGGGGCCCACTTTATTTTCGGATTTTTGGCATTGCGGATATATTTTCGGCTTGGACGGTTTTGGTGAGGGGACAAGTGGCAAGCCACTTGTCCCATTTTTGTAGTAGCCAAATGTTTGGCCAACTACCCACACACATGTACCCCATCCTCACCTTCCACTTGCATTAATCCTAGCCCTTGGTTTCTCTATAAATACCCACCCTTTTAGCTTGCAAGACTTCATCCCACACTTGAGTTTTTCTAGGCAATTCTCCCTCCCCTCTCCTTGTTGTTGTTCTCGTTTTTTAGCCTTCCCCTTGGCCAAAAATTGTCCAAAAATTCTTAAAGTTTTAAGTGTTCTTCCTTAGAGTGTTAGGAAGATTAGTAACCAAGTGTTGGAAAAGATTTCACACCCCTAGCCTAAATACACCCCCCTTGGCCGAAAGTTGGTGTTATACCCCGTATTTCCAGAGTATGTACGTGGAGACGTACGTACGAAAATTTGAGACTTAAAGTTTGGCATAGGTTCGAAATTGTGCACAACACCCGATTAGAGTCGTTTTTCGACGAAACGTTTCTGAGCTTGCGTGAGAAAATTCGGCTATGTCGTTTGTATTTTTGCGGATTTTTAGGCGGCGAGAACATTTTGGGCCAACGAGAGGGTGACACTTGTCACGCCAGTGGGCCTTAGAGCGGTTTGGCCTTGGCCGATTGGTGCCTTGTTGTGGCCTTGTTTTGTGCAATGTTTTGTGCAATGTTTTGTGGCTTGTTTTGTGAAGTAGGGGTTAGGGTGCACTTGGCTTGATCAAGGCCTTACACTTGCCTTGCACATGGCTTGATCTTGTCCATTGGTTGGCCAGCTTCCTATAAATACCACTCCTGTTGAAGACTTCATCATCCAAATGTGTTCTAAGTCTTGCAATCCTTCCCTCTCCTCTTGTTGTTCTCGCCCTAAGCCTTCCCCTCCCCTTTGAGTGGCACTTGTGGCGAGAGGTTCCCTCACTCCTAGTGGTGTGGCAGAGGTACCCACTCCTTGGTAGAAAATTGTCTTCCAAGTATTGTTATAATGGCAATAATACCTTAGCCTTTACCTTGTTGTATTTCAAAAGTTACCTCTATCGTAGAGCAGAAAATACTACCTTTTGTCCTTTTAGTCTCAAACCAAAACCCTAAGGAAATCTTCATAGTTGGTTGAAGTATTTAAGTAAGTTGGTTAGAACTTCTAAGGGTTGTTTGGAGCGCCGGAGTTGGAGCTAAACCTTGCTCGGGATCGACATTATAACTTGGATAATTTTGGGCTTGTCGAGGTAAATATTCTTGTCCCTTATTGTAATTGGAGATTACATGTTGTAGGAACATATAGTTGAAGTATACTATATATAGAATCAACATTATTGTCTGCAATGTCTTTTGACTTAAGCTGAATTTAAAGAAGAAGAATCAGTAATTACATAGACTGTATTCTGATAGACTTGTAGCATTCTTTGTGTTGTAGAATTATACACGTCCGGTTAGATGTGCAAACCCCCCCTGGTTGGCTTGGTAGCCGGCCTCGATAGAGGAGGAGATTTACGTTGTTGCGGGGAAGGTCTTTGCGAATTTTCGTAGAATATGGAACCGTGCGGTTAGAAGTTAATAGACATTTGTGGCCTTATAGGTGGAAATCGCGAGTAGCGTATTCTACTTGAAGAGTGGAGCGGCTAGCCATTCTGATCGTGGGCGTTTTGCTTATTGTCGATAATCGTCGCGAGGTATGTGAACCTCTTCCTATCCTTCTAGCATGATGCTTTGTAAACTATGTAGTACGGTGACGTCATGTGTTAAATGAGTTGGTTGGTTTAAAACATGGGTGTTATAATAGCTTTATGGGAAGTTAGTTATAACGACTCATGTAGGTAAAGATTGGTTTGTTGATTGTAGAAGTTAAGAGACTTGATCTTGAAAGATAAGAGACTTAACTTGTTTTACTTGGTTATTAACATTTTGTTAAATGTGTTGTGAAACCTCATTCGCGAGTAATGAGTACTTGGTTTTAAAAGAATAATGTTTCTTGATTTGGAAATGAGAATAAGTGTCGAGCAAACCACAAAGGCGCTAATAAAGAAAGGTGTATTGACAATTAACTAATTGTTATTAAAACCGATGAAACCTCCATCCGCATGAAGCTAAGATAAGACAAAATTGTATTACATTTCCTAGATCATGGTCATTGTAACAAGATTGTTGTAAACAAGAATAAACGGCTCACGTCTGACATATGTTACTCAATTGTTTTAAAGAGATTAAGACTATGAGTTATGAAACCCTTCTAAAATGAGAAACTTGAGCATTTGAAATTAGGCAAACTTGAGCGTTTGGAAAATAATGTTGTTACTTGATTTCACAAAGGGAAGTATTTTGGTTTACATAAAAATGTGAGTCACTCTATTTTTATACTACGCATCGGGTGACCTTTATGAAAGAACGGATCTCTTAAAGGAAGTTAACGTCACGTAGTACTTAGGGTTAAAACCCGGACTTTGATACGAAATGGAAGTACCTTGAGTTGTGTGTAACTTGCCTATGCACATTGTTGTGTAACTCGCCTATGCTTGTTGTGATAGCCTTTGTTGTGCAAGTGTTGATATCGGTGACTTCTTGGGAAGGAGTGGATCTTTTTATAAAAGTCTAGAAGTATGGTAATTTGCTTGAGCTTGTTTGTGATAGCACAGTTGTGCGGTATATTGTTGTTGATGTCACGTGGACATGTCTGCCGTCTGCAGAATTCAGGGCATGTGGCGTACGGCGGGGTTGATTACGATATATTGTTATTGTGGTTACATGGACATGTCTACACCAATGCAGAGTGCAGGGGCGTGTGGCGTGCGGCGGGGTTAATCACCCGATATTATTGTTGATAATGTCACTTGGGCGTGTCTACCGATCTGGTCGGGGCATGTGGCCGTGGGGCATTGTTATTATTGTTGCATCATGGGCATGTCTACACGATCAGAATTCCGGCGCATGCGGCCGTGATGCGAACACGATTGATGTTGTGGGCGTGAGACCCATAGTTATAATTGAGTGATGACTTGAGGCGTGAGTCACGACTTGACATCGCTTTTGTGTTGTGATCGTAGTTTTGTTATCATACATGTCTCTGTTTTATATAGATCGTTATGATTTCATTTCTGATTTTTACGATTTCACATACTTGGTACTGTTATCGACCTCGCCCGGCTGCGTTCATCCGCGGTAGGAGTACATCGGTAGTGGATCCATTTCATAGGATCACGATTCGCGTATTGGGAAGCTCCGTTCTCGGAGGCTTATCTTTTGGTATGTTACCACTGAGTTGTAGGTTCTTGTACATTCGGGGTATGACGAGGCCCCTGTCGTCATGTTGTATAAAAACTCTTAGAAGTGCATGAAATCTTGTTGTGGGCAGGGTTTGTAAAGGATTAAACTGTTCATTTTGAAAGAGTTGTTTATATATATTTTATTGGAAGGTAACCGTTTGGTTGGCCTGTTTTATGATCATATATCTTGTTTCTTGTTTAAGTTTTATATTCCGCTGGTTTTATCTGATGTTGTATCACTAGGGTGCCCGGGGTAAGGCACCAGTCACGGGCCCGGGATCGGGTCGTGACAGTTGGTAGTGTTAGAACCTAAGTGTTCTTCACTTTTGGAGTTGTATCTTGAAGAAGAGCTGGTTAGAAACTTCTAAGGGTCGCTTGGAGCGGGTTGGAGCGTAAGGATTTGGAGCTAAACGTTGCTCAGGATCGACTTATATCTCGGATAATTTTGGGCTTATCGAGGTAATGATCTTTGTCCCCCTATTGTAATTGGATATTACATGTTGTAGTAATGTATAGTTGAGTATACTATATGTAGAATGAATATGGATAAGAATTGAACTGTATTTACATAGGAATTTGTATTCTGATGGACTTGTAGTATTATTGTGGCGTAGAATTGTACACGTCCGGTTAGACGTGTAACCCCCCCTGGGATTGTTGGTTTGGTAGCAGGCCTCGTTAGATGAGGAGATTTATGTGGTTGCGGGAGAGTCTTTGCGAATTTTCCGTAGAATAAGGAATCTTGTATCTAGAATTATTCTACGAAGAGATCTAGAGGTTGATAGACGTTTTGTGGCCTTTTTAGGTTGAAGTGCTACGAGTAGCGTATTCTACTTGAAGGGTGGAAAAGGCGAGCAAGGTTAGAGTACTTTGGAGCGTTTTGCTAATTGTCGATAATCGTCGCGAGGTATGTGAATCTCTTCCTATCCTTTCTAGCATGATATTTGTGAAATATATTTAGTGCGGTAGACGCACGTGTGTTTAAAGGAAGTTGATTTTCCTTTTGTGTCCTTGACTTGATTCCAAAGTTAAGTGACTTATTATGAAATATTAAGGACTTGGTCTGTGTTATACAGTTGTGAAACCGCTTTTATGAGAAATGGGTACTTGGGTTTTAAAAGGAATAATATTATATTGATTTCGGAAATGAGAATAAGTATCGAATAAACCACTGCTGCGTTAATAAAGGAAAATGTATTGACTAATTAATTACTATTAAAACCAGTAGAAACCTCCATCTGCATAGAAGCTAAGATAAGACAAAATTGTATTACATTTCCTAGATCATGGCTGCTTTAATAAGAATCATTATAAACAAGCATTAATTTTCTTAAATTTCCAAAGTAAGGAACTTGATTTCTAAAAGAAAAGAGACTTGAGGAATTGAAGAGTTTTGATTTAAAAGAAAGACATGGTTTTGTCTTAAATTGGTTTAAAACATAAAGTGTTATAACAGCTTTATGGGAAGTTAGTTATAACGACTTTATGAAATCAAAAGAATGGTTTTATCATTAGTTTAAAATGGTAACTTGACTTTAAAAGGAGAAGTGTTTTGGTCTAAAAAGAAGGCATAGTATTGTCTTAATTTGGTTTAAAAAGGAAAGTATGGAAGTTGTTTTGGTTTACTTAAAATGTTAGTCACTCTATTTTGATAATACGGGCATCGGGTGACCTTTGTAAAAGAAATGAATCTTTTAAAAAGAATTTAACGTACGTAGTACTTTGGGGTTAAAACCTGGACTTTGGCATAAAATGAAAGTACATTGAGTTGTGTGTAACTTGCCTATGTTTGCGTGTGATAGCCTTGTCGTGCTAGTATTTTATTTCTATACCACCGCGTCTCTCGATGGAGGGCCAGCTGATTTGTTATGATCTTACTTGGGCGTCTGCGGTGTGGAGCATTCCGCAGTGCGCACGTGATTATTATTCCATGGACTAGCTCTCATGAGGTTTCTTGATTCGGCTTGGTATCCGTAGTTGGCTCGTGCTTGCCCGAGGTCGTGGTGATTCGGCAGTATCGGTAGTTAGCCTTCGTACTTGCCCGCTCAGTTTTGTGAAGTCTCGTGATTCGGCTTGGTATCCGTAGTTAGTCTTCGTACTTTCCGCCCGGCACGTGGCGCGGTGGTATCGGTAGTTGGCTTTCGTCTTGCCGGGTCGACTTTGTGGTATGGTTATATAGATGTGTTGAGTACGACTTTGGTATCGGTAGTTGGCTTTCGTACTTGCCCGGTCGATTGATGATGCGGCTTTGGTATCGGTAGTTAGCGCCGTACTTGCCGTCACGGTTTTTAGGACACAGTGGGACACTGGTGTTCATGTGTACTCGCTTGGTGTGGTTATCGTGATCGCGCGATGAGGAAGGTGTTCCACGGGCATGATTGATGTTGCGGGCATGAGACCCATAGTTATATTTGAGTGATGACTTTGAGGCGTGAGTCCACGACTTGACGTATTCGCTACATATTATGTATCGTAGTTTGGTTATCATATATGTCTCTGTTTTATATAGACTACTATGATTTCATTTACGATATTTTCATTTCACATACTTGGTACTGTTATGCGACCTCCTTGGAAGTGCGATCATGCCGTGAGTAAGTCATCGGTTGTTGATCCTCGCTCATATGATCACAGTACAGCGTATTGGGAAGCTCCGTTTCTCCGGAGGCGTATCTTTTGGTAAGTTTCCCTGACTTGTAGGTTCTTGTACATTCGTGGTATGGCGAGAGCCTGTCCGTCATAGTTGTTGTTACACTCTTAAGTGCATGTAATCTTGTTGTGGGCGGGGTTGTAAAGGATGTAGCTGTTCAAATTTCTGTATATATATGCAAAAGGCAACCGCTTTGGTTGCTTTGCTTTCTTTATCTTGTTTATATCTGTATGTTTTATTTCCGCTGGTTTTTCTCTGATGTTGTATAACTAGGGTTCCTGGGGTAAGGCACCAGTCGCGGGCCCGTGGTCGGATCGTGACAAAAGTTGTATCAGAGCAGTTAGTCCTCAGAAAGTGTCTACAGACCGTGTCTAGTAGAGTCTTGATTATCGGTGTGTTGTGCACCACATCTATAATCAGGAGGCTGCAGGATATTTAGGATTGGTTTCCATTCTTTTCACTCTAAGATCGTGCCTTAGAGCTGTGTTATAAGTTGGACTCCCTCTGACGTATTATTTTCACCCGTTATGCCTCTACGCAAGGCAACCAGAGCCTAGGAGGGCAAGGCAGCAGAGGGAGCTGCGAGTAGAACACAGAGGGTTACGAGGCAGGCGATCATTATCCGAGATAGCGCTTCATTCGGGAGTTACTGCGACGCCGCTAGCCCTGAGAGAGTTTAGAGCGATGGCGGTAGCTCACGAGACCACGAAACTGAGCCTCTAATCCACGGGAAGCGAGAGGATATGAGTTACAAGGAGATAACCGATTACTAGCTAGTCTGGTGGTGTGAATAAGAGGCGGACGAGGCCGGTGGTTCGGCGATGCGATAGTTCACCCTAGATCCGATAGTTGAGATTTGGGACTTCTTGAGTTGTGGTCCACCGAGTCCTATGGATTGAGGCGAGGAAGATCCTCGTGAGTTTATTCGACGATTCTGTGCATCATGAAAGTGATCAAGACCTCAGAGGCATTTCTTACACACTTCTTGCCCTCACAGATGAGGAGAGCTCGGGCAGATAGATTTAGGAGGTTGAAGCAGAACGGGCGGACGGTTCGAGAATACAGTATAGAGTTTGACTTATTGGCTCGTTATTGTCACGACCCGAACCCGGGCCCGTGACTGGTGCCTTACCCCGGGCACCCTAGTGATACAACATCAGAGTAATCATCGGAACATAAAACAAGACATGAAAATATTATGAAGTAAGAAGCGATGTCGGAGAAAACTTGCGCTACGGCATATATATAAATCAATTTTAAACGAACGATTACATCCCATTACAACTCGCCTTGATTACTCTGCACCTCTAAGAATGATACGATAACAATGGCGGGGCGAGGGCCGCCATACCGAATGTAAATACCTACAACGACAGGGACTATACCATCGATAAGCCTCGGAGAAACGGAGCTTCCATACTGGCGTGACCCCGAACTAGGATCAACGATCGTGTACCTCGACTGCGTGGCATGGCCTTCGGCAAGGTCAATACAACAGGTACCAAGTATATGAAACTGTAAAGTACTTAAATGAAAACATCTCATTTTAAAATCAGTTTTGCAAGTATGTATGAAACAACCAGGTAACCGCATAGTGCCACATCATAAACAAGAGCAACAATAGGTAAATCGTAATGGTCTTTTCTAGGCTGCGAATGATCGGGCGGGGCCAATTGCGTGTATCACCATGCAAGCCTAATCCTGGACTCCGTAGTCGCGTAGGCCACTCATATAGGCGCATAAGGTATGTAACCCGCATCGAGGGTAGCTACTCCTCGGCATCGTCTGGACGCGATCGCGTAGCGCGGCCGCGTGACCACGAGGCGCAAACTAACACGGAACTCCGTAGTTCCGCATGGATCCCGGACCGCGTGAGGTATTCTCGAATCATGGTCCTGCATCGCCGAGTCTACCGCGTGGAGGCGGCTTAACCTCGGAAATAAGTCAAGGTGAGTGGTACAATACCAACATAACGGTGATAGTCAAACAACTTTAAAGCGCGATCGAGGAAAACCCCTTTACACTAACATCACAAGATACTAACACACGTAGCATCCTAGCATGTTTACTTATCAATCAACAAGAAAGTATTACAAGGCTATCACAAACCAACACAATCAAGTTATACACACAAGGTACTTTCTACTATATGTCAACAAGTTCGGGTTTTATCCCCAAAGTATTTCATACATTAACTCTTTAAAAGATACGTTACGTTTACAAAAGTCACACAATACGTAGTATATGAAAATAGAGTGATTATCTTTTGAGTAAATCAAAACACTTCTTCGTAAAATCAAGTAACAACATTCTTTTCCAAATGTTTCAAGTTTGCCTAATTTCAATTACTCAAGTTTCTCATTTTGAAAGGTTTCAGTAGTTCATAATTTTAATCACTTAATGATATAATTCTCCTTAAAAGCAATTTGAGAAACATATATACGATACGTGAGTAGGTTATTCTTGTTTATAACAATCTTATTTAAGCGATACGATCTAGGAAATGTAACATCATTTTGTCTCATCTTAGTTTCTATGCGGATGGAAGTTTCTGGTTTTACTAATACATTATTAGTCAAAACATTTCCCTTTATTAACATTGTGGTTTGTTTGATACTTATTCGATTTCAAATCAAGAAACATTGTTGCTTTTAAAATCAAGTACTCATTACTCGCGAATGAGGTTTTACAACATTTTAACAAAATGTTAATTACTGTAAAACAAGTTAAGTCTCTTATCTTTTAAGATCAAGTCTCTTAACTTTTAAAATCAATAAACCATTCATTTTACCATTCTTAAGACGTTATACCTAACTTCCCATAAAGCTAGTATAACTCTTATGTTTTCAAAACCAAGTATTATTCTTCTGTAAAAAAAATGATTCAGCATTCTTTTGAAATACTTCAAGATTCTTTATTATTACACATTAAGTCAGTTATAAGTCAAATCAGTTACCTTTTAAAACCATAAAGCATTTTCTTACTTACATAAAGCTGTTATAACCAACTTCCCATAAAGCCGTTATAACACTTTATGTTTCAAACCAATCAAATACGTTTAACACGTATGCGTCACCGTACTACATAGTTATACACATATCATGCTAGAAAAGGTAGGAAGAGGTTCACATACCTAGCGACGATTATCGACTAATAGCAAAACGCTCCAAGCACCTCAAACGTCAGCTACTCCTTAAGCCAAGTAGATCGCGCCACGTAGTACTTCAACCTATAAGGCCACAAGCGCTTTATTAACATCTAGATCTTATCGTAGAACATTCTCTAGAAAATTCGGCACCTCCTCCCCATGACAGCGTAAATCTCCTCTATCGGGCCTACTACCAACCAGGGGGGGGGTTTATACGTCTAACCCGGACGTGCACAATTCTACCCCACAGAAAAGCTACACAAGCCTACTGTAATACAGTCCTATGTAATTACAGTTCAGTACTCTTCTTTACATTCAGGCTTAAGTCGCAAGACATTGCCGTAAGTATTATTCAGGCTTAAGTCAAAAGACATGGCCGCACAACTATGTTCCATTCTATATATAGTATACTATAACTATATATTCAACAACATGTAATTTCCAATTACAACAGAAGGTCAAAAGTGTTTACCTCGATAAGCCCAAAATTATCCAAGTATAAAGTCGATCCTGGGCAACGTTTAGCTCCAACTCAGTGCGCTCCAACCCGATCCTAACCACCCTTAGAAGTTCTAACCAACTTCTACTTAATACTCCAACTAACTATGGAGATTTTCCTTAGGGTTTCGGTTTTGTGACTGAAGGGAAGTATAATAGTATTTCTGGGCTTTTCGTATAAGTATAACCTTAGAATACTACAAGGTATCTGGCTAAGGTAATTTGGGTATAACAATACTTTTGAAAGTATTTCTACCAAGAGGAGGGTATTTATACAAAACAACTAGGTGGGGTACCCACGCTAGCACCACAAGGAGGGTGTATACCCTCGGCCTACCACTGGGGTACTCTCGGCGAGGGAGAGGGGCTCTCGGCGAACTCAACACAAAGGGGAGGAGGAGGATTTTAACACTTAGGAAATATTTGGAATGGATGAAGAAGTCTTCCAAGGGGTATTTATAGGTCTAGCAAAGGCCAACCAATGGCGAATCATGCCAAGTGCATAGCAAGTGTAGGGCCAAGATCATGCCAAGTGCACCTTATCCATCTACCACCAAAATATCCAACCTACTACTTGACAAAACTCACCCAATTCGTCCACCCGACCGCCCAAGCCTATCCAATGAGAGGGTGACAAGTGTCGCCTCTTGTTGGTCCAAAATGTTTCGCCTCTCGGAAAAATCCGCAAAAATTAGAAATGACATAGCGGAATTTTCCCTACGAAAGCGTGAAAACGTTTCGAAAAACGACTCTAACCGTGTTGTGAACAAAAATAATTCGCCAAGCCTATTCTCAAGTTCAAATTTTTCTACGTGCGCCTTACGCATATACTCAAAATACGGGGTATAACATTCTCCCCTCCTTAGAAACATTCGTCCCGAATGTTCCTTCTAAGTCTCAAAACAAACGTGCGCCAGTATAGTCTTCACTACTATACTTACGAAACAAACCTGTCACACATGGCCACAGAAACAACTTGCGCAAAATACTTACATCCAAGTCCACGAGGAAACACCTCTAACATCACCACAAACACCTCTCTCCGGGGTCTAAAATATACTTCCTTCGCACCTTCTCCTTCCAAAAGAAATGATCACGTCTATGCTCGCCATACATGCTCGCTTCTCCCTTTACTCGTCGTGATACCACTTTTGTCACTTTGCCGCGAGGTTCTAGTGTCACTCCGGCGACCCAACAAATGGTACCGGGCTGCATGCGATCCCAGAGGTCGTCGTACACTCGAACTCTTACCACATTTCGTCGCTTGATTTCCAAAACTCGGGTTACTATCTCTAACGTGGTCATCATTAATCGGGAACACTCTGGATGGATCTCGATACTTTCCGATCATAACAATACGAAGATCGGACGTCTTGCCTCCTAAGTCGGACGGCAAATGCTAACATATAGGCAACTGGCCATTCTTCACATGAACTTAAAGGGCCCAGTAACTCGGGCTAAGTCCCTCTGTTTTCCAAAACTCGTCACACCCAACCCGGGGTGGTACTTTCAAGAAGACCGACCGTCAACCTGAACTCTAAGCGTCGTCGCCGATTATCCGCACGATTTCTCTGAGCTGCCAGAACCTCTTCTAGACAAGCTTCACCCTATCCACATCCTGCTGAACACGTATGAACCAACTATCTGAACCTTGCCAACGTCGAACCAATCGACCGGCAACTTACACTTCCGCCCCTACAAGGCGTCACAAGGCGATATCCGAACACTGAAATGGTAGCTATAAAACACTTCCCCAACAGGAGATAACAATCCTTACAACTACCCCTGAATCCAAACACCGGCGAGGCGACGCGTCTGGAGACTCACCAGTTCCTAACCTGCTCGTAAAACTTCCGAGAAAAAGCAGTAGTACCACTGGCTCCACTGTCTGCCATAAGGTAAAGTTAGGCACCCCGTGCAGCCTTACAACCTTTCCGATAAATCAACACTACCGAGTAAACGGTCTTTGCTAGAAGACAAGACGGCTGACCTCCTCGGCCCATCGGTCGAACGTCCACGAACTCGTCTGTTTGGTTAACTAAACTTGGGCCAAACACCCTTATGACCTAGCAAGGCGGGACCACCACAAACTGACCCCACCACCAAACATGCCGCGGGTTGACCCGCAACGTGGCCTCAACCCGACCCGGCAACGCGCAAGACATTAGCTCCCCGAACCGGAAAACTCTCACTAATCACTTTACGAAAACCTAGCGGTCTTCTTAGCTCAACTACCCTCTTTCATTCCACACTTCTCAGGGACTTATCCCACAAACATAACTCACGTGCACTATGCACTCCTATGGGTCAAACATAAACAATACATCTTTTACTCTGGACGGCCTTACCTCTAAGGTCTCTACGTATAACACTCTAAGGCTCACACTTTCTCTATCCCCCAATCTTCCCCGGTTACTGAACCATGATTTCTAATCAAAAATTACACACTTCTATCAGAACATAGCACTTAAGATATACTCATCTCATCATACTCTACTAATCTCTAGAGGTTAAGGATAAACTCAGATCTCTTGCTCTCCACTCCCAAGTCGTTCTAATCAAACCCGCCTGCAGGCGATAAGGAAGGTGACGACTACCCATCGATCTCAAGGCTAAGTCCTCCTACAAGGACACTCTTTCGACATCGACCACGACGGTCGTAGGTAAAACAAGTACTAACTAAAGATGACATTCCCGGGATGACGTGCATCGCCTGTGAATACCGGGAAAAATCGAATCCGGTGGCCGGAACCTACGTGTAGCGTGAACCTAAGCTGGAGCTCACCAACTCCTGCATACCGAACGCCCCGAACCGTGGAGGACCTCTCTGACAGTGGATGTGCATAATCTAATCTCGGTGAGGTGACTCGACTCGAAAGTTACCAAAGGACCTTCATTTCGACCTGCCTCGTCTGTTGTCCTTGGTTAACCCGTCGATCTCTACATTTCTCGGCCTGCTGTGCATAAGCCCGTACACAGGCCATGCTCAAGCCTAACGGAAGAATTACTCTTGTACAACCTTCTCTTAAATAGTCATCAAGACTCGCGGTACATCAATATACTCTCCGTAGCCAAATCCATAGCTAATGTGGTCGCCTCTTTGCAATCTATAATCTGTCCCGGCCGTGGGATCAAGGTTCATATATCATGGCGCAGTAGGAACTGCCGCCGTGTTAAACTCGCTGAGAAGGTGATGTCGCAGAACTCCCCAAGAAGCACCATCCTGGTGATGATTGGGCTGTGCCTAGTAACCCTCGTGCTCTACTCGCAGCTCCTCACGCCTTGCCCTCCGGGCTCGGGTTGCCTTACGCGGAGGCATAGCAGTAAGGAAAGAAATACGTTAGAGGTCCAACTTATAACACGGCTCTAAGGCACGATCTCGAGTGAGAAGAATGGAAACCAATCCTAAATATCCTATAGCCTCACGATTATTGGTGTGGTGCACACACCGATAATCAAGACTTCTTGGATCTGATGCGTAGACACTTTCCGAGGATTAATCGCTCGATACCACTTTTGTCACGACCGAACCGGGCGTGGTCGTGGCTTACCGGGCACCTAGTGATACAACATCGAGTAATCGAACATAAAACAAGACATGAAAATATTATGAAGTAAAGCGATGTCGGAGAAAACTTACCTACGGCATATATATAAATCAATTTTAAAACGACGATTACATCCCATTACAACTCGCCACAATACAGCATTACTGCACTTCTAAGAATGATCGACAACAATGGCGGGACGGGGCCCGCCATACCCCGAATGTAAATACCTACAACGACGGGGACTATACCACCGATAAGCCTCCGAGAAACGGAGCTTCCATACGCTGATCGTGACCCGAGAACTAGGATCAACGGCGGTGTACCTCAACTGCGGCATGAACGCGGCCCGGAGGTCGATAACAGTACCAAGTATATGAAATCAGAAAGTACTTAAATGAAAACATCTCATTTTAAAATCGGTTTGCAAGTATGTATGAAACAACTAAGGTAACGCACATAGTGCCATCATAAACAAGAGCAACAATAGGTAATCGTATGTGTCTTTTCTAGGTGCGAATGATCGAGCAGGCCAATTGCGTAGTATCACCATGCAAGCCTAATCTCGACTCCGTAGTCCGCATAGGCCACTCATATAGGCCCGCATAAGGTATGTAACCCGCATCGAGGTAGCTACTCCTCGGCATCGCCCCGACCCGCGATCCGCGTAGCCCACAGACCGCGTGACCACAAGGCCGCAAACTAACTCGGAACTACCGTAGTTCGCATGGATCCTTGGACCCGCATGAGGTATTCTCGAATCACGGTCCCTGCATCACCGAGTCTACCGCGTCGGAGGCGCCAACCTCCGAAATAAGTCAAGGTGAGTGGTACAATACCAACATAACGGTGATAGTCAAACAACTTTAAAGCGCGATCGAGGAAAACCCCTTTACACTAACATCACAAGATACTAACACACGTAGCATCCTAGCATGTTTACTTATCAATCAACAAGAAAGTATTACAAGGCTATCACAAACCAACACAATCAAGTTATACACACAAGGTACTTTCTACTATATGTCAACAAGTTCGGGTTTTTATCCCCAAAGTATTTCATACATTAACTCTTTAAAAGATACGTTACGTTTACAAAAGTCACACAATACCCGTAGTATATGAAAATAGAGTGATTATCTTTTGAGTAAATCAAAACACTTCTCTTCGTAAAATCAAGTAACAACATTCTTTTCCAAATGTTTCAAGTTTGCCTAATTTCAATTACTCAAGTTTCTCATTTTCGAAAGGTTTCGTAGTTCATAATTTTAATCACTTAATGATATAATTCTCCCTTAAAAGCAATTTGAGAAACATATATACGTCGTGAGTAGGTTATTCTTGTTTATAACAATCTTATTTAAGCAATTCGATCTAGGAAATGTAACATCATTTTGTCTCATCTTAGTTTCTATGCAGATGGAAGTTTCTACTGGTTTTACTAATACATTATTAGTCAAAACATTTCCCTTTATTAACGCTGCTGTGGTTTGTTTGATACTTATTCTGATTTCCGAAATCAGTAAAACATTGTTGCTTTTAAAATCAAGTACTCATTACTCGCGAATGAGGTTTTACAACATTTTTAACAAAATGTTAATTACCAGGTAAAACAAGTTAAGTCTCTTATCTTTTAAGATCAAGTCTCTTAACTTTTAAAATCAATAAACCATTCATTTTACCATTCTTAAGACGTTATACCTAACTTCCCATAAAGCTAGTATAACTCTTATGTTTTCAAAACCAAGTATTATTCTTACTCAAAAAAATGATTCAAGATTCTTTGAAATACTTCAAGATTCTTTATTATTACACATTAAGTCGGTTATAAGTCAAATCGCTACCTTTTAAAACCATAAAGCATTTTCTTACTTACATAAAGCTGTTATAACCAACTTCCCATAAAGCCGTTATAACACTTTATGTTTCAAACCAATCAAATACGTTTAACACATGTACGTCTACCGTACTACATAGTTATACACATATCATGCTAGAAAAGGTAGGAAGAGGTTCACATACCTAGCGACGATTATCGACTAATAGCAAAACGCTCCAAGCACCTCAAACCGTCAGCTACTCCTTAAGCCAAGTAGATCGCGCCACACGTAGTACTTCAACCTATAAGGCCACAAGGCGCTTATTAACATCTAGATCTTATCGTAGAACATTCTACCGAAAATTCGGCAGCACCTCCCCCCCCGCAACAGCGTAAATCTCCTCCTCTATCGGGGCAGGCTACCAAGCCAACCGGGGGTTATACGCCTAACCGGACGTGCACAATTCTACCCGAAAAGCTACACAAGCCTCAGAATATAGTCTATGTAATTACAGTTCAGTACTCTTCTTTACATTCAGGCTTAAGTCGCAAGACATTGCCGTAAGTATTATTCAGGCTTAAGTCAAAAGACATGGCCGCACAACTATGTTCCATTCTATATATAGTATACTATAACTATATATTCAACAACATGTAATTTCCAATTACAATGAAGGTCAAAAGTGTTTACCTCGATAAGCCCAAAATTATCCAAGTATAAAGTCGATCTGGGCAACGTTTAGCTCAACTCGTGCGCTCAACCCGCTCAGAACCACCCAGAAGTTCTAACCAACTTCTACTTAATACTCCAACTAACTATGGAGATTTTCCTTAGGGTTTCGGTTTTGTAGTGAAGGAAGTATAATAGTATTTCGGCTTTTAGATAAGTATAACCTTAGAATACTACAAGGTATACGGCTAAGGTAATTTGGGTATAAGTAATACTTTTGAAAGTATTTCTACCAAGAGGAGGTATTTATACAAAAACAACTAGAGGGTGGGGTACCACTAGCACCACAAGGAGGGTGTATACCCTCGGCCTACCCACTAGGGGTACTCGGCCGAGGGAGAGGGCTCTCGGCGAACTCAACACAAAGGGGAGGGAGGAGGATTTTAACACTTAGGAAATATTTGGAATGGATGAAGAAGTCTTCCAAAGGGGGGGGGGGGGGTATTTATAGGTCTAGCAAAGGCCAACCAATGGCCAAGATCATGCCAAGTGCATAGCAAGTGTAGGGCCAAGATCATGCCAAGTGCACCTTATCCATCTACCACCAAAATATCCAACCTACTACTTGACAAAACTCACCCAATTCGTCCACCCTTGACCGCCCAAGCCTATCCAATGAGAGGGTGACAAGTGTCGCCCTCTTGTTGGTCCAAAATGTTTCGTCTCTCGGAAAAATCCGCAAAAATTAGAAATGACATAGCCGGAATTTTCCCTACGAAAGTTGTGAAAACGTTTCGTCGAAAAATGACTCTAACCGTGTTGTGAACAAAATAATTCGCCAAGCCTATTCTCAAGTTCAAATTTTTCACGTCGTCCTTTACATACTCTCGAAAATACGGTATAACGATTATCCCGCGTTAGTGGCGAACATGGAGGATAGAGTGCACCGATATGTCACGGGACATGACGATTATCTAGCAGAGTTGTACAAGAGTAGCTCTTCATTCGAGACATGGACATTGCGCGTGACGAGCTTACGCAGCGCATCGAGGAACGTGGAGATCGGCGGATTAACCAAGATCGGCGAAGAGGCGAGCAATGAGGTCCTTTGGTAACTTTCGGCGGACCTTCTCGCAATGATCGTTATGCGCCTCCGCCAAGATGCAGTGGTCCTCCACGGACTTGGGACGTTCGGTATTTAGGAGTTGGTCAGACTCGTGGTTTCGTTCACAGATTTGCATAGGTTCTAGCCCGGCCAGTTGATTTTCCCTCGGTGTTCTTATGGGGAGTGTCATCGCTTAGATAGCTTGTTAGCTTACGGCGGCGGGGCCATTTTGCGAAATTGTCCGAACAGAGGTGGCGCGGATGTTACGACTCGACGCCGGGATCGATGGTGGTTCATCACCGTCTGTAGTTATCGCCCAGAGCGAGGATTTGATTAGGCGGCAAAGGGAAAGTGAGCGAAGAGTTACTGAGATATCTTCAGCCTTAAGAGACTTGTTTAGGTCGTTATGGTAGATACATGTGGAGTGCTATGTTCGGTTAGCATTGTGTAAGTTGTGATTAGAAAACATAGGCAGTTGAAAAGGGTAAGTCCGATGCACGAAATGGGAGCCTTAGAATTTATAACAGTTGGGACCTTGGATGCAAGGCCGTCCTGAGTGGATGATTTTACGGTTGGTCTTTGTCGAAGTACTTGGTATGCGTGATATATATTATGGGATAATTCCATGGGTAGTGTGAGATGGAAGTGGTAGCTTTCACGACGTGAACTGGTAAGATTGTTCCGGATCGAGAACGAGTTTAGTATGAAGTGGGTCGGGTTGAGGCCATATCGCGAGTCAACCCGCAGCCCGGAATGAGGTGGGGTCAGTTCGAGGTGTTCCCGCCAGGTGGTAGGGTCACGAGGGTGCTAGGCCCAGGTTTAGGTAACCATCATATGAGTTCGTGGATATGTTCGACCAGAATCGTATCGTGAAGGCTGGGAATGGCCTTAAAGGAATTTGAGGCTAGTAAGATGACCAAGTTTGGAGGTAGTGACTCCAAGGTTTTGGAAACTGAAGTGATGAAAGGAGTGTGGTAAGTGTACTAGAAAGAATTCGGGTGTACGAGAATGGTACGATGAGTAAGAAAGGAAGTGAATGTGTGTTAAGAGGTCGGAAGTGATCTTTTTTGTGAAGTGAAGGTGCGAAGAGAGTATCCTTTGGACCAGGAGTGAGAGTTAGTGTTGTTTTTCATCTTAGAGGTGAATCCTCGTTGGCTTGGATTTGGGTTTTTCGCGTGTGTTATATTATGGCCATTGGTGGCACAATTGGTTTCGTAAGTATAGTAGTGGAGACTATACCGGCGCATGTATGGTTGGAGACTTAGAAGGAATATTCGGGACGAATGTTTCTAAGGGGGGAAGAATGTTATACCCCGTAGTTCCAGGGTATGTATGTGAGGACGTACGTACGAGAATACGACCTTAAAATTGGAAAGGAAGAAAGATGTGATTTTTCGACGGAAAAGTTTCCGGATTTTGTGAAGGAAATAGGTTCATTAATGGGAATCGGATTCCCAGATTTGGTATTCGGACTTTTTGGAATATTTAAGAATTATGGAATTTTATTTCCGAAATTGGTCACGTGGGGCCCACGGGAGGAATTTACGGTTTGTGGGGCCCACTTTATTTTCGGATTTTTGGCATTGCGGATATATTTTCGGAAGATGAAATATTTTGGATGAGTAGGGGGGCGACATGTGTCACCCCCATGTGGCCGAATGGTGGTGGGACACATGGCTTGGACGGTTTTGGTGAGGGGACAAGTGGCAAGCCATTTGTCCCATTTTTGTGGTAGCCAAATGTTTGGCCAACTACCCACACACATGTACCCCATCCTCACCTTCCACTTGCATTAATCCTAGCCCTTGGTTTCTCTATAAATACCCACCCTTTTAGCTTGCAAGACTTCATCCCACACTTGAGTTTTTCAAGGCAATTCTCCCTCCCCTCTCCTTGTTGTTGTTCTTGTTTTTTAGCCTTCCCCTTGGCCAAAAATTGTCCAAAAATTCTTAAAGTTTTAAGTATTCTTCCTTAGAGTGTTAGGAAGATTAGTAACCAAGTGTTGGAAAAGATTTCACACCCCTAGCCTAAATACACCCCCCTTGGCCGAAAGTTGGTAGTGTTGGAACCTAAGTGTTCTTCACTTTTGGAGTTGGATCTTGAAGAGGAGTTGGTTAGAAACTTCTAAGGGTCGCTTGGAGCGGGTTGGAGCGTAAGGATTTGGAGCTAAACGTTGCTCAGGATCGACTTATATCTCGGATAATTTTGGGCTTATCGAGGTAATGATCTTTGTCCCCCTATTGTAATTGGATATTACATGTTGTAGTAATGTATAGTTGAGTATACTATATGTAGAATGAATATGGATAAGAATTGAACTATATTTACATAGAATTTGTATTCTGATAGACTTGTAGTATTATTGTGGAGTAGAATTGTACACGTCCGGTTAGCCGTGTAACCCCCATGGGATTGTTGGTTTGGTAGCAGGCCTCGTTAGAGAGGAGATTTATGTGGTCATGCGGGGAGGTCTTTGCCGAATTTTCCGTAGAATAAGGAATCTTGTATCTAGAATTATTCTACGAAGAGATCTAGAGGTTGATAGACGTTTTGTGGCCTTTTTAGGTTGAAAAGCTACGAGTAGCGTATTCTACTTGAAGGGTGGAAAAGGCGAGCAAGGTTAGAGTACTTTGGAGCGTTTTGCTAATTGTCGATAATCGTCGCGAGGTATTTGAACCTCTTCCTATCCTTTCTAGCATGATATTTGTGAAATATATTTAGTGCGGTAGACACACGTGTGTTTAAAGGAAGTTGATTTTCCTTTTGTGTCCTTGACTTGATTCCAAAGTTAAGTGACTTATTATGAAATATTTAGGACTTGGTTTGTGTTAAACAATTGTGAAACCGCTTTTATGAGAAATGGGTACTTGGGTTTTAAAAGGAATAATATTATATTGATTTCGGAAATGAGAATAAGTATCGAACAAACCACTGCAGCGTTAATAAAGGAAAATGTATTGACTAATTAATTACTATTAAAACCAGTAGAAACCTCCATCTGCATAGAAGCTAAGATAAGACAAAATTGTATTACATTTCCTAGATCATGGCTGCTTTAATAAGAATCATTATAAACAAGCATTAATTTTCTTAAATTTCCAAAATAAGGAACTTGATTTCTAAAAGAAAAGAGACTTGAGGAATTGAAGAGTTTTGGTTTAAAAGAAAGACATGGTTTTGTCTTAAATTGGTTTAAAACATAAAGTGTTATAACAACTTTATGGGAAGTTAATTATAACGACTTTATGAAACCAAAAGAATGGTTTTATCATTAGTTTTAAAATGGTAACTTGACTTTAAAAGGAGAAGTGTTTTGGTCTAAAAAGAAGGCATAATATTGTCTTAATTTGGTTTAAAAAGGAAAGTATGGAAGTTGTTTTGGTTTACTTAAAATGTTAGTCACTCTATTTTGATAATACGGGTATCGGGTGACCTTTGTAAAAGAAATGAATCTTTTAAAAAGAATTTAACGTACGTAGTACTTTGGGGTTAAAACCTGGACTTTGGCATAAAATGAAAGTACCTTGAGTTGTGTGTAACTTGCCTATGTTTGCGTGTGATAGCCTTGTCGTGCTAGTATTGTATTTCTATACCACGCGCTCTCGATGGAGGGTGGCTGATTTGTTATGATCTTACTTGGGCGTCTGCAGCGGTGTGGAGCATTCCACGAGTGCGCTTACGTGATTATTATTCCATGGACTAGCTCTCCGGCAGGTTTTCTTGATTCGGCTTGGTATCCGTAGTTGGATCTCGTACTTGCCCGCAGTCGTGGCTGATTCGGCTTGGTATCGGTAGTTAGCCGTACTTGCCCGCTCGGTTTGTGGCGAAGTCTCGTAATTCGGATTGGTATCGGTAGTTAGTCTTCGATTTGCCGACCCTACGTGGCGCGGTGGTATCCGTAGTTGGCTTTCGTACTTGCCCTGCGTCAGCTGCGTGGTATTGTTATATAGATGTGTTGGTACGGCTTTGGTATCTGGGAGTTGGATTTCGTACTTGCGCCGGTCAGTTGATGATGCGTCTTTGGTATCTGGTAGTTAGCATTCGTACTTGCCAAGTACGTTTTTTAGGACACTGGTAGGACACGGTGTTCATGTGTACTCCTTGGTGTGGTTATCGTGATCAGCCGCGGTGAGGAAGGTGTTCCACGGGCATGATTGATGTTGCGGGCATGAGATCCATAGTTATATTTGAGTGATGACTTTGAGGGCGTGAGTCCCTGACTTGACGTGACTGCTTACATATTATGTACTGTAGTTTGGTTATCATATATGTCTCCTGTTTTATATAGACTACTATGATTTCATTTACAGTATTTTCAGTTTCACATACTTGGTACCTGTTGTACTGACCTCCTTCGGGGGGCTGCGTTCATGCCGCAGGTAGAGGTACATCGGTTGTTGATCCTCGCTCATATGATCACAGTTCAGCGTATTGGGAAGCTCCGTTTCTCCGGAGGCTTATCTTTTGGTATGTTTCCCTGAGTTGTAGGTTCTTGTACATTCAGGGGTATGGCGGGGCCCTGTCCCGTCATAGTTGTTGTTACACTCTTAAGTGCAGTAATCTTGTTGTGGGCAGGGTTGTAAAGGATGTAACTGTTCAAATTTCTGTATATATATGCAAAAAGGCAACCGTTTTGGTTAGCCTGTTTTCTTTTATCTTGTTTATATCTGTATGTTTTATTTCCGCTGGTTTTTCTCTGATGTTGTATCACTAGGGTGCCCGGGGTAAGGCACCAGTCGCGGGCCCGTGGTCGGGTCGTGACAAATATCCTCCTATACCATGGCCTGCCATCAAGTCAACAACTCTAAGGGGATTACATGTCTACTGGACGTGTACAATGCTGCCCCACAGTAATACTACACAAGTCTACTGTAAATACAGTCCAATGTAAATACAGTTTAATTCTTTTTAATCATCCTTCCATATGTCTTATACTCAATTCTAAACTACTTTATTATGTAATCTTCTATTACAATAGAAGGACAAAGATCATTACCTCGATAAGCCCAAAATTATCCAAGATTTATAAGTCTATCCTGAGCAACGTTTAGCTCCTATTCCTTACGCTTCAATCCGCTCCAAGCAACCCTTAGAAGTTTGTAAACAACTTCTCTTAACACTTCATCCAACTATGAAGATTTTCCTAGGGTTCCATTTTGCGACTAAAGGAATAAAGTAGTATTTTCGGGCTCTTAGTATTGACATAACTTTGGAATACTAAAAGGGATATTAGGCTAAGGTATTTGGGATAATAACAACACTTGAATAAATTCTTCACAAGAGGGGGGGGGGGGGTTGGACGAGAACTACCAAGGAGGGAGTATTTGTGACTTTGGTAATGTTTAAGTAAGTGATGAAGAAGTCTTGCACTTAAGGGGGTATTTATAGGACAATCAATGGCCAAGATGAAAGCAAGTGTGTGATGAAGATTGGGGACATGTGTGTGTGGGTCCCACAAACCACATGTCCCACACAAACTTGAGACATGTGGCTGTCTCCAAAAAACGGCCACAATGCCAAGTGTTATGGCCATTTCGGCCACAAGGCCACATGGGGGTGACACATGTCGCCCCCTATTCGTCCAAAATATTTCATCTTCCGAAAATATCCGTAATGCAAAAAATCTCGAAAATGAAGTGGGCCCCACAAACCGTAAATTTCTCCCGTGGGCCCCACGTGACCAATTCCGGAAAATAAAATCCATAATTCTTATATATTCTTAAAGTCTTAAATACCAAAGTTGAGAATCCAATTCTCAATAATAAACCTTTTTCCTTAACGAAGTTCGGAACATTTTCCGTCGGAAATTCAAAATTTTCATCCTTAACCTAATTTAGGGTTATACATTCGTACGTACGTCCTCACATACGTACTCTGGAACTACGGGGTGTAACATTCTCTCCCCCTTAGAAACATTCGTCCCGAATGTTCCTTCTACGCTAAATCAAAAAATAGATATCGACATAGACCCTCTTACTATATCCCACATAACAAGAATGCCATACATAGTCATAACAACACTTAAGCATATATGTCAATTAAAACCAACAAGTAAGAAAGTGAGTTACCTGGAGGTGTAGGGAATAAGTGAGGATACTTCTTCATCATGTCCTCCTCTGCTTCCCATGTCATTTCCTCCCTGTTCTCGTTCCGCCAAAAGACCTTGACGGAAGCCACATCCTTTGTCCGCAGTCGCCTAACCTAACGATCGAGTATCGCTATGGGACTCTCCTCATACGATAACCCTTCTGTCACCTGGATGTCACAAATCGGGTGTACTCTAGCTGGATCTCCGATACACCTCCTCAACATAGAAACATGAAAAACTGGATGTACTGCCTCCAGATCAGATGGCAGATCCAACTCATAGGCAACCTTGCCTACCATACGGACAATCTGATAAGACCCAATGTACCTTGGGCTGAGTTTCCCCTTCTTCCCAAACCTCATCACACCCTTCATGGGTGACACCTTCAGGAAAACCCAATCATCTATCTCAAACTCCAAGTGTCGACGCCGATTATCTGCGTACGACTTCTGTCGACTCTGAGCTGACAATAACCGCTCCTGGATAAGCTTCACCTTATCCACCGCCTGCTGAATCAAGTCCGGCCCGACTAACTGAACTTCGCCCACATCAAACCAGCCTATCGGTGACCTGCACTTCCTCCCATATAAGGCCTGATAAGGCGTCATCTGGATACTAGAATGGTAGATGTTGTTATACGCAAACTCCACTAGAGGCAAATGATCCTCCCAGCTACCCCTGAAATCAATAACATAGGCTCGCAGCATATCCTCAAGTGTCTAGATAGTACGCTCTGCCTGTCCGTCGGTCTGAGGATGAAATGCAGTACTGAGGCTCACCTGCGTCCCTAATCCCTTCTGGAAAGACCTCCAGAAATTAGCCGTAAACTGGGCTCCTCTGTCCGATATAATAGATATAGGGACCCCATGCAGTCTCACGATCTCTCGGATGTAAAGTCTAGCATAATCCTCGGCCGAAAAAGTCGTCATGACTGGAAGAAAGTGGGCTGATTTCGTCAGTCTGTCGACAATAACTCAGATGGAATCATGTTTCCTCTGAGTGCGAGGTAACCCTGTAATAAAGTCCATATTGATCACCTCTCACTTCCATGTCGTCACAGGTACATTATTGGTTTCATGTTGTGACGTATATGCCTTGATAGATCCGGGTTCTACCTTGTCCTATATATCTCCTCATATTGCTGGTAGAATAGGGATAGAGCCTGAGTACATAGATCCTTTTGAGGTAGCTACGCCAGTAGGTGATTCGGTGGTAGTTGAGCGGGTATATAAGGCTTGCCTAGTGACTATATGCAGTCATCAGACCCTAGCCGACTTGATAGAGTTGGATATGACAGACTTTGATGTTATCATGGGTATGGATTGGTTGGCTTCTTGCTACGCCAATGTGGATTGTAGAGGGAGATTGGTACAGTTCGCTTTCTGGGAGCCGGTTGCTCGAGTGGGAGAATCTTGTGTCGTAGGCGGTAGGTTTATTTCTTACCTCAAGGCTAGGAAGATGGTGCAGAAGGGGTATATCTACCATCTCATTCGGGTATTTGATACTGAGGTTGTGTTGCCATCTATTCAGTCAGTTCCTGTGGTTAGGGAGTTTCCAGACGTATTCCCAGACGATCTCCCGGGTATCCCTCCTGAGAGGGAGATTGAGTTTTGTATTGATGTGTTTCCAGACACTTGGCCTATATCTATTCCGCCGTATAGGATGGCACCTTTCGAGTTGAGAGAGTTGAAGGACCAGCTGAAAGATTTTCTGGAGAAGGGCTTTATTAGGCCTAGTACTTCACCTTGGGGAGCGCCAGTATTGTTCGTGAGGAAGAAGGATGGGACGCTGCGCATGTGTGTTGATTACAGGCAGCTGAATAAGTTTACCATCAAGAACAGATACCCCCTCCCCAGGATTGATGATTTGTTTGAACAGTTGCAGGGTGCGAGGTGTTTCTACAAGATAGACCTGCGATCTGGTTATCATCAGGTGCGAGTTAGGGAGACAGATGTCCCTAGATCGCATTGAGACGATGCACGCACTATGAGTTCAGGGTTATGTCTTTCGGTTTGACGAATGCTCCGGCAGTGTTTATGGATTTGATGAACCGGGTGTTCAAGCCATTTTTGGATACGTTTGTTATAGTATTCATTGATGACATCTTGGTTTATTCTCGCTCAGAGCAGGAGCATGCGGATCATTTGAGGCGATCGAGTACTCGGGACCGCGATTGTATGCCAAGTTCTCGAAATGCGAGTTTTGGTTGGCTTCAGTGGCTTTCTTAGGGCATGTTATCGGGGCTGATGGTATTCGGGTTGATACATCAAAGATTGAGGCAGTCAAGACTTGGCCTGCACTACTACCGGCTGCAGTGCGCAACTTTTTGGGCCTTGCGGGTTATTATCTGAGGTTTGTGGAGAAGTTTGCTTCTATTTCAACACCTTTGACTAAGTCGACTCGAAGCGGCTAGGTTTGATGGACGATACTTGTGAGAGGGCTTCCGATTCTTGAAGGAGAAATTGACGACCGCCCGATTCTTACTCTTCCGCAGGTTTAGACGGATATGTGGTTTATTGTGATGCGTCGGATTCGGGCTTGGGTGTGTCGATGCGGCATGGTAAGGTAATAACTTACGATCTCGACAAC
Source organism: Przewalskia tangutica (assembly GCA_029844215.1). Taxonomy (NCBI): domain Eukaryota; kingdom Viridiplantae; phylum Streptophyta; class Magnoliopsida; order Solanales; family Solanaceae; genus Przewalskia; species Przewalskia tangutica. The sequence goes on from CM056719.1 coordinate 89,515,571, forward strand.
TCGAAGCATGAGAAGAACTACCCACATGACTTAGAGTTGGCGTGATGATTCATGCCTTGAAGATCTAGAGACATTATTTATATGGAGTTCATGTGGATATTTACACAGACCACAAGAGCCTCCAGTATATCTTCAGCCAGAGGGAGCTGAATTTGCGGCATAGACGGTGGTTAGAGCTACTTAAGGATTATGATGTTGATATCCTATACCACCCAGGGAAGGCCAATGTAGTTGCAGATGCCCTTAGTCGTAGATCGATGGGTAGTCTGTCAGATGTGCAGCCAGAGATATGGGGCATGATCCGCGAGTTACATCAGCTAGCGAGCCTTGGAGTTCGTTTGGTTGGTTCTGATAGTAGTGGAGTTCGGGTTCGAGAGGTTGCCGAGTCTTCCATCGTCGAGGAGGTGAAGGCGGCGATATGAGGATCCGACATGACACGGTATCGAGATACGACTCTTGAGAGGAAAGGTCTTTTGAGTAGCTTTGATGGGGTGCTAAGATACGAGGGTAGATTGTGTGTACCCGATATTGCAGGACTTCGTCAGCAGGTTCTAGGGGAAGCACACAGCGCTCATTACTCTATTCATCCGGGGTCGACAAAGATGTACCACGACCTCAGATGTGTGTATTGGTGGGATGGCCTGAAGAGGGACGTTGATACCACTTTTGTCACGACCCGATCCCGGGCCCGTGACTGGTGCCTTACCCGGACACCCTAGTAGATATACATCAGAGTAACCATCGGAAATAAACTTACAAACATAGAACAATGTAAAATGAGAAACAGTCTAACCAAAGAAAGTTGCCTTTCAACATGTATATATATATCAAAGCCTGACAGTTACATCCTTTACAAACCCCATTTACAACAGGACTACAGACCTCTAAGAGTTTATAACAACTATGACGGGACAGGGCCCCGCCATACCCCTGAATGTACATAAACCTACAATGACATGGAATCATACCAAAAGATAAGCCTCCGGAGAAACGGAGCTTCTCAAAAGCAGAACGGTGATCCTATGAGCGAGGATCAACAGCCGGTGTACCTCTACCTGCGGCATGAACGCAGCCCCCCGAAGGAGGTCAGTACAACAGGTACCAAGTATGTGAAACTGTAAAGTACTGTAGTGAAATCATAACATTTTAATAACAACAAATCCACAGATATGTATGAAAAACCAATTAGCCGCACATAGTGCCACAACATAAACAAGAGCAAATAGGTGTAACGTAACCGGTCTTTTCTAGGCCGCTAATGATCGAAGCAAGGCCATTCGCCCATAGTATCATTATGCGTGCCTATCCCTGGACTTCCGTAGTCCGCATAGGCCACCTGGGCCCGCATGTGGTACTCATCGCATCGGGGGTAGCTAACCCACGACATTTCCCTGGACTCTGGTGAGTCGCGTGGCCACTTGGACGCATGAGGTATTCCTCGCGACGGAGTAACACACCCGAGTGATTCTCGACTCAGAGCCGCATAGTCACATGGACCCGCATGAGGTATTCTCGACGGGGTAGCTAACGCGGCACATGTATCAAGTCAGGGGGGTAAGTGATATAACACCAGCACAACCATCTTATCGTAATCAACATAAGCACAACAAGAAACCCCCTTAACACAAAAGTCACAAGACACTAACACCCGTAACATCATAATATGTTTAATTATCAAACCAACTTACCACACCTTCAGAAATCATTACAAGACTTTTATAAACAAGTAAGTAAACCTTTATTTTTATCTTCCTTAAGTCGTTATAACTAACTTCACATAAAGCTAGTATAACACTTAAACTTTGTAATAAATCAAAAAATTCACATTTGTTTGGAAAACCAAAAGAACTTATTCTTTTAAAACCAAGTATTAATTTCCTTCCGAATAATGATTCATAACTCCTTTTGAAATATTTCAAGATTCTTAACATTTAGAACTCAAGTCAAAAGACATCAAAGTGAAACCAAATTCAGTTAACACACGTACGTCTACCGTACTATATATATTTCACAAATATCATGCTCAAGAGGATAGGAAGAATCACATACCTCCTCGGCTAAATCCACTTGCCAAATCGAATATGACGCGCGCAGAGTATCAACCTATAATAGTCAAATACGTCTATCAACGTCTAGACTACTTCGTAGAATATTCTAAGCATAAAATTCCTTATTCTATGGAAAATTGGGCAGCACCTTCCCCTTGCAACCACATAAATATCCTCCTATACCATGGCCTGCCATCAAGTCAACAACTCCAAGGGGATTACATGTCTACTGGACGTGTACAATGCTTTGCCACGATACTACACAAGTCTACATAAATACACCCAATGTAAATACAGTTTAATTCTTTTTAATCATCCTTCCATATGTCTTATACTCAATTCTAAACTACTTTATTATGTAATCTTCTATTACAATAGAAGGACAAAGATCATTACCTCGATAAGCCCAAAATTATCCAAGATTTATAAGTCGATCCTGAGCAACGTTTAGCTCCTATTCCTTACGCTTCAATCCGCTCCAAGCAACCCTTAGAAGTTTGTAAACAACTTCTCTTAACACTTCATCCAACTATGAAGATTTTCCTAGGGTTCCATTTTGCGACTAAAGGAATAAAGTAGTATTTTCAGGCTCTTAGTATTGAGATAACTTTGGAATACTAAAAGGGATATTAGGCTTAGGTATTTGGGATAATAACAACACTTGAATAAATTCTTCATAAGAGGGGGGGGGGGGGGTTTGGACGAGAACTACCAAGGAGGGAGTATTTGTGACTTTGGAAATGTTTAAGTAAGTGATGAAGAAGTCTTGCACTTAAGGGGGTATTTATAGGACAATCAATGGCCAAGATGAAAGCAAGTGTGTGATGAAGATTGGGGACATGTGTGTGTGGGTCCCACAAACCACATGTCCCACACAAACTGGCAGACGTGGTCGTTTCCAAAAACGGCCTGATGCGAGTGTTATGGCCATTTCGGCCACAAGGCCACATGGGGGTGACACATGTCGCCCCCTATTCGTCCAAAATATTTCATCTTCCGAAAATATCCGTAATGCAAAAAATCTCGAAAATGAAGTGGGCCCCACAAACCGTAAATTTCTCCCGTGGGTCCCATGTGACCAATTCCGGAAAATAAAATCCATAATTCTTATATATTCTTAAAGTCTTAAATACCAAAGTTGAGAATTCAATTCTCAATAATAAACCTTTTTCCTTCACGAAGTTCGGAACATTTTCCGTCGAAAATTCAAATTTTTCATCCTTAACCTAATTTAGGGTTATACATTCGTATGTACGTCCTCACATACGTACTCTGGAACTACGGGGTGTAACATACGGGCGGGCGACCCTACTTTGATCATGAGTCTCCTATTTTTATACATAAAGTATATACTTGGTTCTCTCATTGTTAGTAAGACACAATGTACTGTAATTTGTTTATCATACATGTCTCCGACTTTATTTTAGACTTATGATGTAAATTGCAGTATTTTTCAGTTTTACATACTTCGTACATCTGTTGTACTGACCCCCTTTCCTCGGGGGTTGCGTTCATGCCGCAGGTAGGGGTAAGCAGGTGGTGGATCCTCATTCTTAGGATCACTGATCATGTGTCAGAAGCTCCATTTCTCCGGAGGCTTGTCTTTTGGTACGGTTTTCCCTGATGTTGTAGATTTATGTACATTCAGGGGTATGGCGGGGCCCTGTACCATCACAGTTGTTATTCTTAGAGGTCTGTAGTCATATTTGTGGATTGGGTTTTAAGAACATAGATGTACTGGCTTATTTTTTTGGATTATGTATGTTTTATGAAAGGTGGCCTTATCGGCTAGCCTATTGTTGTTTATTGTCAGTATTTTTATGTGTTGTGTATGTTCCGCTGCTATTCTCTGATGTATACCTGAAAGGGGTGCCCAGGTAGGGCACCAGTCGCGGGCCCGGGGTCGGGTCGTGACAAGGACTCACGTATTTCACATCGGCCAATTTGGAATTGAAGCATAGTTGGAAGAGATAATACAATGAAAAAGGTGTTGAAGGGGTCGGATATCCGATTTCTTGGTGATTGAGCAAGCGAGGTTTTTACTGCTTTCTCTGTAAATCAAATTGAATCTCTTTTTGTCACGACCCGAACCCCGGGCCCATGACTGGTGCCCTACCTGGGCACCCTCCTACCTTAATGACACAATTAAACTGCGGAATTAAATAACACCTCATTTTTTTTCTTTCTCTTTTTAAAACCATCGAACGTGCAAAGGCAAAGCCGACGAGGTTGCCATGTAATATACATAATCAAAAAGTACTACACTGTACATGAGTCCAATCTCACATATGAATACAAACCTCTAAGAGTTTTACTGAACTAAGACGGGACAAGGCCCTGCCGTACCCATAACTGTACAAAAGCCTGTACTGAAGGATTTATACCAAAATGATAAGCTCCTGATCAAATAAAGCTATCCAAAACTCTGAGCAAGGGTCCTACACTTGCAGATCACCAAATCAGGTACCTAAACTGCAGGCGTAACGCAGCCCTGAGAAAAGTCGGTCGATTGAAATATGTATCAAGTATGTGAAACTGAAAATATTGTAATGAAATCATAACAGTCTATATAAAACAGGAGACATGTATGATAACCAAACTACAATACACAATATATAAGCAGTCATGTCAAGTCAGGGACGCATGTCCTCAAAGTCATTACTCAAATATAACCATGGGTCTCACGCCCATAATATCAATCATGCCCGTGGAATTCCTTCCTCACTGTCGGCAGTCCATGATATAATATAACACCAGTATGTATATATGAACACGAGTCCTCCCGTGTCATAAAATCATGCGGTCCAGTAGGAAAGCCAACCACCAGATCGGCTGCGTCATAAAACCGATCGGGAAAGTACGAACCGAACTACGGATCCACTGCGTCGACAAGAATCGGCCAGGGCAAGTAAAGCGGCAACTATCGGATCGGCTGCGTCGACAAGCGGCCGGGGCAAGTCGAAGCTAGCTAGCAGATCCATCCTGCGTCACTAAACCTCATGGAGAGCTAGTCCATGGAATAACTAAATCATCCGGGGATTTAACCCGCATCATGGTCGCATGCCCCGGAATCCTCCATCGTATAAGCATGTCCATGGATCCATCACAATGGAAGCATACCCGTGGAATCCCCATCACCTTCGATGCGTCAAGTAAATTCACAAGACAGTAGATCCTCCAACTGAGAGTCACGACAGCGTAAAAATATAATACTTGCACTCAAAGTCTATCACAAGCAAGCATAGACAAGTTCATAAAATCTTTAGACTTTTATTATCATACAAAAATGAATCTCATTTTATAAACTCAAGGCACTTTCGTTTCACATAAAAATTCGGAAAGTTAACCCAAAGTACTACGTACTTCCATTCTTTTCAGAAGACTCCTTTTTATATAAAATCCCAAGATACTAACACCCGTAGTATCAATGCATGTCTATTTTTCAAATTAAATTACTACACCTTTAGGAATTCATTTCAAGACTTTGAAACCAAGTAACTTCTAATTTCACAACCTAGGAAACTCATGCCTATCAATCAAAATAGACAACTCTCTTAACCTTCCATAAAGCCGTTATAACTAACTTCCCATAAAGCCGTTATAACTCTTTATGGTTTTAGACAAATTCATTCTTTTTATAACCAAGAGACTTATACTTTTAAAACCAAGTATCATATACTTTCAAATCAAGTTACATAACTTTCAAAATACTTCAAGTCTCTTAACTTTAGAAATCAAGTTTCTTAACTTTAGAAATCAAGTTGTTTCTACTTTTAAATCCCAAGTAACTCACACCTTTAAAACAAGTTACTTCTCTTTAAATCATGTCATTTCTCCTCTTTTAAATCAATTAATTAAATCACTCCTTTGACTCCCCTAAAGCCGTTATAACAACCTTTAGGTTTTGGAACTAAGGCACTATCCAAGAGATTAGGAACCACTTCCTTTTTAAGACTCTAAGTACTTCAAGTAAAACACTTTCACTTTTGAAAATCCAAATTTCATCAAGGGAATGGACTACAACAACTTCCAATTTAGACATCCAAAGTATAATCAAGGTAGTATATAGAACAACTTCTATATTAGGCAATCCAAGTAAAATCAAGGAGTGGATCATTTAAGGAGTAGGATTTACTTTCTTTACCATAATGAATCATGCTAGAAGAAGAGGAGATGGTTCACATACCTTTTCGGCTTAATCCACGAGCTAAGTCGAATATGCCGCACATAGAATTGTCAACCTATAATGACCACAACACGACTATCAACTTCTAGTTTCTAACGTAGAATGATACTAAGTATACAGTCTCTTATTCTACGGAAAATTGGGCAGCACCTCCTTTGTTTCTACGTACTTTTTCACCTTTTTCAAGGCCCGAAATCAATAACCAAATGCCACTTTTAAGGCTCAACACATCAACCAATCAAAGGGGATTACATGCCTTACAATACGTGTAAAATTTTGCTCCACAATTAATACCAAGTAGTTCAATATCCAAAGCCATTCTCGGCTAACATACACCACAATGTAAAGTCCTTTCCAATTCTTTTCAATCCAAGTTGTTAAGTCTAACATGTTATATAGTAGTAAACAATTTTAACAACTATAATTCCTTTTTTATATAACATGCGACGACTAAACTAATAATCAAATTGAATTTCAATCTCAAAGGCTAAACATGCTAGTTTCGGATTAGTGGTTCCAATATCCATAACACTTATCAAACGTCATAATATATACCTCATGCTTGCTAATATCCATAACTACAACAATAAGTAAGCTTCAATCATTAAAACGACAAGATTGTTACCTTGATAAGCCCTTATATAACTCCAAGATTTAAAGTCGCTCCTTAGAAATCTTAGCTCTTTTCCTTTACGCTCCAATCCGCTATTTGAAGCCCTTAGAAATTCACAAACAACTTCTCTTCAATTTCCAATTTCAAAGTTGAAGAACACCTTAGGTTTTCGCCTTGCGACTAACGTGAAAACGTCGTTTTTCCGGGATATTTCTATTGAGATATCCTTATAATACCCCTAGGAACCTTGGGTTAAAGTATTGTAAATTATGAACCACAAACGAAAATCTTTCTTGTTGGAAAATGCTCAAACCCGAGAGCTCTCTTTCATGCACAAAGTTTTCTCAATTTTTTTCTAAGTGTTGGGAGCTTGTCTTGCTACTAGTGTAGTATATATAACACAATGGAGGGCTTAGATCAAAACACTTGTGTGGCTTGGATGAAGGTGATTAAATATCTAGTCAAGTGGACAAGTTGACTTAGTCAATTATATCAAGCTAGGCTTCAAGACTTGATCATCCACATTACTACTTAACCTTGGTCACAAGACCACTTAACCATGGTCCAATTTCGAGCAAGACCATGTGGGGGTGACACGTGTCGCCCTCCCATTCGTCCATAAAATTTCGAAAACATCGTGGCCCCCACAAAACGTAAAATTTCTCGGGTGGGCCCTACGTTTCCAAGTCCGTAAATAAATTTCCACAATGTTAATAAATTCCATACTCCTCAAATAATGTATTTTGAGAATCTAATTCTCATCAACGAACATTTTTCCTTTCCGAAGTTCGAAAGATTTTCCTTCGGAAAAACAATTCTTTCTTTCGTACCAATTTTCAAGTCTTGTGTTCTCGCGTCTATTCTCTTATACATGTCCTGGAATTACGAGGTGTAACATTCTTCCCCCTTAGAAACATTCATCCCCGAATGTTCTTAGTCGGTTTTCAAGCTATACAAACTCCGACATAGTCTCCTTACTATGCCTATCAATCAATACTCCACAAGACCAACGATGCCACACATGGACACCATATATGAATGTATACATATAAATGGACCTTCCATCCGCGATCCCTTCTCACAAAACTTGAAGGTTACAGTCTTCAAAACGGGATCTTTAGAGGTTCCTTTCTTTTTCCCGTATAAAGGGATGGTCTTGTCGTATTCTAAGTCATGGGACTAACACTATCTGAACCCTTCAGTCGGACTCCCACTCAGCTAACTGGTGTTTTCCCCTGTGCTACTTCCCTTCTCTGTCTCACTTAGTCAATTTACTAGTTGGGGCATGATCATATAATCTGCCTAGCTTAGTTTACCAAACGGTGTAAACTCTAATGCTAGTGGCATCTCAATCACGAGCACCTATGGACAATATCATTGAACCCAAGGCGTGTGTATCATCACAATTAACCTTCACTCATGGCCTAAAAAAGATTCTCTTTACGCACCTACATTACTCATAACTATAACCACGTTAGTTCTTATAACCCTTGTTCCTTCCTTTTCTTACTTATCGTACTTTCTCGTACTTCCAAACTTATTTGAGCACACATACAAAATTTCAAATATTGTTTCTATTCTCCAATCCTTGGAGTTACTATCCAACTTGGCCATTATGCTACTTGCATTTCTGTTAAGGCTCGTCTCGGCCCTTACGACCTGGTTCTGGTGGAACGCGTCCACGAACTCGTACAACGATTAACTAGACTTGGGCCTCACGTCCTCGTGACCCTATCACATAGCGGGACCATTTCCCACTTGCACCACCTCAATCCATGCTACCGGTTGACCCGAATTTGGTCCACAACCCGACCCATCGTCACACTTACTTCTCATTCTTAGTCTGAAATAAATTTCTCTCATATCTCAAGGTACTTCTTACCCTATCCTCCCATTCACTAGAGGTTCGTCACCTAGGTCGAAGTATTTCTACTGTACATCATCCACTATCGGTCTTTACACTGTTATGGGGTAATTACAACTTGTGAACCCGACACAACTATAGTCTCAGTTCACTTTATCATTCTTGTCAACATTCTTCACTTTTCACTTTACTAATCAAAGTATCCCTACCTCTGGTGGTGCTATCAATTTATAACTACTAGCAACAAAGGGAAATATATACGATAGGGCGGAATCTGAATCTATCAATGCTTGTATAATTCAAAATAATCGAAATATACCTGTAACCCCATGCGATGTTGCTTCTTGATCCTGTCCAGTAGCCACGTCATCTATGCGGTTCGAAGGATCGCCAGAACTATAAACTCCACCCTGACCTCTACCACGGTTGACTGACATCTGAACACCCTGCCCTGGGGGGCGCACAGCTGTAGAGGAAAAGGAACCAACCACCGGCCTCATAGGCTGAGCCACCACATCAGTACTCTTTCTAAAAGGACATACCCTCAGTATATGGCTCGGACGACCACAATAAAAACAAACACCTGTGCCATAATGGCATTTACCCATATGACGCTTACTACATCGGAAACACTGAGGAATAAGTGGCCTCGACTGAGAAAATCCTCTGCTCCTCTGAGAACCTCGAACCGTGGAGCTTGAAACGACTCCTAAATACCTTGTGGGGTCCAATATCCCACCTGTGAGCTGCGGGGGTATGTCCTGGGTAGGCTGGGACGAATATCTCACTTGCTGCTGAGGCTGCTCGTCCAAAAACTCATCGGGATAACCAACCGGTCTAGCCCTCTTACGCTGATTTCCGCGTTGGCTCTCTACCCTTTGTACACCTGTATGTACTGGCCGAATAACCTCCTGCTGATGAAACTGTATCACCGATATCTTGGTCAATAACATAACTGCTTCCCTTATGACCCTATAGTCTTCCTGGCGAAAGCGAGGCTCTGCTGGGGCCTCAAAACCTGGCGCAGAAGAACTCACCGACTGCGACACAATATCTGGTATACCCTGGGCATGAGCCCTATCAACTATCTGAGTCATTGGTAGCTCATCGCTCTTGTTTTTGCCATACGGCATTGTTGCCCTCCTTGGAGGCATAGTTGTAACAATACTACGTCAGAGAGGGATTATCTTAATAACACAACTCTATGGCACGATCTCAGAGTGAGAAGAATAGAAACCAAAATGCTCCAAAGTACTTCAACCTTGATAGTTATTCCATCCTTCAAGTAGAATACGCTATACTTAGTACTTCAACCTATAATGGCCATAATACGTCCATTAAACCTCTAGCTTAAAACGTAGAATATTATAAGTGCAAAGTCACTAAATTCTACGGAAAATCGGACAGCACTTCCTTTGTTTCTACATACTTTGTCACCTTTTTCAAGGCCGAATTCAATAACCAAACAAAACACATTTTAGGCTCAATACAACAACCAATCAAAGGGGATTACACGCCTTACAATACGTGTAAAATTCCGCCCCACAATTGACATTAAACTAGTCCACAATACAAATGCCAATTTCGGCCAAAAGGTGCAACAACTTATCAACCTTTCCAATCCTTTTCAATCTAAGTTCTTAGGTCTAACATGTTATATAGTCATAAACAACTTAACAATTATAATTCCTTCTTTATATAACATGTGACGACTTAAACTAATAATCCAATTGAATTGAAATCTCAAGGGCTAAACATACTAGTTTTCGGATTAGAGTTCTAATAGCCAATACACTTGTCAACTTCATAATATATATCTCATACTTGCTAATATCCATAGCTACAACAATGAGTAATCTTAATTACTAAAACGACAAGAATTATACCTTTACAAGCCCTTATAATTTCCAAGATTCAAAGTCGCTCCTTAGCAATTCTTAGCTCCTTTCCTTTACGCTCCAATCCGCTATTTGAAGCCTTTAGAAGCTCACAACCAACTTCTCTTACATTTCCAATCAAAACCTATGAAAATGCCTTAGGTTTTCGCCTTGCGACTAACGTGAAAACACCGTTTTTTCGAAATCTTTCTATTGAGATATCCTTACAATACCCTTAGGGACCTTGGGTTAAAGTATTGTGGCTAAAGAACCACAAACGAAAATATTTTCTTGTTCAAAAGGAGCAAACCCGAGAGCAACTAAGAGGTACAAGAATGTAGTGAAATTTTTCTAAGTGTTCAAGACTTGGTCTTGCTACTAGTGTGCTTATATAATACATTGGAGGGTCTATATTACAACACATGTTAAATTTGGATGAAAGGGATCAAGCCAAGTGGCTATTGACTTAGTCAACAATGTCAAGCTCTTAGCTTGCAAGACTTTGTCATCTAAACTTTGGTCAAATGACCATTTTGTCCTTGCATATTTCGTCCAACACCATGTGGGGGGGGGGTGCCACGTGTCGCCCTCCCATTCGTCCATAAAATTCCGTAACCCCCGTGGGCCCCACAAAACGTAAAATTCCTCGGGTGGGCCCCACGTGACCAAATCCGTAAAAATATAAATTTCCATAATGATAATAAGTTCCATACTCTTCAATTAAAGCATTTTGAGAATCCAATTCTCAACAACGAACATTTTTCCTTTCCGACGTTCGAAAGATTTTCCGTCGGAAAAACAATTCTTCCTTTCGTACCCTTTTCAAGTCTTGTGTTCCTTACGTACATTCTCTTAAACATGCCCTGGACTTACGGGGTGTAACATTCTTCCCCCCTTAGAAACATTCGTCCCCGAATGTTCTTTCAGAGTCCAATCTAATTAGATAGCGACATAGTCTCCTTTTTACTACACCCTTCATACAACATATGCTACCCATGGCCACATAACAATACTTATACTAAGATGTCAACCTTGGCACTCACGAAGCCAATTAGCCCATACTCATAATGACCTCAAAGTCTGTCATAATCCTCTCTACTAGGTCTACTAGGGTCTGACGACTGTATCATCACCGGGAAAATCTCATATTCCCGCTCAGCTACCACCCCACACACTCACGGGTGTAGTTACCTCGAAAGATTCTTATGGATTCAAGATCTATTCTTTTACACTTGGTTGTTATCTTTATTACTGGTCGTACTCTTTCCGTATTTCCAACTCATACTAGTATACATACATAACTTCCATACCGATGCTGGCCTCCAATCTTTTGGAGTCACTCTTTTAAACAACATAAGGCCATTTCCGACTCCCACGACCTGGTTCCGGTGGAACGCGTCCACGAACCCGTAAAACAATTAATGGTATACTTGACGTTTTGTTAAAAGTGTTTAAAGTACTTGATTTAAACATGAACGTGTTTGGTGCTACGGATAATCGTATCGAGTTGTTTTTTTCGTAAGAAAAGAAGGAGATCTTCTTTTTGAAAGAATTAAAGTTTGTAGTACTTTGGGGGTTAAAAACCCGGACTTTGACATAAAATGAAAGTACCTTGAGTTGTGTGTAACTTGCATATGCTTGTTGAGATAGCCTTTGTTGTGCAAGTGTTTGATTTTGTGCTACCGAGTCTCTTGATGGAGGGTCGGCTATCTGTTTGATTGATGGACATACTGACACGTTGGGTGGCCCACGGGTATGCTTCCACGGTGAGTATTATCTTGTTATTGTTTGGACATACTGACACGTTGGGTGGCCCACGAGTATGCTTCCACGGTGAGTATTATTTTGTTATTGTTTGGACATACTGACACGTTAGGTGGCCCACGAGTATGCTTCCACGGTGAGTATTATCTTGTTATTGTTTGGACATACTGACACGTTGGGTGGCCCACGGATATGCTTCCACTATGAGTGTCATCTTGTTATCTCCTTTGGGCATACCGACACGTTGGATGGTCCACGGGTATGGGCCCACTAGGACGGTTTCAGGGCCATGCTTATACCGAGGTGAGATGTCGGGGCATGCGGCCATTGTGCGGGTTAAATTCCCGGGTTGTATTTGAGTGATGATTTTACGGGCATGAGTCCCTGACTTGACATGACTGCTTATATGTTGTGTACTGCATTTTGGTTATCATACATGTCTCCTGCTTTTTATAGACTATTATGATTTCATTTGCAGTATTTTTCAGTTTCACATACTTGGTACCTGTTATCGACCTCCTTGAGGCTGCGTTCATCTGCGCGAGTTGAGGTACATAGCTTGTTGATCCGCACTCTTAGGATCGCTGTTCAGTTCTCGGAAAGCTCCATATCTCCGGAAGCTTGTCTTGTGGTACGGTTCCCTGAAGTTGTAGATTTTTGGTACATTCAGGAGCATGGCGGGGCCCTGTCCCGTCATTGTTGTTATAAAATTCTTAGAAGTGCAGTAATCTTGTTGTGGCGTGGTTTGTAAAGGATATAATCATGCAAGTTTTTATTTATTCTGAGAAAGGTAACCTTTGGTTGCTTTGTTTTCTTATTTCACTGTTCATCTTCTATGAGTTTTTATTTCCGCTGATTTTCTCTGATGTTGTATCACTAGGTTGCCCGGGGTAAGGCACCAGTCGCGAGCCCGAGGTCGGGTCGTGACAGGTTTACCCCTCATTTATACTCTTACCCTGGAGAAGGTGGTATAACGTCTTGGGGGTTACCCCTCATTTATACTCTTACCCTAACTCAACCGGCCATCATACATAACATAAGCCCTACCGGCTTATCATACATAACATAAGCACTACCGACTTATCATACATAACATAAGCACTACCGACTTATCATACATAACATAAGCACCACCGGCTTACCATACATAACATAAGCACCACCGGCTTATCATACATTACATAAGCAAGTTAAGAAATCCCCCTAACTTCTTATTAGTCTTATTCGCATACACTCTCATTTTTGTTTACTTAAGGCACTAACATGTCATTATAAAATCCGAGAATTTAACCCAACGTACTACGTGCCTCTACTCCTTTAAAATGATTCTCTTTCAAATAAAACTTCCAAGATACTAATAATCGTAGTATCAAGTCATATCTACTTCTCAAGACAAGTCACGATACTTTTTAGAAATACATTTATAGGCTTCTAAATCAAGTGACTTCTTTCTTTAAAACCTTAAGCAATTGATACCTTTAAAACAATTTGCCCTTCTTTATTTCAAGTCATTTCTTTGCTTACATTGCTGAAGAAAACCATTCTTTTAATCTTCCATAAAGTTGTTATAACCAACTTCCCATAAAGTCGTTATAACTCTTTATGTCTTAGAAAAATTCATTCCTTTTATAACCAAGAAACTTATACTTTCAAATCGAATTACATAGCTTTCAAAATACTTCGAGTCTCTTAACTTTTAAGAAAACAAGTTTCTTAATTTAGAATATCAAGCTTCATAACTTTAGAAATCAAGTTTCTCCAAATCAAGTATTCTATCCACAATGGCCAAAATCTCGAAAACAAAGTGGGCCCCACAAAACCGTAAATTTCTCCCGTGGGCCCCACGTGACCATTTCCGAAAATAAAATTCCATATTTTTCTAATATTCCAGGAAGTCCGAATACCAAATCTGGGAATCCAATTCCCATTAACGAACCTTTTTCCTTCACAAAAACCGGAAACTTTTCCGTGGAAAAATCACCTCTTTCTTCCTTTCCAATCTTTCTGTCGTATTCTCGTACGTACGTCCTCGCATACATACCCTGGAACTACGGGGTATAACAGGCTAAACATACTAGTTTTCGGATTAGAGTTCTAATAGCCAATACACTTATCAACTTCATAATATATATCTCATACTTGCTAATATCCATATTTCTAATGATGAGTAATCTTAATTACTAAAACGACAAGAATTATACCTTTACAAGCCCTTATAATTTCCAAGATTCAAAGTCGCTCCTTAGCAATTCTTAGCTCATTTCCTTTACGCTCCAATCCGCTATTTGAAGCCTTTAGAAGCTCACAACCAACTTCTCTTCCATTTCCAATCAAAACCTATGAAAATGCCTTAGGTTTTCGCCTTGCGACTAACGTGAAAACGCCGTTTTTCCGAAATCTTTCTATTGAGATATCCTTACAATACCCTTAGGGACCTTGGGTTAAAGTCTTGTGGCTAAAGAACCACAAACGAAAATATTTTCTTGTTCAAAAGGAGCAAACCCGAGAGCAACTAAGAGGTACAAGAATGTAGTGAAATTTTTCTAAGTGTTCAAGACTTGGTCTTGCTACTAGTGTGCTTATATAATACATTGGAGGGTCTATATTACAACACATGTTAAATTTGGATGAAAGGGATCAAGCCAAGTGACTCTTGACTTAGTCAACAATGTCAAACTCTTAGCTTGCAAGACTTTGTCATCTAAACTTTGGTCAAATGACCATTTTGTCCTTGCATATTTCGTCCAACACCATGTGGGGGTGCCACGTGTCGCCCTCCCATTCGTCCATAAAATTCCGTAACCCCCGTAGGCCCCACAAAACGTAAAATTCCTCGGGTGGGCCCCACGTGACCAAATCCGTAAAAATATAAATTTCCATAATGATAATAAGTTCCATACTCTTCAATTAAAGCATTTTGAGAATCCAATTCTCAACAACGAACATTTTTCCTTTCCGACGTTCGAAAGATTTTCCGTCGGAAAAACAATTCTTCCTTTCGTACCCTTTTCAAGTCTTGTGTTCCTTACGTACATTCTCTTAAACATGCCCTGGACTTATGGGGTGTAACATTCTTCCCCCCTTAGAAACATTCGTCCCCGAATGTTCTTTCAGAGTCCAATCTAATTAGATAGCGACATAGTCTCCTTTTTACTACACCCTTCATACAACATATGCTACCCACGTGCCACATAACAATACTTATACTAAGATGTCAACCTTGGCACTCACGAAGCCAATTAGCCCATACTCATAATGACCTCAAAGTCTGTCATAATCCTCTCTACTAGGTCTACTAGGGTCTGACGACTGTATCATCACCGGGAAAATCTCATATTCCGCTCATTCTCACACACTCACGGGTGTAGTTACCTCGAAAGATTCTTATGGATTCAAGATCTATTCTTTTACACTTGGTTGTTATCTTTATTACTGGTCGTACTCTTTCCGTATTTCCAACTCATACTAGTATACATACATAACTTCCATACCGATGCTGGCCTCAATCTTTTGAGTCACTTTAAACAACATAAGGCCATTTCCGACTCACGACACGGTTAGGTGGAACGCGTCCACGAACCCGTAAAACAATTAACTAGACTTGGGCCTTGCACCTCGTGACCACATCGCGTGGCGGAACTACCAACTGATCCCACTCTATACCAGGCTATGGGGCGACCCGCAATAGGTCCTCACCACGTCCCACCGTCGCACTTAACTCTTATTCTTGGTCTATAATAAATCTTTCTACCCGAGAAGACCTTGTACATCTAAGGTCTCAGCGGTCATCAATATTCTTAGGCTCGCAATTTCTATGCTCCAAGCCTACCTTACCAGTCCCCCCGTAAACGGGTACAATAACTTCTCATAATACCATAACCATGTTGTCTCGATCACAACAACCATTACTTACTCTATACGGACCTCATCCGTACCATTCTCTTAAGCCTACCACGTAGCTTAATATATTAACATGGTATTCGATTAAGTTTCTTAACATGACTTCTTAAGGGTTCACTGCCCTGTCAGACAGCTCATCCTTTCCCAATTATCTCAAAATAAAACATAAGACCTAGGCGAGAATTCATCAACTATTCCATACCTTTCCGGTATCTAGTTAGTCTTTACCAACTCTTGGTAATCTAAAATCATTCTAGGCAACACGCGTCTGAACCTCATACATAACTCCGTATAGCTGTATGTCATAATACCAACTATACTATAATCATTACCAACCTGGATACACAATCCACATAGTACTTCCTGGGTCACTGCTGCCTTTCTCGTAGCTGCAATCAACATAACTCGTTAGGGAGAGACGACCCTAACAACACAGCTCTATCGCACGATCTCAGAGTGAGAAGAATGGAAACCAATCCTAAATGTCCTGCAGCCTCCTGATTATAGATGTGGTGCACAACACACCGATAATCAAGACTCTACTAGACACGGTCTGTAGACACTTCCGAGGACTAACTTCTCTGATACCACTTTTGTCACGACCGGGCATGGCCCGGTGCCCTACGGGCACCGCTAATCATACAACATAATAAATTGCGGAAGATAAATAAAACTTTTTTTTAACCAAGGCCAAGCCGATAAGGCTTCCATAATCATAATAATTACCTGAAAAGGGTCTACACTGTATAACAATGTAAAAACAACTCTAGCCAGTCCAACCCACAGATGAATACATACCTCTAAAATTTGAACAAATACTATGGCGGGACAAGGCCCCGCCGTACCCCTGAATATACATAGCCATGACAACTCCGGAACATTGGAGCCATCTCAAAATGCTAAACCAGGATCCTAAGCTCGCGGATCTACAACCGCGTACCTAAACATGCGGACATGAACACACGGCCCAGAAATGATCAACAGAATCTGAATATGGAACGGAAAATAAGGTACAGTAACAAATCATAACTGTACAAAAGAATGACAGGGGCAAGTATAAAGAAAGGGTAAATACCAGATCCTACTGTGTCATTTCCATCTCGTGAACTTAATCGTACCTTATTATCTTTTCCCATTTTTTTCCATAAGAGTATAGTCAAATTCTTACGAACATACTTAAGAAAACTCATCAAGTTCATAAACATATAACTTACGTATCTTGCATAACCTAATCCGTCCCTTTATGTAGGAACGCCTATACTGTCGGCCCAATTTGGGACGCGATAGAGTCACATAAGTCTGCTCATAAAGGTATACTGCCCGGCCCAATCCGGGACGCGATAAAATCACATAAGTCTGCCCATAAAGGTATACTGCATAAAAATAGGAGGCTCATGATCAAAGCAGGGTCCCTCGCCCGCAGTATCGATAAGAAATCCTACTCCTGGGACTATTTCACCCGCATAGGTCCTGTGTACCCGCATGAGATAATCCTCGCATAGGCTGTACCCGCCCGCATGGGACTATTTCACTCGCATAAGCCCATAAGGACTCGCATGAGGTATTCATCGCATCATGGGTAGCAAATCCACGGAACAAGTGGTATAACATCTTGGGGGTTTACCCCTCATTTATACTATTACCCTGAAGCAGGTGGTATAACGTCTTGGGGGTTTTGTTACACCCCGCATTTCAGGTCCAGCTTATGAGACCGTACGAAAGGAACCAAGATCAAAAATTTAGAAAGATGGGGTGATGGACTGTTTTCGGACGGGTTTTAGTCAACTTGGAGGCGGTTTATGCCCCATTACATCAGGAGTTTTTAGGTGTTTCGAACGCCTAGTGTGTAGTCTGTTAAATCTAGTTCCCAACGCAACAAACCGTTCGTCGATAGGACATCGGAGTCGAAAGATATGGAAGTTACAAGTTCGGTCTTGTGATCGAGCATATAGGTATTTTCTGTCAGGGGCCACAGCGCCAGCGTCGGGCGGGCCGCAGCGCCGGGCGGCAGCGTCGGAGCGAACGCAGCGCCGGTTATCTTGAGTTGACGAGTTCTGGCCGCGGCTGGCCGCGCCAGGGCAATCTGCGCGAGAATCGGAAATTCTCAGAGGTGAGCCATAACGCGGCATGGCCAAGCGGGATTTTTCCGCGGTAAAGGGAGAAAAACAGGGGATATTTTAGAGAAAATCCTATGGGAGGGTGACAAGTGTCCCTCCCATCTTTTTGACCAAGGAAAGGGTCCTATTTTAGGGCCAAGTCTTGAAAGACTTGGTCATTTCATCTAACCCTCCTAAGAACTCCTCTCCTTTTCTCTCTAGATTTTTGAAGAAAACCTAGCCTAAGGAAAAATTGTTGGAGCGGCGGAAAGAAGACAAAGTGTTGGTAAGCTTGTAGGAAGCGCACGTGGACGAGTTTGGAGGGAAAGGAGTTGAAGACAAAGGGCTTTAGTGGGCTAATCCAAAAGGTAAAAGATTCCCTATTCTCTTAGAAATAGGTTATAATACTTGTTATAGTTGATATAGACCACGTGAATCATGTATTAAAGATTTGTAAGTATTATGGATTTTGGAAGGCTAGAAAGCCGTAAATGACATGTTTAGCCATTTGAAATTAAAGTACAAATTGGTCGTTATCTAAAGTCGTCGCATGTTATCTACTAGAGGATTGTAGTAGCTTTAATCGATTTCGGCTTGATTACATGTCATACTAAACAACTTGTATTGAAGTAGAGATTGAAAGAGAAGTAGTGTTGTTGTAGCCGAGAATTGGATGAGAATTGGTGTTGTTGTACCTCTAATTGCCGAATGTACACTTATATTTTGTGGACTAGTTTTGATGTCAATTGTGGGGCGGAATTTTACACGTCTTGTAGGCGTGTAATCCCCTACTGTTAACTACCTTGTTGAGCCTTAAATGTGGCGTGTTTGGTTACTGAATTCGGCCTTGAAAAAGGTGACAAAGTAGGTAGAAACAAAGGAAGTGCTGTCCAAATTTCCTTAGAATAAGGGGCTTTGCAATTAGAGTATTATACGTTAAAGCTAGGAGCTAATAGACGTATTATGGCCATTATAGGGTGAAGTACTACGAGTAGCATATTCTACTTGAAGGGTGGAAAAGGCTAGCAAGAGTATAGTACCTTGGAACAGGTTGCTACTTGTCGATAATCGTCGCGAGGTATGTGATTCTTCCTATCCTCTTGAGCATGATTATTTGTGAAAATATAGTGCGGTAGACGCACGTGTGTTGAAGGAGTTTGATTTCCCTTTTTGTGCCTTGACTTGTTACGAAGTGTAAAGGGGTTGATTGTGGGGATAAGTAGTAAATCTTATTCGTTAGTAATGGGTACTCGGTTGTTAAAGAAAAAGCCCTCTTGGTCTCATAAATGCTTATAGTTGTAATTGGTTGGTTTAAAACATAAAGTGTTATAATGACTTTATGGGAAGTTAGTTATAACGACTTTATGTAGGTAAAAGAATGGTTTGTTGATTTCAAAAGATAAGAGACTTGACTTATAATTGACCTAAATGGTGTTGAAAAGTGTGAAACCTCATTCGTGAGTAATGAGTACTTGGTCTTTAAAAAAATAAAGTTTTATTTGGTTTCTTGACATTTTAAAGTAAGGAGACTTAAAGGCTTTTTGAAGGTCATGTAACTTGATTTTGGGAAAAGAGAAGTAACTTGAGTTTAATAGTATAAGTAACTTGTTTTCAAATATTGAACTCTTCTTGATGGAAAAATATAAGTGGCTTGGTTTTAAAAGGTAGGAGTACCTTGATCTTAAAGGGGTTAGTTACTTGGGTTTTAATGGTATACTTGACGTTTTGTTAAAAGTGTTTAAAGTACTTGATTTAAACATGAACGTGTTTGGTGCTACGGATAATCGTATCGAGTTGTTTTTTTCGTAAGAAAAGAAGGAGATCTTCTTTTTGAAAGAATTAAAGTTTGTAGTACTTTGGGGGTTAAAAACCCGGACTTTGACATAAAATGAAAGTACCTTGAGTTGTGTGTAACTTGCATATGCTTGTTGAGATAGCCTTTGTTGTGCAAGTGTTTGATTTTGTGCTACCGAGTCTCTTGATGGAGGGTCGGCTATCTGTTTGATTGATGGACATACTGACACGTTGGGTGGCCCACGGGTATGCTTCCACGGTGAGTATTATCTTGTTATTGTTTGGACATACTGACACGTTGGGTGGCCCACGAGTATGCTTCCACGGTGAGTATTATTTTGTTATTGTTTGGACATACTGACACGTTAGGTGGCCCACGAGTATGCTTCCACGGTGAGTATTATCTTGTTATTGTTTGGACATACTGACACGTTGGGTGGCCCACGGGTATGCTTCCACTATGAGTGTCATCTTGTTATCTCCTTTGGGCATACCGACACGTTGGATGGTCCACGGGTATGGGCCCACTAGGACGGTTTCAGGGCCATGCTTATACCGAGGTGAGATGCCGGGGCATGCGGCCATTGTGCGGGTTAAATTCCCGAGTTGTATTTGAGTGATGATTTTACGGGCATGAGTCCCTGACTTGACATGACTGTTTATATGTTGTGTACTGCATTTTGGTTATCATACATGTCTCCTGCTTTTTATAGACTATTATGATTTCATTTGCAGTATTTTTCAGTTTCACATACTTGGTACCTGTTGTACTGACCTCCTTCGGGGGGCTGCGTTCATGCCGCAGGTTGAGGTACATAGCTTGCTGATCCGCACTCTTAGGATCGCTGTTCAGTTCTCGGAAAGCTCCATATCTCCGGAAGCTTGTCTTGTGGTACGGTTCCCTGAAGTTGTAGATTTTTGGTACATTCAGGAGCATGGCGGGGCCCTGTCCCGTCATTGTTGTTATAAAATTCTTAGAGGTCTGTAGTACTGTTGTGGGCAGGGTTTGTAAAGGATATAACTGCGCAAGTTTTTATTTATTTACAGAAAGGTAACCGTTTTGGTTAGCCTGTTTTCTTATTTCACTGTTCATCTTCTATGAGTTTTTATTTCCGCTGATTTTCTCTGATGTTGTATCACTAGGGTGCCCGGGGTAAGGCACCAGTCGCGAGCCCGAGGTCGGGTCGTGACAAAAGTGGTATCAGAGCAGTTAGTCCTCGGAAAGTGTCTACTGACCGTATCTAGTAGAGTCTTGATTATCGGTGTGTTGTGCACCACATCTATAATCAGGAGGCTATAGGATATTTAGGATTGGTTTCCATTCTTCTCACTCTGAGATCGTGCCTTAGAGTTGTGTTATAAGTTGGACTCCCTCTGACGTATTCTTCTTATACCAGTGATGCCTCCACGAAAGGCAACCAGGGCCCAGAAGGGCAAGCGAGAGGAGTCTGCGAGCAAAGCGGCGGTCTCATCGAGGCCACGATTCACAGCCTCAGGTCCGGCCAGAACAGAGGATATGGGTTACAAGGAGATGGCCCAGTTACTAGCTAGGATTGTGGCTAGACACGAGGACAGACGAGAGTCGGAGGTTCCAGTAGCACCCATAGTTCACCCGAGGTCAGACAGTTTGAGACTTCGGGACTTTCTGAGTTGCAGCCCACCCGAGTTCTATGGGTCGAGGACTGAGGATGATCCTCAGGAGTTTATCCGATAGTTGCGGCGGATCATGAGAGTGATCAAGGCCTCTGAGATAGAGTCGGTAGTTTTGGGTTCACATCGGCTGCGTGATACTGCAGTCGACTGGTTTGATTCATGGGAGTTGTTCCGGGGGGAGCATGCACCTCCAGCTGGATGGGACGAGTTCTCAGAGGCATTTCTTGCACACTTCTTGCCTTCGCAGGTGAGGAGAGCCCGTGCAGATAGATTTTTGATATTGAGGCAGAACAGGCGGACTGTTCGGGAGTACAATGTAGAGTTTGACTCATTGGCCCGGTATGTCCCCGCTTTAGTGGCAGACATGGAGGATAGAGTGCACCGTTATGTCACCGGGCTCGATGATTATTTAGCGGAGGGGTGCACAGGAGTAGCTCTTCAGCCGGGCATGAACATTGCCCGCATCGTGCCTATCGCGCGTGACCGGAAACGTGAGGTCGACGGATAACCAAGATCGCCAGAAGAGGGCAGGCAGCAGGTCCTGGTGACTTTCGAGGCGGACCTCGGCGAAAGCTAGTTATGCACCTCCGCCAGTACGGAGTGCCCCACCATAGTCTTCAGGACGTTCGGGAGATTCAGGAGCAGGTCAGGGCTCCAAGGTTTCAGGTTTTTGGGGAAACAGGGATGTTAGTCAGATGGGACCACCCCTACCTCGTTGTGGCCGTTGTGGTAGGATCCATGATGGGGAGTGTCGTGCTAGTATGGGAGTTTGTTTTACGTGCGACGCAGGCCATTTTGCGAAATTGTCCAACCGGTAGCGCGGATGTAGAGACTCACGCCGGGATCGATCGTTCATCTCCTCCTTTTATGCGCCGTGCAGGGAAGGAACATGATTAGAACGACAAAGGAAAAGTGAAGCAATAGTTACAGGTATATTCTTAACCCTCTATAGACTAGTATGCATTGATATTATGGTGATGTGCTAAGTGTTATGTTCGGATAGCTTGGTGTTGAAATGTGATTTAGAAGACTGATTAGTGAAAAGGGTAAGTCTGGGGATGAGAAAATTTTGAACCTTAGAATTTATAACAATCGAGACCTTAGATGTAAGGCCGTTGTCACGACCCGATTCCGGGCCCGTGACTGGTGCCTTACCCCGGGCACCCTAGTGATACAACATCAGAGTAATCAGCGGAACATAAAACAATACAAGACATATATGAAATATGAAACCATAATCTGAGAAAAACTTGCCTTTCGGCATATATATAAATAACAACTTTTTCCAACATGAACAGTTTAATCCTTTTTACAAACCCCGCCACACAAGATTACATGCACCTAAGAAATGATACGATAACAATGGCGGGACAGGGCCGCCATACCCCGAATGTAAACACCTACAACAACAGGGACTATACCACTGATAAGCCTCGGAGAAACGGAGCTTTCCACCATGAATCGTGACCCTAAGAGCGAGGATCAATGACGGTGTACCTTTACTGCGGCATTTAACGCAGCCCGAAGGAGTCGATCTAACAGTACAGTATGTGAAACTGAAAATACGTAAATGAAATCATAATAGTCTATAAAGCAGAGACATGTATGATAACCAAACTACGATTCACAATAAGTAGCGATCATGTCAAGTCGTGACTCACGCCTCAAAGTTATCACAATAAAACCGTGCGGGGCAATGCGAAGGCATAGCCGACTACTAAGACCCACGCACCAAAAATACCACAAACCGTACCGAGGTCTTTCTAGACCGCACCACATGATCGAAGGCGCCACTCGCGCAATATCAATGTGGCGTCTATCCTCGAACTCTCGCACTCCGCATAGGTCACCCAGACCGCGTGGTATTCTCGAATCATGGTCCCATCGCCGAGGTATACCCGCGTCGGCGGCTAACCCTCGGTATCCGCCTAGGCTCCGCAGCCGCATAGTCTCAAAAGACCGCATAGTCTCAACAGACCGCATAGGAATCCCGCATCGGGCTAAACACCGGAATGATCAATCCCGGAGCTACCGCTCCGCGTAGTCACAAGGATCGCATAGGCCGTATAGACCCGCATCGAGGGTGGCAAGCCCTCGGTATAATAAGTCAAGGGGTATGTGATGCAATAACGATCTAACGCTTAACGTTTGACAACGTAAGCACAACAAGAGTGACCCCCTTACACAATAATCACAAGATACTAACACACGTAGCATCCTAACATGCTTACTTATCAAATCAACAAGAAAGTATTACAAGGCTATCTCAAACCAATACAATCAAGTTATTCACACAAGGTACTTTCTACTAACAAGTTCGGGTACCTATCCCCAAAGTACTTCATACATTAAATCTTTAAAAGACACGTTTCTTTCACATAAGTCACACAATACCCGTAGTATAAAATAGAGTGACTGTCCTTTTAAGAAAACCAAAACTCTTACCTTTGTAAAATCAAGTAACAACATTATTTTCCAAACGTCCAAGTTTGCCTAATTTCAAATGTTCACGTTTCTTATTTTAGAAAGGTTTCGTGGTTCATAGCCTTATTCATTTAAGAATATAATTTCTTTTAAACAATCTGAGAAACATAAGTCTTATATGTGAGTAGGATATTATTGTTTATAACAATCTTATTACAGCAACCATGATCTAGGAAATATCATTTTGTCTCATCTTAGCTTCTATGCAGATGGAAGTTGCTACTGGTTTTATTAATACTTAATTAATCAAAACATTTCCCTTTATTAACGCTGCTGTGGTTTGTCGATACACATTCTGATTTCAAATCAAGAAACATTCTTAATCAGTTATACCTAACTCAACATCAAGCTAGTATAACTCTTAAGTTTTAAATAAACCAATTATTACTTCTTCTTTCAAAATGATTCAAAACTCTTTTGAAATACTTCAAGTTCTTTATTAACACATAACAAGCGCTTATAGTTCAAATCGATTACCTTTTAAAAACCACATGTATTTTCTTACCAACATAAAGCCGTTATAACCAACTTCCCATAAAGCCGTTATAACACTTTATGTTTTACACCAATCAAATACATTTAGTACATGACGCCTACCGTACTACATAGTTCACACATATCATGCTAGAAGAGATAGGAAGAGGTTCACATACCTCGCGACAGTATCGACTAATAGCAAAACGCCCAAGTACTTCCAACCGCTCGGCTACTCCTTAAGCCAAGTAACGCGCCACACGTAGTACTTCAACCTATAAGGCCACAAGGCGCTTATTAACATCAAGATCTTATCGTAGAACATTCTACGAAAATTCGGCACCTCCCCCACAACAGCGTAAATCTCCTCTCTAACTGGCGGCTACCAAGCCAACCGGGGTTATACATCTAACCCGAACGTACAATTCTACTCCACAATACTACTACACAAGTCTCATGTCTGATTCGATTCGATTCTTGGGCTTAAGTCAAAAGACATTGCCAACCAACCACGTTGATTCTATATATAGTATACTTCAACTATATATTCTAACAACATGTAATTTCCAATTACAATAGAGGGACAAGATATTTACCTCGATAAGCCCATAATTATCCGAGTTTAATGTCGATCCTTAGCAAAGTTTCGCTCCTACTCCGGGTGCTCCAACCCGCTCCAAACAACCCTTAGAAGTTCTAACCAACTTCTACATAGCACTCCAACTAACTATGGAGGTCTTCCTTAGGGTTTCGGTTTTTGTGGCTAAAGGAAGTATAATCGTATTTTCTGGGCTTTTGTATAAGTGTAACCTTGGGAATACTACAAGGTATTTGGGCCAAGGTATTTGGACATTATAACAATACTAGGAGAGTATTTCTATACCACAACAATGGGTATTATATGAAAACAACTAGGCTAGGGGGGGGGGTACCCCACGGCCAAGGCACCACAAAGGGGAGGGGGAGGCTCTCGGCCACAAGGCCACTCAAAGGGGGAGAGGGGGTGTTGGACGAACACAACACAAGAGGAGGGAGGGATTTTAGGCTTGGAAGGTTTCATTTGTGGATGAAGAGTTCATCAACATAAGGGGGGTATTTATAGCAAAACCAAAGGCCAACCAATGGCCAAGATCTAGCCAAGTGCAAGGCAAGTGTAAGGCCAAGATCAAGCCAAGTGCACCCTAACCCCTACTCCACAAAACATGGCACAAAACAAGCCACAAAACAAGGCCAAAACAAGGCACAAAACCATGAACCAATCGGCCAAGGCCAAGCCTCCTCTTTCAGTCAACGAGGTGACAAGTGTCACCCTCCGTTGGTCCAAAATGTTTCGCCTCTCGGAAAAATCCGCAAAAATAAAAATGACATAGCGGAAATTCCCTACGAAGTGTGAAAACGTTTCACGAAAAACGACTCTAATCGGTGTTGTGTACAAAAATAATTCGCCAAGCCTATTCTCGTTCGAAATTTCCTACGCACGTCCTGCGTACATACTGGAAATACGGTATAACATTCTCCTCCTTAGAAACATTCGTCGAATGTTCCTTCTAAGTCTCAAAACAAGCGTCGCCAAGATAGTCTTCACTACTATACTTACGAGAATCAATCCTGCCACACCTGGCCACCAAAACAACTTGCGCAAAAATGCTTACATCCAAGTCCACGAGGAAACACCTCTAATCATCACCACAAAACACTTCTCACCGGGTCTAAAATATACTTCCTTCGCGCTTCTCTTTACAAAAGAAATGATCACATCTATGCTCGCCATACATGCTCGCTTCTCTCTTTACTCGTCAGATACCGCTTTGTCACTTTGCCTGAGGCATTAACCTTCTCAGGCGACCCAACAAATGGTACCACTTTTGTCACTTTGTCGCGAGCCTTGCTCCGACGACCCAACAAATGGTACCGGGCTGCTTGCGATCCCTGAGGATGTCGTACACTCGAACTCTTACCACATTCTGATACTGCTTCAGTTTCCAAAACTCGGGGTTACTATCTCTAACGTGGTCATCATTAATTGGGAACACTCTGGATGGCTCTCCGATACTTTCCCGAATATAACAATACGAAAGACCGGACGTACTGCCTCCTAAGTCGGACGGCAAATGCTAACATATAGGCAACCTGGCCTATCCTTCACATGAACTCAAAAAGCCCAAAGTAACTCGCTAAGTTTCCTCTGTTTTCCAAAACTCGCCACACCCTAACGGGTGGTACTTTCAAGGTCGACCGTCAACTCAACTCTAAACGTCGTCCGATTATCCGCATAATTTCTTCTGAGTTGCCAGAACCTCTTCTGGACAAGCTTCTCCCTATCCATAGTCTGCTGGAACAAGCCTGAACCAACTATCTGAACCTTGCCAACCTCGAACCAATCGACGGCAACTTACACTTCCGCCCCTACAATGCTTCAAAAGGCGACATCCGAACACTGAAATGGTAGCTTAAACACTACCTCCACAGGAGACAACAATCCCCACAACTATCCCTGAAATCCAAACACCGGCGAGGCGAATGCGATTCGAGACTCACCTGAGTTCTTAACACATGCTTGGTAAAACTTCCAGGAACAAAAATAGCCATAACCTGGGCTCCACTGTCTGTCATAAGGTGAAGGTAGGCACCCCGTACAGCCTTACAACCTTTCAGATAACTCAACACATTCGAGTAAACGGTCCTGACCGAAGAACACGATGGGCTGCCCCATCGCCCGACCATCGGTCGAACGCATCCACGAACTCGTCAGACACTGGTTAACTAAACTTGGGCCTAACACCCTCACAACCCTAACACAAGGCGGACCACCAAAACCTGACCCCACCGCCATACATGCCGCGGTTGACCCGCAATCGTGGCCTCAACCCGACCCGAACGCGCACAATACTAGCTCCCGATCCGAACAATCTCACTAATCACGTTTCAAAACCTAGCGGTCTTCTTAGCTCAACTACCCCTTTCATTTCACACTACTTGGTGACCTATCCCAAACATAGCTCACGTGCACTATGCACTCCGATAAGGATCAACATAACACTACACCTTTACTCGAGACGGCCTTACCTCTAAGGTCTCTACGTATAAAACTCTAAGGCTCACACCTCTCTATCCCCAAATCTTACTTGGTTAACTAACCAAGATTTCTAATCACAATATTAACATCGCTATCAAAACATAGCACTTATGATATACCTATCTTATCAAACATACTGAACTCTATAGTGTGAGAGATATATCGATATCTATCGCTTCACTCCCTTAGTCGTTCTAATCAAACTGCCCGTAGGCGAGATGGCGAGAGATGACACACTACCCACCGATCCCGAAGGCTAAGTCCTCCTACAAGGACACTTTTCGACACGGACCACGGCGGTCATAGTACAACAAGTACCAACTAAAACGACATTCCCGACGACGTGCATCGCGCGAATCGAGTCCGGAGTTCGACTAACTCTGCATACCGAACGTCCCGAACTCGTGGAAGACCACTGCTGACCGGCGGTGCATAATCTATTTCACGCGAGGCGACTCGCCTCGAAAGTTACCAAAGGACCTCGCTCGGCCTCTTCTGTCCTTTTTTAACCCGTCTATCTCTTTGTTTCTGGCACGATGTGCATAAGCGCATACGTGCCATGCTCAAGCCTAATCAAGAACTTACTCTTTGCACAACCTTCTCGTTGATATTCATCTAGACTCGCGATACATCGGTATACTCTCTGTAGCCAAATCCATAGCTAGTAATAGGTCGCCTCTTTGCAATCCATATTCTCTGTTCCTGGTCGTGGAACTGAAGGTTCAAATATCATGGCCGCAGTAGGGACTGCCGCCGCCGTGCTAAACTTTACTGCGGCTAGTGACGTTGCAGAAATCCCGAACGAAGCATTACCTAGGTAATGATTGGGCCTGCGCCACGTAACCCTCTCGAACTCTACTCGCGGCTCCTCGCGCTTGCCCTCCGGGCGGGTTTGCCCTACGAGGAGGCATAACGATAAGGGTAAGAAATACGTCGGAGGTCTAACTTACAACACGCCTCTAAGGCACGATCTCGAGTGAGAAGAATAGAAACCAATCCTAAATATCCTATAGCCTCTCGATTATTGGTGTGGTGCACAACACACCGATAATCAAGACTTCATCGATACGGTCGTAGACCCTTTCCGAGGATTAATCGCTCGATACCACTTTTGTCACGACTGATTCGGGCGTGATCGTGCCTTACCCGGCACCCTAGTGATACAACATCGAGTAATCACGAACATAAAACAATACAAGACATATTATGAAATATGAAACCATAATCGAGAAAAACTTGCCTTTCGGCATATATATAAATAACAACTTTTTCCAACATGAACGCTTTAATCCTTTTTACAAACCCCCGCCACAACAAGATTACATGCACTTAAGAAATGATACGACAACAATGGCGGGACAGGGCCCCGCCATACCCCGAATGTAAACACCTACAACAACAGGACTATACCCGATAAGCCTCGAGAAACGGAGCTTTCACACGCCGAATCGTGACCCTAAGAGCGAGGATCAATGATCGTGTACCTTTACTGCGGCATGAACGCGGCCCGGGAGGTCGATAACAGTACCAAGTATGTGAAATCAAAAATACGTAAATGAAATCATAATAGTCTATAAAGCAGAGACATGTATGATAACCAAACTACGATTCACAATAAGTAGCGATATGTCAAGTCGTGACTCACGCCTCAAAGTTATCACAATAAAACCGTGCACGGCAAGTACGAAGGCATAGCCGACTACTAAGACCACAGCATCAAAAATACCACAAACCGTACTCGAGGTCTTTCTAGACCGCACCACGATCGAAGGCCGCCACTCGCCCGCAATATCAATGTCGCGTCTATCCTCGAACTCTCGCAGCCCGCATAGGTCACCCATTGCACCGCATGAGGTATTCCTCGAATCATGGTCCTGCATCACCGAGGTATACCCGCGTCGAAGCGCTAACCCTCGGTATCCGCCTAGGCTCCGCAGCCGCATAGTCTCAAAAGACCGCATAGTCTCAACAGACCGCATAGGAATCCCCGCATCAAAGCTAAACACCCGAATGATCAATCCCGAGCTACCGCTCCGCATAGTCACAAGGATCGACAGGCCGTATAGACCGCATCAAGCGGTGGCAAGCCCTCGGTATAATAAGTCGAGGGTATGTGATGCAATAAGATAACGCTTAACGCTTGACAACGTAAGCACAACAAGAGTGACCCCTTACACAATAATCACAAGATACTAACACACGTAGCATCCTAACATGCTTACTTATCAAATCAACAAGAAAGTATTACAAGGCTATCTCAAACCAATACAATCAAGTTATTCACACAAGGTACTTTCTACTAACAAGTTCGGGTACCTATCCCCAAAGTACTTCATACATTAAATCTTTAAAAGACACGTTTCTTTCACATAAGTCACACAATACCCGTAGTATAAAATAGAGTGATCATCCTTTTAAGAAAACTAAAACTCTTACCTTTGTAAAATCAAGTAACAACATTATTTTCCAAACGCCCAAGTTTGCCTAATTTCAAATGTTCACGTTTCTTATTTTAGAAAGGTTTCGTGGTTCATAGCCTTATTCATTTAAGAATATAATTTCTTTTAAACAACTGAGAAACATAAGTCTTATATGTGAGTAGGATATTCTTGTTTATAACAATCTTATTACAGCAACCATGATCTAGGAAATATCATTTTGTCTCATCTTAGCTTCTATGCAGATGGAAGTTGCTACTGGTTTTATTAATACTTAATTAATCAAAACATTTCCCTTTATTAACGCTGCTGTGGTTTGTCGATACACATTCGATTTCAAATTAGTAAACATTCTTAAGCCGTTATACCTAACTTCCCATAAAGCTAGTATAACTCTTAAGTTTTCAAAAACCAAGTATTACTTCTTCTTTCAAAATGATTCAAAACTCTTTTGAAATACTTCAAGTTCTTTATTAACACATAACAAGCCAGTTATAGTTCAAATCAGTTACCTTTTAAAAACCACATGTATTTTCTTACCAACATAAAGCCGTTATAACCAACTTCCCATAAAGCCGTTATAACACTTTATGTTTTACACCAATCAAATACATTTAGTACATGTACGTCTACCGTACTACATAGTTCACACATATCATGCTAGAAGAGATAGGAAGAGGTTCACATACCTCGCGACGAGTATCGACTAATAGCAAAACGCTCCAAGTACTTCCAACTGTCGGCTACTCCTTAAGCCAAGTAGAACGCGCCACACGTAGTACTTCAACCTATAAGGCCACAAGGCGCTTATTAACATCAAGATCTTATCGTAGAACATTCTACAGAAAATTCGGCAGCACCTCCCCCCCCCCCCCCGCAACAGCGTAAATCTCCTCCTCTAACGGGGCCGGCTACCAAGCCAACCAGGGGGGGTTATACATCTAACCCGAACGGGTACAATTCTACTCCACAGTACTACTACACAAGTCTCATCAGAATACGCTTCGATTCTTCAGGCTTAAGTCAAAAGACATTGCCAACTAACCACGCTCAGTTCTATATATAGTATACTTCAACTATATATTCTAACAACATGTAATTTCCAATTACAATAGAGGGACAAGATATTTACCTCGATAAGCCCATAATTATCCGAGTTTAATGTCGATCCTTAGCAAAGTTTCGCTCCTACTCCGGGTGCTCCAACCCGCTCCAAACAACCCTTAGAAGTTCTAACCAACTTCTACATAGCACTCCAACTAACTATGGAGGTCTTCCTTAGGGTTTCGGTTTTTGTGGCTAAAGGAAGTATAATCGTATTTTCTGGGCTTTTGTATAAGTGTAACCTTGGGAATACTACAAGGTATTTGGGCCAAGGTATTTGGACATTATAACAATACTAGGAGAGTATTTCTATACCACAACAAAGGGTATTATATGAAAACAACTAGGCTAGTGGGGTACCCCACGCCAAGGCACCACAAAGGAGGGAGGCTCTCGCCACAAGGCCACTCAAAGGGGAGGGTGTTGGACGAACACAACACAAGAGGAGGGAGGGATTTTAGGCTTGGAAGGTTTCATTTGTGGATGAAGAGTTCATCAACATAAGGGGGGTATTTATAGCAAAACCAAAGGCCAACCAATGGCCAAGATCTAGCCAAGTGCAAGGCAAGTGTAAGGCCAAGATCAAGCCAAGTGCACCCTAACCCCTACTCCACAAAACATGGCACAAAACAAGCCACAAAACAAGGCCAAAACAAGGCACAAAACCATGAACCAATCGGCCAAGGCCAAGCCTCCTCTTTATCAGTCATTGTGGGTGACATGTGTCACCCTCCCGTTGGTCCAAAATTGTTTCGTCTCTCGTAAAAATCCGCAAAAATTAAAAATGACATAGCCGTAAATTCCCCTACTAAAGCTGTGAAAACGTTTCGCCTAAAAACGACTCTAATCGGGTGTTGTGTACAAAAATAATTCGGCCAAGCCTATTCTCAAGTTCGAAATTTCCTACGTACGTCCCTGCGTACATACTCTGGAAATACGGGGTATAACAGCCGTCTTGAGTAAAAGATTTTACGGTCATCCTTGTCGGAGTACATAGTATACGTGAAGTATATTCGGGTGATAAGTCCATGAGTGGTGGGAGCTTTTGTGATTTTAGAGATGATCCCTCGTTGGCTGGGATTTAAAGTTTTGCGTGATTAGTTTATTATGGCCATGAGTGGCATAATTGATTTTTGTAAGTGTAGTAGTGAAGACTATACCGGCGCATGTGTTTTGGAGACTTAGAAGGAACATTTGGTACGAATGTTTCTAAGGGGGGGAGAATGTTACACCCCGCATTTCAGGTCCAACTTATGAGACCGTACGAAAGGAACCAAGATCAAAAATTTAGAAAGATGGGGTGATGGACTGTTTTCGGACGGGTTTTAGTCAACTTGGAGGCAGTTTATGCCCTGTTACATCAGGAGTTTTTAGGTGTTTCAAAAGCCTAGTGTGTAGTCTGTTAAATCTAGTTCCCAACGCAACAAACCGTTCGTCGATAGGACATCGGAGTCGAATGATATGGAAGTTACAAGTTCGGTGCGCAGTCAGGCATATAGGTATTTTCTGTCAGGCTGCCACATGCGCGGCGAGCGGCGCCACGGTTAGATTGGAGTTCGCTGAGGTTAGTGCCATGGCTAAAGGCGGATTTTCCGCGGTAAAGGGAGAAAAACAGGGGATATTTTAGAGAAAATCCTATGGGAGGGTGACAAGTGTCCCTCCCATCTTTTTGACCAAGGAAAGGGTCCTATTTTAGGGCCAAGTCTTGGAAGACTTGGTCATTTCATCTAACCCTCCTAAGAACTCCTCTCCTTTTCTCTCTAGATTTTTGAAGAAAACCTAGCCTAAGGAAAAATTGTTGGAGCGGCGGCAAGAAGACAAAGTGTTGGTAAGCTTGTAGGAAGCGCACGTGGACGAGTTTGGAGGGAAAGGAGTTGAAGACAAAGGGCTTTAGTGGGCTAATCCAAAAGGTAAAAGATTCCCTCTTCTCTTGGAAATAGGTTATAATACTTGTTATAGTTGATATAGACCACGTGAATCATGTATTAAAGATTTGTAAGTATTATGGATTTTGGAAGGCTAGAAAGCCGTAAATGACATGTTTAGCCATTTGAAATTAAAGTACAAATTGGTCGTTATCTAAAGTCGTCGCATGTTATCTACTAGAGGATTGTAGTAGCTTTAATCGATTTCGGCTTGATTACATGTCATACTAAACAACTTGTATTGAAGTAGAGATTGAAAGAGAAGTAGTGTTGTTGTAGCCGAGAATCGGATGAGAATTGGTGTTGTTGTACCTCTAATTGCCGAATGTACACTTATATTTTGTGGACTAGTTTTGATGTCAATTGTGGGGCGGAATTTTACACGTCTTGTAGGTGTGTAATCCCCTACTGTTAACTACCTTGTTGAGCCTTAAATGTGGCGTGTTTGGTTACTGAATTCGACCTTGAAAAATGTGGCAAATTAGGTAGAAACAAAGGAAGTGCTGTCCAAATTTCCTTAGAATAAGGGGCTTTGCAATTAGAGTATTATACGTTAAAGCTAGGAGCTAATAGACGTATTATGACCATTATAGGGTGAAGTACTACGAGTATCATATTCTACTTGAAGGGTGGAAAAGGCTAGCAAGATTATAGTACCTTGGAACAGGTTGCTACTTGTCGATAATCGTCGCGAGGTATGTGATTCTTCCTATCCTCTTGAGCATGATTATTTGTGAAAATATAGTGCGGTAGACGCACGTGTGTTGAAGAAGTTTGATTTCCCTTTTTGTGTCTTGACTTGTTACGAAGTGTAAAGGGGTTGATTGTGGGGATAAGTAGTAAATCTTATTCGTTAGTAATGGGTACTCGGTTGTTAAAGAAAAAGCCCTCTTGGTCTCATAAATGCTTATAGTTGTAATTGGTTGGTTTAAAACATAAAGTGTTATAATGACTTTATGGGAAGTTAGTTATAACGACTTTATGTAGGTAAAAGAATGGTTCGTTGATTTCAAAAGATAAAAGACTTGACTTATAATTGACCTAAATGGTGTTGAAAAGTGTGAAATCTCATTCGTGAGTAATGAGTACTTGGTCTTTAAAAGAATAAAGTTTTATTTGGTTTCTTGACATTTTAAAGTAAGGAGACTTAAAGGCTTTTTGAAGGTCATGTAACTTGATTTTGGGAAAAGAGAAGTAACTTGAGTTTAATAGTATAAGTAACTTGTTTTCAAATATTGAACTCTTCTTGATGGAAAAATATAAGTGGCTTGGTTTTAAAAGGTAGGAGTACCTTGATCTTAAAGGGGTTAGTTACTTGGGTTTTAATGGTATACTTGATGTTGTGTTAAAAGTGTTTAAAGTACTTGATTTAAACATGAACGTGTTTGGTGCTACGGATATTCGTATCGAGTTGTTTTTTTCGTAAGAAAAGAAGGAGATCTTCTTTTTGAAAGAATTAAAGTTTGTAGTACTTTGGGGGTTAAAAACCCGGACTTTGACATAAAATGAAAGTACCTTGAGTTGTGTGTAACTTGCCTATGCTTGTTGAGATAGCCTTTGTTGTGCAAGTGTTTGATTTTGTGCTACCAAGTCTCTCGATGGAGGGCCGGCTATCTGTTTGATTGATGGACATACTGACACGCGTTAGGTGCCCACGTATGCTTCCACGGTGAGTATTATCTTGTTATTGTTTGGACATACTGACACGTTGGGTGGCCCACGAGTATGCTTCCACGGTGAGTATTATTTTGTTATTGTTTGGACATACTGACACGTTGGGTGGCCCACGAGTATGCTTCCACGGTGAGTATTATCTTGTTATTTGTTTGGACATACTGACACGTTGGGTGGCCACTGTATGCTTCCACTATGGGTGTCATCTTGTTATCTCCTTTGGGCATACCGACACGCTGGATGGTCCACGTACGGGCCACTAGACGGTTCAGGGCCATGCTTATACCGAGGTGAGATCGGCACGCGCCATTGTGCGGGTTAAATTCTCGTTGTATTTGAGTGATGATTTTACGCACGAGTCCCGACTTGACATGATCGCTTATATGTTGTGTATCGCATTTTGGTTATCATACCTGTCTCATTCTTTTATAGACTATTATGATTTCATTTCTGGTATTTTTGATTTCACATACTGTACTGTTGTCTTGACCTCCTTCGGGCTGCGTTCATGTCGCAGTCGAGGTACATAGCTTGTTGATCCGCACTCTTAGATCATTGCTCGCTTCTCTGAAAGCTCCATATCTCCTAAGCTTGTCTTGTGGTACGGTTCCTCAAGTTGTAGATTTTGGTACATTCGTGAGCATGGCGGGGCCCTGTCCGTCATTGTTGTTATAAAATTCTTAGGTGCAGAAATCAAGTTGTGGGCGGGGTTTGTAAAGGATATAATCTGCAAGTTTTTATTTATTTACGTAAAGGTAACCGCTTTGGTTAGCTTTGTTTTCTTATTTCATCGCTCATCTTCTATGAGTTTTTATTTCCGCTGATTTTCTCTGATGTTGTATCACTAGGTTGCCCGGGGTAAGGCACCAGTCGCGAGCCCGAGGTCGGGTCGTGACAGGTTTACCCCTCATTTATACTCTTACCCTGGAGAAGGTGGTATAACGTCTTGGGGGTTACCCCTCATTTATACTCTTACCCTAACTCAACCGGCCATCATACATAACATAAGCCCTACCGGCTTATCATACATAACATAAGCACTACCGACTTATCATACATAACATAAGCACTACCGACTTATCATACATAACATAAGCACCACCGCTACTATACATAACATAAGCACCACCGGCTTATCATACATTACATAAGCAAGTTAAGAAATCCCCCTAACTTCTTATTAGTCTTATTCGCATACACTCTCATTTTTGTTTACTTAAGGCACTAACATGTCATTATAAAATCCGAGAATTTAACCCAACGTACTACGTGCCTCTACTCCTTTAAAATGATTCTCTTTCAAATAAAACTTCCAAGATACTAATAATCGTAGTATCAAGTCATATCTACTTTTCAAGACAAGTCACGATACTTTTTAGAAATACATTTATAGGCTTCTAAATCAAGTGACTTCTTTCTTTAAAACCTTAAGCAATTGATACCTTTAAAACAATTTGCCCTTCTTTATTTCAAGTCATTTCTTTGCTTACATTGCTGAAGAAAACCATTCTTTTAATCTTCCATAAAGTTGTTATAACCAACTTCCCATAAAGTCGTTATAACTCTTTATGTCTTAGAAAAATTCATTCCTTTTATAACCAAGAAACTTATACTTTCAAATCGAATTACATAGCTTTCAAAATACTTCGAGTCTCTTAACTTTTAAGAAAACAAGTTTCTTAATTTAGAATATCAAGCTTCATAACTTTAGAAATCAAGTTTCTCCAAATCAAGTATTCTATACTTGTAAATCAATTCATTTCTTCCTTTAAGAATCAAGTCCCATAACTTGAAAAATAAAGTCTCTTAACCTTTTAAGAATTTGAGATTCATAGTCTTACAACTTCATACGTAAACTCTTTTAAATTAAGTAACATATACTTTGGTGCGTTGTGAATAAGTTATACTTATTTATAACGATCTTATTCAAGTAGCCATGATCTAGAAAATGTAATACAATTTTGTCTTATCTTAGCTTCTATGCAGATGGAGAATTCTACTCATTTTAATTTAATTAATTGTCATTACATTTTCCTTTATTAACGCTGCAATGGCTTGTTCGATACTTATTCTCATTCGTGCCGTAAATTAGCCAAGTCAACTTGGCTCCAAAATACCTCCTAACGACTCTTACCAACATCCCCCATAAGACTTGGTAAGAATTTAGGATAACTTAGACATAATTCTTACGTAGAGTAAATCAACATACATACCTCTTAACTTCTAAGAGTAGAAGGAATCATGAAATAATACCACATGTATATTCCATACATAGAGTCATGTCAAAAGAAGGAAGAGGTTCACATACCTCGCGACGATTATCGACAAGTAGCAAAATGCTCCAAAGTACTTCAACCTTGATAGATATTCCATCCTTCAAGTAGAATACGCTATACTTAGTACTTCAACCTATAATGGCCATAATACGTCCATTAAACCTCTAGCTTTAAACGTAGAATATTATAAGTGCAAAGTCACTAAATTCTACGGAAAATCGGACAGCACTTCCTTTGTTTCTACATACTTTGCCACCTTTTTCAAGGCCGAATTCAATAACCAAACAAAACACATTTAAGGCTCAATACAACAACCAATCAAAGGGGAATGCACGCCTTACAATAC
The DNA here is from genome assembly GCA_029844215.1 of Przewalskia tangutica. Classification (NCBI taxonomy): domain Eukaryota; kingdom Viridiplantae; phylum Streptophyta; class Magnoliopsida; order Solanales; family Solanaceae; genus Przewalskia; species Przewalskia tangutica. The sequence continues at coordinate 89,553,163 of CM056719.1, forward strand.
GTGTAAAATTCCGCCCCACAATTGACATTAAACTAGTCCACAATACAAATGCCAATTTCGGCCAAAAGGTGCAACAACTTATCAACCTTTCCAATCCTTTTCAATCCAAGTTCTTAGGTCTAACATGTTATATAGTCATAAACAACTTAACAATTATAATTCCTTCTTTATATAACATGTGACGACTTAAACTAATAATCCAATTGAATTGAAATCTCAAGGGCTATGTCACGACGAACGGCGGGCGTGATCGTGCCTTACCCCTGCACCCTAGTGACACAACATCGAGTAATCACGAACATAAAACATATACATGAAACAAGTGAAGTACAAAACGATGTCGAGGAAAACTTGCCTTTCGGCATATATAAATAACAACTTTTACAATCGAGCAGTTTAATCCTTTTACCAACCACCGCCACAACAGCGGTACTCTTCTAAGAAATGATACGACAACAATGGCGGGACGGGGCCCCGCCATACCCCGAACGTAAGACCTACAACAACGGGGACTATACAAGATAAGCCTCGAGAAACGGAGCTTCCACAAGTGAATCGTGACCCTAAGAGCGAGGATCAACGATCGTGTACCTTTACTGCGGCGTGACGCGGCCCGGAGGTCGATCAAATGCAAGTATGTGAAACGAAAATACATCAGTAAATGAAATCATAGCAATCATATAAAGCGAGACATGTATGATAACCAAACTACGATTTACAACAAAGCGATCGTGTCAAGTCGTGACTCACGCCTCAAGTCATCACTCGAAGTATAACAATGGGTCTCGGGCCCACAACATCAATCATGCGCGTGGAATACCTTCTCATCGCCGGCGATCATGATATAAAAGCACCAAGGAACACATGAACACCGTGTCCCACTGTGTCATCATAAAAGCATGCGGGAGTAATGCGAAGGCATAGCCGATTACTAAAAACCCACATGCAACAAGGTCGTGAATCGTATCATAAGATCTGTCTGAACCATCACATGATCAAAGCCGCCACTTGCCCGATCAATGCAGCGTCTAACCTGGAACTCCCGCACTCCGCGTAGGCCAATCTCATCGGCCATGAGGTATTCCCGCGTCGGTAGCTACTCCCGGCAACGTCACGGACTTCGCGATCGCGTAGCGCATGGACCGTGCCCATAAGGGACGTACTAACTCGAACTCTCGTAGCTCGCGATAGGCCCCGGGACTGCGTGAGGTATTCTCGAATCATAGGTCCATCGACCGCTGAGTCTACCCGCGTCGGAGGCGGCTTAACCGGAATCATCTCAAGAGATGAGTGATGTAAAATACTAACACAGACTTATCGTTAAACATAAGCACAACAAAGAAACCCCTTTACACAACATCACAAGATACTAACACACGTAGCATCCTAGCATGTTTACTTATCAATCAACAAGAAAGTATTACTGTGCTATCACAACCAACACAATCAAGTTATACACACAAGGTACTTTCTACTATATGCCAACAAGTTCGGGTTTTATCCCCAAAGTACTTCATACATTAACTCTTTAAAAGATATCGTTACTTTCACAATGTCACACAATACCCGTAGTATAAATAGAGTGACTATCCTTTTAAAGTAAATCAATTACTCTCTTTGTAAAATCAAGTAGCAACATTCTTTTCCAATGATCAAGTTTGCCTAATTTCCAATGTTCAAGTTTCTCATTTTAGAAAGGTTTCGTAGTTCATAGTCTTATTCATTTAAGAATATAATTCTCCTTTAAACTATCCGAGAAACATAAGTCTTATATGTGAGTAGGATATTCTTGTTTATAACAATCTTATTACAATGACCATGATCTAGAAATATCATTTTGTCTCATCTTAGCTCTATGCAGATGGAAGTTTCTCGGTTTTAATAATACTTAATTATTAAAAACATTTCCTCTTATAAACGCTGCGATGGTTTGTCGATACACATTCGATTTCCAAAGTCAAGAAACATTCTTAAGACGTTATACCTAACTTTCCATAAAGCTAGCATAACTCTTAAGTTTTCAAAACCCAAATATTTCTTCTTTCAAAATGATTCAAAAATCTTTTGAAATACTTCAAGTTCTTTATTAACACATAACAAGCGATTATAGTTCAAATCGATTTACCTTTTAAAGACCACGTATTTTCTTACCAACATAAAGTCATATAACCAACTTCCCATAAAGCCGTTATAACACTTTATGTTTTAAACCACTCAAATACATTTAGCACGTATCGTCTACCGCACTACATAGTTCACACATATCATGCTAGAAGAGATAGGAAGAGGTTCACATACCTCGCGACGAGTGTCGACTAATAGCAAAAGCGCTCAGTACTTCCAACCGTCGGCTACTCGGCGCCAGTAGATCGCGCCATACGTAGTACTTCAACCTATAAGGCCACGGCGCATTAACATTTAGATCTCAACGTAGAACATTCTACCGAAAATTCGGCGCTCCCCGCAACAGCGTAAATCTCCTCTCTAACGGTAGGCTACGAAGCCAACCAGGGGTTATACATCTAACCCGACGGGTACAATTCTACTCCACAGGACCACAACACAAGTCTCATGTCTGATTCGATTCGATTCTTGAGCTTAAGTCAAAAGACATTGCAACTAACCACGTTGATTACATATATAGTATACTTCAACTATATATTCTAACATGTAATTTCCAATTACAATAGAGGACAAGATATTTACCTCGATAAGCCCATAATTATCCAAGTATAAAGTCGATCCTGGCAATCGTTTAGCTCGACTCAGGCGCTCGACCCGCTCTAAACCACCCTTAGAAGTTCTAACCAACTTCTACACAATACTCCAACGGACTATGGAGATTTTCCTAGGGTTTCGGTTTGAGACAAAAAGGACATACGGTAGTATTTCCGGGCTCTTCGTATAGAGGTTTCTTTGGAATACTACAAGGTATACGGCTAAGGTAATTTGGGCATTACAACAATACTTGGAGAGTATTTCTACACCACAAAGGGGGGTATTATACGAAAGCAACTAGGCTAGGGGGGGTACACTCTCGGCTAGCACCCCTAGAGGGGGGGGGTGCTCTCGGCCCTGAGGAGGCCCGGCGAACTCAACACTGAGGAGGGAGAAGGAGAGCTTTGAGACTTAGGCAAATTTATGGATGAAGAAGTCTTGAAGGGGAGGGTATTTATAGGCCAGCGAGGCCAACGATGGCGAGATCTAGCCAAGTGGGGCGAGTGGAGGCAAGATATGCCCAGTGCCCCTGACCTACTCGCCAAAACCTCACAAATATCTACACAAATATCTAGCAACCGCCTTGCCCATCCAATCGGCCCTAACGCCTTTCCGAGTCCACCAACGAGAGGGTGCGAGTGTTGCCCTCTCGTTGGTCCAAAACGTTTGCGTCTCTCGGAAAAATCCGCAAAAATACTAAATGACATAGCCGTAATTTACCGCCGTAGTTAGGTAGAACGCTTCGTCGAAAAACGACTTTAACCGGGTGTTGTGCCAAACATATTTCTACCCAAGGGTGCCACGTGGGGTGACACGTGTCGCCTCGATTCGTCAAAATATTTCGTCTTAGAAAATATCCACAATGGCCAAAATCTCAAAACAAAGTGGGCCCACAAAACCGTAAATTTCTTCGTGGGCCCACGTGACCATTCAGAAAATAAAATTCCATATTTTCTAATATTCCGGAAGTCAGAATACCAAATCGGGAATCCAATTCCGTTAACGAACCTTTTTCCTTCACAAAACCGGAAACTTTTAGTGGAAAAATCCTCTTTCTTCCTTTCCGATCTTTACGTCGTATTCTCAAATGCGTGCGTCCTCGCATACATACCCTGGAACTACGGGGTATAACAGGCTAAACATACTAGTTTTCGGATTAGAGTTCTAATAGCCAATACACTTATCAACTTCATAATATATATCTCATACTTGCTAATATCCATAGCTACAACAATGAGTAATCTTAATTACTAAAACGACAAGAATTATACATTTACAAGCCCTTATAATTTCCAAGATTCAAAGTCGCTCCTTAGCAATTCTTAGCTCATTTCCTTTACGCTCCAATCCATTATTTGAAGCCTTTAAGCTCACAACCAACTTCTCTTCCATTTCCAATCAAAACCTATGAAAATGCCTTAGGTTTTTCGCCTGACTAACGTGAAAACGCCGTTTTTCCAAATCTTTCTATTGAGATATCCTTACAATACCCTTAGGGACCTTGGGTTAAAGTCTTGTGGCTAAAGAACCATGACGAAAATATTTTCTTGTTCAAAAGGAGCAAACCCGAGAGCAACTAAGAGGTACAAGAATGTAGTGAAATTTTTCTAAGTGTTCAAGACTTGGTCTTGCTACTAGTGTGCTTATATAATACATTGGAGGGTCTATATTACAACACATGTTAAATTTGGATGAAAGGGATCAAGCCAAGTGACTCTTGACTTAGTCAACAATGTCAAACTCTTAGCTTGCAAGACTTTGTCATCTAAACTTTGGTCAAATGACCATTTTGTCCTTGCATATTTCGTCCAACACCATGTGGGGGTGCCACGTGTCGCCCTCTCATTCGTTCATAAAATTCCGTAACCCCCGTAGGCCCCACAAAACGTAAAATTCCTCGGGTGGGCCCCACGTGACCAAATCCGTAAAAATATAAATTTCCATAATGATAATAAGTTCCATACTCTTCAATTAAAGCATTTTGAGAATCCAATTCTCAACAACGAACATTTTTCCTTTCCGACGTTCGGAAGTTTTTCCGTCGGAAAAACAATTCTTCCTTTCGTACCCTTTTCAAATCTTGTGTTCCTTACGTACACTCTTAAACATGCCCTGGACTTACGAGGTGTAACAGAACCCCTGAACCAATTACTGCTGTAATAATATGTGTCAGAGCTGTCCATTCAGTTCCTGAATTCTCATGGTGAGTACACACATTAGCTTATGTGAGTATCATCTACTTGTACATGTTACAATTTTTGCAAGAAATTAGTAGAAATTAATACTAGTAAATTATCTTTCCCATTTGTTAGAAAACACGAGCAAAGATCAGGATTACACCTTTAACAGCTTGTTTAAATTGGCTATTACCCATTGTACTGTTAACATTATTTTTTTCATCTCGCCCTTACTTATTACTAATAATTCTATTTTATCCCTTACCTTACCTCTTCTTATAATAATTGTACCCCGTACTCTACTTTTTGTTTGTAATATTATAAGCTTATACTTCATGCTGCTGGTGAGTGGCATTATGAAAGGATAAGATACAAATCTATCCAAACTTTATAGAACAAAACAATACAATACGATGCGTTATGCAATGATATGTAACAACCATCCAAACTAGCTGAAGACAAGCCTCCTTTCAATAAACAGAGATGGGGCAGCACCAGTTGCAGTGGACAAGTTAAATCAAGATTCTGAGATGGGTTCACTTATGGACCCAATATGTTATTGCAAAAAATTAAACTTTATTGAAAAATAAAGTTTAACTGGTGAAGTGGGGATAAAGGGGTTTGAGGAAGAGAGGAAAAACTGAAGTATACAACAACATACTTAACTCAGTGTAGTCCCATAAAGTGGGGTATGAGGAGGTCAGGATGTACGCATACCTTAGCTTGATCTTTATGTGATAGAGAGATTGTTTTCGATACACCTAAAGAAAAGTATAGATGCAGGATTGCAAGAAAAATAAGAAAATAAAATATCCATATATAAAGTAAATGGAGTAACACATAGTAATATATACATAAAGAATAAGGAGCTACGCGATACCTAAACAATGCGACTAAGAAAGGAGCAAAAAATGAAGTATATGGGACAAGAAAAGATAACTGCTAAAAACTTGACCTTTTAGTACATTGGGAAAAGACCAGTAATAAATGTAATAATTATAAAAGAGAAAATGGAAAATAGAAACATAGTACCTGTTCTTTTGAGGGCAGGAGCAGATGATAGGGAAGAAGAAGCTGAAGCATAATTTGAGTCCAAAAATGGCATTTGAAAGTCAACTTCTTCATCAACTCCCATAGCCCCCCAGATGCCTGTATGTCTCTATTTCTGGTTATTCCAAGTTTCATGGAAAGTTCTCTGTACATATTTGTCTAATATAATTCTGACTGTGTGTCAATTTATGTGTCTATCATTTTCTTTTTGATCTGTCCTAAACAGAATGTCATATTTTTATATTTAAAAATAATTTAACTTTATGAAATATTCACAGCTATACGTTTATATTAAATTTGTTTTGGACCACACATTTTAAAAGTCTTCATTTCTTTCTTAAACTCGTTGTCAAGTCAAATGGAATAACATAAATTGGGACGGAGGGAGTAACATTATTAGTCTCTCTATTATTGATAAATTCAATTTTGATTCTTATATTGTTTGATTAATTAAATTGGAAGATGTGTTTTTACTAGGGGGTGGCCAACGAGGCGAGATCGGGGCGGGGATGGCAGGGCCGAGGTCCGGTGGGACTGGGGGTAGGGCGGGGTCGGGGTTTGGCGGGGATGGCGGGTTTGGGGCCGACGGGGTCTGTCACCGGATAAATTCACTTATTTCACACAATTCTTCTGGTCATGCCTTTTGCTCTTTACTTTCTATATTCCTATATGCAATGATGGAGATGGAGTATTTGGGATAAGCAGAATTCTAAAACTACGGAACCAACTGGTTTCACAAAAATATTGTTCAAATACTTTTACGAGAGGGTTTTATCGAAAACGTGAAGTCATGTGCCAATATCTCGGTGCTGTTGAAGGTATGAATGCCAAACTACTAGCTTCTGGGAAGAGGGGTATAGACTCATTCAGGTTGAGACGGACTCCCTGCTTTCTATACAGAAGTTGCACAATGGCTGGGCCTAAGGATCCACATTTCAATATTATCCTGAGAATCAGAGAGTCGGGGGTGGGGTCGGGTCGAGGTGGGTCATTTGTTTTTGCCCTTAAATTAAAAAAATAACACACACACAACAAAATAGTTTAATAAAAACATCTCAGGTTGATTTTGTGTCTCTTATATTATTTAATAGAAGTATGGTTTTTTTTTGTAATACAATTTTAAAATTGCAACTTCGTGATATTGAAAGTTGCAAATAAATAAAATAGTAAAATTACAATTAAAAGAATTACATGTTAAGAAACGTGTTTTCTAGTTTCTTTATAATTTCGTGTGGTTCTTCGGTTGGCATTGATATTTGTTGGTCAAATTGATCGACGTCGCTTCCACCTCCGTCGGATAAGATTTCGTTGTAGTTGTAGTCTTCTTCTTCATTGATCTCCGGTTGGCCACACCTCCTACACTTCGCACGAATTCAGTCTATGAATAGAACTACAATCTCCAATAAGACTCCCGCCAATGAATGTTTGTGTTCTCCTATTTGATATCTGCCGGCCAAAAAAACGCTTTCAGTCGCTGTTGATGACGCTTGAATGTTCAACACATCTCGGACCATCTTAGATAGTGTTGGAAATGTCTTCTCATTCTCCCTCCAGTATTTTAGCAAGTCTTCACGTCTCTTTTCATTGACAATTGTTGTGTACGTAGAACACCCTGCAAAAATATTAGAAGAAACGTTATCTAATGTAATAGTCATATCGTAAACTGAAAAAATATTATCTGAAATAAAAATAACAGTGTGCCTACTATCAATATATCTATATGCTAAAATATGTTTTTACATAGATCGTTTATAGTCTATCCAATGACATGTTACAGTTAAATAATCATGGTCGTTAGTACTACGACCTATATCAGACGTAATAGATACTTTGCCAGGAAAATAATATAATGAATAACGTAAATATTATTGATATTCGTGTACAAATTTAAAAACATTTCTCCTAACAGTTGATCTAGGAAAATCGTTATAAGCAGGATTGTACATTTCTCTTATATAATGAATAAAACCAGGAGAGGAAGGAAATGAAAAAGACAAACTATCCACTGCAACTAATTTTGATAATGATTCTCATATCGTTATTTTTATCGTATTTATGGCCTACAATTATCCCCGTCATAGGGTCAATTTGATCTTGTACCTGGTTCGCGACAGTATATGAACCTTGTCACGACTGAGAGGGCATTGGCGCACCCGCCTTTTTAGCTAGGTATTCCTTCCACCTAGCTTTGTGAAATCTATCCAAATGCGTAGTTAAACCTCCCGTCCCGCTCTGACCTTTTCCTACTTTAAATTTATAAATATTTTTACAAATTTGGCATCTAGCTACTTGATTTTCTGCGTCCCTATAAAAAAATCTCATACATCTGATGTTAATTTTCGTTGTGGTGGGCCTCGTCTCATACTAGGGGAATAGGAGCCGGTTCAGTTTGAGGTGCACTAGTGGGCGTGTCATCTAGATTAGTGGGTGTGTCATTTAGATTATCTTCTAAATTAAAATCTTGTCGAGTTCCAAAAAATAGCTCCTCGTCTAAATCTAATGGTACTTCAGAAAATAATTTAGTATCAACAAAATCATCACGTCTAGGAGGAATAAGATGACTAAAAGAAGTACTCTTACCCTTATTACCCCTACTAGAAGAAGCAATACCCTTACCCTTACCCGTAATCATACGTTTCAATCCTTCCATTATAATTATGCAAATAAATAATTATAGATAATGAAATTAAGTGTGCTAATTAAAGTAAAGAAACAACAACAATTTAATGAAGGAACAAATGTACCAAACGCCGACGTAACGTCGACGTGCAATCGAGAGGTTGAAAATTGAAACTTTACTCGATGGATGATCCTCAAGCTAGTTGTCAACTTCACTCCCAAATGAATAAATAAAATTGAATATTTAGTAGACAATGTAAAGAGAATGAGAGATAGATTGAAAGATTATTAGAGAGATTGTAAGAAGATTTGGTCCTCTTATGTAGAAAGTATGTTATATTTAGGTTTTTTAATTAATTGAAATGTGTGTTCTTAGTCCTCTTACGTAGGAAGTAACATTACAAATTAACTTATCGCAACATCCATAATTAAGTAGTTGAATAGTTGATAATTATGATAAATTTATGAGCGAAGATATCAAAAGTGCACATTTCAAAGGTTAAATGCATTCACATATTATAAGAAACAAAATAAAAAATTATTAATAATTGAGGAACCAAAATGCAATAATCCTTTTTAATCTTTCAAAGAAATTGGCATAGGTTTATGTTTTAAATTATTTAATTTTGGCTTTTCTACTTGACCTTAAATGGAGTAGCATATTTTCTAAATTGAAAAGACTTTTCTGACAGATTCATTGGGGCCTTTCAACATCTTTGAAACGTCAACCAATCAATCTATTTTAGTGTTTTTTGGTCTTTTATCCACCAACCTTCAAGCAGTAGCTTTCAATCTTTATAAGAAAACAACAAAAAAGGAGATTCAAGAGTAACAACTACTGATACTCTTCCGTAATTACTCTCCCTCCTTTTTCGAAAAAAGAAATGGATCGAGTTCGTCAACCGTACGCTAGAGCATGTACATATTTGTCATAAATATTTATAGTAATTGCAAAACAATTACTCTCCCTCCTTTTTAAAAAAATTAATGGATCGAGGTCATCAAAACGTATGCTAGAACTTGCACATATTTATCATAAACGCTTATAGTAATTGCAAAATAAAAAAGGCATGTTCTGCATAAAAATTATAAAACCACGTCTTAATGTGCAACTATAATCACCCAATAAATAGCTGTGACGAGACTATATTTTATTTACTAAATGAAATTTGTAAATCACATTTGAATAATGGCATGAAATAAGCTAATTTGTCCCAATGCAAAAAGTCTGTAGCATATGTACAAACAATGAAAATATATAGTCTTTTCGCTTAAAAATCTTACTACTGGGTATGTTTTTGTTGTTGTCTAAGACCCCACGTTGTGGGATTTCACTGGGTATGTTGTTGTTGTCGCTTAAAAATCTTACTACTATTTACTAGCAAGATTATTGAGAATCAAATTACATTTTAGCTAATTTAGCACTAACTATTCCCTCAATTGATCCTATCAATCCAAGTACAGATACAATCAAACAAATCATACTGAAACCTTCAAGAAGTACCCATTTTCTTGTCCAAGCTCCAATTTTCCTTTGCACAATGTACATTTCAACTGGGAAATATATGGTCATAGGCCAAAAGTTCAATGCTCCCAAGATTCCTAATACCTGATTGAAATATGGAAATGCCATTGCTATTGCTGTTGTAGATATAACATATAAAGTCCGAAAACATAACCGAAAGATGTTCAACTGAAGAGCTGGCAACACTGGGAGTTTAATGGCGTAGAATTTATTCACGAATCTGTTTTCCGGACACTTCTGAGTTGCCCATTTTTCTACAAATGCAAACACTGGCTGGCTGTATACCTGAGGAAAGGAGCATTTTGTTCGTCTTAACTTAAAATTTTCATAAACCAAACACTATAAAAAGAACTGGAAATTAGCTACGAATTTCATCGCTAATCTGTCGCTAAATTGCTCGTAGCTAAATAGGATTAGCGACGGATTTTCCCATTTAGCTACAGAATTTGTCTGTCGCTAATTTCTGCTTTTTTAGTAGTGATGTAAAGGGGGAAAGGAAAACACTCGAATTTTAGTACTACCTGATATCCTCCAACCAGATGAAGCACTATGCAGGCATTGGCAAAGTCAACAAGCCAAAACGGCTCGTAAAAACCTGTCAAGAGGTTCCCTGGTGTATTGTTCCCAAATGCTGCATATCCGAAGCAACTACAGCATAGATAGAAGAAAGTGGTGATAACTATTGCGTTTATTGACGCCTTCTTCATCGTCTGGTTTTCTGGTGGAGGCGATTTTAGTGTATCCTTCACTCCATAAAAAAGAACAGCTTTAATATTAGCAGTCTTTGTGATGCTTTTAGTATAACTATTCAACAAAACGACAAAATGGTCTCTATTAGCAATATTATAAATATTCATTATATATTTTGTAATATTTAGTGTTGTACAATTATGGTAGATATAGGATCCTTATTATATTAGGATTCCACATTGTATACACTATACATATTTGTGATGCCTTTCTCATTTATATATAGTGTATACAATGTGGAATCCTATATAGTGTATATGTAATCCTAATACAATAAGGATTTTATATCTACCATAATTGTACAACACTAAATATTACAAAATATATACGGAATATTTTATAATAATGCTAATAGTCTCTTATCTTTTGTAATAATTTTCAAAGAGTCCCTCAAGTATCAACTGATCAGTTCTGGTTCTTTGAGTATCAACAACAACATACCTAGTGAAATCCCACAATGTGGGGTCTGGAGAGGGCCGAGTGTACACGGATCTTACCTCTACCTTGGTAGGTAGAATAACTATTTCTGAGAGATCCTCGACTCAATACAAAATATAATCACAAGTGAAGCAAGCACAACAACACAAGAGAAACGGTCAGATCCAGACAAGAAATTAAAGCAATATGAACATGTTGATAACAAAATCGAATACGCCATTGCGGTAGAAGGTGCAAAGGGTCAAAGCGGGCCGGGCCGGACCGGGCCGGACGAAGACCGAATCTTGATTCTCGGACCGAAGACCGGACGAATTTCTCGGTCGGTCAATTCGGTCGATCGGCCATGGGCCGATGGGCCGAATCGCCCACTCCCGAGCGATCCCGCTCCAAGGCCCAGCCCGGCCGATCCCAGCCCAGCCAGTCCCAGACCCCGCTTGGCCCGGCCGGCCCACCCGCGGCCCTCCGTCGGCCGGGCGTATTGACATATGAAATATAGGTTGTAAATTGATCAAACTTTATCTGATCATAACTGCGCTCGGACGTCCGTTTACCTAATTTTTTTTTTGATTTCGCGTATTTTTACGTCACGGGGTGGCCAAGCATAAGCGATTTGATTCGTCCATTCTCCAAAACGTCTATCTTGCCCCTCAATTTCTCTTTTCCCCAAATCGTTACGTTTTTCCATTTTCAAATCTAAATATCTTGCGATGTACAATAGATTTCAACGTAAATATTTCGTGGCACGCGTCCAAGAATGTCAATTTCGGTATTGGTAATTCAATTTTAAAAAATAAAGCAGACCCGGAACAGGCGAATTATATATATATATTATATATTAGGAATTTAGAAAATTAGGAATTATATATATTATATATATTAGGAATTATATATATTATATATATTATAAAAAATAAAAAAAAATAAAAAAATTAAGTCCAGACTGAATGGAAAATCGAAATAAGTTTTTAAGGGCAGAATAGGACCGATAATCTCGGTCGGTTGGTCCGATCAGAAGAGTCGATCGGTCCGATTTTTCGGTCCGGACCGAAAATTGTGCACCCCTAATTGCAGCACATTCTGGCAGGAAGAAGCAGTAGCTAACTTAGATAAATAATATCAACAAAGTACACTAGGGAACACATAGCGACAAAAATCAAACTACAAGGGACTATAAAGCAATACTGCGCCTATAACTGTGATAGGCTAATCGGGCCTATAATAATAACACTATAACTATCATTTTGTAAGCGTACGTAAGACTACGCTCGACTACCTACTACCCTTCTACCTAATCCGTGTCCTCCACAACCCCCTATCTAAGGTCATGTCCTCAGTAAGTTGCACCTGCGCCATATCTTTTCTAATCACTTCTCCCCAATACTTCTCCGGCCTACATCTACCTCTTCTGAACCCGTCCATAGCCAACCTCTTACACCTCCGCACTGGGGCATCTGTGTCTCTCCTGTGCACATGTTCGAACCATCTCAACCTCACTTTCCGCATCTTATCCTCCACCGAGGCCACTCCCACTTTGTCTCTGATATCTTCATTTCTAATCATATCTCTCCTTGTATGCCCACATATCTATCTCAGCATTCTCATCTCCGCAACTTTCATCTTTTGTATGTGCGAAGTCTTGACTGACCAACATCCGCCCCATACAACATAGTCGGTCTAACCACCACCCTATAGAACTTGCCTTTAAGTTTTGGTGGCACCTTCTTGTCGCACAAACTCTAGATGCGAGCCTCCATTTCATCCACACTGCCCCAATACGATGTGTGACATCGTCATCAATTTCTCCATTCCCTTGGATAATAGACCTTGGGTACTTGAAACTGCTTTTCTTTGGAATGACGTGAGTATCATGTATCACCTCCACGCCTGTCTCAGGGTCGCTCCCGTTGCTGAACTTACACTCCAAATATTTTGTCTTGGTCCTACTCGGCTGAACCGCTAGACTCAGTGCGTCTTGAACCTCGACGGCGTTCACTCCGCTGCGAGTCTCATCAATCAGGACTAAGTCGTTTGCGAATAACATACACCATGGTACCTCTCTTTGGATATGTCGCGTCAATCCGTCCATCATCAAGACAAATAGGAATGGGCTAAGAGATGATCCCTAGTGCAGCCCCATCATCACTGGAAAGTGCTATGAGTCTCCTCCTGCTGTCCGTACCCTAGTCTTGGCTCCATTATACGTATTCTTGATCGCCCTAATGTACGCCACATGTACACCTCTAGCCTCCAAACATCTCCATAGAGCCTCCCTAGGGACTTTGTCGTATGCCTTCTCGAGGTTCTTTGAGTATCACAATTTCGATTAATTTTAACAATCAGAGTTTGACAAATATTTGACGGAGAGCAAAAGTGCTCATTTTTATAAATTTAAGGACCAAAACTGCTCAAGTGATACTTAAGGGACTATTTTAAACCTACTACCAAAGATAAAGTACAATTTTTATCATTTTCTCGTAACTATCCCATCTAGAGTTGATAAAACCATGGTTAGTTTGGTCTCAGAAACATTAGCTAAGTTGATTTTAATGCTCCGAGTTAATCTTCAGATAAATCCATATTCAATGATCTGGTCTCGGGACGAATTCTATGAGATAGATCCATTTATATATCATTATGAATAATTAAGAAATGCCAAAAGTTAGGAGGTGCAAGAGTAGACACATAAAATTGTGGAATATCATTGTATAATACCTGTATCTCGAGGAGTATAATCGAATAAGGATAGGCAAAAACAATGTCTCCGAGTGCCTGGAAAACTAACCATATCTTCTGAACAGCACTCTTTGTTGGTACTCCCACTATGCTTCCCTTGATACCCCTATTATCTACAGATAACCAAGATTCTTCAATATATTTTTGGAACTTGAGATGAAAAACAAGAAACAGAATGAGAAAGAGAAGAGTCCAAGCTTTTACCAATCACTTTAGAAAATCCAAGGCCCAATCCAATGAAAGAGTAACAGAACGACATTAATGCAGAGACAACAGACAACCACACCATGTTATGAAAATTTGGTATCTGCGACGTCACTATCTGAATAATGCCAAAAATCAGCATGAAAATGCTTGTCCCAGTCCCGCAATCAGCATTTTCTCCTTTGTGGTAACAATTTGATCTCTGAATTTCTCTGCCAAAATTGTCGGAGGGATTAGTAAGTTTACAGAACCATATCTCATTACACAGGCTAGGCATAACTAAAATGGATATAATGTTATCTGATAACCTGACCAAATGAGCATAGTAAAGTGACATGTTTATTGTTATTGAGACACGAATTCAGAGAGTCAAAAATCTAAACTGTATATATATAGCTAACTAACCTCATACTCGTTGCACTTGTAATTACATATGCAATACCAGTCCCATAGAAGCTCACATACTGAAGCAAACCACACAACCACGTCCATTTCTTGCCTGAACGAGTAAGTCAAACATATAAACGGAAATTCTAATCCCCTCCCCCAAAAAAATGTAAAAGAGGAATCCTCATGGTGTTGAGAATATAATTAAGTAAATAAAAGTGTGCTCTCTCTAACGGCTTAAGCTTTTAGACGAGATGATCACACACTTCAACACATATGAGAGACTGCTAAAAGAGTTTCTAGGACGGAACAATCTACCAATATTTGTTAGGATTTGACGACCCAAATTCGACTAATCAGAAAACAGTAAATCGGCAAAGAACAAATAACACACACAGATTTATAATGGTTTACCCTCAATGCGAGAGCTACGTCCACTTTGCCGCTGCAAATTCTTCACTATAATCAAAGGAAGTTTTGAGTTTACAATTCGCTCTTCCTCACCTTTCACTTGTGATGAATTTTAATGAATTTTCGTAATGAAAATTACCTAGAAGAACAGCGTCCTAATCTATATATAGCGAAAATTAGGGCATACAACATATGAGCCAAAATTCCCAAAATACCCTCCACTAAATAACCTTAGCCGCTAAATAACCTCATCCGATCAGTGTTCCAAACTTAGCCGATCAGGTCTTCATAGTGTCGACTGTCGGCAATGAATTAGGCTCCACAACTCAACAATTTCCCACTTGGAGACTAATTTCAATCATCTGTCTCCATCTGCAGCAGCGACTCCGATCCTCATCCACAGAGTCTAACTGAAGTTGAACACACCTTCAGTTTATCATTCAGCACGGCCTTCGTCAGCATGTCTGCTGGATTTTGACTTCCTCGGATTTTCTCAAGCACTAATACTCCATCTTCCAAGTCGATCTGATGAAATGATACCGAAGTTGTATGTGCTTGGTTCGAGCATAATAGACCGGGTTCTTTGCCAAATGAATGGCACTCTGGCTATCACAGTATAGCACACTCCCCTTGTGGTCCTGATCTAATTCCTGCAGAAAAGATTGTAGCCACATCATCTCCTTCGTGCCGTCACGGCAACACTCTCAGCCTCACAACTAGAGAGATCCACTATTTTCTGCAACTTTGAAACCCAGCCGATCGCAGTACCTCTGAAGGTGTAAACATACCCGGACGTGCTCTGTCGGCTATCAACATCACCACCATTGTCAGCATCACTGCAATCCTGTTTCTGACTTTCGGAAACACAAAACTGAACTTGAGCTGCCCTTCAAAAACATGAAAATCCACTTCACAGCCTCCTAATGTTGCTTTCCCGGATTGCTCATAAATCTGCTAACAACTCCCACTGCATGTACAATGTCTGGCCTTGTACATACCATCGCATACATAAGACTGCCGATAGTCGAGGCATAAGGTACCTCGTCCATATGCTCCTTCTCGTCCTCGGTCACAGGTGACTGATCCTTTGACAGCCGAAAGTGTCTAGCCAAGGGAGTACTGACTGACTTGGCATTGTCCATGTTGAACCTCTTGAGAACCTTCTTCACATATTCTTCTTGTGAAAGCTTGAGGCCCTCCTTACTTCGGATGATTCTCATCCCAAGGATTTGCTTTGCGGCTCCCAGATCCTTCATTGCAAATTCTTCTGACAACTTCTTCTTTAGCCTAGCAATCTCACGTTGGTCTGCTCCTACGATCAGCATGTCGTCAACATAAAGGAGCAATATCATGTAGGAGTCTTTAAATCTCTTGAAGTAACAACAGTGATCTGCTTCGCACCTTAAGAATTCGGCTTTCTTTATAAATCTGTCAAATTTCTTATACCACTGTCTTGGAGCCTGTTTCAGTCAGTACATGCTCTTTTTGAAGTTTGCACACCAACTTCTCTTTTCCTTTAACCTCAAATCCCTCAGGTTGCTTCATGTAGATTTCTTCTTCTAAGTCACTATGAAGAAATACAGTTTTCACGTCTATCTGTTGAAGATGCATATCTTCCTTTGCTACCAGCCCAAGAACAATTCTGATTATCACCAACTTGACTACGGGAGAGAAGATTTTCGTGTAGTCGATGCCTTCTTTCTGTTGAAATCCCTTTACAAACCAGCCTCACTTTATAGCGTTTGCTTCCATCATGTTCTTCATTTATCCGGTAGACCCATTTGTTCTGCAATGCTTTCTTCCCCTCTGATAACTTAGCTAACTCACATATACGATTTGACAACAGTGAATTCATCTCATCCTTCATTGCCAACTCCCACTTGATCGACTCAGCAACTTGCATCGCTTCTTCATAACATTCCGGCTACTCTCTGTCAGTGAGCAAAATGTAGTCGAGGGACGGAGAGAACATGTGAACTGGTTGACTGATCCTGGATGATCTCCGTAATTCTGTGATCGGAATCGACTGATTTGTTTCAGTTTCAGTACTTCCATCAACCACGCCATCACCGTCTTGTCGGCTATCTTCTCGAACTACTTGTTCCTCTGCTGCAGTAGTACCTTGCTGTAGCTCGAGTACCGAGAAGTCTCTCAAATCGACTGTTTCTGATTCCTTGTTCTTAGAGATTTTACTCTCCGAACTATCATGCAGCTTGTCCTTGTACAACACTTGTTCATTGAAGATTACGTCCCTGCTTCGGATGATCTTCCGATTTAGGTCATCCCAGAATCGATAACCAAAATTGGTGTCATCGTAGCCGATAAAATAACACTTAGCACAATACCATTTGAAGTCACCATCAATGTATTCTCCACCGTTGTCGGACCTCAGGCTCCTCAGCTTGAGGTTTGTCTTATTCTCGACCATGGCTTTCCACCTTTTGAAGACAGTGAACACGTCAAATTTATTTTTCATAAAGTAGACCCACAACTTCTTGGTTGAATCATCAATGAAGGTCACGTAATAGAGTGATCCTCCGAGTGAGGGGACAGTAGCAGGTCCCCACGCGTTAGTGTGCACCAATTCAAACTTCTCAACTTTCAATTCTCTACCTGCACTTGAAAAACTAACTCGATTCTGTTTTCCGAGTATGCAACTCTCACACATATGATGATCCGCCGACTTCAGCTCCGAAATCATGTCGTTAGTCACCAGAAGCTTCATCCCTTTCTGGCTCATATGCCCTAGTCTGTAATGGCACAACTCTGTCTTCTTGGCGTTGTCAAAAACATCAACTACATCACAATAACTCGTAGTCATGTAGAGGGTACCCATTTTCTTAAGTCTTCCAAGAAAGGTTTCTAATGAATCTGCTAATTGAGGTTCTAGATTCGTTCAAAAGGCAGAAAGAAGTAGTTGCCGCCCCCTAAAAGTCAGTGCTTGCTGCAGACCGATGAACGTGGATTATCCAGTATTGAGCAGCGGTCTAGCAACTACCATAGCACCCTTTGTCACCTTCCAGGAATTTCGCGTTCCTGTTATGGGATCAGGTGACTTGTAACAGTCACATATGAGGGATGCAGATATATACGTAACAATTGCAAAACAAAGCATGGTGATTGTCCCTGCAATCCATCCTAATTGTGCTGTGCACCAGGCTAGAGAGAGAACACCAGCTCTGATTACAGCTGAAATAATGTGCACTACTGCAGTCCACAAAGTTCCTGGCAGGAAAATACACGTCGACCATTGTTCTTAATCCTAGTTAATGTTTAAACTCAAGCACCGGAGAAAATTTTAGACAACTTAAAGCTTTACCAGTTCTAAGTGCATCTTCCTCATCTTTGCCTGATGTTTTCTCTTGTTCTAGAGAACGTTGAACTTCCATCTCAAATCAATCTATCTCAGATGGCTGCTAAGAATTTATAGATATAGAACCCTTGAAGCAACTCTTGGATAAAACGTAGAACGCATAAAGCCTTCACCTATTAGTAGAAACGTTTAAAGACGTAATTCTCTAATACTTCCTCCCTTCAGAACAACAGCACCATAATACCACTAGTAGTGGCAAGTTGTTACATCCCGTAATACCAGGGCTACTAATTGAGAACGTGATTAAGGATTTAAGATTTGAATTTTGGAAGGAAAGAATAATTACATTTTCTTAAGGAAAATTTCGGAAAAAATGTGACGACGGGAAAATTATTAACTTGGAGTATAATACTTCTAATTGAATTTATGGACTTAGTATTGGATTATAAGGTGTTGGAATTGATAATATGGGGTCCGCCGAGAATTTCACAATTTCGCGGGGACCTTCGAAAAATTATAATATTTTGGACCAATCGGAGAGCGACACGTGGCACCCCTCCACTTGTCTTGCTAAGATGACAACAAAATAGATATTTTGAGAGGGGACAAGTGGACATGGGTCCCACTCCACTTGTCTATACATATCCAAGTCTTGCAAGACTTGGATCACTTTACACTTAGACAAAAAAAATAAGCTCTCATCTTCTCCCCTTTAGCTCCATAATTTCGAGAGCCCCTTGGCTAAGAACAACCATTGTTGATCAATTTATTTCTCCAAGATTAAGCCCTTAAATCAAGTGCTAAGCCTAGATTAATATTCTACACGTTTTTACTTGTCTTGGCCGAAAGTTGATGCCAAAACCCTAGGGGTTCTGTCGACTTTTTGAAAGTGAGATTCAAAGAGAAGTTGCTCCTAAGGTTTTAGGGGTACATATATGTGATTGGAACTTGAAGAAGTGGAGCGAAACGAAAACTGCGCACCAATAAAGACCGGACTATTTTAGGGCGTTTTTGGGCAAAAACAATGAGGTAAAAGTCCTTCTTCTTTTAAAGTAATTGGATATTACTTATTGTTATTATGTATGGATGAACTTGTGTTAGAAAAGAATGAAGAATAAAAAGCGTTTGAACCATTTTTGGGGCTAAAACCGATTTGGGACAGATTTGGTGCAAATGGAATTCGTTGGTTATTGTCGTTGTTATCTTCACCTATTGCATGTTATAATGGATTAATATTGTTGTTAATAAGTTGTTATAACTTATGTAGAAGTTTTGGAACTCGAATTGGAATAAAATGGATTAAGGAACGAGTTATCGGGTTGTAGTTGTTGTGGCGAGATCGCCCAAAGCGTTAGACGTTGTTGTGTCGTTTATTGGACTGTTTTGAGGTATTAAATGCTGGAAATTTAGTTGTTGTTATGCATGTTTAAGTGTAGTAGTTGCTAATGAAAGTCCTAAGGGAATAAGGGTGTGGAAAGGCGTTAAAAGGCCTCACATTTTACCCTCGTTATGGTTGAATTGCAGACTGTTTTTATGGGCTGATTTGTGGACTGTTTTGTATAACTGTTGGGCAGAATTTTACACGTCCAGTTAGGCGTGTAATCCCCTTTGGCTAACTGTTGGTTGTGCCTTAAATGTGGCTTGTTGGTTGATGAATACGGGCCTTGGAAAAGGTGGAAAAGTACGTAGAAACAAAGGAAGTGCTGCTCAATTTTCCGTAGAATTAAAGGGTCATTATTTGGTATAAGTCCTACACTTGATAGCTTGTAGTTGATAGAAGTGATATTGTCATTTTAGGTTGAATTACTACGTGTAGCACATTCTACTTGGCTTGTGGAATAGCCAATAAAGTTGAAGTACATTGGAGCGTATTGCTACTTGTCGTTTGGGTTAGTCGTCAACGAGGCAGTGAACTTCTTCCTTCCTTTGACATGATTATTTGGTAAGTCTATGTGACTAAATTTTAGTGAGTCTATGTGACTTGATTTGGTAAGTCTATGCGACTTAATTCATTTGAAGTAAGTAAGTCGATTTTGGAAATATATGAGTCTTGATTATGAAAGTATGAGTGGCTTAGTCAAAATTGTATAAGTTACGTGAAGTACTTTAAAGTTAAATGATTTGATTCAAAGTTATGAGACTTGATTTCTTTACAAGTTATGAGACTTTATTTTTCAAGTTAAGAGATTTGATTTCTAAAGTTAAGAGATTTGATTTAAAGTTATGAGACTTGATATCTTTACAAGTTATGAGACTTTATTTTTCAAGATATGGGACTTGATTTCTAAAGTTAAGAGATTTGATTTAAAGTTATGAGACTTTATTTTTCAAGATATGTGTTACTTGATTTACTTCTAAAGTTAAGAGGCTTGATTTCGAAAGAGTATGTGACTTGAGTTTTAAAAGTATACGTTTATTGATTTAAAGAGAAGGAGTTTTATGATTCTTTTTAAGTATGTATGTACGTAGTACTTTTGGATTTAGTTTCCCCAATGTGATAAGAAATAAAAGTGTCTTAAGTTCTCTAAAATGAAAGATTGTTATAATAGCTTTATGGGAAGTTGTTATAACGACTTAAGAACAAGTGAAATATGGTTTAAAAATGTTATGTAAGGAAAATCACACCGAGCCTACAAATAGGCCGGATTATGTTATGAGATACACCGAGCCTACAAATAGGCCGGATTATGTTATGAGATACACCGAGCCTACACATAGGCGGACGCCATATTACCCCGAGCCTACACATAGGCGGGTTACGTCATCTTACACCGAGCCCCACAGCGGGCGGATTATGCTACATGATTCCACGATGCACCGAGCCCACAGGGCGGATTATGCTACATGATTCCACGATGACACCGAGCCCCACAAAGGGCTGATTATGCTACATGATTCCACGATGCAAGGAGCCCCATAGTGGGCGGATTATGCCACATGATTCATCAAGATGCGTGTCGCAAATGGGGACGGATGCGTTATCGTGTATGGATAATCAAAGTAAGCTCCCAAATAAAGTCCTCCATAAAGTAGGATTATGTTATGTAAGATATGTAAGTTATGTGGAAAAACTTGATCGAATTCTTAAGTATGTATGTAAGAATATGATGTTAATTCTTATTGAAAGAAGGGAAAGAATGATTAATGGACGATTTATTTCATGAGTTAAAATGGCACGGTAGGATCTGGTATTTTAATTTTTATACTTGCCCGCCATTCTTTTGTACGATTATGATCTTGTTTAATGTACTTTATTTCCGTTCCATACTTAGTACTTGTTGTCTTGACCCCAGAAGCTGCGTTAAATGTCCGCAGTCTAGGTACACGATTGTGAATCATGAGCTTAGGATCCTTGTTGAAAGATTTTGAGATGGCTTCAAGTTCGGAGTTTGTCATTATGGCTAGGTATATTCGAGTGCAGCGGGGCCTTGTTCGTGATAGTTGTTGTCACCTTCTTAGAAGTGCAGTATTCATATGTGATTTTGGTGGTGTAAGTTGTATTTACATTGTTGTACAGCGTAGACCCTTTCGGGTGATTTATATTTATACGGAAGTCTTTTCGGTTTTGACTTTGTTTTAAAAAAAATATGAGTGTTATTTATCTTCCGCGGTTTATTTATGTTGTATGGGTAGAAGGGTGCCCAGGTAGGGGCACCAGTCAAGGGCCCGGGATTTGGGGCGTGACACAAGTGCTCATAAGTCATCATATTAATGAAAAAGATAGGGGGAAAGAAAATATTTGTTGGAGTTGGCCACAAGTTTTATCAACAATGATGGAACTTCCACTAATAAAGAAACGTTCGGTTGTAGCTTTTTTATTGTAATTCTAGTAGCTCTTTTACTGCAAATAGATACAAGTTTTGAAAATGAAATATCTACTTGCCGTATAATTACAATAGGCAACAGTCCAAACTCCAAACTCCAAAGGGGTCCTAACTTGAACCTAACCGACTTGGAAACATGAGAGACATTTCACAAGAATTTTCACCAAAGGGGGAATGACTTATTAAATATAGAGTCTACTAACTTATTCCAATTTCTGGTCTTGTGACTATGGCCAGATCTGGAAATTAGATGGAGTACTTGCATTCACACACTCCATGTGCATGTCCTTTTCAAGGCCTAACAGATTTCAGCCAAACTTTTATTCAAATCAATGTGAACACTTTTTGGGTGCTAATATGCTGGTAGGGTTCAGCCTAACCCCCCACGGATCCAGTGGTTTTTTTATTTAACAAAAAGATAACGAAAAATCTGGTCGATGTGACTGGACTGCCAAGCCATTATAAAAATTTGTAATGTCTCAATAAGTTTAACAGCAAACTGGAAAATATCTTAAATATTCCACAATCTTTACATTATATCAATGATGATACAATAACTAGCAATTTCTTAATGCACTTAAATTCTCAGTAATGTCATCATACTTATATTTTCGATTCTTTTTAGTAGACTTCTCATTTTGTCTGCAAAATAAATGATGATTGATGATAACAGTTTTATAAGAATGTATGATAAGAAGGAAAATCAAATTCCAATGATTTCTTTCATCTGCCTAAGTCTTCGTAACCGAGTTATTCAACACATGTGCTAGTGAAAGGTAATAGGTATCAATCAAATAGTCGAGGTGGCTAAACTGGCCCGGGCACTACCGTCGTAAAGACAATAATAAGAAGGTAAAAGAAATATAGTGAACAATTAAGTCTTGGTGAAAGAATTATTCAGCATATGTACTAGTGAAAGGTTGCAGGTACCAAATCAAATAGTCAAGGTGAGTAAACCGGCCCGAACACTATTGTAAAAGACAATAATAAGAAGGTAAAAGAAATATAGTGAACAGTAACTTACCAAAGTAAAATCTTGCAGCTTCAATTAAAGAGTGATTTGTGGCAGGGCCAAGCTCAGAATCTGGAGATTTATAGCAATCACAAAGTATGGTAGTTGCAAAGAGGGTAACTGCTGCACAGAACAGAATAGCCAATGGACCAGCTATCCATCCCAATTGTGCTATGCTCCATGCAAGTGATAGTACCCCTGCCCCTATAACCCCTGTTATAATATGAGCCACTGCAGTCCATTGTGTACCCTTTTTCTTATTATCTGAGTATACAACTGAAAAAAAGAACCAAACCCAAATTAGTACTAGTAGTAAACTACAACCCCAAGTCAGAAAGATAGAATCTTTAACAAAATCAAGATACTACTCGCTCCGGATCAAAAAGAGTGTCCACTAACATTTTTTAGTCAAAAAGAATGTCCACTTACTAAATCAAGAAAGAATTAGCCTTACTTTTTCAGATTTTTCCTTATTAATTGTTAGGTGATCAAATTCAAATACCAATTTAATTAGGGGAACTTTAGTCAAATTACCTATTTTTGCCTAGGAGTTAGTATATTCTTAAGGGGTGTGAAAATGACTAAGTGGACACTCTTTTGATCGGGAGGGAGTACCATTTTGCTACACGAAAGTCAGAAAGATAGAACTTGTACCAAAATCAAGATTGTAACATTTTGCTACACCAAGTCAGAAAAATTGATTTTTTATCAAAAACAAGATACCATTTCCTACACTAAGTCAGAAAGATTGAACTTTCAACAAAACCAATATGTACCATGAAGATAGAATTTTTAGTAAAATCAAGGTTACATTTTGCTGCACTAAGTCAGAAAGATAGAATTCTTAACAAAAATCAAGATACCATTTACTACACTAAGTCAACAACAACAACAACATACCCAGTATATTCCCACAAAGTGGGATCTGGGGAGGATAGATTGTACGCAAACCTTAATCTTTCCTTGGGAGGTTGTTTACCCTCGGCTCAAAAAAAGGCATTTGAAAAAAGGTTAGATCAGAATTAAGAGAAGTAAATAAATCATCGCATAATATCATGAAAAGCATAACATAGCATAATGTAAAAAGAAACAGTTACGGCAACGAGGTACAAGAGACAACATATAGTGACAAAAATCAAAAGGCAATAAGCTACAAGGATAGTGCTACGCCTACTAGGATGGAATGACCCGCGAGGCATGACTCCACTAACTACTAACCGTCTATCCTAATCCGAGTTCTCCACGGCCTCCTCATGTACTCGGCGAGTAACATACTCCACTAAGTCAGAAAGATAGAATTTTTAACATCAAGATACCATTTTGCTACACAAAAGTCAGAAAGATAACTCTTTAACAATATCAAGATACCATTTTGTTAACCAAGATAACATTTTGCTACACCAAAGTCAGAAGATAGAATCTTTAACAAAATCAAGATACCATTATTATCAGAAGAGCCAGAAAATGTCGCAGGGAGTAATGGGGTTTGTGGATTATGTTGTATTCCACCAGCCATGGTGATTTTTCTCTCTGTATGTATGTGTTCCTCGTACAATATAAGAATAATTAATGGTATTGGTCGTGTTCTTGTTTTTCAGTTGGTTCTGGCGTGTACTCCTCCACGTTAAGAATAAACAAAACTGTTTGGCATTTGTTTTACCTGCTGGCTACTGCCTCTTTGTTTACCCGTTACCTAAACTCTCTTTTTCCCCACCTCATATATATATATATATATATATTAATAACCTTTTTAAAATAATAATTTTTCTCGATTCCGACCCCTTCCAGGAATCAAATGTAAAATCAGACAAGCGTTCCTCCACATTCTTTATATAAATTTATGATTCCTTCAATATTATAAATTAATAATTCTATAAAATTACAAATATAACTAGGACAACTTAGTAAAATATGATTCTATTGTTGTTTACTTCTTCTTAAAATTTAAATCTAAATGTATTTCATTTCTAACTTTCCTTACTGCATTCAAAAGCTCTGGTGTTGCGTTCTCATACTGCAATAAAAAATTGTGAAGAATTGTTGCTGCTATGAGTGCTTCCTTCCGCGTAATTGGTTGCAAAAACATTGTATTATCTTCAGTTTCATCCTCAATAGAATTTTCAACAACACTAGCTACAATTTATTCTAAATTTTGGACCTATGAACATGTATCATTTTCACCCGGGTAATCCAATAGGTGATTGACATCCATTTTAATGCGGTACCCAAGGCCATTAATCATCGTATCAAGTTCATGAATACCTTCTTCGGTAGTTCCTTCATTTAAATTCCTTGAGGTCACTTTAATCTGCGAACGAATTTTACAGTGTCGAAAATAATTTACTATTGTCTCTTGCTCAACATTTATCGTCCAAGCTGAGACTGCAAGATTGATGAAATTTAAAACATTAATCTTTTCTGGATCAGATTCTGCCAACTCATAGCCCTCTAATACCCTACGGTGAAATCTCCTGCGGTAGTACGTCTTGAAAGTTCTTATTACCCCTACATCACATGATTGAATTTTTAATGTCATGTTGGGTGACAAAAAATACAACTCAACATTATGCAGTCCTTCAATATTTTTTGGATGGGCTGGACAATTATCTACCACCAACAAAATTCTTCTATCATGCATTTTCTGGTCCAACCAACAAACATATTCATCAAAAAGCACACTCGTCATCCATGCTCGTGTGTTGGAACGATATTGACAATTCAAACTGTTCATGTTGACATTTTTGAAGCAACGCTTTGCGTACTTTCCAATAACCCATAAAGGAATTTTTTTCAAAGTCATCCTCATTGCAACAAATAACAATTGCAAGTCTTTCTTTGCTTTGTTTTCTTCCTTCAAGTTATTTCGTTGCAAGAGAATGATCAGTTTGTAACCTGTAAAACAAACCAGTTTCGTCCATATTAAAAACATCCTTCATAGGGTACTGGTTTATTTTTTCCCTTATAGCCACCAATTTATTCTCCATGTCCTGTATGTCAACATAATCATTCTCTCCAAAGCGACGAAATCACTTGATACCATGTCTTAGCTTGAACTTCTCAAGCCAACCTTGAGAAAATTTGTGCTACTCAGGAGATTGTTGAGGGTATAGAAGTTTCATCGTGTCTCTTGCCTTCTCCAAAATTAGCTCTCCGGACATGTTTACACGTTCTTGATATTGAAGAAACAACTCATAAAGAAACTTCTCCATCTCTGGATATTTTGCAGGTTTGTGTCGCTTGGTATCCCCTTCTTTTTCTAAGTTAGCCGAAAGGTACTCAGATGATCGCTTGAGTGTGTTCGATATTGTACCTTGACTAACTTTCAAATGAAAATTTTCATCAATCCACTGTTGCAAATCTTTTTGAGTGCATGTGGGGCGATCTCTCTTATACTCACATAATGCTTTACGTATTTGATATGTCATGGTTGATTTTTGGACACCTTTTAGATGTGAAGTCATGGTTGGTTGGTTTTGATTTGGATTGACTAATTAGGAATATTTGATGTTGTTTATATAGTGGTTGATTTCCTTACCATACATGAACTTGCATTAAGTTTTAACTAGTAATGCGTACTACAATGAACTTTGTTTTTTAGGTGATGTATTAGATTGAATTAGTTACATTGTACATGGACATCATTAATTAGTCAATACAATGTATATGTTTTATTCATGAAGAATAATGTAGGTTCGTTGAATAAAAAAAAATCTTTTTAAATTAATAAATTATTAATTTATCGATTAATTAATACTTATTTAAATTAATAAAATTATATGATTCCGACATTATTAATTTATAAAAGTTTTATTGTATATCTGCTTTGGAACTCCACTTAATTCAGATTAAGTGGCACTAAAGGCCCATTAAAGAATAATCGTTATATATCATGATTTTTTTATTTTAGGTCTCAGATTAACTTTGGCTATTTAAATTCACGCCACATAAGACTCGTTAGGAGGGGAGCTTTCCCTTCACGTTTGAAGCTAAGCCCATTAAATGATAAATATTTTTCGGTAAGACTCATTCAAAGAAAAGTGTTATTTAATTTTTTTATAGTTCAAACTCGAAGACTCTAATTAAGAACAAAAGAATTGTATTTATCACAGGAAAACACTTGATTATAGTTACAAAACTATTATGATCTTTAAACTTTTTTTTGTGGTCAGAATTGTCTTACCAAATTTTGGGACAAACAAATCACTATCTTGCCAGAAACTTTGTTCAAAGTTCAAACCCAATGTTAAATCAAAGAAATTACTAATAAAAAAATCTACTACAATTTTTTTTTTTTAAAATGGTGCTGTTGAGAAATCTACTACAGCTCCTAGACAAGCTGTACGTGTCGGACTAAAACATTACTGCACCATTACTTTTAAGTTTTTGGAAATTTTCACTTCAGAAAAGTCCACCCAACCATCGGTCACAGTCAAGTTGGTGTAGCAGTAGAGCGCGGGACCGCAAGGTCACGAGTTCGATCCCCTGCATAAACCTTCTTGGTTGAATCACACATTACTGCGTGTGGTTTACGTACCGACGTGGTTTGCGCCATCACTGCGTCGATCGACTTCACAAGACTCGAAAGAAAGTAGCGGTGCCTTTCACAACAAAAAAAAACATCAGCTTTTCGAATCTAAGCACGTTTCGTCCTGTTATAAGATATTTTTTTTATTCTATGCGAATTGGTATATATGCTCCACATATTGCTAACTACTATTATTTTATCAGATTATTCGTTGTACATAATCCGTGTACAAAACGTAAACCCGTATGTAATATACTTGCTTAAACTGAAAAAGCCTAACCAATTTTGTCCCAAAGCAAGAAAGTTTAGATTTTGTTTTCAAATACATATAAATATTGGAAATTTACTAATGCGGAATTAAGTTTAACCCATTATTTATGACTCGAACAATTAAAGCCTCGCACGTCGGAAATGTCGTTTCCACACACGTGCACACGTAGTGCCAAGTATCGTAAATTTCATTAGTGAAAGAGATATTGGTACGCGAGTAAACGTTTGAGACATGAAATGATGGACGGTCGTTGGTTAAATGACACGTGTTCCACGTTGGTAAATGAAGGAAGAAATGTACGATGTGTAAAAGATGAAACGAGTCGGAAAATCGCCACGGAGCCGTGAAGGGTCACGACTTGATTGGCGCTTAGTCATCGAAGTTTCAGCCGCGCTTTGGACGTAATGGTCGACGAAAGATAGAAAGATTCTGACTTTTGGGCTGATTTTGGAGCATGATCCTCCATTACTTATCACTTGAATTCAACCATTATTTGGATGAATAACACCTCTCAATAAGTGACATTACATGGTCTTGATTGCCATTAGTTGACTAGATGAGAGGTCATCTTACACACACTACAAATTGAGGCTCTTGACTCAATTTGAAGAACACACTTCACTCTTGTTTAGTTCAGATTTTTCTGAAATTCTTCCTCTCTAGCATACTTTCACACACTCAAAGGTTCTTCTTGAGAAACATTTGAGTTTCCTCTGCTCATTTTTTTAGTTGTTGTTTTATCTTGGGAGACAATTGCCCATATCGTAAAAGGATATATACGGGGCAATAATGTCTTAATGACATAGTGAATATCACTCGACTCAGCAGCGCAATTATAACGTTACCAGATTTAGTGTCTCTTGGTTTCAGACTATCAAGATCTAAAAGCTTGTTGCAATTGGAACAAAGACTTAGGACAGACTCAAGAACGAAGACCAAAATCATCAAACTTGTTGTCGTTGTCACAACTCTTGTTAGGCTTCAAGCCTGTTGTCACGACCCGAACCTCGAGCCCGCGACTGGTGCCCTACCTGGGCACCCTTATACCCTCCCAACACATATACCAATAGCGGAAGAAATAAATGACACAATATAAAGCCGGCCAGCCGAGAAGGCTGCCACTGTATATATATATCAAACCTTAATACAATTCTACCTGAGTCCAACCCACATATGAATACATACCTCTAAGAGTTTGGACCCTATCTATGACGGGACAGGGCCCCGTCATGCCCCTGAATGTATAAAAACTTACAATACAGGGGATCCGTACAAAAAAGATAAGGCTCCGGAGTGAATAAAGCTTTTTCCCAAAAACTGAATAGAGATCCTAAGAGCGAGGATCAACAAACCGTGTACCTACGCATGCGGCATAAAACGCAGCGTGAAACTGAAAGTACTGTAATGAAGTCATAACAGTCTAATATAAAGCATGAGACATGTATAATAACCAAATAACAATACAAATGTGCCTTGCAAAAGTGATGAGAGTCAACTGTGTCTTTTAAAATATATTCCTTTTAAAAGTAAGACCAACCGTGTCATTTCAAATTATGAAATCAATACCATTTCAAAATATGAAACCAACTGTACCCTTACAAGATATGAAAGCCATGCCAAAATCAGGGACACCTGCCCTCAGAATATAACATCACGGGACTCGAACCCGCGTATGTAGGTATATAGCATCATGGGACTCAAACCCACATATGTATATATGGTAACATGAGATTTGAACCCAAATCATGGAGAGCTACTCCATGGAATAGTATAGTGTCAAGGGACTCTAACGTGGTACATCTATATATAATGTCGTCGGGAGAATAATATAATGTCATGGGACTCTAACCCACATACATATATAATGTCGTCGGGAGAATGATATAATGTCATGAGACTCTAACCCACATACATATATAATGTCGCCGGGAGAATGATATAATGTCATGGGACTCTAACCCACATACATATATAAATTAAATAATCTTTGACTCTCATTAAATACATAAAATGATCTATCATTTTATAAAACTCAAGGTGTTTTTACGTCATATACTGTTAAGTACTTGAACCCAAAAGTACCATGTACGTCCATCGTACATCCTTTCATTTTAAAACAACCAAGGCAATACCATGTCTTCCTTTTTAAAACAACCCAAGTACTACCAAGAAAATGGATATAACAACTTCCTTTCTAGACAACCAACTAGAACCATGTACGTCCGCCGCACATCCCTTTTATTTATAAACCCCAAGACACTAGCACTTGTAGCATCAATGCACTTTTTAAACTAAGTCAAGTATACTTTTAAACTCAAGTAACTTACTCTTTTAAAATCAAGTAAACACCTTTAAAATCAAGTAACCTATCTCTTTAAAATCAAGTAACTTCTTCTCTTTAAATCCATTAACTCGACTCCAATGCTTCCTAAAACTCTTACCAACATCTACCATAAGACTTGGTAAGGGCTTTAGGAAGAATTTAGACATGCATTTAGTAAAGAATCAACAACACGAATACCCCTAACTTCTAGGAGTAGAATCACTTCTCTTTATAAAATCAAGTCAAGCCTACTTCAATAACAAGGCAAGTATACTTCAAGAAACAAGTCATGTATACTTCAATAATCATGCCGATAGAAGGAAGAAGTTCACATACCTCTTTGGCTAATCCACACGGCAAGTAGAATATGCCGCAAGTAGTACTTCAACCTATAATGATCATAATACTTCTATCAATTCCAAGCTTTCTAAGGTAGAATAATACTAAGTAAAAGGTCTCTTATTCTACGGAAAATTGGGCAGCACTTCCCCTGTTTCTACGTACTTTTCCACTTTTTTCATGGCTCGAATTCTACAACCAACACGCCACATTTAAGGCACAACCAACAGTTAACCAAAGGGGATTACACGTTGTTAGGCGTATTTTGTATACGCTTTTTAAGTCATTTTTAGTTAGTATTTTACTCATTTTGTTGATGTTTAGTATAGTATTAGGGTCATTTTCCTTTCTTTTGTGTCACAGCGGTCAGGAATGGAGAAATGACGAAAAGGAGAGGAAATGAGCTTATTTGAGATGAAATTGCACACAAAAAGGCCAATAACTGAAGTCTAAAAAGTCCCGGGAAGTATAGAAGAGATCAGACGAAGTCCGGACGAAAAAAGGGACAAGAAACGAAAAATCGAAAAAAAAAGTCGTCACCGGCGCCGCGGCACCTGGCAGCAACGCCGACCCCTGAAATTTCCGGAAACTTGTAGATTTTTCGGCGCCGTGGCGCCCAATCTCTGGGCCACGGCGCCGACATGGGATTTTTGATGTATTGGGCCGAATTTGACACGTTTTCAGAGTCCAAAAGGGATAACTTTTCCTACCTACAAAACCTATATAATCCCTAAAACCCTTCTCATTTATCTATCATCCTTCAGACCTCCTCATACCACCATTCTACACTCATCCAGCTTGTAAATATTCCACAACACAACTCTTGGACGCTAGAAGGCTTGTAGATTTGTTCTTAAGTATATTCTTCTCTTTTGCTTTGTTTATTTCAGTTCATGTATGGAGATTGTATTAGTTCTTAGCGTGACTATGAATAGGAGCTAATTACTTATTAGGGATTTCCTTATGATTCGCTTGAAACTCTTATTCATGAATTAATGCATTAGTTTTGGTTTCTTCTTTATATAGTTGAGATTTATTCAATAATTGCTTTGATTGTGTCACGACCCGACCCCGGGCCCACGACTGGTGCCCTACCTAGGCACCCCGTACCGGTATACATCAGAGAAAAGTAGCGGAACTTACATATAACTCAAAAGAAATAAATAACAGGCTAGACGATAAGACCACCTTCCAAAAGTATACACGTAACTCAAAAAAAGCAGTTACCTTTTTTTTACAACCCAATCCACAAGATATGACTACTGTTACACCCCGTAATTCAGGTCATGCTATGAGAACGTACGACAGGAGTTAAGATTTAAAATTTTAGAAAGATAGGTTGTCAGAATGATTCGGACGGGTTTTAGTCAACTTTGGAGCGACATATCTCCTAGTTCATTAAGAGTTTGTAGGTGTTTCAAAGGCCTAGCATGTATTTCGATGAGTCTAGTTCCCAACGCAACCAACCGTTCGTCGATAGTACATCATAGTAGAAAGTTATGGAGGTTACAAGTTCGGTCTTGTGATCGGCGAGAAAAGCAACATCGGTCGGGAGCCACGCTGCGGGAAGCGGCGCAGCGCGGAAGTTCCAAAAGTTCACAGAGGTTTCAGCGCCGTTTGCGGGCATGGCGCGAGGCGGAGTTTTTGGCGGAAAACTGAGGAAAATCAGATATTTTCTTTTAAAAAGGCCATGGGAGGGTGACAAGTGTCCCCCCATCTGATTTTTGCATGTCCTATTTATTTACCAAGTCTTCAAGACTTGGTCATTCTTCAAAGCTCCTTCTTCTCTCTAAAATCTCTCTTCCTTCTCTCTAAATTTCCTCTCCCTTCTCCCTAGAAATTCAAGATGGAACCTAAGCTTAGTGAAAAATCTGAAAAGGTGGTAAGAAGGAAACATGTTGACAAGCTTGTAGGAGGATTGTGGAAAGAAGACAAGTGGATTTTGTTGGACTAATTTGGGGTAAGCTCTAAGGTAACAATCCTTTCTCTTTTGCTAGTAAATTGGATTGCATGTGTGGAAGAAAGGATTTGTAGTTGTCAATATTGCCTTTAGATATATTGCATGTAGAAATTAGATAAGAATTTGGATTAAAAAGGAATTGGATAAGAAGTTATGTTGTTATACCTCAAAATTCCCAAATTGGACTTGTTATACCCCGTATTTCCAGAGTATGTACGTAAGGGCGTACGTATTATAATTTGAGCCTTAAAGTTGGCAAGATTCGAAAATTTGGGCACAAGTGCCGAAAAGAGTCGTTTTTCGACGAAACGTTTCCACAGCTTTCGTAGGGAAAATTCCGGCTATGTCATTTATTATTTTTGCGGATTTTTCCGAGAGACGAAACATTTTGGACCAACGAGAGGGCGACACTTGTCACCCTCTAATTGGAAGTGGTGGACGGCAAAGGGTCGAGGAGTTGGTAGGATATTTGTGCAAGTTGGTGTGGTAGATGGATAAGGTGCACTTGGCTTAATCCTAGCCCTACACACTAACACTTGGATGAATCTTGGCCCTTGGTTGGCCTTTGCTTGACCTATAAATACCCTCTAAGTTGATGAACTTCTTCATCCAAAATTTCTCTAAGTGTTAAAATCCCTCCTCTCCCTCAACCTTGTTCTCGTCCAAACACCACCTCTCCCTCTTGAAGGCCTCAGTAAACCCCCTTGCCTAGTGGTTCTAGCGAGAACCCCTCCCCAGCCTAGTTGTGCTAGTCGAAATACTACCACTTGGTAGAAATGTATTCTACAAGTATTGTTATAATGCCCAAATTACTTTAGCCAAATACCTTGTAGTACTTTCCAAAGTACCACTTTATCTGAAAAACCAGGAAAAATACGATTATACTTTCCTTTAGCCACAAAACGAAACCCTAAGGAAAAAACCTTCATAGTCGGTTGAAGTGTTAAGTAGAAGTTGGTTAGAACTTCTAAGGGTTGTTGGAGGCGGGTTGGAGCGCACAGAGTAGGAGCTAAACCTTGCTCAGGAACGACATATAAAATCGGAAAATATTGGGCTTATCGAGGTAAACATTCTTGACCTTACATTGTAATTGGAAATTACATGTTGTAGGAGTATATAGTTAAGTATACTATATATAGAATCGAACATAGTTGTGCGGCAATGTCTTTTGACTTAAGCTGAATAATACTTACAGCAATGTCTTGCGACTTAAGCTGAATTTTAAGAAGTGGCGGGCTGTAATTACATAGGACTGTATTCAAAGATACTTGTGTAGTATTCTTGTGAGTAGAATTGTACACGTCAGGTTAGGCGTGCAAACCCCCGGTTGGCTTAGTGGCCGGCCTCGATAGAGGAGGAGATTTCTGTTGTTGCGGGAGGTCTTTGCCAATTTTTACGTAGAATATTCTACCTTGAGATCTAGGGTGTTTATAGGCGCCGTGTGGCCTCATAGGTTGAAATACTACGTGTGGCGTGGTCTACTTGGCTTAGGTGTAGCCGACGGTTTGAGGTACTTGGGCGCTTTGCTATTAGTCGTGTCGTCGCGAGGTATGTGAACCTCTTCCTATCTGTTCTAGCATGATAGGTGTATAACTAGGTAGTACGGTAGACGTATATGTGTTTAATGTATTTGATTGGTTTGAAACATAAAGTGTTATAACGGCTTTATGGGAAGTTGGTTATAACAGCTTTATGTAGGTAAGAAAATGCTTTGTGGTTTCAAAGGGTCGATTTGACTTATAACTGATTTGATGTGTAGTAATAAAGAACTTGAAGTGTTTCAAAAGACCTTTTGAAAGAAGAGTAATACTTGGCTTTGAAAACATAAGAGTTGTACTAGCTTTATGGGAAGTTAGGTATAACGTCTTAAGAATGATAAAGAAGAATGGTTTCTTGATTTTTAGAAGATAAGAGACTTGACTTAATGGTATTGATATGAATTTTGTTAAAAGTGTGAAACCTCATTCGTGAGTAATGAGTACTTGGTTTTAAAAGGAATAATGTTTCTTGATTTGAAATCGAATGAGTATCGACAAACCACCTGGGCGTTAATAAAGGAAAATGTATTGAATAATGAAGTATGGTATTAGCACGATGAAACCTCCATCTGCATGGAAGCTAAGATGAGACAAAATGATATTACATTTCCTAGATCATGGTGCTTAATAAGATTGATTATAAACAAGAATAACCTACTCACATATAAGACATATGTTTCTCAAAACGTTTAAAGGAGAATTATGTTAAAACTATAAACTACGAAACCTTTTCTAAAATGAGAAACTTGAGCATTTGAAATTAGGCAAACTTGAACGTTTG
This sequence comes from Przewalskia tangutica, assembly GCA_029844215.1. Classification (NCBI taxonomy): domain Eukaryota; kingdom Viridiplantae; phylum Streptophyta; class Magnoliopsida; order Solanales; family Solanaceae; genus Przewalskia; species Przewalskia tangutica. Next base: position 89,588,061 of record CM056719.1, read on the forward strand.
GAAAATAAGGTTGTTACTTGATTTTACAAAGGAAAGCATTTTGGTTTACTTAACAATGTTAGTCACTCAATTTTTATACTACGGGTATAGGGTGACCTTGGTAAAAGAAATGGATCTTAAAAGGAATTTAACGTCGTAGTACCAGGAGTTAAAATCCGGACTTTGGCATAAAATGAAAGTACCTTGAGTTGTGTATAACTTGCCTATGCTTGTTGTTATGAAACTTGACCATGTTACGTGTGATAGCCTTGTTGTGCAAGTATTGTGTTCTACTTGACTACCAGTTCATCCGAATGTATTTCACTTGACTCACGGTTCATCCGGAATGTATTTCACTTGACTACCGGTTCATCCGAATGTATTTCACTTGACTACCGGTTCATCCGGAATGTATTTCACTTGACTAGGTTCATCCGGAATGTATTTCACTTGACTAGGTTCATCCGGAATGTATTTCACTTGACTCTGGTTCATCCGAATGTATTTCACTTGACTAGGTTCATCCGGAATGTATTTCACTTGACTCTGGGTTCATCAGGAATGTATTTCACTTGACTCTGGTTCATCCGGAATGTATTTCACTTGACTACGGTTCATCCGGAATGTATTTCACTTGACTACCGCGTAGGTCTGTGGACCCGCGTAGGTCATCCGCCTCGTCGTGGGACTATTTCACCCGCGTGAGACTATTTCACCGCATGGATCCTGTGGATCCGCGTGAGTACCATCGCGTGCTCGCGTGGGACTATTTCACCCGCATGGATCCTATGGTCGGATCCGCGTAGTACAAGCGCGCGCTCGCGTCATGGGTAGCAAATCCATGGCATATATAATAAACCATCCGATTGGAGCATACCCGTGGGCCACTCATCGTGTCAGTATGTCCAAAGTTAATAAAAAGAATAACCCTGGGTTTACCGGTAATATTATATATATAACATAGCTCATCCTATCATACATACATAAGCACTACCGGCCTATCATATCATAACATAAGCACTACCGGCCTATCATATCATAACATAAGCACTACCGGCTTATCATATCATAACATAAGCAAGTTAAGAAAATACCCTAACTTCTTATTAACATTATTAATATATCTCTCTCATTTTAGTATACCTAAGGCACCAGCATGTCTTTTAATAGAAAATCAGAATTTAACCCAAGTACCGTATCTTAACCTTTTAAGAAATAACTCCTTTTATACAAAAATTCCAAGATACTAATCACCATAGTATCAAGTTACGATTTCTTTTCAAAGCAAGTCACATTTCCTTTTAAAACTATCTCAAGCTTCTAAATTAAGTGACTTCATTTCTTGTAAAACCTTAGGCAATTCATGCCTTAAAACCATTTTCCTTCCACAAGTTCAAATCATCAAAACCTTTCTCCAATAAACTTTCACAAACTAATATAACCAACTCCCCATAAAGCCGTTATATTAGAGTTAAACAATAGTAAAACACATTCCCTTAAGTCGAGGATTTTTATACTTTTCTTTTAAAGCGAAGCAAGTATCAAATATTTATAACAAGCGAAGATTTCCAAATCATGTGCGTCTCACCGCATACTACATAGGTACAACTAATCATGCTCGAGAGATAGGAAAGCTCCACATACCTCTTGGTCGATCCACAAGCTAAGTCAATTTACGCACGTAGTATGTCAACCTAAAATGACCACAATACGTTTATCAAGCTCTAATTACAATGCAGAATTTTTCCAAGTTAAAGTCACCAATTTCCTACGGAAAATTGGGCAGCGTTTCCTTTGTTTCTACATACTTTGCCACCTTTTCCAAGGTCGATTTTTAACGCTCAAATGCCATGTTTAAGGCTCAACAACCAACCAACACCAAGGGGATTACACACCTAAACTTTGGTGTGTAAATTCAACCCACAAGTTACAACAACTAACCCAACAAGTCTAATGTAGTATTTAGGCAACAACATGCTCATAATATCCCCCAAACCAATTCTTTCATAATCAAACCCCATTTCTTACATGCAACTACTCTAAGTGCATTTTTTTCCAACTACAAGTTCTTCCTATTAAACATGCAACGCCCAATACCAACTACAAGAGAAGAAATGTTACCTTGAGTTTTAGCCAAACTTAATCCAACACCTTGCTAGCCTTTTTCTCCAAGAACACCACCACAATAGTCTTCACAAGCTTGTAATAACCTTTCCTTCCTATTACACTTTTCAGATTTTTCCCTTAGGCTAGAATTCCTCTTGGGAATTTAGAGAAGGATGAGCTTTTTAATTTAGAGAGAGATGAAGTGTAAAGATGAAAAGTTGAATGAAATGACCAAGCCTTGGTCAATATAATGCATGTGAGAAAATCGGATGGGGACACTGTCACCCTCCCATGGCCTCTTTTAAAACAAAAATCAGACTTTCTAAGTTTTTCCGCCCAAAATTCCGCCTCGGCGCGCACGCTTCGTGGCCATGGCTGCGAATCTGCGGACACTCGGAACTTTAGGCGCGCGGCCGATTTCGGCGCGCGCCATGAATTCCACGCCTTGGCTCGCCGCCTCCGCGCCCGCGGCCACGAGGCCCTGGCCGAAGTTTTATGATTTGAGTCCTAACTCCTTCCGCGTGGCCCCATACGGCACGAACCACGAGGTATAACATTCTCCCCGCTTAGAAACATTCGTCCGAATGTTCCTTCTAACTTACACAAAACACAATATAAACATATCTTCTTAACTATTCCTTAGCAAATAAGAATGCTCCCGAGCCACAACATTACTCAAGCATAATCAACCAAATTAACGATCAGTAGGAAAGGGGGGTTACCTGGAGGTATAGGGAATAAGTGTGGGTATTTCTTCATCATATCATCCTCCGCTTCCCACGTCATCTCCTCACTGTTCTCGTTCCGCCATAAAACCTTGACGGAAGCCACCCCTTCGTCCGGAGTCGTCTAACTTGACGATCGAGTATCGCTATGGGACTCTCCTCATACGACAACTCCTCTGTCACCTGGATATCCTGAATCGGGTGCACTCTAGATGGATTTCCAACGCATTTCCGTAACATAGACACGTAAAAAAAACTGGATGTACCGCCTCAAGATCGGACGGCGGATCCAACTCATAGGCAACCTTGCCCACTCTTGGACAATCGATCGACCCAATGTACCTTGGTGAGTTTCCCTTTCCTCCCAAATCTCATCACACCGCTTCATGGGTGACACTTTCGAAAGACCCAATCCTTGACCTCAAACTCTAAGTGTCGGCGCGATGATCTGCGTATGATTTACGCCGACTCGGGCTGCCAATAACCGCTCTGGATAAGCTTCACCTTATCCATCGCTTGAACCAAATCGGCCCGATTAATCGCACTTCTCCCACTTCAAACCAACCTATCGGTGACTGCACTTCCTCGTATAAGGCCTCATAAGGCGTCGTCCGAACACTAGAATGGTAGCCGTTGTTATAAGCAAACTCCATAAAAGGTAAATGATCCTCCAGTACCCCGAAATCAACAACACAAGCCCGCAACATATCCTCGAGTGTTGCGGATAGTGCGCTCGGCCTGTCCGTCCGTCCGAGGATGAACGCCGTCTTGAGACTCACTGTGTCCCCAATCCCATACGGAAAGACCTCCGAGTTAGCGTGGCCCAGGCTCTCTATCGATATAATCGACAGGGACTCGTGCAATCTCACAATCTCTCTAATATATAATCTGCATAGTCCTTGGTGAAAATGTCGTCTGGTTTGGAAGAAAGTGGGTGATTTCGTCGACTGTCAACAATAACAAATGGAATCATGTCTCCTGCAGGTGTGAGGTAACCACGTAATAAAGTCCATGTTGACCACCTCCCACTTCCACCGGAATATCAATAGCACTGTAATAGCCCGGGCTTACGGTGCTCAACCTTAACTGCGACAATTAGGACATCGGGCAACAAAACCGGCCCGTCCTCTTCAAACCATCCCACCAATACATGCACTGAGGTCATGGTACATCTTAGTCGACCGGATGAATCGAATAACGAGCACCGTGCCTCCCACGAATCTGTGACGAAGTCTGCCACATCGGAACACCTAATCGGCCCTTAAACCTTAGCACCCGTCGGTGCTACCTCAAATAGACTCTTCTCTTCCCGAGAGCTGCGTCTCGATGCGTGCCAAAATCGGATCCTCATATTGTCGCCTCTTCACCTCGCCGGCGATGGAAGACTGGCGGCCTCTCGAACCAATTAGTTACCAGCGGAATCAACCAAACGAACGAACAAGGCTTGCTAATCGGTGTAACTCTCGGACCATGTCCTTCTTCCCTGCCGCACTTCGACGGACTACCCGTCAATCTGCGACTAAGGGCATCTGCAACTACATGGCCTTCCCGGTGGTATAGGATATCAATATCACAATCCTTAAGTAGCTCCAACCACCGTCTCGCGCAAATTCAGTGCCTCGATCGAAGATATCTGGAGTTTCTGTGGTCTACGCAAATATCCACATGAAATCTATATAAGGAAATTGCCTCCAAATCTTCAGTACGATTTAAGCTGCCAGACTCTAAATCGTGAGTAACGTAATTCCTTTCTTGCTTCCTAACCGCCGAAACATAAGCTCTAACCTTATCGTGTTGCGTCGACACAACCTAGCCCAACACCCAACGTGTTACAATAATACCCTAACCTCTAGTCTCAAGAGGGTTAGAAGCTATGTCGTGGTCAACTTCTCTTCCAATAAGCTGGAAGCCTCTCTTGCACTTGCAAAATATTCGAGCATCCTTAATCTCGATTATGGTTCTGTTTCCCTTTCTGTTGCAACCAAACTTGGTTACTATACTTGGATCTGATTCCTTTGCTTGCCGCATGGCTAAGACTTCCTGCCAATCACAATTTAGGGGGAAGACTTCCTTGATCTTGTCAAGTAGTAATCCTATTATCCTCTCTCAGCTCGTAGAGCTTATAGTCCGGTGTTCAACCTCAATTCACGGTATTACATAATCCAATGACTTGTCAAGATTTCTTATCGTTCGAGTGTCTACTCGTCTTTCCTTTATAAGTTAATTCAAGTTGTCCTGGGGTCCTTTACCTCTCCGTATTCTCTTACTATCTTTCTCGTCAGTACAGATGCTACTACCTTTCCTCGAGGTGTTCCTACTGCCCATTACCTACTAATGGTCTTACACTAGTTCGGGGTAACCGTGTCTCGTGCAACTTACATAACCATAGTTGTATTCTCTTTTATCCTTTTGGTCATAACCTACCTTATGCTTATTAATAGTAAAGTGTTTCTAATTTGATCCATAATCGTACAGTTTCAAACATGTGTACTACCTTCATTTTTCTTACGACACTTCCCTGACCGTTTCGTGACGTCGTTCTTAATTACCCCCAACATAATACTTTTTCCACGGTTATCTAAAACTGTAACTTATGGCATGACGATACTGAAGACCTACCGGTCTCCCATCCTTCGTCTAACTATATGGGTACACATAACCCATGTACGTAAGACTATCCTTTTATGTATGGGAGAGAACTTATCTCCTTCAATAAACTTTCCTTGGTGTCACAACCCTAATCACGCGTCCTCTCGTGGTCTGTAAATATCTAATCATTACGAACCGCCTTAAAATCGTGTAGATTTTCAAAACCTACCAAAGATGCCCTCAGCTTTCCGTCGGCAGCGCCCGTACTTATTTTATTCTTGCCTTGCACATTTCCTTGAAATTATCCGGAAGGTCGTGGCGCTGACCGCCACACCAAACCAACTCCAATTACCTCGAGGAACTTAACATAAATTCCTTCAAATTCAAGTATTACTTACCTTCTGCGTCAATTTTTTTCCCAACGAACAAGTCACACAAACTTATTAAAAACAATGATGCCAAAGAAGGAAGGATAATTCACGGGTTACTACCACTTCCCTTCCTCTCCACTCGATAAACTGCAGGAAAATTGGTACAGAATCAATCTCTTCTGTAGTCCACGTTGGCAAAACATGACGCCAACTAGACCGTACTCATAAAGAACTCAAAGTCAGTCATAACAGCACACCAAGTGTCCGAAGACTATATCGTTACTGACAATTATTATCTGCCGACTCAGCTAACACCCAACACTCCCGTGTGTGGTTACCACATAAAGTTTCTCTTGGATTCTGGATTGATTTCTTTGACACTTGGTTGCTCACTTCCTTACGGTCGTACTCTTTTAGTACTTCCAAACTTATTCTAGCTTACGTACATAACTTCCATAATAAAGCCGCCTTGATCTTGGAGTTACTAAGTTAAAACAATATAAGGTCATTTCCGGCGCTCACAACCTGGTTCCGGTGGGATACGTCTGCGAACTCGTAAAATGATTAATTAGACTCGGCCTTGTACCCTCGTGACCCTGTCACGTAGCGGGACTACTATCAACTGATCCCACCCCATAAACGGGTATACTAACTTCTCATAATACCATAGTCGTGTCGTCTTGGTCACAACAACCATTACTTACTCCACAAATCTCATCCGTACTATCCTCTTAAGCATACCACGTAGCTTAATTTACAAACATAGTATCCCATTGGGCCCCTTAATTAAGCTTCTTAAGGTTCCATTACTTTTTCCGACAACTCATCATCTCCTAATTATCTCAAACTAGCACGTAAAACCTCGATGAGAGTTCCTTAACTGTTCACACCTTCCCGGTATCTATTTAGTCCTTACAAATCCTGGTAATCTAAAATCATTCTAGGCAACACATATGTGACCCTCGTAAATCCGTATAGGTATGCGTCACAATACCAACTATACTACAAGTATTACCAACCACGGATCAATCCACATAATCTTCTCCGGCTGCTGCTTCGCCGTGGCTGCAAACACCATAACTGTTAGGGAGAGACGACCACAACCACACTCTATATCGCACGATCTTAGAGTGAGAAGAAATGGAAACCAATCCTAAATATCCTGCAGCCTCACGATTATAGATGTGGTGCACAACACACCGATAATCAAGACTACTAGATACGGCTGTAGACTCTTTCCGAGGATTAATCGCTCTGATACCACTTTTGTCACGACCGAACCGGACGTGGCCGGTGCCTTAACGGGCACCCTAGTGACACAACATCGAGAAAACCAGCGGAATGTAAACTCAAGATAAACAACCATTAAGATATAGAATAGTCTAGCCCAAATCAAGCTAACCTAAAAGTACATAAACCAACGATTACATCCTTAACGAACCAAGTTCGACAAGACTACGAGCCTCTAAGAATGAATAACACTATGACGGGACGGGGCCCGCCATACCACTGAATGTACAAAAGTCTACAACCTCGAGAATCGTACCAAAAAGCGAGGCCTCGGAGAAATGGAGCCTTCGAGAACCGAACCGTGATCCTAAGAGTGCGGATCGCAAGCTATGAACCTCAACTGCGGCATGAACGCGGCCCGAAGGAGTCGATCTGACATGTACCAAATATGCGAATCGGAAAATACCGTAATAATATCATAAGTCAAAATATAATTTGGAGTTATAGCCGAAAATCGGTTTACCTTGCTGTGCCTTACTAACAATGAGAGTAACAAATGTATATATATCTGCATAAAAATAGGAGGCTCGTGATCAAAGCGGTACCTCGCCCGTAGTATCATTAAGCAATCCTACTCGGGACTATTTCACCCGCATAGGTCCTGTGGACCCGCATGAGGTCATCCGCCTCGTCATGGGACTATTTCACCCGCATGGGACTATTTCACCCGCATGGATCCTGTGGATCCGCATGAGTACCATCGCGTACTCGCATGGGACTATTTCACCCGCATGGATCCTATGGTCCAGATCCGCATGAGTACAAGCGCGCTCGCGTCATGGGTAGCAAATCCATGACATAAATAATAAACCATCCTATTGGAGCATACGTGGGCCACCCATCGTGTCAGTATGTCCAAAGGAAATAACAAGAATAACCCGGGGTTTACCCGTAATAATATATATATAACATAGCTCATCCGGCTATCATACATACATAAGCACTACCGGCCTATCATATCATAACATAAGCACTACCGGCCTATCATATCATAACATAAGCACTACCGGCTTATCATATCATAACATAAGCAAGTTAAGAAAATACCCTAACTTCTTATTAACATTATTAATATATCCTCTCTCATTTTAGTATACCTAAGGCACCAACATGTCTTTTAATAGAAAATCAGAATTTAACCCAAGTACCATGTACTTCTAACCTTTTAAGAAATAACTCTTTTATACAAAAATTCCAAGATACTAATCACCATAGTATCAAGTTACGATTTCTTTTCAAAGCAAGTCACATTTCCTTTTAAAACTATCTCAAGCTTCTAAATTAAGTGACTTCATTTCTTGTAAAACCTTAGGCAATTCATGCCTTAAAACCATTTTCCTTCCACAAGTTCAAATCATCAAAACCTTTCTCCAATAAACTTTCACAAACTAATATAACCAACTCCCCATAAAGCCGTTATATTAGAGTTAAACAATAGTAAAACACATTCCCTTAAGTCGAGGATTTTTATACTTTTCTTTTAAAAGCGAAGCAAGTATCAAATATTTATAACAAACGAAGATTTCCAAATCATGTGCGTCTGCACTACATAGGTACAACTAATCATGCTCAAGAGATAGGAAAGCTCCACATACCTCTTGGTCAATCCACAAGCTAAGTCCAATTTACACGTAGTATGTCAACCTAAAATGACCACAATACGTTTATCAAGCTCTAATTACAATGCAGAATTTTTCCAAGTTAAAGTCACCAATTTCCTACGGAAAATTGGGCAGCGTTTCCTTTGTTTCTACATACTTTGCCACCTTTTCCAAGGTCGATTTTTAACGCTCAAATGCCATGTTTAAGGCTCAACAACCAACCAACACCAAGGGGATTACACACCTAAACTTTGGTGTGTAAAATTCAACCACAAGTTACAACAACTAACCCAACAAGTCTAATGTAGTATTTAGGCAACAACATGCTCATAATATCCCCAAACCAATTCTTTCATAATCAACCCCATTTCTTACATGCAACTACTCTAAGTGCATTTTCCAACTACAAGTTCTTCCTATTAAACATGCAACGCCCAATACCAACTACAAGAGAAGAAATGTTACCTTGAGTTTTAGCCAAACTTAATCCAACACCTTGCTAGCCTTTTTCTCCAAGAACACCACCACAATAGTCTTCACAAGCTTGTAATAACCTTTCCTTCCTATTACACTTTTGATTTTCCCTTAGGCTAGAATTCCTCTTGGGAATTTAGAGAAGGATGAGCTTTTAATTTAGAGAGATGGAGTGTAAAGATGAAAAGTTGAATGAAATGACCAAGCCTTGGTCAATATAATGCATGTGAGAAAATCGGATGGGGACACTTGTCACCCTCCCATGGCCTCTTTTAAAACAAAAATCGGACTTTCTAAGTTTTTCGCCCAAAATTCCCGCCTCGGCGCGCTTCCCGTGCGGCTGCAATCTCCTGCGGACACTCGGAACTTTAGGCGCGCGGCCAATTTCCGTGCGCGCGACCATGAATTCCCTCGCTTGGCGCCGCGGCCACTCCGCCTCGCCGCGCACGAGCCTCGACCAAGTTTTCTGATTTCGAGTCCTAACTCCTTCCGCATGGCCCCATACGCACGGCCTGAACCACGAGGTATAACACATGATTTGTACCTAGACTGCCGGCAGTGAGGAAGGAGTTCCACGGGCATGAGGGATGACTTTGAGGACGTGAGTCCCTGACTTGACATGACTGCTTTTATGTTGTGAACTGTAGTTTGGTTATCATACATGTCTCCTGCTTTATATAGACTATTATGATTTCATTTACAGTATTTTTACAGTTTCACATACTTGGTACTGTTATCGACCTCCTTGGGCTGCGTTCATGCCGCAGTAGGTACATCGACGCCGATCCCCGCTTATAGGATCACCTTTCACGTGTTGGGAAGCTCCGTTTCTTGGAGGCTTATCTTTGGTATGTTACCACAGTGCAGGGTTCTTGTACATTCGGGGTATGGCGGGGCCTGTCCGTCATAGTTGTTGTCACTTCTTAGAAGTGCATGTAATCTTGTTGTGGGCGAGTCCGTAAATGTGATAACTGTTCGGGTATTTATGTATATATACTGAAGGCAACTGTTTTGGTTGGCCTGTTTATTTATCATGTCTCTTAATTCATGTTCATGTTTTTATTTCCGCTGATTTTCTCTGATGTTGTATCACTAGGGTGCCCGGGGTAAGGCACCAGTCACGGGCCCGGGTTCGGGTCGTGACAGGACTTTGTAGTTTGTATTAGTTGTTATATATTGTGGGGCAGAATTTTACACGTCCAAGTTAGGCGTGTAATCCCCTTTGTGTTGATTGGATTGTTGAGCCTTAAAGGTGGCGTGTTTGGCTATTGAATTCGGTCTTGAAAATGGTGGCAAAGTATGTAGAAACAAAGGAAGTGCTGTCCAATTTTCCGTAGGAATAAGGGACTTTTCCATTAGAAATGTTCTACGTGAAGATAAAAGGCTAATGGACGTATTATGGTCATTATAGGTTAAACATACTACGCGTGGTATATTGGACTTACAAGTGGATTGACCCGAACAGGTATGTGGAACTCTCCTATCTCTTGAGCATGGGTAGTTGTACTTATATAGTACGGTAGACGTACAAGACCTTGATGTCCCTTACTTGTTTTAAGAATGGCCAAGTTTGGTAAGTAAGGGGATTAACTCACTTCTTTAAAAAGTATTAATGATGTCTTAAGTTTTCAAAGTTAAGGGACTTGAAGTGTTTTAAGTATATGATACTTGTTTCGTTTTAAAAGTATAAGTCCCTTGGATATAGGGAAATGTATTTGACTAATGTATAAAGTTAATATAACGACTTTATGGAAAGTTGGTTATATTAGTTTTATGGAAGGTTAACAAAAGAAAGATTTACTCTAAGCAAGGTAAGTACGGATAAATGATTTGAATTTGTGAAAGACAAATTGATTTTAAGGCATTAAGTGCCTAAGGTTTTAAAAGGAAATGTGACTTGTCTTGAAAAGTAGTCATGACTTGATACTACGGTTATTAGTATCCTGGAAGTTTTACATAAAAAGGAGTCAGTCTTAACAAGGTTAGAGGTACGTGGTGCTTCGGGTTAAATTCTATGGATTTGATTAAGCAATAAGAAGGTGCCTTAAGGTCATAAAAATGAGATCCATTTTTTATGTTAATGAAAGTCTGAAGAAATTACGAAGTTTACTTGGACGTACCGACAGTGATGTGGGATTCCACGGGTATGCTTCCATTGTCTTAGTATGAGCTTACTTGGACGTACCGACAGTGATGTGGGATTCCACGGGTATGCTTCCATTGTCTTAGTATGAGCTTACTTGGACGTACCGACAGTGATGTGGGATTCCACGGGTATGCTTCCATTGTCTTAGTATGAACTTACTTGAACGTACCGACAGTGAGGTGAGATTCCACGGGTATGCACCTTGGACATGCTTACGATGAGGGATTCCGAGGCATGCAGTATGAGTTTACCTGGACGTACCGACAGTGATGTGGGATTCCACGGGTATGCTTCCATTGTGGTTGATCCTTGGACATGCTTACGATGAGGGATTCCGAGGCATGCACCTTGGACATGCTTACGATGAGGGATTCCGAAGCATGCGACCAGGATGCGGGTTAAATCCCCGGATACGATTATTACACCATGGATTAGCTCCCCATGAAGTCATGTACCCGAGATGAGGGATTCCACGGGCATGAGATATATATATATATATATATATATATACATGTGTTGTATGTGTGTACGCCGACAGTGAGGTAGGATGCCACGGGCGCGTCACATGGTTAGCTTTTATACCTAGCGGTCGGCAGTGATGGGGGATCCCACGGGTGCGTTTCGATGTTTAAGGGCTGGTGTTCATAGCCCTGGTGTGACTATGGTTCATATGTTGAGACAGGCTGTACAGGGTAAAACTGACTTTCATTACTTTCACTTCGGTAAGGCACAATGTACTGTTAATTGGGTATCATACATGTCATCGGCTTTTATTTTAGACTATTATGATTTAAATACAGTACTTTCAGTTTTACATACTTGGTACATGTTGTACTGACCTCCTTCGGGGGGCTGCGTTCATGCCGCAGGTTGAGGTGCATAGCTCGCTGATCCGCACTCTTAGGATCACTGTTCGGTTCTTGGAAAGCTCCATTCCTCCGGAGGCTTTGTCTTTTGGTACGGTTCCCTGAGGTAGTAGACTTTTGTACATTCATGGGGTATGGCGGGGCCCTGTCCCGCCACAGTTGTTATGTAAACTCTTATAGGTCTGTAGTTATACCTTGTGGGTCACTTAAAAAAAAAATTGAGGTAACTGCTTTTGGTTTTATATGTCCAGGAAGGTGGCCCTATCGGCTAACCTATTATTTATTTCATTGTTAAGTTTATGTATGTTCCGCTGATTATCTCTGACGTATACCAGTCGCGGGCCCGGGGTCGGGTCGTGACAAAAGTGGTATCAGAGCAGTTAGTCCTCGGAAAGTGTCTACAGACCGTGTCTAGCAGAGTCTTGATTATCGGTGTGTTGTGCACCACATCTATAATCAGGAGGCTGCAAGATATTTAGGATTGGTTTCCATTCTTTTACTCTAAGATCGTGCAATAGAGCTGTGTTATAGGTTGAACTCCCTCTGACATATTTTTATGTATCAGTTATGCCTCCACGCAAGGCAACCGCGACCCAGAAGGGCAAGGCAGCTGAGGGAGCTGCAAGTAGGACGCAGAGGGTTACGAGGGCACAGGCCCAGTCTTTACCTGAGGTGATGTTTCGGACGGCGAGTTCCACGACGTCGCCAGCCCCAGCAGAGTTCGGAGCGGCAGCAGCGGCTACTAAGACCGCGGTACCTGAGCCTCCAGTTCCACAACCAGGGGCAGAGTATAGGGATTACGAAGAGTAGATCATGTTGTTGACTAGCATTGTGGCAGGGCAGCGCTGCCAGGAGCCGGTAGATAACCCTAGAGCCGACAGTTTAAGGATTCAGGACTTTTTGAGTTGTAATCCACATGAGTTCTATGGTTCGAGGTCTGAGGAAGATCCTCAGGAGTTCATTCGGCAGGTGCAGCGGACTATGCAGATGCTTAGGGCCTCGGAGACGGAGTCCGTTGTGTTAGCTTCTTACCGGTTACGCGATATTGCGTTGAACTGGTTTGAGGCGTGGGTGTTGTCTAGAGGTGTGGGTGCTCGTCTAGCTGTTTGGGATGAGTTCACAGAAGCCTTCCTCGGTCACTTTTTGCCTCCTGAGACGAGGAGAGCCCACTTGGATAAGTTCTTGGCATTGAGACAGAATGGGAGGACCATCAGGGAGTACAACCTGGAGTTTGATTCATTGGCCAGGTATGCGCCCACTATTGTGGCGGACATGGCGGACAGAGTTCACCGCTATGTGATGGGGCTAAACCGTTATATGGTTACTGCGTATGCAGGAGTGGCTCTTGCCAGTGTGTATATTGCCGTAATGCAGCGTATGCACGAGGATTGAGGCGGGAGAGTGAGGCGGCCAAGTCAGCCCGGCCCGAGGCGGGGCAGCGTGGTTTGGGATAGCTTTCAGGGTGGACAGCCTCAGCAGCAGGCTGGGTCTACATTTTTGCCAACGCAGAGTGCCCCTTCCCGGTCTTCCGTGGGTGGTTTGACCGCCGGGATATTCGGGGCAGTCAAGGCTCGAGCGGCGAGTTCACAGCGTCCAAGATATAGTAGCGAGGAGGCCACCTTTGCCTCGGTGTGGTCACTGTGGTAGATCTCATTTTGGGGAGTGTCGGACTAGGTCGACAACTTGTTATGCTTGCGGCCAGCAGGGCCATTTGGCGAGATCGTCCACCAGGTGGCGGTGGGATGACCACGATCTATTGGATCAGTTGCGGGTTGTTCACCTTCAATGGCTAGGCATGATGTTCATGCACCGGCGGTATGGCGAGAAGGTCGTGGTAGCAATTCCCAGTTTTAGCGGTCCTTTGACCCGCCTATGTGATGTCAGGTATATCTTTGACCCTTTAGAGATTAGTATGCATGATAGGATTGTTGTATGATTTAATGTCATGAACGGAGGATATTGAGACTATGTACATATGATAGAATAAGTTGGTAGATACGAACAGGCAATCCTGTGAGGCCGTGAATGGGAGTAAGTGGTGATGGTTCACACTTTGGATTCGTTTTCCTGTTTGACTTACGATGAATGGATATGCGTGTGCGATATCTTAGGGTCACAAGTGGCATAATAAGGTCCCATTAAGCGTGAAGTACGAGGATGCACCGAGGAATATTAGATTGGCTCCAAAAGAACATTCGGGGACGAATGTTTCTATGGGGGGGGGGGGGGGGGAGAATGTTACACCCTGTAATTCAGGTCATGCTATGAGAACGTACGACAGGAGTTAAGATTTAAAATTTTAGAATAATAGGTTGTCAGAATGATTCAGACGGGTTTTAGTCAACTTTGGAGCGGCATATCTCCTAGTTCATTAAGAGTTTGTAGGTGTTTCAAAGGCCTAGCATGTAGTTCGTTGAGTCTAGTTTCCAACGCAACCAACCGTTCGTCGATAGGACATCGGAGTAGAAAGTTATGGAGGTTACAAGTTCAGTGCGCAGTCGAGCAGAAAAGCAACATCGGTCAGGGGCCACAGCGCCGCGGCGCCGGAAGTTCCGAAAGTTCACAGAGGTTTCAGCGCCGCGGTGCCGGCTGCAGGGCCGCGGCGCCGAGGCGGAGTTTTTGGCGGAAAACTGAGGAAAATCAGATATTTTCTTTTAAAAAGGCCATGGGAGGGTGACAAGTGTCCCTCCCATCTGATTTTTGCATGTCCTATTTATTGACCAAGTCTTCAAGACTTGGTCATTCTTCAAAGCTCATTCTTCTCTATAAAATCTCTCTTCCTTATCTCTAAATTTCCTCTCCCTTCTCTCTAGAAATTCAAGAAGGAACCTAAGCTTAGTGAAAAATCTGAAAAGGTGGTAAGAAGGAAACATGTTAACAAGCTTGTAGGAGGACTGTGGAAAGAAGACACGTGGATTTTGTTGGACTAATTTGGGGTAAGCTCTAAGGTAACAATCCTTTCTCTTTTGCTAGTAAATTGGATTGCATGTGTGGAAGAAAGGATTTGTAGTTGTCAATATTGCCTTTAGATATATTGCATGTAGAAATTAGATAAGAATTTGGATTAAAAAGGAATTGGATAAGAAGTTATGTTGTTATACCTCAAAATTCCCAAATTGGACTTTGTAGTTTGTATTAGTTGTTATATATTGTGGGGCAGAATTTTACACGTCCAAGTTAGGCGTGTAATCTCCTTTGTGTTGATTGGATTGTTGAGCCTTAAAGGTGGTGTGTTTGGCTATTGAATTCGGCCTTGAAAAATGTGGCAAAGTATGTAGAAACAAAGGAAGTGCTGTCCAATTTTTCGTAGGAATAAGGGACTTTTCCATTAGAAATGTTCTACGTGAAGAGAAAAGGCTAATGGACGTATTATGGTCATTATAGGTTAAACATACTACGCGTGGTATATTGGACTTGCAAGTGGATTGACCCGAAGAGGTATGTGGAACTCTCCTATCTCTTGAGCATGAGTAGTTGTACTTATATAGTACGGTAGACGTACAAGACCTTGATGTCCCTTACTTGTTTTAAGAATGACCAAGTTTGGTAAGTAAGGGGATTAACTCACTTCTTTAAAAAGTATTAATGATGTCTTAAGTTTTCAAAGTTAAGGGACTTGAAGTGTTTTAAGTATATGATACATGTTTCGTTTTAAAAGTATAAGTCCCTTGGATATAGGGAAATGTATTTGACTAATGTATAAAGTTAATATAACGACTTTATGGGAAGTTGGTTATATTAGCTTTATGGAAGGTTAACAAAAGAAAGATTTACTCTAAGCAAGGTAAGTACGGATAAATGATTTGAATTTGTGAAAGACAAATTGATTTTAAGGCATTAAGTGCCTAAGGTTTTAAAAGGAAATGTGACTTGTCTTGAAAAGTAGTCGTGACTTGATACTACGGTTATTAGTATCCTGGAAGTTTTACATAAAAAGGAGTCAGTCTTAACAAGGTTAGAGGTACGTGGTGCTTCGGGTTAAATTCTCCGGATTTGATTAAACAATAAGAAGGTGCCTTAAGGTCATAAAAATGAGATCCATTTTGTATGTTAATGAAAGTCTGAAGAAATTACGAAGTTTACTTGGACTTACCGACAGTGATGTGAGATTCCACGGGTATGCTTCCATTGTCTTAGTATGAGCTTACTTGGACGTACCGACAGTAATGTGGGATTCCACGGGTATGCTTCCATTGTCTTAGTATGAGCTTACTTGGGCGTCAAGCGGTGAGGTGGGATTCCACGTATGCACTCGACATGCTACGATGAGGATTCC
The DNA here is from genome assembly GCA_029844215.1 of Przewalskia tangutica. Classification (NCBI taxonomy): domain Eukaryota; kingdom Viridiplantae; phylum Streptophyta; class Magnoliopsida; order Solanales; family Solanaceae; genus Przewalskia; species Przewalskia tangutica. The sequence goes on from CM056719.1 coordinate 89,604,484, forward strand.
GAGGCACGCAGATGAGTTTACGGACGTACCTACGGTGATGTGGGATTCCACGTATGCTTCCATGTGGTTGATCCGACACGCTACGATGAGGATTAGAGGAATGCACCTTGGACATGCTACGATGAGGATTCGAATGTCACGACCCGACCTCGGGCGCATCGTGCCTTACCCCGCACCCTAGTGATACAACATCGTAGAAAATCGCGGAAATAAAAACATACAGATATGAAACAAGATAAAGAAAACAAGCTAACCAAAACGGTTGCCTTTTTGCATATATAGAAATTTGAACGATTTACATCCTTTACAACCACACTTTCTGCGATTACTGCACCTCTAAGAGTGTAACAACAACTATGACGGGACAGGGCCCGCCATACCCCAGAATGTACAAGACCCGACACCTCAGGGAAACATACCAAAAGATAAGCCTCCGGAGAAACGGAGCTTCCTAATCTGTTGGCGTGATCCTATGAGCGAGGATCAACAACCGATGTACCTCTACTGCAGCATGACGCAGCCCCGAAGGAGGTCGATTACAACAGTACCAAGTATGTGGCTCGAAATCAGTAAATGAAATCATAGTAGTCTATATAAAGCAGAGACATATATGATAACCAAACTACATTACATAATATGTAATCGCGTCAGTCGTGGACTCACGCCTCAAAGTCATCACTCAAATATAACTATGGGTCTCATGCCCGCAACATCAATCATGCGTGGAATACCTTCCTCATCGCCGCGATCACGATAACCAAACCAAGGAGTACATGAACACGTGTCCCACCTATGTCATAAAAAAAAACCGTGACGGCAAGTACGAAGGCTAACTACCGGATACCAAAGCCGCGTCATCAATCGACCGGGGCAATACGAAGCCAACTACCGGATACCAAAGCCGTACCAACAAATCTATATAACCATACCACGGTTGACCCGGGGCAATCGAAGCCAACTACCAGATACCACTGCGCCACGTGGTGGCGGGGCAAGTCACGAACTAACTACCGGATACTGGCCGGAATCACGAGACCGTCACAAAACTGAACGGGCAAGTACGAAGGCTAACTACGGATACCAAGCCGAATCAGCCACGACCTCGGGCAAGTACGAGCCAACTACGGATACCAAGCCGAATCGGTAAAACCTCATGGAGAGCTAGTCCATGGAATAATAATCAAGCGTGCGTGGAATGCTCGATCGCTGCAGACGCCCAAGTAAGATCATAACAAATCAGCCGCCCTCGTGAGACGCGGTGGTATAGAAATACAATACTAGCACGACAAGGCTATCACACGCAAACATAGGCAAGTTACACACAACTCGCGTACTTTCATTTTATGCCAAAGTCCAGGTTTTAACCCCAAAGTACTACGTACGTTAAATTCTTTTTAAAAGATCCATTTCTTTTACAAAGGTCGCCCGATGCCCATATTATAAAAATAGAGTGGGACCTACAACCGTAATTTCCTCCCGCGGGCCCCACGTGACCAATTCCGGAAAAAATAAAATTCCAAAAAGTCCGAATACCAAATCTGGGAATCCAATTCCCATTAACGAACCTTTTTCCTTCACAAAATCCGGAAACTTTTCCGTCGAAAAATCACATCTTTCTTTCTTTCCAAAATTACTGTCGTATTCTCGTACGTACGTCTTCACATACATACCCTGGAACTACGGGGTGTAACATTCTTCCCCCTTAGAAACATTCGTCCCGAATGTTCCTTCTAAGTCTCCAACACGCTTGCGCCGGTATAGTCTTCACTACCACATTTACAAAACCAATCATGCCACCAATGGCCATAATATAACACATGCGCAAAACTCGAATCCAAGCCAACGAGGAATCATCTCTAACGTCACAAAAGCTTCCACCCATGGTCTAAAGGATACTTTCTTCACCTCGTTACTTCACAAAATGATCACTTCCCTTCTCTTACTCGTCGTACCTTCTCGCATTACGAACTATTTCTAGTACACGTACCATACTCCAGTCATCGCTTTAGTTTCCAAAACCTTGGAGTCACTACCTCTAACTTGGTCATCTCACTAGCTTCACTTTCCTCTAATGCCATTCCCGGCCTTCACGATCCGATTCTGGTCGAACATATCCACAAACTCATACGATGGTTACCTAAATCTGAGCCTAGCACCCTCGTGACCCTACCTCAGCGGGACACCTCGAGCCGACCCACCTCATTCGGTGCGGGTTGACGCGATCCGCCTCAACCCGACCGCTATCGCGCCAAACTCTTGTTCCCCAATCCGGAGCAATCTTACTAATTCACGTCATGGAAGCTACCACTCCCATCTTAAACTACCCATGGAATTATCACACAAAACTCCACGTACTATGCACTCCGACAAGGATTAACCGTAAAATCTTTTACTCAAGACGGCCTTACATCTAAGGTCTCAAAATTCTCATCCCGCACTTAACCTTTTCACTAACTGTGCTTCTAAATCACATTTTTAACACAAAGCTATCCGATCATAACACTTAACACATCAACATAACATCAATACAAACTAGTCTCTGAGGTTAAGAATATACTGAAAATCAAATAGGCGGTTCAAAGGACCGCTAGAATCGAACTTCCACCACGACCCTGCGCGGCTGTGGTATGAACATCTGCCTCGCTATTGAAGGTGAAGAACGCAACTAATCCGTAGTCTGTGCTATCCCACTAGTACCACCCGGCCGGACGGTTTCTCGCCAAAATGGCCTGGCCGCATGTAAAGCAAACTCCCATACTAGCATGACACTCCTTATGGATTTTACTGATAGCCTGGCCCGAGGTAAGGGTGGCCTCATCCGCCAACACCACTACTCCCGAAATCGAACCCACGGTGCCCACCGCTCCTGAATACTCCGATGTCACGAAGGCGCGGAGGACCACTCATCTTGGCGGAGGTGCATAACTAGCCTGCTGCTGAGGCGGTCCGCCTCGAAAGTTACCAAAGGACCCTGCTGTTCTGGCCCTCTTCTGCTGATCTCGGTCATTCCGTCGACCCCTCCGCTCCTCACATCCAAGTGCATAAGCCTGCATGCGGGCAATGTCCATGCCCGGCTGAAGAGCTACACCCGAGCAACTCTCTGCTAGATAATCGTCAAGTCCTGTGACATATCGGTGCACTCTATCCTCCATGTCTGCCACTAACGCAGGGACATATCGGGCCAACGAGTCGAACTCCACGTTGTACTCCCGAACCGTACGCCCGTCCTGCCTCAACATCAAAAATCTGTCGGCCCGAGCCCTCCTCATCTGTGGAGGCAAGAAATGTGCAAGAAATGCCCCTGAGAACTCGTCCCATACAGCTGGAAGCGCATGCTCCCGACGGTTCCGTGAATCAAACCACGATCGCAGTATCACGCAGCCGATGCGAACCCAATATCACCGACTCTGCCTCTGAGGCCTTGATCACTCTCATGATCCGCTGTAACTGTCGGATAAACTCCTGAGGGTCATCCTCAGCTCTCGATCCATAGAACACTGGTGGACTGCAACTTAAGAAGTCCCGAAGTCTCCAACTATCGGCCCTGGGGTGCACTACTGGTACCACCGGCTCCCGTCTGTCCTCAAGTCTCGCCATAAACCTAACTAGTAACTGGGCCATCTCCTGCAACCCATATCCTGCGGTCGGCGTGGGGTGAGGCTCGGATATCGTGGCCTCGGTAGCTACCGCCGCTCTAAACTCTCTTTGGCGGCGTCGTAGAATCCGCCGTCAGAGCACCACGGTAAAAATCGGGCCTCTGCCTCGTAACCTCGTGCTCTACTCGCAGCTCCCTCTGCTGCCTTGCCCTTCTGGGCTCTGGTTGCCTTGCGTGGAGGCATAACTGATATAAAAGAATACGTCAGAGGGGGTCCAACTTACAACACAACTCTAAGGCACGATCTCAGAGTGAGAAGAATGGAAACCAATCCTAAATGTACTGCAGCCTCCTGATTATAGATGTGGTGCACAACACACCGATAATCAAGACTCTACTAGACACGGTCTGTAGACACTTTCTGAGGACTAACTGCTCTGATACCACTTTTGTCACGACCCGACCTCGGGCCCGCGATTGGTGCCTTACCCCGGGCACCCTAGTGATACAACATCAGAGAAAATCAGCGGAAATGAAAACATACAGATATGAAACAAGATAAAAGAAAACAGGCTAACCAAAACGGTTGCCTTTTTGCATATATACATAAATTTGAACAGTTACATCCTTTACAACCCCGCCACAACAAAGATTACAAACCTCTAAGAGTGTAACAACACCTATGACTGGACAGGGCCCCGCCATACCCGTGAATGTAAGAACCTACAACTCAGGGAAACATACCAAAAGATAAGCCTCCGAGAAACGGAGCTTCCTAATACTGTTGGCGTGATCCTATGAGCGAGGATCAACAACCGATGTACCTCTACCTGCGGCATGAACGCAGCCCCCCGAAGGAGGTTAGTACAACAGGTACCAAGTATATGAAACTGGAAATACTGTAAATGAAATCATAGTAATCTATATAAAACAGGAGACATATAAGATAACCAAACTACAGTACATAATATGTAGCGATCCGCGTCAGTCGTGGACTCACGCTCTCAAAGTCATCACTCAAATATAACTATGGGTCTCATGCCCGCAACATCAATCATGCCCATGGAATACCTTCCTCACTGCCGGCAGTCTACGATAACCACACCAAGGAGTACACATGAACACCAGGTCCCACCTGTGTCATAAAAAAGCATGCGGGCAATACGAAGGCTAACTACCAGATACCAAAGCCGCATCATCAACTGACCGGGGCAAGTACGAAAGCCAACTACCAGATACCAAAGCCGTACCAACAAATCTATATAACCATACCACGAAGCTGACCCAGGGCAAGTATGAAAGCCAACTACCAGATACCACCTGCGCCACACGTGGTGGCGGGCAATCTGAGACTAACTACCAGATACCAAGCCGGAATCACGAGACTTCGTCAAAACTGAACGGGCAAGTACGGCTAACTACGGATACTGCCGAATCAACCACGACCTCGGGGCAAGTACGAGAGCCAACTACCAGATACCAAGCCGAATCAGTAAAACCTCATGGAGAGCTAGTCCATGGAATAATAATCACAGAAGCGTACCCGTGGAATGCTCCGTCACTGCCGGTACGTCCAAGTAAGATCATAACAAATCAGCCGGCCCTCCATCGAGAGACGCGGTGGTATAGAAATACAATACTAGCACGACAAGGCTATCACACGCAAACATAGGCAAGTTACACACAACTCAAGGTACTTTCATTTTATGCCAAAGTCCAGGTTTTAACCCCAAAGTACTACGTACGTTAAATTCTTTTTAAAAGATCCATTTCTTTTACAAAGGTCGCCCGATGCCCATATTATAAAAATAGAGTGACTAACATTTTAAGTAAACCAAAACAACTTCCATACTTTCTTTTTAAACCAAATCAAGACAATACCATGCCTTCTTTTTAAACCAAATCACTTCTCCTTTTAAAGTCAAAGTTACCATTTTAAAACCAATGATAAAACCATTCTTTTGTTTTCATAAAGTCGTATAACTAACTTCCCATAAAGCTGTTATACCCCTTTATGTTTTAAACCAAATTAGGACAAAACCATGTATTTCTTTTAAACCAAAACTCTTCAATTCCTCAAGTCTCTTTTCTTTTTGAAATCAAGTTCCTTACTTTGGAAAATTTAAGAAAATTTATACTTGTTTATAATGATTCTTATTAAAGCAGCCATGATCTAGAAAATGTAATATAATTTTGTCTTATCTTAGCTTCTATGCAGATGGAGGTTTCTACTGGTTTTAATAATAATTAATTAGTCAATACATTTTCCTTTATTAACGCTGCAGTGGTTTGTTCGATACTTATTCCCATTCCCGAAATCAATATAACGTTATTATTTTAAAACCAAGTACTCATTACTCACGAATGAGGTTTCACAACTTTCTACACAATTCAAGTTCTTCACATATCATATCAAGTCAAATATAAGTCAAATCCTTTATCTTTTAAAATCAATAAACCCTTCTTTTACCTACATAAAGTCGTTATAACAAACTTCTCATAAAGCCGTTATAACACTTTATGTTTTAAACCAACCAAATTCACTTAGCACATGTACGTCTACCATACTACATAGTTCACAACACTCATGCTAGAAAAGATAGGAAGAGGTTCACATACCTCGCGACGATTATCGACAAAAAGCAAAAAGCTCCAAAATCAGAATCCCGCTAGCCTTTTCCACCCTTGGCGAATACGCTAGTCGTAGAACTTCAACCTATAAGGGTCACAAAAACGTCTATCAACCTCTAGATCTCTTCGTAGAATATTTCTAAGTACAAGGCCCCTTATTCTACGGAAAATTCGGCAGCACCTCCCCCCCGCAACCACATAAATCTCCTCCTCTAACAAGGCCTGCTACCAAGCCAACAACTACAAGGGGGGTTTACACGTCTAACCGGACGTGTTCAATTCTACTCCACAGTAATACTACACAAGTCTACTGTAAATACAGTCCAATGTAAATACAGTTCAATCCTTTATAATATTCATTCTACGTATAGTATACTCAACTATACATTACTACAACATGTAATATCCAATTACAATATAGGGGGGTAAAGATCTTTACCTCGATAAGCCCAAAATTATCCAAGTTTTAAGTCGATCCTGAGCAACGTTTAGCTCCAATTCCTTACGCTCCAACCCGCTCCAAGAAACCCTTAGAAGTTTCTAGACAACTTCTCTTAACACTTCAACTCCAACAAGTGAAGAACACTTAGGCTTTAAATGTGGCAACTCTCGGCCAAGGGGTAATTTAGGGGCTAGAGGTGTGAAATCTTTTCTAACTCTTGGTTACTAATCTTCCTAACACCCTAAGGAAGAACACTTCAAACTTTAAGAATTTTTGGACAACTTTTGCTCAAGAATATAGGCAAAGCCGAGAGCAAGCTAGGGAAGGGGAGGGAGTATTTCAAGCTTGGAAATCTCTAAGTGTGGATGAAAAAGTTGTTACACCCCGTAAGTCCAGGACATGTATAAGAGAATGTACGTAAGGAAATAAGACTTGGAAAATTAGTACGAAAGGAAGAATTGTTTTTCCGACGGAAAATCTTCCGGACGTCGGAAAGGAAAAATGTTCGTTGTTGAGAATTTGATTCTCAAAAGGCATTATTTGAAGAGTATGGAACTTATTAATATTATGGAAATTTATTTTTACGGATTTGGTCATGTGGGGCCCACCCGAGGAAATTTTGCATTTTTGTGGGGCCCACGAGGGTTACGGAATTTTATGGACGAATGAGAGGGCGACACGTGGCACCCCCTCATGTGGTCTTGGACGAAAATGCAAGGGGTAGAATGGTCATTTGACCTATGTAGATGATAAGTCTTGCAAGCTTGACATAATTGACTAGTCAACTTGCCACATAAGCTTAATCCTTGTGATAATCATCCTAACCTCACATTTGTGGACATCTAAACCCTCCAATATGTGTTATATACTAACTAGTAGCAAGACTTGGCATTTTCTACACTTAGAAAAAATTAGAACCCTTAGAGAGAGGAGAAGAGCTCTCGGGTTTGGCTAAGCTCTCACATGAAAAATTTGTAGTTTTGATCCATTAGCCACAAGACTTTAACCCAATGTCCCTTAGGGTATTGTGAGGATATCTCAATAGAAAGATTTCGGAAAAAACGCATTTTCACGTTAGTCAAGCGGAAACTAAGTGAGTTCTTCAACTTTGAAAATGGAACTTGAAGATGGGTTCTTCATAGGCCTCTAGGAGTGCTTGAGCGGATTGGAACCTAAGGAAAGGAGCTAAGAATTGCTAAGCGCGACTTTGAATCTTGGAAATTTTAAGGGCTTTGAAAGGTATAAATTTTGTCGTTTTAGCAATTAAGCTTACTTATTGATTGTAGCTATGGTTATTAGCAAGCATGACTTATATATTACGAAGTTTGATTATTATGTTGGCTATTGGAACCCTAATCCAAAACTAGCATGTTTAGCTTTAAGATTGGAATTCAAGTTGATTATTAGTTTAAGTCGTCGTGTTGAATAAAGAAGGAAATTGTAGTTGTTGAAGTAGTTATGACTAAATAACATGTTGACCTTAGAACTTGGAATTGGAAAAGGATTGGAAAAGACGTAGTGTTATTGGTTATGTGTTGGCGAGAATGGCTAGTAAAGTATTATACTTTTGGTATGAATTGTGGCGGAATTTTACACGTAGAGTAAGGCGTGTAATCCCCTTTGTTTGGATGTTGTTTGGAGCCTTAAATGTGGCTTGTTGGTTATTGTATTCGCCTGAAAAAGGTGGCAAAGTGAGTAGAAACAAAGGAAGTCTTTGCGATTTTCCGTAGAATTAGAGACTAAATACTTAGTATTATTCTACATAGAGACTAGAAGTTGATAACCTTGTTGTGACCATTATAGGTTGACACTTCTACGTACGGTGTATTCGGCTTAGCTTGTGGATTTAGCCGAAAAGGTATGTGAACTATCTCCTCTTCTAGCATGATTCCTTAAGATTAAGAAAGTATGTTCCACTCTTAAACGATCCATTCCTTGGTTGTATTTGGATTGCCTAGAATAGAATTTGTTCTATGTACTTCCTTGATTGTACTTTGATGTTAAATTGTAAGTTGTAAAATCCATTTTCTTAGTGAAGTTTGGATTCTTAAAGGTGAAGGTATTTTTTCTTAAAGTACATAGAGACTTGAAAAGGAAGTGGTTTCCAAATCTTTTGGCTAGTGCCTTAGTTCTAAAACCTAAAGGTCATTATAATGACTTTAGGGGAGTCAAAGGAGTGATTTACTTATTTGATTTAAAAGAGGAGAAATGACATGATTTAAGAGAAGTAACTTGCGTTAAGGGTGAAGTTACTTGAGGTTTAAAAAGTAGAAGAAAACTTGTTTTCTAACTATTAAGAGACTTGAAGTATTTTGAAAGTTGAGAACTTGATTTGTAAGTATGTGATACTTGGTTTTAATAGTATAAGTCTCTTGGTTATTAAAGGAATGGATACGTCTAAAACCATAAAGGATTATAACGGCTTTATAGGAAGTTGGTTATAACGGCTTTATGGAAGGTTTAGAAAGTTGTCTATTTTGATTAAATCGGCATAAGTTGCCTAGATTGTGAAAATTTGGAGTTACTTGATTTCAAGCTTTGAAATGAGTTTTCTAAAAGTGTAGTAACTTACTTTGAAAAATAGACACGCCTTGATACTACGGGTGTTAGTATCTTGGGGCTTTACATAGAAAGGAGTCTTTTATAAAAGAATGTACGTACGTAGTACTTTGACTTGTTAAAAGAGAATTATTCTATGTATGCCTTGATTAGTACTTTGGCTTGACAAATTGAAAATTTGTCAAAGTGTGCATTGATAAGTACTTAGACTTGTTAAAGAGAATTATTCTATGTATGCCTTGATTAGTACTTTGGCTTGATAAATTGAAAATTTGTCTAAGTGTGCCTTGATAAGTACTTTGACTTGTTAAAAGAGAATTATTCTATGTATGCCTTGATTAGTACTTTGGCTTGATAAATTGAGAATTTGTCTAAGTGTGCCTTGATAAGTACTTTGACTTGTTAAAAGAGAATTATTCTATGTATGCCTTGATAAGTACTTTGGCTTGATTAATCGAGAATTAGTCTAAGTGTGCCTTGATAAGTACTTTGGCTTGATTGTGAATCATTCTAAGTGTGCCTTGGTAAGGACTTTGGCTTGATTAATTGAGGATTTGCCTATGTGTGCTGGAAATAGCCGGTTGTGTGCTATTGGTATATCAGTCGTTTCGGGGTCATTCCCCGGGTTAGTGGCATTTGCGTCCGTGGAATTGCTACCCACGATGCGAGGAATACCTCACGCGGTCCGTAAGGACTTATGCGGGTGAAATAGTCCCACGCGGCGGGTCCACCTATGCGAGGAATACCTCACGCGAGTCCGCACGCTTACGCGGTGAAATAGTCCCATGCGAGAATACCTCACGCGGGTCAAGCCGCCTACGGGTGAAATAGTCCCGAGTAGGATGGTTAAATGATCTGCGGGCGGATGGTCTGCTTTGATCATGAGCTTCCTATTTTATATTGTAAGGATACTCGCTTACTCTCATTGTTAGTAAGGCACAATGTGTTGTAATTTGATTATCATATATGTCCCGGATTTGATTGTGTTACCCTATGGTCATGCTTTTACGATGTGGGATTCCGGCATGAGACCACGAGGCATTTAGGACACGGGGGGTGGGTGTTCATGTATCCTTATTGGTGTTATTACATCATGGATCGCCGGTGAGGAAGGATTCCACGCATGATTGATATTATGGCGTGAGACCCATAGTTATATTTGAGTAGTGACTTTGAGGGCTGCGTCCCGACTTGATATGATCGCTTATGTGTTATGTCGTAGGTTGGCTATCATACATGTCTCTGCTTTGTTTAGATCGTTATGATTTTATTACGCATTTCATTCACATACTTGCATTCTTCGTCTCGACCTCCTTGTGCGTTCATGCCGCAGGTTTAGGTACGCTGTTTGGTGATCGGCAGGTGTAGGATCCTGCTCAGGATTTTTGGATAGCTCCCTCTGTCCAGGAGTTTATCTTTTGGTATATATCCTTCAGTACAGGCTTTGTACAGTTTTGGGTACGGCGGGGCCTTGTCCCGTCATATTTCAGTTAACTCCTAGAGGTCTGTATTCATATGTGGGATTGGACTCATGTACGGTGTAGTGTCTTTTGTTTATGTATATATGGCAGCCTTGTCGGCTTTGCCCTTGCACGTGCGTTGTTTTAAAAAAAAAATGAGGTGTTATTTAATTTCCGCAGTTTACTTGCGTTGTTAAGGTAGAAGGGTGCCCAGGTAGGGCACCGATCCACGCCCGGTTCGGGGTGTGACAGAGTGGTATCAGAGCAGTCAGTCCTCGGAATGTTTACAGACCGTGTCTAGTAGAGTCTTGATTATCGGTGTGTTGCGCGCCACACCCATAAACAGGAGGCTACAGGACATTTAGGAGTTGGTTTCTATTCTTCTCACTCTAAGATCGTGCCATAGAGCTGTGTTAGTAAGATAATTCCTCTCTGACGTATTGTTGTGTTCTGATTATGCCTCGAGGAGGCAACACCGCTGAAGGGCAAAGGAGTAGCAGGAGCTACTAGTCAGACTCAGAGAGTTGATAGGGCTTATGCCCAGGTTATACCTGATGTGGTTCCACAGTCGGCGAGTTCTTCTTCGCCGGGTTTTGAGAACACAACACCGTGAGCCTCTGATTTCTCGGCTAGGCGCACTTTAAGGCCATGAAGGAAGCCATTATGTTATTGACCAAGATAGCAATGCTACGCTTTCCTCAAGAGAGGTTATTCGGCCCGACAGACAGTGTACAGAGGGTAGAGGCGGGCCATGAGATCTGCGTAGAGAGGCTAGACCGGTTGGTTATTCCGGTGAGTTTTGGACGAGTCCTCAAAGGCCGAGTGAGATATTCGTCCCACCTACCCAAAGATATACCCCGCAGCTCACAGTGGGAGATTTGACCCACAAGGTATTTAGGAGCCGGTCAAGCTCCAGGATCGAGGTTCTCAGAGGAGCAGAGGATTTTCTCAGTCGAGGCCACTTATTCCTCAGTGTTCCAGATGTGGTAAGCGTCATTCGGGGAAATGTCGTTATGGCACAGGTGTTTGCTTTTATTGTGGCCATCCGGGCCATATTCTGAGGGTATGTCCTTTTAGAAAGAGCACCGGTGAGGTAGCTCAGCCTATGAGACCGATGGTTGATTCCCTTTCCTCCACAGCTGTGCGTTCCCCAGGGCAGGGTGTACAGATGTTAGCCAGCCGTGGTGGAGGTCAGGGTGGAGTTTATGGTTCTGGCGGTCCTTCGAACCGCAGAGATGACATGACTACTGGACAGGATCAGGAGGCGACATCGCGCGGGGTTACAGGTATATGTCGATTCTTTTGAATCATACGTGCATTGATAGATTCAGATTTTACCCTAGCGTATATGTTTTCCCTTTATTTCTAGAGTTGTAAAGTGATAGTACCCCAGAGGTAGGGATACTTTGATTAGTAAAGTGAAAAGTTAAGAATGTTGACAAGAATGATAAGTGAACTGAGACTATAGTTGTGTAGAGTTCACACGTAGTAATTGCCCATAATGATGTAAGACCGATAGGAAAATGTCTGATAGAAATACTTTGGCTTATGTGACAAACCTCTAGTGAATAGGGGATAGGGTAAGAAGTACCTTGAGATAAGAGAGAGATTTATTTCAAACTAAGAATGAGAAGTTAAGTGTGACGATGAGTCGGGTTATGGACTCATTTCGGGTCAGCCGGTAGTATAGAATGGGGTGATGTCAGTTGGTAGTGGTCCCGCTATGTGATAGGGTCACGAGGATGCCAGGCCCAAGTTTAGTTAATCGTGGTACGAGTTTGTGGACGCGTTCCACCGGAACTAGGTCGTAAGGACCGAGAAGAGCCTTAAAGGGAATGTAAGTAACAATATGGCCAAGTTTGGTTAGTAACTCCAAGGATTGGAGAACAGAAACAAAATTAGAGATTTTGTACGTTTACTAAATGAGTTTAGAAGTACGAGAAAGAATGACAAGTAAGGAAAGAAAGGAACCTCTAAGGATCCCGTATTTTAGAAGACTGTAACCTTCGAGTTTGTGAGAAGGGGTAGCGGACGGAAGGTCCATTGATATGTTTACGTATGTTAGGCGATGGACAGGTGTGGCGTCGTTAGTCTTGTGGAGTATTGATTGATAGGCATAGTATAAAGTTTATGCCGAGTTTGTATAGCGGCAATCGACTAAGAACATTCGGGACGAATGTTTCTAAGGAAGAATGTTACACCGTAAGTCCGTGACATGTATAAGAGAATGTACGTAAGGAAACAAGACTTGGAAAATTAGTACGAAAGGAAGAATTGTTTTTCCGACGAAAATCTTCCTGACGTCGTAAAGGAAAAGCTCGTTGTTGAGAATTTGATTCTCAAAAGGCATTATTTGAAGAGTATGGAACTTATTAATATTATGGAAATTTATTTTTACGATTTGGTCATGTGGGGCCCACCCGAGGAAATTTTGCATTTTTGTGGGGCCCGAGGTTACTGAATTTTATGGACGAATGAGAGAGGCGACACGTGGCACCCTCATGTGGTCTTGGACGAAAATGCAAGGGGTAGAATGGTAATTTGACCTATGTAGATGATAAGTCTTGCAAGCTTGACATAATTGACTAGTCAACTTGCCACATAAGCTTAATCCTTGTGATAATCATCCTAACCTCACATTTGTGGACATCTAAACCCTCCAATATGTGTTATATACTAACTAGTAGCAAGACTTGGCATTTTCTACACTTAGAAAAAAATTAGAACCCTTAGAGAGAGAGAAGAGCTCTCGGGTTTGGCTAAGCTCTCACATGAAAAATTTGTAGTTTTGATCCATTAGCCACAAGACTTTAACCCAATGTCCCTTAGGGTATTGTGAGGATATCTCAATAGAAAGATTTCGGAAAAAACGCATTTTCACGTTAGTCGCAGCGGAAACTAAGTGAGTTCTTCAACTTTGAAAATGGAACTTCAAGATGGGTTCTTCATAGGCCTCTGGGAGTGCTTCGAGCGATTGGAACCTAAGGAAAGGAGCTAAGAATTGCTAAGCGCGACTTTGAATCTTGGAAATTTTAAGGGCTTTGAAAGGTATAAATTTTGTCGCTTTAGCAATTAAGCTTACTTATTGATTGTAGCTATGGTTATTAGCAAGCATGAGTTATATATTACGAAGTTTGATTATTATGTTGGCTATTGGAACCCTAATCCAAAACTAGCATGTTTAGCTTTAAGATTGGAATTCAAGTTGATTATTAGTTTAAGTCGCATGTTGAATAAAGAAGGAAATTGTAGTTGTTGAAGTAGTTATGACTAAATAACATGTTGACCTTAGAATTTGGAATTGGAAAAGGATTGGAAAAGACGTAGTGTTATTGGTTATGTGTTGGCCGAGAATGGCTAGTAAAGTATTATACTTTTGGTATGAATTGTGGGCGGAATTTTACACGTAGAGTAAGGCGGTAATCCCTTTGTTCGATGTTGTTTGGAGCCTTAAACGTGGCTTGTTGGTTATTGTATTCGGCCTTGAAAAGGTGGCAAAGTGAGTAGAAACAAAGGAAGTCTTTGCCGATTTTCTGTAGAATTAGAGACTAAATACTTAGTATTATTCTACATAGAGACTAGAAGTTGATAACCTTGTTGTGACCATTATAGGTTGACACTTCTACGTACGGTGTATTCGACTTAGCTTGTGGATTTAGCCGAAAAGGTATGTGAACTATCTCCTCTTCTAGCATGATTCCTTAAGATTAAGAAAGTATGTTCTACTCCTTAAATGATCCATTCCTTGGTTGTATTTGGATTGCCTAGAATAGAATTTGTTCTATGTACTTCCTTGATTGTACTTTGATGTTAAATTGTAAGTTGTAAAATCCATTTTCTTAGTGAAGTTTGGATTCTTAAAGGTGAAGGTATTTTTTCTTAAAGTACATAGAGACTTGAAAATGAAGTGGTTTCCAAATCTTTTGGCTAGTGCCTTAGTTCTAAAACCTAAAGGTCATTATAATGACTTTAGGGGAGTCAAATGAGTGATTTACTTATTTGATTTAAAAGAGGAGAAATGACATGATTTAAGAGAAGTAACTTGCGTTAAGGGTGAAGTTACTTGAGGTTTAAAAAGTAGAAGAAAACTTGTTTTCTAACTATTAAGAGACTTGAAGTATTTTGAAAGTTGAGAACTTGATTTGTAAGTATGTGATACTTGGTTTTAATAGTATAAGTCTCTTGGTTATTAAAGGAATGTATACGTCTAAAACCATAAAGGGTTATAACGGCTTTATAGGAAGTTGGTTATAACGGCTTTATGGAAGGTTTAGAAAGTTGTCTATTTTGATTAAATCGGCATAAGTTGCCTAGATTGTGAAAATTTGGAGTTACTTGATTTCAAGCTTTGAAATGAGTTTTCTAAAAGTGTAGTAACTTACTTTGAAAAATAGACACGCCTTGATACTACGGGTGTTAGTATCTTGGGGCTTTACATAGAAATGAGTCTTTTATAAAAGAATGTACGTACGTAGTACTTTGACTTGTTAAAAGAGAATTATTCTATGTATGCCTTGATTAGTACTTTGGCTTGATAAATTGAAAATTTGTCTAAGTGTGCCTTGATAAGTACTTTGACTTGTTAAAAGAGAATTATTCTATGTATGCCTTGATTAGTACTTTGGCTTGATAAATTGAAAATTTGTCTAAGTGTGCCTTGATAAGTACTTTGACTTGTTAAAGGGAATTATTCTATGTATGCCTTGATTAGTACTTTGGCTTGATAAATTGAGAATTTGTCTAAGTGTGCCTTGATAAGTACTTTGACTTGTTAAAAGAGAATTATTCTATGTATGCCTTGATAAGTACTTTGGCTTGATTAATTGAGAATTAGTCTAAGTGTGCCTTGATAAGTACTTTGGCTTGATTGATTGTGAATCATTCTAAGTGTGCCTTGGTAAGGACTTTGGCTTGATTAATTGAGGATTTGCCTATGTGTGCTGGAAATAGCCGGTTGTGTGCTATTGGTATATCAGTCGTTTCGGGGTCATTCCCCGGGTTAGTGGCATTTGCAGATTCCGTGGAATTGCTACCCACGATGCGAGGAATACCTCATGCGGGTCCGTAATGACTTATGCGGTGAAATAGTCCCGTGCGGGCGGGTCCACCTATGCGAGAATACCTCACGCGAGTCCGCACGCTTACGCGGGTGAAATACTCCCATGCTAGGAATACCACACTCTGGTCCAAGCGCCTACGCGGGTGAAATAGTCCCGAGAGTAGGATGGTTAAATGATACCGCGCGGATGGTCTGTTTGATCATGAGCTTCCTATTTTATATTGTAAGGATACTCTCGCTTACTCTCATTGTTAGTAAGGCACAATGTGTTGTAATTTGATTATCATATATGTCCCGGCTTTGATTGTGTTACCCTATGGTCATGCTTTTACGATGTGGGATTCCGGGGCATGAGACCACGAGGCATTTAGGACACAGGGGGGGACTGGGTGTTCATGTATCCTTATTGGTGTTATTACATCATGGACTGCCGGCAGTGAGGAAGGATTCCACTGGCATGATTGATATTATGGGCGTGAGACCCATAGTTATATTTGAGTAGTGACTTTGAGGCTCGCGTCTCGACTTAATATGATCGCTTATGTGTTATGTATCGTAGGTTGGCTATCATACATGTCTCTGTTTTGTTTAGATCGTTATGATTTTATTACAAGCATTTCATCGCTCACATACTTGACATTCTTCGCATCGACCTCGCCCGGCTGCGTTCACGCCGCAGTTTAGGTACGCTGTTTGGTGATCGGCAGTGTAGGATCCTGCCGTGATTTTGGATAGCTCCTCTCGTCGTGAGTTTATCTTTTGGTATATATCCTTGATGCATGTGCTTTGTACAGTTTTGGGTACGGCGGGGCCTTGTCCCGTCATATTTCAGTTAACTCCTAGAGGTCTGTATTCATATGTGGGATTAGACTCATGTACGGTGTAGTGTCTTTTGTTTATGTATATATGGCAGCCTTGTCGGCTTTGCCCTTGCACGTGCGTTGTTTTAAAAAAAAAAATGAGGTGTTATTTAATTTCCGCAGTTTACTTGCGTTGTTAAGGTAGAAGGGTGCCCAGGTAGGGCACCAGTCACGGGCCCGGGGTTCGGGGTGTGACAAAAGTCTTGCAACTAAGGGGGTATTTATAGGCCAATCAATGGCCAAGATCAAAGCAAGTGTGTAGTTTAGATTGAGCCATGTGTGTGTGGGTCCCACTTATCTATCTACTATACAAAATATCTTCAAGACTTTGACCAAATGTTTTATCCATTTTACATTCCAAAAACGTGAACATCATGGCCACCAATTCGTCCAACCATGTGTCACCTAGGGGTGACACATGTCGCCCTCCTATTGGTCCAAAATATTTCATCTTTCGAAAATATCCGTAATGCCAAAAATCTCGAAAAAAAATAAAGTGGGCCCTACAACCGTAATTTCCTCCCGCGGGCCCCACGTGACCAATTCCGGAAAAAATAAAATTCCAAATTCTCAAATATTCCAAAAAGTCCAAATACCAAATCTGGGAATCCAATTCCCATTAACGAACCTTTTTCCTTCACAAAATCCGGAAACTTTTCCGTCGTAAAATCACATCTTTCTTTCTTTCCAAAATTACTGTCGTATTCTCGTACGTACGTCTTCACATACATACCCTGGAACTACGGGGTGTAACACCGAAGCATGCGACCAGGCTGCGGGTTTGTCACGACCCGACCTCGGGCCCGCGACTGGTGCCTTACCCCGGGCACCCTAGTGATACAACATCAGAGAAAATCAACGGAAATAAAAACTTAAACATGAAACAAGATAAAATAAGAAACAAAGCAACCAAAACGGTTACCTTTCGCATATATATATATACGAACAGTTATATCCTTTACAAACCCCGCACAACAATTTTACAAACCTCTAAGAATGTAACCACAAATACGACGGACGGGCTCGCCATACCCCACGAATGTAAGTACTACAACGACAGGACTATACTAAAGATAAGCCTCGAGAAACGGAGCTTCCCGAACGCGAACTATGATCCTATGAGCGAGGATCAACAATCGTGTACCACTACTGCAGCGTGAACGCAGCCCCGGGGAGGTCAATACAACAGTACAAGTATGTGAATCGAAAATACGTAAATGAAATCATAATAGTCTATATAAAGCAGAGACATGTATGATAACCAAACTACAAGACACAACATATAAGCATATGTCAAGTCGTGGACTCACGCCTCAAAGTCATCACTCAAATATAACAATGGGTCTCACGCCACAACATCAATCATGCGTGGAATTCCTTCCTCAACGCCATCATGATATAACAACACCAAAGAGTACACATGAACACGTGTCCCACTGTCATAAAACCGTGACGGCAAGTGCGAAGGCATAGCTACCAGATCCAACTGCATCATCAATCGACCAGGCAAGTACGAAAGCCGGCTACCGTAACTCACCGTACTCAACAATACTAAATAACTATATCACAAAGTGACCGGCAAGTACGATAGCCTGCAGATCCTCCTCGCGCCACGTGACGGGGCAAGTAACGTGCTAACCACCGATCCTCCCGCATCACAAAACTTCATCCAAACACCGACTCAAGGCGGACACGTGGCAAGTGCGATAGCCTCTACCAGATCCTCCCTACGCCACGTAGCTGACGGGGGCAAGTAACCAGGCTAACCACCAGATCACAACCGTAAGTCACGAGACTTCGCCACTAAACTGACTCACGAAGCTGACACGGGGCAAGTACGAAGGCCGACTACCAGATACCAAAGCCGCGTCACGTCGCTGATGGGGGCAAGTACGAAGAGCAACTACCAGATACCAAAGTCGTAATCACGAGACTTCGCCACAAAACTGAACGGGGCAAGTACGAAGGCTAACTACCAGATACCAAAGCCGAATCAGTAAAACCTCATGGAGAGCTAGTCCATGGAATAATAATAATATACCGGGAGTTTAACCCGCTGCATGGCCGCATGCCCCCGGAATCCCTCATCGGTGTAGACATGTCCATGTGATAATAACAATGGAAGCATACCCGTGGAATCCTCCGTCACTGCCGGTACGTCCAAGTAAGTTCACAACAAGTCAGTCGGCCCTCCATCGAGAGACGCGGTGGTATAGAAATACAATACTTGCACAACAAAAGCTATCACAACTAGCATAGGCAAGCTCAACATACTTTTAGACTTTCATTAACATGTAAATTGATTCTCCATTTATAAAAACTCAAGTACTCCCATTTTATGCCAACAATCCGGGTTTTAACCCTAAAGTACTACGTACATAAATTCTTTCAAAAAGATCCATCTCTTTTACAAAGGTCACACGATACCCGTAGTATCAAAATAGAGTAACTATCTTTTTAAGTAAACCAAAACAATTTCCGTACTTTCTTTTTAAACCAAATCACTTCTCACTTTAAAGTCAAGTTACCATTTTAAATTCAATAATAAAACCATCCTTTTGTTTTCATAAAGTCGTTATAACTAACTTCCCATAAAGCTATTATAACACTTTATGTTTTAAACCAATTTAAGACA
Organism: Przewalskia tangutica; assembly: GCA_029844215.1. Taxonomy (NCBI): domain Eukaryota; kingdom Viridiplantae; phylum Streptophyta; class Magnoliopsida; order Solanales; family Solanaceae; genus Przewalskia; species Przewalskia tangutica. The sequence continues at coordinate 89,623,725 of CM056719.1, forward strand.
AAACCATGCCTTTCTTTTAAACCAAAACACTTCAAATTCTCAAGTCTCTTTCTTTTAGAAATCAAGTTCCTTACTTTGGAATTTAAGAAAATAATACTTGTTTATAATGATTCTTATTAAAGCAGCCATGATCTAGGAAATGTAATACAATTTTGTCTTATCTTAGCTTCTATGCAGATGGAGGTTTCTACTGGTTTTAATATAATTAATTGTCATTACATTTTCCTTTATTAACGCTGCAATGGCTTGTTCGATAGTTATTCCTATTTCTGAAATCAAGTAAAACTTTATTCTTTTAAAGGCCAAGTACTCATTACTCACGAATGAGGTTTCACCACTTTTTAACACAATTTCAAGTTCTTCACATATCATATTAAGTCAAATATAAGTCAAGTCTCTTATCTTTTAAAATCAATAAACCATTCTTTTACCTACATAAAATCGTTATAATTAACTTCCCATAAAGCTATTATAACACTTTATGTTTTTAAATCAACCAAATTTGTTTAGCACACGTATGTCTACCGTACTACATAGTTCACAACAATCATGCTAGAAAAGATAGGAAGAGGTTCACATACCTCGCGACGATTATCGACAATTAGCAAAATGCTCCAAGTACTATAACCTTGCTAGCCTTTTCCAACCTTCAAGTTGAATACGCTACTCGTAGTACTTCCACCTATAATGGCCATAAAACGTCTATCAACTTCTAGATCTCTTCGTAGAATATTCTAAGTACAAGATTCCTTATTCTACGGAAAATTCGGCAGCACTTCCCCCCCGCAACCACATAAATCTCCTCCTCTATCAAGGCCCGCTACCAAGCCAACAACTCCTAGGGGGGTTACACGTCTAACCGGACGTGTACAACACTGCCCCACAATAATACCACAAATCTACTGTAAATACAGTCCAATGTAAATACAGTTCAATTCTTTATAATCATCCTTCCAATATATCTTATACTCAATTCTAAACTACTACAATATGTAATATCCAATTACAATAGGGGGACAAAGATCATTACCTCGATAAGCCCAAAATTATCCAAGATTTATAAGTCGATCCTGAGCAACGCTTAGCTCCAATTCCTTACGCTCCAACCCACTCCAAGAAACCCTTAGAAGTTTCTAAACAACTTCTCTTAACACTTCAACCAACTATGAAGATTTTCCTAGGGTTTCATTTTGCGACTATTAGAATAAAGTAGTATTTCCGGGCTCTTATGTTGGGATAACTTTGGAATACTACAAGGGATTTAGGCTAGGGTATTTGGGACTATACCAACACTTGAAGATTTTTTTTCTACACGAAGGGGGAGTTGGACGAGAACACCTAAGGGGAGGGAGTATAATTTTTGCCTTGGAAACTCTCTAATGTGGATGAATAAAGTCTTGCAAACAAGGGGGTATTTATAGGCCAACCAATGGCTAGGATTAAAGCAAGTGTAAGGTGAGGATTGGGGACATGTGTGTGAGTAATTTGCCAACCAAATGTCCACCACAAAAATGGGACAAGTGGCTTGGCACTTGTCCCCCCACAAAACCGTCCAAGTGCCCCCCCTAAATTCGGCCATAGGGCCACATGGGGGTGCCATGTGTCGCCCTCCTACTCGTCCAAAATATTTCATCTTCCGAAAATATCCGTAGTGCCAAAATCTCGAAAATAAAGTGGGCCCTGGCGTAAATTTCTCCGTGGGCCACGTGACCAATTCGAATAAAATTCCATAATTCTCTAATATTCCAAAAAGTCCGAATACCAAATCTGGGAATCCAATTCCCTTTAACGAACCTTTTTCCTTCACAAAATCCGGAAACTTTTCCGTCGAAAAATCACATCTTTCTTCCTTTTTAATTTAAATGTCAGATTCTCGCACGCACGTCCCACATACATACCACGGAACTACGGTGTAACAGGTTAAATCCTGATACGATTATTACACCATGGATTAGCTCCCATGAAGTCATGTACCGAGATGAGGATTCCACGCACGAGATATATATATATATATATATATATGTCAGTTGTATGTGTGTCGACGCTGAGGTAGGATGCCACGCGCGTCACATGGTTAGCTTTTATACATAGCGGTTGGCGGTGATGGGGATCCTACTGTGCGCTTCGATGTTTAAGGGTTGGTGTTCATAGCCCCGCGTGACTATGGTTCATATGTTGAGACAGTCAGTATGCAAACCGACTTTCATTACTTTCACTTCTGAGGCACGATTAATCGTTAATTGGGTATCATACATGTCATCAGCTTTATTTTAGACAATTATGATTTAAATACAGTACTTTCAGTTTTACATTGTTACACCCCGTAGTTCCAGGGTATGTATATGAGGACGTACGTACGAGAATACGACATTAAAATTGGAAAATAAGAAAAATGTGATTTTTCGATGGAAAAGTTTCCGGATTTTGTGAAGGAAAAAGGTTCGTTAATGGGAATTGGATTCCCAGATTTGGTATTCGGACTTCTTGGAATATTAGAGAATTATGGAATTTTATTTCCGGAATTGGTCACGTGGGGCCCACGGGAGAAATTTACGGTTTTGTGGGGCCCACTTTGTTTTAGAGATTTTTGGCATTACGGATATTTTCGGAAGATAAAATATTTTGGACGAGTAGGGGGGCGACACGTGTCACCCCCATGTGGCCATGTTGGTCGAATATTGTTGGACAAGTGTCCTTGACCGTTTTTATGGTGGAAAAGTGGCAAGCCACTTGTCCCAATTTTGTGGTGGACATATGGTTGGTAGAACCCATACACACATGTCCCCAATCTACACCACACACTTGCTTAAATCCTAGCCAATGGTTGGCCTATAAATACCCCCTTGATTGCAAGACTTATTTCATCCACACTTAAGAGTTTCCAAGGCAAAAAAATTGTTACACCCCGTAAGTCCAGGACATGTAAAAGAGAATGTACGTAAGGAATCAAGACTTGGAAATTGTACGAAAGGAAGAATTGTTTTTCCGACGGAAAATCTTCCGAACGCCGGAAAGGAAAAATGTTCGTTGTTGAGAATTGGATTCTCAAAATGCATTATTTGAAGAGTATGGAACTTTTTAATACTATGGAAATTTAATTTTACGGATTTGGTCATGTGGGGCCCACCCGAGGAATTTTACGTTTTGTGGGGCCCACGAGGGTTACAGAATTTTATGGACGAATGAGAGGGTGACACGTGACACCCCACATATGGTCTTGGACGTTTTTAAGTAAGGGTAAAATGGTCATTGACCATGGTAAAAGATCAAGTCTTCAAGCTTGAGATTGTTGACCAAGGTCAACTTGTCCACTTGGCTTTACATTAATTGCGCTTCATCCTAGCCCACAAGTGTAATAATCTAAGCCCTTCTTTGTGTTATATAAGCATTCTACTAGTGCAAGACTAGTCTTCAACACTTAGAAAAATCACAACACTTTGTTCTTCAAGCAAGGAGCTCTCGGGTTTGTGCAAAGTTCCACACAAAAAATTTGTAATTTTGATCCATTGTTCACAAGACTTAAACCCAATGTCCCTAAGGGTATTGTAAGGATATCTCAATAGAAATATTTCGGAAAAACGACGTTTTCGTATTAGTCGCAAGGCGGAAACTTAAGGAGTTCTTCAACTTTGAAGTTGGAACTTGAAGATGGGTTCTTCATAGGCTTCTAAGGAGTGCTTGGAGCGGATTGGAACCTAAGGAAAGGAGCTAAGAATTGCTAAGGAGCGACTTTGAATCTTGGAAATTTTAAGGGCTTATAAAGGTATAATCTTGTCGTTTTAGTAATTAAGATTACTTATTATTGTAGCTATGGATATTAACAAGAATGAGATGTTTAGTATGAAGTTTGATAGGTATATTGGCTATTGGAACCCTAATCCGAAAACTAGCATGTTAGCCATAAGATTACAATTCAAGTTGATTATTAGTTTAAGTCGTCGCATGTTGTATAAAGAAGGAAATTGTAGTTGTTGAAGTTGTTTATGACTATATAACATGTTAGACCTTAGAACTTGGAATTTGGAAAAGGATTGGAAACGACTTTGAATTGTTGGATATGTTGTTGGCCGAGAATGGCTTGAATATGGAACTACTTCGTATTAATTGTGGGGCGGAATTTTACACGTATTGTAAGGCATGTAATCCCCTTTGTTTGGTTGTTGTTTTGAGCCTTAAATGTGGCGTGTTGGTTATTGTATTCGGCCTTGAAAAAGGTGGCAAAGTGAGTAGAAACAAAGGAAGTGCTGCCCGATTTTCCGTAGAATTAGAGACCGTATACTTAGTATTATTCTACGTTTGAGACTAGAAGTTGATAGTCTTGTTGTGACCATTATAGTTTGACACTTCTACGTACGGCGTATTCGGCTTAGCTTGTGGATTTACCCGAAAAGGTATGTGAACTATCTCCTCTTCTAGCATGATTCCTTAAGATAAAGAAAGTATGTCCTACTCCTTAAATGATCCATTCCTTGGTTGTATTTGGATTGCCTAAAATAGAATTCGTTCTATGTACTCCCTTGATTGTACTTTGATGGTTAATTGTAAGTTGTATAATCCATTTCCTTAGTGAAGTTTGGATTCTTAAAAGTGAAAGTATTTTACTTAAAGTACATAGAGTCTTGAAAAGGAAGTGGTTTCCAAACCTTTTGGCTAGTGCCTTAGTTCCAAAACCTAAGGGTTGTTGTAATGACTTTAGGGGAGTTAAAGGAGTGATTTACTTAATTGTTTTAAGAGAGGAGAAATGACATGATTTAAGAGAAGTAACTTGTTTTAAAGGTGTGAGTTACTTGAGGTTTAAAAGTAGAAGAAACTTGTTTTCTAAATATTAAGAGACTTGAAGTATTTTGAAAGTTAAGAAATTTGATTTGTAAGTATGTGATACTTGATTTTAAGTATAAGTCTCTTGGTTATAAAAAGGAATGAATATGTCTAAAACCATAAAGGGTTATAACGACTTTATGGGAAGTTGGTTATAACAGCTTTATGGAGGGTTAAGAAAGTTGTCTATTTTGATTATTAGGCATAAGTTGCCTAGATTGTGAAAATTTGAAGTTACTTGATTTCGAGCTTTGAAAAGAGTTTTCTAAAAGTGTAGTAACTTGCTTTCAAAAATAGACACACCTTGATACTACGGGTGTTAGTATCTTGGGGTTTTACATAAAAATGAGTCTTTTGAAAAGAATGTACGTACGTAGTACTTTGGCTTGTTTAATTGAGAATTATTCTATGTGTGCCTTGATAAGTACTTTGGCTTGTTTAATTGAGAATTGTAAATATGTGCTGGTGATAGCATTTGAGTACAAGTATTATGTTTTATTATGTTGCCGCGACTCTCGGTTGGAGGGTCGGCTGTCTTGTTGTGAGTTTACTTGGACATCGCATGACGCTGATGATTCCACGTATGCTTCCATTATTTGTGTTACTCCGACATGCTTATATCGATGTGGAATTCGGCACGTGACCGTGAGGCGGGTTAGATTCCCGGATTTATAATGTCATGTTAGTGCCTTAAGTAAACCAAAATGAGAGTGTATATGAATAAGACTAATAAGAAGTTAGGGGGATTTCTTAACTTGCTTACTTATTGTGTGATAAGCCGGTAGTGCTTATGTTATGTATGATGGCCATTGAGGTAGTGGTAAGAGTATAAATGAGGGTGTATCCCCAAAGATCGTTATACCACCGCTTTATCACCTTCTTCAGTAAGAGTATAAATGAGGGTGTATCCCCAAAGATCGTTATACCACCGCTTTCTTCGTGGTAAGAGTATAAATGAGGTGTATCCCCAAAGATCGTTATACCACCGCTTTATCACCTTCTTCAGGTAAGAGTATAAATGAGGGTGTATCCCCAAAGATTGTTATACCACCGCTTTATCACCTTCTTCGTAAGAGTATAAATGAGGTGTATCCCCAAAGATCGTTATACCACCTTTATCACCTTCTTGGGTAAGAGTATAAATGAGGATGTATCCCCAAAGATCGTTATACCACCGCTTTATCACCTTCTTTAGGGTAAGAGTATAAATGAGGTGTATCCCCAAAGATCGTTATACCACCGCTTTATCACCTTCTTGGTAAGAGTATAAATGAGGGTGTATCCCCAAAGATCGTTATACCACCGCTTTATCACATTCTTCAGGTAAGAGTATAAATGAGGGTGTATCCCCAAAGATCGTTATACCACCGCTTCCGTGGATTTGCTACCTATACTTTTGATTCTTGCCATTGTTAGTAAGGCATCGTGTAATCGTTATTCGAGTAGTGACTTTGAGGGCACGTCCCCGACTTGATATGACCGCTTATGTATTGTGTCTTGTAGGTTGGCTATCATACATGTCTCTGCTTTGTTTAGATCGTTATGATTTCATTACAAGATTTCATCGCTTCACATACTTGGTACATTCTTCAGTCGACCTCCTTCGGGGCTGCGTTCATGCCGCAGTTTAGGTAATGATTTGGTGATCGGCAGTGTAGGACCGCCGAGTTTTGGATAGCTCCTTCATTCGGAGTTTATCTTTTTGGTATAAGTTCTTTCAGTACAGGCTTTTGTACAGTTATGGGTACGGCGGGGCCATGTCCCGTCATAGTTCAGTAAAATTCTTAGAGGTCTGTATTCATATGTGAGATTGGACTCATGTACGGTGTAGTGTCTTTTGTTATGTATATTATATGGCAGCCTTGTCGGCTTTGCCCTTGAACGTATGTTGGTTTTTAAAAAAAAAAAAAGAGGTGTTATTTAAATTCCGCAGTTTTCTTGTGTACATAGGTAAAGGGTGCCTGTGTAGGCACTATCCACGCTTGAGGTTCGGGCGTGACAGTGGTATCGAGCGATCCATATAATGTCTCTACGCATCGTGTCTAGAGTCTTGATTATCGGTGTGTTGCGCGCCACACCCATAAACAGGAGGCTACAGGACTTTTAGGATTTGGTTTCTATTCTTCTCACTCTAAGATCGTGCCATAGAGCTGTGTTAGTAAGATAATTTCTCTCTGACGTGATTTTGTGTTACAGTTATGCCTCCAAGGAGGGCAACAGCCGCCCAGAAGGGTAAAGGAGTAACAGGAGCTACTAGTCAGACTCAGGGAGTTGATAGGGCTTATGCCCAGGGTATACCGAATGTTGTGCCGCAGTTGGCGAGTTCTTCTGCGCCAGGTTTTGAGACCCCAGCATCAGAGCCTCCAGTTTCTCAGTTAGGAGAAGACTATAGGGTCATGAGGGAAGCAATTATGTTATTGACCAAGATAGCAGTGCTACAGTTTCATCAGCAGGAGGTTATTCGGCGGTCTGAGCAGTGTACAGAGGGTAGAGGGCCAACGCAGAGATCAGCATAAGAGGGCTAGACCGGTTGGTCATCCCGGTGAGTTTTTGGACGAGCTGCCTCAGCAGCGAGTGAGATATTCTTCCCAGCCTACCCATTACATACCCCCGCAGTTCACAGGTGGGATATTGGACCCCACAAGGTATTTAGGAGCCGGTCCAAGCTCCAGGGGTCGAGGTTCTCAGAGGAGCAGAGGACTTTCTCGGTCGAGGCCACCTATTCCTCAGTGTTTCAGATGTGGTAAGCGTCATTCGGGGAAATGCCGTTATGGCACAGGTGTTTGTTTTTGTTGTGGCCGTCCGGGCCATATACGGAGGGTATGTCCTTTTAGAAAGAGCACCGGTGAGGTGGCTCAGCCTTTGAGGCCGATGGTTGGTTACCTTTCCTCCACAGCTGTGCGTCCCCCAGGGCAGGGTGTTCAGATGTCAGCCAGTCGTGGTAGAGGTCAGGGTGGAGTTTATAGTTCTGGTGGTCCTTCGAACCGCAGAGATGACGTGACTACGGGGCAGGATCAGGAGGCGACATCGCATGGGGGGTATAGGTATATTTTGATTCTTTTGAATCATACGTGCATTGATAGATTCAGATTTTGCCCTAGCATATATGTTTTCACTTTGTTGCTAGCAGTTATAAGTGATAGTACCCCAGAGGTAGGAATACTTTGATTAGTAAAGTGAAAAGTTAAGAATGTTGACAAGAATGATAAGTGAACTGAGACTATAGTTGTGTAGAGTTCACAAGTTGTAATTACCCCGTAACAGTGTAAGACCGATAGGGAAGGATGTGCAGTAGAAATACTTTGGCTTATGTGACGAACCTCTAGTGAAAGGGAGGATAGGGTGAGAAGTATCTTGAGATAAGAGAAAGATTTGTTTCAGACTAAGAATGAGAAGTTAAGTGTGACGATGGGTCGGGTTATGGACTCATTTCGGGTAAACCGATAGTATGGAATCGGGTGATGTCAGTTGGATATGGTCCCATTATGTGGTAGGGTCCCGAGGATTCAAGGCCCAAGTTTAGTTAATCGTTGTACGAGTTCGTGGATGCGTTCCACCGGAACTAGGTTGTAAGGACCGAGAAGAGCCTTAACGGGAATGTAAGTAACAATATGGCCAAGTTTGGATAGTAACTCCAAGGATTGGAGAACAGAAACAATATTTGAGATTTTTGTACGTGTACTAGATAAGTTTGAAAGTACGAGAAAGTATGACAAGTAAGGAAAGAAAGTAACCTCTAAAGATCTTGTTTGTGATAAGACTATAACCTTCGAGATTGTGAGAAGGGGTCGCGGACGGAAGGTCCATTGATATGTTTACCTATGTTATGTGGTGGCCATGTGTGGCATCGTTGGTCATGTGGAGTTTTGATTGATAGACATAGTATAGAAACTGTGCCGGAGTTTGTATAGCTTGGAAACCGACTAAGAACATTCGGGGACGAATGTTTCTAAGGGGGGAAGAATGTTACACCAGTAAGTCGTGACATGTAAAAGAGAATGTACATAAGGAATCAAGACTTGGAAATTGTACGAAAGGAAGAATTGTTTTTCCGACGGAAAATCTTCCGAACGCCGGAAAGGAAAAATGTTCGTTGTTGAGAATTGGATTCTCAAAATGCATTATTTAAAGAGTATGGAACTTTTTAACATTATGGAAATTTATTTTTACGCATTTGGTCATGTGGGGCCCACCCGAGGAATTTTACGTTTTGTGGGGCCCACGAGGGTTACAGAATTTTATGGATGAATGAGAGGGCGACACGTGGCACCCCCACATATGGTCTTGGACGTTTTTAAGTAAGGGTAAAATGGTCATTGACCATGGTAAAAGATCAAGTCTTCAAGCTTGAGATTGTTGACCAAGGTCAACTTGTCCACTTGGCTTTACATTAATTGCTCTTCATCCTAGCCCACAAGTGTAATAATCTAAGCCCTTCTTTGTGTTATATAAGCATTCTACTAGTGCAAGACTAGTCTTCAACACTTAGAAAAATCACAACACTTTGTTCTTCAAGAAAGGAGCTCTCGGGTTTGTGCAAAGTTCCACACAAAAAATTTGTAATTTTGATCCATTGTTCACAAGATTTAAACCCAATGTCCCTAAGGGTATTGTAAGGATATCTCAATAGAAAGATTTCGGAAAAACGACGTTTTCGTATTAGTCGCAAGGCGGAAACTTAAGGAGTTCTTCAACTTTGAAGTTGGAACTTGAAGATGGGTTCTTCATAGGATTCTAAGGAGTTCTTGGAGCGGATTGGAACCTAAGGAAAGGAGCTAAGAATTACTAAGGAGCGACTTTGAATGTTGGAAATTTTAAGGGCTTATAAAGGTATAATCTTGTCGTTTTAGTAATTAAGATTACTTATTGTTGTAGTTATGGATATTAACAAGCATGAGATGTTTAGTATGAAGTTTGATAGGTATATTGGCTATTGGAACCCTAATCCGAAAACTAGCATGTTAGCCTTAAGATTACAATTCAAGTTGATTATTAGTTTAAGTCGTCACATGTTGTATAAAGAAGGAAATTGTAGTTGTTGAAGTTGTTTATGACTATATAACATGTTAGACCTTAGAACTTGGAATTTGGAAAAGGATTGGAAATGACTTTGAATTGTTGGATATGTTGTTGGCCGAGAATGGCTTGAATATGGAACTACTTCGTATTAATTGTGGGGCGGAATTTTACACGTATTGTAAGACGTGTAATCCCATTTGTTTGGTTGTTGTTTTGAGCCTTAAATGTGGCGTGTTGGTTATTGTATTCGGCCTTGAAAAAGTGGCAAAGTGAGTAGAAACAAAGGAAGTGCTGCCCGATTTTCCGTAGAATTAGAGACCGTATACTTAGTATTATTCTACGTTTGAGACTAGAAGTTGATAGTCTTGTTGTGACAATTATAGGTTGACACTTCTACGTACGGCGTATTCGGCTTAGCTTGTGGATTTACCCGAAAAGGTATGTGAACTATCTCCTCTTCTAGCATGATTCCTTAAGATAAAGAAAGTATGTCCTACTCCTTAAATGATCCATTCCTTGGTTGTATTTGGATTGCCTAAAATAGAATTCGTTCTATGTACTCCCTTGATTGTACTTTGATGGTTAATTGTAAGTTGTATAATCCATTTCCTTAGTGAAGTTTGGATTCTTAAAAGTGAAAGTATTTTACTTAAAGTACATAGAGTCTTGAAAAGGAAGTGGTTTCCAAACCTTTTGGCTAGTGCCTTAGTTCCAAAACCTAAGGGTTGTTGTAATGACTTTAGGGGAGTTAAAGGAGTGATTTACTTAATTGTTTTAAGAGAGGAGAAATGACATGATTTAAGAGAAGTAACTTGTTTTAAAGGTGTGAGTTACTTGAGGTTTAAAAGTAGAAGAAACTTGTTTTCTAAATATTAAGAGACTTGAAGTATTTTGAAAGTTAAGAAATTTGATTTGTAAGTATGTGATACTTGGTTTTAAGTATAAGTCTCTTGGTTATAAAAAGGAATGAATATGTCTAAAACCATAAAGGGTTATAACGACTTTATGGGAAGTTGGTTATAACGGCTTTATGGAGGGTTAAGAAAGTTGTCTATTTTGATTATTAGGCATAAGTTGCCTAGATTGTGAAAATTTGAAGTTACTTGATTTCGAGCTTTGAAAAGAGTTTTCTAAAAGTGTAGTAACTTACTTTGAAAAATAGACACACCTTGATACTACGGGTGTTAGTATCTTGGGGTTTTACATAAAAAGGAGTCTTTTGAAAAGAATGTACGTACGTAGTACTTTGGCTTGTTTAATTGAGAATTATTCTATGTGTGCCTTGATAAGTACTTTGGCTTGTTTAATTGAGAATTGTCAATATGTGCTGGTGATAGCATTTGAGTACAAGTATTATGTTTTATTAAGTTGCCGCGACACTCGGTTGGAGGGTCGGCTGTCTTGTTGTGAGTTTACTTGGACGTACCGACAGTGATGTGGGATTCCACGGGTATGCTTCCATTATTTGTGTTACTCCTTGGACATGCTTATACGATGTGGGATTCCGGGGCATGTGACCAGGAGGCGGGTTAGATTCCCGGATTTATAATGTCATGTTAGTGCCTTAAGTAAACCAAAATGAGAGTGTATATGAATAAGACTAATAAGAAGTTAGGGGGATTTCTTAACTTACTTACTTATTGTGTGATAAGCCGGTAGTGCTTATGTTATGTATGATGGCCAGTTGAGGTAGGGTAAGAGTATAAATGAGGGGTGTATCCCCAAAGATCGTTATACCACCTGCTTTATCACCTTCTTCAGGGTAAGAGTATAAATGAGGGGTGTATCCCCAAAGATCGTTATCCTTCTTCAGGGTAAGAGTATAAATGAGGGGTGTATCCCCAAAGATCGTTATACCACCTGCTTTATCACCTTCTTCAGGGTAAGAGTATAAATGAGGGGTGTATCCCCAAAGATCGTTATACCACCTGCTTTATCACCTTCTTCAGGGTAAGAGTATAAATGAGGGGTGTATCCCCAAAGATCGTTATACCACCTGCTTTATCACCTTCTTCAGGGTAAGCGTATAAATGAGGGCGATCCCCAAAGATCGTTATACCACGTGTCACGACCGATTCCGGACGTGCCGTGCCTACCCGCACCCTAGTGATACAACATCAGAGTAATCAGCGGAACATAAAACAATACAAGACATATTATGAAATATGAAACAATAATCTGAGAAAAACTTGCCTTTCGGCATAAATATAAATAACGACTTTTTCCAACATGAACAGTTTTAATCATTTTTACAAACCCTGCCCACAACAGTTCTACAGACCTCTAAGAAATTATACGACAACAATGGCGGGACAGGGCCCCGCCATACCCCTGAATGTAAACACCTACAACAACAGGGAACTATACCACTGATAAGCCTCGAGCAACGGAGCTTTACAACGCCGAATCGTGACCCAAGAGCGAGGATCGATGGCGATGTACCTTTACCGCGGCATGAACGCACTTCCCGAGGTCAAGATAACAGTGCGAGTATGTGAAACTAAAAATCGTAAATGAAATCATAATAGTCTATAAAGCAGAGACATGTATGATAACCAAACTACGATTCACAATAATAGCATCATGTCAAGTCGTGACTCACGCCTCAAGTCATCACTCAAATATAACAATGGGTCTCACACCCACAACATCAATCATGCCGTGGAATACCTTCCTCACCGCTGCGCTTTATGATATAAAAGCACCAAGGAACACACATGAACACGTGTCCCACGTGCCATAATAACACGTCTGAGGTAAGTGCGAAGGCATAGCCGACTACTAACACCTACAAGATGCAACAAGGTCATGAATCGTATCATAAGATCTGTCTGCCGTCACATGATCAAAGCGACCACTTGCCCGCAAAGATCTAATGTGCGCGTCTAGCCCTCGAACTTTCCGCACTCGCATAGGCCAATCAGATCGCCCGCATGAGGTATAACCCGCATCGAGGGTAGCTACTCCCGGCGGCGTCTGGACTCGCCGTCGCGTAGCCACAAGGACCGCATGACCACAAGGGCGCATCTAACTCGAACTCCCGCAGCTCCGCATAGGCCCCTCGACCGCATGAGGTAGTCTCGAATCATAGGTCCATCGACCCGCTGAGTCTACCCCGCATCGGAGGGCAGCTTAACCCCCGGAATCATCTCAAGAGATGAGTGATGTATAATACTATCATAACAGCTTATCGTTAAACAACATAAGCACAACAAAGGAAAAACCCCTTTACTCAAACATCACAAGATACTAACACACGTAGCATCCTAGCATGTTTACTTATCAAATCAACAAGAAAGTATTACAAGGCTATCACAAACCAACACAATCAAGTTATACACACAAGGTACTTTCTACTATATGCTAACAAGTTCGGGGTTTTATCCCCAAAGTACTTCATACATTAACTCTTTAAAAGATACGTTACTTTCACAAAAGTCACACAATACCCGTAGTATATGAAAATATAGTGATTATCTTTTGAAGTAAATCAAAACACTTCTCTTTGTAAAACTCAAGTAACAACATTATTTTCCAAACGTCCAAGTTTGCCTAATTTCAAATGTTCATGTTTCTTATTTAGAAAGGTTTCGTAGTTCATAGTCTTATTCATTTAAGAATATAATTCTCTTTTAAACTATCTGAGGAACATAAGTCTTATATGTGAGTAGGATATTCTTGTTTACAACAATCTTATTACAAATGACCATGATCTAGGAAATATCATTTTGTCTCATCTTAGCTTCTATGCAGATGGAAGTTTCTCTTGGTTTTAATAATACTTAATCACAAAACATTTCCTTTTATTAACGCCGCAGTTGGTTTGTCGATACACATTCGATTTCCAAAATCAAAAACATTCTTAAGACGTTATACCTAACTTTCCATAAAGCTAGTATAACTCTTAAGTTTTCAAAACAAATCAAGTATTACTTCTTCTCTCAAAATGATTCAAAACTCTTTTGAAATACTTCAAGTTCTTTATTAACACATAACAAGCCGCTTATAGTTCAAATCGTTACCTTTTAAAAACCACATGTATTTTTCTTACCAACATAAAGCCGTTATAACCAACTTCCCATAAAGCCGTTATAACACTTTATGTTTTACACCAATCAAATACATTTAGTACATGTACGCGTCTGTCTACATAGTTCACACATATCATGCTAGAAGAGATAGGAAGAGGTTCACATACCTCGCGACGAGTATCGACTAATAGCAAAACGCTCAAGTACTCCCAACCGGCTACTCCTTAAGCCAAGTAACGCGCCACACGTAGTACTTCAACCTATAAGGCCACAAGGCGCTTATTAACATTTAGACCTTATCGCGTAACATTCTACCGAAAATTGGCAAAGACCTCCCCGCAACGTAAATCTCCTCCTCTAACGGGCCGCTACCAAGCCAACCAGGGGTTATACGCCTAACCCGACGGGTACAATTCTACTCCACAATACTACTACACAAGTCTCATGTCTGATTCGATTCGATTCTTGAGCTTAAGTCAAAAGACATTGCCAACTAACCACGTTGATTCTATATATAGTATACTTCAACTATATATTCTAACAACATGTAATTTCCAATTACAATAGAGGACAAGATATTTACCTCGATAAGCCCATAATTATCCAAGTATAAAGTCGATCCCGGCAATCGTTTAGCTCCAACTCAGCGCTCCAACCCGATCTAAACCACCCTTAGGAGTTCTAACCAACTTCTACACAATACTCGAACAGACTAGGGAGATTTTCCTAGGGTTGCGGTGTTGTGCCTGACGGGAAGTAGAATAGTATTTCGGGCTTTTCAGATAGGTATAACCTTAGAATACAACAAGGTATACTGGCTAAGGTAATTTGGGCATTATAACAATACTTTAGAGAGTATTTCTACACCACAAAGGGGTATCATACGAAAGCAACTAGGCTAGGGGGGCGGTACACTCTCGGCTAGCACCCCTTGCGGGGGGGGTGCGCTCGGCCACACGGGGGAGGCCCTTGGCCGACCTCAACACAAGGGAGGGAGAAGGAGAGCTTTCAAGACTTAGGCAAATTTATGGATGAAGAAGTTCATCAAAGGGAGGGTATTTATACTACAAGCCAAGGCCAACCAATGGCCAAGATCTAGCCAAGTGTTACACAAGTGTAGGGCCAAGATATGCCCAAGTGCCCCTAGTCCCTACTCCTTAAAACCTCACAAATATCTACCAAAAATATCTACCACTGACACCCCCAAATCGTCAGTGTCGCCACTTTGCCCACCAACGAGAGGGTGCCAAGTGTCGCCCTCTCGTTGGTCCAAAATGTTCCGTCTCTCGGAAAAGTCCGCAAAAAGAAGAAAAGACATCGCCGGAATTTTCCCCTCGCAAGGTATGTAAAAGGTTTCGTCAAATGACGACTCTCCCCGGGTGGTGTGCACAACTGGCATTCGGCCCAGCCACCTAGGCGGGGGTGACACGTGTCACCCTCCTATTGGCCCAAAATAAAACATCTTCCGAAAATATCCACAATGGCCAAAATCTCGAAAACAAAGTGGTCCCCACAAAACCGTAAATTTCTCCCGTGGGCCCCACGTGACCATTTCCGAAAATAAAATTCCATATTTTTCTAATATTCCAGGAAGTCCGAATACCAAATCTGGGAATCCAATTCCCATTAACGAACCTTTTTCCTTCACAAAAACCGGAAACTTTTCCGTGGAAAAATTACCTCTTTCTTCCTTTCCAATCTTTCTGTCGTATTCTCGTACGTACGCCCTCGCATATGTTATACCCCGTATTTCCAAAGTATGTACGTAAGGACGTACGTAGAAAATTTGAAACTTTTAATATTGGCTTGGCCGAATTTTTTTTTGTGCACAACACCCGTTTAGAGTCGTTTTAAATAAACGCTTTCACGACTTTCGTAGGGAATTTCCGCTATGTCATTTTTAATTTTTGCGGATTTTTCCGAGAGACGAAACATTTTGGACCAACAAGAGGCGACACTTGTCACCCTCTCATTGGGACACTTGGCAGAATGTAGTGGTAGAAAGTTGGCCATTGTGGTCAAGGGTTGGTAGGATATTTTTTTTGTGTTAGTTGGCTAGTGTGCACTTGGCAAGATCTTGGCCCTACACTTGCATAGAACTTGGCAAGATCTTGGCCATTGGTTGGCCTTCACTTGACCTATAAATACCCCCACCTTTGGAAGACTTATTCATCCTAAAATGTTCTAAGTCTTGAAACCCTCCCCTCCCTTCATGTTGTTCTCGTCCTCTCCCCTTGTGAGGCTTAGCCGAGAGTTCCTTCCCCACCCCCTCGGCGAGAGTACCCCCACAGTGGGGTAGGCGAGGGTATACACCTTGTGGTGTTGTCTCGTATATATACCCCTCTTGGTAGAAATACTCTCAAAGTATTGTTATAATGCCCAAATTACCTTAGCCTTATACCTTGTTGTATTCTAAGGTTATACCTATCTGAAAAGCCGTAAATACTATTATACTTACCGTCACCACCAAACCGAAACCCTAGGAAAATCTCCATAGTCCGTTGGAGTATTGTGTAGAAGTTGGTTAGAACTTCTAAGGGTGGTTTAGAGCGGGTTGAGCGCTCTGAGTTTGAGCTAAACGATTGCCCGGGATCGACTTTATACTTGGATAATTATGGGCTTATTGAGGTAAATATCTTGTCCTCTATTGTAATTGGAAATTACATATTGTTAGAATATATAGTTGAAGTATACTATATATAGAATGAACGTAGTTATTGGCAATGTCTTTTGACTTAAGCTGAATAATACTTACGGCAATGTCTTTGCGACTTAAGCCCAATTTAAAGAAGATTACCGAATCGTAATTACTTAGGGCTGTATTCATGAGACTTGTGAAGTAGTAGTGGAGTAGGAATTGTACAGTTAGGTTAGATGTATAACCCCACTGGTTGGCTTGGTAGCCGCCTCGATAGAGGAGGAGATTTCTGCTGTTGCGGGGAGGTCTTGCCAATTTTACGTAGAATGTTCTACGAAGAGACCTTATGTTAATAAGCGCCTTGTGGCCTTATAGGTGGAAGTACTATGCGTGGCGCGATCTACTTGGCTTAGGGAGTAGCCGGCAGTTTGAGGTACTTGGAGCGTTTTGCTATTAGTCGATAATCGTCGCGAGGTATGTGAACCTCTTCCTATCTCTTCTAGCATGTTATGTGTGAACTATGTAGTGCGGTGACGCATACGTGCTAAATGTATGTGATTGGTTTAAAACATAAAGTGTTATAACGACTTTATGGGAAGTTGGTTATAACAACTTTATGTTGGTAAGAAAATACATGTGGTTTTTAAAAGTACCGATTTGAACTATAACCGCTTGTTATGTGTTAATAAAGAACTTGAAGTATTTCAAAAGATTTTGAATCATTTTGAAAGAAGAAGTAATACTTGGTTTTGAAAAACTTAAGAGTTATACTAGCTTTATGGGAAGTTAGGTATAACGGCTTAAGAATGTTTTACTGATTTCGGAAATCAGAATGTGTATCGACAAACCATCGCAGCGTTAATAAAGGAAATGTTTTGACTAATTAAGTATTATTAAAACCGAGAAACTTCCATCCGCATGAAGCTAAGATGAGACAAAATGATATTTCCTAGATCATGGTCATTGTAATAAGATTGTTATAAACAAGAATATCCTACTCACATATAAGACTTATGTTTCTCGGATAGTTTTAAGGAGAATTATATTCTCAAATGAATAAGACTATGAACTACGAAACCTTTCTAAAATGAGAAACTTGAACATTGGAAATTAGGCAAACTTGATCATTGGAAAAGAATGTTGCTACTTGATTTTACAAAGAGAAGTAATTGATTTACTTTAAAAGGATAGTCACTCTATTTTATACTACGTATTGTGTGACATTGTGAAAGTAACGATCTTTTAAAGAGTTGATGTATGAAGTACTTTGGGGATAAAAACCCGATTTTGTTAATCATATAGTAGAAGGTACCTTGTGTGAACAACTTGATTGTATTGGTTTGTGATAGCCTTGTAATACTTTCTTGATTGCGTTGATAAGTAAACGTGTTGGGATGCTACGTGTGTTAGTATCTTGTGATGTTTGTGTGAAGGGTTTCCTCGATTGTGCTTATTAACTATCAGTCGTTATGATAGAATTGTGGCATTCATCTCTTGAGATGATTCCGGGTGTTAAGCTGCCATCCGATGCGGGGTAGACTCATGAGGGTCGATGGACCTATGATTCGAGAAAACCTCACGCAGTCCCGGCCTATGCGGAACTACGAGTTCGTGTTAGTGTCGTCCTTTATGGGCATGCGGTCCTTGTGGCCATGCGCGATGCGAAGTCGTGGCGATGCGGGAGTAGCTACCCTCGATGCGGGAATGCCTCATGCGGGCGATGAGATTGGCCTATGCGGGTCTGCGGGAGTTCGAGTTAGGCAGCGTACATCGATCTGCGGGCAAGTGGCGGCTTTGATCATGTGACGGTCTAGACAGATCTTATGATACGATTCATGACCTTGTTGGTACGTGGGTTTTTAGTAGCCGGCTATGCCTTCGTACTTACCGTCTGATTTTATTATGACACGTGGGACCCGTGTTCGTGTGTTCCTTCGTGCTTTATATCATAGGCTGGCGGTGAGGAAGGTATCCCACGCATGATTGATGTTGTGGGCCCGAGACCCATTGTTATACTTGAGTGATGACTTGAGGCGTGAGTCCCGACTTGACATGATCGCTTTGTTGTAAATCGTAGTTTGGTTATCATACATGTCTCGCTTTATATGATCGCTATGATTTTATTTACGATGTATTTTCGATTTCACATACTCGGTACTGTTATCGACCTCTCCCGGGCTGCGTTCATGCCGCAGTTGAGGTACACCGCCGTTGATCCTAGCTCTCGAGTCACGCCAGCGTTTGGGAAGCTCCGTTTCTCCGAGGCTTATCGGTGGTATAGTCCCCGCCGTCGTAAGTGTTTACATTCGGGGTTTGGCGGGGCCACTGTCCGCCATTGTTGTCGTATCATTCTTAGAGGTGCAGTAATCGCTGTGGGCGTGGTTTGTAAAAGGATTAAACTGTTGAGTTGAAAAAGTTGCTATTTATATATATACCAAGGTAACCGCTTTTGGTTAGCTTTGTCTTCTTATTTCACTGTTTTATTACCTTTGGTTTCATGTATTGTCTTTATGTTCAGATTACTCGATGTATGTCTACTTGGGTGCGGGGTAAGGCACGATCCGGGCCCGGTTGGTCGTGACAAAAGTGGTATCGAGCGCTTAATCCTCGGAAAGTGTCTGACCGTATCGATTCGGAAGTCTTGATTATCGGTGTGTTGTGCACCACAATAATCGTGAGGCTATAGGATATTTTAGGATTGGTTTCTATTTTTCTCACTCGAGATCGTGCCTTAGAGTCATGTTGTAAGTTGGACCCTCTAACGTATTTCTTTCCTTACCGCTATGCCTCCGCGTAGGCAACCCGGGCCAGAGGCAAAGCGGCGGCGGAGCTGCGAGTAGAGTTCGTGAGGGTGGCGAGGCACAGCCCAATTATCACCTTGGGTGGTGCCATTCGGGAGTTCTGCGGCGTCACTAGCCCCAAGTGAGTTTAGCACGGCGGCGGTGCCTCTGCGGCCATGATATATGAACCTTCGTTCCACGGCCGAAGCAGAATTTAGATTGCAAAGAGGCGACCACTGTTACTAGCTATAGATTTGGCTACCAGAGTATACCGATGTACCGCGAGTCTTGAGGACTATCTAAAGAGGTTGTGCAAGAGTAATTATTCATTAGGCTTGAGTATGGCACGTATGCGGGCTTATGCGCAGCAGTCGAGACGTGTAGAGATCGGCGAGTTAACGAAGGACACCGTAGAGGGCGAGCGAAGGTCCTTTAGTAACTTTCGGCGAGTCGCCTCGCTGGCCAGACAGATATGCACCTCCGCCGGTCGAGTGGTCTTCCGCGATTCGGGGCGTTCGGGGTGTGTAGGAGTTGGTCAGAACTCCAGGGCTTCCGGTTCACAGTGTGACAGACGTCATCCCGGGGAATGTCGTCTTTTAGTTGGTACTTGTTGTACCTGCGGCCGTCAGGGCCATGTGTCGAGAGAGTGTCCTTGTAGGAGGACTTAGCCTTCAGGATTGGTGGGTAGTTCGTCATTTTCCTTAGCTATGCGCCCTACGGGGCAGGTTTGATTAGAACGACTAAGGGGAGTGAAGCAGTAGATATAGATATATCTTTAACCCTCTAGAGTTTTGTTTATGTGATAAGGTGGGTATACCTTAAGTGTTTTGTGTTAGTTGTGATTAGAAATCATGGTGGGTTAACCGAGTAAGATTTTGGGGGATAGAAAAGGTGTGAGCCTTAGAATGTTTACGTAAAGACCTTAGAGGTAAGGCCATCTCAGGTAAAGGTGTAGTATTATGTTTGATCCTTATGGAAGTGCATAGTGCACGTGAGTTATGTTTGGGATAGGTCCCTAGTAGTGTGGAATGAAAGAGGGTAGTTGAGCTAAGAAGACCGCTAGGTTTTCGAAACGTGATTAGTGAGATTGTTCTGGATCGGGGAGCTAGTATTATGCGCGTTGCCGGGTCGGGTTGAGTCCACGTTGCGGGTCAACCCGCGGCATGTTTGGTGGTGGTCGGTTGTGGTGGTCCGCCTTGTGGTAGGTCACGAGGGTGTTAGGCCCAAGTTTAATTAACCAACGTCTGAACTCGTGGATCGATTCGACGATGAGTCGGACCGAGGAGGTCAGCCGTCTTGTCTTCTAGCAAAGATCGTTTACTCGGCAGTATTGTTTTATCAGAAAGGTTGTAAGGCTGCACGGGGTGCCTACCTTCACCTTATGTCAGACAGTGAAGCCCAGGTTGTGGCTATTTTTCGTCTTCTAAAAGTTTACCAGGCAGGGTTAAGAACTCAGGTGAGTCTCAGAATCGCATTCGCCCTCGGGCCAGTGCGTGGATTTCAGAGGTAGTCGTTGGGGATTGTTGTCTCCTGTGGAGGTAGTGTTTGATCTACCATTTCAGTGTTCGGATATCGCCTTATGAAGCCTTGTAAGGGCGGAAGTGTAAGTTGTCGGTCGATTGGTTCGATGTTGGCAAGGTTCAGACAGTTGGTTCAGGCTTGTTCCAGCAGACTGTGGATAGTGAGAAGCTTGTCTAGAAGAGGTTCTGGCAGCTCAGAGGAATCGTGCGGATAATCGGCGACGACGCTTAGAGTTCAGGTTGACGGTCGGTCTTCTTGAAAGTACCACCCCGGGTTTGGGTGCGACGAGTTTTGGAAAACAGAGGGAACTTAGCCCGAGTTACTTTGGGCCTTTGTGAGTTCATGTGAAGGATAGGCCAGGTTGCCTATATGTTAGCATTTGCCGTCCGACGTAGGAAGCGGTCGTCCGGTCTTTTCGTATTGTGATGTTCGGGAAGTATCAAGATCCATCGAGTGTCCCCGCTAATGATGACCACGTTAGAGATAGTAACCCGAGTTTTGGAAAGCGATGTCGAAATGTGGAAAGAGTTCGAGTATACGACATCCTCAGGGATCGCATGCAGTGGTACCATTTGTTGGGTCGCCTGAGAAGGTTAATGCCTCAGGCAAAGTGACAAAGTGGTATCTACGACGAGTAAAGAGAAGCGAGCATGTATGGCGAGCATAGGTGTGATCATTTCTTTTGTAAAGAGAAGGTGCGAAGGAGGTATATTTTAAACCCCGGTGAGAAGTGTTTTATGGTGATGTTAGAGGTGTTTCCTCGTGGACTTGGATGTAAGCTTTTTGCGCTAGTTGTTTCTGTGGCCATGTGTGGCAAGGATTGTTCTCGTAAGTATAGTAGTGAAGACTATACTGGCGCATGTTTGTTTTGAGACTTAGAAGGAACATTCGACGAATGTTTCTAAGGAGGAGAATGTTATACCGTATTTCCAAAGTATGCGTAAGGGCGTGCGTAGAAAATTTGAAACTTTTAATATTGGCTTGGCGAAATTTTTGTGCACAACACGTTTAGAGTCGTTTTTTTGAAACGTTTTCCACTTTCGTAGGGAATTTCCGCTATGTCATTTTTAATTTTTGCGGATTTTTAGAGACGAAACATTTTGGACCAACAAGAGGGCGACACTTGTCACCCTCTCATTGGGACACCTTGGGCGGTAATGTAGTGGCCGAAAGTTGGCCATTGTGGTCAAGGGTTGGTAGGATATTTTTTGTGTTAGTTGGCTAGTGTGCACTTGGCAAGATCTTGGCCCTACACTTGCATAGCACTTGGCAAGATCTTGGCCATTGGTTGGCCTTCACTTGACCTATAAATACCGCCCTGGTGGACGACTGATTCATCCTAAAATGTGCTAAGTCTTAGAAACCCTCCTCCCTTCATGTTGTTCTCGTCCTCTCCCCCATGTGAGGCTTAGCCGAGAGTTCCCTTGCCCCACCCTCGTCGAGAGTACCCCACAGTGGGGTAGCCGAGGGGTATACACCCCCCCTTGTGGTGTTGTCTCGTATATATACCCCCCCTCTTGGTAGAAATACTCTCAAAAGTATTGTTATAATGCCCAAATTACCTTAGCCTTATACCTTGTTGTATTCTAAGGTTATACCTATACGAAAAGCCCAGAAATACTATTATACTTACCGTCAGTCACCAAACCGAAACCCTAGGAAAATCTCCATAGTCCGTTGGAGTATTGTGTAGAAGTTGGTTAGAACTTCTAAGGGTGGTTTAGAGCGGGTTGGAGCGCTCGGAGTTGGAGCTAAACGATTGCCGGGATCGACTTTATACTTGGATAATTATGGGCTTATTGAGGTAAATATCTTTTCACTCTATTGTATTTGGAAATTTAATATTGTTAGAATTTATAGTTGAAGTATACTATATATAGAACTGTACGTAGTTATTGGCAATGTCTTTTTACTTAAGCCTGAATATTACTTACGTCAATGTCTTTGCGACTTAAGCTTCGAATTTAAAGAAGATTCTTGAGTAATTACTTAGGGTCAGACTGATGAACTTGTGAAGTAGTACCGTGGAGTAGGAATTGTACCCGTTAGGGTTAGATGTATAACCCCCCCCTGGTTGGCTTGGTAGCTGGCCTCGATAGAGGAGGAGATTTACGCTGTTGCGGGGAGGTCTTTGCCGAATTTTACGTAGAATGTTCTCTGAAGAGACCTTATGTTAATAAGCGCCTTGTGGCCTTATAGGTGGAAGTACTATGCGTGGCGCGATCTACTTGGCTTAGGGAGTAGCCGGCGGTTTGAGGTACTTGGAGCGTTTTGCTATTAGTCGATAATCGTCGCGAGGTATGTGAACCTCTTCCTATCTCTTCTAGCATGATATGTGTGAACTATGTAGTACGGTAGACGTACGTGTGCTAAATGTATGTGATTGGTTTAAAACATAAAGTGTTATAACGACTTTATGGGAAGTTGGTTATAACAGCTTTATGTTGGTAAGAAAATACATGTGGTTTTTAAAAGGTACTGATTTGAACTATAACTGGCTTGTTATGTGTTAATAAAGAACTTGAAGTATTTCAAAAGATTGTTGAATCATTTTGAAAGAAGAAGTAATACTTGGTTTTTGAAAAACTTAAGAGTTATACTAGCTTTATGGGAAGTTAGGTATAACGGCTTAAGAATGTTTTACTGATTTCGGAAATCAGAATGTGTATCGACAAACCACTGCAGCGTTAATAAAAGGAAATGTTTTGACTAATTAAGTATTATTAAAACAGTAGAAACTTCCATCTGCATAGAAGCTAAGATGAGACAAAATGATATTTCCTAGATCATGGCTGCTGTAATAAGATTGTTATAAACAAGAATATCCTACTCACATATAAGACTTATGTTTCTCAGATAGTTTTAAGGAGAATTATATTCTCAAATGAATAAGACTATGAACTACGAAACCTTTCTAAAATGAGAAACTTGAACATTGGAAATTAGGCAAACTTGATCATTGGAAAAGAATGTTGCTACTTGATTTTACAAAGAGAAGTAATTGATTTACTTTAAAAGGATAGTCACTCTATTTTATACTACGGGTATTGTGTGACATTGTGAAAGTAACGTATCTTTTAAAGAGTTGATGTATGAAGTACTTTGGGGATAAAAACCCGATTTTGTTAATCATATAGTAGAAGGTACCTTGTGTGAACAACTTGATTGTATTGGTTTGTGATAGCCTTGTAATACTTTCTTGATTGCGTTGATAAGTAAACGTGTTGGGATCCTACGTGTGTTAGTATCTTGTGATGTTTGTGTGAAGGGGTTTCCTTGATTGTGCTTATTAACTATCGATCGTTATGATAGTATTGTGGCATTCATCTCTTGAGATGATTCCGGTTAAGCCCTCCGTCACGGGGTAGACTCAGCGGTCGATGGACCTATGATTCGAGAATACCTCACGCAGTCCGGGGCCTATGCGGAACTACGAGTTCCGTGTTAGTGTCGTCCTTTATGGGCATGCGGTCGCGTGGCGTGCGGTGCGAAGTCGGGGCGATCGCCGGAGTAGCTACCTCGATGCGGGAATGCCTCATGCGGGCGATGAGATTGGCCTATGCGGAGTGCGGGAGTTCGAGGTTAGACGCGTGCATTGATCTGGGCAAGTGGCGCCTTTGATCATGTGGCGGTCAGACAGATCTTATGATCTGATTCACGACCTTGTTGGTGCTTGTGGGTTTTTAGTAGTCGGCTATGCCTTCGCACTTACCGTACAATTTTATTATGACACAGTGGGACTGGTGTTCAGTGTGTTCCTTCGTGCTTTTATATCATGGCCATGGCGGTGAGGAAGGTATCCACGCATGATTGATGTTGTGGGCACGAGACCCATTGTTATACTTGAGTGATGACTTGAGGCGTGAGTCACGACTTGACATGATCGCTTTGTTGAATCGTAGTTTGGTTATCATGTCTCTCTGCTTTATATGATCGCTATGATTTCATTTACGATATGTATTTTGATTTCACATACTCGCAATTTTTGTTATCGACCTCCTTGAAGTGCGTTCATGCTGCGCAGTTGAGGTACACCGCCGTTGATCCTAGCTCTCGTGGTCACAGTTTGAGTTTGGGAAGCTCCGCTTCTCCGAGGCTTATCAGGTATAGTCCCCGTCGTCGTAAGTGTTTACATTCGTGGTTTGGCGGGGCCTGTCGCCATTGTTGTCGTATCATTCTTAAGTCAGTAATCGCTGTGGCGTGGTTTGTAAAAAGGATTAAACTGCTCGTGTTGAAAAAGTTGCTATTTATATATATCGAAGGTAACCGTTTTTGGTTGCTTTGTCTTCTTATTTCACCGCTTTATTACATGGTTTCATGTATTGTCTTTATGTTCATTGATTACTCGATGTATGTTTACTTGGGTGCGGTAAGGCACCTATCACTGCCCGGTTCGGTCGTGTGACGATACATACCCAGGAACTACGGGGTATAACAACCTGCTTTATCACATTCTTCAGGGTAAGAGTATAAATGATGGGTGTATCCCCAAAGATCGTTATACCACCTGTTTCCGTGGATTTGCTACCTATACTTTTGATTTCTCTCATTTTTAGTAAGACACTGTGTACTGTTATTTGAGTAGTGACTTTGAGGGCATGCGTCCCTGACTTGATATGACTGCTTATGTATTGTGTACTGTAGGTTGGCTATCATACATGTCTCTGCTTTGTTTAGACTTATGATTTCATTCATCTTCATCGCTTCACATACTTGATACATTCTTCGTCTTGACCTCCCCGGGTGCGTTCATCCGTGAGTTTAGGTAATGATTTGGTGATCGGCAGTGTAGGACCGCTTTCGAGTTTTGGATAGCTCCTTCATTGGGAGTTTATCTTTTTGGTATAAGTTCTTTCAAGATGTGCTTTTATGCGATTATGGGTACTGGGGCCTTGTCCCGTCATAGTTCAGTAAAATTCTTAGAGGTCTGTATTCATATATGAGATTGGACTCATGTACGGTGTAGTGTCTTTTGTTATGTATATTATATGGCAGCCTTGTCGGCTTTGCCCTTGCACGTATGTTGGTTTTAAAAAAAAAAAAGAGGTGTTATTTAAATTCCGCAGTTTTCTTGTGTCTGTTAGGTAGAAGGGTGCCCAGGTAGGGCACCAGTCACGGGCCCGGGGTTCGGGGCGTGACAAAAATATACTCCCTCCTTAGTGTAGTTCTCGTCCAACACCCCCCCCCTTTGTGTAGAAAAATTCTTCAAGTGTTGTTGTTATCCCAAATACCTTAGCCTAGTATCCCTAGTGGTATTCTAAAGTAATCCCAACATAAGAGCCCGGAAATACTACTTTATTCCAATAATCGCAAAATGAAACCTTAGGGAAATCTTCATAGTTGGATGAAGTGTTAAGAGAAGTTGTTTAGAACTTCTAAGGGTTGCTTGGAGCGGGTTGGAGCGTAAGAAATTGGAGCTAAACGTTGCTCAGGACCGACTTATAAATCTTGGATAATTTTGGGCTTATCGAGGTAATGATCTATATCATTCTATTGTAATTGGAAATTACATATTGTAGTAATGTATAGTTGAGTATACTATATGTAGAAAGAATATTAAAAAGAAGTGAACTGTATTTACATTGGACTGTATTAAAAAGAGGTGCTGCCCAATTTTCCGTAGAATATGGAACTGTATACTTAGAATATTCTACGAAGAAGTCTAGAAGTTGATAGATGTATTGTGATTGTTATAGGTGGATATTTTGCGCGCGACATACTCGACTTGGATTGTGGATTAAGCCGAAGAGGTATGTGATTCTTCCTATTCTCTTGAGCATGATATTTGTGAAATATATATAGTGCGGTAGACACACGTGTGTTAAAGGAATTTGATTTTCCTTTTGTGTCCTTGACTTGATTCTAAAGTTAAGTGACTTGTTATGAAATATTAAGGACTTGAATTATGTTAAAAAGTTGTAAAACCTCATTCATGAGTAATGTGTGCGTGGTCTTTTAAAGAATAAAGTTATATTGATTTCGGAAATGAGAATAGTTGTCCTTGGTTGGTTTAAAACATAAAGTGTTATAATAGCTTTATGGGAAGTTAGTTATAACGACTTTATGAAAACAAATGAATGGTTTTATTATTGGATTTAAAATGATAACTTGACATTTTAAAAGTTGGAGGTTGGTTTCCTTAAAAGATATGAGCTATGATTTAAAGATTATGAGACTGATTTTTGAAAGTAAAGAGACTTGACTTATAAACAACTTGATTTTGGAAAATTTAAAGGTATAAGTTACTTGTTTTGAAAAGAGTAAGACACTTGGTTTAAAAAGTATATTGCTACTTGACTTTAAAAAGGAAAAGTGTTTTTGTTTTAAAGGAAGACATGGTATTGTCTTGTTTTGGTTTAAAAAGAGGGCATGATGTTGTTTTGATTTACTTAAAATGATAGTTACTCTATGAATGATACTACGGGTATTAGTATCGCGCAATTTTGTACTTAAAAGGGGTTCTTTTTAAGAGAGTTGAAGTATGTAGTACTTTGGGGTTAAAACCCGGATTTGTTGACATGAAATAAAAGTACCTTGTGTGAGTAACTTGCCTATGTTTTGCTTGTGATAGCCTTGTAATACTTTATTGTTGGTTTGATAAGTAAACATGCTAGGAGACTACGGACGTTAGTATCTTGGGACTTTTATGTGAAGGGGGTTTTCTTGTTGTGCTTATGTTGTTTACGATGAGCCGGTTGCGCTCGTATTACATCACATACCCCCCTGACTTGTTATGGTGCCGCGGGTTAGCTACCCCCGATGCGAGGAATACCTCATGCGGGTCCATGTGACCTATGCGGAACTGCGGGAGTTCCAGGAATCACTCCGGGTGTGTTACGCCGATGCGAGAAATACCTCATGCGGTCCATGTGTGGCCATGCGGATTGCGGGAGTCCAGGAAGATGTCGCGGGTTAGCTACCCCCGATGCGAGGAGTACCTCATGCGGGCCTAGGTGACCTATGCGGAATTGCGGGAGTTCCAGGGTTAGACACGCACAATGATACTGAGGGCGAATGGCCCAGCTTCGATCATTTGGTGGTCTAGAAAGACCTCGCATTACAGTTTTATAGCATTGTTGGTACGGTAGGTTCTGGTAGTCGGCTATGCCTTCGTACTTACCCCGTACAGTTTTTATGACACAGGTGGGACCTGGTGTTCATGTGTATTCCTTGGTGTTATTATATCATGGACTGCCGACAGTGAAGAAGGAATTCCACGGGCATGATTGATATTGTGGGCATGAGACCCATGGTTATATTTGGGTGATGACTTTGAGGGCGTGAGTCCCTGACTTGACATGACTGCTTATATATTGTGTACTGTAGTTTGGTTATCATACATGTCTCCTATTTTTTTTATACAGACTATTATGAGTTCATTTTAGTACTTTCAGTTTCACATACTTGGTACCTGTTGTACTGACCTCCTTCGGGGGGCTGCATTCATGCCACAGGTAGAGGTACACCAGTTGTTGATCCTCGCTCATAGGATCACAGTTCAGTGTTTTGGGAAGCTCCGTTTCTCCGGAGGCTTATCTTGTGGTATGATTCCCTGAGATTGTAGGTTCTTATACATTCAGAGGTATGGCGGGGCCCTGTCCCGTCGTTGTTGTTATAAAACTCTTAGAGGTCTGTAGTACTGTTATGGGCAGGGTTTGTAAAGGATGTAACTGTTCAAGTTTTTTTTTATATATATGCAGAAAAGGCGACCGTTTTGGTTAGCCTGTTTCTTATTTTATATCTTGTTTCATGTTTAAGTTTTAATTCCGCTGATTTTCTCTGATGTTGTATCACTAGGGTGCCCGGGTAAGGCACCAGTCGTGGGCCCGGGGTCGGGTCGTGACATACATACTTGGTACATGTTGTACTGACCTCCTTCGGGGGGCTGCGTTCATGCCGCAGGTTGAGGTGCATAGCTCGCTGATCCGCACTCTTAGGATCACTGTTTGGTTCTTGGAAAGCTCCATTCCTCCGGAGGCTTTGTCTTTTGGTACGGTTCCCTGAGGTAGTAGACTTTTGTACATTCAGGGGGTATGGCAGGGCCCTGTCCCGCCACAGTTGTTATGTAAACTCTTAGAGGTCTGTAGTCATACCTTGTGGGTCACTTTAAAAAAAAATTGAGGTAACTGCTTTTGGTTTTATATGTCCAGGAAGGTGGCCCTATCGACTAACCTATTATTTATTTCATTGTTAAGTTTATGTATGTTCCGCTGATTATCTCTGACGTATACCAGTCGCGGGCCCGGGGTCGGGTCGTGACAACTCTGCACCTCTAAGAATTTCGACATAACGTGGACGGACGGGGCCGCCATACCACGAATGTACATAAAACTACAACCTCAGGGAACTGTACCAAAATGCAAAGCCTCCGAAATAATGGAGCTTTCCAACCAGCTGAACAGTGATCCTAAAAATGAGGATCAGCAACCTGTATAACTCTACCTGCGGCATGAACGCAGCCCCCCGAAGGAGGTCAGTACAACATGTACCAAGTATGCGAAACTGAAAGTACTGTAATGAAATCATAAAGTCTAAAATAAAGCTGGAGAGATGTATGATAGCTCAAATAACAGTACACTGTGCCTTACTAACAATGAGAGTAAACAAGTGTATACTTTACTGTATAAAAATAGGAGGCTCATGATCAAAGTAGGGTCACCCGCCCGTAGTATCATTAAGCAGTCCTACTCCTGGGACTATTTCACCCGCATAGGTCCTGTGGAGCCGCAATGAGGTCATCCGCCTCGCATGAGACTATTTCACCCGCATGGGCCCGGTGGGCCCGCAATGAGTACAAACGCCGCACTCGCATCATGGGTAGCAATTCCATGGAATAAGTAGTAACCCGGGGGTTTACCCCGTATAAATAACATAACCTAGCACAACCGGCTATCATACGTAACATAAGCACTACCGACTTATCATACATAACATAAGCAAGTTAAGAAATCCCCTAACTTCTTATTAGCTTTGTTCATATACACTCTCATTTTAGTTTACTTAAGGCACTAACATGTCATTATAAAAATCCGGGAATTTAACTCAAAGTACTACGTACTTCTATTCTTTTAGAATGACTCTTTTTCGTATAAAACGTCCGAGATACTAATAACTGTAGTATCAAGTCATATCTACTTTTCAAGACAAGTCACAATACCTTTTAGAAATACATTTAGGCTTCTAAATCAAGTGACTTCTTTCTTTTAAAACCTTAAGAAATTGATGCTTTCAAATCAATTTGCCTTTCATTATTTCAAGTCATTATCATTATTTACATTACTAGAGTGAACCACTCTTTCATCTTTCCATAAAACTATTATAACCAACTTCCCATAAAGTCGTTATACTAACTTTATACTTTAGACACTTCCATTCTTTTCATAACCAAGAGACTTATACTTTCAAAACCAAGTATCATATACTTTTAAAATACTTCAAGTCTCTTAACTTTAGTAATCAAGTTTCTTAACTTTAGAATAGTTAAAGGAATCAATACCTTCCAAATCAAGTATTCTATACATTTTCAAGTAAAGAAATCTTTGTTTACCTTATTAGAATAAACCATTCTTTTTACTTTCCATAAAGTTATTAACCAACTTTATGCTTTTGAAACGAAGGCATTTCTATCCTTTAAAAACGAGTGAGTTAATTCTCTAACTCAACCAACTTGGACATCCTTAAAATAAGTCAAGGATATCAAATGAAACTAAATTCATTTAAATCTCGTACGTCTACCGTACTATATGTTTACAACTACTCATGCTGAAGAGATAAG
The DNA here is from genome assembly GCA_029844215.1 of Przewalskia tangutica. Taxonomy (NCBI): domain Eukaryota; kingdom Viridiplantae; phylum Streptophyta; class Magnoliopsida; order Solanales; family Solanaceae; genus Przewalskia; species Przewalskia tangutica. The sequence continues at coordinate 89,654,307 of CM056719.1, forward strand.
AAAGTTCCACATACCTCTTCGGTTCAATCCACTTGCTAAGTCCAAAATGCCGTACGTAGTATGTCAACCTATAATGGCCATAATATGTCTATTAACTTCTTACTTCAAACGTAGAATATTCTAAGTGCAAAGTCACTAAATTCTACGGAAAATCGGACAACACTTCCTTTGTTTCTACATACATTTCCACCTTTTTCAAGGCCCGAATTCAATAATCAAACATGCCACATTTAAGGCTCAACAATGTAGTTAACAATAGGGGATTACACGCCTAACAAGACGTGTAAAATTTCGCCCCACAATTTATATCAAACTAGTCCAAAAAGACAATGTCATTCTCGGCCAAAGGTGTAACAACATATCAACCTTTCCAATTCCTTTTCAATTCAAGTTGTTTAGTATAACATTTTATAAGCCGCAATTGATTATAACAACTATAATCTTCAAGTAGATAACATGCGACGATTCTAATTATCGACCAAATTGTATTTCAATTTCAAATGGCTCACAATGTCATTTCGGATTTAGGCTTCCACTATCCATATCACTTATCAATCTTCAATACATAAACTTCATGCTAGTTAAAATGTAAGGCTACAACAATATGTAATCTTATAACACTTAAGAGAACAAGATTGTTACCTTGACGAGCCTTAATCCAACTTCATGATCCGAAGTCGCTCCCTAGCAACTTAGAGCCTCTCCTTGACACTCCAATCCACCACTTGAAGCCCTTAGAAGATCACCAACAAATTTCCTTAAATTCCCAATCCAAACCTAGAAAAGTGACTAGGTTTTCACCTTGCGACTAATACGAAAATGATACTTTTCTGGGATCTTTCTATTGAGATACACTTACAATACCCTTAGGAACCTTGGTTTAAAGTGTGGAGATTATTGGACAACAAACGAAAATTTTCTCCTTGAAACCCTTAGTGAACCCGAGAGCTCCCCTTTGTGTTCTTCAAGTTTTCTTGAAATTTGACTAAGTGTGGGAGCTTGTATTGCTAGTAGTATGCATATATAACACTATGGAGGGTCAAGATTAGAACAAATGGGTGGCTTGGATGCATTTCACTTAAAGATCAAGCCAAGTGGCCCTTTGACTAAGTCAATTATCTCAAGCTCTAGCCTTAGCAAGACTTGTTCATCTTAATTATGGTCAATTGACCCTTTAACACATGGTCCATTCGACCATGACCATTTAAGGGGGGGGGGGGGTGACACGTGTCACCCTCCCGTTCGTCGTAATATTTCGTTTCCCGACATTTCCGATAAATTTTACTAGTCTCAATTCTTAAAATTTTTGAGTTCTTATGTACGTTCTTATAAACATGTCCTGAAATTATGGGGTGTAACATTCTTCCTCCCTTAGAAACATTCGTCCCCGAATGTTCTTTTGGGAGTCAATCTTATATATAGCGACATAGTCTCATTTTACAACCCTACCTACCAATAATGCCACACATGGCCACATAGCAATACTTATACTAAAACGTCAACCTGAACTCCAAGCGTCGACGTCGATAATCTGCATAAAGCTTCTGTCGAATCTGAGCTTGCTAATAATATTTCCTGGATAGGCTTCGCCTTATCCACACAACCGAATCAAGTGCGGGTCAACTAATCGAACCTACTTTCGTCGAACCAACCAACCGACGATCTACACTTTCGCCCATACAAAACCTCATATGGCGTCATCTGAATGCAAGAATGGTAGCTGTCGTTATAAGCAAACTTAATAAGAGGCAAGTGATCCTCCCAGCTACCCCTGAAATCAATAACACTGACCCGCAACATATCCTCAAGTGCCTGGATAGTATGCTCTGCCTGTCCGTCGGTCTGAGGGTGTAATGCGATCGAGACTCACTGTGTCCCTAACCCTTCGGAAAACCTCGAAGTTATCAAATCGAGCTCATCATGCTGTCATCATAAATGTAGGAACCACATGCAGTCTCACAATCTCCCTGCTATATAATCTTGCATAATCCTCAGCCGAGTAAGTGGTCCTAACCGGAAGAACACGGGCTGGTTTCGTCAGCCTGTTTACTATGACCCTCAGGGAGTCGCACTTCCTCCGAGTACGACGCCACCCTGTAACAAAATCCATATTAATAACCTCCCATCTCTAAGTTGGGATCTCAATCACCTGTAGTAGCCCACAGGGCTCCTGGTGTTCCACCTTGACTTGCTACTAACTCGGACACTAAGCAACATACTCCGCTACGTCCCTCTTCAGGTCATATTACCCATACATACATCTGAGGTCATGATACATCTTAGTCAACCCGGATGAGTAGAGTAACGAGCACGGTGTGCCTCCCCCAAAATCTGCTGACGAAGTCCTGTAACATCGGGAGCACACAATCTGCCCTCAAATCTTAGCACCCCATCAGGCTCTACCTCAAATAAACTCTCCTCCTTTCGAAGAGCCGCATCTCGATACCGTATCATAACTGGATCCTCATACTGTCGCCTTTTTACCTCCTTAACGACGGAAGACTCGGTAACCTCTCGGATCTAAACTCCATTAACCTTGGAACAAAAAAAAAATCGAACCCCTCGGATCGGTAGCTGATGAATCTCATGGACCACGTCCTGTCTATCTGGCTGCCCATCTGACAGACTACCCATAGATCCATGACTAAGAGCATCTGTAACCGTCTCGGCTTTCCCCGGGTGGTATAGGATATCAATATCACAATCCTTGAGTAACTCTAACCACCGTTTACGCCTGCAAATTCACCGCCTGCATCAAGATATACCGGAGGCTCTTGTGGTCTGCACAAATTGTCACGACCCGAACCCGGGCCCGTGACTGGTGCCTTACCTCGGGCACCCTAGTGAGACAACATCAGAGTAATCATCGGAACATAACACAACAACATGAAATAACAAGAAGCGTACAACAGTTATCTTTAGAAAACTTGCCTTTCGGCATAAATAATAATAACAACTCTTTCAAAATGAACAGTTTAATCCTTTCTTTACAAACCACCTTGCAATTACTCTGCACCTCTAAGAAATGATACGACAACAATGGCGGGACGGGGCCCGCCAAACCCCGAATGTAAACACTTACTACGACGGACTATACCCGATAAGCCTCCGAGAAACGGAGCTTCCCAACGCTGACCACGAGCTAGGATCAACGATCGTGTACCTCAACTGCGGCATGAACGCGGCCCGCGAGGTCGATAACAGTGCAGTATGTGAAACGAAAATACCTCATAAATGAAATCATAGCGATCATATAAAGCGGGAGACATGTATGATAACCAAACTACGATTTACAAAGCGATCATGTCAAGTCGGTGACTCACGCCTCAAGTCATCACTCAAGTATAACAATGGGTCTCGGGCCCAACATCAATCATGCGTGGAATACCTTCCGCCGGCGATCTATGATATAAAAGCACCAAGGAACACATGAACACTAGGTCCCACGTGTCATAATAAAAGCATGCGGGGTAAATGCGAAGGCATAGCCGATTACTAAAAACCCCGCAGTACCAACAAGGTCATGAATCGTATCATAAGATCTGTCTAGACCGTCACATGATCAAAGCCGCCACTTGCCCGCAGATGTCGATGTCTGCGCGTCTAACCCTCGAACTCCGCACTCGCGTAGGCCAATCTCATCGCCCGCGTGAGGTATTCCCGCGTCGGGTAGCTACTCCCGGCATCGTCACCGACTTCGCGATCGCGTAGGCCACATGGACCGCATGCCCATAAAGGACGATACTAACTCGAACTCTCGTAGCTCCGCGTAGGCCTCAGGACTGCGTGAGGTATTCTCGAATCATAGGTCCGTCGACCGCTGAGTCTACCCGCGTCGGAGGCGACAACCCGAAATCATCTCAAGAGATGAATGCCACAATACTATCATAACGACTGATAGTTAATAAGCACAATCAAGGGAAACCCCTTTACACAAACATCACAAGATACTAACACACGTAGCATCCTAACACGTTTACTTATCAAAGCAATCAAGAAAGTATTACAAGGCTATCACAAACCAATACAATCAAGTTGTTCACACAAGGTACTTTCTACTATATGATTAACAAGATCGGGTTTTTATCCCCAAAGTACTTCATACATTAACTCTTTAAAAGATACGTTACTTCGCAATACCCATAGTATATGAAAATAGAGTGATTATCTTTTTAAAGTAAATCAATTACTTCTCCTTGTAAAATCAAGTAGCAACATTCTTTTCCAATGTTCAAGTTTCTCATTTTAGAAAAGTTTCGTAGTTCATAGTCTTATTCATTTAAGAATATAATTCTCCTTTAAACAATCTGAGAAACCTAAGCCTTATATGTGAGTAGGATATTCTTGTTTATTACAATCTTATTACAGCAGCCATGATCTAGGAAATATCATTTTGTCTCATCTTAGCTTCTATGCAGATGGAGGTTTCTACTGGTTTTATTAGTACTTAATTAGCCAAAACATTTCCTTTTATTAACGCTGCAGTGGTTTGTCGATACACATTCTGATTTCCGAAATCAGTAAAACATTCTTAAGCCGTTATACCTAACTTCCCATAAAGCTAGTATAACTCTTAAGTTTTTCACAAACCAAGTATTACTTCTTCTTTCAAAATGATTCAAAAATCTTTTGAAATACTTCAAGTTCTTTATTAACACATAACAAGCCAGTTATAGTTCAAATCAGTTACCTTTTAAAAACCACATGTATTTTCTAACCAACATAAAGCTGTTATAACCAACTTCCCATAAAGCCGTTATAACACTTTATGTTTTACACCAATCAAATACATTTAGCACATGTACGTCTACCGTACTACATAGTTCACACATATCATGCTAGAAGAAATAGGAAGAGGTTCACATACCTCGCGACGAGTATCGACTAATAGCAAAACGCTCCAAGTACTTCCAACCGTGGCTCTCCTTAAGCCACGTAGATCGCACCCACGTAGTACTTCAACCTATAAGGCCACAAGGCGCTTATTAACATTCAGATCCCTTCGGAGAACATTCTACAGAAAATTCGGCAGCACCTCCCCCCCCCGCAACAGCGTAAATCTCCTCCTCTATCGAGGCCGGCTACCAAGCCAACCAGGGGGGGGGGGTTATACGTCTAACCCTAACGGGTACAATTCTACTCCACGGTACTACTACACAAGTCTCTTAATACTGACCTATGTAATTACAATTCGATTCTTCTTTAAATTCAGGCTTAAGTCGCAAGACATTGCCGTAAGTATTATTCAGGCCTAAGTCAAAAGACATTGCCGATAACTACGTTCAGTTCTATATATAGTATACTTCAACTATATATTCTAACAACATGTAATTTCCAATTACAATAGAGGGACAAGATATTTACCTCGATAAGCCCATAATTATCCAAGTATAAAGTCGATCCTGGGCAATCGTTTAGCTCCAACTCCGTGCGCTCCAACCCGCTCCAAACTACCCTTAGAAGTTCTAACCAACTTCTACATACTACTCCAACTAACCATGGAGATTTTCCTTAGGGTTTCGGTTTGGTGACTGACGGTAAGTATAATAGTATTTCTGGGCTTTTCGTATAGGTATAACCTTAGAATACAACAAGGTATATGGCTAAGGTAATTTGGGCATTATAACAATACTTTTGAGAGTATTTCTACCAAGAGGGGGGGTATTATACGAAAACAACTAGGCTAGGGGGGGTACCCCACGGCTAGCACCCCAAGGAGGGGGGGTGTATACCCCTCGGCCTACCCACTGGGGAACTCTCGGCCAGGGGAGGAAGGCTTTTGGACGAGAACCACAAGAAGGGAGAGGGAGGGATTTTAACACTTAGAAGATTTTAGGATGAAGAAAGTCTTCAACATAGGGTGGTATTTATAGGCCAACCAATGGCCAACCAATGGCCAAGACATGCCAAGTGCAAGGCAAGTGTAGGGCGAGATCTTGCCAAGTGCCCAACCAACTAACACACAAATATCCTACCAACTAAAGCCATTCCAATCGGCCACAATAACGCCTCACATCCATCAATTGGAGGGTGACAAGTGTCGCCCTCCCGTTGGTCCAAAATGTTTCGTCTCTCGGAAAAATCCGCAAAAATTAAAAATGACATAGCCGGAAATTCCCTACGAAGTGTGAAAGCGTTTAGTCGAAAACGACTCTAAACGGGTGTTGTGAACAAAATTAATTCGCCAAGCCTTAATACAAGTTTCAAATTTTCTCGTGCGTCCTTACGTGCATACTCGGAAATACGGTATAACATTCTCCTCGCCAGAAACATTCGTCGAATGTTCTTTCTAAGTCTCAAAACAAGCGCCGCGAGATAGTCTTCACTACTATACTTACGAGAACAATCCTTGCCACACATGGCCACAGAAACAACTTGCGCAAAAAGCTTACATCCAAGTCCACGAGGAAACACCTCTAACATCACCATAACACCTCACCGGGTCTAAAATATACTTCCTTCGCACCTTCTTTGTCACTTTGCACGAGGCATTAACCTTCTCAGGCGACCCAACAAATGGTACCACTTTTGTCACTTTGTCGCGAGCCTTGCTCCGACGATCCAACAAATGGTACCGGGCTGCTTGCGATCCCGGAGGATGTCGTACACTCGAACTCATACCACATTACGATCGGCCCGATTCAAAACTCGGGGTTACTATCTCTAACGTGGTCATCATTAATCGGGAACACTGGATGGATCTCGATACTTTCCGATCATATCAATACGAAAGACCGGACGTCGCATCCTAAGTCGGACGGCAAAAGCTAACATATAGGCAACCCGACCTATTCTTCACATGGACTTAAAAGGCCCAAAAGCTCGGGCTAAGTTTCCTCTGTTATACCACAACTCGCCACACCCTAACCACGGTCTGCTGGAACAAGCTGAACTAACTATCTGAACGCGCCAACATCGAACCAATCGGCAACTTACACTTCCGCCTCACAAGGCTTCAAAGGACGACATCCGAACATTGAAATGGTAGATCAAACACTACCTCCACAGGAGACAACAATCCCCAACTATCCCGAAATCCAACCACCGCCCGAGGCGAATGCGGTCGAGACTCACCGAGTTCCTAACCTGCTGGTAAACTTTTAGAAAACGAAAATAGCCTGACAACGGCTTCACTGCGACATAAGGTGAAGGTAGGCACCGTCAGCCTTTCAACCTTTGGATAACTCAACACAGAGTAAAGCGGTCGACCGAAGAAACGCGATGGGCTGCCCCATCGGCCCGACCAGCGGTCGAGCGCGTCCACGAACTCGTGCTGGTTAACTAAACTTGGGCCTAACACCTCAACCCTAACACAAGGCGGGACCACCACAACCTGACCCGCACCCAAACCTACGCGGGTTGACCCGCGGCGTGGCCTCAACCCGACCGGCAACGCGCGCAATACTAGCTCCGATCCGGAACAATCTCACTAATCACGTTTGAAAACCTAGCGGTCTTCTTAGCTCAACTACCCCTTTCATTCCACACTACTAGGGACTATCCCAACATAACTCACGTGCACTATGCACTTAGATAAGGGTCAAACATAACACTACACCTTTCTCGAGATGGCCTCACCTCTAAGGTCTTTACGTAAAACATTCTAAGGCTCACACCTTATCTATCCCCCAAAATCTTACTCGGTTAACCCACCATGATTTCTAAACACAACTAACACACCGCTATCAGAACATAGCACTTAAGGTATACTCACCGTATCACACATCTTGATCTGTAGAGGTTAAAGATATATCTATATCTCTTTCTTCACTCCCTTAGTCGTTCTAATCAAACTGCCCGTAGGCGCATAGCTAGGGAAGATGACGAACTACCCACCGATCTGAAGGCTAAGTCCTCACAAGGACACTCTATCGACATCGGACCACGGCGGTCGTAGGTACAACAAGTACTAACTAAAGACGACATTCCCGGGATGGCGTGCACATGTGTGAACCGGAAGCCCTGGAGTTCTGACCAACTCCTGCATACTCCGAACGTCCTGATATCCGTGGAAGACCACTCTGCACTGGCGGAGGTGCATATCAAATCTGCTGGTGAGGCGACTCGCCTCGAAAGTTACCAAAGGACCTTGCTGCTCTGGCCCTCCTCTGCTGTCCTTCGTTTAACCCGTCGATCTCTACGCTTCTCGGCCTGCTGCGCATAAGCCCGCATACGAGCCATGCTCCAGTGACTAAAGAATTACTCTTGCACAACCTCTATTAGATAGTCCTCAAGACTCGCGGTACATCGGTATACTCTCGTAGCCAAATCTATAGCTAATGTGGTCGCCTCTTTGCAATCTAAATTCTCTGTTCCGATCGTGGGCCCGAAGGTTCAAATGTCATGGCGCGAGGAACTGCCGCCGTGCTAAACTCTGCTTGGGGCTAGTGGCGTCGCAAAACTCCCGAATGAAGCACCACCCGGTGATGTTTGGGCACTGTGCCACGTAACCCTCTGCACTCTGCTCGCGGCTCCTCGGCCGCCTTGCCTCCTGGGCCGGGTTGCCTACGCGGAGGCATAGCGGTAAGGGAAAGAAATCGTTAGAGGTCCAACTTACAACACGGCTCTAAGGCACGATCTCGAGTGAGAAGAATAGAAACCAATCCTAAAATATCCTATAGCCTCACGATTATTGGTGTGGTGCACAACACACCGATAATCAAGACTCTTGGATACGATGCGTAGACACTTTCGAGGATTAATCGCTCGATACCACTTTTGTCACGACCGAACCGGGCGTGGTGGTGCCTTACCCCGGGCACCCTAGTGAGACAACATCAGAGTAATCAGCAGAACATAACACAACAACATGAAATAACAAGAAGCGTGTGATTATCTTTAGAAAACTTGCCTTTGGCGTAAATAATAATAACAACTCTTTCAAAATGAGCAGTTTAATCCTTTCTTTACAAACCACGCCTGATAGTACTACAGACCTCTAAGAAATGATACGACAACAATGGCGGGACGGGGCCCCAAACCACGAATGTAAACACTTACTACGACAGGACTATACGTGATAAGCCTCGAGAAACGGAGCTTCCCAACGCTGTGACCACGAGAGCTAGGATCAACGGCGGTGTACCTCAACTGCGGCATGAACGCGGCCCGAGAGGTCGATCTGTAGTGCAGAGTATGGCTGAAAATACCTCAGTAAATGAAATCATAGCGATCATATAAAGCGGGAGACATGTATGATAACCAAACTGATTTACAACAAAGCGATCATGTCAAGTCGAGGACTCACGCCTCAAGTCATCACTCAAGTATAACAATGGGTCTCGGGCCACAACATCAATCATGCGTGGAATACCTTCCTCGCCAGCGATCTATGATATAAAAGCACCAAGGAACACACATGAACACGGGTCCCACGTGTCATAATAAAGCATGCGGGGGTAAATGCGAAGGCATAGCCGACTACTAAAACCCACAGTACCAACAAGGTCATGAATCGTATCATAAGATCTGTCTGACCGTCACATGATCAAAGCGGCCACTTGCCCGCGATGTCGATGTCTGCGCGTCTAACCTGGAACTCCGCGACTCCGCGTAGGCCAATCTCGTCGGCCGCGTGAGGTATTCCCGCATCGAGGGTAGCTACTCCGGCGCATCGTCACGACTTCGCGATCGCGTGGCCGCATGGACGCGTGCCCATAAGGACGATACTAACACGGAACTCGTAGCTCGCGTAGGCCCCCAGGACTGCGTGAGGTATTCTCGAATCATAGGTCCGTCGACCCGCTGAGTCTACCCCGCGTCGGAGCGGCAACAACCGGAATCATCTCAAGAGATGAATGCCACAATACTATCATAACGATGATAGTTAATAAGCACAATCAAGAAACCCTTTACACAAACATCACAAGATACTAACACACGTAGCATCCTAACACGTTTACTTATCAAAGCAATCAAGAAAGTATTACAAGGCTATCACAAACCAATACAATCAAGTTGTTCACACAAGGTACTTTCTACTATATGATTAACAAGATCTGGTTTTATCCCCAAAGTACTTCATACATTAACTCTTTAAAAGATCGTTACTTGATACCCATAGTATATGAAAATAGAGTGATTATCTTTTAAAGTAAATCAATTACTTCTCCTTGTAAAATCAAGTAGCAACATTCTTTTCCAATGTTCAAGTTTCTCATTTTAGAAAAGTTTAGTAGTTCATAGTCTTATTCATTTAAGAATATAATTCTCCTTTAAACAATCAGAAACCTAAGCCTTATATGTGAGTAGGATATTCTTGTTTATTACAATCTTATTACAATGACCATGATCTAGAAATATCATTTTGTCTCATCTTAGCTTATGCGGATGGAGGTTTCTCTTTGGTTTTATTAGTACTTAATTAGCCAAAACATTTCCTTTTATTAACAGCTGCGTTGGTTTGTCGATACACATTCGATTTCGAAATCAAGAAACATTCTTAAGCCGTTATACCTAACTTCCCATAAAGCTAGTATAACTCTTAAGTTTTTCACAAACCAAGTATTACTTCTTCTTTCAAAATGATTCAAAAATCTTTTGAAATACTTCAAGTTCTTTATTAACACATAACAAGCGCTTATAGTTCAAATCGATTACCTTTTAAAAACCACATGTATTTTCTAACCAACATAAAGTCGTTATAACCAACTTCCCATAAAGCCGTTATAACACTTTATGTTTTACACCAATCAAATACATTTAGCACGTATGCGTCTGCGTACTACATAGTTCACACATATCATGCTAGAAGAAATAGGAAGAGGTTCGCATACCTCGCGACGAGTATCGACTAATAGCAAACGCTCAAGTACTTCCAACCGCCGGCTACTCCTTAAGCCACGTAGATCGCACCCACGTAGTACTTCAACCTATAAGGCCACAAGGCGCTTATTAACATTCGAATCCGCCGGAGAACATTCTACGAAAATTCGTACCTCCCCATGGCAGCGTAAATCTCCTCTCTATCGAGGCTGCTAAGCCAACCAGGGGTTATACGTCTAACCCTACTGTACAATTCTACTCCACGGTACTACTACACAAGTCTCATGTAATACAGCCTATGTAATTACGATTGAAGATTCTTCTTTAAATTCAGCTTAAGTCGCAAGACATTTGCGTAAGTATTATTCAGCCTAAGTCAAAAGACATTGCGATAACTACGTTCAGTTCTATATATAGTATACTTCAACTATATATTCTAACAACATGTAATTTCCAATTACAATAGAGGACAAGATATTTACCTCGATAAGCCCATAATTATCCAAGTATAAAGTCGATCTGGGCAATCGTTTAGCTCAACTCGTGCGCTCAACCCGCTCCAAACTACCCTTAGAAGTTCTAACCAACTTCTACATACTACTCCAACTAACCATGGAGATTTTCCTTAGGGTTTCGGTTTGGTGGTGACGGTAAGTATAATAGTATTTACGGCTTTTCAGATAGGTATAACCTTAGAATACAACAAGGTATATGGCTAAGGTAATTTGGGCATTATAACAATACTTTTGAGAGTATTTCTACCAAGAGGGGTATTATCTGAAAACAACTAGGCTAGGGGTACCCACGGCTAGCACCCTGGAGGGGGTGTATACCCTCGGCCTACCCACTAGGGGAACTCTCGACGAGGGGAGGGGGAAGGCTTTTGGACGAGAACCACAAGAAGGGAGAGGGATTTTAACACTTAGAAGATTTTAGGATGAAGAAAGTCTTCAACATAGGGTGGTATTTATAGGCCAACCAATGGCCAACCAATGGCCAAGATCTTGCCAAGTGCAAGGCAAGTGTAGGGCCAAGATCTTGCCAAGTGCCCCTTAACCAACTAACACACAAATATCCTACCAACTAAAGCCATTCCAATCGGCCACAATAACGCCTCACATCCATCAATTGGAGGGTGACAAGTGTCGCCCTCCCGTTGGTCCAAAATGTTTCGTCTCTCGGAAAAATCCGCAAAAATTAAAAATGACATAGCCGGAAATTCCCCTACGAAAGTTGTGAAAACGTTTCGTCGAAAAACGACTCTAAACGGGTGTTGTGAACAAAATTAATTCGGCCAAGCCTTAATACAAGTTTCAAATTTTCTACGTACGTCCTTACGTACATACTCGGGAAATACGGGGTATAACACAAATATCCACATGAAGTCTATATAGGTCATGCCTCCAAATCTTTAAGGCATGATTAACTGCCGTCAACTCTAAATCGTGAGTAGCGTAATTCCTTTCATGCTCCCGTAACCGCCGGGAATCATAGGCTCTAACCTTATCGTGTTGCGTCAGCACACAACCTAGCCCAACACCCAAAGTGTTATAATAATAACCTAACCCTCTAGTCTCTCAGGAGGCGTTAGAACTGTAGTCGCGGTCAACTTATCTCCCAATAACTGGAAGCCTTTCTCATACTTGCGAAATATTCGGGCATCCTTAATCTCAATTATGGTTCCTGTTTCCCTTTCTCTGTTGCAACCAAACTTGATCACTATACTTAGATTTGATTTCTTTGCTTGCCTCATGGCTAAGACTTCCTGCCAATCACAATTTAGGGGGGAGATTTCCTTGATCTCGTCAAGTAATAATCCTATTATTTTCTCTCGGCTCATAGAGCTTATAATTAGGTGTTCAACCTATTCATGGTATTACATAATCTAATGGCTTGTCAATATTTCTTATCGTTCGAGTGTGTTATACCCCGTATTTCCAGGGTATGTACGTGAGGGCGTACGTATATAAATTTGAGCCTTAAAGATTAGGCAAGAATGAAATTTTGTGCACAAGTACCGAAAGGAGTCGTTTTTCGACGAAACGTTTCCACAGCTTTCGTAGGGAAAATTCCGGCTATGTCATTAATAATTTTTGCGGATTTTTCCGAGAGACGAAACATTTTGGACCAACGGGAGGGTGACATGTGTCACCCTCACATTGGAAGGAAGTGGACGGCCAAAAGGGAAAAGTTGGCACGTTTTTTGTGCAAAAATTGTGGTCAAGGGTTAGGTAGGATATTTTGTGTAGTTGATGAGCAAGTGGGACCCACAAACACATGGCTTCATCTTGACCTTACACTTGCCTTACACTTGGATAGATCTTGGCCATTGGTTGGCCATTTCTTGACCTATAAATACCCCTCTAAGTTGATGAACTTATTCATCCAAAAATTGTCTAAGTCTTGAAAAATCCCTCCCTCTCCTCTTGTTGTTTTCGTCCACCACACCCTCCCTTTGAGAGCTCTGGCCGAGAGCAACCCACTAGCCTAGTTGTGCTAGTCGAAATACTACCCCCTTGGTAGAAATGTATTCTACAAGTATTGTTATAATGCCCAAAATACTTTAGCCAAATACCTTGTAGTACTTTCCAAAGTACCCTTTATCTGAAAAGCCGAAAAATACTATTATACTTTCCTTTAGCCACTAAACGAAACCTAAGGAAAACCTTCATAGTCGGTTGAAGTGTTTAGTAGAAGTTAGTAGAACTTCTAAGGGTTGTTTGGAGCGGATTGGAGCACTCGGAGTAGGAGCTAAACGTTGCTCAGGAGCGACTTTTTACTTGGATAATTTTGGGCTCATCGAGGTAAATACTACTGTCCTTCTAGTGTAATTGGAAATTACATCTGTAGTAGTATAGTAATGAATATAAGATTCATAGAAGAGAATTGAAGCGTAATAGAAGGATATTACTGAAAAGACTTGAATCGAAATCACTTGAAGAATATAAGTAGAAGTTCAATTGTACTTACATAGAATTTGTATATCTGATGGTGATAACCTTTATTGGTTGAATGTTCTGCAAGTAACATGGGCTACTTAGAAGGTGGACCAGGCTAGCCGGGTTATAGCCGTGGAACGTTTTTCTTATAGTCGATAAATCGTCGCGAGGTATGTGATTCTTCCTATACTCTTGAGCATGATATTTTAAAAGGAAGATATATATAGTACGGCAATGTCTTTTGACTTAAGCCTGAATAATATATAGTACGGTGACGTCGTGTGCTAATTGAACGTAGTTATGCAGCAATGTCTTTTGACTTAAGCCCGAATAATAAGAATTTTGAAGTATTTCAAAATTGTTAAGAAACCATTTTTGAAAGAAGAGTAACACTTGGTTTTAAAGGTTTTAAAAAGAGTTATACTAGCTTTATGGGGAGTTAGGTATAACGTCTTAAGAGAGGTAAAGAAGATGGTTTACTGATTTTAGAAGTTAAGAGACTTGATCTTATAAGATAAGAGACTTAACTTAAATGAATTAATATGGATTTTGTGTGAAACCTCATTCGTGAGTAATGAGTACTTGGTTTTTAAAAGGAATAATGTTTTACTGATTTCGGAAATCAGAATGTGTATCGATAAACCACTGCGGCGTTAATAAAGGAAAAATGTATTGAATAATTAAGTATTATTAAAACCAGTAGAAACCTCCATCTGCATAGAAGCTAAGATGAGACAAAATGATATTACATTTTCTAGATCATGGTTGCTTAATAAGATTGATTATGAACAAGATTAACCTACTCACCTATGGCATATGTTACTCTATTGTTTTAAAAAGAGATTAAGACATTGAACTATGAAACTTTTCTAAAAAGAGACTTGCGTAATTGAAATTAGGCAAACTGGAACTTTTAGGGAAAAGAAAGGCATTGTGTTGTCTTAAAATGGTTTAAAACAAAAAGTGTTATAACAGCTTTATGGGAAGTTGGTTATAACGACTTTATGAAAACAAAAGAAGGGTTTTATCATTTGTTTTAATATGGTAACTTGACTTTTAAAAGAGAAGTATTTTGGTCCAAAAGGAAGGCATGGTATTGCCTTAATTTGGTCTTAAAAAGGAAAGTATGAAAGTTGTTTTGGTTTACTTAAAAGATATAAGTCACACATTTTTATATACTACGGGTATCGGGTGACTTTTAGAAAAGGAATGAATCTCTTAAACGGAATTTAACGTCGTAGTACTTTAGGTTAAAATCCGACTTTGATATAAAATGAAAGTACCTTGAGTTGTGTATAACTTGCCTATACTTGTTGTTATGAAACTTGACCATGTTACGTGTGATAGCCTTGTTGTGCAAATCTTGTGTTCTACTCGACTCTGGGTTCATAGGATGAACCGAATGTATTTCACTCGACTAGGTTCATCCGAATGTATTTCACTCGACTACGGTTCATCCGAATGTATTTCACTCGACTACGGTTCATGCAGGAATGTATTTCACTCGACTCTAGGTTCATCAGAATGTATTTCACTCGACTAGGTTCATAGGATGAGCAGGGAATGTATCCACACGTTTCTATCTTGGGTCCATGAGATGGGCGAGACATGTTATACGTATCACATGATTTGTACCTAGGCTGGCGGTGAGGAAGAAGTTCCACGGGCGTGAGAGATGACTTTGAGGCGTGAGTCCACGACTTGACATAATCGCTTTTATGTTGTGAGCGTAGTTTGGTTATCATACATGTCTCCTGCTTTATATAGACTATTATGATTTCATTTCTGATATTTTTACGGTTTCACATACTTGGTACTTGTTGTCGACCTCCTTCGGGGATGCGTTCATCTGCGGTAGAAGTACACCATTTATCGATCCGCGTTTAGGATCTCATTTCAGCGTCTTGGGAAGCTCCGTCCCTTCGAGGCTTATCTTTGGTATGTTACCACAGTCTAGGTCCTTGTACATTCGGGGTATGGCGGGGCCACTGTCGTCATAGTTGTTGTATAAATCTTAGAGTGCAGCCTTTGTTGTGGCGGGGTTGTAAGGATTATGCTTGTTCAAATGTTTATACATATATATGTTGAAAGACAACCGTTTTGGTTGGCCTATTTTCTTTCATCTTAATCCATGTCTATTTACATGTTTAAGTTTTATTTCCGCTGGTTTTCTCTGATGTTGTATCACTAGGGTGCCCGGGGTAAGGCACCAGTCACGGGCCCGGGTTCGGGTCGTGACAGAGTGTCTACTCGTCTTTCCTTTATAATTCATTTCAAGTTGTCCTGGGGTCCCTTACCCCCCCGTATTTTCCTACTATCCTTCTCATCAGTACAGACGTTACCACCTTTCCTCGAGGTGTTCTTACTGCCCATCATTTACTAATGGTCTTTACACTAGTCTGGGGTAATCATATCTCGTGCAACTTACATAACCCTAGTTGTATTCTCTTTTATCATTCTGGTCATAACCCTTCTTTATGCTTATTATTAGCAAAAGTATTTCTATCTTGATTCATAATCGTACAGTTTCATACATGCGTACTACCTGCATTTATATCCTTACGACACTTCCTCGACCATTTCCTAACGTCGTTCTCAATTACCCCAACACAATACTTTTCCCACGATTATCTAAAATTGTAACCTATGACATGACGATACTGAAGACCTTACCAGTCTCATATCCCTCGTCTAACAACATGGGTACACATAACCTCATAATACGTAAAACTATCCTTCTACATGGGGGAAAGAACTTATATCCCTTTCAAAATCTTAATCATCAAGCGCCACCTTATAATCGTATAGATTTTCAAAACCTACCAACGATGTCTTCTATTTTCCACAGGCAGCACTCATACTTATCTTATTCTCGCTTGCGCCCTTTCCTGAAATTATCCGGAAGGTCGTGGCCCTGACCGCCACACCAAACCAACTCCAAGTACCTCTAAGGGCACTTAACATAAATTCCTTCAAATTCAAGTATTACTTACTTTCTGTGTCAATTTGCCTCAAATGTACAAGTCACACAGGCTTATTAAAAACAATGATGTCAAAGAAGGAAGGATAATTCACTGGTTACCACCACTTCCTTTCCTTTCCACTAGATAACCGGCTTACCGAAAAACTGGGACCGAACCGATCTCTCTATGTAGTCCACGTTGGCATAACAAGAGGCTAACTAGCCCATACTCATAATGACCTCAAGGTCGGTCATATCAGCTCTACTAGGTCTGCTAGGGTCCGACGACTGTATCGTCACCAGGCAATTATTATATACCCGCTCAGCTACCACCTATCACTAACGGGTGTAGTCACATCGAAAGGTTCTCATGGATTCAGGCTCTATTCCTTTAGTTTTGGTTGCTCTCTTTCTTACTGGTCGTACTTTTCCCGTACTTCCAAACTTATGCTAACATACGTACATAACCTCCATACTTCTTATGGCCTCCAATATTTGGAGTTACAATATCGAACAATATAAGGCCATTTTCGGCTCTTACGACCTGGTTCCGGTGGAACGCGTCCACGAACCCGTAAAACAATTAACTAGACTTGGGCCTTGCACCTTCATGACCCTGTCACGTAGCGGGACTACTACCAACTGATTCCATTCCATTTCAGGCGATGGGGCGACCCTTAATAGGTCCTCAACCCGACTCGGTGTCGCACTTAACTCTTATCCTTGGCCTGACTTAAATTTTTACTACCCGAAAAGGCCTTATATACCTAAGGTCTCGACGGTTATCAATATTCTTAGGCTCGCAATTTCCATGCTCTAAGCCTACCTTATCAATCCCCCCGTAAACGGGTACAATAACTTCTCGTACAATCATAACTAAGTTGTCTTGATCACAACAACCCTTACTTACTCTATACGGATATCATCCGTACAATCCTCTTACGCATACCACGTAGCCTATTCTATCCACACAGTCTTCCATCAAGTACCTTAACATGACTTCTTAAGGGTTCATTACCCTATCAGACAGCTCATCATTTCCTAATTATATCAAATTAGCACATAAATCTTGATGAGAATTCATTAAACTGTTTCATACCTTCCCGGTATCTAATTAGTCCTTACCAATTCCTGGTAATCTAAAATCATTCTAGGCAACCCATATATGACCCTCACACATAAATCCGTATAGCTGTACGTCATTATACCAACTATACAACAATTACAACCAACCTGGATACGCAATCCACATCATCCTTCCTGGGTCACTGCTGCCTTTCTCGTAGCTGCAATCAACATAACTCGTTAGGGAGAGACGACCCTAACAACACAGCTCTATTGCACGATCTCAGAGTGCGAAGAATGGAAACCAATCCTAAATGTCATGCAGCCTCCTGATTATAGATGTGGTGCACAATACACCGATAATCAAGACTCTACTAGACACGATCTGTAGACACTTTTTGAGGACTAACTGCTCTGATACCACTTTTGTCACGACCCGACCCCGGGCCCGTGACTGGTGCCCTACCTAGGCACCCCTTACCGGTATACATCAGAGAATAGTAGAGGAACTTACATATAACTCAAAAGAAATAAATAACAGGCTAGCCGATAAGGCAACCTTCCAAAAGTATACACGTAACTCAAAAAAAGCAGTTACCTCTTTTTTTTTACAACCCAATCCACAAGATATGACTACAGACCTCTAAGAATTTCTGACATAACAACTGTGATGGGACAGGGCCCCGCCATACCCCTGAATGTACATAAAACTACAACCTCAGGGAACTGTACCAAAATGCAAAGCCTCCGAAATAATGGAGCTTTCCAACCAGCTGAACAGTGATCCTAAGAATGAGGATCAACAACCTGTATAACTCTACTTGCGGCATGAACGCAACCCCCCGAAGGAGGTCAGTACAACATGTACCAAGTATGCGAAACTGAAAGTAAGTACTGTAATGAAATCATAAAGTCTAAAATAAAGCTGGAGACATGTATGATAACTCAAATAACAGTACACTATGCCTTACTAACAATGAGAGTAAACAAGTGTATACTTTACTGCATAAAAATAGGAGGCTCATGATCAAAGTAGGGTCACCCGCCCGTAGTATCATTAAGCAGTCCTACTCCTGGGACTATTTCACCCGTATAGGTCATGTGGACCCGCAATGAGGTCATTCGCCTCGCATGGGACTATTTCACCCGCATAGGACTATTTCACCCGCATGGGCCCGGTGGGCCCACAATGAGTACAAACGCCCCACTCGCATCATGGGTAGCAATTCCATGGAATAAGTAGTAACCCGGGGGTTTACCCCGTATAAATAACATAACCTAGCACAACCGGCTATCATACGTAGCATAAGCACTACCGGCGTATCATACATAACATAAGCAAGTTAAGAAATCTTCTAACTTCTTATTAGCTTTGTTCATATACACTCTCATTTTAGTTTACTTAAGGCACTAACATGTCATTATAAAAATCCGGGAATTTAACCCAAAGTACTACGTACTTCTATTCTTTTAGAATGACTCTTTTTCGTATAAAACTTCCAAGATACTAATAACCGTAGTATCAAGTCATATCTACTTTTCAAGACAAGTCACAATACCTTTTAGAAATACATTTAGGCTTCTAAATCAAGTGTCTTCTTTCTTTTAAAACATTAAGCAATTGATGCCTTCAAATCAATTTGTCTTTCATTATTTCAAGTCATTATCATTATTTACATTACTAGAGTGAACCATTCTTTCATCTTTCCATAAAACTATTATAACCAACTTCCATAAAGTCGTTATAGTAACTTTATACTTTAGACACTTCCATTCTTTTCATAACCAAGAGACTTATACTTTCAAAACCAAGTATCATATACTTTTAAAATACTTCAAGTCTCTTAACTTTAGTAATCAAGTTTCTTAACTTTAGAATAGTTAAAGGAATCAATACATTCCAAATCAAGTATTCTATACATTTTCAAGTCAAGAAATCTTTGTTTACCTTATTAGAATAAACCATTCTTTTTACTTTCCATAAAGTTATTAACCAACTTTATGCTTTTGAAACCAAGACATTTCTATCCTTTAAAAACGAGTGAGTTAATTCTCTAACTCAATCAACTTGGACATCCTTAAAATAAGTCAAGGATATCAAATGAAACTAAATTCATTTAAATCTCGTACGTCTACCGTACTATACGTTTACAACTACTCATGCTCAAGAGATAAGAAAGTTCCACATACCTCTTCGGTTCAATCCACTTGCTAAGGCCAAAATGTCGTACGTAGTATGTCAACCTATAATGGCCATAATACGTCTATTAACTTCTTACTTCAAACGTAGAATATTCTAAGTGTAAAGTCACTAAATTCTACGGAAAATCGGACATCACTTCCTTTGTTTCTACATACTTTTCCACATTTTTCAAGGCCCGAATTCAATAACCAAACATGCCACATTTAAGGCTCAACAATGTAGTTAACAATAGGGGATTACACGCCTAACAAGACGTGTAAAATTTCGCACCACAATTTATATCAAACTAGTCCAAAAAGACAATGTCATTCTCGGCCAAAGGTGTAACAACATATCAACCTTTCCAATTCCTTTTAAATTCAATTTGTTTAGTATAACATGTTATAAACCACAATTGATTATAACAACTATAATCTTCAAGTAGATAACATGCGACGATTCTAATTATCGATCAAATTGTATTTCAATTTCAAATGGCTCACAATGTCATTTCGGATTTAGGCTTCCACTATCCATATCACTTATCAATCTTCAATACATAAACTTCATGCTAGTTAAAATGTAAGGCTACAATAATATGTAATCTTATAACACTTAAGAGAACACGATTGTTACCTTGACGAGCCTTAATACAACTTCAAGATCCGAAGTCGCTCCCTAGCAACTTAGAGCCTCTCCTTGACACTCCAATCCGCTACTTGAAGCCCTTAGAAGATCACCAACAACTTTCCTTCAATTCCCAATCCAAACCTAGAAAAGTGACTAGGTTTTCACCTTGCGACTAATACGAAAACGATACTTTTCCGGGATCTTTCTATTGAGATACACTTACAATACCCTTAGGAATCTTGGTTTAAAGTGTGGAGATTATTGGACAACAAACGAAAATTTTCTCCTTGAAACCCTTAGTGAACCCAAGAGCTCCCCTTTGTGTTCTTCAAGTTTTCTTGAAATTTGACTAAGTGTGGGAGCTTGTCTTGCTAGTAGTATGCATATATAACACTATGGAGGGTCAATATTAGAACAAATGGGTGGCTTGGATGCATTTCACTTAAAGATCAAGCCAAGTGGCCCTTTGACTAAGTCAATTATCTCAAGCTCTAGCCTTAGCAAGACTTGTTCATCTTAATTATGGTCAATTGACCCGTTCGTCGCAATATTTCGTTTCCCGACATTTCCATAATTCCGATAAATTTTACTAGTCTCAATTCTTAACATTTTTGAGTTCTTACGTACGTTCTTATAAACATGTCCTGAAATTACGGGGTGTAACAGATTGCTTTGTAATTAATTAATCACTAATTATCATCACATCTATGATTTCTAATCGAGATCCGAAAGGGGGAGATTGTGAATATGCTATAGTTGAATAAATATAGGTAAAAATTGTGGACGAAAGTACCCCGATACTTGTGTAGTTTGATAGGTTATTGTTCTTAATCCTCCTTTGTGGTAAATCTTATCATCAAAAGATAGAAGGGTTTTGCATCGGGGTTGATTGTTTATATATCCTAACCGGAATATAAAAGGGCTTAGTTAACCTTCTATCTCAATATAGAAGAAGAACCTTTATCATTGCATTAAAGATTAAAGCGAGCGGATAGTTGAGGATCTTGGAAGCCCTAATTCTCCATCATAACTGATTTATTTTCATAATTAGTTTATTTCCTGCATTAGTTTTAATTATTAGTCTAAAAACACAAACAAATTAACGTTAACCAAATAGATACCATAGAATAGATAACCGATACTTGAAAACCAGTCCCTGAGGACGATATTCGGTCTTACCCAGACTGTTACACCCCGTAATTCCAGGACATGTATATAAGAACGTACGTAAGAAATCAGGACGTTAAGATTTGAGACTTGTAGAATTTATCGGAATTATGGAAATGTCGGGAAACGAAACATTATGGACGAATGGGAGGGTGACACATGTCACCCCCACCCTTGGGCTTGGACGAATTGACAAGGTCAATTGGTCAAGTCTTGAAAGCCAAGGCTTGACATTGTTGACCAAGTCAATAAGCCCACTTGATGCTTGATATTTAAATCTTCTTCATCCTCTCCCCACAAGTGTTTTAATCTTGACCCTCCATTTTATTATATATACACCCATATAGCAAGACAAGTCTCAACACTTAGATTTTTTTTTAGAAAACTTAGAACAAGAAGAGGAGCTCTCAGGTTAGGCTTCACTTGGAAAGAAAAAAAATTCGTTTGTGGTTCATAATTCACCATACTTAAACCCAAGGTTCCTAGGGGTATTATAAGGATATCTCAATATAAAAATCCTGGAAAAACTACGTTTTTACATTAGTCGCAAGATGAAAACCTAAGTTGTTTTCATAAGTTTTGATTGAAAATTGAAGGGAAGTTGTTTATGAACTTCTAAGGGCTTCAAATAGCGGATTGAAGCGTGAATGAAAGGAGCTAAGTTGCTAAGGAGCGACTCTGAATCTTGGAGTTATATAAGGGCTTATCAAGGTAACAATCTTGTCGTCTTAGTGATTAAAGATTACTTATTGTTGTAGTTATGGATATAAACAAGCATGAGATATATATTATGAAGACTGATAAGTATTATGGATATTGGAACCACTAATCAGAAACTAGCATGTTTAGCCTTTGAGATTGAAATTCAATTTGGTTATTAGTTTAGTCGTCGCATGTTATATAAAGAAGGAATTATAGTTGTTAAAGTTGTTTACGACTATATAACATGTTAGACTTAACAACTTGGATTGAGTTAGAGAATTAACTCACTTGTTTTTAAAAGATGAAAATGCCTTAATTGTCTAAAACATAAAGAGTTATAACGACTTTATGGGAAGTTAGTTATAACGGCTTTATGTAAAGTTAAGAGATTTGTCTACTTGATTTATAGGCATAAGTTTCCTAGGTTGTGAAAGTAGAAGTGCTTGATTTTAAAAGCTGGGGTTTGAATTTCTAAAGGTGTATTACTTGGGGTTAAATTCCCGGATTTGACATGACATGACATGCTAGTGCCTTGAGTCTTATAAAATGATAGGTGATTCACCTTAATCTAATGAGAGTCCTAAATGATTTTAAGTTGTATATGTTGCTCACCATAGACATTCGTGCAAGTATTATATTTCCCTATCACCGCATCCTTCACTTGAGGGCCGGCAATCATGTATTATGTTACGGGTTAAATTCCCTTGATATTGTTTTAATCCGTGGATTAGCTCTCCACGATGCAGGTATCCATATATACTCATTGCGGGTCCATGATACCTATGCGGGTTCAATTCCTATGCGGGTTAAATTCCCATGACTACTCCGTGGGCTAGCTCTCCACGATGCGGGTATCCACATATACTCATTGCGGGTCCACGTGACCTATGCGGGTTCGATTCCTATGCGGGTTAAATTCCCATGAATAGGATGACATAATAGTATTACGGGCGGGTAGCCCTAAAATAATCATAACCTTCCTACTTTAAACGACAAAAGATACTCTCATTAGTCTCAGTGTTAATAAGGTGCGGTGTACTGTTATTTGGTTATCATACATGTCTCCAGCTTTATTTTAGACTATATTATTTCATTTTAGTATTTTCAGTTCTTATACTTGGTACATATTTTGTACTGACCCCCTTTCCCCGGGGGCTGCGTTCATGCCGCAGGTATGGGTAAGCAGGTTGCGGATCCTCACTCTTAGGATCACTGATCTGTTGTCAGAAAGCTCCATTTCTCTGGAGGCTTGTCTTTTGGTACGATTTCCCTGATGTTGTAGATTTATGTACATTCAGGGGTATGACGGGGCCCTGTCCCATCACAGTTGTTATGTTAAAACTCTTAGAGGTCTGTAGTCATATTTTGTGGGTCAGTTGTAAAATAAAGAAGGTAACTGCTTTCGGTTATGTATTTATTATCCAGGGAGGTAGCTTTATCGGCTAACCAGTTGTTTATTCCTTATTGATTTTTTTATTATTAAGAGTTGTATGTATGTTCATTGATTATCTCGATGTATACATGAGGTGCCCGAGTAGGGCACGATCGCGAGCCGGATCGGAGTCATGACAAAAGTAGTATCGAGCGATTAGTCCTCGGAAAGTGTTCTGAGCCGTGTCTAATAGAGTCTTAGTTATCGGTGTGTTGTGCTCACATCTATAACCGGGAGGCTGCGAGACATTTAGGATTGGTTTCCATTTTCTCTCTCGAGATCGTGCGATGAAAGTTGTCTTATTAGGTTGAATCCTCATGACCTATTCTTATGTATCGATTATGCCTCACGGGCGACCAGGCCAGTAGGGTGACTCGTAGCGGCTAAGTTCCAGTGGACGGAAGCTTGTGAGGAGGACTTCCAGTTACTGAAGGAAAAGTTGACGACAGCTCCAGTTCTTGCTCTTCCCGAGGGATTAGAGGGTTATGTGATTTATTGTGATGCCTCGGGTATCGGGCTAGGGTGCATATGAATGCAGCACGACAAGGTTATAGCCTATGCTTCCCGGCAGCTACGGAAGCATGAGAGGAATTACCCTACTCACGATTTAGAGGTGGCAGCAGTTATTCAAAGATTTGGAGACATTATTTTTACGGGGTTCATGTGGATATTTATAAAGATCACAAGAGCCTCCAGTACATCTTCAGGCAGAGGGAGCTGAACTTACGGCAGAGACGGTGGTTAGAGTTGCTGAAAGATTATGATGTTGATATCCTATACCATCCGGGAAAAGCCAACGTGGTTGCAGATGCTCTGAGTCGTAGATCTATGGGGAGTCTATCAGAGGTACAGCCAGATAGACAGGACATGGTCCGTGAGATCCATCAGATGGCAAGCCTTGGGGTTCGATTGGTCGATACCGATGATAGTGAGGTACGGGTTCGAGAGGTTGCCGAGTCTTCCATCGTTGAGGAGGTGAAGAGGCGACAATATGAGGATCCAGTTCTGATACGGTATCGAGATACGACTCTTTGAGAGGAGAAGAGTTTATTTGAGGTAGCTCCTGATGGGGTGCTAAGATACGAGGACAGATTGTGTGTTCCCAATGTTGCAGGACTTGTCGGCGGAGTTACGGGAGGCACGGTGCGTTACTCTATTCATCCGGGGTCGACTAAGATGTACCATGACCTCAGATGTATGTATTAGTGGGGTGGCCTGAAGAGGGACGTAGCAGAGTTTGCTGCTCAGTATCCGAATTATCAGCAGGTCAAGGTTGAGCACCAAAAGCCCCGTGGGCTATTGCAGGCGATTGATATTCTGACATGGAAGTGGGAGGTGATCAACATTTATTTTGTTACAGGGTTACCTCATACTTAGAGAAAGTGTGATTCCATCTGGGTTATTGTCGACAGGCTGACGAAATTAGCCCACTTTCTTCCAGTCAGGACTACATATTCGGCTGAGGATTATGCTAGACTTTATATCAGGGAGATTGTGAGACTGCACGGAGTCCCTATATCTATTATATCAGACAGAGGAGCCCAGTTTACGGCTAACTTCTGGAGGTCTTTCCAGAAGGGGTTAGGGACACAGGTGAGTCTCGATGCAGCGTTTCATCTTGAGGCAAGCGAGCAGGCGAGCGTCTTATCCGAGCACGAGGATATCTTTGTGGGCCTATGTTATTGACTTCAGGGGTAGTTGGGAGGATCATTTTCCTCTTGTTGAATTTGCATATAACAACAACTACCATTCCAACATTCAGATGGCGCCGTATGAGGCTTTGTATGGGCGAAAGTGTAGGTCGCCAATTGGTTGGTTTGACGTGGGCGAGGTACAGTTATTCGGCCCAGACTTGATTCAATAGGCTGTGGATAAGGTGAAGCTTATCCAGGAGAGACTTTTAGCAGCTCAGAGTCGGCAGAAGTCTTATGCAGATAATCGGCGTCGACACTTAGAGTTTCAGGTTGACGATTGGGTCTTCTTGAAGGTATCACCCATGAAGGGTGTGATGAGGTTCAGGAAGAAGGGGAAACTTAGCCCAAGGTACATTGGGCCTTATCAGATCGTCCGTAGAGTAGGCAAGGTTGCCTATGAGTTGGAACTGCCGTCCGACTTGGAGGCAGTACATCCGGTCTTCCATGTTTCTATGTTGCGGAAGTGTATCGGAGATCCATCGAGAGTTTTCCCAGCTAGTGATGTCCAGGTGACAGAGGGATTATCGTATGAGGATAGTCCCATAGCGATACTCGATCGTCAGGTCAGGCGACTGCGAACCAAAGATATGGCTTCCGTCAAAGTCTTATGGCGGAATGATAATAAAGAGGAGATGACTTGGGAAGCAGATGAGGACATGATGAAGAAGTATCCTCACTTATTCCCTACACCTCCAGGTAATCCTTTTCCCTTACTTGTCAGTTTTAATTGACGTATTTGTTTAAGTGTTGTTATGTGGCCAGATGTGGCATAAATTGGTATGTAGGGGTTGTAAAAGGAGACTATGTCGCTATCTAATTAGATTGACTCCGAAAGAACATTCGGGGACGAATGTTTCTAAGGGGGGAAGAATGTTACACCCCGTAATTCCAGGACATGTATATAAGAACATACGTAAGAAATCAGGACGTTAAGATTTGAGACTTGTAGAATTTACCGGAATTATGGAAATGTCGGGAAACGAAACATTATGGATGAATAGAAGGGTGACACGTGTCACCCCCACCCTTGGGCTTGGACGAATTGACAATGTCATTTGGTCAAGTCTTGAAAGCCAAGGCTTGACATTGTTGAGCAAGTCAATAAGCCCACTTGATGCTTGATATTTAAATCTTCTTCATCCACTCCCCACAAGTGTTTTAATCTTGACCCTCTATTTTATTATATATACACCCATATAGCAAGACACGTCTCAACACTTAGAATTTTTTTAGAAAACTTAGAACAAGAAGAGGAGCTCTCGGGTTAGGCTTCACTTGGAAAGAAATTTTTTTCGTTTGTGGTTCATAATTCACCATACTTAAACCCAAGGTTTCTAGGGGTATTATAAGGATATCTCAATACAAAAATCCCGGGAAAAGTACGGTTTTACATTAGTCGCAAGATGAAAACCTAAGTTATTTTCATAAGTTTTGATTGGAAATTGAAGGGAAGTGGTTTATGAACTTCTAAGGGCTTCAAATAGTGGATTGAAGGGTGAAGGAAAGGAGCTAAGTTGCTAAGGAACGACTTTGAATCTTGGAGTTATATAAGGGCTTATCAAGGTAACAATCTTGTCGTCTTAGTGATTAAAGATTACTTATTGTTGTAGTTATGGATATAAACAAGCATGAGATATATATTATGAAGATTGATAAGTGTTATGGATATTGGAACCACTAATCAGAAACTAGCATGTTTAGCCTTTGAGATTGAAATTCAATTTGGTTATTAGTTTAGTCGTCGCATGTTATATAAAGAAGGAATTATAGTTGTTTACGGCTATATAACATGTTAGACTTAACAACTTGGATTGAAAAATAATTGGAAAAGACTTTGTGTTGTTGTACATTGTTAGCCGAGAATGGCATTGTCTATTGAACTACTTGATATTAATTGTGGGGCAGAATTTTACACGTCCTGTAAGGCGTGTAATCCCCTTTGATTGGTTGATGTGTTGAGCCTTAAATGTGCCATATTGGTTATTAATTTCGAGCCTTGAAAAAGGTAGAAAAATATGTTGAAACAAAGGAAGTGCTGCCCAATTTTCCGTAGAACAAGTGACTTTACACTTAGAATATTCTACGTTTGAAGCTAGAAGTTAATAAACGTATTATGGCCATTATAGGTTGACATACTACGTACGGCATATTGGACTTAGCAAGTGGATTGAACCGAAGAGGTATGTAGAACTTTCCCTATCGTTTGAGCATGAGTTTTTCAAATATATAGTACGGTGGACGTACGAGTTTTAAAGGAATTCGATTTCATTTTGATATCATTGCCTTAATCTAAGAATGTCTAAGTTTGGTTGAGTTAGAGAATTAACTCACTTGTTTTTAAAAGATGAAAATGCCTTAATTGTCTAAAACATAAAGAGTTATAACGGCTTTATGAGAAGTTAGTTATAACGGCTTTATGAAAAGTTAAGAGATTTGTCTACTTGATTTATAGGCATACGTTTCCTAGGTTGTGAAAGTAGAAGTGCTTGATTTTAAAAGCTGGGGTTTGAATTTCTAAAGGTATAGTACTGTTATACCCCGTATTTCAGAGTATGTACGTGAGGGCGTACGTATTATATTTTGAGCCTTAAAGTTAGGCAAGTTTCGAATTTGTGCATAACTACCTAAAGGAGTCGTTTTTAAAAGCGTTTCCACGACTTTCGTAGGGAAAATTCCGGCTATGTCATTAATATTTTTGCGGATTTTTCAGAGGCGAAACATTTTGGACCAACGGGAGGTGACATGTGTCACCTCACATTGGAAGAAGGTGGACGGCCAAAGGGAAGGGTGAGCACGTTTTTTGTGCAAAAAAATGTGGTCAAGGGTTAGGTAGGATATTTTGTGTAGTTGATGAGCAAGTGGGACCCACAAACACATGGCTTCATCTTGACCTTACACTTGCCTTACACTTGGATAGATCTTGGCCATTGGTTGGCCATTTCTTGACCTATAAATACCCCTCTAAGTTGATGAACTTATTCATCCAAAAATTGTCTAAGTCTTGAAAACCTTTCCCCCTCCCGCTTGCTTGCTCGCGTCCTATAGCCCCTCTCCCTTTGAGAAGGCCTTGGCCGAAACCCCTCCCCACTTTGTGGTGCCACTGCCGAGGGTACCACTGCTAGTGGTTTCGTATAATACCCCTTTTGTGGTATAGAAATACTCTCTAGTATTGTTATAATTCCCAAAATAAATTATCCAAATACCGTGTAGTACTTTCCAAATTACCTTTGTACAAAAGCCCAGAACATACTATTAGACTTGCCCTCAGTCACTAAAACGAAACCCTAAGTAAATCTTCACCCGTTGTTGAAGTTATTAGTAGAAGTTGGTTAGAACTTCTAAGGGTTGGTTGGAGCGGGTCGGAGCGCACAGAGTAGGAGCTAAACCTTGCTCAGGATCGACATATAAACTCGGATAATTTTGGGCTTATCGAGGTAAACATTCTTGACCTTCTGTTGTAATTGGAAATTACATGTTGTAGGAGTATATGGTTAAGTATAGTATTTATAGAATCAACATAGTTGTGCGGCAATGTCTTTCGACTTAAGCTGAATAATACTTACGGCAATGTCTTGCGACTTAAGCTGAATTTAAAGTGAAGTGGAATCGTAATTACATAGGTGTATTACATTAGACTTTTGTAGAATTCCTTTGTAGTATAATTTTACACGGCCGGTTAGACGTGTTAACCCCCACGGTTGGCTTGGTGGCGGCCTCGATAAAGGAGGAGATTTACTGTTGTTGCGGGGAGGTCTTCGCGAATTTTACGTAGAATATTCTACGTCGGGATCTAAAGATATTAATAGGCGCCTTGTGGCCTCTATAGGTTGAAATACTACGTGTGGCGCGATCTACTCGGCAAGGTGCGGTAGGCGGTTTGAGGTACTTGGGCGTTTTGCTATTAGTCGATAATCGTCGCGGTATGTGAACCTCTTCCTATCTCTTCTAGCATGATATGTGTGAACTATCTAGTGCGGTGACGTACGTGCTAAATGTATTTGATTGGTTTAAAACATAAAGTGTTATAAGCAGTTTATGGGAAGTTGGTTATATGACTTTATGTAGGTAAGAAAATACTTGTGGTTTTAAGAGGTAATCGTTTGAACTATAAGCGGTGGCTATGTGATAATAAAGAACTTGAAGTATTTCAAAAGATTTTGAATCATTTTGAGAGAAGAAGTAATACTTGGTTTTGGAAACTTGAGAGTTATACTAGCTTTATGGGAAGTTAGGTATAACGGCTTAAAATGTTTCTTGATTTGGAAATCGAATGTGTATCGACAAACCAACTGCGGCGTTAATAAAAGGAAATGTTTTGGGACAGATTTAGTATTATTAAAACCGGTAGAAACTTCCATCTGCATAGAAGCTAAGATGAGACAAAATGATTTTTCTAGATCATGGTCGCTTAATAAGATTGATTATAAACAAGAATAACCTACTCACTTATAAGACATAGGTTTCTCAAAACGTTTAAAGGAGAATTATGTTTTAAAGGATTTAAAACTATGAACTACGAAACCTTTTCAAAAAATGAAACTTGAGCATTTGAAATTAGGCAAACTTGAACGTTTGGAAAATAAGGTTGTTACTTGATTTTACAAAGGAAAGCATTTTGGTTTACTTAACAATGTTAATCACTCTAATTTTATACTACGGTATCGGGTGACCTTTGTAAAAGAAATGGATCTTAAAAGGAATTTAACGGACGTAGTACTTTAAGGTTACAAATCCGACTTTGACATAAAATGAAAGTACCTTGAGTTGTGTGTAACTTGCTTATGCTTGTTGTTATGAAACTTGACCATGTTACGTGTGATAGCCTTGTTGTGCAAGTATTGTGTTCTACTTGATTACGGTTCATCCGAATGTATTTCACTGATTAGGTTCAACCCGAATGTATTTCACTGACACGGCTCATCCGAATGTATTTCACTGACACGGTTCATCCGAATGTATTTCACTTGATTAGGTTCATCCGAATGTATTTCACTTGACTACGGTTCATCCGAATGTATTTCACTCGACTAGGTTCATGGGAGGCAGGGAATGTATTCCACACGTTTCTATATTGGGTCCATAAGATGGGCGAGACACATTATACGTATCACATGATTTGTACCTAGGCTGCCGGTGAGGAAGAAGTTCCACGGGCGTGAGGATGACTTTGAGGCGTGAGTCCACGACTTGACATGCATTGCTTTTATGTTGTGATCGTAGTTTGGTTATCATACATGTCTCTGCCTTATATAGACTATTATAATTTCATTTCTGATATTTTCTGATTTCACATACTTGGTACTGTTATCGACCTCCTTGAAGTGCGTTAAATCTGCAGTAAAAGGTACATCATGTCGATCGATCCTTATAGGATCACATTTCAGCGTGTTGGGAAGCTCCGTTCCTTGAGGCTTATCTTTTGGTATGTTACCACAGTGCAGCAGATTCTTATACATTCGGGGTATGGCGGGCACTGTCCGTCATACCGTTGTAAAAATCTTAGAGTGCATGCTTGTTGTGGCGGGGTTTGTAAAAGGATAAGCGTTGGGTATTCATGTATATATGATGAAGGTAATCGCTTTGGTTGGCTTTGTTTATTTATCTTTTCTCTAATTCATGTTCATGTTTTTATTTCGCTGATTTTCTCGATGTTGTATCACCAGGGTGCGGGGTAAGGCACGATCCGCCCGGTTCGGTCGTGACAAAAGTGGTATCGAAGCGATTAGTCCTCGGAAAGTGTCTGAGACCGTGTCTAGTAGAGTCTTGATTATCGGTGTGTTGTGCACCACATCTATAATCGTCGAGGCTGCAGGACATTTAGGATTAGTTTCCATTCTTCTCATTACGAGATAGTGCCTTAGAGTGTGTGATAAATTGGACCCTCCGACGTATTCCTTTCCTTTACGATTATGCCTCGCGTAAAACCGAGCCCGGATGGGCAAGGCGATCGAGAGCTATTAGTGAGATCTTGAGAATGCGAGCGCGAGCGTCGATACACGAGCGATGCCAAGACCGGCGGGTTTCGCGACACCGCCAAAGACCAGCGAGTTTAGAGCGCGGCGGTGGCTGCTGAGACTCTGATACTGAGCCTCGGTCCACGGCTGGAGCCGATGAGATAAGTACAAGGAGATGGCGATTCGGCGAGTCGTGGCGAATATGAGATAGATTTGAATCAGCGATTCCGGCCCAGCGGACCGTAGTTCACCCCGGCGAGCGGTTTGAGGCTACGGGACTTCCGAGTTGTAGCCCTCCGGTGTTCTATGGATCGAGAGGCGAGGCGACCCTCGGGAGTTTATCAAGCAGCTGACGGATCGTAAGTGATCGAGCCTCGAGGCGAGTCGGTGGTATTGGTTCGCATCACCGCGTGATCTGCAGATTGGTAGTTAGATTCGTGGAGCTGTCGGGAAGAGCATGCACTTCAGCGATTTGGGACGAGTTCTCGAGGCATTTCTTGCACATTTCTTGCCTCGCGAGATGAGAGGGCTCGGGTAAACAGTTTTTGACGTTGAGGCGGGGCGGGCGGGCGGTTAGAAGTACAATGTGGAGTTCGACTCATTAGCTCGGTATGTTCCCACCGTAGTAGCGGATATGGAGGATAGAGTACACCGCTACGCCAGGCTGGGCGATTACTTGGCGAGGCTTATGCGGGTGTAGCTCTTGGTAGGGCATGGACATTGCCCGCATGCAAGCTCATGCACTAGGATGTGAGGCGGAGGTCGACGGAATGGCCGAGATCGCCAGAAGAGGCGAGCAGCGAGGTCCTTTGGTAACTTTCGAGGCGGACGCCTCAGCTGGCCGATCTAGTTATGTACCTCCGCCAGTACGGAGTGGTCCTCCTCAGTCTTCAGGACGTTCAGGGTATTCGGGAGCTGGTCAGAGCTCCAGGGCTTCTGGTTCACAGGTATACGTGAGTGCTAGCCAGCCGGATTCGTGTCCCCCTCAGTGTGAACGATGTGGAAAACATCATCCCGGGGAATGTCGTCTTTTTACTGGTTCTTGTTTCACCTGCGGCCGTCAGGGCCATGTGACGAGAGACTGTGCTTATAGGAGAGTACTGGCGGCAGCGCGACCTAGGATCGATGGCGGGTTCATCGCGCCCCTGATTATGCGCCTGCCAGTGGACTTATGATTAGAGTGGGCGGTAAGCCGGTATATCCTTAACCCTCAGAGGCTTGTATGTTTTGATGTTATGTTAATGTGTTAAGTGTTATGTTCGGATAGCTTTGTGCTAAAATGTGATTTAGGAACCAGTTGGGGAAAAAGGGTAAGCACAGGGTGAAAATGATGAACCTTAGAATATTACAGTTGAGACCTTAGATGTAAGGCCGTCTTGAGTACAAGATTTTGCGAGTGATCCTTGTCAGAGTGCATTTTATGCCTGGAACGTATTGTGTGATAAGTCCCTGGGTTGAGTAAATGAAAGTGGTATCTTTCACGATGTGATTTAGCAAGGTTGTTCGGATCGAAACGAGAAGTCGGCGTGTGAGGCTCGGGTTGAGGGCGTGTTGCGTGTCAACCGTGGCCGAATAAGGTGGGTCAGCTCTGGGTGGTCCCGCCAGGTGGTAGGGTCACGAGGGTGCTAGGCCCAGGATTAGATGACCATCGTATGAGTTTGTGGATATGTTCGACCAGAAGCAGATCGTGAAGGCCGGGAATGGCCTTAAGGAAGATTGAGGCTAGTAAGATAACCAAGTTGGAAGTGGTGACTCGAGTGGAAAGCGAAACGTTGTGAGCGTGGTACGGATACTAGAAAGAGTCTGAGTGTTCGAGAAGGGTACAACGAGATGGGGGGGAGAAGTGAACGTGTGTGATCATTTCTTGTAAAGGGAGAAGGTGCGAAGGATGTATATTTTAGACCTCAGGAATCGCATGCAGTCCGGTACCATTTGTTGGGTCGCCGGAGTGACACTAGAACCTCGCGGCAAAGTGACAAAAGTTTGTGATGTTAGAGGTGTTTCCTCGTGGACTTGGATATAAGTATTTGCGTGTATGTGTTGTTTCGTGGCCAGTTGTGGCGTTGGCAACTTATTAGAAGAACTTTATCGTTATCCGTCTTGAGAAGGAACATTCGGGACGAATGTTTCTAAGGAGGGGAGAATGTTATACCCCGTATTTGGTATATGCGTGAGGCGTCGTATTATATTTTGAGCCTTAAAGTTAGGCAAGTTTGAATTTGTGCATAACTACCTAAAGGAGTCGTTTTAAACGCGTTTCCTGACTTTCGTAGGGAAAATTCGGCTATGTCATTAATATTTTTGCGGATTTTTAGAGGCGAAACATTTTGGACCAACGGGAGGGTGACATGTGTCACCTCACATTGGAAAGAAGAAGGTGGACGGCAAAGGGAAGGGTGAGCACGTTTTTGTGCAAAAATGTGGTCAAGGTTAGGTAGGATATTTTGTGTAGTTGATGAGCAAGTGGGACCCACAAACACATGGCTTCATCTTGACCTTACACTTGCCTTACACTTGGATAGATCTTGGCCATTGGTTGGCCATTTCTTGACCTATAAATACCCATAAGTTGATGAACTTATTCATCCAAGAATTGTCTAAGTCTTGAAAACCTTTCCCCTCCCTCTTGCTTGCTCGTCCCATAGCCCTCTCCCCTTTGAGAAGGCCTTGGCGAAACCCCTCCCCTTTGTGGTGCCCTAAGCCGAGGGTACCCACTAGCCTAGTGGTTTCGTATAATACCCTTTTTGTGGTATAGAAATACTCTCCTAGTATTGTTATAATGCCCAAAATACTTTAGCCAAATACCTTGTAGTACTTTCCAAAGTACCCTTTTACAAAAGCCCGAAAATACTATTATACTTTCCCTCGATCACTAAAACGAAACCCTAAGTAAATCTTCACCCGTTGTTGAAGTTATTAGTAGAAGTTGGTTAGAACTTCTAAGGGTTGGTTGGAGCGGGCCTGAGCGCGCGTGGAGTAGGAGCTAAACCTTGCTCAGATCGACATATAAACTCGGATAATTTTGGGCTTATCGAGGTAAACATTCTTGACCTTACATTGTAATTGGAAATTACATGTTGTAGGAGTATATGGTTAAGTATACTATATATAGAACTGAACATAGTTGTGCGGCAATGTCTTTCGACTTAAGCTGAATAATACTTACGCAATGTCTTGCGACTTAAGCTGAATTTAAAGAAGTGGCAACAGTAATTACATAGGGCGTATTCAGACATGAACTTGTGTAGCATTACTGTGTAGTAGAATTGTACACGTCCGGTTAGACGTGTTAACCCCCCCTGGTTGGCTTGGTAGCCGGCCTCGATAGAGGAGGAGATTTACGCTGTTGCGGGGGGGGGGGGAGGTGCTGCCGAATTTTCTGTAGAATATTCTACGTCGGGATCTAAAGATATTAATAGGCGCCTTGTGGCCTCTATAGGTTGAAATACTACGTGTGGCGCGATCTACTCGGCTTAAGGTGCGTACGGTTTGAGGTACTTGGAGCGTTTTGCTATTAGTCGATAATCGTCGCGAGGTATGTGAACCTCTTCCTATCTCTTCTAGCATGATATGTGTGAACTATCTAGTACGGTAGACGTACATGTGCTAAATGTATTTGATTGGTTTAAAACATAAAGTGTTATAACGGCTTTATGGGAAGTTGGTTATAACAGCTTTATGTAGGTAAGAAAATACTTGTGGTTTTTAAGAGGTAACTGGTTTGAACTATAACTGGCTGGCTATGTGATAATAAAGAACTTGAAGTATTTCAAAAGATTTTTGAATCATTTTGAGAGAAGAAGTAATACTTGGTTTTTTGGAAACTTGAGAGTTATACTAGCTTTATGGGAAGTTAGGTATAACGGCTTAAAAATGTTTCTTGATTCGGAAATCAGAATGTGTATCGACAAACCACTGCAGCGTTAATAAAAGGAAATGTTTTGGACAGATTTAGTATTATTAAAACCAGTAGAAACTTCCATCTGCATAGAAGCTAAGATGAGACAAAATGATTTTTCCTAGATCATGGCTGCTTAATAAGATTGATTATAAACAAGAATAACCTACTCACTTATAAGACATAGGTTTCTCAAAACGTTTAAAGGAGAATTATGTTTTAAAGGATTTAAAACTATGAACTACGAAACCTTTTCAAAAATGAGAAACTTGAGCATTTGAAATTAGGCAAACTTGAACGTTTGGAAAATAAGGTTGTTACTTGATTTTACAAAGGAAAGCATTTTGGTTTACTTAACAATGTTAATCACTCTAATTTTATACTACGGGTATCGGGTGACCTTTGTAAAAGAAATGGATCTTAAAAGAAATTTAACGGACGTAGTACTTTAAGGTTACAAATCCGGACTTTGACATAAAATGAAAGTACCTTGAGTTGTGTGTAACTTGCTTATGCTTGTTGTTATGAAACTTGACCATGTTACGTGTGATAACCTTGTTGTGCAAGTATTGTGTTCTACTTGATTACCGGTTCATCCGGGAATGTATTTCACTGACACGGCTCAACCGAATGTATTTCACCGACACGGCTCATCCGAATGTATTTCACTGACACGGCTCATCCGAATGTATTTCACTGACACGGCTCATCCGAATGTATTTCACTTGATTACTGCTCATCCGAATGTATTTCACTTGACTACCGGCTCATTCGGAATGTATTTCACTCGACCACGGTTCATGGGAGGAAGCAGAATGTATTCCACACGTTTCTATATTGGGTCCATAAGATGGGCCGAGACACGTTATCGTATCACATGATTTGTACCTAGATCGCCGGTGAGGAAGAAGTTCCACGGCGCATGAGGATGACTTTGAGGCGTGAGTCCACGACTTGACATATCGCTTTTATGTTGTGAGCAGTAGTTTGGTTATCATACATGTCTCTGCCTTATATAGACTATTATAATTTCATTTACGATTTTCTGATTTCACATACTTGGTACTGTTATCGACCTCCTTGAAGCTGCGTTCATCTGCCGCAGTAAAAGGTACATCGATCGATCCGCTTATAGGATCACATTTCAGCGTGTTGGGAAGCTCGTTCCTTCGGAGGCTTATCTTTTGGTATGTTACCACAGTCCGTAGATTCTTATACATTCGTGGTATGGCGGGAGCCTGTCCGCCATAAATTGTAAAAATCTTAGAGTCAGAGCATGCTTGTTGTGGGCAGGGTTTGTAAAAAGGATAACTGTTCGGGTATTCATGTATATATGATGAAGGTAACTGTTTTGGTTGGCCTGTTTATTTATCTTTTCTCTTAATTCATGTTCATGTTTTTATTTCCGCTGATTTTCTCTGATGTTGTATCACTAGGGTGCCCGGGGTAAGGCACCAGTCACGGGCCCGGGTTCGGGTCGTGACAAGTACTTGGGGTTAAATTCTCGGATTTGACATGACATGCTAGTGCCTTGAGTATTATAAAATGATAGGTGATTCACCTTAATCTAATGAGAGTCCTAAATGATTTTAAGATGCATATGTTGTTCACGATAGACATTCGTGCAAGTATTATATTTCCCTATCACCGTGTCCCTCACTTGAGGGCCGACAATCATGTGTTATGTTACGGGTTAAATTCCCTTGATATTGTTTTAATCCGTGGATTAGCTCTCCACGATGCGGGTATCCATATATACTCATTGCGGGTCCACGAGACCTATGCGGGTTAAATTCCCATGACTACTCCGTGGGCTAGCTCTCCACGATGCGGGTATCCACATATACTCATTGCTGGTCCACGTGACCTATGCGGGTTAAATTCTCATGAATAGGATGGCATAATGGTATTACGGGGCGGTAGCCCTAAAATAATCATAACCTTCCTACTTTTAAATGACAAAAGATACTCTCATTAGTATCAGTGTTAATAAGGTGCGGTGTACTGTTATTTGATTATCATACATGTCTCCAGCTTTATTTTAGACTATATTATTTGATTTCAGTATTTTCAGTTCTTATACTTGGTACATATTTTTTACTGACCCCCTTTCCCCGGGGGCTGCGTTCATGCCGCAGGTATGGGTAAGCAGGTTGCGGATCCTCACTCTTAGGATCACTGATCAGTTGTCAGAAAGCTCCGTTTCTCCGGAGGCTTGTCTTTTGGTACGGTTTCCCTGATATTGTATATTTATGTACATTCAGGGGTAGACGGGGCCCTGTCCCGTCATATTTGTTATGTTAAAACTCTTAGAGGTCTGTAGTCATATTTTGTGGGTCAGTTGTAAAAGAAAAGAGGTAACTGCTTTCGGTTATGTATTTATTATCCAGGGAGGTAGTCTTATCGGCTAACCTATTGTTTATTCCTTATTGATTTTTTTTTTATTATTAAGAGTTGTATGTATGTTCCGCTGATTATCTCTGATGTATACCTGTAAGGGTGCCCAGGTAGGGCACCAGTCGCGGGCCCGGGGTCGGGTCGTGACACAAACTATATTACTTGTCACGATACGTGCACTTGCGTTAAGCGTGTGGATAAATCGCTAACCCACGCCTAACTTGACATGTAAAATTCTGCCTCACAATTCATATAAAACAGTCCAATAGTACAGTCCACTAATACAGTCCATTAACCCACTAATACAGTCCATTAGTCCAACATTTTTATAGTATCCTCGGCCAACTACTATAACCAAAACTATTTCCATAACTTCTTTGTTACACCCCGTAGTTACAGGACATGTTTTAAGAACGTACGTAAGAACTCGCAAGTGTTAAAATTTGAGACTGTAAAAAAATTTTAACGGAATTATGGAATTGTCGGAAAACGTATTATTGTGACGAATGGGAGGGCGACATGTGTCACCCCCCCTTAGAGTGCCTTGGACGAAAATGGCATGGCCAATATGGTCATTGACCATAAGTCTTCTATGGCTAAGTCTTGCAAGTAGTAGCATGAGAATATTGACTAAGTCAAAGGTCCCACCTTTGTCTTGATATTTAGCAAGACTACATCCAAACCAACCATTTGTTTGTATCCTAACCTCCAGTGCTACTTATATTACTACTAGTAGAGAGGAGCTTAACACTTAGAAAATATTACACAAAAAATTGAAGAACTTGGGCGGTGAGCTCGGCCACACTAAGGGAAAAGAAGGAAATTTTTGTTTGTGATCCATTTAGCTCCCAGCTTTAAACCAAGGGTCTTATGTGTATTGTAAGCAAGTCTCAATAGAAAAATCTTGGAAAAGATTGTTTACTGTTAGTCATGAACTAAAAACCTAATGGTCTTTCTAGGTTTTATTTAGAGTTTTGAAGGTTTATTGTTGGTATTGTTCTAAGGGTCTCAAGCGGATTGAAGTGTCTTGGAGAGGTTCTAAACTACTAAGGAAGCGACTTGGTTGGAAGTTAGATTGAGATTCGTTGAGGTATAATCTTGTTCTCTTTAAGTGTTACAAGATTATGTATTGTTGTTAGCCTTACATTTTACTAGCATGTAGTATATGTGTTGAAGTTTTATAAGTATTATGGATTGCTTGTAGCTTTAAATCCAAGTGTAATGTAAGTCATGTTTAGTTGGAATATAATTTGATCGTTATTGGAATCGTCGCATGTTATTGACTTAAAGATTATGGTTGTTATAATCAAATGCGACTTGATATCATGTTATGCTACCAATTTGGATTGAAATGGAAATTGGATAAGAATTGGTTTTGTTGAACTCAAGGTGGCCGAATTTTGGACTTGTAGTTTGCATTTAGTTGGTTATTAAATTGTGAGCCAATTGGGGCTGTTTAGTTAGTCATTTGTATTGGACTACTTTCTAAATTGTGAGCCAATTGGGGCTGTTTAGTTAGTCATTTGTATTGGACTACTTTCTAAATTGTGAGCCAATTGGGGCTGTGTAGTTATTCAATTGTATTGGATTATCTTCTATAAATTGTGAGCCAATTGGGGCTGTTTGGTTATTGTGTTTCCGGCCTTGAAAAAGGTGGCAAAGTAAGTAAAAACAAAGGAGGTGCTGTCCGATTTTCCGTAGAAATTAGTGACTTAGCACCTAGAATATTCTACGTTTGAAGTAAGAGGTTAATGGACGTATTGTGACCATTATAGGTTGAAGTACTTAGTATAGCGTATCCTATTTGAAGGATGGACTAGCTATCAAAGTTGAAGTACTTTGGAGCTTTTTGCTACTTGTCGATAATCGTCGCGAGGTATGTGATCCTCTTCCTTCCTTTGGCATGATTCTATGTATGGAATATACTTGTGGTATCATTTCATGTTTCCTTCTACTCTTAGAAGTTAAGAGGTAGTTGTGTGATTTACTCTATGAAGAACTTTTCCTATCTTTGAGCATGACTAGTTGCAGCGTGTAGTACGGTAGACGTCTGACACCTTGTTATCCTTTACTAGTTTATTGAATGGCCAAGTCGGGTGAGTTGGGAGATTAACTCGCTTCTTGAAAGTATAAGGGATGTCTTAAGTTTTATTTAAAGTTAAGGGACTTGAAGAGTTTTAAAGTATGTGATACTTGTTCCGTTTTGAACGATAAGTCCCTTGGATAGGAAATTGTATTTGGCTAAGGTATAAAGTGAATATAACGACTTTATGGGGAGTTGGTTATATTTGCTTTATGGAAAGGTAAATGACTTGATTTTAGTGAAAAGGCAACTTGTTTTTAAGGCATTAATTGCCTAAGGTTTTATATAAAATGAGTCACTTGTTTTCTAAAGGTTAAGAGACTAATTGTATTTTTGAAAGTTATGAGAATTTATTTGAAAGTATTTAATACTTGGTTTCAAAAAGTAGAAGTCTCTTGGTTATAAAAGGAACGTGTTGGTCTAAACCATAAAGGGTTATAACGGCTTTATGGGAAGTTGGTTATAACGGCTTTATGGAAGGTTAAGAGAATGGTTTTCTCTAATAAAGTAATCAAGAAATAACTTGTGTTAAGGAAGGGCAAATTGTTTTAAAGGTACCAATTGCTTAAGGTTTTAAATAAGGAAGTCACTTGATTTAGAAGCCGGTAATTGTATTTCTAAAAAGGTATTGTGACTTGTCTTGAAAGGTGAATAGGACTTGATACTACGGTTGTTAGTATCGGGGAAGTTTTATTTGGAAAGGAGTCTTTTGAAAAGAATGTACGTACGTAGTACTTTGGCCTGTTTAATTGAGAATAATTCTATGTGATGCCTTGATTAGTACTTTGGCTTGTTAATTGAGAATTATTCTATTTGTGCCCTGATAAGTACTTT
The DNA here is from genome assembly GCA_029844215.1 of Przewalskia tangutica. NCBI lineage: Eukaryota > Viridiplantae > Streptophyta > Magnoliopsida > Solanales > Solanaceae > Przewalskia > Przewalskia tangutica. Next base: position 89,695,010 of record CM056719.1, read on the forward strand.
GGCTTGATTAATTGAGAATTAGTCTAAATGTGCCTTGATAAGTACTTTGGCTTGTTAAATGATAATTTATTCTATTTGTGCCCGGATAAGTACTTTGGCTTGTTAAATGAGAATTTATTCTATTTGTGCCCGGATAAGTACTTTGGCTTGTTAATTGAGAATTATCCTATGTGTGCCTTGATAAGTACTTTGGCTTGGTTAATTGAGAACTTGCCTATATGTCGGTAATAGCCTTTGAGTGCAAGTATTATGTTTTATTAAGTTCCGCGACTCTCGGTTGAAGGTGGCTTGTCTTGTTGTATGAGATTCTTGGGACGTCACAGCGGTGATGTAGGATTCCACGTATGCTTCCGTTATTTGGAGTACTTGGGTTAAATTCCCGATTCTTATAGAAGACATGGTAGTACTACGCTTGTTTGTGTGACGCATTGAGATAGGGTAAGAGTATAAGTGAGGTAGACCCCAAGATGCTATACCACCTTCTCCGTGTTAAGAGTATAAGTGAGGGTAAACCCCAAGACATTATACCCACTGCTTGTTTTGTATAATGGCTCGGTTGAGATAGGGTAAGAGTATAAATGAGGCAAGTCCCAAGACGTTATACCACCTTCTCGGGGTAAGAGTATAAGCGAGGGTAGACCCAAGATGCTATACCACCGCTTACCACCTTCTCCCGGTAAGAGTATAAGTGAGGGTAGACCCCGACGCTTATACCACCGTGGGACTTGGTGTTCATGTATGCCTATTGGTGTATTATCATACCCTGGGTATCGGCGGTGATGTGGGATTCCACGCGGGATATATATATATGTATTGTGTATGTATGCGCGACGGTGAGGTGGGATGCCAGGCGCGTCACATGGTTATATTTTACACTAATAGCCGACGGTGATGGGGATTCCACGGGCATGCTTTGATATTAGTGTGACTTGATCGCGTCCCAGATTGGGCCGGGTAGTATATGTGTCCCTCCGTAGTGGGCCGGACTATGTTATGAAAGATAAGTAAGTTATATGGTAATGAACCTAATGATTCTTTTTCTAAATAAATGCGTAAGAACGTGACTATAACTTTTATTGGGAATGGAAAGGATAATAAGGCACGTTTAAGTTCATAAGTGGTAATGACACGGCAGGATCCGTATGTATTTTTATACTTGTCCTTGTCATTCTTTTATCTGATTATGATTTGTTTATCAGACGTTATATTCTGTTCCATATTAAATTTTTGTTATCGGCCCCACAAGTGCGTTAAATGCCGCAGTTTAGGTACAATTGTGGATCCGCGAGCTTAGGATCCGGTTAAAGTTGAGATGGCTCCAGTGTTTGGAGTTGTCACGTTTATGTTTATTGAAGTGCAGCGGGGCCTTGTCCATACGCTTGTTATGTCTAAACTCTTAGAGGTCCGTAGTCACATATCGTGGGTCGGTTGTAAAAAGAAAGGAAGGCAATCTTGGTTGTTTTATATATGTTCGGGAAGGTAGCACTGTCGGCTAACTTTGTTGTTTACTTACGATGTTTTATTTTTAAGTTTCATGTATGTTCCGCTGATTTTCTCGATGTTTACTGTAAGGGTGCCTGTGTAGGGCACGATCGCGATCGGGGGTGGTCGTGACAAAAGTGGTATCGAGCGATTAGTCCTCGGAAAGTGTCTACAGATCGTGTCTAGTAGAGTCTTGATTATCGGTGTGTTGTGCACCACATCTATAATCGTGAGGCTGCAGGACATTTAGGATTGGTTTCCATTCTTCTCACTCGAGATCGTGCGATAGAGTCGTGTTGTTAGTGGTCATCCCTCCTAACGAGTTATGTTGATTGCAGCCGAGAAAGCGTGATGACCGGGAATGACTATGTGGATTGTGTATCGTGTTGGTAATGATTATAGTATAGTTGGTATTGTGACATACATCTATACGGAGTTATGTATGAGGTCGACGCGTGTTGCCTAGAATGATTTTAGATTACCAGAATTGGTAAAGACTAACTAGATACCGGAAGGTATGGAATAGTTAATAAATTTTTGCCAAGGTTTTGTGTTTTATTTCGAGATAATTGGGAAAGGATGAGGTCATCTGATAGGGTAGTGAACCCTTAGAAGCCATATTAAGGAACCTAAAGCGTCATGTTAATAGATTAAGGCTGCGTAGTAGGCTTAAGAGAATTGTACGGATGAGGTCCGTATGGAGTAAGAAATGGTTGTTGTGATCGAGACAACATGGTTTTGGTTTTATAAAGTTTTGTACCCGTTCTTGGGGATCGTAAGGTAGGCTTGGAGCATGGAAATTGCGAGCCTAAGAATATTGATTCTTCGAGACCTTAGGTATATAAGGCTTTCTTTGGCAATAAGATTTTAAGTCGGACGAGGATAAGAGTTAAGTGCGACGCCAGTGGTTGAGGACCTGTTACGGGTCTCCCCATGGCCTGGAATGGAGTGAGATCAGTTGGTAGTGGTTCCGCTACGTGACGGGGTCACGAGGGCGCAAGGCCCAAGTCTAGTTAATTGTTTTAAGGGTTCGTGGACGCGTTCCACCATCCAGTCATGAAAGCGGAAATGGCCTTATGTTGTTTTATAGAGTGACTCAAAGATTTGAGGCAGTCAGTATGGAAGTTATGTATGTATGATAGAAGGAGTTGGAAGTACGAAAAGGTAACCTCGTTTGGGCTTATGATGGACAGATATGCGTGTGCGAGGTATTAGGGCCATGTGTGGCATTGTTGGTATGTCGAGGTTGTGAAAGGAAACTATGTCGCTAATTATAAGTTTGACTCCGAAAGAACATTCGAGGACCAATGTTTCTAAGGGGGGAAGAATGTTACACCGTAGTTACAGGACATGTTTTAGAACGTGCGTAAGAACTTCATGAAGTGTTAAAATTTGAGGCGTAAAAAATTTTAACTAATTATGGAATTGTCGGAAACGTATTATTGTGTGAATGGGAGGCGACATGTGTCACCCCTTAGAGTGCCTTGGACGAAAATGGCATGGCGATATGGTCATCGACCATAAGTCTTCTATGGCTAAGTCTTGCAGTAGTAGCGTGAGAATATTGACTAAGTCAAAGGTCCCACTTTGTCTTGATATTTAGCAAGACTACATCCAAACCAACCATTTGTTTGTATCCTAACCCTCCAAGGTGCTACTTATATTACTACTAGTAGAGAGGGAGCTTAACACTTAGAAAATATTACACAAATTGAAGAACATGGGCAGTTAGCTCTGGCCACACTAAGGAAAAGAAGGAAAATTTTTGTTTGTGATCCATTTAGCTCCCCACTTTAAACCAAGGGTCTTATGTGTATTGTAAGCAAGTCTCAATAGAAAAATCTTGGAAAAAGATTGTTTACGGGTTAGTCGCAAACGAAAAACCTAATGGTCTTTCTAGGTTTTATTTAGAGTTTTGAAGGATTATTGTTGGTATTGTTCTAAGGGTCTCAACAAGCGGATTGAAGTGTCTTGGAGAGGTTCTAAACTACTAAGGAGCGACTTCGGATTTGGAAGTTAGATTGAGATTCGTTGAGGTATAATCTTGTTCTCTTTAAGTGTTACAAGATTATGTATTGTTGTTAGCCTTACATTTTACTAGCATGTAGTATATGTGTTGAAGTTTTATAAGTATTATGGATTGCTTGTAGCTTTAAATCCGAAGTGTAATGTAAGTCATGTTTAGTTGGAATATAATTTGATCGTTATTGGAATCGTCGCATGTTATTGACTTAAAGATTATGGTTGTTATAATCAAATGCGACTTGATATCATGTTATGCTACCAATTTGGATTGAAATGGAAATTGGATAAGAATTGGTTTTGTTGAACTCAAGGTGGCCGAATTTTGGACTTGTAGTTTGCATTTAGTTGGTTATTAAATTGTGAGCCAATTGGGGCTGTTTAGTTAGTCATTTGTATTGGACTACTTTCTAAATTGTGAGCCAATTGAGGCTGTTTAGTTAGTCATTTGTATTGGACTACTTTCTAAATTGTGAGCCAATTGGGGCTGTGTAGTTATTCAATTGTATTGGATTATCTTCTATAAATTGTGAGCCAATTGGGGCTGTTTGGTTATTGTGTTTCCGGCCTTGAAAAAGGTGGCAAAGTAAGTAAAAACAAAGGAGGTCTTTGTCGATTTTCCGTAGAAATTAGTGACTTAGCACCTAGAATATTCTACGTTTGAAGTAAGAGATTAATGGACGATTGTGACCATTATAGGTTCAAGTACTTAGTATAGCGTATCCTATTTGAAGGATGGACTAGCTATCAAGGTTGAAGTACTTTGGAGCTTTTGCTACTTGTCGATAATCGTCGAGGTATGTGAACCTCTTCCTTCCTTTGGCATGATTCTATGTATGGAATATACTTGTGGTATCATTTCATGTTTCCTTCTCTTAGAAGTTAAGAGGTAGTTGTGTGATTTACTCTATGAAGAACTTTTCCTATCTTTGAGCATGACTAGTTGCAGCGTGTAGTGCAGTGAGGACGTCTGACACCTTGTTATCCTTTACTAGTTTATTGAATGGCCAAGTCGGGTGAGTTGGAGATTAACTCGCTTCCTTGAAAGTATAAGGGATGTCTTAAGTTTTATTTAAAGTTAAGGGACTTGAAGAGTTTTAAAGTATGTGATACTTGTTCCGTTTTGAGCGTATAAGTCCCTTGGATAGGAAATTGTATTTGGCTAAGGTATAAAGTGAATATAACGACTTTATGGGGAGTTGGTTATATTTGCTTTATGGAAAGGTAAATGACTTGATTTTAGTGAAAAGGCAACTTGTTTTTAAGGCATTAATTGCCTAAGGTTTTATATAAAATGAGTCACTTGTTTTCTAAAGGTTAAGAGACTAATTGTATTTTTGAAAGTTATGAGAATTTATTTGAAAGTATTTAATACTTGGTTTCAAAAAGTAGAAGTCTCTTGGTTATAAAAGGAACGTGTTGTTCTAAACCATAAAGGGTTATAACGGCTTTATGGGAAGTTGGTTATAACGGCTTTATGGAAGGTTAAGAGAATGGTTTTCTCTAATAAAGTAATCAAGAAATAACTTGTGTTAAGGAAGGGCAAATTGTTTTAAAGGTACCAATTGCTTAAGGTTTTAAATAAGGAAGTCACTTGATTTAGAAGTGGGTAATTGTATTTCTAAAAGGTATTGTGACTTGTCTTGAAAGGTGAATAGGACTTGATACTACGGTTGTTAGTATCGGGAAGTTTTATTTGGAAAGGAGTCTTTTGAAAAGAATGTCGTCGTAGTACTTTGGCTGTTTAATTGAGAATAATTCTATGTGATGCCTTGATTAGTACTTTGGCTTGTTAATTGAGAATTATTCTATTTGTGCCTGATAAGTACTTTGGCTTGATTAATTGAGAATTAGTCTAAATGTGCCTTGATAAGTACTTTGGCTTGTTAAATGATAATTTATTCTATTTGTGCGGATAAGTACTTTGGCTTGTTAAATGAGAATTTATTCTATTTGTGCGGATAAGTACTTTGGCTTGTTAATTGAGAATTATCCTATGTGTGCCTTGATAAGTACTTTGGCTTGGTTAATTGAGAACTTGCCTATATGTCTGGTAATAGCCTTTGAGTGCAAGTATTATGTTTTATTAAGTTCCGCGACTCTCGGTTGAAGGGTCGGTGTCTTGTTGTAAGATTCTTGGGACGTCTGCAAGCGGTGATGTGGGATTCACGGGTATGCTTCCGTTATTTGGAGTACTTAGGTTAAATTCTGATTCTTATAGAAGACATGGTAGTACTTCCGCTTGTTTGTGGCCGGTTGAGATAGGGTAAGAGTATAAGTGAGGTAGACCCCAAGACGCTATACCACCTTCTCCGTGTTAAGAGTATAAGTGAGGTAAACCCCAGACATTATACCCCGCTTGTTTTGTATAATGGTCGGTCGAGATAGGGTAAGAGTATAAATGAGGGGCAAGTCCCAAGACGTTATACCACCTTCTCCAGGGTAAGAGTATAAGTGAGGGGTAGACCCCCAAGATGCTATACCACCTACTTTACCACCTTCTCCAGGGTAAGAGTATAAGTGAGGGTAGACCCAAGACGCTATACCAGGTGGGACTTGGTGTTCATGTATGCCTATTGGTGTATTATTATACCTGGGTATCGCGATGATGTGGGATTCCAGGCGGGATATATATATATGTATTGTGTATGTGTGCGCCGACGGTGAGGTGGGATGCCACGCGCGTCACATGGTTATATTTTACACTAATAGGTATCGGCGATGATGGGGATTCCACGGGCATGCTTTGATATTAGTGTGACTTGATCGCGTCCCAGATTGGGCCGGGTAGTATATGTGTCCCTCCGTAGTGGGCCGGACTATGTTATGAAAGATAAGTAAGTTATATGGTAATGAACCTAATGATTATTTTTCTAAATAATATGCGTAAGAATGTGACTATAACTTTTATTGGGAATGGAAAGGATAATAAGGTACGTTTAAGTTCATAAGTGGTAATGACACGGCGAGATCCGTATGTATTTTTATACTTGTCCTTGTCATTCTTTTATCTGATTATGATTTGTTTCTCATCGTTATATTCTTCCATATTCAAATTTTTGTTATCGGCCCGCCAAGTGCGTTCATGCCCGCAGTTTAGGTACACGATTGTGGATCCGCGAGCTTAGGATCCGGTTCAGAAGTTGAGATGGCTCCGTGTTTCGGAGTTATCACGTTTATGTTTATTCAAGTGCAGCGGGGCCTTGTCATACGCTTGTTATGTCTAAACTCTTGAGGTCCAGAGTCACATATTGTGGTCGCTTTGTAAAAAGAAAGGAAGCCGCCGGTTGTTTTTATATATGTTCGGGAAGGTAGCCATCGGCTAACACTTTGTTGTTTACTTACGATGTTTTATTTTTAAGTTTCATGTATGTTCCGCTGATTTTCTCTGATGTTTACCTGTAAGGGTGCCCAGGTAGGACACCAGTCGCGGTCCCGGGGTCGGGTCGTGACATTCTTATAATCCAACTTATATCCCAATACTTTATATAAGTTATATTAACTTGTTAATAACAAGATTATATCATGTCAACATGTAATAGGTAATGTTTTAACAATAACAATACCCAACGAATCCGACAATACCAAAACTGTCCACAATCGGCTAACATGCCAAGATTGTGACATGTACTTCTTATTCTTCATTCTTTTTATTCACAAGTTCATCCATTAATTAGTACAACATGTAATATCCAATTACATTAAGAAGACAATGATCCTTACCTCAATATGCCCAAAATAATCCAAGTTTAAAAGTCTCTCCTTAGCATATCCTAGCTCCTATTCTTCAAGTTCCAATCCACAATATGTAACCCTTAGAAGCTTATAACCAACTCCTCTTCAAGTTCCAACACCAAAAGTTGAAGAACACCTTAGGCTTTCAAACCCCTATGTTTCGGCCAAGAGAGTTTTTTAGGGGTTAGGGGGTGCTTAATCTTGCTAATCACTTGGTTAGGAACCTTAATCTTGTATCAATTAACAAAGCTTGGAAGTTTAAGGATTTTTGGTCATCAAAAATGGCCAAGGCCGAGAGCTATGCAAGAGGAGAGAAATATTTGGTGTAGTGGAAATGTTTCTAAGTGTAGATGAAGTCTTGCACCCTCTATGTATATATAATGTTTCACAAGGGGGGAGATCATGACAAGTGTAGAGACAAGATTGTGGGCAAGTGTGTGTGAGACCCATGTCCACTTGTCCTCTTCAACAACTATCTTCAAGACTTGCCACCTTGCAAGATAAGTGGGGGGGGGGGGGGTGCCACGTGTCACCCTTCAATTCTTCAAAATTATTTCATCACCAAAAATATCCATATTTGGTCAAAATATCTCAAAACTTTGTGGGCCACACAAAATCATAAAACTTTCCAGTGGGCCCCACATGACCAAATCCGAAACTAAAAATCCAAAATTTCAATATATTCTACAAGTCCCAAATACCAAATTTGAGAACCAAATTTCAATTAATAAACTTTTTCTTTCACGAGGTTCCGAAATATTTCCTTAGGAAAAAGTTATTTTTCTTTCGTTCCAAAATTCAAATCTTATTTTCTCACGTACGTTCTCATCTCATTTTCTAGGAAATACTGGGTATAACACCTGTTGTATTGTAAACCATTATAGTTTATCCTTTATATGCACTAGTAGTAGTTGTTTACTATTCCCGTACATCCATTGTGTAACTCACAATCTTAAGACATTATTTGTACTAGTGCTAGAAAAATGTATGCCAGCCGATATGATCCCAGATTTGGCTATGGTTTTCTTGTTGAAACCAGTTCTGTTGACAGTTCTATAAGCAGTTCAAACACTGTCTCTATCAACCCATGTGATTCTAGTTTTGGATCTCTCTTTGACGATAGTTACAGATCTGTTTCCATCAAAGAGGAGATATTTGTCTCTGATGATGAGCTTGAAGATAATGTTGATAGTCATGCTATCAAGGATAAGGGTCAATGAAGAGTTGCTTTCACCACTCCCGAGGTTGGTGGAAACAAGCGCCCACGAGAGGTGAAGGATATCAACTGAGACAAGAGGAGAAGACTGAAGATGTTGTTCTATCTTGTGGTAGAGGGCTTACATCTATCCTAGACAAAGGATTCGAACCATGGAAAAAAAGATTTGGACACGTAACTGACGTGGGCCAGAATTCAAAAGGTATGAGTTAACTATTTATTCCTTGTCAAAATGAGATTTAAAGATGTTTGATTAAAAGAATAAAGTAAGGCTATAAATATGAAATTTGTTTTCATATATTCCTTACGCCTTAAAATCAGAAGTTTAATCTCACTTTCCTTCCCGTTTAAATATTAGACTATTGTAAATAATGGTTTAAAATATATGGACTTAGGTTGTAATAAATTGGTTTTATGTACAATACTAAGTAAGCGCCAAAAATTTTCCTGGGCACCAATCACAAGGGAAGATGACTAAAGACAAGGACTAGAGGACTAGAGATAAATCTGTCACCGTTTCCGACAGAAGACCCGTAAACATATCACCGTTTCTGACAGAAGATCCATCTTTGATTGGATAGTAGTGGACACTCAGTCATACAAAGCCTACGGGCGACTAGAGTGGGCCAGATCCTTAACATGACAGGATGATATTGGACACTCAGTCATATGAAGTCTACGGGCGATTGGAGTGGTCCAGAGTTTCCAGATCTTCAATGACCTGAAGGCCAAAAGGAAGGCAGAAAAGAAATTGGACACTCAGTCTGCCAAGGCAACTGGAGTAGGCCAGAGTATCTTGATCACATATGATCCAGTTACGCCCTAATCACGAGCAAGATGTTGTTTATGTGAAGCAACGCCACCTCAAAAGTAAAATGAGTTGAAAATGTTGTCCTCAAAGGACTTCACGGAATGGGATCACTCTAAAGGGGTGATACGTGTCCCAAACTTGGTTTTAAGGAAGCTGTTGGTCAAGATGGTTTGAGTCTAGTCCAACAGGTCTATAAAAACTAAGAGTGGTACAGTTAGACTGTAGCCAAATGGATGATATATTTGTAATATGTGCATCTATGCCATCATAGATTAAGAAACATTAAATAGAAAGTCATTCAAGAGCTAACTAAGTTGAGATTGTTGCCTTCTATCGACATAAACCCTCAATATAAGTGTGAGGTACGCGAAGAGGAAAAATCATCTTTCCATTCCGTCAAAGGAATAACGAAAAAATGCATCTCCTCTATAACTAAGTCACACCTAGGTGGGTAATTTGAAGCTTATACAAATTGTCACGACCCGACCCGATGGGCCACGACCCGGTGCCCTAATTGGACACCCTTATACTGACCTGTCACATATAAACCGACTGATACCAAGAAAAACATATAAACCTCATGAAAATAGGCTGTTGACTCAGAATGTTATATATCAAAAGGAACCTGTCTCCTGAGGAGTCACAACAATTCAACATAACAAAATAAGAAAGCCGACAAGGCTGCCTCTATACATGGGACTATCCAAGATAAACAACAATCGACACATGTCCTGCGTCACACATACACAACCGACAGTCTACAGACCTCTAAGAATATGATAATGAAATATGACGGGACAGGGCCCCGTCGTGCCCCTAAATATGCATAAGTCAAAAATAAGGTTCGGTACCAAAATGACTAAGCTCCGAATCAATGGAGCTCTCCAAACAGCTGAACAGGAATCCTAGACTGGAGGATCACCAAACTGAGCACCTGTACCTGCTGTCATGAACGCATCCCCCCAGGAAAGGGGGTCAGCACGAAATAATGTACTAAGTATATAAAATATGAAGTACTGTAAAGAAGATCATAACTGGCCAAGAATAACAAGAGACATGTATAGTAATCAAAATACCAATGCAACTGTGCCATAAAAAAATGAGAGTCAACTGTGCCTTATAAAAATGAGAGTCATATAAAAATCATGGATGCCTGTCCATAATATCATCATCTATACATATACATATAACGTGTCACGACCCGACCCCGGGGCCGCGACTGGTGCCCTACCTGGGCACCCCGTTCAGGTATACATCAGAGAATAGCAGCGGAACATACACAACATATAACATGTTTAGACAATAACATCACAGGCTAGCCGATAAGGCCACCTTCCATAAGATATACATAATCACAAGTAAAACATTACAACTCTTTCCTTACAGCCCAAACCACAAAATGTGACTACAGACCTCTAGGAATAACAACTGTGGCGGGACAGGGCCCCGCCATACCCCTGAATGTACATAAAATCTACAACATCAGGGAAAGACTGTACCAAAAGACAAGCCTCCGGAGAAATGGAGCTTCTGACGCCTGATAAGTGATCCTAAGAATGAGGATCCACCACGCTACCCTACTGCGGCGTGAACGGCCAGGAAGGGGGTCAGTACACAATATGTACTAAGTATGTAAAACTGGAAAATACTGTAATTACATCATAAGTTTAAAACAAAGGCAGAGACATGTGTGATAATCAAATTACAGTACATTGTGCCTTACTAACAATGAGAGTAAATAAGAGTATACTTACTGCATAAAAATAGGAGGCTCTCGATCAAAGAAGGACAACCCGCCCGCAGTATCATTAAGCAGTCCTACTCCTGGGACTATTTCACCCGCATAAGCCCTTTCGAACCCGCATGAGGTATTCCTCGCATCATGGGTAGCAAATCCATGGAGTGGTATAATGTCTTGGGGGTTTACCCCTCAATCATACTCAGAAGGTGGTATAACGTCTTGGGGGTGTACCCCTCATTTATACTCTTACCCTGGAGAAGGTGGTATAACGTCTTGGGGGTGTACCCCTCATTTATACTCTTACCCTGGAGAAGGTGGTATAACGTCTTGGGGGTGTACCCCTCATTTATACTCTTACCCTAGCTCAACCGGCCATCATACATAACATAAGCCCTACCGACTTATCATACATAACATAAGCACTACCGGCTTATCATACAATATATAAGCAAGTTAAGAAATCTCCTAACTTCTTATTAGTCTTGTTCATATACATTCTCATTTTAGTTTACTTAAGGCACTAACATGTCTTTATAAAAATCCGGGAATTTAACCCAAAGTACTACATACTTCTATTCTTTTAAAATGACTCTTTTTCATATAAAACTTCCAAGATACTAATCACCGTAGTATCAAGTCACAATTACTTTTCAAGACAAGTCACAATACCTTTAGAAATAAAATTAGGCTTCTAAATCAAGTGACTTCTTTTCTTTAAAACCTTAGGCAATTGATGCCTTAAAATTAAATTGCCTTTCATTAAATCAAGTCATTTATCCTTATTTATCTTTCCATAAAGCTAATATAACCAACTTCCCATAAAGTCGTTATATTAACTTTATACCTTGGCCAATTACAACTTCCTATCCAAGGGACTTATACGTTTAAAACGAAACAAGTATCAATACTTTAAAACACTTCAAGACCCTTAACTTGAAAACTTAAGACATCCCTAATACTTTAAGGAAGTGAGTTAATCCCTTAACTCACCCAACTTTGTCATTCTTAAAACAAGTAAAGGATATCCAAGTCTAGTACGTCTACCGTACTATATAAGTCAACTATTCATGCTCAAAAGATAGGAAAGTTCTACATACTTTGCCACCTTTTTTAAGGCCGAATTCAATAACCAAACACGCCACATTTAAGGCCCAACAATGCAATTAACAATAGGGGATTACACGCCTACTAGACGTGTAAAATTCCGCCCCACAATTGATAACAAACTAAAACAACAACAAGTGTAAATCCGGCAACTTGGGATACAACAATACCAATTCTTATCCAATTTCCTTTTCAATGCAAGTTGTTAGCATAACATGATATCAAGTCGCAATCGATTATAACTACTATAATCTTCAAGTAAGTAACATGCGACGATTCTAATTAATGACCAAATGTAATCCAACTTCAAATGGCTTATATGTCATTTCGGATTTAAGGCTACAACAATCCATAACACTTATAAAACTTCAACACATATACTTCATGCTAGCAAACATGTAAGGCTAACAACAATATATAATCTTGTAACACTTTAAGAGACAAGATTATTACCTCAACGAGTCTTAGTCCAACTTCAAATCCGAAGTCGCCCCCTAGCAACTTAGAGCCTCTTCTTGACACTTCAATCCTCCACTTGAGACCCTTAGAACAACACAAACAACTTTCCTTCAATCTTCCAAACAAAACCTAGAAAAGCAACTAGGTTTTCACCTTGCGACTAACACGAAAACTATATTTTTCCGGGATTTTTATATTGAGATACCTTACAATACCCTCATGAACCTTGGTTTAAAGTGTGGAGCTTAATGGACAACAAACAAAATTTTTTCTTTTCTATGGATAGTGAACCCGAGAGCTTCCTAAGGGAGTTCTTCAATTTTCTTGAAAATTTTCTAAGTGTAGAAGTTAGTCTTGCTACTAGTACTACTATATAGCACAATGGAGGGTCAAGATGTGTACAAATGTGTGGCTTGGATGAGGTTCTATTAAATATCAAGACTTGTGGTCCCATTGACTAAGTCAATATTATCAAGCTCTTCAAGTTGCAAGACTTTGTCTTCCTAACAATGGTCAAATGACCCTTTTGTCCATGCAAAATTTCGTCCAAGACAACATAAGGGGGGGGGTGACACGTGTTTCCCTCCCATTCGTCACAATATTACGTTTTCCGACAATTTCATAATTTCGATAATTTTTACAAGTCTCTAATCTTAACATTTCTGAGTTCTTACGTACGTTCTTAATACATGTCCTGTAAATACGGGGTGTAATATTCTTCCCCCCTTAGAAACATTCGTCCCCGAATGTTCTTTCGGAGTCAAACTTATAATTAGCGACATAGTTTCCTTTTACAATCCCAACACACCGATAATGCCACACATGGCCACATAATAACACTTAAACAAAATGCTTCAATTAAAACTTGACAAGTGAGGGGAAAATGAATTACCTGAAGGTGTAGGGAATAAGTTAGGATACTTCCTCAACATGTCCTCCTCCGCTTCCCAAGTCATCTCCTCCCGGTTATCATTCCTCCACAAGACTTTGACGGAAGCCACATCCTTGGTTCGCAGTCGCCTGACCTAGCGATCGAGTATCGCTATGGGACTCTCCTTATACGATAACCCCTCTGTCACCTGGACCTCACTAGCAGGGAAAACTCTCGCTGGATCTCCGATACACTTCTGCAACATAGAAACATGGAAGACCGGATGTACCGCCTCTAACTCTGATGGCAGATCCAACTCATAGGGAACCTTGCCTACTCTACGGATGATCTGGTAGGGCCCAATATACCTTGGGCTGAGTTTTCCCTTCTTTCCGAATCTCATCACACCCTTCATGGGTGACACCTTCAAGAAGACCCAATCGTCTACCTGAAACTCCAAATGCCGACGTCGATTAACCGCATATGACTTCTGCCGACTCTGAGCTGCTAATAGTCTCTCCTGGATAAGATTCACCTTATCCACAGCCTGCTAAACCAAGTCTGGGCCAAATAACTGCACCTCGCCCACGTCGAACCAACCAATCGGCGAAACCTGCATTTCCCCCCATACAATGCCTCGTAGGGCGCCATCTGTATACTGGAATGGTAGCTGTTGTTATAAGAAAACTCCACAAGAGGCAAATGATCCTCCCAGCTACCCCTGAAATCAATCACGCAGGCTCGCAGCATATCCTCGTTGTTCGGATAGTACGCTCTGCTGCCGTCGATGCGAGGATGAAATGATGTACTGAGACTCACCTGTGTCCCTAATTCCTTCTGGAAAGACCTCCAGAAGTTACCGTAAACTGGGCTCCTCTATCTGATATAATCGACACAGGGACTCCGTGCAGTCTCACAATCTCTCTGATGTACAATCTGGCATAGTCCTCAGCCGAAAACGTCGTCCTGATTGGAAGGAAATGGGCTGATTTCGTCAGCCTGTCAACAATAACCCAAATGGAGTCGTACTTCCTCTGAATACGAGGTAACACTGTAACAAAGTCCATGTTGATCACCTCCCACTTCCATGTCGGAATCTCAATAGCCTGCAATAGCCACGTGCCTCGGTGCTCGACCTTGACTGCGCAATTAGGACATCGTCAACAAAACCGCCACGTCCTCTTGTGCCATCCCACCAATACATACATCTGAGGTCATGGTACATCTTGGTCGACCCCAGATGAATAGAATAACGAGCACTGTGTGCCTCTCCCAGAATCTGCTGACGAAGTCCTGTCACATCGGGAACACACAACCGGCCCTCAAATCTTAGCACCCCATCAGGCACTACCTCGAATAGACTCTTCTCCTCCCGAAGAGCTGCATCTCGATACCGTACCAACACTGGGTCCTCAAACTGTCGCCTCTTTACCTCATCAACGATGGAAGACTCGACAACCTCACGAACCCGTACCCCACTATCGTCGGTATCGATCAAACGAACCCCAAGGCTCGCTAGCTGGTGGATCTGACGGACCATGTCCTTTCTCTCTGGCTGTACCTCTGACGGGCTCCCCATCGATATACAACTCAAGGCATCAGCAACTATGTTGGCTTTCCCCGGATGGTATAGAATATCAACATCATAATCTTTCAACAACTCTAACCACCGTCTCTATCGTAAGTTCAGCTCCCTCTGCCTGAAGATATACTGGAGGATCTTGTGGTCTGTATAAATATCCACATGAACCCCATACAAATAATGTCTCCAAATCTTCAAGGCATGAATAACCGCGGCCAACTCTAAGTCGTGGGTAGGGTAATTCCTCTCATGCTTCCATAACTGTCGGTAAGCATAGGCTATAACCTTGCCATGCTGCATCAAAACACACCCTAGCCCGACACCCGAGGAATCACAATAAATCACGTACCCGTCTAATCCCTCAGGAAGAGTAAGAACCGGAGCCGTTGTCAACCTTTCCTTTAGCAACTGGAAACCCTTCTCGCAAGCCTCTGTCCAGTGGAACTTGGTTGCCTTCTGAGTCAGCCTATTCAATGGTGCTAAAATCGAAGCAAACTGCTCCACAAACCTACGATAATAACCTGCCAGCCCTAAGAAACTGCGCACCTCGGTCGGAGTAGTAGGTCTCGGCCAAGACTTGACTGCCTCAATCTTTGCCGTATCCACCTGAACACCATCAGCCCCAATAATGTGCCCCAGGAATGCCACTGAGGCCAACCAAAACTCACACTTGGAGAACTTGGCGAATAACTGTCGGCCGGAGGACCCAATCACGTCTCAAGTGATCTGCATGCTCCTGCTCTGTACGCGAATAAACCAGGATGTCATCAATGAATACTATCACAAATGTATTCAAAAATGGCTTGAACACCCGGTTCATCAAATCCATAAATACCGCTGGAGCGTTGGTCAAACCAAAAGACATAACCCTGAACTCATAGTGGCCATACCGGGTCCTGAATGCAGTCTTTGAGATATCTGCCTCTCGCACTCGCACCTGATGATAACCAGACCGCAGGTCTATCTTGGAGAAACATCTCGCACCCTGCAACTGGTCAAACAAATCATCAATCCTGTGCCTGAGTCCTAGTAACCCTCTGAGTACCGCTAGCAGCTCCCGCTGCTGCCTTGCCCTTCTGGGCCCTGGTCGCCTTCCGTAGAGGCATAACTGTTACATAAGAATAGGTCAGAGAGGATTCAACCTAATAAGACAACTCTACTGCACGATCTCAGAGAGAGAAGAATGGAAACCAATCCTAAATGTCCTGCAGCCTCCTGATTATAGATATGGTGCACAACACCCCGATAATCAAGACTCTATTAGACACGCGATGCAGTAGACACTTTCCAGGGACTAATCGCTCGATACCACTTTTGTCACGACCGACCACTGGCGCGCGGTGCCCTACACAGGCACCCGTTCGTATACATCGGAGAATAGCAGCGGAACATACACAACATATAACATGTTTAGACAATAACATCACAGGCTAGCCGATAAGGCCGCATTCCATAAGATATACATAATCACAAGTAAAATATTACAACTCTGTCCTTACAACCCAAACCACAAAATGTGACTACAGACCTCTAGGAATAACAACTGTGGCGGGAAAGGGCCCCACCATACCCCTGAATGTACATAAAATATACAACATCAGGGAAAAACTGTACCAAAAGACAAGCCTCCGGAGAAATAGAGCTTCTGACGCTTGATAAGTGATCCTAAGAATGAGGATCCACCACCTGCTTACCCCTACCTGCGGCATGAATGCAGCCCCCGAGGAAGGGGGTCAGTACACAATATGTACTAAGTATGTAAAACTGGAAAATACTGTAATTACATCATAAGTTTAAAACAAAGCCGGAGACATGTGTGATAATCAAATTACTGATATCATTGTGCCTTACTAACAATGAGAGTAAATAAGAGTATCTTGTTATACCCGTATTTCACGAGTATATGCGTGAGGCGTGCGTCTGAGTTTAAGCCTTAAGTTAGGCAAGGGACGAAAATTGTGCACAACCCCCGAAAAGAATTGTTTTCCGACGAAAAGTTTTCCAAACCTTGCGAAGGGAAAATTACGGTTGCAACATTTTTTATTTTTGCGGATTTTTCCGAGAGATGAAATATTTTGGACCAACGAGAGGGCGACACTTGTCACCTCAGTGGGGACGGCAACAATGGGCAATTGTTGGCACGTTTTTTTGATGGAAAATGCCTTAAACACTTGGTCAATGTTTGCTAGATATTTATGGAGTAGATGGATAAGGTTCCACTTGCCCAAATCTCCACCATCCACTTGCCCTCCACTTGCCTTAATCTTGACCATTGGTGGTCCTATAAATACCCCCCCTAAGTTGCAAAGAATTCTTCATCCACAAATATTTTCCAAGTCTTGAAAATTCCCTTCTCCCCTACTGAGCTTTCGTCAAGCCTCACTCCTCTAGAGAAGCTCTGGCGAAACACGCCCCTTTGCTAGAAAAATCTCTCCAAAGTATTGTTACTATTCCCAAATACCTTAACCAATCCCTTGTAGTATTTCCAAAGTTACCTCTATACTTAGAGCAGGAAAATACTACCTTATATCCATTAGTCACTAAACGAAACCCTAGGAGAAACTTTATAGTTGGTTGAAGTAGTAAGTAGAAGTTGTGTAGAAACTTCTAAGGGTTTCTTGGAGCGGATTGGAGCGTGCATTAGACAGAGCTAAACCTTGCTCAGATCGACTTATATCTTGGATAATTTTGGGCTTATCAAGGTAAATAATCCTATCCTTCTATTGTAATTGGAGATTACATCTTGTAGTAGTATAGAATTAAGTATAAGATACATAGAAGGATATTAAAGAATAGAATTGAATCAAATCACATCGTAAGAATATAAAGAAGAATTGAACTGTACTTACATGGACCGTATTTCTGATGAACTTGAGTAGTTTGATGAGTAGGAAATCTTGCCCAATTTTAGTAGAATAGAGAACCTACGCTTAGAACATCCTACAGAGTAGTCTAGACGTTGATAGACGTATTTGACTATTATAGGTTGATACTCTGCGCGCGACATACTCGACTTGGCAGGTGGATTTCGCCGAGAAGGTATGTGATTCTTCCTATCCTCTTGAGCATGATATTTTAAAATATATATATAGTACGGTAAACGTACGTGTGTTAACTGAACATGGTTTTACGTGACGTCTTTTGACTTGAGTCTAAATGATAAAGAATCTTGAAGTATTTCAAAAGAATTATGAATCATTTTTGAAAGAAGAGTAATACTTGGTTTTTTAAACAAAAAGCTTAAGAGTTATACTAGCTTTATGGGAAGTTAGGTATAACGACTTAAGAAAGATAAAAGGGACAGTTTACTTATGTGTTTATGAAATACTTGTATTGATTTCTGGAAAGTATAGTAAGATGGTTTGATGAGTAGACATATTATGATGCTATGTGTGTTAGTGTCTTGTAAACGTTTGTATAAAGAGGTTATTCTTATTGTGCTTACGTTGTTTAACGATAAGCCGTTATGTTAGTATTATACCACTCACTCTTGACATGATATACCGGGGTTAAGCTGCCCCGTCGAGGATGCCTCATGCGGGTCGAGGACCTATGCGAGCTACGAGAGTTCGGTGTTAGTGTGCGGGGAATACCTCATGCGGTCTATGTGGCCATGCGGACTACGAGTCGGGGCGATGCGAGGTAGCTACCCTCGATGCGGGAATACCTCACGCGGGCTCGTGAGTGGCCTATGCGGATGCGGAGTCGAGATTAGGCATGCTTAATGATACTATGGGCGATTGGCCTTGCTTCGATCATTCGCAACCTAGAAAGAGACCTGTTACAGTTTACCTATTATTGCTCTTGTTTGTGATGTGGCACTATGTGCGGTTACCTTGTTTGTTTCGTACATATTTGTAAAACTGGTTTTAAATTGATATGATTTCATTTAAGTACTTTACAGTTTCACATACTTGGTACCTGTTGTCTTGACCTCCTTGAAGCTGCGTCATGCCGCAGTAAGGAAGCAGGTGCTAGATCCGCATCCTTAGGATCTTTACTTTGGTGTCAGGAGCTCCATCTTCTACGGAGGCTCGACTTTTGGGTATGATCTCCCTGTTGTTGTAGATAGTTTTGTACATTCAGGGTATGGCGGGGCCCTATCCCGCCATAGTTGTTTACTTCCTTAGGTGCAGTAGTCTATTATGCAGTTGGGATGTATCGCGGACTTGGTTTATATATATATGCCGAAAGGCGACTTTTTCTCAGATAAACTGTGTCTCATTGTACATTTGTTACATGTCTTGTTTTTATATTCCGCTGATTACTCTGATGTATGACTACTTGGGTGCCCGGGTAAGACACCAGTCACGGGCCCCGGAACGGGTCGTGACAAAAGTGGTATCAGAGCAGTTAATCCTCGGAAGGTGTCTACAGACCGTATCTAGTAGAGTCTTGATTATCAGTGTGTTGTGCACCACACCAATAATCAGGAGGCAATAGGATATTTAGGATTGGTTTCCATTCTTCTCACTTTGAGATCGTGCCTTAGAGCTGTGTTATAAGTTGGACCCCTCTAACGTATTCCTTTTACAGACGCTTATGCCTCGCGCCGCAACCGCCGGGCGAAGGCAAGCGGCAGAGGCGCTAGTAGGACACAGAGGGCCACGAGGCCTAGCCCGATCTATACCCGGAGATACCTCGGCGGCGAGTTCCACGATGCCGGCCCAGCGAGTATAGAGCGCGCAGATGGCGATGAGACCACGATACTGCACCTCCATCCACGGCTGGAGCGAGATGAGATAGGTTCTGAAGATGGCCCGATTCGCCGTGATCGTGGCGAACATGATGATAAATTTGGATCACGGCGATTCGATTCAGCAGCACTGCGGGTTCACGAGATCGGATAGTTTGAGGCTACGGGATTTTCTGAGTTGTAGCCCGCCAGAGTTCTACGGGTCGAGGCCTGAGGATGATCCGCAGGAGTTCATCCGTCAGTTGCAGAGGATCATACGAGTGATCAAGGCTTCGGAGACCGAGTTCGTGATCTTTAGTTCGCATCGGCTGCGTGATATCGCAGTCGACTGATTTGATTCGTGGGAGCTATCCCGGGGAGAGCATGCACTTCCAGCAGTATGGGATGAGTTCTCGGAGGCTTTTCTCAGTCACTTCTTGCCTCCGCAGATGAGGAGGGCATGGGCCGACAAGTTTTGATCTTTGAGGCAGAGAGGCGCACGCGATTCACGAGTACAACGTCGAGTTCGATTCGTTGGCTCGATATGTCCCTGCGCTAGTAGCAGATATGGAGGACAGGGTGCATCGCTACGTCACTGGGCTAGACGATTATATGGCAGAGTCTTGCGCAGGTGTAGCTCTTCAGCCGGGCATGGACATTGCCCGCATGCAGGCTCATGCACTTGGATGCGAGGAGCGTAGAGGCCGACGGTTGTGACGGCAGCGAGAAAAAGGCCGGGGCGCGAGGTCTTTTGGTAGCTCTCGGGGTGGACGGCCTCAGCAGCAATCTAGATTTTCACCACAGCCAGCTCAGAGCACTTCTACACCGTCTTGAGGGCGGACCGGGGCCCGTGACTTGGACGTCCAGTAGCGAAGGTGCTAACCGATCGGGACCACTCCCCCTCTGTGTGGCTGATGCGGTAGATCTCATTACGGGGTGTGGTGCTTGCTCGGGAGTTTGTTTGATTGCGGCCAACGGTCACTTTGCGAGCTGTCCGGCGAGCGGCGCAGAGGGTAAGTCGGCCTACGGTCTTTCACCGGTCTTCATCTCCTGATTACTCGCCCGGAGCGAGTACTCAGGGGCCAGCAGGTCGCGGCAGAGGTCGTGGTGCGGGTCTCAGTTCTAGCGGTCCTCAGAACCGCATTTATGCCTTTTCCAGCCGGCAGGACCAGGAGGCATCGCCGGATGTCTTCACAGGTACCTTATCAGTTTCTTGTTGTGACGTGTATGCCTTGATAGATCCGGGTTCTACTCTGTCCTATATATCCCCCCTTATTGCTAGTAGGATAGGGATAGAGCCTGAGTCCATAGACCCTTTTGAGATAGCTACGCTAGTGGGTGATTCGGTGGTAGCTCGGCGGGTATATAGGGCTTGCCTAGTGACTTTATGCAGTCGTCAGACCCTAGCCGACTTGATAGAGTTGGACATGACTGATTTCGATGTGATCATGGGCATGGATTGGTTAGCTTCTTGCTACGCCAGTGTAGGCTGCAGGAGAGAGTGGTACGGTTCGGTTTCTGAGGCCGGTTATTGAGTGGGGCAGAACACCGTGTCACCGGGGTAGGTTTATTTCCTACCTCAAGGCGGGAAGATAGTGCGAAGGGGTATATCTACCATCTCATTCGGGTGTTTGATCGAGGTGCGGTACAGATTTTCGATCGATTCCGATAGTCGAGAATTCCCAGATGTGTTTCCAGACGCCCCACGGGTATCCCTCCTGAGAGGGAGATAGAGTTTTGTATCGATGTGCTGCCAGACACTCGGCCTATTTCCATTCCGCCATACAGAATGGCACCTGCCGAGTTGAGAGAGTTGAAGGACCAGATGAGAGATTTGCTGGAGAATGGCTTCATCAGGCCTAGTGTTTCTCCCTGGGGAGCGCCGGTATTGTTCGTGAAGAAGAAGGACGGGACGCTGCGCATGTGTGTTGATTACAGGCAGCTGAACAAGGTGACTATTAAGAACATATACCCCCTTCCCAGGATTGATGATTTGTTCGACCAGTTGCAGGGTGCGAGATGTTTCTCCCAGATTGATCTGCGATCGGGCTATCATCAGGTGCGAGTTAGAGAGGCGGATGTTATACCCCGTATTTCCAGAGTATGTACGTAAGGGCGTACGTACGAAAGTGTAGCCTTAAGAGGTTAGGCCTAGGACGTTTTTTTGGGCAAAACTCACACAAAGAATCGTTTTCCGACGAAACGTTTAACAAGACTCGCGTAGGATAAATTCCGGCTATGTCATTTCTAATTTTTGCGGATTTTTCCGAGAGACGAAACACTTTGGACCAACGAGAGGGCGACACTTGTCACCCTCTCATTGATGGATGTGGGACGGCAATAGGGCCGAATGGATTGGCAATTTTGTCAAGTAGTTGGTAGGATATTTTGTGTGCAAGTTGGCTAGGTACACTTGCCCAAATCTTGACCTTACACTTGCCTTGCACTTGGCATCATCTTGGCCCTTGGTTGGCCACTTCTTGACCTATAAATACCCCCCTTAAGATGAAGAGTTCTTCATCCACAAATCTTTCTCCAAGTCTTGAAAATCCTCTCCTCTCCTCGAGCCTTTTCGTCAACACACCTCCCCTTTGAGTGAAGCTTGGCCGAGGCAACCCCTAGCCTACCAAACCTACCCTCCCTTGGTAGAAAAGTTGCCTTCTAGTATTGTTATAATGCCCAAAATACCCTAGCCCAAATCCCTTAGTACTTAGTAGAAGTTGTGAAGAACTTCTAAGGGTTCTTGGAGCTATCGGAGCGTACAACTTAGGAGCTAAACCTTGCTCAGGATCGACGTATTATCTAGGATATTATTGGGCTTACCGAGGTAAATAATCTTGTCCTTCTTTTGTAATTAGAGAATACATACTGTAGAAGTATAGAAATAAGTATTAAATACTTAGAAGGATATTACAGAATAGAATTGAACTGTTATCACAGTAGAAGGGTTTAAAAGAAGAATAATTGAACTATACTTACTTAGGACTGTTTTCACAGTAGACTTGAGTAGCTCACCGGGTAGGGAAGTGCTGCCCGATTTTCCGTAGAATAAAGGACCCTCTGCTTAGAACTGTTTACAGAATAGTCTAGACGTTGATAGACGTATTTGACTATTATAGGCTGATTCTCTGCGCGCGACATATTCGACTTGGCAGGTGGATTTCGCCGAGAAGGTATGTGATTCTTCCTAAGCATGATATTTTAAAATATATATATATAGTACGGTAGACGTACATGTGTTAACTGAATAATAACTACGGCAATGTCTTTTGACTTAAGCCTGAATAATAATTACGGCAATGTCTTTTGACTTAAGCCTGAATAATAAGAATCTTGATGCATTTCAAAAGAATACTGAATCATTTTTAACAGAAGAGAACTAATTGGTTTTTAAATAAAAAGCTTAAGAGTTATACTAGCTTTATGGGAAGTTAGGTATAACAACTTAAGATTTATAAAAGGAACAGTTTACTTATGTGTTTATAACAGACTTATATTGATTTATGAAAGAATAATAAAATGGTTTGATAAGTAGACATGATATGATGCTATGTGTGGTAGTGACTTGTAACGTTTGTATGAGAGGGTATTCTTGTTGTGCTTATGTTGTTTAACGGTAAACTGTTATGTTGGTATTATATCACTCACCTCTTGACATGTTACCGGGGGTTAAGCCTCCGTCACGGGGTAGACTCGGTGATGCAGGACCATGATTCGAGAATACCTCATGCGGGTCCAGGGACCTATGCGCGAGCTACGAGTTCCGTGTTAGTGTGTGGGGTTATACCTCACGCGTCTATGGCCGTGCGGACTACGAGTCGAGGATGATGCCGGGAGTAGCTACCCTCGATGCGGGGTTATACCCTATGCGGGCTATGTGAGTGGCCTATGCGGACTCTGAGTCGGGATTAGGCTTGCGTGGTGATACTACAGGCGATTGGCCTGCTTCGATCATTCGCACCTAGAAAAGACACATTCTGATTTACCTATTGTTGCTCTTGTTTATGATGTAGCACTATGTGCGGTTACATTGGTTGTTTATGCATATTTATAAAATTGGTTTTAAAATGATATGTTTTCATTTAAGTACCTTCTGATTTCACATACTTAGTACTGTTGTCTTGACCTCGCCCGGGTGCGTTAAATCACCGCGGTAAGAGGCAAGGGTGCTAGATCCACATCTTTAGGATCTTTGCGTTGGTGTCGTGAGCTCCATCTTCTCCGGAGGCTCTACTTTTGGGTATGATCTCCCGTATTGTAGATAGTTTTGTACATTCAGGGTATGGCGGGGCCCTGTCCCGCCATAGTTGTTTACTTCCTTAGAGGTCTGTAGTCCTATTGTACAGTTGGGATGTAACTGCAAAACTATGTTTATATATATATGCCGAAAGGCAAGCTTTTCTTCAGATAAACTGTTTCTCTTTTTAATAATGTTTCTTGTCTTGTCGTATATTCCGCTGATTTCTCTGATGTATGACTACTTGGGTGCCCGGGTAAGACACCAGTCACGGGCTCCGGAACGGGTCGTGACAAAAGTGGTATCAGAGCAGTTAATCCTCGGAAAGTGTCTACAGACCGTATCTAGTAGAGTCTTGATTATCGGTGTGTTGTGCACCACACCAATAATCAGGAGGCTATAGGATATTTAGGATTGGTTTCCATTCTTCTCACTCTGAGATCGTGCTTTAGAGTTGTGTTAAAGTTGGACCCCTCTAACGTATTCCTTTTATGCAGATTATGCCTCGTAAAGGCAACCGGGCCCGGAAGGGCAAGCGTGAGGAGGCGCTAGTGGGACACCTAGAGTCACGAGGCTCGAGCCCGGTCGATACGAGGCGGCGAATTCTGACGGCCGCCGCCCGAGAGGTTTAGGGCGCAGCGGTGGCGATGAGACCACGATACCTACACCTCCGATCCACGGCTGGAGCAGATGAGATGGGTTACAGAGAGATGGCCCGATTCTTGTCGGGATCGTGGCGAACGCGAGGCCAGTGAATCTGGCGGTTCGATTCGGCCCGATAGCACCCGTGGTTCACCCGAGGGCAGACAGTTTGAGGCTACGGGATTTCCTGAGTTGTAGCCCGCCAGAGTTCTACGGTCGAGGCGGAGGATGATCGAAGGAGTTCATCAAACGATTCTGCGAAGGATCATGCGGGTGATCAGCGTCGAGACCGAGTCTGTGACGCCGGTTCGCGTCGGCTACGTGATACCGCGATCGATTGGTTTGATTCGTGGGAGTTATCCGGGAAAGCACGCATCAACTTGGGATGAGTTCTCGAGGCTTTCCTCACTCACTTCTTGCCTCGCGGATGAGGAGGGCACGGGCGATATATTTTTATTCTTGGCGAGAGAGGGCCTTACGATTATAGTACAATGTCGAGTTTGATTCATTGGCTCGATATGTCCCAGCGTTAGTAGCAGATATGGAGGATAGGGTGCACCGCTACGTCACGGGCTAGATGATTATATGGCGAATCTTGTGCGGGTGTTTCTCTTGGCCGGGTATGGACATTACCGCATGCGAGCTCATGCTCTTGGATGCGAGGCGTAGAGGCCGAAGCGGGTTGTGGCGGCGGCGAGAAGAAGACGGGGCAGCGAGGTCTTTTGGTGGCTATCGTGGTGGCGGCCTCGATAGCGATCGAGATTTGCACCACGCCCAACTCGAGCACTCTGCACCGTCCTCGGGACGGCCGGGATATTCGAGGCGCACGGGGCCCCAGACTTGAGCGTCGAGCGGCGAAAGTGCTGGGCGATCGGGACCACCCGCCGGTGTGGCGTCACGGTAGATCCCACCGGGAGTTGTGGTCGCTACGGAGCTTGTTTGATTGTGGCGGCATGGTCACTTTGCTGTGAACTGTCAGACCAAAGGCGGTCTGCGAATAGTAGAAGTCGACTACATGTTCTTTTCTTGGTCTTCCCATCCCAGCGATTACTCGCCGGAGGCGGGGTACTCATGGACCAGCGGTCGCGGCAGAGTCGTGGCTCGGTCCCGATTCTAGCGGTCCTCGAACCGCATTTATGCCTTGTCGGCCGGCGAGATCGGGAGGCCTCACCGATGTAAATCGCGGTACCTTATCGGTTCTGGATTTGATGTGTATGCCTTGATAGATCGGGTTCTACTCGTCTATATATCTCCCACTTATTGCTAGTAGGATAGGGATAGAGCACGAGTCCATAGACCACTTTCGAGGTAGCTACGCCGATGGGTGATTCGGTGGTAGCTCGGCGGGTATATAGGGCTTGTCCGATGACCATTCTGATCGTCGGACCACTGGCGACTTGATAGAGTTGGATATGATTGATTTCGACGTGATCATGGGTATGGATTGGCTAGCTTCTTTCTACGCCAATGTAGACTGCAGGGAGAGAGTAGTGCTGTTCCAGTTTCCTGAGGAGCCGGTTGTTGAGTGGGAGGGGAACACTGTATCGCCGAGGGGTAGGTTTATTTCTTACCTCAAGGCTAGGAAGATGGTGCAGAAAGGGTATATCTACCATCTCGTTCGGGTGTTTGATACTGAGGCTGCAGTACCAGATTTTCATCGATTCCGGTAGTCGAGAGTTCCCGGGCGTGTTTCAGACGACCTCCGGGTATCCTCATGAGAGGAGATAGAGTTTTGTATTGATGTCTTTGCGGACACTCGGCTTTATTTCCATTCCGCCATACGAATGGCACTGCCGAGTTGAGAGAGTCAAGGACCAGCAGAGATTTCTTTGGAGAGAAGGGCTTCATCGGGCCTAGTGTTTCTCCCAGAAGCGCCGTATTGTTCGTTAAGAAGAAGGGCGGGGCCGCGCATGTGTTGATTACGAGCGGTGAACAAGGTGACCATTAAGAACAGATACCCCCTTCCCGTGATTGATGATTTGTTCGACCGATTGCGAGCGCAAGATGTTTCTCAGATTGATCTGCGATCGGGCTATCATCAGTGCGAGTCGAGAGAGGTGGATGTCCCTAGGATCGCATTCGGACGATGCGGGCATTATGAGTTCGAGTCATGTCTTTTGGGTTGACAATGCTCGGCGGTATTCATGGATTTGATGACCGAGTGTTCAAGCCATTTTTGAACCGCGTTTGTGATAGTGTTCATTGATGCATCTTGGTTTATTCTCGCTCGAGCGAGGAGCATGCGAGCATTTGAGGCGATCTTGTGATTCTCGAGACCAGCGGTTATGCGCCAAGTTTTCCAAATGTGAGTTTTGGTTAACCGGTGGCTTTTCTTGAGCATATTATGCGGTGATGGTATTCGGTGGAATCGGCCAAGATCGAGGCGATCGAGACTTGGCCTGAACCTCTTACTCAAGCGAGGTTCGCGATTTTACGGGCCTTGCGAGTTATTATCGGTTCGTAGAAGTTTTCTTCTATCTCGCACCATTGACTAGGTGACTCGTAAGCGGCTAAGTTTGATGGATGATGCTTGTGGCGGGGTTTCCGATTCTTGAAGGAGAGGCGATGACCGCCCGTTCTTACTCTTCCGGAGGTCGAGACGGTTATGTCGTGGATTGTGATTCGTCAGGCATCGGGGTGGGATGTGTGTTGATGCATCAGGGCAAGGTTATAGCGTATGCATCGCGGCAGTGAAGAAAGCGGAGGAACTACCCCACCCATGATTTGGAGTTGCGGTGATTCACGCCAAGATGCGGAGGCACTACTTGTATGGGGTTCATGTGGATATTTATACGCACCACAAGAGCCTCGGTATATCTTCGGCCAGAGGAGTGAACTTACGGCGAGACGGTGGTTAGAGTTGCTTAAGGATTACGATGTTGATATCCTGTACCACGGGAAGGCCAATGTTGTGCGTATGCTCTTAGTCGTAGGTCGATGGGAAGTCTATCGGATGTACAGCGAGAGAGGAGGACATGGTTCGTGATTTGCATCGATTAGCGAGCCTTGGTGTCCGCTTGATTGATTACGATAGCGATGGGGTTCGAGTTCGTGAGGTTGCCGAGTCTTCCATCGTCGAGGAGGTAAAGAAGCAGCGATTCGAGGATCGATTTTGACACGTTATCGTGATCTGGCTCTTCGTGAGGAAGGGTCCTTTTGAGTAGCACGATGGGGTGCTAAGGTTTGAGGCGAGTTGTGTGTTCGGATGTTTGAGACTTGGCGAGTTCTTGGGAAGCACACTGCGCGCGTTACTCTATCCGTCGAAGTCGACCAAGATGTACCACGACCTTAGATCGTGTATTGGTGGGATGGCTTGAAGAGGGCGTTGCGAGTTCGTAGCTCGGTGCGTGTTGTCGATGGGTGAAGGTAGAGCACGGAGGCACGGTGGTTTATTCTGACGATAGAGATCCCGCACGGAAGTGGGAGGTGATCAACATGGACTTCATCACGGGATTACCTCGCACTCGGAGGAGACATGATTCTATATGGGTTATCGTCGACAGTGTGAAATCAGCCCACTTTCTTCCGTCGGGGCGACTTTTCGGTGAGGATTATGCGGACTTTATATCAGAGATCGTCGGTGCATGGAGTCCCTATTTCGATCATATCGCAGATGAGCCCGATTCTGGCTAACTTCGGAGATCTTTCGAGAAGGGTTTGGGGGCCTTGAGTGAGCCCGAGTCGCATTTCATCCACGCAGACGGGACGGCCGAGCGCACTATCCGCACTCTTGAGGATATCTTTGCGAGCTGTGTTATTGACCGAGGGTAGGGGAGGATCATTTGCCTCTAGTTGAGTTTGCGTATAATAATAGCTACCACTCCGGTATTCGAGATGGCGCCTTATGAGGCCTTGTATGGGAGAAGTGCGGTCGCCGATGGCCCGGTTCGATGTGGCGAGAGTGCGATTAGTGGGACCAGATTTGGTGCAGCGAGCGATGGATAAGGTGAAGCTTATCCGGAGCGGTTGCTCGCGGCTTCAGTCGGCAAGTCATATACGAGATCATCGTCGTCGGCATCCGAGTTCGAGGTTGATGATTGGGTTTTCTGAAGGTGTCACCCATGAAGGTGTGATGAGATTCGGGAAGAAGGAAACTCGGCCCAAGGTACATTGGGCCATATCAGTTGTCCGCAGGTAGCAAGGTTACTATGAGTTGGATCTGCCGTCCGATCTGGAGGCAGTGCATCCGGTGTTTCATGTTTCTATGCTGAGGAGATGTATCGGGGATCCATCTAGAGTGCATCCGATTGACGATGTCCAGGTGACCGAGGGGTTATCGTATGAGGAGATTCCCATAGCGATAATCGATCGTCAGGTTAGGCGTCTGCGGACGGGGCGTGGCTTCCGTCAAAGTCTTGTGGCGGAACGAGCTCAGGGAGGAGATGACGTGGGAAGCTGAGGAGGACATGAGGCAGAAGTATCCTCACCTATTCCCCACACCTCCAGGTAATTCACTTTTCTACTTGTAAATCTTCATTATCGTTTATGTCTAAGTGTTGTTTTGTGGCCGTGTGTGGCATATGCAAACTGTTTAAGTTATGAGGAACCTTATCGTTAGCTATCTTGGGAAGGAACATTCGGGACGAATGTTTCTAAGGAGGGGAGAATGTTATACCCCGTATTTCCAGAGTATGTACGTAAGGGCG
Organism: Przewalskia tangutica; assembly: GCA_029844215.1. Lineage (NCBI taxonomy): Eukaryota > Viridiplantae > Streptophyta > Magnoliopsida > Solanales > Solanaceae > Przewalskia > Przewalskia tangutica. Next base: position 89,724,233 of record CM056719.1, read on the forward strand.
TACGTACGAAAGTGTAGCCTTAAGAGTTTAGGCCTAGGACGTTTTTTTTGGGCACAACTCACACAAAGAATCGTTTTCCGACGAAACGTTTAACAAGACTCGCATAGGATAAATTCCGGCTATGTCATTTCTAATTTTTGCGGATTTTTCTGAGAGACGAAACACTTTGGACCAACGAGAGGGCGACACTTATCACCCTCTCATTGATGGATGTGGGACGACAATAGGGCCGAATGGATTGACAAGTAGTTGGTAGGATATTTTGTGTGCAAGTTGGCTAGGTACACTTGCCCAAATCTTGACCTTACACTTGCCTTGCACTTGGCATCATCTTGGCCCTTGGTTGGCCACTTCTTGACCTATAAATACCCCCCTTAAGATGTAGAGTTCTTCATCCACAAATCTTTCTCCAAGTCTTGAAAATCCTCTCCTCTCCCTTGAGCCTTTTCGTCCAACACACCCTCACCCTTTGGTGAAGCTTGGCGAAACCACTAGCCTGGCGAAACCTACCCCACTCCCTTGGTAGAAAAGTTGCCTTCTAGTATTGTTATAATGCCCAAAATACCTAGCCCAAATCCCTTAGTACTTAGTAGAAGTTGTGAAGAACTTAAGGGTTCTGGAGCTATCGGAGCGTCTGACTTAGGAGCTAAACCTTGCTCGGGATCGACGTATTATCTAGGATATTATTGGGCTTACCGAGGTAAATAATCTTGTCCTTCTTTTGTAATTAGAGAATACATCGTAGAAGTATAGAAATAAGTATTAAATACTTAGAAGGATATTACTGAGAATAGAATTGGTATTATCACAGTAGAAGGGTTTAAAGAAGAATAATTGAACTATACTTACTTAGAATTTGTTTTCTGATGAGACTTGAGTAGCTCAGGGTAGGGAAGTGCTGCCGATTTTCCGTAGAATAAAGGACCTCTGCTTAGAATCGTTTACGAATAGTCTAGACGTTGATAGGCGTATTTGACTATTATAGGTGATTCTCTGCGCGACATATTCGACTTGGCGGTGGATTTCGTAGAAGGTATGTGATTCTTCCTAAGCATGATATTTTAAAATATATATATATAGTGCGGTAGGCGTACGTGTGTTAATCGAATAATAACTACGGCAATGTCTTTTGACTTAAGCACGAATAATAATTACGGCAATGCCTTTTGACTTAAGCTGAATAATAAGAATCTTGATGCATTTCAAAAGAATCTTGAATCATTTTTATGAAGAGAACTAATTGGTTTTAAATAAAAGCTTAAGAGTTATACTAGCTTTATGGGAAGTTAGGTATAACAACTTAAGATTTATAAAAGGCGATTTACTTATGTGTTTATAACGCACTTATATTGATTTATGAAAGAATAATAAAATGGTTTGATAAGTAGACATGATATGATGCTATGTGTGGTAGTGACTTGTAACGTTTGTATGAGAGGGTCTTCTTGTTGTGCTTATGTTGTTTAACGGTAAACTGTTATGTTGGTATTATATCACTCACCTCTTGACATATTCTGGGGTTAAGTCGCCTCCGTCACGGGGTAGACTCGGTGATGCAGGACCATGATTCGAGAATACCTCATGCGGGTCCAGGGGACCTATGCGGAGCTACGAGAGTTCTAGGTTAGTGTGTGGGGTTATACCTCATGCGGTCTATGTGGCCATGCGGACTACGAGTCGGGGCGATGCCGGTAGCTACCCTCGATGCGGGGTTATACTATGCGGGCTATGTGAGTGGCCTATGCGGACTACGGAGTCGATTAGGCTTGCGTAGTGATACTACGAGGCGATTAGCCCGCTTGATCATTCGCGGCCTAGAAAAGACCTTCTGATTTACCTATTGTTGCTCTTGTTTATGATGTGGCACTATGTGCGATTACATTGGTTGTTTTGCGTATTTATAAAATTGGTTTTAAAATGATATGTTTTCATTTAAGTACCTTACAGTTTCACATACTTAGTACATTGTTATCGACCTCGCCGAGGCTGCGTTCATCTGCGGTAAAGGCAGCAGTGCTAGATCCACATCCTTAGGATCTTTGCGTTGGTGTCGAGCTCCATCTTCCTGGAGGCTCTACTTTTGGGTATGATCTCCTGTATTGTAGATAGTTTTGTACATTCGGGGTATGGCGGAGCCACTGTCCGCCATAGTTGTTACTTCCTTAAGTGCAGTAATCTATTATGCGGTTGGGATGTAACTGCAAAACTATGTTTATATATATATGCCGAAAGGCAAGCTTTTCTTCAGATAAACTGTTTCTCTTTTTAATAATGTTTCTTGTCTTGTCTTATATTCCGCTGATTTATCTGATGTATGACTACTTGGGTGCCCGGGTAAGGCACGATCACGAACCGGGCGGGTCGTGGCGGCGGATATCCCTAGATCGCATTCGGACGATGCACGCACTATGAGTTCAGGGTCATGTCTTTCGGTTTGACCAATAATCCGGCGGTATTTATGGATTTGATGAGCCGAGTGTTCAAGCCATTTTTGGATACGTTTGTGATAGTATTCATCGATGACATCTTGGTCTATTCTCGCTCTGAGCGGGAGCATGCGGAGCATTTGAAGCTGTCTTTGAAGTTCTCCAGACCAGCAGATTATGCGCCAAGTTTTCCAAATGTGAGTTTTGGTTAACCGGTGGCTTTTCTTGGGCACATTGTCGGGGCGATGGTATTCGAGTGGATCTGGCTAAGATCGAAGCGATCGGGACTTGGCCTGAACTCTTACTACAAGCGGATGCGCGATTTTACGGGCCTCGCAGTTATTATCGGCGGTTCGTGGAGAAGTTTGCTTCTATCTCTACACCATTGACTAGTGACTCGAAGCGGCTAAGTTTGATGGTGATGCTTGTGGCGGGGTTTCCGATTCTTGAAGGAGGCGGCATCGCCCGTTCTTACTCTTCCGGAGGGTCGGATGGCTATGTCGTGTATTGTGATGCGTCGAGCATCGGTGGGATGTGTGTTGATCTGCGGGGCAAGGTTATAGCGTCGCATCCCGACTTAAGAAGCGTAGGAACTACCCCCCATGATTTGGAGTTGGCAGCGGTGATTCACGCCTTGAAGATCTGGAGGCACTATTTGTATGGGGTTCATGTGGATATTTATACAGACCATAAGAGCCTCCAGTATATCTTCAGCCAGAGGGAGCTGAACTTACGACAGAGACGGTGGTTAGATTTACTCAAGAATTACGACGTCGATATCCTGTACCACCCGGGGAAGGCCAATGTTGTGGCAGATGCCCTTAGTCGTAGGTCGATGGATAGCCTATCAGATGTGCAGTCAGAGAGAAGGGGCATGGTTCGCGATTTACATCAGTTAGCGAGCCTTGGAGTCCGATTGATTGATTCTGATAGCAGTGGGGTTCGAGTTCGAGAGGTTGCCGAGTCTTCCATCGTCGAGGAGGTGAAGAGGCAACATTTGAGATCCGATTTTGGCGATGCCGTGATACGACTCTTCGTGTGGGAAGGTCCTTTTGAGTAGCACTGATGGGGTGCTAAGGTTTGAGGCGGGTTGTGTGTTCCGGATATTGCGGGACTTGGCAGAGTTCTAGGAAGCACAGCGCGCGTTACTCTATCCATCCGGGGTCGACCAAGATGTACCACGACCTCATATCTGTGTATTGGTGGGATGGCTTGAAGAGGGACGTTGCAGAGTTTGTGGCTCAGTGCCCGTGTTGTCAGCAGGTGAAGGTAGAGCACCAGAGGCCTGGTGGTTTGTTGCAGACGATAGAGATCCCGACCTGGAAGTGGGAGGTGATCAACATGGACTTTATCACAGGATTACCTCGCACTCAGAGGAAGCATGATTCTATCTGGATTATCTTCGACAGGCTGACGAAATCATCCCACTTTCTTTCCGTCAGGACGACTTTTTCGGCGGAGGATTATGCCAGACTTTACATCCGAGAGATCGTCAGACTGCATGGGGTCCCTATTTCTATCATATCGCATGGCGAGCCCGGTTCTGGCTAACTTCAGGTCTTTCCAAAAGGGTTTAGGGGCCTTGGTGAGCACAGTCGCATTCCATCCTCGCATGCAGACGGACAGCGAGCGCCTATCCGCACTCTTGAGGATATGCTACGAGCTGTGTTATTGACTTCAGGGTAGGGAGGATCATTTGCCTCTAGTTGAGTTTGCGTATAATAATAGCTACCACTCGGTATTCGAGATGGCGCCTTATGAGGCCTTGTATGGGAGGAAGTGCGGTCGCCGATAGGCTGGTTTGATGTGGCGAGTGCGATTAGTGGGACCGGACACTGTTCAGTGGCGATGGATAAGGTAAAGCTTATCCGAGCGATTCTTGGCGACTCGAGTCGGCAAGTCGTATCACGAGATCATCATCGTCGGCATCCGAGTTCGAGGTTGATGATTGGGTTTTCTGAAGGTGTCACCCATGAAGGGTGTGATGAGATTCGGGAAGAAAGGAAACTTCGGCCAGTACATTGGGCGTGTCGATTGTCGCGAGGTAGGCAAGGTTGCCTATGAGTTGGATCTGCCGTCCGATCTTGAGGCAGTGCATCCGTCATGTTTCTATGCTAAGGAGATGTATCGGGGATCCATCTAGGGTACACCCGATTGACGATGTCCAGGTGACCGAGGGGTTATCGTATGAGGAGATTCCCATAGCGATAATCGATCGTCAGGTTAGGCGTCTGCGGACGAGGCGTGGCTTCGTCAAAGTCTTGTGGCGGAACGAGCTCAGGGAGGAGATGACGTGGGAAGCTGAGGAGGACATGAGGCAGAAGTATCCTCACCTATTCCCCACACCTCCAGGTAACTCACTTTCCTACTTGTAAATTTTCATTGACATATTTGCTTAAGTGTTGTATTGTGGCCATGTGTGGCATTTGCAAACTGTTTAAGTTATGAGGAACTTTATCGTTATATGTCTTGGGAAGGAACATTCGGGACGAATGTTTCTAAGGAGGGGAGAATGTTATACCCCGTATTTCCTGAGTATGTACGTGAGGCGTCGTCTGAAAGTTTAAGCCTTAAGTTAGGCAAGGGACGAAAATTGTGCACAACCCCCCGAAAAGAATTGTTTTCCGACGAAAAGTTTTCCAAACCTTGCGAAGGGAAAATTACGGTTGCAACATTTTTTATTTTTGCGGATTTTTCCGAGAGATGAAATATTTTGGACCAACGAGAGGGCGACACTTGTCACCCTCAAGTGGACGGCAACAATGGGCAATTGTTGGCACGTTTTTTTGATGGAAAATGCCTTAAACACTTGGTCAATGTTTGCTAGATATTTATGGAGTAGATGGATAAGGTTCCACTTGCCCAAATCTCCACCATCCACTTGCCCTCCACTTGCCTTAATCTTGACCATTGGTGGTCCTATAAATACCCCCCCTAAGTTGCAAAGAATTCTTCATCCACAAATATTTTCCAAGTCTTTAAAATTCCCTTCTCCCCTAGTGAGCTTTCGTCAAGCCTCATCACACTCTGAAGCTCTGGCCAGAAACACCCTTTGCTAGAAAAATCTCTCCAAAGTATTGTTACTATTCCCAAATACCTTAACCAATCCCTTGTATTATTTCCAAAGTTACCTCATACTTAGAGCAGGAAAATACTACCTTATATCCATTAGTCACTATGAAACCCTAGGAGAAACTTCATAGTTGGTTGAAGTAGTAAGTAGAAGTTGTGTAGAAACTTCTAGGGTTTCTTGGAGCGGATTGGGCGTGCATGTTAGGAGCTAAACCTTGCTCAGATCGACTTATATCTTGGATAATTTTGGGCTTATCAAGGTAAATAATCCTATCCTTCTATTGTAATTGGAGATTACATCTGTAGTAGTATAGAATTAAGTATAAGATACATGAAGGATATTAAAGAATAGAATTGAACTGAAATCACATCGTAAGAATATAAAGAATAATTGAATCAGTACTTACATGGACTGTATTTCTGATGAACTTGAGTAGTTTGATGGGTAGGAAATCTTTGCCCAATTTTCGTAGAATAGAGAACCTTCGCTTAGAACATCCTGAGTAGTCTAGACGTTGATAGACGTATTTGACTATTATAGGTTGATACTCTGCGCGCGACATACTCGACTTGATAGGTGGATTTCGCTGAGAAGGTATGTGATTCTTCCTATCCTCTTGAGCATGATATTTTAAAATATATATATAGTACGGTGAGCGTCGTGTGTTAACTGAACATGGTTTTACGTGACGTCTTTTGACTTGAGTCTAAATGATAAAGAATCTTGAAGTATTTCAAAAGAATTATGAATCATTTTTGAAAGAAGAGTAATACTTGGGTTTTTAAACAAAAAGCTTAAGAGTTATACTAGCTTTATGGGAAGTTAGGTATAACGACTTAAGAAAGATAAAAGGAACGGTTTACTTATGTGTTTATGAAAGACTTGTATTGATTTCTGGAAAGTATAGTAAGATGGTTTGATGAGTAGACATATTTTGATGCTATGTGTGTTAGTGTCTTGTAAACGTTTGTATAAAGAGGTTATTCTTATTGTTCTTACGTTGTTTAACGATAAGCCGTTATGTTAGTATTATACCACTCACCTCTTGACATGATATACCGGGGGTTAAGCTGCCCCGTCACGAGGATGCCTCATGCGGGTCCTATGCGGAGCTACGAGAGTTCCAGGTTAGTGTGCGGGGGAATACCTCATGCGGTCTATGTGGCCATGCGGACTACGAGAGTCCAGGACGATGCCGAGGAGTAGCTACCCTCGATGCGGGGAATGCCTCATGCGGGCCTAGGTGGCCTATGCGGACTACGGGAGTCCAGGATTAGGCATGCATAATGATACTATGGGCGATTGGCCTTGCTTGATCATTCGCGGCTAGAAAAGACACATTCTGATTTACCTATTATTGCTCTTGTTTGTGATGTGGCACTATGTGCGGTTACATTGATTGTTTCGAACATATTTGTAAAAATTGGTTTTAAAATGATATTATTTCAGCTAAGTACTTTACAGTTTCACATACTTGGTACCTGTTATGCGACCTCCTTGAGGGCTGCGTTACATGCCGCGGTAAGGAAGCAGGTGCTAGATCCGCATCCTTAGGATCTTTACTTTGGTGTCAGGAGCTCCATCTTCTCCGGAGGCTCGACTTTTGGGTATGATCTCCCTGTTGTTGTAGATAGTTTTGTACATTCAGGGTATGGCGGGGCCCTGTCCCGCCATAGTTGTTTACTTCCTTAGAGTGCAGTAGTCTATTATGCGGTTGGGATGTAATCGCGGACTTGGTTTATATTTATATGCCGAAAGACGATTTTTTCTCAGATAAACTGTGTCTCATTGTACATTTGTTATATGTCTTATTTTTATATTCCGCTGATTACTCTGATGTATGACTACTTGGGTGCCCGGGTAAGGCACCAGTCACGAGCCCCGGAACGGGTCGTGACATATACTTACTGCATAAAAATAGGAGGCTCTCGATCAAAGAAGGACAACCCGCCCGCAGTATCATTAAGCAGTCCTACTCCTGGGACTATTTCACCCGCATAAGCCCTTTCGGACCCGCATGAGGTATTCCTCGCATCATGGGTAGCAAATCCATGGAGTGGTATAATGTCTTGGGGGTTTACCCCTCAATCATACTCAGAAGGTGGTATAACGTCTTAAGAGTGTACCCCTCATTTATACTCTTACCCTGGAGAAGGTGGTATAACGTCTTGGGGGTGTACCCCTCATTTATACTCTTACCCTGGAGAAGGTGGTATAACGTCTTGGGGGTGTACCCTCATTTATACTCTTACCCTAGCTCAACCGGCCATCATACATAACATAAGCCCTAACGACTTATCATACATAACATAAGCACTACCGGCTTATCATACAATATATAAGCAAGTTAAGAAATCTCCTAACTTCTTATTAGTCTTGTTCATATACATTCTCATTTTAGTTTACTTAAGGCACTAACATGTCTTTATAAAAATCCGGGAATTTAACCCAAAGTACTACATACTTCTATTCTTTTAAAATGACTCTTTTTCATATAAAACTTCCAAGATACTAATCACCGTAGTATCAAGTCACAATTACTTTTCAAGACAAGTCACAATACCTTTAGAAATAAAATTAGGCTTCTAAATCAAGTGACTTCTTTTCTTTAAAACCTTAGGCAATTGATGCCTTAAAATCAAATTGCCTTTCATTAAATCAAGTCATTTATCCTTATTTATCTTTCCATAAAGCTAATATAACCAACTTCCCATAAAGTCGTTATATTAACTTTATACCTTGGCCAATTACAACTTCCTATCCAAGGGACTTATACGTTTAAAATGAAACAAGTATCAATACTTTAAAACACTTCAAGACCCTTAACTTGAAAACTTAAGACATCCCTAATACTTTAAGGAAGTGAGTTAATCCCTTAACTCACCCAACTTTGCCATTCTTAAAACAAGTAAAGGATATCCATGTCTAGTACGTCTACCGTACTATATAAGTCAACTATTCATGCTCAAAAGATAGGAAAGTTCTACATACTTTGCCACCTTTTTCAAGGCCGAATTCAATAACCAAACACGCCACATTTAAGGCCTAACAATGCAATTAACAATAGGGGATTACACGCCTACTAGACGTGTAAAATTCCGCCCCACAATTGATATCAAACTAAAACAACAACAAATGTAAATCCGACAACTTGGGATACAACAATACCAATTCTTATCCAATTTCCTTTTCAATGCAAGTTGTTAGCATAACATGATATCAAGTCGCAATCGATTATAACTACTATAATCTTCAAGTAAGTAACATGCGATGATTCTAATTAATGACCAAATGTAATCCAGCTTCAAATGACTTATATGTCATTTCGGATTTAAGGCTACAACAATCCATAATACTTATAAAAACTTCAACACATATACTTCATGCTAGCAAACATGTAAGGCTAACAACAATATATAATCTTGTAACACTTTAAGAGACAGGATTATTACCTCAACGAGTCTTAGTCCAACTTCAAATCCGAAGTCACTCCCTAGCAACTTAGAGCCTCTTCTTGACACTTCAATCCTCCACTTGAGACCCTTAGAACAACACAAACAACTTTCCTTCAATCTTCCAAACAAAACCTAGAAAAGCAACTAGGTTTTCACCTTGCGACTAACACGAAAACTATCTTTTTCCGGGATTTTTCTATTGAGATACCCTTACAATACCCTCATGAACCTTGGTTTAAAGTGTGGAGCTTAATGGACAACAAACAAATATTTTTCTTTTCTATGGATAGTGAACCCGAGAGCTTCCTAAGGGAGTTCTTCAATTTTCTTGAAAAATTTTCTAAGTGTAGAAGTTAGTCTTGCTACTAGTACTACTATATAGCACAATGGAGGGTCAAGATGTGTACAAATGTGTGGCTTGGATGAGGTTCTATTAAATATCAAGACTTGTGGTCCCATTGACTAAGTCAATATTATCAAGCTCTTCATGTTGCAAGACTTTGTCTTCCTAACAATGGTCAAATGACCCTTTTGTCCATGCTAAATTTCTTCCAAGACAACATAAGGGGGGGTGACACGTGTTGCCCTCCCATTCGTCACAATATTACGTTTTCCGATAATTTCATAATTCCGATAATTTTTACAAGTCTCTAATCTTAACATTTCTGAGTTCTTACGTACGTTCTTAATACATGTCCTGTAAATACGGGGTGTAACATAACGTGTCCCGGTTCTCTAGTGAGGGACTCGGTGGAATTATCATATCATGGATACCTGTCCATATAACGTGTCCCGGCCCATTCTAGGACTCCGTGAGCTCATCATCATCATGGATGCATGTCCATGGAATTACATATATACATATAACGTGTCCCGACCCTCTAGTGAGGGACTCGGTGAATCAATACAATAAATCAGCGCATGAACATGACCCGGCCCGGGACTCGGTGAAATGATATAATCACATCAAACACGAATAGATTATCATGAGTAACTTTATACAAATTAAATCATCATTTGACTCTAAATGGAATAAATAGAATATCTATCACTTAGAAAATCAAGGCACTATCATATCATGTATAATTAAGAATTTTGATTCAATGGAATTATGTATTCATTTTATATAAATACCAAAAGAAGAAAGGATAGTTTCACATACCTTATTGTCGAACTAACCAACTCTATAATTAATGTTCGTCTCGATTAGAACCTTGACCTATAATAGTAGCAATATGCCCGTCAACTCTATAATTTCTAACGTAAGTTATATCGAACGACGACTCTCTTTCCTATAAAAATTCGGGCATCACTTCCCTTATTTATATGCATATCCACAACTTACAAACAAAGCCAACAATACCAATAACCAAGCACAATTCCAGGATATAACAAAATCAATCCATATACCATTTCTACACCATAGTTATGCATTCTTTCTCTTTACATTTATGGAATACAACTACTACAACAACCAAGGTGATTACTACACCTATTCCTCTTGTTAATTCGGCCCTTAATCCATATTAAAATAACCTTTAAAAATAGTCCATCAATTCTAGCAACAACAACAAGAGTGCAAGTCTTATAGTTTGCAACATAACACATTTCTACACTTTAATTCCTTTAAGACATGTATTAGTAATTACCACAACGTATATACATGTTCATAGCTCATAATTCCAGTATATAATACAATCAAAACATCCCCTAATACATCATAACAATACCACAGTTTCATACATGTCTTCGCCACAACAACATAATTCCCTAACTCTTCTCTTAACTCCTTACAATCCAATTCATATTTCAACACTTCCATATAACTAATTACAACTTTAAATATCAAGATCTCTTTTCAATTTCAACATGCAATTAGTGACAATAACAACAACACAACAATCAAAGCCAATGTATATCAAAACAGTCCCCAAAATCGGTAATAGCCATTCCATTCGGCTCAACAACATCAACAACAATCACATGCAATCTCTTATTTTCAATTCTCCTTTAACATGAGTTTATCCCTTAACTACAACATCATTTAATCTTTCAAATACTCTATAAAAAGAAGAATTCTTACCTTAATTTTTAGCCCTAAACAGTCCCTAAATCGGCATCACTGCTCCATTCCTTTTGCACCATTTTTCATCATTTCTTCAACTTATAATGACATGCATGTATTCTACAAGTTTAATCCATCTTACTTACATATTTTTCTTCCACATTTGGTTCATCTTCAACTGAAATTTCTTGGCTAAAAATTGGTCCAGTGACCGCGACCCACTGTTTGAAGTGTTACTTGGCTTAGAACTTGTAGAAGAAATTAATCTAGGAAGAAAGGAAATAAAAAAAGCTTCAATTTGGCTATGGAGAGGGGTGTGGTTTCGGCTGAGGAGAGGAGTGAGGGAAGAGAGGGAAATGAGAAGAGTGTTGAGAGTGTATTTTGAATGAAGTGTAAGGAGTGTATGGGGACTTGTATTAATGTGGGTTGAAAATTATTTGCACAAGTGCTAAAATAAAACAAAGTATTTCATGCTTGGTACAAGTTCACAAAAATCCACTTATTATCATTCCCACTAAAATTAATCCCGCAAATAATAAATCAATCTCCCATAATTAATAATATTATATATAAAATCTGAAAATTCTATGTCTTAACCACATTATACACGGTACTAAGTCCAAACCACATGTGTTGCATCCAAAATTATTCCGAAATCATATCATTGTATACTAATTCCCGGAATAGCATATATAAATATACTTTATATCCAATATAAGAATCTTACTCTCCTAACCACGTTCTCATTTTAACGCCCCGAACTCACGAGGTGTAACATCCTTCCCCCCTTAAAAACATTCGTCCTCGAATGTTCATAATAGGTCTTATGCTAGAACAATTTCGGCATAGTCTCCTTTATAACTATATCTATCAACCTATATACAACAAATCCAAAGATGCCATACAGGGCTACAATATATCACATATATTATTCCACCAATCAATATAATCAAGTAAGAAATCGAATTACCTGCAGGCATAGGAAATAAGTGAGGATACTTCTTCTTCATTTCGTCTTCCGCTTTCCAAATCATTTCTTCCCTATTATTATTTTGCCACATCACTTTAACGGAAGACACATCTTTAGTATGTAACCTCCTCACCTGGTGATCAAGTATAGCTATGAGACTCTCATCATAAGTCAACTCTTCCGTCACCTGGACATCATCTACAGGGAATACTTTAGAAGGATCACCAATACACTTACGCAACATCGATACATGAAAGACTGGATGTACCGCTTCCAAATCATATGGAAGATCCAATTCATAGGCACCTTGCCTATCCTACGAATAATCTGGTAAGGCCCAATGTATCTCGGGCTAAGCTTCCCCTTCTTACTGAATCTCATCACACCCTTCATGGGTGACACTTTCAGGAATACCCAATCACCAATCTGAAACTCCAAGTGTTGACGTCGATTATCTGTATATGACTTTTGTCGACTCTGGGCTGCTAATAATCTCTCCCGAATAAGCTTCACCTTATCAACAACTGCTGAACCATGTCTGGCCGATTAACTTAGTATCGCCTATGTCAAACCAACCAATAGGTGACCTGCACTTCCTCTCATACAAAGCCTCGTACGGTGTAATATGGATACTATAATGGTAGCTTGTTACACCCCGTATTTACAGGACATGTTGTAAGAACGTACGTAAGAACTCACAAGTGTTAAGATTTGAGACTTGTAAAAATTTATCGGAATTATTGAATTGTCGAAAAAACGTAATATTGACGAATGGGAGGGCGAAACGTGTCACCCCCCCTTATGATGCCTTGGACGATTTAGGCATGGCCAATATGGTCATTTACCATAGTCTTGGATGACTAAGTCTTGCAAGTAGTGAAGCTTGACAATCTTGACCAAAGTCAAAGGTCCCACAAGCCTTGATATTTTATAAGAGATCATCCAAACCACCCAATTGTTTGCATCTTGACCCTACATTACACTATATAATACTAGTAGCAAGAGAGAGCTTAACACTTAGCCAAATATCACAAAACAATTGAAGAGCTCCTAGGCTTTGCTCTCGGGTTCAAGGCTAAAGAAAAAGAAAAATCTTTGTTCCTTGTTCTTTTAGCTCCCCACTTTAAAACAAGGTTCCTAAGTGTATTGTATGGGTATCTCAATAGAAAAATCCAGGAAAAAGATAGTTTTCGGGTTTGTCGCAAAGTGAAAACCTAATTGCTTTCTAGGTTTTGGATTGGAAGTTTGAAGGAAAGTTGTTGGTATGGTTCTAAGGGTCTCAAGGAGCGGATTGTAGTGTCTTGAAGAGGCTCTAGATTGCTAAGGAACGACTTCGGATTTGAAGATTTGGATTAAGATTCGTTGAGGTATAATCTTGTTCTTTGAAAGTGTTACAAGATTATTTATATTGTTGTTAGCTATACTTGTTGCTAGCATGAAGTATATGTGTTGAAGTTTGTAAGGATTATGGATTGATTGTGGCCTTGGAAATCCGAAATATAATGTGAGCCATGTTAAGTTGGATTACAATTTAGTCGTGATTAGAATCGTCGCATGTTATTGACTTAAAGATTATAGTAGTTATAATTGGTTGCGACTTGATATCATGTTATGCTAACAATTTGGATAAGAATTGATGTTGTAGTATTTCAAGTTAGCCAAATTGGACTTATAGTTGTATTAGTTTGATATCGTTTGTGGTGAATTTTACGTCTAGTAGGCGTGTAATCCCCTATTGTTGACTTCATTGATTGGGCCTTAAATGTGGCGTGTTTGGTTATTGTATTCGGCCTTGAAAAAGGTGGCAAAGTAAGTAAAAACAAAGGAGGTGCTGTCCGATTTTCCGTAGAATTTAGCGACTTAGCACCTAGAATATTCTACGTTTGAAGTAAGAGGTTAATGGACGTATGGTGACCATTATAGGTTGAGGTACTAAGTATAGCGTATACTACTTAAAGAATGGAATAGCTCAAGGTTGAAGTACTTTGGAGCATTTTGCTACTTGTCGACAATCGTCGCGAGGTATGTGAACCTCTTCCTTTGGCATGATTCTATGTATGGAATATACCTGTGATATCATTTCATGTTTCCTGTTACTCTTAGAAGTTAAGAGGTAGTTGTGTGATCTACTCTATGTAGAACTTTTCCTATCTTGAGCATGACTAGTTGCATTATGTAGTACGGTGAGCGTCTGACACCTTGATATCCTTTACTAGTTTGTGAATAGCCAAGTCGGGTGAGTTGGGAGATTTACTCACTTTGAAAGTATAAAGGATGCCTTAAGTTTTATTTAAGTTAAGGGACTTGAAGAGTTTTAAAGTATGTGATACTTGTTCCGTTTTAAACGTATAAGTCCCTTGGATAGGAAATTGTTTTTGGCTAAGGTATAAAGCGAATATAACGGCTTTATGGGAAGTTAGTTATATTGGCTTTATGGAAAGATAAATGACTTGATTTTAGTGAAAAGGCAACTTGTTTTTAAGGCATCAATTGCCTAAGGTTTTATAATAAAGGGACTTGTTTTCTAAAGGTTAAGAGACTAATTGTATTTTTGAAAGTTATGAGAATTGATTTGAAAGTATATATTACTTGGTTTCAAAAAGTAGAAGTCTCTTGGTTATAAAAAGAACGTGTGGGTCTAAACCATAAAGGGTTATAACGGCTTTATGGGAAGTTGGTTATAACGGCTTTATGGAAGGTTAAGAGAATGGTTTTCTCTAATGAAGTAATCAAAGAAATAACTTGTATTAAGGAAGGGCAAATTTTTTTAAAGGTACCAATTGCTTAAGGTTTTTAATGAAGAAGTCACTTGATTTAGAAGCCGGTAATTGTATTTCTAAAAAGGTATTGTGACTTGTCTTGAAAGGTGGATAGAACTTGATACTACGGTTGTTAGTATCGGGGAAGTTTTATTTGGAAATGATTCTTTTGAAAAGAATGTACGTACGTAGTGCTTTGGCCTGTTTAATTGAGAATAATTCTATGTGATGCCTTGATTAGTACTTTGGCCTGATAAATTGAGAATTTGTCTAAGTGTGCCTTGATTAGTACTTTGGCTTGATAAATTGAGAATTTGTCTAAGTGTGCCTTGATTAGTACTTTGGCTTGATAAATTGAGAATTTGTCTAAGTGTGCCTTGATTAGTACTTTGGCTTGATAAATTGAGAATTTGTCTAAGTGTGCCTTGATTAGTACTTTGGCCTGATAAATTGAGAATTTGTCTAAGTGTGCCTTGATTAGTACTTTGGCTTGATAAATTGAGAATTTGTCTAAGTGTGCCTTGATTAGTACTTTGGCTTGATAAATTGAGAATTTGTCTAAGTGTGCCTTGATTAGTACTTTGGCTTGATAAATTGAGAATTTGTCTAAGTGTGCCTTGATTAGTACTTTGGCTTGATAAATTGAGAATTTGTCTAAGTGTGCCTTGATTAGTACTTTGGCTTGATAAATTGAGAATTTGTCTAAGTGCGTACGATAAGTACTTTGGCTTGTTAAATGAGAACTATTCTATTTGTGCCTTGATAAGTGCTTTGGCTTAGTTAATTGAGAATTAACCTATGTGTCTTGATGATAGCCTTTGAGTACAAGTATTATGTTTTATTATGTTCTTGCGACTCTCGGTTGGAAAGTAGTATGACTTGTTGTAAGTTACTTGGGCGTCACAAGCGGTGATGTGGGATTCACGGGTATGCTTAGATTATTTGTAGTACTTGGGTTAAATTCGGATTTTTATAAAAGACATAGTAGTGCTTATGTCTTGTTTGATGGTCGATCGAGATAGGGTAAGAGTATAAGTGAGGGCAAGCACGAGGCTGTACCACCTTCTCGGGGTAAGAGTATAAGTGAGGGTAAACCCAAGACGTTGTACCACACCTTTATGTGTTGTTTGTCGGCCGGTTGAGATAGGGTAAGAGTATAAATGAGGCAAGCCCAAGACGTTGTACCACCTTCTCGAGGTAAGAGTATAAGTGAGGGTAAACCCCAAGATGCTATACCACCGCTTTACCCCTGCTCCGGGGTAAGAGTATAAATGAGGGTAACCCCAAGGCGTTATACCACTGCTTGGTTGATGTTATGGGCATGAGACCCGTGGTTATATTTTACACTTATAGTATCGGCGGTGATGTGGGATTCCACAGGCGGGAGATATATATATGTATTGTGTATGTGTCTGCCGGCGGTGAGGTGGGATGCCAGGCGCGTCACGTGGTTATATTTTACACTTATAGGTATCGGCGGATGATGGGGATTCCACGACCACACTTTGCTATTTTGTGTGACTTGATCGCGTCCTGGATTGGGTCGGGTAGTATATGCGTCCCTCCATAAAAGGGCCGGATTGTGTTATGAAAAATAAGTAAGTTTTATGGTAATGAACTTAATGATTTCCCTAATCATGTACATAAGAGTGTGATTATAACTTTTATTGAAAATGGGAAAAGATAATAAGTTACGATTAAGTTCATAAGTGGTAATGACACGGCAGGATCTGGTATGTACTTTTTATACTTGTCCCTGTCATTCTTTTGTATAGTTATGATTTGTTTACTGTACGTTATATTTTGTTCCATATTAAATTTTTGTTATGCGGCCCGCCGAAGTGCGTTAAATGCCGCAAGTTTTAGGTACGGGTTGGTGATCTTTGCTCTTAGGATCTCGGTTGATTTTGAGAAAGCTCCATTTGCTCGGAGGCTTAGCTCTTGAGTACGATTTTCCCGAGGTAGTAGATTCATGTATATTCGTGGTATGGCGGGGCCCGTCCACGATTCTTCGATTGTTATTCTAAGTGCGTATTCACATATGTGGTTGAAATTTGTAAGAACTAAGTTGTACTATTTATTATGTTTATATTATGGAAGGCGGCCTGATCGGCTAGCCTGTGACGTTTGTATTTACACATGTGTCTATGTTGTGTATGTTCATTTGCTATTCTCGATGTATACAGGCAGGGTGCGGGTAGGGCACGATCGCGGCCCCGGGGTCGGGTCGTGACAAAAGTGGTATCAAAGCAGTTTGTCCTCGAAAAGTGTCTATAGACCGTGTCTAGTAGAGTCTTGATTATCGGTGTGTTGTGCACCACATCTATAATCAGGAGGCTGCAGGACATTTAGGATTAGTTTCCATTCTTCTCACTCTGAGATCGTGCCATAGAGGCTGTGTTGTTAGGGTCGTCTCTCCTAACGAGTTATGTTGATTGCGGTACGGAAAAGCGTGATGACCAGGAAGGACTATGTGGATTGCGTATCCAGGTTGGTAATGATATAGTATTGTTGGTATTGTGACATACATCTATACGGAGTTATGTATGAGGGTCATTTATGGGTTGCCTAGAAGGGTTTTAGATTTACCAAGAGTGGTAAAGACTAACTAGATACCGGGAAGGTATGGAATAGTTAATGAATTTTCGCCAAGGTCTTGTGATTTATTTTGAGATAATTGGGGAGGGATGAGCTGTCTGATAGGGTAGTGAACCCTTAAGACGCCATGTTAAGGAACTTAACGGAATGTCATGTTAATAGATTAAGCTGCGTAGTAGGCTTAAGAGAATTGTACGGATGAGGTCCGTATAGAGTAAGTTATGGTTGTTGTGATCAGAACGACACGATTATGGTATTATGAGAAGTTTTTGTACCTGTTTACGGGGAGACTGGTAAGATAGGCTTGGAGCATGGAAATTGCGAGCCTAAGAATGTTGAAGACCGCTGAGACCTTAGATGTACAAGGTCTTCTCGGGTAGAAAGATTTATTATAGACCAAGAATAAGAGTTAAGTGCGGTGGCGGGTCGGGGTGAGGACCTGTTGCGGGTCTCCCCATGGCCTGGAATGGAGTGGGATCAGTTGGTAGTAGTTTCGCTCGTGGCGAGTCCACGAGGGTATAAGGCCCAAGTCTAGCTAATTGTTTCTGGGTTCGTGGGCGCGTTCCACGAAACCAGTCGTGGAGTCGAAAATGGCCTTATGTTGTTTAAAGAGGGTGACTCCAAAGATTGGAGGCCAACATCGGTATGGAAGTTATGTATACTAGTATGAGTTGGAAATGCGGAAGAGTAATGCGACCGAAGAAAGATAACACCCAAGTGTAAAGGAATAGAGCCTGAATCCATAAGAACCTTTCGAGGTAACTACACCCGTGAGTGCTTGGGTGGTAGCTGAGCGGGTATATGAGATTTGCCCGGTGATGATACAGTCGTCAGACCCTAGTAGACCTAGTAGAGATGATTATGACGGACTTTGAGGTCATTATGAGTATGGATTAGTTGGCCGTGAGTGCGAGGTTGTCATCTTATCATAAGTATTTTATGTGGCCGTGGGTGGCATATGTTGTATGAAGGGTGTAGTAAAAGGAGACTATGACGCTATCTAATTAGATTGGACTCCGAAAGAACATTCGAGGACGAATGTTTCTAAGGGGGGAAGAATGTTACACCCCGTATTTACAGGACATGTTGTAAGAACGTACGTAAGAATTCACAAGTGTTAAGATTTGAGACTTGTAAAAATTTATCGGAATTATGGAATTGTCGGAAAAACGTAATATTGACGAATGGGAGGGCGACACGTGTCACCCCCTTATGATGCCTTGGACGATTTAGGCATGGCCAATATGGTCATTTACCATAGTCTTGGATGACTAAGTCTTGCAAGTAGTGAAGCTTGACAATATTGACCAAAGTCAAAGGTCCCACAAGCCTTGATATTTTATAAGAGATCATCCAAACCACCCAATTGTTTGCATCTTGACCCTACATTACACTATATAATACTAGTAGCAAGAGAGAGCTTAACACTTAGCCAAATATCACAAAAACATTGAAGAGCTCCTAGGCTTTGCTCTCGGGTTCAAGGCTAAAGAAAAAGAAAAATCTTTGTTCCTTGTTCTTTTAGCTCCCCACTTTAAACCAAGGTTCCTAAGTGTATTGTATGGGTATCTCAATAGAAAAATCCCGGAAAAAGATAGTTTTCGGGTTTGTCGCAAAGTGAAAACCTAATTGCTTTCTAGGTTTTGGATTGGAAGTTTGAAGGAAAGTTGTTGGTATGGTTCTAAGGGTCTCGAGGCGGATTGTAGTGTTTTGAAGAGGCTCTAGATTGCTAAAGGCGACTTGGTTGAAGATTTGGATTAAGATTCGTTGAGGTATAATCTTGTTCTTTGAAAGTGTTACAAGATTATTTATATTGTTGTTAGCTATACTTGTTGCTAGCATGAAGTATATGTGTTGAAGTTTGTAAGGATTATGGATTGATTGTGGCCTTGGAAATCCGAAATGTAATGTGAGCCATGTTAAGTTGGATTACAATTTAGTCGTGATTAGAATCGTCGCATGTTATTGACTTAAAGATTATAGTAGTTATAATTGGTTGCGACTTGATATCATGTTATGCTAACAATTTGGATAAGAATTGATGTTGTAGTATTTCAAGTTAGCCAAATTGGACTTATAGTTGTATTAGTTTGATATCGTTTGTGGGGCGGAATTTTACACGTCTAGTAGGCGTGTAATCCCCTATTGTTGACTTCATTGATTGGGCCTTAAATGTGGCGTGTTTGGTTATTGTATTCGGCCTTGAAAAAGGTGGCAAAGTAAGTAAAAACAAAGGAGGTGTTGTCCGATTTTCCGTAGAATTTAGCGACTTAGCACCTAGAATATTCTACGTTTGAAGTAAGAGGTTAATGGACGTATGGTGACCATTATAGGTTGAGGTACTAAGTATAGCGTATCCTACTTGAAGAATGGAATAGCTCAAGGTTGAAGTACTTTGGAGCATTTTGCTACTTGTCGACAATCGTCGCGAGGTATGTGAACCTCTTCCTTCCTTTGGCATGATTCTATGTATGGAATATACCTGTGATATCATTTCATGTTTCCTGTTACTCTTAGAAGTTAAGAGGTAGTTGTGTGATCTACTCTATGTAGAACTTTTCCTATCTTGAGCATGACTAGTTGCACGTATGTAGTACGGTAGACGTACAACACCTTGATATCCTTTACTAGTTTGTGAATAGCCAAGTCGGGTGAGTTGGGAGATTTACTCACTTCTTTGAAAGTATAAAGGATGCCTTAAGTTTTATTTAAGTTAAGGGACTTGAAGAGTTTTAAAGTATGTGATACTTGTTCCGTTTTAAACGTATAAGTCCCTTGGATAGGAAATTGTTTTTGGCTAAGGTATAAAGCGAATATAACGGCTTTATGGGAAGTTAGTTATATTGGCTTTATGGAAAGATAAATGACTTGATTTTAGTGAAAAGGCAACTTGTTTTTAAGGCATCAATTGCCTAAGGTTTTATAATAAAGGGACTTGTTTTCTAAAGGTTAAGAGACTAATTGTATTTTTGAAAGTTATGAGAATTGATTTGAAAGTATATATTACTTGGTTTCAAAAAGTAGAAGTCTCTTGGTTATAAAAGGAACGTGTGGGTCTAAACCATAAAGGGTTATAACGGTTTTATGGGAAGTTGGTTATAACGGCTTTATGGAAGGTTAAGAGAATGGTTTTCTCTAATGAAGTAATCAAAGAAATAACTTGTATTAAGGAAGGGCAAATTGTTTTAAAGGTACCAATTGCTTAAGGTTTTTAATGAAGAAGTCACTTGATTTAGAAGCCGGTAATTGTATTTCTAAAAAGGTATTGTGACTTGTCTTGAAAGGTGGATAGGACTTGATACTACGGTTGTTAGTATCGGGGAAGTTTTATTTGGAAATGATTCTTTTGAAAAGAATGTACGTACGTAGTGCTTTGGCCTGTTTAATTGAGAATAATTCTATGTGATGCCTTGATTAGTACTTTGGCCTGATAAATTGAGAATTTGTCTAAGTGTGCCTTGATTAGTACTTTGGCTTGATAAATTGAGAATTTGTCTAAGTGTGCCTTGATTAGTACTTTGGCTTGATAAATTGAGAATTTGTCTAAGTGTGCCTTGATTAGTACTTTGGCCTGATAAATTGAGAATTTGTCTAAGTGTGCCTTGATTAGTACTTTGGCCTGATAAATTGAGAATTTGTCTAAGTGTGCCTTGATTAGTACTTTGGCTTGATAAATTGAGAATTTTTCTAAGTGTGCCTTGATTAGTACTTTGGCTTGATAAATTGAGAATTTGTCTAAGTGTGCCTTGATTAATACTTTGGCTTGATAAATTGAGAATTTGTCTAAGTGTGCCTTGATTAGTACTTTGGCTTGATAAATTGAGAATTTGTCTAAGTGCGCCCTGATAAGTACTTTGGCTTGTTAAATGAGAACTATTCTATTTGTGCCTTGATAAGTGCTTTGTCTTTGTTAATTGAGAATTAACCTATGTGTGCTGATGATAGCCTTTGAGTACAAGTATTATGTTTTATTATGTTGCCGCGACTCTCGGTTGGAAGGCCGACTGTCTTGTTGTAAGTTACTTGGAGCGTCTGAAGCGGTGATGTGGGATTCCACGGGTATGCTTAGATTATTTGTAGTACTTGGGTTAAATTCGGATTTTTATAAAAGACATAGTAGTGCTTATGTCTTGTTTGATGGTCGGTCGAGATAGGGTAAGAGTATAAGTGAGGTGACCCAGGCGCTGTACCACCTTCTCCGTGGTAAGAGTATAAGTGAGGGTAAACCCGAGCCTGCACCACCGCTTTATGTGTTGTTTGTCGGCGGTTGAGATAGGGTAAGAGTATAAATGAGGCAAGCCCAAGACGTTGTACCACCTTCTCGGGGTAAGAGTATAAGTGAGGTAAACCCCAAGATGCTATACCACCGCTTTACCCCTGCTCGTGGTAAGAGTATAAATGAGGTAACCCCAGACGTTATACCACCGCTGATTGATGTTATGGGCATAGAGACCCATGGTTATATTTTACACTTATAGGCCGGCGGTGATGTAGGATTCCACGCGGGAGATATATATATGTATTGTGTATGTGTACGCCCGGCGGTGGTGGGATGCCACGGGCGCGTCACATGGTTATATTTTACACTTATAGCTGTCGGCAGTGATGGGGGATTCCACGGCCACACTTTGCTATTTTGTGTGACTTGATCGCGTCCTGGATTGGGCCGGGTAGTATATGCGTCCCTCCATAAAAGGGCCGGATTGTGTTATGAAAAATAAGTAAGTTTTATGGTAATGAACTTAATGATTTCCCTAATCATGTACATAAGAGTGTGATTATAACTTTTATTGAAAATGGAAAAAGATAATAAGTTACGATTAAGTTCATAAGTGGTAATGACACGGCAGGATCTGGTATGTACTTTTTATACTTGTCCCTGTCATTCTTTTGTATAGTTATGATTTGTTTACTGTACGTTATATTTTGTTCCATATTCGCAATTTTTGTTATGCGACCCGCCGAAGTGCGTTAAATGCCGCGAGTTTTAGGTACCAAGGTTGGTGATCTTTGCTCTTAGGATCTCGGTTCTGTTTTTATAGAAAGCTCCATTTGCTCCTGAGGATTAGCTCTTGGTACAGTTTTCCCGGAGGTAGTAGATTCATTTATATTCGTGGTATGGCGGGGCCTGTCCATACGATTCTTCGATTGTTATTCACAGGTGCAGTATTCACATATGTGGTTGAAAGTAGAACTGAGTTGTACTATTGATTATGTTTATATTATGGAAGGCGGCCTGATCGGCTAGCCTGTGACGTTTGTATTTACACATGTGTCTATGTTGTGTATGTTCCGCTGCTATTCTCTGATGTATACAGGCAGGGTGCCCGGGTAGGGCACGATGCGCCCGGTCGGGTCGTGACAAAAGTGGTATCAAAGCAGTTTGTCCTCGGAAAGTGTCTATAGACCGTGTCTAGTAGAGTCTTGATTATCGGTGTGTTGTGCACCACATCTATAATCAGGAGGCTGCAGGACATTTAGGATTAGTTTCCATTCTTCTCACTCTGAGATCGTGCCATAGAGCTGTGTTGTTAGGGTCGTCTCTCCCTAACGAGTTATGTTGATTGCAGCTACCAGAAAGCGTGATGACCGGAAGGACTATGTGGATTGCGTATCCAGGTTGGTAATGATATAGTATTGTTGGTATTGTGACATACATCTATACGGAGTTATGTATGAGGGTCATTTATGGGTTGCCTAGAAGGGTTTTAGATTTACCAAGAGTGGTAAAGACTAACTAGATACCGGGAAGGTATGGAATAGTTAATGAATTTTCGCCAAGGTCTTGTGATTTATTTTGAGATAATTGGGGAGGGATGAGGTATGCGATAGGGTAGTGAACCCTTAAGGCCATGTTAAGGAACTTAACGGAATGTCATGTTAATAGATTAAGGCTGCGTAGTAGGCTTAAGAGAATTACGGATGAGGTCCGTATAGAGTAAGTTATGGTTGTTGTGATCGAGCGACACGATTATGGTATTATGAGGAGTTTTTGTACCTGTTTACGGGGAGACTGGTAAGATAGGCTTGGAGCATGGAAATTGCGAGCCTAAGAATGTTGAAGACCGCTGAGACCTTAGATGTACAAGGTCTTCTCGGGTAGAAAGATTTATTATAGACCAAGAATAAGAGTTAAGTGCGGTGGCGGGTCGGGGTGAGGACTGTTGCGGGTCTCCCATGGCACTGGAATTGTTATACCAGTATTTCGGTATATGCGTGGGGCGTGCGTAGAAAATTTGAACTTGAGAATTAGGCTTGGCCGAATTAACTTTGTTCACAACACGGTTAGAGTCGTTTTTCGCGAAACGTTTTCCACGACTTTCGTAGGGAATTTCCGGCTATGTCATTTTTAATTTTTGCGGATTTTTCCGAGAGGCGAAACATTTTGGACAACAAGAGGCGACACTTGTCACCTCTCATTGGAACACCAGGCGGTAAGGGGTTGGTAGAATGGCCATTGTTTAGTCGAGGGTTGGTAGGATATTTTGTGGTAGATGGATAAGGTGCACTTGGCATGATCTTGGCCTACACTGCACCACACTTGGCTTGATCTTGGCCATTGGTTGGCCTTTGCTAGACCTATAAATACCACTCCCTTTGATGAACTTCTTCATCCAAAATCTCTAAGTCTTGAAAGCTTCTTCCTCCCCTTAGTGTAGTGTCTTGGCGAGAGCCCTCTTCCCAGCGTCGAGAGTTCCCCACAGTGGGGTAGTAGGGGTATACACCACTCGCCAGGGTGCTAGCAGTGGGTACCCCACTAGCCTAGTTGTTTTCGTATAATACCACTCTTGGTAGAAATACTCTCAAAAGTATTTTTATAATGCCCAATTACCTTAGCCATATACCTTGTAGTATTCTAAGGTTATACTTATCTGAAAAGCCAGAAATACTATTATACTTCCCTTAGTCACAAAACCGAAACCCTAAGGAAATCTCCATGGTTAGTTGGAGTAATAAGTAGAAGTGGGTTAGAACTTCTAAGGGTTGTTTGGGCGGTCGGGCCTGTGGAGTAGGAGCTAAACCTTGCTCAGGATCGACATTTAAACTCGGATAATTATGGGCTTATCGAGGTAAATATCTTGTCCCCCTATTGTAATTGGAAATTACATGTTGTTAGATTATATAGTTGAAGTATACTATATATAGTACTGAACGTTGTTATCGTGATGTCTTTTGACTTAAGCCTGACTAATAAGAAACCTTTTCGAAAGAAAGTCTTGACTGTTTTTACATGGTGTATTCTGATGACTTGTGTAGCTTTTACGAGGTAGAATTGTGCACGTCCGAATTAAACGTATAACCCCTGGTTGGCTTGGTGGCGGCCTCGATAGAGGAGGAGATTTCTGTGTTGCGGGGAGGTCTTTGCCGAATTTTCTGTAGAATGTTCTACGATAAGATCTAGATGTTAATAAGCGCCTTGTGGCCTTATAGGTTGAAGTACTACGTGTGGCGCGATCTACTTGGCTTAAAGGAGTAGCCGACAGTTGGAAGTACTTGGAGCGTTTTGCTATTAGTCGATAATCGTCGCGAGGTATGTGAACCTCTTCCTATCTCTTCTAGCATGATATGTGTGAACTATGTAGTACGGTGAGCGTCATGTGCTAAATGTATTTGATTGGTTTAAAACATAAAGTGTTATAACGGCTTTATGGGAAGTTGGTTATAACAGCTTTATGTTGGTAAGAAAATACTTGTGGTTTTTAAAAGGTAACTGATTTGAACTATAACTGGCTTGTTATGTGTTAATAAAGGACTTGAAGTATTTCAAAAGATTTTTGAATCATTTCGAAAGAAGAAGTAATACTTGGTTTTTGAAAACTTAAGAGTTATACTAGCTTTATGGGAAGTTAGGTAATAACGGCTTAAGAATGTTTTACTGATTCGGAAATCAGAATGTGTATCGACAAACCACTGCAGCGTTAATAAAAGGAAATGTTTTAACCGATTAAGTATTATTAAAACCAGTAGAAACTTCCATCTGCATAGAAGCTAAGATGAGACAAAATGATATTTCCTAGATCATGGCTGCTGTAATAAGATTGTTATAAACAAGAATATCCTACTCACATATAAGGCTTATGTTTCTCAGATAGTTTAAAAGAAAAGAGAATTATATTCTTAAATGAATAAGACTATGAACTACGAAACCTTTCTAAAATAAGAAACGTGAACAATTGAAATTAGGCAAACTTGGACGTTTGGATAATAATGTTGTTACTTGATTTTACAAAGATAAGTGTTTTGATTCACTTCAAAAGATAATCACTCTATTTTCATATACTACGGGTATTGTGTGACTTTTGTGAAAGTAACGTATCTTTTAAAAAGTTAATGTATGAAGTACTTTGGGGATAGAAACCCGAACATGTTGTGCATAGTAGAAAGTACCTTATGTGTGAATAACTTGATTGTATTGGTTTGTGATAGCCTTGTAATACCTTCGTGTTGATTTGATAAGTAATCATATTAGGATGCTACGTGTGTTAGTATTCTGTGATGTTGTGTAAAGGGGTTTTCCCTTGATTGTGCTTATGTTGTTTAAACGTTAAACTGTTATGTTGGTATTATACCACTCACCGTGTTTCCGGGGGTTAAGCTGCCCTCCGATGCGGGGTAGACTCAGGCGGTCTGGGACCATGATTCGAGAATACCTATGCGGGTCCCGGGGCCTATGCGAGCTACGAGTTCGAGTTAGTGTGCGGCCTTTATGGTCATGCGATGCATGTGGCGTGCGATCGCGAGTCGGGGCGATGCGGGAGTAGCTACCCTCGATGCGGGGTTATACCTCATGCGGGCCTATGAGATTGGCCTATGCGGGCTGCGGGGATTCGAGGCTAGACGCGCACATTTGATATTGCGCGAGCGGCGACCAACTTTGATCATGTGGCCGGTCAAGCGAGATATCATGATACGATTTATGACCTTGTTAATCTTGTAGGTGTTAGTAGTCGGCTATGCCTTCGTGCCTACTGTCTTGTTTTATTTGGACACAGTGGGACACATTGTTCATGTGTATTCCTTGGTGCTTTATATATCATAGGCTGCCGGTGAGGAAAGGTATTCCACGCATGATTGATGTTGTGGGCGTGAGACCCGTTGTTATATTAGTGATGACTTTGAGGCGTGAGTCACGACTTGATATATTTGCTTATTTATTGTGAATCGTAGTTTGGTTATCATACATGTCTCCCGCTTTATATAGACTACTATGATTTCATTTCTGATATTTTGATTTCACATACTCGGTACTGTTATCGACCTCCTTGAAGTGCGTTCATGCCGCAGTAAAGGTACACCGATCGTTGATCCTCGCTCTTAGGGTCACGATTCAGCGTTTGGGAAGCTCCGTTCCTCGAGGCTTATCTTGATATAGTCTCTGTTGTTGTAGGTGCTTACATTCGGGGTATGGCGGGCCCTGTCGTCGTTGTTATCATATCATTCGTAGAAGTGCATGTAATCTTGTTGTGGCGAGAAATTGTAAGAGGTTTGTAAAAAGGATTAATCTGCTCAAATTGTTATTTATATGTCTTGTGGTAACCGTTTTTGGTTAGCATGTCTTATTTCCTTTGTCTTATTACATTGGTTTCATGTATTGTCTTTATGTTCCGCTGATTACTCTGATGTTGTATCGCTAGGGTGCCCGGGGTAAGGCACCAGTCACGGGCCCCGGAACGGGTCGTGACAGGAATAGAGTGGGATCAGTTGGTAGTAGTTTCGCTACGTGACAGGGTCACGAGGGTATAAGGCCCAAGTCTAGCTAATTGTTTTACGGGTTCGTGGACGCGTTCCACCGAAACCAGGTCGTGGGAGTCGAAAATGGCCTTATGTTGTTTAAAGAGGGTGACTCCAAAAGATTGGAGGCCAACATCGGTATGGAAGTTATGTATACTAGTATGAGTTGGAAGTACGGAAAGAGTACGACCAGTAAGAAAGATAACAACCAAGTGTAAAGGAATAGAGCCTGAATCCATAAGAACCTTTCGAGGTAACTACACCCGTGAGTGCTTGGGTGGTAGCTGAGCGGGTATATGAGATTTGCGGTGATAATCTGATCGTCGGACACTAGTAGACCTAGTAGAGATGATTATGACGGACTTTGAGGTCATTATGAGTATGGATTAGTTGGCTTCGTGAGTGCCAAGGTTGTCATCTTATCATAAGTATTTTATGTGGCCGTGGGTGGCATATGTTGTATGAAGGGTGTAGTAAAAGGAGACTATGACGCTATCTAATTAGATTGGACTCCGAAAGAACATTCGAGGACGAATGTTTCTAAGGGGGGAAGAATGTTACACCCCGTATTTACAGGACATGTTGTAAGAACGTACGTAAGAACTCACAAGTGTTAAGATTTGAGACTTGTAAAAATTTATCGGAATTATGGAATTGTCGGAAAAACGTAATATTGACGAATGAGAGGGCGACACGTGTCACCCCCCTTATGATGCCTTGGACGATTTAGGCATGGCCAATATGGTCATTTACCATAGTCTTGGATGACTAAGTCTTGCAAGTAGTGAAGCTTGACAATCTTGACCAAAGTCAAAGGTCCCACAAGCCTTGATATTTTATAAGAGATCATCCAAACCACCCAATTGTTTGCATCTTGACCCTACATTACACTATATAATACTAGTAGCAAGAGAGAGCTTAACACTTAGCCAAATATCACAAAAAAATTGAAGAGCTCCTAGGCTTTGCTCTCGGGTTCAAGGCTAAAGAAAAAGAAAAATCTTTGTTCCTTGTTCTTTTAGCTCCCCACTTTAAACCAAGGTTCCTAAGTGTATTGTATGGGTATCTCAATAGAAAAATCCCGGAAAAAGATAGTTTTCGGGTTTGTCGCAAAGTGAAAACCTAATTGCTTTCTAGGTTTTGGATTGGAAGTTTGAAGGAAAGTTGTTGATATGGTTCTAAGGGTCTCAAGAAGCGGATTGTAGTGTCTTGAAGAGGCTCTAGATTGCTAAGGAGCGACTTCGGATTTGAAGATTTGGATTAAGATTCGTTGAGGTATAATCTTGTTCTTTGAAAGTGTTACAAGATTATTTATATTGTTGTTAGCTATACTTGTTGCTAGCATGAAGTATATGTGTTGAAGTTTGTAAGGATTATGGATTGATTGTGGCCTTGGAAATCCGAAATGTAATGTGAGCCATGTTAAGTTGGATTACAATTTAGTCGTGATTAGAATCGTCGCATGTTATTGACTTAAAGATTATAGTAGTTATAATTGGTTGCGACTTGATATCATGTTATGCTAACAATTTGGATAAGAATTGATGTTGTAGTATTTCAAGTTAGCCAAATTGGACTTATAGTTGTATTAGTTTGATATCGTTTGTGGGTGAATTTTACACGCCTAGTAGGCGTGTAATCCTATTGTTGACTTCATTGATTGGGCCTTAAATGTGGCGTGTTTGGTTATTGTATTCGGCCTTGAAAAAGGTGGCAAAGTAAGTAAAAACAAAGGAGGTGCTGTCCGATTTTCCGTAGAATTTAGCGACTTAGCACCTAGAATATTCTACGTTTGAAGTAAGATGTTAATGGACGTATGGTGACCATTATAGGTTGAGGTACTAAGTATAGCGTATCCAACTTGAAGAATGGAATAGCTCAAGGTTGAAGTACTTTGGAGCATTTTGCTACTTGTCGACAATCGTCGCGAGGTATGTGAACCTCTTCCTTCCTTTGGCATGATTCTATGTATGGAATATACCTGTGATATCATTTCATGTTTCCTGTTACTCTTAGAAGTTAAGAGGTAGTTGTGTGATCTACTCTATGTAGAACTTTTCCTATCTTGAGCATGACTAGTTGCACGTATGTAGTACGGTAGACGTACAACACCTTGATATCCTTTACTAGTTTGTGAATATCCAAGTCGGATGAGTTGGGAGATTTACTCACTTCTTTGAAAGTATAAAGGATGTCTTAAGTTTTATTTAAGTTAAGGGACTTGAAGAGTTTTAAAGTATGTGATACTTGTTCCGTTTTAAACGTATAAGTCCCTTGGATAGGAAATTGTTTTTGGCTAAGGTATAAAGTGAATATAACGGCTTTATGGGAAGTTAGTTATATTGGCTTTATGGAAAGATAAATGACTTGATTTTAGTGAAAAGGCAACTTGTTTTAAGGCATCAATTGCCTAAGGTTTTATAATAAAGGGAGTCACTTGTTTTCTAAAGGTTAAGAGACTAATTGTATTTTTGAAAGTTATGAGAATTGATTTGAAAGTATATAGTACTTGGTTTCAAAAAGTAGAAGTCTCTTGGTTATAAAAGGAACGTGTGGGTCTAAACCATAAAGGGTTATAACGGCTTTATGGGAAGTTGGTTATAACGGCTTTATGGAAGGTTAAGAGAATGGTTTTTTCTAATGAAGTAATCAAAGAAATAACTTGTATGAAGGAAGGGCAAATTGTTTTAAAGGTACCAATTGCTTAAGGTTTTTAATGAAGAAGTCACTTGATTTAGAAGCCGGTAATTATATTTCTAAAAAGGTATTGTGACTTGTCTTGAAAGGTGGATAGGACTTGATACTACGGTTGTTAGTATCGGGGAAGTTTTATTTGGAAAGGAGTCTTTTGAAAAGAATGTACGTACGTAGTGCTTTGGCCTGTTTAATTGAGAATAATTCTATGTGATGCCTTGATTAGTACTTTAGCCTGATAAATTGAGAATTTGTCTAAGTGTGCCTTGATTAGTACTTTGGCTTGATAAATTGAGAATTTGTCTAAGTGTGCCTTGATTAGTACTTTGGCTTGATAAATTGAGAATTTGTCTAAGTGTGCCTTGATTAGTACTTTGGCTTGATAAATTGAGAATTTGTCTAAGTGTGCCTTGATTAGTACTTTGGCTTGATAAATTGAGAATTTGTCTAAGTGTGCCTTGATTAGTACTTTGGCTTGATAAATTGAGAATTTGTCTAAGTGTGCCTTGATTAGTACTTTGGCTTGATAAATTGAGAATTTGTCTAAGTGTGCCTTGATTAGTACTTTGGCTTGATAAATTGAGAATTTGTCTAAGTGTGCCTTGATTAGTACTTTGGCTTGATAAATTGAGAATTTGTCTAAGTGTGCCTTGATTAGTACTTTGGCTTGATAAATTGAGAATTTGTCTAAGTGTGCCTTGATTAGTACTTTGGCCTGATAAATTGAGAATTTGTCTAAGTGTGCCTTGATTAGTACTTTGGCTTGATAAATTGAGAATTTGTCTAAGTGTGCCTTGATTAGTACTTTGGCTTGATAAATTGAGAATTTGTCTAAGTGTGCCTTGATTAGTACTTTGGCTTGATAAATTGAGAATTTGTCTAAGTGTGCCTTGATTAGTACTTTGGCTTGATAAATTGAGAATTTGTCTAAGTGCGCCCTGATAAGTACTTTGGCTTGTTAAATGAGAACTATTCTATTTGTGCCTTGATAAGTGCTTTGGCTTGGTTAATTGAGAATTAACCTATGTGTGCTGGTGATAGCCTTTGAGTACAAGTATTATGTTTTATTATGTTGCCGCGACTCTCGGTTGGAAGGCCGGCTGTCTTGTTGTAAGTTACTTGGACGTACCGACAGTGATGTGGGATTCCACGGGTATGCTTCCGTTATTTGTAGTACTTGGGTTAAATTCCCGGATTTTTATAAAAGACATAGTAGTGCTTATGTCTTGTTTGATGGTCGGTCGAGATAGGGTAAGAGTATAAGTGAGGGGCAAGCCCCAAGACGTTGTACCACCTTCTCCAGGGTAAGAGTATAAGTGAGGGGTAAACCCCAAGACGCTGTACCACCTTCTTTATGTGTTGTTTGTCATTAGGTTGAGATAGGGTAAGAGTATAAATGAGGGGCAAGCCCCAAGACGTTGTACCACCTTCTCCAGGGTAAGAGTATAAGTGAGGGGTAAACCCCCAAGATGCTATACCACCTGCTTTACCCCCTGCTCCAGGGTAAGAGTATAAATGAGGGGTAACCCCCAAGACGTTATACCACCTGCTTGATTGATGTTATGGGCATGAGACCCATGGTTATATTTTACACTTATAGCTGTCGACAGTGATGTGGGATTCCACGGGCAGGAGATATATATATGTATTGTGTATGTGTACGCCGACAGTGAGGTGGGATGCCACGGGCGCGTCACATGGTTATATTTTACACTTATAGCTGTCGGCAGTGATGGGGGATTCCACGGCCACACTTTGCTATTTTGTGTGACTTGATCGCGTCCTGGATTGGGCCGGGTAGTATATGCGTCCCTCCATAAAAAGGCCGGATTGTGTTATGAAAGATAAGTAAGTTTTATGGTAATGAACTTAATGATTTCCCTAATCATGTACATAAGAGTGTGATTATAACTTTTATTGAAAATGGGAAAAGATAATAAGTTACGATTAAGTTCATAAGTGGTAATGACACGGCAGGATCTGGTATGTACTTTTTATACTTGTCCCTGTCATTCTTTTGTATAGTTATGATTTGTTTACTGTACGTTATATTTTGTTCCATATTAAATTTTGTTATCGACCCTTGAGTGCGTTAAATGCCCGCAGGTTTTAGGTACCCAAGTTGGTGATCCTTGCTCTTAGGATCTCGGTTCAGTTTTGAGAGAAAGCTCCATTTGCTTCGGAGGCTTAGCTCTTGGTACAATTTTCCCTGAGGTAGTAGATTCATGTATATTTATGGGTATGGCGGGGCCCTGTCCCGCCACAGTTGTTCAGTTGTTATTCTTAGAGGTATGTATTCACATATGTGGTTGGGGCTGTAAGAACTGAGTTGTACTATTGATTATGTTTATATTATGGAAGGCGGCCTGATCGGCTAGCCTGTGACGTTTGTATTTACACATGTGTCTATGTTGTGTATGTTCCGCTGCTATTCTCTGATGTATACCTGAACGGGGTGCCCAGGTAGGGAACCAGTCGCGGCCCCGGGGTCGGGTCGTGACATAGCTATTATTATAAGCAAATTTAATAAGTGGTAAATGATCATCCCAGCTACCTCTGAAGTCAATAATACAGGCTCTCAACATATCCTCTAGGGTCTGAATAGTACGCTCGGCCTGCCCATCAGAGGATGAAATGCTGTGCTAAGACTCACCGTGTCCCCAATCCCTTTTGGAACGATCTCCAAAAGTTAGCTGTAAACTGAGCTCCTCTGTCCGATATAATAGATATGGGAACCTCATGAAGTCTCACTATCTCCCTGATGTACAATCTAGCATAGTCTTCAGCTGAATAAGTAGTCCTGACTGGAAGAAAATGGGCTGATTTTGTCAGCCTATCCACAATCACCCATATAGAGTCACACTTCCGCTGAGTGCGAGGTAAGCCTGTAATGAAGTCCATATTAATCACTTCCCATTTCCAAGTTGGGATCTCTATCTCCTGTAGCAATCCACCAGGCTTTTGATGCTCGACCTTAACCTGTTGACAATTCGGACACTAAGCAACAAACTCCGCTATGTCCATTTTCATGCCATCCCATCAATACAAGCATCTAAGGTCATGATACATCTTCGTTGATCCTGGATGAACAGAATAACGGGCATTGTGTGCCTCTCCCATAACATGTCGTTGTAGCCCTACAACATCCGGTACACATAGCCTACCTTCACACCTTAGCACCCCATCAGGTGCAACCTCAAATAAAGTCTTCTCCTTTTGAAGAGTTGCATCTCTATACTGTGCCAGAACAGGATCCTCATATTGATGTCTCTTTACCTCTTCTATGATAGATGACTCGACAACTCTTCGAACAACAACACCACTATCTCCAGAATCAGCCAA
The DNA here is from genome assembly GCA_029844215.1 of Przewalskia tangutica. Taxonomy (NCBI): domain Eukaryota; kingdom Viridiplantae; phylum Streptophyta; class Magnoliopsida; order Solanales; family Solanaceae; genus Przewalskia; species Przewalskia tangutica. Next base: position 89,757,347 of record CM056719.1, read on the forward strand.
ACGGACTCTAAGGCTGGCTAACTAGTGTTTCTCACGAACCATCTCCTTTCTGTCTGGCTGCACATCCGTCAAGCTACCCATAGATCTACGGCTAAGAGCATCTGCCATAACATTTGCTTTCTCGGGATGATATAAAATATCAACATCATAATCCTTTAGTTACTCTAGCCACCGTCTCTGTCGTAAATTCAGCTCCTTCTGTTTAAAGATATATTGGAGACTCTTGTGGTCCGTATAAATATCAACATGAACACCATATAAATAATGTCTCTATATCTGCAAGGCATGAATCACCGTTGCTAACTCCAAATCATGAGTAGGATAATTCTTCTCGTGCTTCCTTAGCTGTCGGGAGGCATAAGATATAACCCTGCCATGTTGCATCAACACACAACCTAGTCCAATGCCTGAAGTATCACAATAAATGACATAACCATCTGGTCCCCCAGGAAGAGTTAGAACTGGAGTTGTAGTCAACTTGTCCTTCAACAACTGAAAGTTGTTCTCACAAGCATCCGTCCATTGGAACTGTTACACCCCGTAATTACTGGACATGTTTTAAGAACGTACGTGAGAATTCCTAATGTTAAGATTAGAGACTTGTAAAAATTTATCGGAATTATGAAATTGTCGGAAAACGAATATTGTGACGAATGGGAGGGCGACACGTGTCACCCCCCCTTATGGTTGCCTTGGACGAAATGGGACATGGCCAAAATGGTCATTGACCATAGTCTTAAGATGACAAGTCTTGCAAGTAGTGAGCTTGAGAGAATTGACTTAGTCAAAGGGTCCACAAGTCTTGATATTTAATTGAAACTCATCCAAGCCTAAAATTTGTGCACATCTTGACCCTCCATTGTGCTATATAGTAGTACTAGTAGCAAGTCAAAGTCCAACACTTAGAAATTTTTTCAAGAATTTCAAGAACTCCAAGAATGGCTCTCGGGTTCAAGCTCCATTGAAAAGATTTTTTTTTTTGTTTCTTGTCCATTAAGCTCCACACTTTAAACCAAGGTTCATGAGTGTATTGTGAGTGTATCTCAATAGAAAAATCCCGGAAAAAGATAGTTTTCGTATTAGTCGCAAGGTGAAAACCTAGTTGCTTTTCTAGGTTTTGTTTGGAAGTTTGAAGGAAATTTGTTGGTGTTGTTCTAAGGGTCTCAAGTAGCGGATTGAAGTATCTTGAAGAGGCTCTAAGTTGCTAAGGAGCGACTTCGGATTTGGAGTTGGACTAAGAATCGTTGAGGTAATAATCTTGTCTCTTAAGTGTTACAAGATTATATATTGTTGTTAGCTTTACATGTTTGCTAGCATGAAGTATATGTGTTGAAGTTTCTTAAGTATTATGTTATACCCCGTATTTCCAGAGTATGTACGTAAGGGTGTACGTACAAAAGTTTAGCCTTAGTTAGGCATTATGGACGAAAAAGTTTGTGCACAACTCACTAAAAGAATCGTTTTTCGACGAAACGTTCTACTAAACTCGCGTAGGGTAAATTCCGGCTATGTCATTTTTAATTTTTGCGGATTTTTCCGAGAGATGAAATATTTTGGACCAACGGGAGGGAGACACTTGTCACCCTCATTGGACGGCAAAGTGGGGCATTGTTGGCACGTTTTTTGTGCCTTCTCCTTAGTCAAGGAGTTGGTAGGATATTTGTGTAGTAGATGGATAAGGACACTTGCCTAAATCTCCACCTTACACTTGCCTAGCACTTGGCTTCATCTTGGCCATTGGTTGGCCATTTCTTGACCTATAAATACCCCCCTTAAAATGAAGAGTTCTTCATCCACAAATCAATTTCCAAGTCTTGAAAAATCCCTCCCCTCTCTTGTAGTGTTTTCGTCCAAACACTCCCCCTCCCCCCCTTGTGAAGGCCCTTGGCCGAAACACCCCCTGTCACGACCCGATTCCGGGCCCGTGACTGGTGCCTTACCCCGGGCACCCTAGTGATACAACATCAGAGTAATCAGCGGAACATAAAACGATACAAGACATATTATGAAATATGAAACAATAATCTGAGAAAAACTTGCCTTTCGGCATATATGTAAATAACAACTTTTTCAACATGAACAGTTTAATCCTTTTTACAAACCCTGCCCACAACAGTACTACAGACCTCTACGAATGATATGACAACAACGACGGGACAGGGCCCCGTCATACCCCTGAATGTAAGCACCTACAACAACAGGGGACTATACCAAGACAAGCCTCCGGAGAAACGGAGCTTTCCCAATGACGTGACCAAGAGCGAGGATCAACAATCGTGTACCTTTACTGCGGCATGAACGCAGCCCGAGAGTCGATCAAGACAGTGCAGAGTATGTGGCGAAAATACGTAAATGAAATCATAGCAGTCTATATAAAGCGAGGAGACATGTATGATAACAAAACTACGATTCCTGATAAACAAGCGATCATATCAAGTCGTGACTCACGCCTCAAGTCATCACTCAAATATATCAATGGGTCTCACGCCCACAATATCAATCATGCGTGGAATACCTTCACCGCCGGCGATTTATGATATAAAAGCACCAAGGAACACACATGAACACGTGTCCCACGTGCCGTAATGAAAACGTCTGGGGTAAATGCGAAGGCATAGCCGACTACTAACACCAGCAGTACCAACAAGGTCATGAATCAGATCATAAGATCTGTCTAGCCGTCACATGATCAAAGGCCGCCACTTGCCGCGGTATCTAATGTCGCGCGTCTAGCCACCGAACTTTCGCGACTCGCGTAGGCCAATCTCATCGCCCGCGTGAGGTATTCCCGCATCGGTAGCTACTCCGGCATCGTCACGGACTTCGCGATCCGCGTGGCCACATGGACCGCATGCCCATAAAGGACGCGCTAACACGGAACTCGTAGCTCGCGTAGGCCCTCGGGACTGCGTGAGGTATTCTCGAATCATAGGTCCATCGACGCTGAGTCTACCCCGCGTCGGAGGCGACAACCCGGAATCATCTCAAGAGATGAGTGATGTAAAATACTAACACAACGACTTATCGTTAAGCAACATAAGCACAACAAAGGAAAACCCTTTACACAACATCACAAGATCCTAACACACGTAGCATCCTAGCATGTTTACTTATCAATCAACAAGAAAGTATTACAAGGCTATCACAAACCAACACAATCAAGTTATACACACAAGGTACTTTAAGCTAACAAGTTCGTATCTACCCCTAAAGTACTTCATACATTAAATCTTTTAAAAGATCCGTTGCTTTCACATAAGTCACACAATACCGTAGTATAAAATAGAGTATTGTCTTTTTAAATAAACCAAAACACTTACCTTTTTAAAATCAAGTAACAACATTATTTTCCAAACGCCCAAGTTTGCCTAATTTCAAATGTTCACGTTTCTTATTTTAGAAAGGTTTAAATAGTTCATAGGCTTATTCATTTAAGAATATAATTCTCTTTTAAACAATCGAGAAACATAAGTCTTATATGTGAGTAGGATATTCTTGTTTATAACAATCTTATTACAAAGATAGTGATCTAGGAAATATCATTTTGTCTCATCTTAGCTTCTATGCGGATGGAAGTTTCTCTTGGTTTTAATAATACTTAATTAGTCAAAACATTTCCTTTTATTAACGCTGCGGTGGTTTGTCGATACACATTCTGATTTCAAATCGATAAAACATTCTTAAGCGTTATACCTAACTTCCCATAAAGCTAGTATAACTCTTAAGTTTTCAAAAACCAAGTATTACTTCTTCTTTCAAAATGATTCAAAATCTTTTGAAATACTTCAAGTTCTTTATTAACACATAACAAGCCGCTTATAGTTCAAATCGTTACCTTTTAAAGACCACAAGTATTTTCTTACCAACATAAAGTCGTTATAACCAACTTCCCATAAAGCCGTTATAACACTTTATGTTTTAAACCAATCAAATACGTTTAGCACGTATGCGTCTCGCACTACATAGTTCACACATATCATGCTAGAAGAGATAGGAAGAGGTTCACATACCTCGCGACGAGTATCGACTAATAGCAAAACGCTCAAGTACTTCCAACCGTCGGCTACTCCTTAAGCCAAGTAGATCGCGCCACGTAGTACTTCAACCTATAAGGCCACAAGCGCTTATTAACATTTAGATCTCATCGTAGAACATTCTAGAAAATTCGGCACCTCCCCATGCAGCGTAAATCTCCTCCTCTATCGGTGGCTGCAAGCCAACCGGGGGTTATCGTCTAACCCTAACAGGTACAATTCTACTCCACGGTACTACTACACAGTCTCATGTCTGACCCTATGTAATTACAGTTCAGTATTCTTCTTTAAATTCAGGCTTAAGTCGCAAGACATTGCCGATAACTACGTTCAGTTCTATATATAGTATTCTTCAACTATATATTCTAACAATATGTAATTTCCAATTACAATAGAGGGACAAGATAATTACCTCGATAAGCCCATAATTATCCTAGTTAAAGTCGATCCTGGGCAATCGTTTAGCTCCAACTCAGGCGCTCAACCCGCTCTAAACCACCCGAAGTTCTAACCAACTACACAAAACTCAACGGACTATGGAGATTTTCCTAGGGTTTCGGTTTGTGGTAGTGGAAGTATAATAGTATTTCTGGGCATTTTCGTATAGGTATAACCTTAGAATACAACAAGGTATACGGCTAAGGTAATTTGGGCATTATAACAATACTTTTGAGAGTATTTCTACACCACAAAGGGGGGTATTATACGAAAGCAACTAGGCTAGGGGTACCCGACCACACTACTAGGAGGCGCTACTCTCGACGAGGGCCTCACGAAATGGGGAGGAGCTCTCAAGACTTAGAGATTTTTTGGATGAAGAAGTCTTCAAAGGGAAGGGGTATTTATAGGTCAAGTGAAGGCCAACAATGGCCAAGATCTTGCCAAGTGCAAGACAAGTGTAGGGCAAGATTCACCCGTGTGTCCTTGACCAACTAACACAAAATATCCTACCAACTACACTCTCCATTTCGTCCAATCAGAGCCACGTCCGCAATGGGAGGGTGCCAAGTGGCGCCCTCTTGTTGGCCAACACGTTCGCCTCTCGGAAAAATCCGCAAAATTAAAAATGACATAGCGGAAATTCCCTACGAAAGTGAAAGCGTTTAGTCGAAAACGACTCTAAACGGGTGTTGTGAACAAAATTAATTCGCCAAGCCTTAGTACAAGTTTCAAATTTTCTACGTCGTCCTACGCATATACTCTGAAAATACGGGTATAACATTCTCCTCCTTAGAAACATTCGTCGAATGTTCCTTCTAAGTCTCAAAACAAGCGCGGCGCCGAGATAGTCTTCACTACTATACTTACGAGAACAATCCGCCACGGTGGCCGAAGCACTGCGTAAATACTTACATCAAAGTCCACGAGGAAACACCTCTAATCATCACCACAAAACACTCACCGGGTCTAAAATATACTTCCCGCACTTCTCTTTACAAAAGAAATGATCACATCTATGCGCCACACATGCTCGCTTCTCTTTACTCGTCGTAGATACCACTTTGTCACTTTGCTCGAGGCATTAACCTTCTCGTGCACCAACAAATGGTACCACTTTTGTCACTTTGTCGCGAGCCTTGCTCGACGACCCAACAAATGGTACCGGGCTTTGCGACCACGAGGCTGTCGTACGAACTCTTACCACGTTCGATACGGCTTCAGTTTCAAGACTCGGGTTACTATCTCTAACGTGGTCATCATTAGCGGGAACACTCTGGATGGATTCTCCGATACTTTCCGATCATAACAATACGAAAGACCGGACGTCTTGCCTCCTAAGTCGGACGGCAAAGCTATCATATAGGCACCGCCTATCCTTCACATGAATTCAAAAGGGCCCAAAGTAACACGGGCTAAGTTCCTCTGTCATACCAAAACTCGTCACACCCTAACCACAGTCTGCTGGAACAAGCCTGAACCAATGCGAACGCGCCTTGTCGAACCAATCGACCAACTTACACTTCCGCCTTACAAGGCTTCAAGGCGATATCCGAACACCGAAATGGTATCTTAAACACTTCCTCCACAGAGACAACAATCCCGACTACTTCGAAATACACACCGGCCCGAGGCGAATGCGGTCGAGACTCACCGAGTTCCTAACCTTGCTCGCAAAACCTCCGAAAAAGCGGTAGTAACACGGGCTCCATGCTGTATTAAGGTGTAGGTAGGCACCTCGTGCAGCCCTACAACCTTTCTGATAACTCTACACAACCGAGTAAACGGTCCTGACCGAAGAACACGATGGGCTGCCCCCATCGGCCCGACCACTGGTCGAACGCATCCACGAACTCGTTCGTTGGTTAACTAAACTTGGGCCTAACATCCTCACAACCCTAACACAAGGCGGGACCACCACAACCTGACCCCACCACCAAACCTACCGCGGGTTGATCCGCAACGTGGCCTCAACCCGACCGCAACGCCGCACAATACTAGCTCCGATCCGAACAATCTCACTAATCACGTTTGAAAACCTGGCGGTCTTCTTAGCTCAACTACCCTTTCATTCCACACTACTAGGGACTATCCCAACATAACTCACGTGCACTATGCACTTGGATAAGGTCAAACATAACACTACACCTTTTCTCGAGATGGCCTCACCTCTAAGGTCTTTACGTAAAAGCTCTAAGGCTCGCTTCTCTATCCCCAAAATCTTACTCGGTTAAACAACCATGATCTAATCACGACTAACACCTGCTATCGAACATAGCACTTAAGGTATACTCACCTTATCACACATACCGATCTCTAGAGGTTAAAGATATATCTATATCTCTTGCTTCCTCCTTAGTCGTTCTAATCAAACCTGCCACGTAGGGCTCAGCTAAAGGAAGATGACGAACTACCCACCGATCCGAAGGCTAAGTCCTCCTACAAGGACACCCCATCGACATCGACCGGGACGGTCGTAGGTACAACAAGTACCGACTAAAAGACGACATTCCGGAATGACGTCATCGCAATGACCGGAAGCCACAGGTTCTCACCAACTCCTGCACCCGAACGTCCCGAAATCGCGGAAGACCACTGCGCTGGCGGAGGTGCATATCTAATCTCGGTGAGGCGACTCGCCTCGAAAGTTACTAAAGGACCTTCTTTGCTCACGGCCTCTCTGCTGTCGCTTTGTTAACCCGTAAATCTCTACGTTTCTTGGCTGCTGCGCATAAGCGTGCATACGTGCCATGCTCAAGCTTCAATCAAGAATTACTCTTGCAACCCTCTCTTAGATAGTCATCAAGACCCGTGGTACATCGGTATACTCTGGTAGCCACATCCATATGCTAATGTGGTCGTCTTCTTTGCACTCTATATTTGTTCGCTCGTGGGCGAAGGTTCAAATATCATGGCGCGATGGGAGCGCCACGCCGTGCCAAACTCTGGGGCTAGTGGCGCCGCAAAACTCCCGAATGAAGCACTACCTAGGTAATGATTGGGCTCTGTGCCCTCGCCACCTCTGAACTCTACTCGCGGCTCGGTTGCCTTGCCCTCCCGGGCGGGTTGCCTACGCGAGGCATAGCGGTGAGGGAAAGAAATACGTCGTAGGTCCAACTTACAACACGACTCTAAGGCACGATCTCGGAGTGAGAAGAATAGAAACCAATCCTAAATACCCTATAGCCTCTCGATTATTGGTGTGGTGCACAACACACCGATAATCAAGAACTCTTCATCGATACGGTAGACACTTTCCGAGGATTAATCGCTCTGATACCACTTTGTCGACCCGATTAAGACGTGATCGTGCCTTACCGGCACCCTAGTGATACAACATCGAGTAATCAAAACATAAGCGATACAAGACATATTATGAAATATGAAACAATAATCGAGAAAAACTTGCCTTTCGCATATATGTAAATAACAACTTTTTCAACATGAACAGTTTAATCCTTTTTACAAACCCCGCCACATAGCGATTACTGCACCTCTACGAATGATATGACAACAACGACGGACGGGGCCGTCATACCACGAATGTAGCACCTACAACAACGGGGACTATACGAACAAGCCTCCGAGAAACGGAGCTTTCCCAACGAGCGTGACCCTAAGAGCGAGGATCAACAATCGTGTACCTTTACTGCGGCATGAACGGCCCCGAAGGAGGTCGATCTGGCAGTGCAAAGTATGTGGCTGAAAATCTGTAAATGAAATCATAGCGATCTATATAAAGCGGGAGACATGTATGATAACAAAACTACGATTCACAATAAACAAGCGATCATATCAAGTCGTGACTCACGCCTCAAGTCATCACTCAAATATATCAATGGGTCTCACGCCCAATATCAATCATGCGTGGAATACCTTCCTCATCGGCAGCTTTATGATATAAAAGCACCAAGGAACACATATGAACACGTGTCCCACTGTGCTATAATGAAAACGTCTGAGGGTAAATGCGAAGGCATAGCGACTACTAACACCCGGTGCAACAAGGTCATGAATCAGATTATAAGATCTGTCTGCACCGTTACATGATCAAAGGCGGCCACTTGCGCGGTATCTAATGTGCGCGTCTAGCCCCGAACTTTCGCGACTCGCGTAGGCCAATCTCATCGCCCGCATGAGGTATTCCCGCATCGGTAGCTACTCCGGCGTCGTCACCGACTTCGCGATCCGCGTAGCCACATGGACCGCGTGCCCATAAAGGACGACACTAACTCGGAACTCTCGTAGCTCGCATAGGCCCACGGGACTGCGTGAGGTATTCTCGAATCATAGGTCCATCGACCGCTGAGTCTACCCCGCATCGGAGGGCAGCTTAACCCCCGGAATCATCTCAAGAGATGAGTGATGTAAAATACTAACACAACAGCTTATCGTTAAGCAACATAAGCACAACAAAGGAAAACCCCTTTACACAACATCACAAGATCCTAACACACGTAGCATCCTAGCATGTTTACTTATCAATCAACAAGAAAGTATTACAAGGCTATCACAAACCAACACAATCAAGTTATACACACAAGGTACTTTAAGCTAACAAGTTCGGGTATCTACCCCTAAAGTACTTCATACATTAAATCTTTTAAAAGATCCGTTGCTTTCACATAAGTCACACAATACCCGTAGTATAAAATAGAGTGACTGTCTTTTTAAATAAACCAAAACACTTACCTTTTTAAAATCAAGTAACAACATTATTTTCCAAACGTCCAAGTTTGCCTAATTTCAAATGTTCACGTTTCTTATTTTAGAAAGGTTTCGTAGTTCATAGGCTTATTCATTTAAGAATATAATTCTCTTTTAAACAATCTGAGAAACATAAGTCTTATATGTGAGTAGGATATTCTTGTTTATAACAATCTTATTACAGCAGCCGTGATCTAGGAAATATCATTTTGTCTCATCTTAGCTTATGCGGATGGAAGTTTCTCTTGGTTTTAATAATACTTAATTAGTCAAAACATTTCCTTTTATTAACGCTGCGATGGTTTGTCGATACATTCGATTTCCAAATCGGTAAAACATTCTTAAGCCGTTATACCTAACTTCCCATAAAGCTAGTATAACTCTTAAGTTTTTCAAAACCAAGTATTACTTCTTTCAAAATGATTCAAAAATCTTTTGAAATACTTCAAGTTCTTTATTAACACATAACAAGCGCTTATAGTTCAAATCGATTTACCTTTTAAAGACCACAAGTATTTTCTTACCAACATAAAGTCGTTATAACCAACTTCCCATAAAGCCGTTATAACACTTTATGTTTTAAACCAATCAAATACGTTTAGCACGTATGCGTCACCGTACTACATAGTTCACACATATCATGCTAGAAGAGATAGGAAGAGGTTCACATACCTCGCGACGAGTATCGACTAATAGCAAAACGCTCCAAGTACTTCCAACCGGCTACTCCTTAAGCCAAGTAGATCGCGCCACACGTAGTACTTCAACCTATAAGGCCACAAGGCGCTTATTAACATTTAGATCTCATCGTAGAACATTCTACCGAAAATTCGGCAAATCTCCCCAACAGGCGTAAATCTCCTCTCTATCGGTGGCTGCCAAGCCAACCGTGGGGTTATCGTCTAACCCTAACGGGTACAATTCTACTCACGGTACTACTACAAGTCTCATGTCTGACCACTATGTAATTACGATTCGGTGTTCTTCTTTAAATTGGGCTTAAGTCGCAAGACATAAGACATTGCGATAACTACGTTCAGTTCTATATATAGTATTCTTCAACTATATATTCTAACAATATGTAATTTCCAATTACAATAGAGGACAAGATAATTACCTCGATAAGCCCATAATTATCCTAGTTAAAGTCGATCCTGGGCAATCGTTTAGCTCAACTCAGAGCGCTCAACCCGCTCTAAACCACCCTTAGAAGTTCTAACTAACTTCTACACAAAACTCAACGGACTATGGAGATTTTCCTAGGGTTTCGGTTTTGTATTGTGAGTATAATAGTATTTCAGGCATTTTCGTATAGGTATAACCTTAGAATACAACAAGGTATACTGGCTAAGGTAATTTGGGCATTATAACAATACTTTTGAGAGTATTTCTACACCACAAAGGGGGGTATTATACGAAAGCAACTAGGCTAGGGGTACCGGCCACACTACTAGGAGGCGCTACTGCTGCGAGGGCCTCACGAAATGGGAGGAGCTCAAGACTTAAAGATTTTTTTGGATGAAGAAGTCTTCAAAGGGAAGGGGTATTTATAGGTCAAGTGAAGGCCAACCAATGGCCAAGATCTTGCCAAGTGCAAGGCAAGTGTAGGGCCAAGATTCACCCATGTGTCCTTGACCAACTAACACACAAAATATCCTACCAACTACACCTCCATTTCGTCAATCCGAGCCCTTACGTCCGCCAATGGGAGGTGCCAAGTGGCGCCCTTTTGTTGGCCCAACACGTTTCGTCTGGCGTAAAAATCCGCAAAAATTAAAAATGACATAGCCGAAATTCCCTACGAAGTGTGAAAACGTTTCGCGAAAAACGACTCTAAACGGGTGTTGTGAACAAAATTAATTCGGCCAAGCCTTAGTACAAGTTTCAAATTTTCTACGTACGTCCTTACGTACATACTCTGAAAATATGGGGTATAACACCCCCCCTCTAGCCTAGTAGTCCTAGCCGAAACCTACCCCCCTCCCTTGGTAGAAAGTTGTCTTCCAAGTATAGTCACTATTCCAAAATACCCTAGCCCAAATCCCTTATAGTATTTTAGTAGAAGTTGTGTAGAACTTCTAAGGGTTTCTTGGAGCTATCGGAGCGTACAAGTTAGGAGCTAAACCTTGCTCAGGAGCGACATTTAACTTGGATAATTTTGGGCTTATCGAGGTAAATACTCTTGTCCTTCTATTGTAATTGGATATTACATATAAGAATAGTATAGACTTGAGTATAAGATACACTGAAGGATACTAAAGAATAGAATTGAACTGTTATCACAGTAGAAGGGTTTAAAAGAAGAATAATTGAACTATACTTACTTAGGACTGTTTTCACAGTAGACTTGAGTAGCTCGACGGGTAGGGAAGTGCTGCCCGATTTTCCGTAGAATAGAGAACCCTCTACTTAGAACTGTTTACAGAATAGTCTAGACGTTGATAGACGTATTTGACTATTATAGGCTGATTCTCTGCGCGCGACATATTCGACTTGGCAGGTGGATTTCGCCGAGAAGGTATGTGATTCTTCCTATACTCTTGAGCATGATATTTTAAATATATATATAGTACGGTAGACGTACGAGTGTTAACTGAATAATAATTACGGCAATGTCTTTTGACTTAAGCCTGAATAATAACTACGGCAATGTCTTTTGACTTAAGCCTGAATAATAAGAATTTTGAAGTATTTCAAAATATTTAAGAACCGTTTTTGAAAGAAGAGTAATACTTGTTTTTAAAAAAAGCTTAAGAGTTATACTAGCTTTATGGGAAGTTAGGTATAACAACTTAAGAAAGATAAAAAGAACTGTTTACTTATTTGCTTATAAAAACCTTGTATTGATTTCTGTAAGGTGTAGTAAGATTGGTTGATAAATAGACATATTATGACGCTACGTGTGTTAGTGTCTTGTGATGTTGTGAAAGGGGGTCATTCTTGTTGTGCTTACGTTGCTAAACGGTAAGTCAGTTATACTGTTATTATATCACCTACCCCCTTGACTTGTTATACCGAGGGCTTGCCACCCTTGATGCGGGTCTATACGGCCTATGCGGTCTGTGAGACTATGCGGAGCTGCGGGAGTTCCAGGATTGATCATTCCGGGTGTTTTAGCCCGATGCGGGGGATGCCCTATGCGGTCTGTGTGACTATGCGGTCTATTGAGACTATGCGGACTGCGGGAGTCCAGGAGAATGCAGGGGTTAGCTACCGATCGAGGAATACCTCATGCGGTGCAGTGTGACCTATGCGGACTGCGGAAGTCCAGGATTAGGCACGCATAATGATACTATGGGCGATTGGCCTTGCTTCGATCATTCGCGGCCTAGAAAAGACCTGTTACAGTTTACCTATTATTGTTCTTGTTTGTGATGTGGCACTATGTGCAATTGAACTGATTGTATTTGCAAATGGTTTTAAATGCTTTGATTTCATTTAAGTACTTTACAGTTTCACATACTTGGTACTGCGCATCGACCTCCTTCGGCCGCGTTAAATGCGCAGTAAGGCGGCAAGCAGTGCTAGATCCACATCCTTAGGATCTTTTGCTTTGGTGTCGTGAGCTCCATCTTCTAGGAGGCTCGACTTTTGGGTATGATCTCCTGTTGTTGTATATAGTTTTGTACATTCAGGGTATGGCGGGGCCCTGTCCCGCCATAGTTGTTTATCTTCTTAGAGGTCTGTAGTCCTATTGTACAGTTGAGATGTAACTGCAAAACTACGTTTATATATTTATGCCGAAAGGCGACATTTTCTCACATAAAACTGTCACGACCCGAACCGGGGCCCGTGACTGGTGCCTTACCCCGGGCACCCTCGTGATACAACATCAGAGAAAATCAGCGGAAATAAAAACATAAACATGAAACAAGAGACATGATAAATAAACAGGCCAACCAAAATAGTTGCCTTACATGCAATACATAAAAAAAAACAGCTTATCCTTTTACAAACTCGCCCACAAGCGGTACTACGGACCTGAAGTGACAACAACTATGACGGACAGGCCCCGCCATACCACTGAATGTACAAGAACCTACAGGCAGTGGTAACATACCAAAAGATAAGCCTCGAAAGCGGGCTTCCTAACCTGGAATCGTGATCCTATGAGCGAGGATCACAACCGATGTACCTCACTGCGGCATGAACGCGGCCGAAGGAGGTCGATAACAGTACCAAGTATGTGAAATCGAAATCAGAATGAAATCATGACAGTCTATATGAAACAGGAGACATGTATGATAACCAAACTACAGTTTACAACATAAAAGTAGTCATGTCAAGTCAGGGACTCACGCCCTCAAAGTCATCCCTCATGCCCGTGGAACTCCTTTCTCACTGCCGGCAGTCTAGGTATAAATCATGTGGAATACGTGTCTCGGCCCATCCCATGGGACTCGATAAAGAACCAGGTGGAATACGTGTCTCGGCCCATCTCATGGGACTCGATAAAGAATCAGGTGGAATACGTGTCTCGGCCCATCTCATGGGACTCGATAAAGAATCAGGTGGAATACGTGTCTCGGCCCATCTCATGGGACTCGATAAAGAATCAGGTGGAATACGTGTCTCGGCCCATCCCATGGGACTCGATAAAGAATCATACATAACAAATCAGCCGGCCCTCCATCGAGAGACGCGGTAGCACAGAAATACAACACTTGCACATCAAAGGCTATCACCACAAGCATAGGCAAGTTCAACATACTCATGGACTTATATTTACAACAAAACCGGGTTTTAACCCCAAAGTACTACATACATTAACTCCTTTTAAAAGATCCGTTTCTTTCACAAAAGTCACACGATATCCGTAGTATGAAAAATAGAGTGACTATCTTTTTAAGTAAACCAAAACACTTCCCTTTGTAAAATCAAGTAACAACATTATTTTCCAAACGTTCAAGTTTGCCTAATTTCAAATGCTCAAGTCTCTTATTTTAGAAAGGTTTCATAACTTATAGTCTTAATCTCTTTTAAAACAATTGAGTAACATAAGTCTTATGTGTGAGCCGTTTATTCTTGTTTATAACAATCTTATTACTGACCATGATCTAGGAAATGTAATACAATCTTGTCTTATCTTAGCTTCTATGCGGATGGAGGTTTCTCTTGGTTTTAATAACAATTAGTCAATACATTTCCTTTGTTAACGCTGCAATGGTTTGATCGATACTTATTCTCATTTCGAAATCGGAAACATTATTCTTTAAAAGCCAAGTACTCATTACTCAAGAATGTTTTTTAAAAAATTTAAAAAAATTCATATCAAGTCAAATAAGTTAAGTCTCTTATCTTTCAAGATCAAGTCTCTTAACTTCTACAATCAATAACCCATTCTTTTACCTACATAGAGTCGTTATAACTTACTTCCCATAAAGCTATTATAACACCCATGTTTTGAACCAACCAAACTCATTTAGCACGTACGCTCTACCGTACTACATAGTTACAAAACATCATGCTAGAAAGGATAGGAAGAGGTTCACATACCTCGCGACGATTATCGACAAATAGCAAAAGCGCTCCAAGTACTTCAAGTCGGCTACTCCTTAAGCCAAGTAGATCACGCCACACGTAGTACTCACTCTAAAATGGTCATAGTACTTTTATCAAACCTTTCTCACCATTTAAGACTTATACCAATAAAAGCCCTCTAATTCTACGGAAAATTCGCAAAGACTTCCTCGCTTTTACTCACTTTTCCATCTTTCTCCAAGGCGAATAACGTAATATATATACCGTATATATATATAAGGCGTAATAATTAAATAACATAAAGAAGGATTACACGCCCAAGCGGTAGCGGTTTACTATCACGCCTTCATAACAATAAGTAAAAGAAGGGGATTACGCGCCAACCGTGCGCGGTTTACTATCACGCCATAACAACAATAAGTAAAAAGGGATCACACGCCCAAACGGACGCGATTGAAAAATCTTCCCTTAATGTAAATGTAAATACAGTCAATGTAAATCTGATCCAAAGTAAATACGGTCCAAAGTAAATCTGATCCTTAAGTTGGGGTCCTTGGCCAACTTTGTCCATTTTACTTATCGATTACTCATTAGTCATCCAACTTATCTTTCCATTCTTAATATAAGTTATAGTTACTTTGTTAATTACTTCTTCACAAGTAAGATACGTATTTACCATTTTAATGGCAAACGGCCAATCCTTTCTTTTAACAAGTTAACAAGATCCAACTCTTCCAAACTTTACTCCATATATTACATACTCCATAATATACTTATAATATATGTATAATGACCAAATCACAAAGAGGTTAAGATTCACTACCTCAAATAGCCCAAAATCTATCCAAGAACTTAATGTCGATCCAAGCAAGTCTTAGCTCCAATCTTTGCGTACAAACCCACCACAAATCACCCTAAGAAGCTCCTAACCATCATCTCTTCAAGAACCAACTCAAACAAGTGAAGAACACCTAGATTTTCCTCCACGAGCTCTCGGCCAAAGTGTCTTTTTAAGGCAAGGGATGTGAAATCTTTTCTATC
This sequence comes from Przewalskia tangutica, assembly GCA_029844215.1. NCBI lineage: Eukaryota > Viridiplantae > Streptophyta > Magnoliopsida > Solanales > Solanaceae > Przewalskia > Przewalskia tangutica. The sequence goes on from CM056719.1 coordinate 89,773,048, forward strand.
TTTTGGTTAAGAGTCTTCCTAATAAACTAGGGAAGAACACTTAAGAGTTTAGGAATTATTGGACAAGGTTTGGTTAGGGGGGGGTGTGTTTGACGACAACAAGTGAAGGAGGAGAGGGAAAATATTTCTCAAGTCTTGCATTCTCTAAGTGTGGAAGATTTCATCAACTAAGGGTGCATATATAGGACAACCAAGGGATAGGATGAAGGCAAGTGTGTGGTTGAGATTGGGGACAAGTGTGGGTGGGACCCACAAGCCACTTGTCTTCACAAAATATCTTGCAAGACAAGGCCACTGTTTGCCACTTATCTTGCTCAAATCGGCCAAGCCACCTAGGGGTGACACGTGTCGCCTCCTATTAAATCCAAAATAATTCATCTTCCAAAATATCCATAATGGCCAAAATCTAAAAAACAAAGCGGGCCCTACAGTAAATTTCTCCGTGGGCCCACGTGACCAATTCCGAAATAAAATTCCAAAATTCTAATATAATTCAAGAAGCCGAATACCAAATCGGAATCCAATTCCATTAACGAACCTTTTTCCTTCACAAAAACCGGAAACTTTTCCGTCGAAAAATCACATCTTTCTTCCTTTCCATTTTTAAAGTCGTATTCTCGTACGTACGTCCTCGCATACATACCCTGGAACTACGGGGTATAACAAAAACTGTGTCTCATTTTACAACTGTTTCATGTCTTGTTTTTATATTCCGCTGATTACTCTGATGTATGACTACTTGGGTGCCCGGGTTAGGCACCAGTCACGGGCCCCGGAACGGGTCGTGACATATTATGGATTGATTGTAGCCTTAAATACGAAATGTCATTTAAGCCTTGTGAAGTTGGATTACAATTTGGTCGTTTATTAGAATCGTCGCAAGTTACTTACTTGAAGATTACAGTGGTTATAATCGATTGCGACTTGATATCATGTTATGCTAACAACTTGGATTGAAATGGAAATTGGATAAGATTTGGTGTTATTGTACTCAATGTGGCCGAATTGGACTAGTAGTTTGTATTAGTTTGATATCTTTTGTGGGGCGGAATTTTACACGTCTAGTAGGCATGTAATCCCCTATTGTTAATTGCATTGATTGGGCCTTAAATGTGGCGTGTTTGGTTATTAAATTCGGCCTTGAAAAAGGTGGCAAAGTAAGTAGAAACAAAGGAGGTGCTGTCCGATTTTCCATAGAATTTAGAGACTTTACACTTATAATATTCTACGTTTGAAGTAAGGCGTTAATAGACGTATTGTGGATATTATAGGTTGACATACTACGGGCGAGATATTGTACTTAGCAAGTGGATTGACCCGAAGAGGTATGTAGAACTTTCCTATCTTTTGAGCATGACTAGTTGCACGTATATAGTACGGTAGACGTACAAGACCTTGATATCCTTTACTAGTTTTATGAATAGCCAAGTCGAGTGAGTTAGGAGAGTAAATCACTTCTTTGAAAGTATTAAGGATGTCTTAAGTTTTATTAAAGTTAAGGGACTTGAAGAGTTTTAAAGTATGTGATACTTGTTTCGTTTTAAACGTATAAGTCCCTTCGATAGGAAATTGTATTTGGCTAAGGTATAAAGTGATTATAACGACTTTATGGGAAGTTGGTTATATTAACTTTATGGAAAGATAAATGACTTGATTTAATGAAAGACAATTTGATTTTAAGGCATCAATTGCCTAATATTTTATAAGAAAAAGAGTCACTTGATTTAGAAACCTAACTTTATTTCTAAATGTATTGTGACTTGTCTTGAAACGTAATTTTGACTTGATACTACGGTTAATAGTATCTTGGAAGTTTTATACGAAAAAGAGTCATTTTTAAAAAGAGTGGAAGTATGTAGTACTTGGGTTAAATTCCCGGATTTTTATAAAAGATATGCTAGTGCCTTAAGTAACTAAAATGAGAGTGTATATGAATAAGGCTAATAAGAAGTTAGGGGGATTTCTTAACTTGCTTATTTATTGTATAATAAGCCGGTAGTGCTTATGTTATGTATGATAAGTCGGTAGGGCTTATGTTATGTGTGATGGCCGGTTGAGATAGGGTAAGAGTATAAATGAGGGGTAAACCCCCAAGACGTTATACCACCTTCTCGGTAGAGTATAAATGAGGGTAAATCCCAAGGCGTTATACCACGCCGGGGTAAGAGTATAAATGAGGTGAACCCCAGGCGTTATACCACTGTTTAGTGGATATGCAACCCACGATGCGAGGAATACCTCATGCGATTCATTAGGGGCTTAAGCGGGTGAAATAGTCCCGTGAGTAGTCTGACTATCACGAGAATACCTCATGCGGGTCCACACGACCTATACGGGTGAAATAGTCCCAGGAGTAGGATTGCTTAATGATACTGCGGGCGGATGGTCCTGCTTTGATCGTGAGCTTCCTATTTTTATGTTGTACGTATACTCTTAGTTACTCTCATTGTTAGTAAGACACTGTGTACTGTAATTTTGTTATCATACATGTCTCCGACTTTGTTTTAAACTTATGATGTAATTACAGTATTTTCTAGTTTTACATACTTAGTAGATATTGTGTACTGACCCCCTTACTCGGGGGCTGCGTTCATGCCGCAGGTAGGGGTAAGCAGGTGGTGGATCCTCATTCTTAGGATCACTTATTAGACGTCAGAAGGTCCATTTCTCCGGAGGCTTGTCTTTTTGGTACAGTTTTTCCCTGATGTTGTAGATTTATGTACATTCAGGGGTATGGCGGGGCCCTGTCATATGTTATTCCTAGAGTGCTGTTGTCACATGTTGTGGTTTGGGGCTATAAGAACCAGGTTATCTGATTTTGCTTTTGATTATGCATATTTTATGGAGCGGACCTTATCGGCCAGCTTTGTGATGTTATTATCTAAACATGTTGTATGTTGTGTATGTTCATTGCTATTCTCGATGTATACGAGCAGGGTGCCCGGGTAGGGCACGATGCGGCGCCGGGTCGGTCGTGACAAAAGTGGTATCGAGCGATTAGTCCTCGGAAAGTGTCTGACCGTGTCTAGTAAGTCTTGATTATCGGTGTGTTGTGCACCACATCTATAATCAAGAGGCTGCGAGACATTTAGGATTGGTTTCCATTCTTATCTCTGCGAGATCGTGCGGTGAAAGTTGTCTTATTAGGTTGAATCCTCTCGACCTATTCTTATGAAACGATTATGGCTCCACGGAGCGACCGGGGCGAAGGGCAAAGCGTGGCGAGGCGCTAGCGGTACTGAGGGTTACACGGACTCGAGCACGCACTATATGCGAGGTAGTAGGTGGGTCGGCGAGTTCAGCCACGCCGGCAGTATTAGAGGAACCGAGAGCGGCAGTAGCTCCAGAGGTTCGGTGCGAGCCTCGGTCCGCGGCCGGGGCGAGTATAGAGACTACGCGGGCGGTCCGATTATTGACCGATATAGTAGCGAGCGTGGCAAACTGAGCGGCGGCTAACCTTAGGCGGCGGTTTGCGGGTTCGGGATTTTTACAGGTTGTCATCCGCGAGTTTTATGGTTCGAGTGCGAGGAGGATCGCGAGGAGTTCATTCGGCGACTACGGACTATGCAGGTTCTTATGGCCGAGGCAGTGCATTATGCTAGCCTCTTACCGGTTACGCGATATTCCGTTGAACTGGTTTGAGTCATGGGAGTTGTCGAGAGTTGAGGATGCTCTTCCAGCTGTTTAGGAGGAGTTCACAGAGGCCTTCATGGATCACTTTTTGCCTCCTGAGATGAGGAGAGCCCGTGTAGATAGATTCTTGACCTTGAGGCAGAATGAGAGGACTATCAGGGAGTACAGCCTGGAGTTTGACTCCTTGGCCAGGCATACGCACACCATTGTAGCTGACATGGCGGATAGAGTTCATCGTTATGTGATGGGGCTAGACCGTCATATGATTACTGCATGCTTGGGGGTGGCTCTTCAGCCCGGTATGGACATTGCCGGAGATGCAGCGTATGCGCGAGGATAAGAGATAGAGAGGAGGATCAGTTGACTCGAGCCAGCCCGAGGCGGGACAACGAGGTCTCGGGGCGATTTTAGCGGGCGGCCTCGGCGGCGAACTAGGTCCACATTCCGGCCCGGCCTGAGTGCTCCTTCACGATTTCTTGGCGGGAGGTGCGATCAGCCAGTCATTCGAGGCGAGTTAGGGCTCGGGACTTGAGGTTTCAGGGAGGCAGGAACCGTCACCGATCGAGGCCACCCATATCTCAGTGTGCTGGATGCGGTAGGTCTCGCGAGCGAGTGTCGCGTAGCTCGGGAGCTTGTTACTCTTGTGGCGGCCACGGCCATTTGAGAGAGATTGTCCGTCTAGAGGCGGCATGGGTGGTGCGGTGCGGCCGGCGGGATCGATTCTTTGGTCTTCCTCTTCTTACGTGGTTATGCGCCGGGCGAGGGTACTCACGGGCCGGCGAGCGCGGCGAGGTTGTGGTGGTGGTTCCAATTCTAGCGGTCCACAGAACCGCATTTATTCCTTAGCCAATGCGTCGAACCGGGCGTTGCGGTGCCTTACCGGGCACCTAGTGATACAACATCGAGAAAACCAGCGGAAAATAAAACACGAGTCATGAAACAAGAGATATAATAAATAAGCGAGCCAACCAGCAGTTGCCTTGGTATATACATAAAAACCCGAGCAGTTATCCTTTTTACAAACCACTGCCACAACGATTGCTACTGACCTAAGATTTACAACAACTATGGCGGGACGGGGCCCGCCATACCCCGAATGTACAGAACCTCTGACTCGAAACATGCTAAAGATAAGCCTCAGAAGAACGGAGCTTTCAACACGCTGAAATGAGATCTAGGCGGGGATCCACGGCCATGTACCTCTACTGCGGCATGAACGCAGCCCAGAAGGAGGTCGATGCAACAGTACCAAGTATGTGAAATCAGTAAAAATCGTAAATGAAATCATACTAGTCTATAAAAGCGGAGACATGTATGATAACCAAACTTACGATTCCAACATAAAAACAGTCATGTCAAGTCAGGGACTCACGCCCTCAAAGTCACCACTCAAATATAACTATGGGTCTCACGCCCACAACATCCATCATGTTCACATCATGGCCGCATGCCCCCGGAATACTGCATCGGTGTAGACATGTCCATGATGCAACAATAATAAAAAGCGCGCATGGCCACGTACCCGAATCTTGCGTCGGTGTAGGCATGCCCGTGTAACCTCAATAACAATATCTTGGGTGGTCAACCCCGCGCGTAGGCCACGTGTCCCGAATCTTTGCGTCGGTGTAGACACGTCCATGTTGCGATAATAACCATATATCGGGTAATCAACGACGGCGCGTGGCCGCGTGCCGAATCTTTGCGTCGGTGTAGACATGTCGTGTGATATCAACAACAAGACGATAATCAAAATGGAAACATACGTGGAATTCTCCATCATCGCCCGGCCGCGTCGATAAGTTCTCAACAAGTCAACCGGCCTTCTATCGAGAGACGCGGTAACACAGAAATACCACACTTGTACAACAAAGGCTATCATCACAAGCATAGGCAAGTTTCACAACAACTCAAAGTACTTCCATTTATACCAAAGTCGGGTTTTAACCCCAAAGTACTACATCGTTAAGTTCTTTTAAAGAGATCCATTACTACATAAAGTCACGATACGTAGTATTAGAATGACCAACCCATTCCTTTTCAAAATCAAGTAACATCATTCTTTTCCTAAGTTCGGTTGCCTAGTTTGATTACTCAAGCTTCTCATTTTCAAATGGTTTCATAGTTCCCAAACTTAATCACTTGATTCCTTTTAGAACAATTGAGTAATATATGTCTCACGTGAGTAGGTTATTCTTGTTTACAACATTCTTATTACAATGACCATGATCTAGAAAATGTAATATCATTTTGTCTCATCTTAGTTTCTATGCGGATGGAGGTTTCTCTTGGTTTTAATACAACACATCATTATTCAATACATTTTCCTTTATTAACGCTGCGGTGGTGCGTCGATCCACATTCGATTCGAAATCGGTAAAACATTATCCCTTTAAAACCAAGTACTCATTACTCACGAATGAGGTTTCACACAAACATCCACATTAAAACAAATAAGTTAAGTCTCTTATCTTATAAGATCAAGTCTCTTAACTTCTAACATCGATAAACCATTTTCACTTACATAAGGTCGTTATAACTAACTTCCCATAAAGCTATTATAACACCATGTTTTAAACCAACAAATCACTTAGCACGTATGCGTCTCGTACTACATAGTTCCAACAATCATGCTAGAAAAGATAGGAAGAGGTTCACATACCTCGCGACGATTTATCGACAATAAGCAAAATGCTCCAAGTACTACAACGCACTAGCCCTTTCCACTCGCCGAATAGAATACGCTACTCTTAGTACTTTCACTATAAAGGTCCTGGCGTCTATTAACCCCAAAACACAAGTTTCTATCTTTCTATAGAAAATTCGTGACACCCACATGACAGCGTAAAACTCCTCTCTATCGGTGGCTACCAAGCCAACCGGGGGTTTACGTCTAACCGGGCGTGTACAATTCTACAAGTCTCACAATACGATCCATGTAAATACTGATTCGATTCGGTACTTTATTCTTCAGGCTTAAGTCAAAAGACATTGCCGAATACTAAGTATAGTTCCATATATAGTATACTTCAACTATATATTCTAACAAACATGTAATTTCCAATTACAATAGAGGGACAAGATAATTACCTCGATAAGCCCAAAATTATCCAAGTTATAATGTCGATCTGAGCAAGGTTTAGCTCGCTCCGTGCGCTCAAACCACTCCAAACAACCCTTAGAAGTTCTAACCAACTTCTACTCAAATACTTGACCAACTATGAAGATTTCCTTAGGGTTTCGGTTTGAGACTAAAAAGGACAAAAGGTAGTATTTTCGGACTCTACGTAAAGAGGTATCTTTGGAATACTACAAGGTACAAGGCTAAGGTATTTTGGGCATTATAACAATACTAGGGGAGTATTTCTATACCACAACAAGGGTATTATCACGAAAACAACTAGGCTGGGGTACCCACGGCTGGACACCACGAGGGGAGGAGACCTCTCGGCCAAAGGCCACTAGGAGGAGGGAGGAGAGGCTTGGGGCGAGAGCCACAAGAGGAGGAGGGATTTCAAGACTTGGAAACATTTGTGGATGAATGAAGTCTTCACAAAGGGGGTATTTATAGCAAAACCAAAGGCGACCAATGGCGAGATCTAGCCAAGTGCAAGGCAAGTGTAAGGCAAGATCAAGCCAAGTGCACCTAACCCTACTCCACAAAACACTCCACAAAACAAGCCACAAAGCAAGGCACAAAGAGAGTCAATCGGCGAGGCGACGAGGCCGCGGGCGCCCAAATCGTCCAAGCCAAACCATTTGCTTCCGATGTGAGGTGACACATGTCACCCTCCGTTGGTCGAATGTTTCGTCACGGAAAAATCCGCCAAAAATTATAAATGACATAGCGGAATTTTCTCTCGAAAGCCGTGGAAGCGTTTAGTCGTAAACGACTCTGTCGGGTGTTGTGCACAAAGGTAAATTCGGCCAAGGGTGCCACATGGGGTGACACGTGTCGCCCCGATTCGCCAGAATATTTCGTCTTAGAAAATATCCAAAATACCGAAATCTCAAAAACAAGCGGGCCCACAAAGCAGTAAATTTCTCCGTGGGCCCACGTGACCATTCAGAAAATAAAATCTCAAAATTCTAATATAATCTATGAAGTCCAAATACCCAATCTGGGAATCAATTCCCACTAACGAACCTTTTTCTTCACAAATAACCGCAAACTTTTCCGAAAACTCACATCTTTCTTTCTTTTCAAAATTTACGCGTACTCAAATGCGTGCGTCCTCACATACATACCACGCAACTACGGGGTATAACATTCTCCCCTCTTAGAAACATTCGTCCGAATGTTCCTTCTCAAGTCGAATAACGATAAAGTTCCTCTAACAAGTTGCGATGCCACGAAATAACATACGTCCTCTTCTTTCCTTACTCGTCGTGCCCTTATCGAACGCTTGAACTCTCCCAGTACGTACCATACTTCAGTCATTACTTCCGTTCCCGAAAATCTCTGGAGCCACTACCTCCAAACTTGGTCATCTTACTAACCTCAAACTTCCTTAAGGCCATTCCCGCCTTCTGAACGCTTCGTCGAACGCGTCCACGAACTCATACGATGATCATACAAACTTGGGCCTAGCATCCTCGTGACCCTATCACTGGCGGGACCACCCAGAACCCACCCCCAAACCGGGTTCTGGTTGACCGCAAATGGTCCTCAACCCGACCCCAACGCGCCAAACTCTTGTTCCCGATCGGAACAATCTTACTAATTCACATCATGAAAGCTACCACTTCCATCTCACACTACCCACGGACTTGTCACACAAATAAATCCCACGTATACTACTACTCTGATAAGGGTCAAAATAAATCTTTAACTCAAGACGACCTTACCCCTAAGGTCTCAGTCGTGACATAGTCTAAGGTTCACCCTTACCATGCCCCATACGTATCCTCCCAACTAAGCATGTTTTCTAACTCATAATTAACACAACGCGATTCGTACAGAGCACATACTACTGAGACCATCATAACAAGCATACCAAAACTCTAGAGGGTGAAGGATATACCTGAAACTAGGCGGTTCCAGGACCGCTAAAACTGGGAACTTCCACCGCGACCTCTACCGTGGCATCGCTCACAGTAGTCTGTCTTTGTCCTACCAGCGCTACCACAGTCGGACAGTCTCGTCATATGGCCTGTTGGCCGCAGTAACAAGCTCCTTGGTACTACGACACTCCCCAATCACGGTCTACTACATCGACCACGCGAGGTAGGGGTATCGCGTCGCCAACACCCTACTCGCGAACATCGAAACACAGGAGCCACGACCGCTCCTGAATATCCCGAGGTCCCGAAAGGCTGCGGAGGACCACTCTGCAATGGCGGAGTACATAACTAGTCTCTTCTTGGCGGTCCGCCTCGAAAGTCGCCAAAATATCCGCCGTCTTGGCCTTCGCCTGTGGCGGTCCGCTGCGTCGATCTCTGCGCTCGCCGCACGGTCGCATGAGCACGAATGCGGGCAATGTCCATGCGGTGAAGAAAACACCGAACAACTCTCGCTAGGTAATCATCGAGCCGGTGGCGTGGCGATGCACCCTATCTTCCATATCTGCAACTAGTGCGAGGACATATCGAGCCAAAGAATCGAACTCGACATTGTACTCACGGCGGTCGCCTGCTGTCTCGATAACAAAAATTTGTCGGCCCGTGCCCTCCTAAATGCGGAGGCAAGAAGTGCGTGAAAAGCCCACGAAAACTCATCCCATACCTGGAGTGCATGCTCTCCGGGAAAGCTCCACGAATCAAACCAATCGATTGCGGTATCACGCGGCCGATGCGAACCGAAGGTCACGGACTCGGTCTCGAAGCCTTGATCACTCTCGTGATCGTAGCTGCCGGATGAACTCCTGCGGATCATCCTCGTGCCTCGACCCATAAAACTCGCGGGCTCAACTCGGAAGTCCGTAGCCTCAAACTATCTGCTCGGGGATGAACGGCTGGTGCTCTGGGCTGGCTGCTGCGTCCGGCCTATCCTCATATCGGCCATGACCACGGCGGCCAGCAATCGCCATCTCGCGTAACCCATCTCCTCTGCCCCGGTGTGGGGGTGGAGGCTCAGTGCTGCGGTCTCGGCGGCCATTCTTTGCGGCTCTAACCTCTTTGGGGTTGGCGGCGTCCAAAACCGCCGTCGAAGCCTGACCAGTGCTTGTGCGGGCTGCGCCTCGTACTCTCTGTATCTCACTAGCGGCACCCTCGGCTGCCTTGCCCTCTGAGCTCTGGTTGCCTTGCGCGGAGGCATAGCGGTAAAAGCGAGATACGTCGGAGGGTCCAACTTACAACACGCTCTAAGGCACGATCTCGGAATGAGAAGAATGAAACCAATCCTAAATGTCCTATAGCCTCACGATTATAGATGTGGTGCACAACACACCGATAATCAAGACTCTACTAGACACGGTGCGTAGACACTTTCAGGATTAAGCGCTCTGATACCACTTTTGTAACGCCCGAACCGGGCATCGTGCCTTACCGGGCACCCTAGTGATACAACATCGAGAAAACGCGGAAAATAAAACACGAGTCATGAAACAAGAGATATAATAAATAAGCAGGCCAACCAAAGCGATTTGCCTTGGTATATACATAAAAACCGACGATTATCCTTTTACAAACCACACTTGCGATTACTCTGACCTCTAAGATTTACAACAACTATGGCGGGACGGGGCCCGCCATACCACGAATGTACAAGAACCTACAACTCGGGAAACATACAAAGATAAGCCTCAGAAGGAACGGAGCTTTCAACACGCGAAATGAGATCCTAGGCGGGGATCCACGGCCGATGTACCTACCTGCGGCGTGAGCGGCCGAAGGAGGTCGATGCACAGTACCAGTATGTGAAGCGTAAAAATCGTAAATGAAATCATACTAGTCTATAAAAGCGGAGACATGTATGATAACCAAACTTCTGATTCACAACATAAAAACGATCGTGTCAAGTCGGGGACTCGCCCTCAAAGTCACCACTCAAATATAACTATGGGTCTCACGCCCACAACATCCATCATGTTCGCATCGTGGCGCGTGCCGGAATCTTGCATCGGTGTAGACATGTCCATGATGCAACAATAATAACAAGGTCGCGTGGCCACGTGCCGGAATCTTGCGCCGGTGTAGACATGCCCATGTAACCTCAATAATAATATACTGGGTGGTCAACCCTGCCGCATGGCCACATGTCCCCGGAATACTGCATCGGTGTAGACACGTCCATGATGCAACAATAACCATATATCGGGTAATCAACGGCGCGTGGCCGCGCGTGCCCGAATCTGCGTCGGTGTAGACATGTCCATGTGATATCAACAACAAGACGAGAATCAAAATGGAAACATACGTGGAATTCTCCATCAACCCGGCCGCGTCGATGAAGTTCTCAACAAGTCAATGCCGCCTCTATCGAGAGAGCGGTAACGAAATACCAGCACTTGCAACAAAGGCTATCATCACAAGCATAGGTAAGTTTCACAACAACTCAAAGTACTTCCATTTATACCAAAGTCGGGTTTTAACCCCAGTACTACATCGTTAAGTTCTTTTAAAGAGATCCATTACTTACATAAAAGTCACCCGATACGTAGTATTAGAATGACCAACCCACATTCCTTTTCAAAATCAAGTAACAACATTCTTTTCCTAAGTTCGGTTGCCTAGTTTCAATTACTCAAGCTTCTCATTTTCAAATGGTTTCATAGTTCCCAAACTTAATCACTTGATTCCTTTTTAGAACAATTGAGTAATATATGTCTCACGTGAGTAGGTTATTCTTGTTTACAACATTCTTATTACAATGACCATGATCTAGAAAATGTAATATCATTTTGTCTCGTCTTAGTTTCTATGCGGATGGAGGTTTCTCTGGTTTTAATACAACACGTCATTATTCAATACATTTTCCTTTATTAACGCTGCGGTGGTGCAGTCGATCCACATTCGATTCCGAAATCGGTAAAACATTATCCCTTTAAAACCAAGTACTCATTACTCACGAATGAGGTTTCACACAAACATCCACATTAAAACAAATAAGTTAAGTCTCTTATCTTATAAGATCAAGTCTCTTAACTTCTAACATCAGTAAACCATTTTCACTTACATAAGGTCGTTATAACTAACTTCCCATAAAGCTATTATAACACCATATGTTTTAAACCAACCAAATCACTTAGCACATGTACGTCTACCGTACTACATAGTTCACAACAATCATGCTAGAAAAGATAGGAAGAGGTTCACATACCTCGCGACGATTTATCGACAATAAGCAAAATGCTCCAAGTACTACAACCTTGCTAGCCCTTTCCACTCCTCGAATAGAATACGCTACTCTTAGTACTTTCACCTATAAAGGTCACAAACGTCTATTAACCCCAAAACACAAGTTTCTATCTTTCTATAGAAAATTCTGCAGCACTCCCCATGACAGCGTAAAACTCCTCTACATCGAGGCCGGCCAAGCCAACCGGGGGTTTACACGCCTAACCTGGCGTGTACAATTCCACAAGTCTACTGTCTGATCCCATGTAAATACTGATTCGATTCGATGCTTTATTCTTGGGCTTAAGTCAAAAGACATTGCGAATACTAATTATAGTTGCATATATAGTATAGTTCACCTATATATTCTAACATAGATGTATTTTCAAATTACAATAGAGAACAAGATAATTACCTCGATAAGCCCAAAATTATCCAAGTTATAATGTCGATCTGAGCAAGGTTTAGCTCAACTCCGTGCGCTCAAACCACTCCAAACAACCCTTAGAAGTTCTAACCAACTTCTACTCAAATACTTGACCAACTATGAAGATTTCCTTGGGTTTCGGTTTGAGACTAAAAAGGACAAAAGGTAGTATTTAGGACTCTACGTAAAGAGGTATCTTTGGAATACTACAAGGTACAAGGCTAAGGTATTTTGGGCATTATAACAATACTAGGGAGTATTTCTATACCACAACAAGGGGTATTATACGAAAACAAGTAGGCTAGGTGGGTTACCCCACGGCTAGAAACCAGAAGGGGGAGGGGGAGACCTCTCGGCCAAAGGCCACTAGGAGGGGGAGAGGCTTAGGGCGAGAGCCACGAGAGGAGGAGGATTTCAAGACTTGGAAACATTTGTGGATGAATGAAGTCTTCACTGAGGGGTATTTATAGCAAAACCAAAGGCGACCAATGGCGAGATCTAGCCAAGTGCAAGGCAAGTGTAAGGCCAAGATCAAGCCAAGTGCACCCTAACCCTACTCCACAAAACACTCCACAAAACAAGCCACAAAGCAAGGCACAAAGAGGGCCAATCGGCGAGGCCAACGAGGCCGCGGGCGCCCAAATCGTCAAGCCAAACCATTTGCTTCGATGTGAGGTGACACATGTCACCCTCCCGTTGGTCCAGAATGTTTCGTCACCCGGAAAAATCCGCAAAAATTATAAATGACATAGCCAGAATTTTCTCTACGAAAGCTGTGGAAACGTTTCGTCAGAAAACGACTCTAATCGGGTGTTGTGCACAAGGTAAATTCGGCCAAGGGTGCCACATGGGGGTGACACGTGTCGCCCCCCGATTCGCCCAGAATATTTCGTCTTCCGAAAATATCCAAAATACCGGAAATCTCAAAAACAAAGCGGGCCCAAAAAGTAAATTTCTCGTGGGCCCACGTGACCATTTCGAAAATAAAATCTCAAAATTCTAATATAATCTATGAAGTCCAAATACCCAACTGGGAATCCAATTCCACTAACGAACCTTTTTCTTCACAAATAACGCAAACTTTTCCGTGAAAACTCACATCTTTCTTTCTTTTCAAAATTTCTGCGTACTCTCGTGCGTCGTCCTCACATACATACCACTGCAACTACGGGTATAACGATGACCACCGGGATCGGGAGGCTTCCACGGCGTCATCACAGTACATTATTGATTTAAATGCGTGGCGTTTATGCTTTGATAGATCCGAGTTCTACCTTGTCCTATGTGTCCCCTCTTATGCGGGTAGAATCGGGATAGAGCGGTGTCGATAGAGCCTTTTGAGGTAGCTACGCCATGGGTGATTCGGTGTTAGGCGAGCGGGTGTATAGAGGTTGTCAGGTGTTTATTTACTGATCGTCGGACCGCTTGCGAACTTGATAGAGTTGGAGATGATTTTGATGTCATTATGGGTATGGGTGGTTGGCTTCTTGTTATGCCAACGTTGACCGTAAGGACGAGTTGGTTCGGTTCGATTTCTGGCGAGCGATTATCGAGTGGAAGAAACATCGTCGCGAGGTAGGTTTATTTCTTACCTCGAGGCTAGGAAGATGGTGCGAGAAAGTACATCTATCATCCGTTGGGTATTTGATACGGTGAGTGCGATTCTTGATCGATGCGGTGGTTAGGGATTATCGGATGTGTTCCCGAGCGACGCCCGGGTATCCTCCCGAGAGGAGATTGAGTTTTTGTATTGACACGTTTCCGGATACTCGACTATTTCCATTCCGCCATCTGAGGATGGCTTTCTTTGAGTTGAGGAGTGAAGGACCGGTGAAAGATTTTTACGGAAAAAGGCTTTATCGGGCCTAGTGTTTCTCCACAGGGCGCCGATTTTGTTTGTGAAGAAGAAGGATGGGGCAGCTGCGTATGTGTGTTGATTACAAGCAGCTGAATAAGGTAACCATCAAGAATAAGTACCGCCTCCCCAGGATTGATGATTTGTTTGACCAGTTGCAGGGTGCGAGATGTTTCTCCAAGATAGACTGCGATGCAGTTATCATCAGTGCGAGTTCGAGCGGATATCCCAAAGACGCATTCGGGACTCGGTATGGGCACTATGAGTTCGAGGTTATGTCTTTCGGTTTGACAACGCTCAGCGGTATTTATGGATTTGATAAACGGGTGTTCAAGCCATTTTGGATACATTTGTGATAATATTCATTGATGACATCCTGGTTTATTCGCGGACGAGCGCGAGCATGCGAATCACGAGGCGGTACTTGGGTCCTCGGGCCGGCGATTGTCGCCAAGTTCTCCAGTGTGAGTTTTGGTTGCCTCGATGGCATTCACGGGTACATTATTGGGGTTGATGGTGTTGGGTGGATCGACAAAGATTGAAGCGATCAGTCTTGGCGAGACCTACTACTCCGACCAAGTGCGCGATTTCTACGGTGGCGAGTTATTATCGTAGGTTTGTGGAAGCGGTTGCTTCGATTTCAGCACCGCTGACTAGTGACTCGAAGCGGCCAAGTTCCGATGGGCGAGGCTTGCGAAGGGTTTCCGATTCTTGAAGGAAAGGTTGACTACGGCTCCAATTCTTACTCTTCCTGAGGGGTTAGACGGGTACGTGATCTATTGTGATGCCTCGGGTATCGGGCTAGGGTGTGTTTTGATGCAGCACGGCAAGGTTATAGCCTATGCTTCCCGGCAGTTACGGAAGCATGAGAGGAATTACCCTACCCACGACTTAGAGTTGGCCGCAGTTATTCATGCCTTGAAGATTTGGAGACATTATTTGTATGGGGTTCATGTGGACATTTATACAGACCACAAGAGCCTCCAGTATATCTTCAGGCAGAGGGAGCTGAACTTGCGACAGAGACGGTGGTTAGAGTTGTTGAAAGATTATGATGTTGATATTTTATACCATCCGGGGAAAGCCAACGTAGTTGTTGATGCCTTGAGCCGTAGATCGATGGGGAGTCTGTCAGAGGTACAGCCAGAGAGGCAGGACATGGTCCGTCAGATCCACCAGCTAGCGAGCCTTGGGGTTCGTTTGATCGATACCGACGATAGTAGGGTACGGGTTCGTGAGGTTGCCGAGTCTTCCATCGTTGATGAGGTGAAGAGGCGACAGTTTGAGGACCCAGTGTTGGTACGGTATCGAGATGCAGCTCTTCGGGAGGAGAAGAGTCTATTCGAGGTAGCGCCTGATGGGGTGCTAAGATTTGAGGGCCGGTTGTGTGTTCCCGATGTGACAGGACTTCGTCAGCAGATTCTGGGGGAGGCACACAGTGCTCGTTATTCTATTCATCCGAGGTCGACCAAGATGTACCATGACCTCAGGTGTTTGTATTGGTGGGATGACCTGAAGAGGGACGTGGCAGGTTTTGTTGCACAGTGTCCTAATTGCCAGCAGGTCAAGGTCGAGCACCAGAGGCCCAGTGGATTATTGCAGGCTATTGAGATTCCGACTTGGAAGTGGGAGGTGATCAACATGGACTTTGTTACAGGGTTACCTCGTACTCAGAGGAAGTACGACTCCATTTGGGTTATTGTTGACAGGCTGACGAAATCAACCCATTTCCTTCCAGTCAGGACAACATTTTCGGCTGAGGACTATGCCAGATTATACATCAGAGAGATTGTGAGGCTGCACGGTGTCCCGGTGTCGATTATATCTGATAGGGGAGCCCAGTTTACGGCTAACTTCTGGAGGTCTTTCCAGAAGGGATTAGGGACTCAGGTGAGTCTCAGTACAACATTTCATCCTCAGACTGACGGGCAGGAAGAGCGTACTTGTTACACCCCGGAATTTCAGGATATGTTTATAAGGAAGTACGTGAGAACTAAAAAATGTTAAGACATGAGACGAGTAATATTTATCGGAATTATGGAATTGTCGGAAAACGAAATATTGCGATGAATGGAAGGGCGACACGTGTCACCCCTCCCTTTGTGGACTTGGATGAAATTGTCATGGTTAGAATGGTCATTTGACCATAATTTAAATCACCAAGTCTTGCAAAGACAAAGAGCTTGACATTGTCGACTTGTCAAATGCCACTTGGCTTGATCCTTGTGAAAAGCATCCTAACCACCCATTTGTTCTAATCTTGACCCTCCATCTTGTTATATATGTATACTAGTGCAAGACAAGCTTCAACACTTAGACAAATTTTACAAAAATCTTGAAGAACCCAAAGGGGTGCTCTCGGGTTTGCTATAGGGTTTCTAGAGAAATTTTTTGTTTGTTGTCCAATAATCTCCCCACTTTAAACCAAGGTTCCTAAGGGTATTGTAAGAGTATCTCAATAGAAAGATCCCGGAAAAATGGCGTTTTCGTATTAGTCGCAAGGCGGAAAGGTAAGGAGTTCTTCAACTTTGAAGTTGGAACTTGAAGATAAGTTCTTCATAAGTTTCTAAGAGTTGCTTGGAGTGGATTGGAACGTCGAAAAGAGGAGCTAAAGTTGATAAGGATCGACTTGTAAACTTGGATCATTTTTGGGCTAAATGAGGTATAATCTTCGTCTTACTTTTGTAATTGAAGATTTCATGTTATTATAAGTTAGAATTGATCATGTGATATGTGTTATGAAGTTTTATAAATGTTATGGAAGTTTGGAAGCTCAAATCCGAAAATGACATGTTAAGCCATTTGAAATTGAAATACAATTTGGTCGTTTATTAGAATCGTCGCATGTTACTTACTTGAAGATTATAGTAGTTATAATCGATTGCGACTTGATATCATGTTAGGCTAACAATTTGGATTGAAATGGAAATTGGATAAGAATTGATGTTATAGTATCTCAAGTTTGCCGAATTGGCCTAGTAAGTTGTATTAGTTTGATATCGTTTGTGGGCGGAATTTTACACGTCTAGTAGGCGTGTAATCCCCTATTGATTATTTGCATTGTTGGGCCTTAAATGTGGCGTGTTTGGTTATTGAATTCGGCCTTGAAAAAGGTGGCAGAGTATGTAGAAACAAAGGAAGTGATGTCCGATTTTCCGTAGAATTTAGTAGCTTTGCACTTGGAATATTCTACGTTTGAAACTAAAAGTTAATAAACGTTTGATGGTCATTATAGGTTGACATACTACGTACGACGAATTGGACTTAGCAATTGGATTAAATCGAAGAGGTATGTGGAACTTTCTTATCTCTTGAGCATGAATAGGTTGTAAATGTATAGTACGGTAGACGTACAAGATTTTGACAATCTAGGTCCATTTGATATCCTGGGCTTATTTTAAGAATGTCCAAGTTGATTGAGTTAGGGAATTAACTCACTTGTTAAATATTAAGGATATCTTGGTTTTCAAAAGTTAAGAGACTTTAAGTATGTTGAAAGTATTATTGATACTTGTTTTGTTGGAAAGTTTAAGTCTCTTGGTTATAAAGAAGTATGTAAGTTGCTAATGTATAAAGCTAGTATAACGGCTTTATGGGAAGTTGGTTATAATAGCTTTATGGAAAGTTAAAAAGAATGGTTCACTCTAAGTAATTTAAGTATGATAAATGACTTGTTTTAATGAAAGACAATTTGATTTTAAGGCATCAATTGCCTAAGGTTTTATAAGAAAAGGAGTCACTTGATTTAGAAACCTAACTTTATTTCTAAAGGTATTGTGACTTGTCTTGAAACGTAATTGCGACTTGATACTATGGTTAATAGTATCTTGGAAGTGTTATACTAAAAAGAGTCATTTGTTTTAAAGAGTAGAAGTATGTAGTACTTGGGTTAAATTCCCGGATCTTTATAAAAGACATGTTAGTGCCTTAAGTAAACTAAAATGAGAGTGTATGTGAACAAGAATAATAAGAAGTTAGGGGATTCTTAACTTGCTTATATATTGTGTGATAAGCCGGTAGTGCTTATGTTATGTATGATAGCCGGTTTTGTGCTAGTGGTATATTATTCATTACGGGGTCATTCCCCGGGTTTGTGGCATTTGCATATTCCGTGGATTTGCTACCCACGATGCGAGGAATACCTCATGCGAGTCCGCAAGGGCTTATGTGGGTGAAATAGTCCCATGCGGGCGGATACAACCTATGCGAGGAATACCTCATGCGAGTCCTCAAGGGCTTAGGCGGGTGAAATAGTCCCATGCGGGCTGATACAACCTATGCGAGGAATACCTCATGCGAGTCCGTAAGGGCTTATGCGGGTGAAATAGTCCTATGCGAGGAATACCTCATGCGGGTCCACGCGACCTATGCGGGTGAAATAGTCCAAGGAGTGGGATTGCTTAATGATCATCGCGGTGGTCCCGCTTTGATCGTGAGCTTCCTATTTTATATTGTAAGTATACTACTATTTACTCTCATTGTTAGTGTTATACCGTATTTCCGAGTATGTACGTGCGGAAAGATTGGAAAGAAGAAAGAGGTGATTTTTCCACGGAAAAGTTTAAGGAAAAAGGTTCGTTAATAGGAATTGATTCCGAATATTAGAGAATTATGGAATTTTATTTTCTAAATGGTCACAGAAATTTACTTGTTTTAGAGATTTTGGCCATTGTGGATATTTTCGAAGATGTTTTATTTTGGGGCAACAGGTGACACGGTCACCAAAATTTGTCCTTTTTAAATTTTATGATTTTTCCAACATTTTGATCTTTTGGCTCACGCTTGGCCCTATTGGTTCCTTGTTTTGTGCCTTGTTTTGGCCTTGTTTTGTGGCTTGTTTTGTGCCATGTTTTGTGGAGTAGGGTTAGGGTGCACTTGGCTTGATCAAGGCCTTACACTTGCCTTGTTCCTATAAATACCCTCTCTTTGAAGACTTCATTCATCCAAATCTTCCAAGTCTTGGAAACCCTCCTCCAGAGCCCTCTGAGGTCTCCTCTCCCCTTGCGAGCTGTAAAGGTAGTTGTTTTGATAATACCCCTTTGTGTGGTATAGAAATACTCTCCTAGTATTGTTATAATGCCCAAAATACCTTAGCCTTATAGTATTCCAAAAGTTACCTCTATAAGTAGAATACGAAATACTACCTTTGTCCTTTTTAGTCTCAAACCAGGAAATCTTCGGTTGTTTGGAGCTAAACCGATAATTTTGGGCTTATCGAGGTAAATATCTTATTGGAAATTACATAAGTGTTGAATATATAGTTGTTGTATACTATATATATAAAATCAACTTAGTATTTGACTTAAGCCCAAGAATAAAGGAGATTTACGCCGCGGGTGTGGAGGCCCAATTTTCGAGATCTAGATGTTAATTGGCCTTATAGGTCAAGTACTTGATCCACTTTGCTATTAGTCGACAATCGTCGCGAGGTATGTGAACCTCTTCCTATCTCTTCTAGCATGATATGTGTGAACTATGTAAGATGAATTGTATTTGATTGTTGTAAACATAAAGTGTTATAACGGCTTAAATACTTGTGGTTTTAAAAAGGTAATCACGGAATTATGTTTAATAAAGAAACTTGATGTATTTCAAAAGATTTATAAATCGGTAACACTTGGTTTTAAAGGTTTTAAAAAGAGTTATACTAGCTTTATGGGAGTTAGGTATAATGTCTTAAGAGAGGTAAAGAAAATGGATGTAAGAAGTTAAGAGACTTGATCTTATAAGATAAGAGACTTAACTTATTTTAATGTGAATGTTTGTGAAACCTCATTCGTGAGTAATGAGTACTTGGTTTTATTTAATGATAATGTTTTAATCGTGACGCATCAATAAAGGAAAATGTATTGAATAATGATGTATCGTATTAAAACCAAACCTCCATCTGCATAGAAACTAAGATGACAAAATGATATTACATTTTCTAGATCATGGGTAATAAGAATGTTGTAAACAAGAATAACCTACTCTCACGTGAGACTTATATTACTCAATTGTTCTGTGATTAAGTTTATGAACTATGAAACCATTTGAAAATGGAAAGCTTGAGTAATCAAACTAGGCAAACCGAACTTAGGAAAAGAATGTGTTACTTGATTTTGAAAAGGAATGTGGGTTTGTCATTCTAATACTACGGTGACTTTTATAAAGGTAATGGATCTCTTTAAAAGAACTTAACGTATGTAGTACTTTGGGGTTAAAAATTTTTGCCATAAAATGAAAGTACTTTGAGTCAGGTGAAACTTGTCTATGCTTGTTGTTGTTGTTGTGAAACCGCCTATGCTTGTTGTTGTGAAACTTGCCTATGCTTGTGATGATAGCCTTTGTTGTGCAAATGTGGTATTTCCTCGATAGAGGTCGGTTGACTTGTTGAGAACTTACTTGGACGGGCGGAGAAATTCTAGTGTTACTTTTGATAATCACTTTGGACATCTTCCATTTTGCTGATGTCTTTGGTTAATCGCTTGATATAGCATGTTTCCATTTTGATTATCGCCGATTTCCTTTGGACATCGCCCATTTGGAATGTTGTCTTATTGTTTCCTCATTTGGAATTTATTGTTTTATGCTTCCATTTGGATTCGGTTCTACACCGGCGCACTCCGCCCGGGCATTGGTATTATTGTTGCATCATGGACATGTCTACACCGGATTGATGTTATATTTGAGTGATGACTTATGTTTATAGACTAGTATGATTTCATTTATCTCATTTCAGCTGTTGAAAGGAGGCTTATCTTTGTATGTTTCCCCGAAAGGTTCTAAATCTTGGAGTGGTTGTAAAAGGATAACTTATGTATATATTATTATATCTCTCATTTCATGTTTAAAGTTTTTATTTCCGGTTCTCTCGATGTTGTATCTAGTCCTCGGAAAGTGAGTCTTGATTATCGTGTGTTGTGCACGGCTATAGGACATTTAGGATTGGTTTCATTCTTCTCATTGAAGGCAACAAACGCCTGTAGTGCAAAGAAGTAGCTACTAGTCGAGTTGTTAGGGCTTGTGCCGTATACCGTATAATGAACCTTAGAATATGTCACGTGAGTTAAAGATTTATATTATGTTTGACCCTTATCGAGTGGTAGTATACGTGGGATTTATTTGTGTGATAAGTCCTGAGATGGAAGTGGTAGCTTTCATGATGTGAAATAGTAAGATTGTTCCGATCGGGAACAAGAGTTTAGGACCATTTGGCGGGTCAACGTCACGAGGATGCTAGGCGTTTGTATGACCATCGATGAGTTGGTGGATATGTTCAAGATCGAAGTTAGTAGATGACCAAGGGTAGTGACTCGAAAGAGTTCGAGTGTTGATAGGGAGAAGGAAACGAGTATATTTTAGACCTCGTAAGGGGTTTTGTGATGATTAGAGGTGTTTGACTTGGGTTTAAGTATTGTGCGCTTGTTATTTTTTAGATTGTTTTCGGAATGTTTCGGAAGAATGTTATACGTATTTCGAAGAAAGAGGTGATTTTTCCACAAAGTTTCCGAAGGAAAAGGTTCGTTAATAGGAATGGATTCCCAGATTTGGTTTTCGGAAGTCCTTGAATATTAGAGAATTATGGAATTTTATTTTCTGAAATGGTCACGGAGAAATTTACTGGGGCCCACTTTGTTTTAGAGATTTTGGCCATCAGGATATTTTCTAAGATGTTTTATTTTGGGCGATAGGAGGTGACACGTGTCACCCCGCCAAACGCTGCATTTTCAGGAAAATTCGCTATGTCCTTTTTAAATTTTGCGGATTTTTCAACATTTTGGACGGTGACATGTGTCACCTAGATGTGGTTCACGATCTTTTGGCTCACGCTTGGCCCTATTGGTTCCTTGTTTTGTGCCTTGTTTTGGCCTTGTTTTGTGGCTTGTTTTGTGCCATGTTTTGTGGAGTAGGGTTAGGGTGCACTTGGCTTGATCAAGGCCTTACACTTGTTCCTATAAATACTCTCTTTGAAGACTTCATTCATCCAAATCTTCCAAGTCTTGGAAACCCTCCTCCAAAGTGGCCGGTCTCCTCTCCCCTCAGTCAGCTGGGTACCCCCAGCCTAGTTGTTTTAATACCTGTGGTATAGAAATACTCTCCTAGTATTGTTATAATGCCCAAAATACCTTAGCCTTATACCTGAAGTATTCCAAAAGTTACCTCTATAAGTAGAATACGGAAATACTACCTTTGTCCTTTTTAGTCTCAAGAAATCTTCATATTTAAGAAGTTGGTTAGAACTTCTAAGGGTTGTTTGGAGCGAGCTAAACCTTGCTCAGAGCGACATTAAACTCGGATAATTTTGGGCTTATCGAGGTAAATATCTTGTCCCTATTGTAATTGGAAATTACTGTTGAATATATAGTCATGTATACTATATATATAAAAAACTTAGTATTGTGGCAATGTCTTTTGACTTAAGCAGAATAAAGAACTTGTATAGTATTGCGGTGTAGTAGAATTGTACACGAGATTATGGAACGTTGAGATCTAGATGTTAATAACGTGGCCTTATAGGTCAAGTACTACGGCTTGGGAGTAGCGGCGGTTTGAGGTACTTGGAGCGTTTTGCTATTAGTCGACAATCGCCGCGAGGTATGTGAACCTCTTCCTATCTCTTCTAGCATGATATGTGTGAACTATGTAGTGTGTGAATTGTATTTGATTGTTGTAAAACATAAAGTGTTATAACGGCTTTATGGGAAGTTGGTTATAACACTTTATGTAGGTAAGAAAATACTTTGTGGTTTTAAAAGGTGAATTATAATCGCTTGTTTAATAAAGAAACTTGATGTATTTCAAAAGATTTATAAATCGTTTTGAAGGAGAGTAACACTTGGTTTTAAAGGTTTTAAAAGAGTTATACTAGCTTTGGGGAGTTAGGTATAATGTCTTAAGAGAGGTAAAGAAAATGGTTTACTGATGTAAGAAGTTAAGAGACTTGATCTTATAAGATAAGAGACTTAACTTATTTTAATGTGAATGTTTGTGTGAAACCTCATTCGTGAGTAATGAGTACTTGGTTTTATTTAATGGGATAATGTTTTATTTGAAATCGAATGTATCGTAATAAAGGAAAATGTATTGAATAATGATGTATCGTATTAAAACCGAGAAACCTCCATCCGCATAGAAACTAAGATGAGACAAAATGATATTACATTTTCTAGATCAAGAATGTTGTAAACAAGAATAACCTACTCTCACGTGAGACTTATATTACTCAATTGTTCTAAAAAGGAATCAAGTGATTAAGTTTATGAACTATGAAACCATTTGAAAATGGAAAGCTTGAGTAATTGAAACTAGGCAACCGAACTTAGAAAAGAATGTTGTTACTTGATTTTGAAAAGGAATGTGGGTTTGTCATTCTAATACTGTGACTTTATAAAGGTAATGGACCTCTTTAAAAGAACTTAACGTATGTAGTACTTGGGGTTAAAACCCGATTTTTGCCATAAAATGAAAGTACTTTGAGTTGTGTGAAACTTGTCTATGCTTGTTGTTGCGAAACTTGCCTATGCTTGTTGCCTATGCTTGTTGTTGTGAAACTTGCCTATCTTGTGATGATAGCCTTTGTTGTGCAAATGTGGTATTTCTCGATGTTGACTTGTTGAGAACTTACGAGAAATTCCATAATAGTGTTACTTTTGATAATCACTTTGGACATGCGCACGTATGCTTCCATTTTGGTTGATGTCTTTGGTTAATCGCTTTGGATATAGTATGTTTCCATTTGATTATCGCCATGATTTCCTTGGACATACCGACACGATGCGTAGCGCGGGTATGCGTCCATTTGGAATGTTGTCTTATTGTTTCCTTTGACATCATTTGGAATCTTGTCTTATTGTTTCTATGCTTCCATTTGGATTTGTTGTTGATGTCGGCATTGGTATTATTGTTGCATCATGGACATGTCTACACCGGATTGATGTTGTGGGCGTGAGACCCATAGTTATATTTGAGTGATGACTGAGGCGTGAGTCCTCGATCGACATGTTTATGTTGTGAATCGTAGTTTGTTATCATACATGTCTCCCGCTTTATATAGACTAGTATGATTTCATTTACGATATTTACGCTTCACATACTGATCTCATTTCAGTGTTGAAAGCTCCGTTCCTTCGGAGGCTTATCTTTGGTATGTTTGAGTTGTAGGTTCTTGTACATTAGTTGTGTAAATCTTAAGTGCTGCAGAATCGCTGCAAGAGGGGTTGTAAAAGGATAGTCTTATGTATATATATACTTATTATATCTCTCATTTCATGTTTAAAGTTTTTATTTTTCTCTCGATGTTGTATCGGTCCGGTTTTTTTAGTAAGGCAATCGTAATCGTTAATTGAGTTATCATACTTCTCGGTTTATTATAGATCGATGATTTCATTACTGATTTCTTTCACATATTTGGTACATGTCAGATCGACCTCTCGGCCGCGTTCATGCCGCAGTAGAGTCTGTTCTGCTGATCCTCGCTCTAGATCACTTTGTTCACCGTTGAGAAGCTCCTTTATTCCGGAGGCTTATCCCTGGTATTGTCGATTGTTGTACATTCAGGGGTATGGCGCGGCCCTGTCCCGCCAGAGTTGTTATTCTTAGAGGTCTGTAGTCACATTGTGGTTTGGGATGTAAAGAAAAAAAATGTACTATTTTATTGTGTATATTGTACGGAAGGTGGCCTTATCGGCTAGCCTGTTATTGTTTTATGTTTAAGCATTTTATAAGTTGTGTATGTTCACCGCTATTCTCTCGATGTATATCAGAAAGGGTGCCGTGTAGGGCACGATCCGCGCCCGGTCGGGTCGTGACAAAAGTGGTATCAAAGCAGTTAGTCCTCGGAAAGTGTCTACAGACCTTGTCTAGTAGAGTCTTGATTATCGGTGTGTTGTGCACCACATCTATAATCAGGAGGCTGCAGTACATTTAGGATTGGTTTCCATTCTTCTCACTCTGAGATCGTGCGATAGAGCTGTATGGTTAGGGTCGTCTCTCCCTAACAAGTTACGTTGTTTGCAGCTACGAGAAAGGCAGCAGTGACCCAGAAAAGATTATGTGGATTGCGTATCCAGGTTGGTAATGTTTGTAGTATAGTTGGTATTGTGACATACAACTATACGGATTTATGTATGAGGGTCAGACGCGTGTTGCCTAGAATGATTTTAGATTACCAGGACTTGGTAAGGACTAATAAATACCGGGAAGGTATGAAACAGTTTAATGAATTCTCGTCGAGGTTTTACGTACTAATTTGAGATAATTAGGAAATGATGAGCTGTCTGAAAAGGTAATGGACCCTTAAGAAGTTATTATTAAGGGAATTAATGGAAGGCTATGTTAATAGATATAGCTACGTAGTAGAATTTCGAGAACGGTACGGGTGAGATCCGTATGGAGTAAGTATGGTGGTTGTGGTCAAGACAACACGATTATGGTATTACGATAAGTTTTGTACCCGTTTACGGGGGGACTGATAAGTTAGTCTTGGAGCATGGAAATTGTGAGCCTAGGAACGTTGATAACCACCGAGACCTTAGATATATAAGGCCTTCTCGGGTAGTAAAGTTAAGACAGACCAATGAAAAGAGTTAAATACGACGCCGAGTCGGGTTGGGGATCTATTGAGGGTCGCCCCATAGCTTGAAATGAAATGGGATCAGTTGGTAGTAGTCCCGCTACGTGACAGGGTCACGAGGGTGCAAGGCCCAAGTTTAGCTAATCATTTTACGGGTTCGTGGACGTGTTCCACCGGAACCAGGTTGTGAGAGCTGGAATGGGCCTTATATTATTTAATTTTGTAACTCCAAATAGTGGAGGCCAGAGTTAGTATGGAATTTATGTACGTATGCTAGTATAAGTTTGGGAGTACGGAAAGAGTACGACCAGTGAAAAAGAGAGCAACCAAGTGTAAAGAAATAAAGCCTGAATCTATGAGAACCTTTCGAGGAGACTACACCCGTGAGTGTTGGGTGGTAGCTGAGCGGGTAGATAATTGCTGGTAAAGATACAGTCGTTGGACCTAGCGGACCTAGCAGAGTCATATGATGACGTTGAGGTCATTATGAGTACGGACTAGTTGGCCTCTTATTATGCCAACGTGGACTACAGAAGAGAGATTGGTTAAGTACCAGTTCCCGATAAGCCGGTTATCGAGTGGAAAGGAAGAGAAGTGGTGATAACCAGTGAATTATCCTTCCTTCTTTGACATTGTTGATTTTATTAAGTCTGTGTGACTTGTTCATTTGAGGTAAATTGACGCAAAAGTAAGTAATAATTGAATTTGAAGGAATTTATGTTAAGTTGCCCTTGGAGGTACTTGGAGTTGGTTTGGTGTGGCGGTCGGGCCACGACCTTCCTGATAAATTCGGAAAATGTGCAAGGCATGAATAAAATAAGTATGAGTCTTTGCAGGCAGAGGGCATGTTATACCCGTATTTCGGAGTATGTACGTGGGAATACGTCTGAAAGGTTAGCCTTAAAAGCTAGGCTTGGACGAAAATAATTGGGCACAACTCACAAAGCGAATAGTTTTCCACGAACGTTTCCACGGCCGTAGGATAAATTCCGCTATGTCATTTCTAATTTTTGCGGATTTTTACGAGAGACGTAACACTTTGGACCAACGAGAGGCGACACTTGCCACCCTCTCATTGGTGGACTTGTCACGCAATAGGGCGAATGGATGACCATCCTTGTCATAAAGTTGGTTAGATATTTGTGTGCAAGTTGGCTAGGTACACTTGCCCTAATCTTGACCTTACACTTGCCTAGCACTTGGCTAAATCTTGGCCATTGGTTGTCCATGTCTTGACCTATAAATACCCCTCTTGAGATGAAGAGTTCTTCATCCACAAAAGCTTTCCAAGACTAAAAATCCTTCCCTCTCCTTTGTAAGCAATTCGTCCAACACCCCCTCCCTCGAGAAGCTTGGCCGAGGCTACCCCACCCCAGCCTAGCCGAAACCTACCCCTCCCTTGGTAGAAAAGTTGCCTTCTAGTATTGTTATAATGCCCAATTTAACCTAGCCCAAATCCCTTAGTACTTAGTAGAAGTTGTGGGAAACTTCTAAGGATTCTTGGAGCGCCTTGGAGCTTTGGATTAGGAGCTAAACCTCGCTCAGGATCGACTTTTTACTTGGATATTATTGGGCTTATCGAGGTAAATAAACTTACCCTTCTTTTATTATTAGAGAATATATACTGTAGAAGTATAAGAATAAGTATAAATACTTAGAAGAGTATTAAAGAATAGAATTGAACTGTACTCACGTAGGACTGTTTTCACAGTAGACTCATATAGCTCACCGGGTAGGGTTGTGCTGCCCGACTTTCCGTAGGATTGTGAACCCTCTGTTTAGAATGACCTTCAGATTAGTCTAGACTTTGATAGATGTCTGTGACTATTATAGTGACTCTGCGCGACATATTCAATCAAGGGTGGTTTTCGCTGAGAAGGTATGTGATTCTTCCTATACTCCTGAGCATGATATTTTAATTATATATATAGTACGGTAGACGTACATATGATAATCGGCAATGTCTTTTGACTTAAGCCTGAATAATAAGAACCTTGAAGTATGTCAAAAGAATAATGAATCATTAACAGTTGGTGTTAGAACAAAAGCTTAAGAGTTATACTAGCTTTATGGGAAGTAGGTATAACAACTTAAGAATGATAAAAGGAACTGTTTACTTGTTTGTTTATAAAAGCCTTGTATTGATTTACATTAAGTGTAGTAAGATTGGTTGATAGGTAGACATACTATGATGCTGCATGTGTTAAATGCCTTGTAATGTGTGAAAGGGGGTCATTCTTGCTGCGCTTACGTTGCTAACCGGTAAGTCCGTTGTACTGTTATTGTATCACCTACCCCCTTGACTTGTTATACCGAGGGCTTGCCACCCTTGATGCGGGTCTATACGGCCTATGCGGTCTATGAGACTATGCGGAGCTGCGGTATGCTCTAGGATTGATCATTCGGGTGTTTAGCCCGACGCGGGATGCCCTATGCGGTCCATGGACTATCGCGGTCTTTGAGGCTATGCGGATCGCGAAGTCCGGGAGAATACCGGCTAGCTACCCCGACGCGGGAATACCTCATGCGGATCATGTGTGACCTATGCGGATCGCGGAAGTCGAGGACTAGGCACGCGAGAATGATACTATGGGCGGGCCTTGCTTCGATCATTCGCGCCTAGATTAGACTGCTACGCTTTTCCTATTATCGTTATTGTTGTGATGTGCACTATGTGCAATTGAATCGAATGTAATTGTGAAAAGGTTTTAAATACTTTGATTTCATTTAAAGTACTTTATAGTTTCACATACTTGGTACTGTTGTCTCGACCTTCTGAGGCCGCGTTAAATGCCGCAGGCGGGCAAGCAGTGCTAGATCCAAATCCTTAGGATCTTTACATTGGTGTCGGGAGCTCCGTCTCCTCCGAGGCTCTACTTTGGGTATGATCTCCCGTATTGTAGATAGTTTTGTACATGCAGTGGTATGGCGGGCCCCGTCCCGCCATAGTTGTTTACTTCCTTAGAGGTCTCAGAGTACTATTGTGCATTGGGATGTAATCGCAAAACTTGAGTTATTTATATTATGCCGAAAGGCAAGCTTTTCATCGATAAAGCTGCTTCGCTTTACTATGTTTCTGTCTTGTTTTATATTTCCGGTTACTCGATGTATGGCTACTGGTGCCGGTAAGGCACGATCCACGGCCCGAACAGTCGTGACAAAAGTGGTATTAAGCGATTAATCCTCGGAAAATGTCTACTGCACCGTATCTAGTAAGTCTTGATTATCGGTGTGTTGTGCACCACACCAATAATCGTGAGGCTATAGGATATTTAGGATTGGTTTCCATTCTTCTCATTACGAGATCGTGCTTTAGAGCGTGTTATAGGTTGGACCTCTAACGCATTCCTTTCTATGTATATGCCTCGCGTAAGGCAACCCGCCAGGCGGCAAGGCAGAGGAGGCGCTAGCAGACACCCAGAGTCACGAGGGCTCGGGCCCGTCTATACCGAGACGGCGAGTTCTATGGCGCCCGGCCCCCAAAGAGACCACAGCACCCACACCTCCCGCCCCACACCGGGCGGAGGAGTTAGGTACAAGGAGATGGCCCACTTTTGGCTAAAGTGTGGCCCGACACGAGAGAGGCTGGATCACGCGCATTCAGCCTCGACCAGTCGCACCCGTAGTGCACCCGAGGGCAGATAGTTTGAGACTACGGGACTTCCTTAGTTGTAGCCCGCCAGAGTTTTATGGATCGAGGCCGGAGGATGATCCGCAGGAGTTCATCCGTCAGCTGCAGAGGATTATGCGGTGTCGTGGCTTCGAGATCGAGTCTGCGGACATTCGGTTCGCATCGGCTGCGTGATACCGCAGTCGATTGGTTTGATTCATGGGAGCTTTCCCGGGGAGAGCATGCACCTCCAGCAGTATGGGATGAGTTTTCAGAGGCTTTTCTCACACACTTCTTGCCTCCGCAGATGAGGAGGGCACGATCTGACAGATTTTTGTTACTGAGGCAGGGAGGACGCACAGTTAGAGAGTACAATGTCGAGTTTGATTCATCGCTCGATATGTTCCTGCACCGTAGCGAATATGGAGGACCGGTGCATCGCTACGTCACCGCTGAAACGACTATATGGCCGAAGTCTTGCGCGTGTGTCCTTCACCCGAGCATGGACATTACGTATGCAGCTCATGCATTGGGATGCGGAGAGCGTAGAGACCGCCGGTAGACCGATATCGCCAGCAGAAGGCGCCGGGGCGCCGGTTCTTTTGGTGGTTCTCGGGGTGGGCGACGCCAGAAGTCGATTTGCACCACACCGCTCGAGCACTCCTACATCATTTTCGATACCCAGAGCGATGGGGCGTCGGGCCCCAGGACTTCGGATTTCCAGGGTAGCAAGGGTGCTAACCGTTCGAGGTCTGTTCAGTGTGCCCGTTGTGGTAGATTCCATTCTGGGAGCTGTTATGCTACTACGGGAACTTGCCATACTTGTGGCCGCAGGTCATTTCGCGAGTTTGCCCGACCGTGGCGCGGGGTAGGCCCGGCTACAGGTCTGCCGCTTCTTCATCCCCGACAGTTACTCGCCCCGGAGGGCAGGGTACTCAGAGATCAGCAGGTCGCGCAGAGGTCGTGGGCGCAGTTCGATTCTAGCGGTCCTCAGAACCGCATTTATGTTTTGTCCAGCCGACAGGATCAGGAGGCCTCACCTGATGTCGTCACAGGTACCTTATCAGTTTCTGGGTTTGATGTATATGCTTTGATAGATCCGGTTCTACTGGTCCTATATATCTCCCCTTGTTGCTAGTAGAATAGGGATAGAGCACGAGTCCATGGACCTTTCGAGGTAGCTACGCCTGGTGATTCGGTGGTAGCTCGGCGGGTATATAGAGCTTGTCCTGTGACCATTTACGCGTCGGACCCTGGCCGACTTGATAGAGTGGAGATGATTGACTTCGACGTGATTATGGGGATGGATTGGCTAGCTTCGCTACGCCAATGTAGACCGCAGAGAGAGTAGTGCGGTTCAGTTTCTGAGGCGAGCGGTTGTCGAGTGGGAGGAGCGCGGTATCGCCGAGAGGTAGGTTTATTTCCTACCTCAAGGCTAGGAAGATGGTGCGAGAGGGTATATCTACCATCTCGTTCGGTGTTTGATCTGAAGGCTGCGGTACCAGATTTTGATCGCCCAGTGAGTCACGAGTTCCCGAGGCGTGTTTCAGGGCGACCTCCGGGTATCCTCCCGAGAGGAGATCGAGTTTTGTATAGATGTCCGCGGACACTCGGCCTATTTCCATTCCGCCATACGAGGATGGCACTGCCGAGTTGAGAGAGTTGAAGGAGCGGTGAGTGATTTGTTGGAGAAGGGTTTCATCGACCTAGTGTTTCTCCCCGGGCGCCGTATTGTTCGTGAAGAAAAGAAGGGCGACGCCGCGCATGTGTGTTGATTACTGCGGTGAACAAGGTGACCATTAAGAACGGATACCCTCTTCCCGGGATTGATGATTTGTTCGATCGATCAGGCGCGAGATGTTTTTCCAAGATTGATCTACGATCGGGCTATCATCGAGTTCGAGTTAGAGGTGGATGTCCCTAGGATCGCATTCCGACCCAGACGCATTATGAGTTCGTGGTCATGTCTTTTGGGTTGACGATGCTCCGTGGTATTCATGGAGTTGATGAACCGAGTGTTCAAACCATTTTTGGACACGTTTGTGATAGTGTTCATTGATGATATCTTGGTTTATTCTCGCCAGAGCAGGAGCATGCGAGCATTTGATGGCGTCTTGTGATTCTCGGGATCAAGAATGTATGCGATGTTTTCCAAATGTGAGTTTTGGTTGACTTCGGTGGCTTTTCTTGGGTACATTGTCGGGGCTGATGGCATTCGAGTGGATACGCCAAGATCGGCGATCGAGACTTTGGACCTACTACTCCGGCGAGGTTCGCGATTTCGGGCCTTGCGAGATATTATCGGTTCGTAGAAGTTTGCTTCTATCTACGCACCATTGACTAGGTGACTCGGAGCGCTAAGTTTGATGGATCATGCGTGTGGCGGGGTTTCAGCTAAAGGAGAGATCGGCGACCGCCCGCTTCTTACTCTTCACGAGGTCCGATGGTTACGTGGTGTATTGTGATCGTCGGGCATCGGGTTGGGATGTGTGTTGATGCAGCGGGCGAGTTATAGCATACGCGTCCCGGCTTAAGATACACGAGGAACTACCCCACCCATGATTTGAGCCGGCGCGGTGATTCACGCTTTGAAGATCCGAGGCACTATTTGTATGGGGTTCACGTGGATATTTATACGCACCACAAGAGCCTCCAAGATATCTTCACCGAGGAGCCGAACCTACGGCGAGACGGTGGTTAGAGTTGTTGAAGGACTATGGCGTCGATATCCTGTACCACCCGGGAAGGCCAATGTTAGGCGATACGCTTAGTCGTAGGTCGATGGGAGTCTATCGAGGTGCGGCGCAGAGGAGGGGCATGGTTCGTGATTTGCATCGACTAGCGAGCCTTGGTGTCCGCTTGATTGATTACGATAGCGATGGGGTTAGAGTTCGTGAGGTTGCCGAGTCTTCCATCGTCGGCGAGGTGAAGAGGCAACACCGAGGATCCGGCTTTGATTCGATATCGTGATACGCCTTACGTGAGGCAAGGGTCCTTTTGAGGTAGCACCGATGGGGTGCTAAGGTTTGAGGGCGTTGTGTGTTCCGGATGTTTGAGGACTTGTGTGAGTTCTTGGGAAGCACACACAAGCGTTACTCTATCCATCCGTGGTCGACCAAGATGTACCACGACCTTAGATCCGTGTATTGGTGGGATGGTTTGAAGAGGGCGTTGCGAGTTCGTAGCTCGATGCCCGTGTTGTCGCAGTGAAGGTAGAGCACCGGAGGCACGGTGGTTTATTACTGCGATAGAGATCCCGACCGGAAGTGGGAGGTAATCAACATGGACTTCATCACGGATTGCCTCGCACTCGGAGGAGACATGATTCTATATGGGTTATCGTCGACGGTGACGAAATCAGCCCACTTTCTTCCGTCGGACGACTTTTGGTGAGGATTATGCCGACTTTACATCCGAGAGATCGTCGGTCGCATGGGTCCCTATTTCGATCATATCCGGCAGGAGCCCGGTTCACGCTAACTCGAGGTCCTTCCGGAGGGGTTTAGGGGACGCAGTGAGCACGAGTAATCGCATTTCATCCACAGACGGACAGCAGAGCGCACTATCCGGACTGCGAGGATATCTGCGAGCCTGTGTTATTGACTTCGTGGGTAGCCGAGGATCACTTGCCGGTAGAGTTCACAGATAATAACAGCTACCACTCTAGCATTCGGATGGCGCCGTATGAGGCTTTGTATGGGAGGAAGTGCGGTCGCCGATAGCATGGTTCGATGTGGGCGAGTACGATTAGTGGGACCAGACTTGGCGCAGTGCGATGGATAAGGTGAAGCTTATCCGAGGCGCTATTGACACCGTGAGTCGGCGAAGTCGTATGCAGATCATCGGCGTCGACATCCGAGTTCGCGATTGATGATTGGGTTTTCTGAAGGTGTCACCCATGAAGGGTGTGATGAGATTCGGGAAGAAGGAAAACTCACCAAGGTACATTGGGCCGTTCGATTGTCCGCAGTAGGCAAGGTTGCTATGAGTTGGATCTGCCGTCCGATCTGGAGGCGGTGCATCCGGTTTTTCACGTATCTATGCCGGCGAGATGTATCGGGGATCCATCTAGTGGTACACCCGATTGGCGATGTCGGTGTCAGGGGTTATCGTATGAGGAGATTCCCATGGCGATAGTCGATCGTCGAGTTAGGCGTCTGCGACCAAGGGCGTGGCTTCCACAAAGTCTTGTGGCGAACGAGCTCGGGAGGAGATGGCGTGGAAGCCGAGGATGGCATGAGGCGTATATCTCACCTATTCCCACACCTCCGGTAATTCCTTCCTACTTATAAATTTTCGTTATCGTTTGCCTAAGTGTTGTTTAGTGGCCGTGTGTGGCATTTGCAATCATTTAAGTTATGAAGAACCTTATCGTTATCTGCTTTGGGAAGGAACATTCGGACGAATGTTTCTAAGGGGAGAATGTTATACCCGTATTTCGGTATATGCGTAGGAATACGTCTGAAAGGTTAGCCTTAAAAGCTAGGCTTGGGCGAAAATAATTGGGCACAACTCACAAAGCGAATAGTTTTCCGACGAAACGTTTCCACGACTTTCGTAGGATAAATTCGCTATGTCATTTCTAATTTTTGCGGATTTTTCCGAGAGGCGTAACACTTTGGACCAACGAGAGGCGACACTTGCCACCCTCTCATTGGTGGACTTGTCACGGCAATAGGGCGAATGGATGACCATCCTTGTCATAAAGTTGGTTAGATATTTTGTGTGCAAGTTGGCTAGGTACACTTGCCCTAATCTTGACCTTACACTTGCCTAGCACTTGGCTAAATCTTGGCCATTGGTTGGCCATGTCTTGACCTATAAATACCTCTTGAGATGAAGAGTTCTTCATCCACAAAAGCTTTCAAGACTAAAATCCTTCCCTCTCCCTTTGTAAGCAATTCGTCAACACCCCCTCCCTCGAGAAGCTTGCCGAGGCTACCCCACCCCTAGCCTAGCCGAAACCTACCCCTCCCTTGGTAGAAAAGTTGCCTTCTAGTATTGTTATAATGCCCAATTTAACCTAGCCCAAATCCCTTAGTACTTAGTAGAAGTTGTGGGAAACTTCTAAGGATTCTTGAGCGCTGAGCTTTGGATTAGGAGCTAAACCTCGCTCAGATCGACTTTTACTTGGATATTATTGGGCTTATCGAGGTAAATAAACTTACCCTTCTTTTATTATTAGAGAATATATACTGTAGAAGTATAAGAATAAGTATAAATACTTAGAAGAGTATTAAAGAATAGAATTGAATCAGATTTCACGTGGGATTTGTTTTCACATGAACTCATATAGCTCTCCCAGGGTTGTGTTGCCCGACTTTCCGTAGGATTGTGAACCCTCTGTTTAGAATGACCTTGATTAGTCTAGACTTTGATAGATGTCTGTGACTATTATAGGTGACTCTGCTTGCGACATATTCAATCAAGGTGGTTTTCATGAGAAGGTATGTGATTCTTCCTATACTCCCGAGCATGATATTTTAATTATATATATAGTACGGTGACGTGCATATGATAATCGGCAATGTCTTTTGACTTAAGCTGAATAATAAGAACCTTGAAGTATGTCAAAAGAATAATGAATCATTAACGGTTGGTGTTAGAACAAAAGCTAAGAGTTATACTAGCTTTATGGGAAGTAGGTATAACAACTTAAGAATGATAAAATGAACTGTTTACTTGTTTTTATATAAAAGCCTTTTATTTCTTTCATTTAATTGTAGTAAGATTTGTTGATATGTAGACATACTATGATGATGCATGAGTTAAATGACTTGTAATGTGTGAAAGGGCTTCATTCTTGCCGCGCTTACGCTAACCTGAAGTCCGTCAGATCGTTATTGTATCACCTACCCTCGACTTGTTATACCGAGGGCTTGCCACCGCTTGATGCGGGTCTATACGGCCTATGCGGTATATGAGACTATGCGGAGCTGCGGTATGCTCCTGGATTGATCATTCCGGGTGTTTAGTCCGATGCGGGTGATGCCCTATGCGGTCCATGGGACTATGCGGTCTTTTGAGGCTATGCGGTGCTAAGTCCGGAGGGTACCGGGCTAGCTACCCCGATGCGGGAATACCTCATGCGAGTGCATGTGTGACCTATGCGGATCGCGAAGTCGAGACTAGGCACCTTGAGAATGATACTATGGGCGGTTGGCCTTGCTTCGATCATTCGCGCCTAGATTAGACTATTACGCTTTTCCACATCGTTATTGTTGTGATGTGGCACTATGTGCAATTGAACTGAATGTAATTGTGAAAAGGTTTTAAATACTTTGATTTCATTTAAAGTACTTTATAGTTTCACATACTTGGTACCTGTTGTACTGACCTCCTTCGGGGGGCTGCGTTCATGCCGCAGGTAAGGGCAAGCAGGTGCTAGATCCACATCCTTAGGATCTTTACATTGGTGTCAGGAGCTCCATCTCCTCCGGAGGCTCTACTTTGGGTATGATCTCCTGTATTGTAGATAGTTTTGTGCCAGTGGTATGGCGGCCCCGTCCCGCCATAGTTGTTTACTTCCTTAGAGGTGCAGTAGTACTATTATGCAGTTGGGATGTAATCGCAAAACTTGAGTTATTTATATTATGCCGAAAGGCAAGCTTTTCATCGATAAACTGCTTCGCTTTACTATGTTTCCTGTCTTGTTTTATATTTCCGCTGGTTACTCTGATGTATGGCTACTTGGGTGCCCCGGTAAGGCACCAGTCACGGGCCCCGGAACGGGTCGTGACAGGGCATCTTTGGTAGGTTTTGAAAATCTACATGACTTTAAGGCGGTGCGTGATGATTAGATATTTATTGGACCGCAAGAGGACCCTGTGATTAGGGTTGTGACTCCAAGGAAAATTTTAAAAAAGGAGATAAGTTCTTCCCCACGTAAAGGACGCTTTACGTATTCGGGTCATGTACCCATGATTGTTAGACGCAGGATATGAGACTGGTAAGGTCTTCGGTATCGTCATGCCATAGGTTACAGTTGTAGATAACCGTGGGAAAAGTGTTGTGTTGGGGAAATTAAGAACGACGTACGAATTGGTCGAGGAAGTATCGGAAAGATATAAATGCAGGATGTACGCTTGTATGAAACTGTACGATTATGAATCAAGATAGAAGTTTTTTTTTTGCTAATAATAAGCATAAGGTAAGGTTATGACCAGAATGATAAAGGAGAATACGACTATGGTTATGTAAGTTGCACGAGATATGATTACCCCAGACTAGTGTA
Organism: Przewalskia tangutica; assembly: GCA_029844215.1. Taxonomy (NCBI): domain Eukaryota; kingdom Viridiplantae; phylum Streptophyta; class Magnoliopsida; order Solanales; family Solanaceae; genus Przewalskia; species Przewalskia tangutica. The sequence goes on from CM056719.1 coordinate 89,809,635, forward strand.
AGACCATTAGTAAATAATGGGCAGTGAGAACACCTCGAGGAAAGGTGGTAGCATCGGGTTACTTCTTGACGAGATCAAGGAAATCTCCCCCCCTAAATTATGATTGACAGGAAGTCTTAGCCAGGAGGCAAGAAAAAGAATTAATTCTAAGTTGGTGACCAAGTTTGGTTGCAACAGAGAAAAGGGAAACAGGAACCATAAGTGAGATTAAAGATACCCGAATATTTCGCAGGAATAAGAAAGACTTTCAGTTATTGGAAGATAAGCTGACCACGACTATAGTTCTAACCCCTCCTGTGAGACTAGAGGGTTAAGTTATTATGATAACACGTTGGGTGTTGGGCTAGGTTGTGTGCTGACGCAACCCGATCAGGATAGAGCCTAGGCTTTTCCCGGTAGTTAGGGAAGCAGGAAAGGAAATTACGCCACTTACGATTTAGAGCTGGCAGCAGTTAAATCATGCCTTGAAGATTTGGGGGCATGACGTATATTCAGACTTCATGTGGATATTTGTGCAGACCACAAAAGCCTCTGGTATATCTGCAGAATGAGGCAGTAGAAGTTGCGACAGCGACGATGGTTAGAGTTATTCAAGGATTGTGATATCGATATCCGATACCACCCAGGGAAAGCCAAGACAGTTAAAGATACTCTTTGTCGTGGATCTGGCGGTAGTCCGCGGATGGGCAGCCATATAGACAGGACGTGGTCCGTGAGATTCATCAGCTACCGAGCCGGGGGATTCGATCATTTGTTTCCAAGGTTAATGAAGTTTAGATCCAAGAGGTTGCCGAGTCTTTCTTCGTTGAGGAAGTAAAGAGGCGACAGTATGAGGATCCAGTTATGATACGGTATCGAGATACGGCTCTCCAAGAAGAGAAGAGCCTGTTTGGGTAGCACCGGATGGGGTGCTGTGAGATGAGGATAGATTGCGTGTACCCGATACTGCAGGACTAGTCAGCAGGTCTTAGGGAAGGTACGCAATGCTTATTTTTTTCTAATTGTTCGGGGTCGACTAAGTTGTGTCGTGACCTCAGATGTATGTATGGGTAAGATGATCGGAAAAGGGACATAGCGGAGTTTACTGCTTAGTGTCCGAGTTAGTAGCAAGTCTTGGTTGAGCACCAGAAGCCCAGTGGGCTATTACAGGCGATTTAGACCCCGACTCAGACTTGGGAGGTAATTAAAATGGATCTTGTTACAGGGTGACATCGTACTCAGAGGAAGTGCGACTCCCTGGGGGTCATGGTAAATAGGCTGACGAAACCAGCTGTGTTCTTCCGGTTAGGACCACTTACTCGGCTGAGGTTCGTGCTAGCTTTTATAGCAGGGGGATTGTGAGACTGCACGGGGTTCCTACGTTTATGATGTCAGACAGATGAGCTCGATTATAGATAACTTCTGGAGGTTTTTCAGAAGGGTTTTAGGGACACAGGTGAGTCTCAGTGTTGCATTACACCTCGCATCGGACGATGACAGCGTACTATCCAGGCACTTGAGGATAGGTTGCGGGCCTGTGTTCTTGATTTCAGAACTATCCGGGAGGGTTAATTGCCTCTTGTTGTGTTACGTACGATAATAGATACCCTTCCAGTATTCAGATGACCCTGTATGAGGCCTTGTATGTAAGAAAGTGTAGATCGCCGGTTGGATGGTTCGACATAGGCGAGGTTCAGTTATTTGGTCCAGACTAGATTCACGGCGTGGATAAGGCGAAGCTTATCCAGAAAAGATTATTAGTAAGCTTAGAGTCAGCAGAAGCTTTATGCAGATAACCGGCGTTAGACACGTGGGGTTCAACTTGACATTTTAGTATGAGCATTGTTATGTGGCCACGTGTGGCATTATTGGTATTTAGGGGTTGTAAAAGAAGACTATGTCACTATCTTTAAGTATGACTCCCGAAAGAACATTCTGGGATGAATGTTTCTAAGGGGGGAAGAATGTTACACCCTGGAATTTCAGGATATGTTTATAAGGAAGTACGTGAGAACTCAAAAATGTTAAGACATGAGACGAGTAATATTTATCGGAATTATGGAATTGTCGGAAAACGAAATATTGCGACGAATGGAAGGGCGACACGTGTCACCCCTCCCTTTGTGGACTTGGACGAAATTGTCATGGTTAGAATGGTCATTTGACCATAATTTAAATGACCAAGTCTTGCAAAGACAAAGAGTTTGACATTGTTGACTTGTCAAATGCCACTTGGCTTGATCCTTGTGAAAAGCATCCTAACCACCCATTTGTTCTAATCTTGACCCTCCATCTTGTTATATATGTATACTAGTGCAAGACAAGCTTCAACACTTAGACAAATTTTACAAAAATCTTGAAGAACCCAAAGGGGTGCTCTCGGGTTTGCTATAGGGTTTCAAGAGAAATTTTTTGTTTGTTGTCCAATAATCTCCCCACTTTAAACCAAGGTTCCTAAGAGTATTGTAAGGGTATCTCAATAGAAAGATCCCGGAAAAATGGCGTTTTCGTATTAGTCGCAAGGCGGAAAGGTAAGGAGTTCTTCAACTTTGAAGTTGGAACTTGAAGATAAGTTCTTCATAAGTTTCTAAGGGTTGCTTGGAGTGGATTGGAACGTCGAAAAGAGGAGCTAAAGTTGATAAGGATCGACTTGTAAACTTGGATCATTTTTGGGCTAAATGAGGTATAATCTTCGTCTTACTTTTGTAATTGAAGATTTCATGTTATTATAAGTTAGAATTGATCATGTGATATGTGTTATGAAGTTTTATAAATGTTATGGAAGTTTGGAAGCTCAAATCCGAAAATGACATGTTAAGCCATTTGAAATTGAAATACAATTTGGTCGTTTATTAGAATCGTCGTATGTTACTTACTTGAAGATTATAGTAGTTATAATCGATTGCGACTTGATATCATGTTAGGCTAAAAATTTGGATTGAAATGGAAATTGGATAAGAATTGATGTTATAGTATCTCAAGTTTGCCGAATTGGCCTAGTAAGTTGTATTAGTTTGATATCGTTTGTGGGGCGGAATTTTACACGTCTAGTAGGCGTGTAATCCCCTATTGATAATTTGCATTGTTGGGCCTTAAATGTGGCGTGTTTGGTTATTGAATTCGGCCTTGAAAAAGGTGGCAAAGTATGTAGAAACAAAGGAAGTGCTGTCCGATTTTCCGTAGAATTTAGTAGCTTTGCACTTGGAATATTCTACGTTTGAAACTAGAAGTTAATAGACGTACTATGGTCATTATAGATTGACATACTACGTACGACGAATTGGACTTAGCAAGTGGATTAAACGGAAGAGGTATGTGGAACTTTCTTATCTCTTGAGCATGAATAGGTTGTAAATGTATAGTACGGTAGACGTACAAGATTTTGACAATCTAGGTCCATTTGATATCCTGGGCTTATTTTAAGAATGTCCAAGTTGATTGAGTTAGGGAATTAACTCACTTGTTAAATATTAAGGATATCTTGGTTTTCAAAAGTTAAGAGACTTTAAGTATGTTGAAAGTATTATTGATACTTGTTTTGTTGGAAAGTTTAAGTCTCTTGGTTATAAAGAAGTATGTAAGTTGTTAATGTATAAAGCTAGTATAATGGCTTTATGGGAAGTTGGTTATAATAGCTTTATGAAAAGTTAAAAAGAATGGTTTACTCTAAGTAATTTAAGTATGATAAATGACTTGTTTTAATGAAAGACAATTTGATTTTAAGGCATCAATTGCCTAAGGTTTTATAAGAAAAGGAGTCACTTGATTTAGAAACCTAACTTTATTTCTAAAGGTATTGTGACTTGTCTTGAAACGTAATTGCGACTTGATACTATGGTTAATAGTATCTTGGAAGTGTTATACTAAAAAGAGTCATTTGTTTTAAAGAGTAGAAGTATGTAGTACTTGGGTTAAATTCCCGGATCTTTATAAAAGACATGTTAGTGCCTTAAGTAAACTAAAATGAGAGTGTATGTGAACAAGAATAATAAGAAGTTAGGGGATTCTTAACTTGCTTATATATTGTGTGATAAGCCGGTAGTGCTTATGTTATGTATGATAGTCGGTTTTGTGCTAGTGGTATATTATTCATTACGGGGTCATTCCCCGGGTTTGTGGCATTTGCATATTTCGTGGATTTGCTACCCACGATGCGAGGAATACCTCATGCGAGTCCGCAAGGGCTTATGTGGGTGAAATAGTCCCATGCGGGCGGATACAGCCTATGCGAGGAATACCTCATGCGAGTCCGTAAGGGCTTATGCGGGTGAAATAGTCCCATGCGAGGAATACCTCATGCGGGTCCACGCGACCTATGCGGGTGAAATAGTCCCAGGAGTGGGATTGCTTAATGATACTGCGGGCGGGTGGTCCTGCTTTGATCGTGAGCTTCCTATTTTATATTGTAAGTATACTACTATTTACTCTCATTGTTAGTAAGGCACTGTGTACTGTTAATTGAGTTATCATACCTGTCTCCAGTTTTATTATAGACTTATGATTTCATTACAGTACTTTCCGTTTCACATATTTGGTACATGTTGTACTGACCTCCTTCGGGGGGCTGCGTTCATGCCGCAGGTAGAGTACAAGTTGCTGATCCTCGCTCTTAGGATCACTGTTCAGCTGTTGAGAAGCTCCTTTATTCCGGAGGCTTATCCCTGGTATTGTCGGTTGTTGTACATTCAGGGGTATGGCGTGGCCCTGTCCCGCCAGAGTTGTTATTATTAGAGGTCTGTAGTCACATTGTGGTTTGGGTTGTAAAGAGAAAAAAATGTACTGTTTTATTGTGTATATTGTACGGAAGGTGGCCTTATAGGCTAGCCTGTTATTGTTTTATGTTTAAGCATTTTATAAGTTGTGTATGTTCCTCTGCTATTCTCTGATGTATACCGAAAGGTGTGCCCAGGTAGGGCACCAGTCGCGGGCAGTGGTCGTGTGGCGATGCTATCGAACAACGAGGATATCTTTGCGAGCTGCGTGATTGATTTGAGGGTAGCTGGGAGGATCATTTGCCTCTTGTGGAGTTTGCTTATAACAACGGCTACCATTCCGATATCTGAGATGGCGCCATACGAGGCTTTATATGGCGGAAATGTTGATCGCCGATTGGTTGGTTCGGCGTGGCGAGTGCGATTAGTTGGCGGACTTGGTTCAGTGATCGTGGATAAGGTGAAGCTTATCCGAGAGGCCGATAGCGGCTCGAGTCGGCGAAGTCATATGCGGATAATCGGCGTCGGCATTTGGAGTTTGGTGAGGCGATTGGGTCTTGAAGGTGTCGCCCATGAAGGGTGTGATGAGATTCGGTAAGAAGGGGAAACTCAGCCCAAGGTACATTGGGCCCTACCAGATCGTCCGTCGAGTAGGCAAGGTTGCCTATGAGTTGGATCTTCCATCAGAGTTAGAGGCTGTACATCCGGTCTTCCATGTTTCTATGTTGCGGAAGTGTATCGGAGATCCAGCGAGAGTTTTCCCTGTTAGTGAGGTCCAGGTGACAGAGGGGTTATCGTATGAGGAGAGTCCCATAGCGATACTCGATCGCCAGGTCAGGCGACTGCGGACCAAGGATGTGGCTTCCGTCAAAGTCTTGTGGAGGAATGATAACCGGGAGGAGATGACTTGGGAAGCGGAAGAGGACATTATGAGGAAGTATCCTCACTTATTCCCTACACCTTCAGGTAATTCATTTCCCTTACTTGTCAAGTTTTAATTGAAGTATTTCTTTTGCTTAAATGCTATTGTGTGGCATTATTGGTATGTCGGGGTTGTGAAAGGAAACTATGTCGCTAATTATAAGTTTGACTCCGAAAGAACATTCGGGGACGAATGTTTCTAAGGGGGAAAGAATGTTACACCCCGTAATTACAGGACATGTTTTAAGAACGTACGTGAGAATTCCTAATGTTAAGATTAGAGACTTGTAAAAATTTATCGGAATTATGAAATTGTCGGAAAACGAATATTGTGATGAATGGGAGGGCGACACGTGTCACCCCCCCTTATGGTTGCCTTGGACGAAATGGGACATGGCCAAAATGGTCATTGACCATAGTCTTAAGATGACAAGTCTTGCAAGTAGTGAGCTTGAGAAAATTGACTTAGTCAAAGGGTCCACAAGTCTTGATATTTAATTGAAACTCATCCAAGCTTCACATTTGTGCACATCTTGACCCTCCATTGTGCTATATAGTAGTACTAGTAGCAAGACAAAGTCCAACACTTAGAAAAAATTTCAAGAATTTGAAGAACTCCAAGAATGGCTCTCGGGTTCAAGCTCCATTGAAAAGAATTTTTTTTTGTTTCTTGTCCATTAAGCTCCACACTTTAAACCAAGGTTCATGAGTGTATTGTGAGTGTATCTCAATAGAAAAATCTCGGAAAAAGATAGTTTTCGTATTAGTCGCAAGGTGAAAACCTAGTTGTTTTTCTAGGTTTTGTTTGGAAGTTTGAAGGAAATTTTTTGGTGTTGTTCTAAGGGTCTCAAGTAGCGGATTGAAGTATCTTGAAGAGGCTCTAAGTTTCTAAGGAGCGACTTCGGATTTGGAGTTGTACTAAGAATCGTTGAGGTAATAATCTTGTCTCTTAAGTGTTACACGATTATATATTGTTGTTAGCTTTACATGTTTGCTAGCATGAAGTATATGTGTTGAAATTTCTTAAGTATTATGGATTGATTGTAGCCTTAAATCCGAAATGTCATTTAAGCCTTGTGAAGTTGGATTACAATTTGGTCGTTTATTAGAATCGTCGCATGTTACTTACTTGAATATTATAGTGGTTATAATCGATTGCGACTTGATATCATGTTATGATAACAACTTGGATTGAAATGGAAATTGGATAAGAATTGGTGTTATTGTACTCAATGTGGCCGAATTGGACTAGTAGTTTGTATTAGTTTGATATCTTTTGTGGGGCGAAATTTTACACGTCTAGTAGGCATGTAATCCCCTATTGTTAATTGCATTGATTGGGCCTTAAATGTGGCGTGTTTGGTTATTGAATTCGGCCTTGAAAAATGTGGCAAAGTAAGTAGAAACAAAGGAGGTGATGTCCGATTTTCCGTAGAATTTAGAGACTTTACACTTATAATATTCTACGTTTGAAGTAAGGCGTTAATAGACGTATTGTGGATATTATAGGTTGACATACTACGGGCGGGATATTGTACTTAGCAAGTGGATTGACCCGAAGAGGTATGTAGAACTTTCCTATCTTTTGAGCATGACTAGTTGCACGTATATAGTACGGTGAGCGTCTGAGACCTTGATATCCTTTACTAGTTTTATGAATAGCCAAGTCGGGTGAGTTAGGAGAATAACTCACTTCTTTGAAAGTATTAAGGATGTCTTAAGTTTTATTAAAGTTAAGGGACTTGAAGAGTTTTAAAGTATGTGATACTTGTTTCGTTTTAAACGTATAAGTCCCTTGGATAGGAAATTGTATTTGGCTAAGGTATAAAGTGATTATAACGACTTTATGGGAAGTTGGTTATATTAACTTTATGGAAAGATAAATGACTTGATTTAATGAAAGGCAATTTGATTTTAAAGCATCAATTGCCTAAGATTTTATAAGAAAATGAGTCACTTGATTTAGAAACCTAACTTTATTTCTAAAGGTATTGTGACTTGTCTTGAAACGTAATTTTGACTTGATACTACGGTTAATAGTATCTTGGAAGTTTTATACGAAAAAGAGTCATTTTTAAAAAGAGTGGAAGTATGTAGTACTTGGGTTAAATTCCCGGATTTTTATAAAAGATATGCTAGTGCCTTAAGTAAACTAAAATGAGAGTGTATATGAATAAGACTAATAAGAAGTTAGGGGGATTTCTTAACTTGCTTATTTATTGTATAATAAGCCGGTAGTGCTTATGTTATGTATGATAAGCCGGTAGGGCTTATGTTATGTATGATGGCCGGTTGAGATAGGGTAAGAGTATAAATGAGGGGTAAACCCCCAAGACGTTATACCATCTTCTCCAGGGTAAGAGTATAAATGAGGGGTAAATCCCCAAGACGTTATACCACCTGCTTCAGGGTAAGAGTATAAATGAGGGGTGAACCCCCCAAGACGTTATACCACCCGTTTCCGTGGATTCGCTACCCATGATGCGAGGAATACCTCATGCGAGTCCTTATGGGCTTATGCGGGTGAAATAGTCCCATGCGGTAGTCTGACTATGCGAGGAATACCTCATGCGGGTCCACACGACTATGCGGGTGAAATAGTCCCGAGTAGGATTGCTTAATGATCTGCGGGCGGATGGTCTGCTTTGATCGTGAGCTTCCTATTTTTATGTTGTGCGTATACTCTTAGTTACTCTCATTGTTAGTAAGGCCTTTGTGTCTTTGTAATTTTGTTATCATACATGTCTCCGCTTTGTTTTAAGCGTATGATGTAATTACGTATTTTCGATTTTACATACTTAGTACATATTGTGTCGACCCCGCTTCCTCGGGGCTGCGTTAAATGCGCGGTAGGGGGTAGCGGTGGTGGATCCTCATTCTTAGGATCACTTATCGGACGTCGAAGCTCCATTTCTCGGAGGCTTGTCTTTTTAGTACGATCTTTCCACGATGTTGTAGATTTATGTACATTCAGGGTATGGCGGGCCCTGTCCATACCGTTATTTATTCTAAGTGCGTAGTCACGTATTTGTGGTTTGAAAGTAAGAAGAGTTATGCGATCTTGCTTTTGATTATGCATATTTTATGGAAGACGACCTTATCGGCTAACTGTGATGTTATTATCTAAACATGTTGTATGTTGTGTATGTTCCATTGCTATTCTCGATGTATACGAGCAGGGTGCCCGGGTAGGGCACGATCGCGCCCGGTCGGTCGTGGCAGAACTTAGTTGCCTTCTGAGTTAGCCTTATTAAAGGCGCTGAAATCGAGGCAAACTTCTCTACAAACCTCCTGTAATATCCCGCTAGCCCAGAAAACTGCGTACCTCAGTAGGCATCGTAGGTCTGGGCCAAGTCTTAACTGCCTCAATCTTCTGTGTATCCACCCGAATACCATCAGCTCCGATAATATGCCCTAAGAATGCCACCCAAGTCAACCAAAATTTACACTTAGAAAATTTGGCATACAACTTTAGGTGCTGGAGTACCCTAAGTACCATCCTCAAATGGTCTGCATGCTCCTCTTCTAAACGTGAATAAACCAGGATATCATCAATGAATACAATAACAAATATATCCAGGAATGACTTGAACACTCGGTTCATCAAATCCATAAACACTGCTGGAGCATTGGTCAGTCCAAAAGACATCACTCTAAACTCATAATGTCCGTATCGGGTTCTGAATGCTGTCTTCGGAATATCTGCCTCCCTTACCCGCACCTGATGATAACATGACCGCAAGTCTATCTTGGAAAAATACTTAGCACCCTGCAACTGGTCGAATAAATCATCAATCCTGGGGAGGGGATACATGTTATTTATGGTTACCTTATTCAGCTGCCTATAATCAATGTACATCCGCAGTGATCCATCTTTCTTTCTCACAAATAGTACCGGTGCTCCCCAAGGTGATGTACTAGGCCTGATGAAGCCTTTTTCCAACAAGTCTCTCAGCTGCTCCTTTAGCTCCTTCAGCTCTGCAGGTGTCATTCTATAAGGAGGAATGGATATGGGTTGGGTACCTGGCAGTACATATATAGTGAACTCTATCTCCCGTTCTGGAGGAAGACCTAGAAGATCATCTGGGAATACATCTGAGAATTCACTAACTACCGGAACTGACCGAAGAGCCGGTACCTCTGCTTCCATATCATGCACCTGAACCAAGTGATAAATATAATATTTCCTAACCATCTTCCTTGCCTTGAGGTATGAAATGAACTTACCCCTTGGCGATGCTGTATTACTCTATAATTGGCTCGCCTTGAAACTGAAATCGAACCAACTTCTCTCTACAATCGACATTAGCAAAACAAGAAGCCAACCAATCCATCCCCATAATAACATCAAAGTCAGTAATGTCTAACTCTATCAAATCTGCTAGGGTATGACGACTATAAATAACCACCGAACAGTTTTTATATACACGCTTAGCTATGACTGAATCTCCTATCGGTGTAGCCATCTCAATTGGTTCTATCGACTCAGACTCTATTCCGATTCTACTAGAAACAATGGGAGATATATATGATAAGGTGGAACCTGGATGTCACGCCCCGAACCCACGGGCATGGCGGTGCCCTACAGGCACCTCTATTCATCTGACACAATAAATCCCGGAAGATAAATAATACTCATTTTTTTTCTTTAAACTAAGACAAAGCCGGAAAGGCTGCCATAATATATAACAACCCCAAATGGGATTACACTGTACAACTATGTAAATACAACTCTCACCAGTCCAGCCCACATATGAATACAGACATCTAAGAATTTGGATAGTAAACTATGACGGGACAAGGCCCCGCCGTACCCCTGAATATATCTAGCCATAATGATAAGCTTCGAAACATTGGAGCCATCTCAAAATGCTGAACAAGGATCCTAAGCACGCGAATCCACAACTGAGTACCTAATACATGCGGACATTTGACGCGGCCCAGAAAGTCGATAACAAGTACTAAGTATGAAAGCAGAAATAAATCTGATAAACAAGATCATAATTGTACAAAAGAATGGCGAGGCGGTATGAAAATCAAATACGGATCCTACCGTGTCATATATGTTATACCCGTATTTCAGTATATGCGTAGGCGTGCGTCTGAAAGTTTAGCCTTAGTTAGGCATAGGGGGGACGAAAAAATTGTGCACACCTATCAAAAAGAATCGTTTTCCGACGAAACGTTTTCCAAACTTTGCGTAGGGAAAATTCCGACTATGTCATTTATTATTTTTGCGGATTTTTCCGAGAGATGAAATATTTTGGACCAACGAGAGGGTGACACTTGTCACCCTCAAGTGGACGGCAAAGGACTTGCCTTGGCACGTTTTTTTGTGCTAAGTTTTTTGTCAAGGAGTTGGTAGGATATTTGTGTAGTAGATGGATAAGGACACTTGCCTAAATCTCCACCTTACACTTGCCTACCACTTGGCTTCATCTTGGCCCTTGAAGGCCCTATAAATACCCCCCTAAGTTGAAGAAGTTCTTCATCCACAAATTATCTTCCAAGTCTCAAAATCCCCTTCTCCCCAGAGCTCTCGTCAAAGCTCTCTTCCCCCTCCAAAAGAGCCTGGCCAGAAACACCCTCTCCCTCCCCCTTCCTTGTAGTCTCGGCAAACCTCCCCCCCCCCTCTTGGAAGCCCTAGCCGAAACACTACCCCCCCTCTTGGTAGAAATACTCTCCAAGGGTTGTTACTATCCCCAAAAATACCTTAGCCAATCCCTTGTAGTATTTCCAAAGTTACCTCTATACTTAGAGTCCGGAAAATACTACTATACTTCCTTTAGCCACTAAACTAAACCCTAGGAGAAACTTCATTGTTGGTTGAAGTTGTAAGTAGAAGTTGTGTAGAAACTTCTAAGGGTTTCTTGGAGCGGATTGGAGCATTCAGATTAGGAGCTAAACCTTGCTCAGGATCGACATTTATACTTGGATAATATTGGGCTTATAGAGGTAAATAATCTTATCCTTTTATTGTAATTGGAGAATACATACTGTAGAAGTATATAAATAAGTATAAAACACATAGAAGGATATTAAAGAAGAGAATTGAACTGTAATTACACTGAAGGATAATACAGAAGAGTATTGAACTGAAATCACATCAGAAGTTTAATAAAGAAGAATTGAATTGTACTTACATAGAATTTGTATTCTGATGAACTTGTGTAGCTTGACGGGTAGGGAAGTCTGCCCAAATTTCCATAGAATAAAGAACCTCTGCTTAGAATAGTCTGAGTAGTCTAGACATTGATAGGCGTGCACGACTATTATATGTTGATTCTCTGCGACATATTCGACTTGGCAGGTGGATTTCGCCGAGGAGGTATGTGATTCTCCCTATACTCTTGAGCATGATATTTTAAAATATATATATAGTACGGTAGACGTACGTGTGTTAACTGGACGTAGTTTTACGGTAATGTCTTTTGACTTAAGCCTGAATAATAAGAATCTTGAAGTCTTTTCAAAAGAATTATGAATCATTTTTGTTATACCCCGTATTTCCAGAGTATGTACGTGAAGACGTACGTACGAAAGTTAAGCCTTAAAGTAGGCAAGGTTCGAAATTTGTGCACAACCCCCGAAAAGAGTCGTTTTCCGACGAAACGTTTTTCTAGACTTGCGAAGGGAAAATTCCGGCTATGTCATTTATTATTTTTGCGGATTTTTCCGAGAGATGAAATATTTTGGACCAACGGGAGGGTTACACTTGTCACCCTCAATGGACGGCAATGGGGGGCTTTCTTTGGCACGTTTTTGTTGCCTAACCTTGGTCAAGGTTAGGTAGGATATTTTGTGGGTAGATGGATAAGGTTACACTTGGGTAAATCTTCACCCTACACTTGCCTAGCACTTGGCTTCATCTTGGCCATTGGTTGGCCATTGGTTGGCCTATAAATACTCCCCTAAGTTGAAGACTTTCTTCATCCCTCAAATAATTTCCAAGTCTAAAAATCCTCCATCTCCTCATGAGCTTTCGTCACACCCTCCCTTTGAGAGGCCCTCGTGAGAACACCCCTAGCCTAGTTGTTTTAGAAATACCCCCCCTTGGTTTAGAAATACTTCTCCAAGTATTGTTATAATGCCCTAAATACCTTAGCCCATATACCTTGTAGTACTTTCCAAAGTTACCTCTATACGTAGAGCCCGGAAATACTATTATACTTCCCTTAAGTCACAAAGAACGAAACCCTAAGGAAATCTTCATAGTCGGTTGAAGTGTTAAGTAGAAGTTGTGTAGAACTTCTAAGGGTTTCTGGGAGCGAATTGGAGCGTTCAGAATTGGAGCTAAACGTTGCTCAGGATCGACATTATAACTTGGATAATTTTGGGCTTATCGAGGTAAATACTACTGTCCTTCTATTGTAATTGGAAATTACATACTGTAGTAGTATAGAAATGTATATAAGATACATAGAAGAGAATTGAACTGTAATAGAAGGATATTACAGAAGAAGATTGAACTGTACTTACATAGAATTTGTATTTCTGATGAAACTTGTGTAGTTTGGCGGGTAGGAAGTCTTGCCCAATTTTAGTAGAATTATTCTACTGATGTAGTCTAGACTTTGATGAAGTGGTATAACCTTTATAGGTTGAATGTTCTGCAGTAGCATGTGCTACTTGGAAGGTGGACAAGGCTAAGCGGGTTATAGCCGAGTGGGCGTTTGCTAATAGTCGATAATCGTCGCGAGGTATGTGATTCTTCCTATACTCTTGAGCATAATATTTTGAAGTATATATATATAGTACGGTAGACGTACGTGTGTTAACTGAATAATAATTACGGCAATGTCTTTCGACTTAAGCCTGAATAATAGTTACGGCAATGTCTTTCGACTTAAGCCTGAATAATAAAGAATCTTGAAGTATTTCAAAAGAATTAAGAAACCTTTTTGAAAGAAGAGTAATACTTGGTTTTGAAAACATAAGAGTTATACTAGCTTTATGGGAAGTTAGGTATAACGTCTTAAGAGAGGTAAAGAGAACGGTTTACTGATTTTAGAAGTTAAGAGGCTTGATCTTAAAAGATAAGAGACTTGACTTAATTGAATTGATATGAATTTTGTTAAAAGTATGAAACCTCATTCGTGAGTAATGAGTACTTGGTTTTTAAAAGGTATAATATTTTACTGATTTCGGAAATCAGAATAAATATCGAACAAACCACTGCAGCGCTAATAAAGGGAAATGTATTGAATAATGAAGTATTATTAAAACCAGTAGAAACCTCCATCTGCATAGAAGCTAAGATGAGACAAAATGATATTACATTTTCTAGATCATGGCTGCTTTAATAAGATTGTTATGAACAAGAATAACCTACTCACACATAAGGCATATGTTTCTCAAATTGTTTTAAAGGATTAAAACTATGAACTACGAAACCTTTTCGAAAATGAGAAACTTGAGCATTTGAAATTAGGCAAACTTGAACGTTTGGAAAATAATGTTGTTACTTGATTTTACAAAGGGAAGTGTTTTGGTTTACTTAACAATGTTAGTCACTCTATTTTTATACTACGGGTATCGGGTGACCTTTGTAAAAGAAATGGATCTTTAAAAGGAATTTAACGTACGTAGTACTTTAGGGTTAAAACCCGGACTTTGACATAAAATGAAAGTACCTTGAGTTGTGTATAACTTGCCTATACTTGTTGTTGTGTAACTTGCCTATGCTTGTGTGATAGCCTTTGTTGTGCAAGAATTGTGTTTCTATACTACTGCGTCTTTCGATGAAGGGCCGGTTGACTTGTTGAGAACTTACTTGGACGTACCGGCAGTGACGAAAGATTCCACGGGTATGCTTCCATTATCATTGTTACATGGGCATGTCTACACCGATGATGGATTCTGTGGACATGTGACCATTATGGTTATTTATGGCGAAGTATCGTGACTTACGGTTGTGATCGGGTGCGTAGCCTGTTTACTTGCCCCCGTCAGCTACGTGACGCAGGTGGATCTGGTAGAGGTTATTGCACTTGCCACGTGTCAGCTTCGCGGTGAAGTATCGTGACTTACGGTTGTGATCTGGTGCTTAGCCGATTCACTTGCCCGTCGGCCTACGTGGCGCGAGGAGGAGGCTGGTGGAGGCTAGTGCTTGCCGCGTGTCGACCAGCGAGTCAGTGTTTTGATGTAGATTCGTGACTTACGGTTGTGATCTGGTGCGTAGCCGATTCACTTGCCCCCGTCAGCTACGTGGCGCAGGGAGGAGCTGGTGGAGGCTATTGCACTTGCCACGTGTCGACCGTGATATGGTTGTACTGATATTATTGATGCGGTCGGATCGGTAGTTATACTTGCCGTCTTGTTTTTATGACACGAGTGGGACACGGTGTTCATGTATTCTCCTTGGTGTTGTTATATCATAGACGCTAGCGATGGAAGGAATTCCAGCACGAGTGATGATTTGGAGGCGTGAGTCCACGACTTGATATGACTATTTATATGTTGTGTCGTAGTTTGGTTATCATACATGTCTCCGCTTTATATAGACTATTATGATTTCATTTCTGATATTTTGATTTCACATACTTGGTACTGTTATCTTGACCTCCTTGGTGCGTTAAATCTGCAGTAGAGTACATCGGTGTCGATCCCACATAGGATCATATTTCAACGTATTGAAGCTCGTTCCTTGAGGCTTATCTTTTGGTATGTTACCACTGAGTGCAGTAGGTTCTTGTACATTGTGGGTATGGCGGGGCCTGTCCGTCATAGTTGTTGTAAAAATCTTAGAAGTGCAGCCTTTGTTGTGGCGGGGTTGTAAGGATTATGCTTTCAAATGTCGATATATATATATTTGCGTAATCTGGCCGTTTTGGTTGGCCTATTTTCTTTTATCTTGATCCATATCAAATTGTATGTTTAAGTTTTTATTTCCATTGGTTTTCTCTCGATGTTGTATCACTAGGGTGCGGGGTAAGGCACGATCCACGGCCGGTTCGGTCGTGACAAAAGTGGTATCAGAGCAGTTAGTCCTCGGAAAGTGTCTACAGACCGTGTCTAGTAGAATCTTGATAATCGATGTGTTGTGCACCACATCTATAATCAGGAGGCTGCAGGACATTTAGGATTGGTTTCCATTCTTCTCATTCTGAGATCGTGCCTTAGAGCTGTGTGATAAGTTGGACCCCTCTGACGTATTTCGTTTTTACCAGTTATGCCTCTGCGAAACAACCGGGCGAAGGGCAAAGCGTGAGAGACGCGAGTAGAAGCGGCGATCTCTACGAACCACGATGCACGAGCCTCCATCCGCGATGCAGGCGGAGGAGATGGGTTCTGAGGAGTTGGCGATTATTGGCGAGTTGTGGCGGAACACGAGATAAATTTGGGCGTAGCGATTCGATGCACCGATGGTTCACCTAGATCGAGATAGTTTGAGGCTACGGGATTTTACGAGTTGTCGCGCGAGTTTTATGGGTCGAGGCACGAGGATGATCGCGAGAGTTCATCCGAAGCGATTCTGACGGATCGTAGAGTGATCAAGCATCGGAGACCGAGTCGGTGGTCTAGGTTCGCGTCGGTGCGTGATACCGCGATCGGTGGTTTGATCGTGGGAGGCTGTCGGGGAGAGAATGCACTTCCGCTATATGGGACAAGTTCTCGGGGCATTTCTTGCACATTTCTTGCCTCGCGGATGAGGAGGGCTCGGTAAACAGATTTTTGGTGTTGCGGCGAGCAGGCGTGCGGTTCGGGAGTACAATGTGAGTTCGACTCATTGGCGTGCGTCCCGCGTTAGTAGCTAGTATGGAGGATCGAGTGCACCGATATGTTCTGAGGCTCGATGATTACCTAGCGAGAGTTGTTGGTGTAGCTCTTGTAGGCATGGACATTGCCGCGTGCGACTTATGCACTTGGATGTGAGGAGCGGAGAAATCGGCCGGAACGGCCGAGATCGGCGAAGAGGGCGAGCAATGCGGTCCTTTGGTGACTTTCGAGGCGGACCGCCTCGTGAGCCAATTATGCGCCTCGCTTGATGCAAGTGGTCCCCACCATCGTCGGGGCGTTTGGGATATTCGAGAGCGGTCGGGCTCCTGTGTTTGGATTTTCGCGGAGTAGAAGTGCTCGCGGATGAGGCCACCCGTATCTCGGTGTGGCGTTGTGGTAAAGCCCATGGGAATGTCGTCTTGGTTTGGGAGATTGCTATACTTGCGGCCGACAGGGCCATTTGACGAGAGACTGTCCGACCAGGGGTAGTACTGGTGGGATAGCACAGACTACTAGATCAGTTGCGGGTTTTTCACCTTCCATAGCTAGGCAGGATGTTCATACACCGGCAGGCCTCGATAGAGGTCGCGGTGGAAGTTCTCAGTTTTAGCGGTCCTTTGAACCGCCTATTTTCAGGTATATCCTTAACCCTCTAGAGACTTGTATGTATTGATGTTATGATGATGTGTTAAGTGTTATGTTCGGATAGCTTTGTGCTAAAATGTGATTTAGAAGCCTGGTTAGTGAAAAAGGGTAAGTCTGGGGATGAGAAAATTTTGAACCTTAGAATATTACAGTTGAGACCTTAGATGTAAGGCCGTCTTGAGTGGATGATTTTACGGTTGGTCGTTGTCAAGTACTTAGTATGTGTGAAATATGTTGGAGGATAATTTCCTTGGGTTGTGGTGAAAGTGGTAGCTTCCATGACTTGTATAGGTAAGATTGTTCCGGATCAGGGAACAAGAGCTTGATGCGTTAAGTGGGTCGGGTTGGGGCCATGTTGCGGGTCAACCCGTAGCCCGGTTTGGGGTTGGGTCAGTCCAGGTGGTCCCGCCAGGTGGTAGGATCACGAGGGTGCTAGGCCCAGGTTTAGGTGACCATCGTATGAATTCGTGGATGCGTTCGACCAGAATCGGTTCGTGAAGGTCGGGAATGGCCTTAGAGAAAGGTGAAGCTAGTAAGATGACCAAGTTTGGAGGTAGTGACTCCAAAGTTTTGGAAACAGAAGCGTTGACTGAAGTGTGGTACATGTACTAGGAAGAGTTCGAGTGTTCGAGAAAGTGCAGACGAGAAAGGAAAGGAGTGAACTTGTGCTGAAAGATGGAAGTGATCATTTTTTTTTGTGAAATGAATGTGCGAAGGGAGTATCCTTTGGACCAGGAGTGAGAATTTGTATTGTTTTGCATCGTCGAGGTGATTCCTCGTTGGCTTGGATTTAAGTATTTGCGCGCGTGTTATTTTGTGGCCAGGTGTGGCATGTTTGGTTTCGTAAGTATAGTAGTGAAGGCTATACCGGCGTGTGTGTGTTTTGAGACTTAGAAGGAACATTCGACGAATGTTTCTAAGGAAGAATGTTATACCGTATTTCCGAGTATGTGCGTGAAGACGTGCGTCACGAAAGTTAAGCCTTAAAGTAGGCAAGGTTCGAAATTTGTGCACAACCCAGAAAAGTCGTTTTTCAAGCGAAGCGTTTTCTAGACTTGCGAAGGAAAATTCGGCTATGTCATTTATTATTTTTGCGGATTTTTCCGAGAGATGAAATATTTTGGACCAACGGGAGGGTGACACTTGTCACCTCAATGGACGGCGATGGGGATTTCTTTGGCACATTTTGTTGCCTAACCTTGGTCAAGTTAGGTAGGATATTTTGTGGGTAGATGGATAAGGTTACACTTGGGTAAATCTTCACCCTACACTTGCCTAGCACTTGGCTTCATCTTGGCCATTGGTTGGCCATTGGTTGGCCTATAAATACTCCCCTAAGTTGAAGACTTTCTTCATCCCTCAAATAATTTCCAAGTCTAAAAATCCTTCCCTCTCCCTTGTGAGCTTTCGTCCATGCACACCTCCCCTTTGAGAGGCCCTCACGAGAACACCCCCTAGCCTAGTTGTTTTTAGAAATACCCCACTAGGTTGAGAAATACTTCTCCAAGTATTGTTATAATGCCCTAAATACCTTAGCCCATATACCTTGTAGTACTTTCCAAAGTTACCTCTATACGTAGAGCCCAGAAATACTACTATACTTCCCTTAAGTCACAAAAACAAAACCCTAAGGAAATCTTCATAGTCGGTTGAAGTGTTAAGTAGAAGTTGTGTAGAACTTCTAAGGGTTTCTTGGAGCGAATTGGAGCGTTCAGAATTGGAGCTAAACGTTGCTCAGGATCGACATTATAACTTGGATAATTTTGGGCTTATCGAGGTAAATACTACTGTCCTTCTATTGTAATTGGAAATTACATACTGTAGTAGTATAGAAATGTATATAAGATACATAGAAGAGAATTGAACTGTAATAGAAGGATATTACAGAAGAAGATTGAACTGTACTTACATAGATGTATTCTGATGAAACTTGTGTAGTTTGGCGGGTAGGGAAGTGCTGCCCAATTTTCCGTAGAATTATTCTACAGTGTAGTCTAGACTTTGATAGACTGGTATAACCTTTATAGGTTGAATGTTCTGCGAGTAGCATGTGCTACTTGGAAGGTGGACAAGGCTAGCCGGGTTATAGCCGTGGAGCGTTTTGCTAATAGTCGATAATCGTCGCGAGGTATGTGATTCTTCCTATACTCTTGAGCATGATATTTTGAAGTATATATATATAGTACGGTAGACGTACGTGTGTTAACTGAATAATAATTACCACAATGTCTTTCGACTTAAGCCTGAATAATAGTTACGGCAATGTCTTTCGACTTAAGCCTGAATAATAAAGAATCTTGAAGTATTTCAAAAGAATTAAGAAACCTTTTTGAAAGAAGAGTAATACTTGGTTTTGAAAACATAAGAGTTATACTAGCTTTATGGGAAGTTAGGTATAACGTCTTAAGAGAGGTAAAGAGAATGGTTTACTGATTTTAGAAGTTAAGAGGCTTGATCTTAAAAGATAAGAGACTTGACTTAATTGAATTGATATGAATTTTGTTAAAAGTATGAAACCTCATTCGTGAGTAATGAGTACTTGGTTTTTAAAAGGTATAATATTTTACTGATTTGAAATCGAATAAATATCGAACAAACCATCTAGGCGATAATAAAGGGAAATGTATTGAATAATGAAGTATTATTAAAACCAGTAGAAACCTCCATCTGCATAGAAGCTAAGATGAGACAAAATGATATTACATTTTCTAGATCATGGCTGCTTTAATAAGATTGTTATGAACAAGAATAACCTACTCACACATAAGGCATATGTTTCTCAAATTGTTTTAAAGGATTAAAACTATGAACTACGAAACCTTTTCGAAAATGAGAAACTTGAGCATTTGAAATTAGGCAAACTTGAACGTTTGGAAAATAATGTTGTTACTTGATTTTACAAAGGGAAGTGTTTTGGTTTACTTAACAATGTTAGTCACTCTATTTTTATACTACGGGTATCGGGTGACCTTTGTAAAAGAAATTGATCTTTAAAAGGAATTTAACGTACGTAGTACTTTAGGGTTAAAACCCGGACTTTGACATAAAATGAAAGTACCTTGAGTTGTGTATAACTTGCCTATACTTGTTGTTGTGTAACTTGCCTATGCTTGTGTGATAGCCTTTGTTGTGCAAGAATTGTGTTTCTATACTACCGCGTCTCTCGATGAAGGGCCGGTTGAGTTGTTGAGAACTTACTTGGACGTACCGGCAGTGACGGAAGATTCCACGGGTATGCTTCCATTATCATTGTTACATGGGCATGTCTACACCGATGATGGATTTTGTGGACATGTGACCATTATGGTTATTTATGGCGAAGTATCGTGACTTACGGTTGTGATCGGGTGCGTAGCCTGTTTACTTGCCCCGTCGACTCGTGGCGCGGTGGATCTGGTAGAGGTTATTGCACTTGCCACGTGTCGCCGCGCGATATCGTGACTTACGGTTGTGATCGGTGCTTAGTCGATTCACTTGCCCCCGTCACGTGGCGCGGTGAGGAGGCGGTGGAGGCTAGTGCACTTGCCGCGTGTCGACCGGCGAGTCGGTGTTTGGATGGAGCCGTGACTTACGGTTGTGATCTGGTGCGTGGCGATTTACTTGCCCCGTCGGCTCGTGGCGAGGAGGAGGCGGTGGAGGCTATTGCACTTGCCACGTGTCGACTTCGTGATATGGTTATACGATATTATTGATACGGTCGGATCTGGTAGTTATACTTGTCTGACGGTTTTTATGACACGTGGGACACGGTGTTCATGTATACTCATTGGTGTTGTTATATCATATCTGGCGATGATGAAGGAATTCCACGCACAGTGATGATTTGGGCGTGAGTCCACGACTTGATATGACTATTTATATGTTGTGTCTTCGTAGTTTGGTTATCATACATGTCTCCGCTTTATATAGACTATTATGATTTTATTTACGATATTTTGATTTCACATACTTGGTACTGTTATCGACCTCCTTGAAGTGCGTTACGCCGCGGTAGAGGTACATCGGTTGTCGATCCGCTTATAGGATCACATTTCAGTATTGGGAAGATCCGTTCCTTGGAGGCTTATCTTTTGGTATGTTACCACAGTGCAGCAGGTTCTTGTACATTCGGGGTATGGTGGGGCCACTGTCCGTCATAGTTGTTGTAAAAATCATAAGTGCATGCCTTTGTTGTGGCGGGGTTGTAAGGATTATGCTTGTTCAAATGTCGATATATATATATTTGCGAGAAAAGGCAACCGTTTTGGTTGGCCTATTTTCTTTATCTTGATCCATATGAAATTGTATGTTTAAGTTTTTATTTCCATTGGTTTTCTCGATGTTGTATCACTAGGGTGCGAAGTGCAGCACGATCACGGGCAGGTTGGTCGTTACAATTTTGAAAGAAGAAGAATATTTGTTTTAAAACAAAAGCTTAAGAGTTATACTAGCTTTATGGGAAGTTAGGTATAACGATTTAAGAAAGATAAAAGGCAGTTTACTTATGTGTTTATGAAAGATTTGTATTTATTCGGAAAGTATAATAAGATGGTTTGTTGAGTAGATATATTGTGATGCTATGTGTGTTAGTATCTTGTAAACGTTTGTGTAAAAGGTTATTCTTATTGTGCTTATGTTGTTTAACGATAAGGTCATTACGTTAGTATTATATCACTAACCTCTTGACATGATCTTTGGGGTTAAGTCGCCTCACGGGGTATAGCTCGAGCGATGCGTGACTATGATTCGAGAATACCTCATGCGGGTCCGGGCCTATGCGGAGCTATGAGAGTTCGAGTTAGTGTGCGGTCCTTGTGGCCACGCGGTCTATGTGGCCGTGCGGACTACGAGTCGGGGCGATCGAGAGTAGCTACCCTCGATGCGAGGAATAACTCATGCGGGCCTACGTGAGTGGCCTATGCGGCTGCGAGTCGAGATTAGGCATGCTTAATGATACTATGGGCGATTGGCCTTGCCCGATCATTCGCGGCTAGAAAGAGACACATTATAGTTTACCTCTTATTGCTCTTGTTTGTGATGTAGCCTTATATGCGATTACCTTGTTTGTTTCGTACATATTTGTAAAAGCGGTTTTAAATTGATATGATTTCATTTAAGTACTTTCTGATTTCACATACTTGGTACTGTTATCTTGACCTCCTTGAGGGGCTGCGTTAAATCCGCAGTAAGGAAGCAGTGCTAGATCCGCATCCTTAGGATCTTTTGCTTTGGTGTCGTGAGCTCCATCTTCTAGGAGGCTCGACTTTTGGGTATGATCTCCATGTTGTTGTAGATAGTTGTGCATTCAGGGTATGGCGGGGCATAAAGTATGTAGTACTTGATTTTAAAAAAGCCTGTAGAAGATTTTTACGAAGTAAGTGCTGTTTTAAAGTAAAGTAAAACGTGTTTTCTATATATACGAGTATTTAGTTAGTATCACGTTTATTACGAAAAGAGGTTTTTTTTTAATGAAAAGTATTGTATTTTTATTTGAAAAAACCTTGTGATTAAAATGATTGTAACATTAACTTGCCTATGCTTGTGTATAGTCTAGTCTGATGTGTTGTTGTTTTTGTGTCTCTTCCGCGGATCGGGAGGAGGCTCATCCGGATTGATCGACACATACATACGTTGGGTGGTCACGTATCGTCCGCCTTAGTATTGGTTCGATCGTTGTTTTTTGTCGTGACGCTACCGGGAGGGCGGCGTACGATTTTATTTCCTTTGGACATCTGTTCGTGGGATGTGTTCCGCGGGTTTCGCGGCAGTAGGATAGTTTCAAACCCGTGGTAAGGAGGTAGATCTTCAGGCGCATTAGTCATTCAGAGGATTCCGGTGAAGCATAGCTCGCCGTGCGCGTAAACTACTTGAGGTGGTTTTACGATGACGGTGCACACTTTATCTAGATATGTCAGTGTTTTCTTTTCGGTGTTAGATATTACTTTTCACGGACACTTCACTTCACTGTCCATCTCTTGGATATCACGCCTTATTATCTATCGTTACAGACGATGGGCTATTATGCGTTAATTTTGGTTATTCTTTGGCTGGTGCTCTATTGTGATGCTGTAGCTGTTGACCGTACCTTGTAGTGATGGCTATTCATAGCTTTGGTATGACTTGCTTTCGGACGGCAGTCATTTGTCGGCGAGGATCACAGTGGTGTTGTTTTCACGCATGTTGTTTTGTTGTTGTCTTGGCGGTGTACGAAAGTTCTTGTGATGGTAGCAGGGTTGTATGGCGTGAGCCCATGATTATGCGTGAGTGATTATCCTGAGATAATGCCTTACACAATTTAGTGCGCCAATTTTTGGCATATGTAATTTTAAACGTGATTGATGTGATTTTATTACTATATCGCTTCGTTAAACTACTTGGTATTGATTTACTCTGACGCCGCCTTCTGTGCGGCAGGGTAGTACCACGTTCATGTCGCCGCGCCAGGATCGCAGATCGCCGGTTCCATTTAGGTCCGGGTCAGATTCTGTCCGGGCATAGCTCAGGTATAGACCATATCTATTTGCCATGGCCCCGCCCTGCACTGGCGGTGGTATGTATATCTGTGGTGTCCGTGTCACTCTTAAGTTCAGTATTGTGTGTGGCGAAAACTGGCTGGGGTGGATATATGGAAAGCACCATTATATATCTGAAGTATTTATTTTATGTTCTCTGCTCATGTGGTAAATTTTTTATTTCCGCTTTGTTTTCTCCGATCGTTCATCAACCAGTGCCTCGTGTTGCACGCACTCTCTTGCCCGGCCGTCACCTATCCCGCAATAGGTGTTTATCTTCTAGAGGTCTGTAGTCCTATTGTGCGGATGTAGCGCAGATTTTGATTTATATATATATATGCCGAAGCGACATTTTTCTCGATAAAGCGTGTCTCATTTTACAACCTGTTTCATGTCTTGTTTTTATATTCCGATTTTCTCTGATGTATGACTACTTGGGTGCCCGGGTAAGGCACCAGTCACGGGCCCCGGAACGGGTCGTGACAAAGTGGTATCAGAGCAGTTAATCCTCGGAAAGTGTCTACAGACCGTATCTAGTAGAGTCTTGATTATCGGTGTGTTGTGCACCACATCTATAATCGTGAGGCTATAGGATATTTAGGATTGGTTTCCATTCTTCTCACTCGAGATCGTGCCTTAGAGATGTGTTATAAGTTGGACCTCTAACGTATTCCTTTTACAGTAAATATGCCCCACGCAGGCAACCCGCCCGTAAGGGCAAAGCGGAGCTTCTAGTAGGACACCGAGAGTCACGAGGGCTCAGGCCCAGTCTATACCCGAGACGGCGAGTTCCATGACGCCGCCGCCCCAGAGACCACGCACGCCTCACCCGCCCCACACCGGCGCGAAGGAGTTAGGGTACAAGGAGATAACCCGATTATTGGCGATTGTGGCGAACGAGGATAGGTGGATGCAGCAGCATTCAGCCCAAGCACGTGGTTCACCCGAGATCAGATAGTTTGAGGCTACGGGATTTTATGAGTTGTAGCCCGAGTTCTACGGTCGAGGCACAGGATGATCCGCAGGAGTTCATCCGTCGATTCTGAGAGGATCACGGGTGATCAAGGCTTGAGACCGAGTCCGTGATCTTCGGTTCACATAGGTTGCGTGATACCGATCGATTGGTTTGATTCGTGGGAGTTATCCCGGGAGAGCACGCGTCCCAACTACTGGGATGAGTTCTCGGAGGCCTTCTCACTCACTTCTTGCCTCGCGGATGAGGGCACGCGGTGCGATTTTTGTTCTTTGAGACAGAGAGGACGCCTGATTAGGAGTACAACGTTGAGTTCGATTCGTTGGCTCGATATGTCCCCGCGTTGGTAGCGATATGGAGGATGGTGCATCGCTACGCCACCGCTAGATGATTATATGGCCGAGTCTTGTGCGGGTGTGGCTCTTCACCAGCATGGACATTACCCGCACGCAGCTCACGACTTGGATGCGAGAGAGTAGAGGCCGACGGTTGTGACAGCGAGAAGAAGGCCAGGCAGCGACAGGTCTTTGGTAGCTATCGGGGTGGGCGGCCTCGGCGATCTAGATTTGCACCACGGCCACCAGAGCACTCCTACACCGCCTCGTGATGGCCAGATATTCGAGGCGCACCGGGGCACCGGACTTGACGTCGGTAGCAGAGGTGCTAGCCGATCGGGACCACCCGCCGGTGTGGCCAACGCGTAGATCCCATTACGAGAATCATGTGACCGCCTCCGAGTTTGTTACTGATTGCGGCGGTCGGGTCACTTTGCGAGAGTCCGTCCACTGGCGGCGCAGAGGGTAGGGTCACCACGTGGTCTTTTCGGGTCTTCTTCATCTCCTACATTACTCGCCCGGAGGGCGTGGTACTCGAGGCCAGCAGTCGCGCAGGTCGTGGTGCGGGTCCCGCCTAACGGTCCTCAGAACCGCATATATGCCTTGTCCAGCCGGCAGGACCAGGAGGCCTCACCTGATGTCGTCACAGGTACTTTATCAGTTTCGTGTTGTGACGTGTATGCCTTGATAGATTCGGGTTCTACTATGTCCTATATATCTCCCCTTGTTGCTAGTAGGATAGGGATAGAGCCTGAGTCCATAGACCCTTTCGAGGTAGCTACGCCAGTGGGTGATTCGGTGGTAGCTCGGCGGGTATATAGGGCTTGTCCAGTGACCTTATGCAGTCATCAGACCCTAGCCGACTTGATAGAGCTGGACATGACTGATTTCGACGTGATCATGGGCATGGATTGGCTAGCTTCTTGCTATGCCAATGTAGACTGCAGGGAGAGAGTGGTACGGTTCCGCTTTCTGAGCCGTTATTGAGTGGGAGGAACACCGTGTCGCCGGGGTAGGTTTATTTCTTACCTCAAGGCTAGGAAGATGGTGCGAAGGGTATATCTACCATCTCGTTCGTGTTTGATATCGAGGCTGCGGTGCGGATTTTCATCGGTTCGAGTCGTGAGTTCCCGCACATGTTTCAGACGACCTCGGGTATCCTCCCGAGAGGAGATAGAGTTTTGTATCGACGATGTCTTTGCGGACACTCGGCCTATTTCCATTCCGCCATACGTAATGGCACGCCGAGTTGAGAGAGTTGAAGGACCAGTGAGAGATTTCTTTGGAGAAGGGCTTCATCAGGCCTAGTGTTTCTCCCTGGGGAGCGCCGGTATTGTTCGTGAAGAAGAAGGACGGGACGCTGCGCATGTGTGTTGATTACAGGCAGCTGAACAAGGTGACCATTAAGAACAGATACCCCTTCCGTGATTGATGATTTGTTCGATCAGTTGCAGGGTGCGAGATGTTTTTCCAAGATTGATCTGCGATCGGGCTATCATCAGGTGCGAGTCAGAGAGTCGGACATCCCTAGAACTGCATTCCGGACCCGGTACGGGCACTATGATTTTAGGGTTATGTCGTTAGGTTTGACCAATGCTCCGGCGGTATTCATGGATTTGATGAACCGAGTGTTCAAGCCATTTTTGGACACGTTTGTGATAGTGTTCATCGATGACATCTTGGTTTATTCCCGCTCAGAGCAGGAGCATGCGGAGCATTTGAGGACTGTGCTGAGAGTTCTCCAGGACCACCAGTTGTACGCCAAGTTTTCGAAGTGTGAGTTCTGGTTGACATCGGTGGCTTTTCTTGGGCATATTGTCGGGGCTGATGGTATTCGGGTGGATACGGTCAAGATCGAGGCAGTCAGGAGTTGGCCTCGACCTACTACTCCGACAGAGGTGCGCGATTTACGGGCCTTGCAGTTATTATCTCGGCGGTTCGTAGAAGTTTGCTTCTATCTCTGCCCCCATTGACTAGGCCGACTCGAGCGGCTAAGTTTCGATGGTGATGCTTGTGGCGGGGTTTCCGATTCGAAGGAGACCGACGACCGCCAACGTTTACTCTTCCGCAGGTCGACGGCTATGTCGTGTATTGTGATCGTCGCCCATCGGGTTGGGATGTGTGTTGATGCAGCAGGCAAGGTTATAGTGTACGATCCCGACTTAAGAAGCATGAGAGGAACTACCCACCCATGATTTGGAGTTGGCGGTGATTCACGCCTTGAAGATCTGGAGGCACTATTTGTATGGGATTGATGTGGATATTTATACAGACCACAAGAGCCTCCAGTATATCTTCAGCCAAAGGGAGCTGAACTTACGACAGATACGGTGGTTAGAGTTGCTTAAGGATTATGATGTCGATATCCTGTACCACCCGGGGAAGGCCAATGTTGTGGCGTATGCCTTAGTCGTAGGTCGATGGGTAGCCTATCGATGCGTGGGAGAGGAGGGGCATGGTTCGCGATTTGCATCCGTTAGCGAGCCTTGGTGTCCGTTTGATTGATTCTGATAGCAGTGGGGTCGAGTTCGAGAGGTTGCCGAGTCTTCCATCGACGAGGAGGTGAAGAGGCAACAGTTTGAGGATCCGGTTTGACGCGCACCGTGATCTGACTCTTCGTGAGGAAGGTCCTTTTGAGGTAGCACCATGGGGTGCTAAGGTTCGAGGCGAGGTTGTGTTCGGATATTGCAGACTTCGGCAGGAGTTCTGGGGAAGCACACGCGCGCGTTACTCTATCCATCCGGTCGACCAAGATGTACCACGACCGGATCGTGTATTGGTGGGATGGCTTGAAGAGGACGTTGCGAGTTTGTGGCTCGGTGCGTGTTGTCAAGCAGTGAAGGTAGAGCACCGAGGCACGGTGGTTTGTTGCGACGATAGAGATCCCGACACGGAAGTGGGAGGTGATCAACATGGACTTTATCACGGGATTACCTCGCACTCGGAGGAAGCATGATTCTATCCGGTTATCGTCGACAGTGTGAAATCAGCCCACTTTCTTCCCGTCGGGG
Organism: Przewalskia tangutica; assembly: GCA_029844215.1. Taxonomy (NCBI): domain Eukaryota; kingdom Viridiplantae; phylum Streptophyta; class Magnoliopsida; order Solanales; family Solanaceae; genus Przewalskia; species Przewalskia tangutica. Next base: position 89,837,421 of record CM056719.1, read on the forward strand.
CGACTTTTTCTACCGAGGATTATGCGGACTTTACATCCGAGAGATCGTCGATCGCATGGAGTCCCTATTTCTATCATATCGCATGCAGGAGCCCGATTTACGGCTAACTTCGAGGTCCTTCCGAAGGGTTTAGGGACGCAGTGAGCTCGAGTACGCATTCCATCCTCGCACGGACAAAGCGGAGCGCACTATCCGCACTCTGAGAGATATCTTTGCGAGCTGTGTTATTGACTTCAGGTAGTGCCGAGGATCATTTGCCTCTAGTTGAGTTTGCGTATAATAATAGCTACCACTCCAAGATTCGATGACGCCTTATGAGGCCTTGTATGGGAGGAAGTGCGGATCGCCGATAGGCTGGTTTGATAATGGGCGAGTGCGATTAGTGGGACTGATTTGGTGCAACATGGATAAGGTGAAGCTTATCCGAGAGCGGTTACCGATACCGTAGTCGGCGAAGTCATATGCATATCATCGTCGTCTGCATTTGGAGTTAGATGTTGATGATTGGGTTTTACTGAAGGTATCAACCATGATGGGTTTGATGAGGTTCGGGAAGAAGGGGAAACTCAGCCCAATGTACATTGGGCCCTATCAGATTGTCCGCAGGGTAGGCAAGGTTGCCTACGAGTTGGATCTGCCGTCCGATCTGGAGGCAGTGCATCCGGTGTTTCATGTTTCTATGCTGAGGAGATGTATCGGGGATCCATCTAGAGTGCACCTGATTGACGATATCCAGTGTGAGGGGTTATCGTATGAGGAGATTCCCATAGCGATAATCGATCGTCGGGTTAGGCGTCTGACCGGACGTGGCTTCCGCTGGTCTTGTGGCGGAACGAGCTCAGGGAGGAGATGACGTGGGAAACTGAGGAGGACATGAGGCAGAAGTATCCTCACCTATTCCCCACACCTCCTGGTAACTCACTTTCCTACTTGTAAATTTTCATTGTCATATTTGCTTAAGTGTTGTATTGTGGCCATGTGTGGCAAACTGTTTAAGTTATGAAGAACCTTATCGTTAACTGTCTTGGAAAGGAACATTCGGGACGAATGTTTCTAAGGAGGGGAGAATGTTATACCCCGTATTTCCAGTATGTAATGCGTATGCGTCGTCAAAAGTTTAGCCTTAGTTAGGCATAAGGGGGACGAAAAAATTGTGCACACCTATAAAAAAGAATCGTTTTCCGACGAAACGTTTTACAAACTTTGCGTAGGGAAAATTTCGGCTATGTCATTTATTATTTTTGCGGATTTTTCCGAGAGATGAAATATTTTGGACCAACGAGAGGGTGACACTTGTCACCCTCAAGTGGACGGCAAATGACTTGCCTTGGCACGTTTTTTGTGCTAAGTTTTTGGTCAAGGAGTTGGTAGGATATTTGTGTAGTAGATGGATAAGGACTGTCACGACCCGTTCCGGGGCCCGTGACTGGTGCCTTACCCGGGCACCCAAGTAGTCACACATCATAGAAAATCAGCGGAACATAAAACAATAACATGAAGCCAATGCAATAAGACAGTGAAATAAGAAGACAGGCTAACAAAAAACGGTTACCTTCAGTATATATAAATAACAATTTGAACAGTTACATCCCATTACAACCCTGCCCACAACAGTACTACAGACCTCTATATAAAGAAGGAGACATGTATGATAACCAGGAGACATGTATGCTAACCAAACTACAGTTCACAATAAATAAGCAGTCATGTCAAGTCAGGGACTCACGCCCTCAAAGTCATCACAATAGAACCGTACGGGGTAAGTACGAAGGCATAGCCGACTACTAAGACCCACAATACCAAAAATACCATAAACTATATCACGAGGTCTTTCTAGACCGCACCACATGATCGAAGCTGGCCACTCGCCCGCAGTATCACTGTGCGCGTCTATCCCTGGAACTTACCGCAGCTCCGCATAGGTCACACACATACCCGCATGAGGTATTCGTCGAATCATGGTCCTGCATCACCGAGGTATACCCGCATCGAAGGCGCTTAACCTCGGTATCCGCTGGACTCGCAGCCCGCATAGTCCTCAAAGACCGCATAGTCCTCAAAGACCGCATAGGGCATCCCCGCGTCGGGCTAAACACCCGAATGATCAATCTCGAGCATACCGCTCCGCATAGTCTCACAGACCGCATAGGCCGTATAGACCCGCATCAAGGGTGGCAAGCCCTCGGTATAATAAGTCAAGGGGGTATGTGATACGATAACAGTACAACGGGCTTAACGTTTAACAACGTAAGCACAACAAGAGAGACCCCCTTACAACAATCACAAGATACTAACACACGTAGCATCCTAACATGTTTACTTATCAAATCAACAAGAAAGTATTGCAAGGCTATCACAAACCAACACAATCAAGTTATTCACACAAGGTACTTTATGCTAATCAAGTTTGGGTATCTATCCCCAAAGTACTTCATACATTAACTCTTTAAAAGATCCGTTTCTTTCACAGAAGTCACACAATACCCGTAGTATAAAATAAAGTGATCGCTTTTAAGTAAACTAACACTTCCCTTTGTAAAATCAAGTAACAACATTATTTTCCAAGCGTCAAGTTTGCCTAATTTCAAATGTTCACGTTTCTTATTTTAGAAAGGTTTCGTAGTTCATAGTCTTATTCATTTAAGAATATAATTCTCTTTTAAACAATCTGAGAAACATGTGCCTTATATGTGATTAGGTTATTCTTGTTCATAATCAATCTTATTAAGCAGCCATGATCTAGGAAATGTAATATCATTTTGTCTCATCTTAGCTTCTATGCAGATGGGGGTTTCTACTGGTTTTAATAATACTTCATTAGTCAAAACATTTCCCTTTATTAACGCTGCAGTGGTTTGTCGATACTCATTCTGATTTCCGAAAATCAGTAAAAGATTATTCCTTTTTAAAAAAAACCAAGTACTCATTACTCACGAATGAGGTTTCACACAAAATTCATATTAATTTAATTAAGTTAAGTCTCTTATCTTTTAAGATCAAGTCTCTTAACTTCTAAAATCAATAAACCATTCTTTTTATCTTTCTTAAGCCGTTATACCTAACTTCCCATAAAGCTAGTATAACTCTTAAGCTTTTTAAAAACAAGTATTACTCTTCTTTCAAAAACGGTTCTTAAATATTTTGAAATACTTCAAAATTCTTATTATTCAGGCTTAAGTCAAAAGACATTGCCACACGTACGTCTACCGTACTATATATATACATTCTTTTAAAATACTTCATGCTCAAGGGTATAGGAAGAATCACATACCTCGCGACGATTATCGACTATTAGCAAATCGCTCCACGGCTATAACCCGGCTAGCCTTGTCCACCTTTCAAGTAGCACATGCTACTCACTGAATATTCAACCTATAAAGGTTATACAGTCTATCAAAGTCCAGACTATCTGGAAGAGTAAATCTAGATACAAGTTCTACGGAAAATTGGGCAGTACCTCCCTACCCGTCAAACTTCACAATTCTACTGTAAAACAGTCCTATGTAAGTACAGTTCATTTCTCTTCTTTAAATTCAGGCTTAAGTCCAAAGACATTGCCACAAGCTATGTTCAGTTCTATATATAGTATACTTCAACTATATATTCCTACAACATGTAATTTCCAATTACAATAGGGGGACAAGATATTTACCTCGATAAGCCCAAAATTATCCAAGTTTAATGTCGCTCCTGAGCACCGTTTAGCTCCAACTCCGTGCGCTCCAACCCGCTCCAAACCACCCTTAGAAGTTCTAACCAACTTCTACTTAATACTCCAACCAACTATGGAGATTTTCCCTAGGGTTTCGGTTTGAGACAAAAAGGACATACGGTAGTATTTCCGGGCTCTACGTATAGAGGTATCTTTGGAATACTACAAGGTATACGGCTAAGGTATTTTGGGTATAGTAACAATACTTTGGAGAGTATTTCTACCAAGAGGGGGGGTATTTATACGAGACAACACCACAAGGGGGGGTGTATACCTCTACCAACCCCCAGGAGGGTACTCTCGGCGAGGGGAAGGGACTCTCGGCCAAGGGGCCTCTCAAAAGGGGGGAGGGGGAGGCTAGACGAGACCTCAACACAAAGGGGGGGAAGCTCTCAAGACTTAGAGATTTTTGGATGAAGAAGTCTTCAAAGGGGGAGGGTATTTATAGGCCAAGCAAAGGCCAACCAATGGCCAAGATCTAGCCAAGTGCTATGCAAGTGTAGGGCCAAGATATGCCCAAGTGCCCCCCTAGTCCCTACTCCTTAAAACCCTCACAAAATATCCTACCAACTATGGCACCACTTTCGGCCAAGCTACCGCCCCACACTCCACCAACTTGAGGGTGACAAGTGTCGCCCTCTCGTTGGTCCAAAATGTTTCGTCTCTCGGAAAAATCCGCAAAAATTAAAAATGACATAGCCGGAATTTTCCCTTCGCAAGTTATGTAAAACGTTTCGTCGAAAAACGACTCTAACCGGGTGTTGTGCACAAAAATAATTCGGCCAAGCCTACTTTAAAAGCCCAAACTTTTCTACGTCGTCCCATTACATACTCTGGAAATACGGGGTATAACATTCTCCCCTCCTTAGAAACATTCGTCCCGAATGTTCCTTCTAAGTCTCAAAACAAACGTGCGCCAGTATAGTCTTCACTACTATACTTACGAAACAATCCTTGCCACACATGGCCACAAAAACAACTTGCGCAAAAATACTTACATTCAAGTCCCCGAGGAAACACCTCTAACATCACCACAAACACCTCTCTCCGGGGTCTAAAATATACTTCCTTCGCACCTTCTCTTTACAAAAGAGATGATCACATCTATGCTCGCCATACATGCTCGCTTCTTCCCTTACGTATCGTACCCTTCTTGTACACTCGAACTCTTACCACATTTCTGCTACTGCTTCGGTTTCCAAAACTCGTCACACCCTATCCGGGGTGGTACCTTCAAGAAGACCAACCGTCAACCTGAACTCTAAGCGTCGTCGATTATCGCCTGATTTCTCTGAGCTGCCAAAACCTCTTCTAGACAAGCTTCACCCTATCCACAGTCTGCTGGAACAAGTCTGAACCATCTATCTGAACCTTGCCAACATCGAACCAATCGACCGGCAACTTACACTTCCGCCCTTACAAGGCTTCATAAGGCAATAACCAAACACTGAAATGGTAGCTAAAACACTCCCTCCACAGGAGACAACAATCCTCACAACTACCCCTGAAATCCAAACACTGGCCCGAGGGCGAATGCGATTCTGAGACTCGCCTGAGTTCTTAACCCTGCCTGGTAAATCCTCTAGAAAAAAGAAACAGCCGTACCCTGGGCCCCACTGTCTGACATAAGGTGAAAGTAGGCACCCCGTGCAGCCTTACAACCTTTCTGATATACCAACACAGCCGAGTAAACGGTCCTGACCGAAGAACACGATGGGCTGCCCCCATCGGCCCGACTACTGGTTGAACGCACCCACGAACTCGTACGCTGGTTAACTAAACTTGGGCCTAACACCCTCGTGACCCTATCACAAGGCGGGACCACCACAAACTGACCCCACCACCAAACAGGCCGCGGGTTGACCCGCAACGTGGCCTCAACCCGACCCGGCAACGCACAAGACACTAGCTCCCCGATCCGGAAAACTCTCACTAATCACGTTACGAAAACCTAGAGGTCTTCTTAGCTCAACTACCCTCTTTCATTCCACACTACTCAGGGACTTATCCCAAACATAGCTCACGTGCACAATGCACTCCGATAAGGGTTAAACACAAATGTAATCTTTTTCTCAAGATTGCCTTGCCTCTAAGGTCTCCACGTAAAAAGCTCGAAGGCTTACACTTCCTATCCCCCAATCTTTCCCGGCTACTAACCATGATTCCTAATCACAACTAACACACTGCTATCAGAACATAGCACTTATGATATACCCATCTTATCACATCACGATCTCTAGAGGTTAAGGATATATCTATATCTACTTCTTCACTCCTTAGTCGTTCTAATCAAACTCGCCCGCGTGAGCATATAGCTAGGAAGGTAACGAACTACCCACCGATCACGATGGTGAGTCCTCCTACTAGGACACCGCTTTCGACACTGCCCGACGGCGCCGCAGTACAACAAGTACCAACAAAAGACGACATTCCGGGATGACGTGCGTCATGTGAACCGGAAGCCACGGAGCTCGACCAACTCCCGCCTACCCTAACGTCCCGAACCACGCGAGGACCTCTGCCAGACCGTGGATGTGCATAATCAATCTGCTGGTGAGGTGATTCGCCTCGAAAGTTACTAAAGGACCTTGCTGTTCTGGCCCTCTCCTGCTGTCCTTGGTTAACCCGTCGATCTCTACGTTTCTCGGCCTGCTGCGCATAAGCGTCCACGATCCATGCTCGAGCCTGGCGAAAAATTACTCTTGTGCAACTCTCTCTTGGATAGTCATCAAGACTCGCGGTACATCGGTATACTCTCTGGTAGCCAAATCCATAGTTAGTAACAGGGTCGCCTCTTTGCAATCCATATTCTCTGTCCCCCGGTCGTGGAACTGAAGGTTCAAAATATCATGGCCGCAGTAGGAACTGCCGCCGCCGTGCTAAACTCTGCTGGGGCTAGTGACGTCGCAGAACTCCCCGAATGAAGCACTACCCTAGGTAATGATTGGGCCTGTGCCCTCGTAACCCTCTGAACTCTACTCGCAGCTCCGCCTAGCCCTCACGGGCCCGGGTTGCCCTACGCGGAGGCATAACGGTAAGGGAAAGAAATACGTTAGAGGGTCCAACTTTCAACACAGCTCTAAGGCACGATCTCAGAGTGAGAAGAATAGAAACCAATCCTAAATATCCTATAGCCTCCTGATTATTGGTGTGGTGCACAACACACCGATAATCAAGACTCTACTGGATACGGTCTGTAGACACTTTCCGAGGATTAACTGCTCTGATACCACTTTTGTCACGACCCGTTCCGGGGCCCGTGACTGGTGCCTTACCCGGGCACCCAAGTAGTCATACATCAGAGAAAATCAGCGGAACATAAAACAATAACATGAAGCCAATGCAATAAGACAGTGAAATAAGAAGACAGGCTAACCAAAAACGGTTACCTTCAGTATATATAAATAACAATTTGAACAGTTACATCCCATTACAACCCTGCCCACAACAGTACTACAGACCTCTACGAATGATATGACAACAACGACGGGACAGGGCTGTCATACCTCAGATGTAGCACCTACCAACAAGGACTATACAAGATAAGCCTCCGAGAAACGGAGCTTTCCCAAGCGAATGTGACCTAAGAGTGAGGATCAACGATAGTGTACCTTTACTGCGGCATGAACGCAGCCCGCCGAAGGAGTCGATAACAGTGCAGTATGTGGCGAAAATAAATCAGAAATGAAATCATAGTAGTCTATATAAAGCGGGAGACATGTATGATAACAAACTACGATTCACAATAAATAAGCGATCATGTCAAGTCGTGACTCACGCCCTCAAAGTCATCACAATAGAACCGTACGGGGTAAGTACGAAGGCATAGCCGACTACTAAGACCCACAGTACCAAAAATACCATAAACTGTATCACGAGGTCTTTCTAGACCGCACCACATGATCGAAGCTGGCCGCGCGGATCACCGCGCGTCTATCCTCGAACTTACGCGACTCCGCATAGGTCACACACGCACCGCGTGAGGTATTCCTCGAATCATGGTCCTGCATCGCTGAGGTATACCCGCGTCGGCGACAACCCTCGGTATCCGCTCGACTCCGCGGCCGCATAGTCCTCAAAGACCGCATAGTCCCTCAAAGACCGCATAGGGCATCCCCGCGTCGGGCTAAACACCCGAATGATCAATCACGAGCATACCGCTCGCATAGTCTCACAGACCGCATAGGCCGTATATACCGCATCGCGGTGGAAAGCCCTCGGTATAATAAGTCGAGGGTATGTGATACGATAACGATCTGGCTTAACGCTTAACAACGTAAGCACAACAAGAGAGACCACTTACAACAATCACAAGATACTAACACACGTAGCATCCTAACATGTTTACTTATCAAATCAACAAGAAAGTATTACAAGGCTATCACAAACCAACACAATCAAGTTATTCACACAAGGTACTTTATGCTAATCAAGTTTGGGTATCTATCCCCAAAGTACTTCATATATTAACTCTTTAAAAGATCCGTTTCTTTCACAGAAGTCACACAATACCCGTAGTATAAAATAAAGTGGCTGTCCTTTTAAGTAAACCAGAACACTTCCCTTTGTAAAATCAAGTAACAACATTATTTTCCAAACGTCCAAGTTTGCCTAATTTCAAATGTTCACGTTTCTTATTTTAGAAAGGTTTCGTAGTTCATAGTCTTATTCATTTAAGAATATAATTCTCTTTTAAACAATCTGAGAAACATGTGCCTTATATGTGATTAGGTTATTCTTGTTCATACTCAATCTTATTAAGCGACCATGATCTAGGAAATGTAATATCATTTTGTCTCATCTTAGCTTCTATGCGGATGGGGTTTCTACTGGTTTTAATAATACTTCATTAGTCAAAACATTTCCCTTTATTAACGCTGCAGTGGTTTGTCGATACTCATTCTGATTTCCGAAAATCAGTAAAAGATTATTCCTTTTTTAAAAAAACCAAGTACTCATTACTCACGAATGAGGTTTCACACAAAATTCATATTAATTTAATTAAGTTAAGTCTCTTATCTTTTAAGATCAAGTCTCTTAACTTCTAAAATCAATAAACCATTCTTTTTATCTTTCTTAAGCCGTTATACCTAACTTCCCATAAAGCTAGTATAACTCTTAAGCTTTTTTTAAAAACAAGTATTACTCTTCTTTCAAAAACGGTTCTTAAATATTTTGAAATACTTCAAAATTCTTATTATTCAGGCTTAAGTCAAAAGACATTGCCACACGTACGTCTACCGTACTATATATATACATTCTTTTAAAATACTTCATGCTCAAGGGTATAGGAAGAATCACATACCTCGCGACGATTATCGACTATTAGCAAATCGCTCCACGGCTATAACCCGGCTAGCCTTGTCCACCTTTCAAGTAGCACATGCTACTCGAATATTCAACCTATAAAGGTTATACGATCTATCAAAGTCCAGACTATCTGGAAGAGTAAATCTAGATACAAGTTCTACGGAAAATTGGGCAGTACCTCCCTACCCGTCAAACTTCACAATTCTATCAGAAAAGCATTCTGTGTAAATCTGATTCATTTCTCTTCTTTAAATTCAGCTTAAGTCCAAAGACATTGCCATGAAAACTAAGTTCAGTTCTATATATAGTATACTTCAACTATATATTCCTACAACATGTAATTTCCAATTACAATAGGGGACAAGATATTTACCTCGATAAGCCCAAAATTATCCAAGTTTAATGTCGCTCACGAGCAGTTTAGCTCAACTCCGTGCGCTCAAACCCGCTCAAAACCACCCTTAGAAGTTCTAACCAACTTCTACTTAATACTCCAACCAACTATGGATATTTTCCCTAGGGTTTCGGTTTGAGACAAAAAGGACATACGGTAGTATTTCCGGGCTCTATGTATAGAGGTATCTTTGGAATACTACAAGGTATACAGCTAAGGTATTTTGGGTATAGTAACAATACTTTGGAGTATTTCTACCAAGAGGGGGTATTTATACGAGACAACACCACAAGGGGGTGTATACCCGCCAACCCCACTAGGAGGGTACTCTCGACGAGGGGAAGGGGACTCTCGGACAAGGGCCTCTCAAAGGGGAAGAGGAGGCTAGACGAGACCTCAACACAAAGGGAAGCTCTCAAGACTTAGAGATTTTTGGATGAAGAAGTCTTCAAGGGGAGGTATTTATAGGCCAGCAAAGGCCAACCAATGGCCAAGATCTAGCCAAGTGCTATGCAAGTGTAGGGCAAGATATGCCCAAGTGCCCCTAGTCCTACTCGCCCAAACCCTCACAAAATATCCTACCAACTATGGCACCACTTTCGGCCAAGCTACCTCCCCACACTCCACCAACTTGAGGGTGACAAGTGTCTCCCTCTCGTTGGTCCAAAATGTTTCGTCTCTCAGAAAAATCCGCAAAAATTAAAAATGACATAGCCGGAATTTTCCCTTCGCAAGTTATGTAAAACGTTTCGTCGAAAAACGACTCTAACCGGGTGTTGTGCACAAAAATAATTCGGCCAAGCCTACTTTAAAAGCCCAAACTTTTCTACGTACATCCTTACGTACATACTCTGGAAATACGGGGTATAACAAGGACACTTGCCTAAATCTCCACCTTACACTTGCCTACCACTTGGCTTCATCTTGGCCCTTGAAGGCCCTATAAATACCCCCCTAAGTTGAAGAATTTCTTCATCCACAAATTATCTTCCAAGTCTCAAAATCCCCCTTCTCCCTTAAGAGCTCTCGTCCAAAGCTCTCTTTCCCCACTCCAAAGAGCCTGGCCAAACACCTCTCCTCCCCTTCCTTGTAGTCTCGACAAACCTCCCCCTCCCTCTTGGAAGCCCTAGCCGAAACACTACCCCCCCTCTTGGTAGAAATACTCTCCAAGGGTTGTTACTATCCCCAAAAATACCTTAGCCAATCCCTTGTAGTATTTCCAAAGTTACCTCTATACTTAGAGTCCGGAAAATACTACTATACTTCCTTTAGCCACTAAACGAAACCCTAGGAGAAACTTCATTGTTGGTTGAAGTTGTAAGTAGAAGTTGTGTAGAAACTTCTAAGGGTTTCTTGGAGCGGATTGGAGCGTTCAGATTAGGAGCTAAACCTTGCTCAGGATCGACATTTATACTTGGATAATATTGGGCTTATAGAGGTAAATAATCTTATCCTTCTATTGTAATTGGAGAATACATCTGTAGAAGTATAGAAATAAGTATAAAACACATAGAAGGATATTAAAGAAGAGAATTGAATGTAATTACCTTTGAAGGATAATCTGAGAAGAGTATTGAATGAAATCACATCAGAAGATTAATAAAGAAGAATTGAATCAGACTTACATGGGAATTTGTATTCTGATGACTTGTGTAGCTTGATGGGTAGGAAGTCTGCCCAAATTTCCGTAGAATAAAGAACCCTCTGCTTAGAATAGTCTACAGAGTAGTCTAGACATTGATAGATGTACCTGACTATTATAGGTTGATTCTCTGCGCGCGACATATTCGACTTGGCAGGTGGATTTCGCCGAGGAGGTATGTGATTCTCCCTATACTCTTGAGCATGATATTTTAAAATATATATATAGTACGGTAGACGTACGTGTGTTAACTGGACGTAGTTTTACGGTAATGTCTTTTGACTTAAGCCTGAATAATAAGAATCTTGAAGTCTTTTCAAAAGAATTATGAATCATTTTTGAAAGAAGAAGAATATTTGTTTTTAAAACAAAAAGCTTAAGAGTTATACTAGGTTTATGGGAAGTTAGGTATAACGACTTAAGAAAGATAAAAGGAACAGTTTACTTATGTGTTTATGAAAGACTTGTATTGATTCTGGAAAGTATAATAAGATGGTTTGTTGAGTAGATATATTGTGATGCTATGTGTGTTAGTATCTTGTAAACGTTTGTGTAAAGAGGTTATTCTTATTGTGCTTATGTTGTTTAACGATAAGCTGTTACGTTCGTATTATATCACTCACCTCTTGACATGATACCGGGGGTTAAGTCGCCTCCGATGCGGTATAGCTCGAGCGATGCAATGTGACTATGATTCGAGAATACCTCACGCGGTCCCGGGCCTATGCGGAGCTACGAGAGTTCCGTGTTAGTGTGCGGTCCTTGTGGCCATGCGGTCTATGTGGCCGTGCGGACTACGAGTCGGGGCGATGTCGAGGGTAGCTACCCTCGATGCGGGAATACCTCATGCGGGCTACGTGAGTGGCCTATGCGGTCGCGGAGTCCGTGATTAGGCATGCTTAATGATACTATGGGCGATTGGCCTTGCTCGATCATTCGCACCTAGAAATAGACTCATTCTGATTTACCTCTTATTGCTCTTGTTTGTGATGTGCACTATGTGCGATTTACCTTGGTTGTTTCGTACATATTTGTAAAAATTGGTTTTAAAATGATATGACTTCATTTAAGCACTTTACAGTTTCACATACTTGGTACCTGTTGTACTGACCTCCTTCGGGGGGGCTGCGTTCATGCCGCAGGTAAGGAAAGCAGGTGCTAGATCCGCATCCTTAGGATCTTTTGCTTTGGTGTCAGGAGCTCCATCTTCTCCGGAGGCTCGACTTTTGGGTATGATCTCCCTGTTGTTGTATATAGTTGTACATTCGGTATGGTGGGGCCTGTCCGCCATAGTTGTTTATCTTCTTAGAGTGCAGTAGTCCTATTGTGCAGTTGGGATGTAATCGCGATTTTGGTTTATATATATATATGCCGAAAGCGACATTTTCTCGAGATAAAATTGTGTCTCATTTACAATCGTTTCATGTCTTGTTTTTATATTCCGATTTTCTCGATGTATGACTACTTGGGTGCGGGTAAGGCACGATCCACGAACCGGGCAGTCGTGACAATATAAAAACCAGAGCCAACTGTACCTTGTATCACTGTACTACTGTAACACCGTACCACTTTCAAATATGAAAGCCATGTCAAAATCCGGAACACCTGCCCTCATCATATAATATCACAGAAGCATGCTCGTGGAATACAACATCACTGTCAGCATGTAACAAGTATAATATACAACTACCAGTACACTGCGCCTTTTTAACAATGAGAGTAATGAGAGTCAACTTTATCTTTTAAACCCTGCTTTTACAAAATGAAATTTACCACCTCATCTCAAATCATGAAATCACTGAACCCTTTCATTAATGAAATCAATACCATTTCAAATTATGAAAGACATGTCAATATACGGGACACTTTCCCACAATTATGCAATCTTATTCATGGGACTATTTCACCCGCATAGGTCTTGTGGACCCGCAATGGAGCAATTTGCCCCACATAGGACTATTTCACCTGCATAGGTCTTGTGGACCCATAATGGAGCAATTTGCCTAGCATAGGACTATTTCACCCGCATAGGCCCTACGGACCCGCAATGAGCATATACGCAATACTCGCATCATAGAGAGCAAGTCCACGGATATGTATAATGTCCCGGGGATTGACCCCACAATAAATAATATAACACTAGCACTAATGGCTATCATGGAAAAACATATGCAAGTTAACATAATCTTTGACTCTCAATAGAACAAATGGGATGTACTCTCCTCTTAGAAAAACCAAGGCAACACCATGCCTTTTTTTTTCTAAAATAATCAAGACACTAACAAGTCTTTCATTTTTATAACACCAAGGCACTATCACACCTTGCATCACTAAGGATTAAAGTCCATTACAACAATGTACGTGAGCCGTACATTCACTTTATAAACTAAATTTCCATTTTATAAAAGCCCAAGTACTATATGTATCACTAGGAAGTAGAATCCAATACATGTATCATTTTGAAACCATCATCGAGACACTTACCATACCAAGTATCTTTCTAAGACATGGTTTGGCAAATCAAGGCAATAGACCTCACGTATTAATTTAAAACATCTTTGAAAATCAAAGTGCCACATATCATGAACTATATTAAGGACTTAATCATGGACATTCTCACATGATTTTCTTACAATATTTTAAACCCTCTCTTGACTTTTCACGAACCTTGTTATAACAAACTTTCCATAAAGCCGTTATAACACTTTCATTTTAGAAAATTAAAACACTACCACATCTTTCCTTTTAATACAACCACGACACTATCATATCATGTAAGGGATTTGAACCCAAAGTACTATGTACGTCTATTATTTATAAAAGAATTGTTTCATGCAATATTTAGGGAGTTGAACCCAAAAGCACCTTCACTATTAAAACCAAGTTACTACGCCTTTTTAACTTCAACTCAAGGCTTTAAAATCAAGTGACTTCTACTTCCAACATTAAGGCAATTATTCCTTTAACTCAAGTAACTCATTCCTTTCAAATAACGTTACTCCTATCTTTTAAAATCAAGTCATGCATTTTCTTTAAACCAAGTAATCTATACTTTTTAAAATAATTCTAGTCTCATGACTTTCAAATAACTCTAGTCTCATAACTTCAAAATAAATCAAGTCTCTTAACTTTAGAAATCAAGTCCCATAACTTGAAAAATAAAGTCTCAAACTTTCAAAATAAATTAAGTCTCTTAACTTTAGAAATCAAGTCTCATAACTTGAAAAATAAAGTCTCAAACTTGAAAAGCAAATTAAGTCTCTTAACTTTAGAAATCAAGTCTCTTAACTTTAAATTAATTCAAGTAACTTATACTTTTCATAATTAAGACTCATATCCTTTCTAACAACTCTTACCAACATCTCCCATAAGACTTGGTAAGGACTTAAGATTATCTTTGGATATGCTTTTAGCATAAGATAAATAACATGAATACTTCCTAATGACAAGGCAAGTACTTCAAGAAAATAAATCACGTATACTCCAAAACAAGGCAAATATATTTCAAGAATAATCATGTCGATAGAAGGAAGAAGTTCACATACCTCGTGACGACTAACCAACACGACAAGTAGCAATACGCTCCAATGTACTTCAACCTTATCGTCTATTCCACATTCCAAGTAGAATATGCTACACGTAGTACTTCAACCTATAATAACGATAGCACTTCTATCAATATCATACTTACTAGTATAATACTTATACCAAATAATGGTCCTCTTATTCTACGAAAAATTGGGCAGCACTTCCTTTGTTTCTACGTACGTTTCCACCTTTTCCAAGGCCCGAATTCATCAACCAACAAGTCACATGTAAGGCACAACCAACAGTTAACCAACAGGGGATTACACGCCTAACTTGACGTGTAAAATTCTGCCCCACAATCTATACAAAACAGTCCGCAAAACAGTCCATAATAAACCTGTCACGACCCGACCCCGGGCCCGCAACTGGTGCCCTACCTGGGCACCCTTACAGGTATACATCAGAGATAATCAGCGGAACATACATAAACTCAACAAGAAATAAATAACAGGTTAGCCGATAAGGCTACCTCCCTGGATATATATATATATACGTAAACCAAAAGCAGTTACCTCCCTTTTTTTTTACAACCGACCCACAAGATATGACTACAGACCTTTAAGAGTTTTGACATAACAACTGTGACGGGACAGGGCACCGCCATACCCTTGAATGTACATAAATCTACAACCTCAAGGAACTATACCAAAAGACAAAGCCTTTGGAGAAATGGAGCTTTTCTAGAACTGAACAGTGATCCTAAGAGTGAGGATCAACAAGCTATGTACCTCAACCTGCGGCATGAATGCAGCCCCCCGAAGGAGGTCAGTACAAAATATGTACCAAGTATGTAAAAGCGAAAATCGTAATTTAAATCATAAAGTCTAGATATAAAAAGTCGAGACAAGTATGATAATCAAATTCACGATACAGCGTACTTCTTGAAATGAAAGTAATGAAAGCCAGTTTTACCTTTTAAAGACTATTTCAACACATGAACAATCGTCACACGAAGGCTAGGGACGCAAGCCCTCAAAATTTTCACCACGATCGATGAGGTCTCAAGCAGTAAACATCAAAGCGTGCCCGTGGAATCCTCCATCACTGCCAACAGCCGCAAGTGTCAAATATATATATATATATATATGTAACACGCTCGTGGCATCCTACATCATCTTTACACATATGAAATATATATATATATATATATATATATATATATATATATATATATATATATATATATATATATATCATGTACGTGGAATCCCTCATCTCGGGTACATGACTTCATGGAGAGCTAATCCATGGAGTAATAATAGTATATAACATGTCCGTGGAATCCCTCATCTCGGGTACATGTCTTCATGGAGAGCTAATCCATGGAGTAATAATAGTATATAACATGCCCGTGGAATCCCTCATCTCGGGTACATGTCTTCATGGAGAGCTAATCCATGGAGTAATAATAGCATCCGTGAGTTTAACCCGCATCATGGTTGCATGCCCCGGAATCCCTCATCGTATAAGCATGTCCATGGATCAATCACAATGGAAGCATACCCGTGGAATCCTTCATCACCGCCGACGCGTCAAGTAAACTCACAACAAGACAGCCGACCCTCCAACTGAGAGTCACGACAGCGTAAAAATATAATACTTGCACTCAAAGGCTATCGCAAGCAAGCATAGGCAAGTTCATAAAATCTTTAGAATTTCATTATCATACAAAAATGAATTTCATTTTATAAACTCAAAGCACTTTCATTTTACGTGAAATACGGGGATTTAATCCAAAGTACTACGTACTTCTAAGCTTTTGAAAAGAACTTATTTCATAAAATTACCACAAGATACTAACGCCTGTAGTATCAAGGTAAGTCTACTTTTAGAGTCAAGCCACTACACCTTTAGAAATACATTTTAAGGCTTCTAAAACCAAATGACCTCTACTTTCACAACCTAGGCAACTCATGCCTATAAATCTAGACCACTCTCTTAATCTTCTATAAAACCGTTATAACTAACTTCCCATAAAGCCGTTATAACTCTTTATGTTTTAGACAAACCAAGACAATTACGTTTCTCTTTGAGACCAAGAGACTTATATTTTTGAAACCAAGTATCATATACTTTCAAATCAAGTTTCATAACTTTCAGAATACTTCAAGTTCCTTGACTTTAGAAATCAAGTCTTTTAACTTTAAAATAGTTCAAGTAACCCATACTTTTCCAAATCAAGTATTCTATTCTTTTCAAGTTAAGTAATCTTTACATGTAACATCAAGTAACATATACTTTTAAAAGCCAAGTTACTTCACTTTTCAAAATCAAGGTAAGGATACCAAATTGAAACCAAGTTCACTGAAAATACGTACGTCTACCGTACTATACCTTTGTAAATACTCATGCTCAAGAGATAGGGAAGAGTTCACATACCTTGTGACGACTAACCCAAACGACAAGTAGCAATACGCTCCAATGTACTTCAACCTAAAATGACAATAGCACTTCTATCAACTACAAGCTATCAAGTGTAGGACTTATACCAAATAATGACCCTCTAATTCTACGGAAAATTGGGCAGCACTTTGTCACGACCCGACCCCGGGCCCGTGACTGGTGCCTTACCCCGGGCACCCTAGTGATACAACATCAGAGAAAATCAGCGGAAATAAAAAAACTTACACATGAAACAAGATATACAATAAGAAAAATAGGCTAACCAAAACGGTCACCTTTCTGCATATATATAAAAATGATTAAACTCGAGCGATATCCCGCTTACAAACCCCGCCTTGAGATTACTCTGCACCTAAGAATATAACCATAACTACGACGACGGGGCCACGCCATACCACGAATGTAAGTACCTACAACGATGGGACTATACCAAAGATAAGCCTCGAGAAACGGAGCTTCCCAAAACGCAATCGTGATCCTATGAGCGAGGATCGACGGTATGTACCTACCTGCGGCGTAACGCACCGCCGAAGGAGGTCGATAACATGTACCAAGTATGTGAAGCGTAAAATCGAAATAAAATCATAACATTTTAAAACCAATTACAAATACGCATTTAACAACCAATTCAACCGCATAGTGCACAAAGATAACAAGAGCAAAAATAGGTATAACGTGAATCGTCTTTTCTAGGCGCTAATGATCGAAGCAAGGACAATCGCCCATAGTATCATTATGCGAGCCTAATCTGAACTTCCGCACCGCATAGACCACTAGGTCCGCATGGTATTCTCGAGGTAGCTAACCTCGACATCAACACGGACTCCGCGGTCCGCGTAGTCACTGCGACGCGTGAGGTATTCCTCGACGCATCGTAACACACGGAGTGATCATCCCGAACTCCGCAGACTCCGCATAGGTCACACGCACCACGTGAGGTATTCTCGCGACGGGGCGGCTAACCCTCGGCATAACAAGTCAGGGGGGTAAGTGATATAATATCAGCATAACTGCTTATCGTTAAACAACGTGAGCACAACAAGAAAACCCCCTTACACAAACGTCACAAGACACTAACACACGTAACATCATAACATGTTTACTTATCAAACCAACAAGAAAGTATTACAAGGCTATCACAAGCCAACATAGTCAAGTTACTCACACAAAAGTCACACGATACCCGTAGTATCAAAATAGAGTAACTATCTTTTAAGTAAACCAAAACAATTTCCATACCTTCTTTTTAAACCAATCTTAAGACAAAAGCATGCCTTCCTTTTTAAACCATTTTAAGACAAAACCATGCCTTCCTTTAAAACAAAGACACTTTTTCCTTTTTAAAGTCAAGTAGCAATATACCTTTTAAACCAAGTGTCTTACTCTTTTAAAAACAAGTAACCTATACCTTTAAATCAAGTTACTTCTCCTTTCCCAAAATCAAGTTGTTTATAAGTCAAGTCTCTTTACTTTCAAAAATCGGCTCTTAATCTTTAAATCATATCTTTTAAGGAAACCAACCTCCAATCTTTAAATGTCAAGTTATCATTTTAAATCCAATGATAAAACCATTCTTTTGTTTTCATAAAGTCGTTATAAATAACTTCCCATAAAGCTATTATAACACTTTATGTTTTAAACCAACTAAGGACAACTATTCTTATTTTCGAAATCAAGATAACTTTATTCTTTAAAAGACCACACACCCATTACGCATGAGTGAGGTTTTACAACTTTTTAACATAATTCAGGTCCTTAATATTTCATAACAAGTCACTTAACTTTGGAATCAAGTCAAGGACGCAAAAGGAAAATCAAATTCCTTTAAACACACGTGCGTCTACCGCACTATATATATTTCACAAATATCATGCTAGAAAGGATAGGAAGAGGTTCACATACCTCACGACGATTATCGACAATAAGCAAAATGCTCCAAGTACTATAACTCTGCTAGCCTTTTCCACCCTTCAAGTAGAATACGCTACTCATAGTACTTCAACCTATAATTGCCATAAAACGGTTATTAACTTCTAGATCCCTTCGTAGAATATTTCTAAGTACAAGGTTCCTTATTCTACGGAAAATTCGGCAGCACCTCCCCCCCCCCCCCCCCCCGTAACCACAAAACTCTCCTCCTCTATCAAGGCCCGCTACCAAGCCAACAACTCCAAGGAGGGGTGTTACACGTCTAACCGGACGTGTACAACACTGCCCCACAATAATACTACAAGTCTACTGTAAATACAGTTCAATGTAAATACAGTTCAATTCTTTATAATTATTCTTCCAATATATCTTATACTCAATTCTAAACTACTACAATATGTAATATCCAATTACAATAGGGGGACAAAGATCATTACCTCGATAAGCCCAAAATTATCCAAGATTTATAAGTCGATCATGAGCAACGTTTAGCTCCAATTCCTTACGCTTCAAACCGCTCCAAGCAACCCTTATACGCTCTTAACCAATTCCTCTTCAAGATCCAACTCCAAAAAGTGAAGAGCACTTAGGCTCAAACCATGGCAAGTTTCGGCCAAGGGGGGATTCTAGGGCTAGGGGTGTGAAATCTTTTCCAACTCTTGGTACACAATCTTCCTAACACCCTAAGGAAGAACACTTATAAGTTTAAGGATTTTTTTGGACAACTTTTGGCTAAGGGGGAGGGCTTAAAACCGAGAACCACAAGGAGAGGGGAGGGGGTATTTTTTTTTCCTAAGAAACTATCTCAAGTATGGATGAAATTAGTCTTGCACTCAAGGGGTATTTATAGAGAAATCAATGGTCAAGATCAAAGCAAGTGTATGGTGAGGATTTGGGACAAGTGTGTGTGGGTTCTTCCAACCAAATGTCCACCACAACTTTGAGACAAGTGTCCACCACAACAATGAGACATGTGGCTAGCCACATGTCTCAAAAAACGTCCAAGGCACCCCTATCTTTCGTCCATAGGGCCACATGGGGTGCCATGTGTCGCCCTCCTACTCGTCCAAAATATTTCATCTTCCGAAAATATCCGTAATGCCACAAATTTCGAAAATAAAGTGGGCCCTACAACCGTAAATTCCTCCCGCGGGCCCCACGTGACCAATTACGGAAAAATAAAATCCAAAATTCCTAAATAATCCCGGAAGTCCGAATACCAAATCTGGGAATCCAATTCCCATTAACGAACCTTTTTCCTTCACAAAATCCGGAAACTTTTCCGTCGAAAAATAACATCTTACTTCCTTTCCAATTTTAATGTCGTATTCTCATACGTACGTCCTCGTAAACATACTCTGGAACTACGGGGTGTAACACACTTCCTTTGTTTCTACGTAATTTTCCACCTTTTCCAAGGCCCGTATTCATCAACCAACAAGCCACATTTAAGGCGCAACCAACAGTTAGCCAAAGGGGATTACACGCCTAACTGGACGTGTAAAATTCTGCCCCACAGTTATACAAAACAGTCCACTAATCATCCCATAAAAACAGTCCTTAATCCAACAATAACGAGGGTAAAATGTGAGGCGTTTCAACACGTTTCCACACCCCTATTTCCTTAGGACTTTCATTAGCAACTACTACACTTAAACATGCATATTAGGGGCTTAATTTCCAGCATTATGCATGCCCAAAACAGTCCATAAAATGATACGACAACGTCCTAACGCTTTAAGCGCTTTTCGCTAAAACAACTACAATCCGATAACTCTTTCCTTAATCCATTTTATTCCAATTCGAGTTCCAACACTTCCATATATGACATACCAACTTATCAAGAACCATATTACCTTATTTTAATATGCGACAAGTGTGGATAACAATAACCTTATAACAAACGAAACCAAGGGCACAAAATTGCCTCAAATCGGCCAACAACATAACTACCTCATACACATCTTATTTTCCATTTCTTCCTTAACATGAATTCATCTATACATTATAAAAATAAGTAATATCCAATTACCTTAATTTAAGAAGAACTATTATCTCATTTTTGTGCCCAAAAACGTCCCGGGCAGAATGCTTAACAATGGCCCATAGTTTTCGTTTCGCTCCACTTCTTCAAGTTCGACTTACATATATGTATCCCCTACAACCTTGGGAGCAACTTATCTTCACGTTTCGCTTCCAAAGAGTCGACGGAAACCCCTAGGGTTTCATCACCATTTTCGGCCCAATCCTAGATTTAGGGGTTAAGGGTGCTTAATCTTGCTAATCACTTGGTTAGGGACCTTAATCTTGTATAATGAACTAAGCTTGGAAGATTTGAAGTCTTGTTCTTCCATTTTTAGCCCTAAGGTCGAGGGCAATGGAGAGGGAGATATATTTGCTTGATGAAGAATGGCTAAGTGTTGGCTAGGTCTTGCAAGACATCTCTATGTATATATAATGTATCACCTAGGCTTGGATGATGACAAGTGGAGGGTGAGATGGTGGACAAGTGTGGGTGGGACCCACTTGTCCACTTGTCTTCATTTTCATGAAAATATCTAAAGTCAAAAAGTCAAAGTCTTCCAAGACCAAGACAAGGGGGTGGGGTGTGCCATGTGTCACCCTATGATTCGTCCAAAATATTTTCATCTCCCAAAAAATCCATAATTGGCCAAAATATTGAAAAACTTGTGGGCCCCACGAAAATGTAAAATTTTCCGGGTGGGCCCACATGACCAAATCCGAAAATTAAAATCCATAATTCCAATATATTCTCTAAGTCCCAAATATCAAATTTGAGAATCAAACTCCACTTTATAAACCTTTTTCCTTCACGAGGTTCGGAGGATTTTTTCGGAATTTTTCATTATTTTCAAAATTCAAATCTCAATTTCTCACGTACGTTCTTATCTCATTGCCTTGGAAATTTCGGGGTGTAACAAAACCAACATTGAGAGTACAATGTGAAGCCTTTAACACCCTTTTCCTTAGGACATTCACTAGTCATTTTACCACATTAAACATGTATGTTAGGGGATGATTTTCTAGCATATATACTCCCCAAAATAGTCCATAAAAACATCCAACCGTTTTATAGATTCTACGACCAACAACTACAATACGATGTCCTTTTCCTTAATTCCCTTTTAATCCAATTTTCATTCCAACATGTTATATAAGTTATATAAACTATCAACCACTATATTTACTTCATTATATAACATGCGACAAGTGTTATTAACAACAATAATAACCAACGAATCCAATGACGACAAACATTGCCTAGTCTCGGCCAACTTGCCAAAAATGGCCCAAATACTTTTCAATCTTCATTCTTTTTAGTACAAGCTCATCTATACATGTCAACAACAAGTAATATCCAATTACTTTAAAATAAGAAGAGATTTTACCTTCCAAAAGCCTCAAAAATTCCCAAAATAGTCCGTAGGTGTTTGGCCCGCAATTTTCATTTCGCTCCACTTCTTCAATATCCAATCACATATATGTGACTCCTATGAGCTTATACACAACTTAACTTTGTATTTCACTTCCAAAAAGTCGATGAAACTCCTAGGGTTTCACCCTCTATTCTAGGCCAACACATGATTCTTGGGGTTTAAAGGGTTATCTTGGCTTAGCACCCCATTAGGGAGCTTAGTCTTGAGTTTGAGGATTTATCATCAAGGATTGAAGATTTTTGGTCTTCCAAAAAGGCCCTATGGCCGAGAGCATCATGAGAGAGATAGAAGTTTTGTGAAATTTGGCTAAGTGTTGTTGTCACGACCCGACCCCGGGCCCGCGATTGGTGCCCTACCCTGGCACCCTTTTCAGGTATACATCAGAGAATAGCAGCGGAACATACACAAACTCATAAAAATAATTAGACATCAAATATCAACATGCAAGCCGATAAGGCCACCTTTCGTGAAATATACATAATCCAAAAATAAAACAGCACATCTCTGTTCTTACAACCCAATCCATAAATATGACTACATAACTCTAAGAGTAATAACTGTGACGGGACAAGGCCCCGCCATACCCCTGAATGTACATAAATCTACAACATCAGGGAAACCGTACCAAAAGACAAGCCTCCGGAGAAATGGAGCTTCTGACACCTGATCAGTGATCCTAAGAATGAGGATCCACCACCGCTACTTACCTACACGCGGCATAACGCAGCCCCGAGAAAGGGGTCGACATAATATGTACCAAGTATGTAAAACTGGAAAAATACTACAATTTACATCATAAGTCTAAAAGAAAGCTGGAGACATGTATGATAATCAAATTAACAGTATACTGTGCCTTACTAACAATGAGAGTAAAATATACATTTTCGGTTCTTAAAAATAGGAAGCATGTGATTAACCTAGGACCATCCGCCCGTAGTATTATCACGCAATCCTACTCCTGGGACTATTTCACCCGCATAGGCCGTATGGACCCGCATGAGGTAACTTCCTCGCATAGGACTGGTCCGCCCCGCATAGGACTAATTCACCCGCATGAGCACTACGGACTCGCATGAGGTATTCCTCGCATCATGGGTAGCAAATCCACTGAATATGCAAATGCCACAAGCCCGGGGAATGACCCCGTAATGAACAATATATCACAAGCACAACCGACTACTATAAATAACATAAACAAGTTAAGAAACCCCTTAACTTCTCATTTGACTTAATTAGCATACACTCTCATTTCTTTTAACTTGAGGCACTATCGTATCATAAAGATCCGGGAATTTAACCCAAAGTACTACGTACTTCTATTCTTTTAAAATGACTCTTTTCATATAAAACTCCAAGATAGTAATAACCGTAGTATCAAGCCATATTTACTTTTTAAAACAAGTCACAATACCTTTTAGAACTACATTTATAGGCTTCTAAATCAAGTGACTTTTTACTTTAAATCTTTTAGCAATTGATGCCTTCAAATCAATTTGCCTTTCTTCCTTTCAAGTCATTTTATCTTTATTTACGTTACTAGAGCAAACCATTCTTTTAACTTCCCACAAAGTTATTATAACCAACTTCCCATAAAGTCGTTATACTAACTTTATGCTTTAGACACAAGGAATTCTTATCCTTTTTAAAAAAAACAAGTGAGTTAATTCTCTAACTCAACCAACTTGGACATTCTTAAAACAAGCCAAGGATACCAAATGAAACTGAATTCATTTAAAGCTCGTACGTCTACCGTACTATACATTTATAACTAATCATGCTTAAGAGATAGGAAAGTTCCACATACCTCTTCGGATCAATCCACTTGCTAAGTCCAATATGGCGTACGTAGAATGTCAACCTATAATGACAATAATACGTCTATTAACCTCTAGCTTCAAACGTAGAATATTCTAAGTGCAAGTCACCAAATTCTACGGAAAATCGGACACAACTTCCTTTATTTCTACGTACTTTTCCACCCTTTTCAAGGCCCGAATTCAACAACCAAACATGCCACATTTAAGGCTCAACAATGTAGCTAACAACAGGGATTACACGCCTAACAAGACGTGTAAAATTCTGCCCCACAATTGATATCAAACTAGTCCAAAAGACAATGTCATTTTCGGCAATTGAGGTACAACAACACAAAGTCTTTTCCAATTCTTTTTTCAATCCAAATTGTTTAGTCTAACATGTTATATAGCCGCAATCGATTATGACAACTACAATCCTCAATTATATAACATGCGACGATTCTAACTATCGACCAAATTGTATTTCAATTTCAAATGGCTAACAAGGTCATTTCGTATTTAGGCTTCCAATATCCATAACATTTATCAATCTTCAATACATGTATCTCATGCTTGTTAAAATGTATAACTACAACAATATGTAATCTTATAACACTAAGAGAACAAGATTGTTACCTTGACAAGCCTTAATCCAACTCCAAGATCCGAAGTCGCTCCTTAGCAACTGTCACGACCCGACCTCGGGCCTGCGACTGGTGCCTTACCCCGGGCACCCTAGTGATACAACATCAGAGAAAATCAGCGAAAAAAAAAAACTCAAAGATATGAACAATATGAAATAAGAAACAGGCTAACCAAAACGGTCACCTTTCTGCATATATATCAAAATCTGAACAGTTACATCCTTTACAAACCATGCCCACAATAGTACTACATACCTCTAAGAGTTTTTATAACAACTATGACGGGACAGGGCCCCGCCATACCCCTGAATGTACAAGTACCTACAATGACAGGGGACTATACTAAAAGATAAGCCTCCGGAGAAACGGAGCTTCCCAACACGCAGAACCGTGATCCTATGAGCGAGGATCAACAACCGGTGTACCTCTACATGCGGCATGAACGCAGCCCCCCGAAGGAGGTCAGTACAATAGGTACCAAGTATGTGAAACTGAAAATACTGTAATGAAATCATAACAGTCTATATAAAACAGGAGACATGTATGATAACCAAACTACAGTACACCATATATAAACAGTCATGTCAAGTCAGGGACTCACGCCCTCAAATTCATCACTCATGCCCGTGGAACTCCTTCCTCACTGCCGGCAGTCTATGACATAAATCATACTCATGTGACGCGCCCGTGGCATCTTACCTCACTGTCGGCGTACACATATACAATACATATATATAACATGCCCCCGGCATCCCTCCTCGTGGGTACATGTCGTCATGGGGAGCTAGTCCATAGAGTAATAATCGTACATAACGTGCCCCCAGAATCCCTTATCATAGGTACATGTCTTCATGGGGAGCTAGCCCATGGAGTAATAATATAACATGCCCCCGGAATCCCTCATCGTAGGTACATGTCTTCATAGGGAGCTAGCTCATGGAGTAAAATATAACATGGTCGCATGCCCCGGAATTCCTCATCGTATAAGCATGGCCATGGGGTAATAAAATGTCTGGGCATCTAACCCGCATCCTTAGCAAGTTTAGCTCCAAATCCTTACGTTCCAATCCGCTACAAGCAACCCTTAGAAGTTCCTAACCAACTTCTCTTCAAGAATCAACTCCAAAAAGTGAAGAACACTTGGGTTCCAATCTTAGCAAGTTTCGGCCAAGGCAATATAAATAGGCTAGGGGTGTGAAATCTTGTCTAACTCTTGATTCACCATCTTCCTAACACATCAAGGAAGAACACTTAGAAGTTTAAGAATTGTTGGACAAATTCTTGGTCAAGGAATGGCCCATGGCCGAGAGCAACATGAAGGGAGAGAGAGAGTATATTTTCAAGTCTTGAAATGTTCTAAGTGTGGAAGATTTCATCAACTAGAGGTGCATATATAAGACCACCAAGGGCTAGGATTAAAACAAATGGGTGGTAGAGATTGGGGACAAGTGTGTGTGGGTCCCACAAGCCACTTGTCCACACAAAATATCTTGCAAGACTTGGCCACTTGTCTTGGCCACTTGTCACATGGATTTCGGCCAAGAGCCACCTAGGGGGTGACATGTGTTGCCCTCCTATTCATCAAAAATATTTCATCTCCCGAAAATATCCATAATGTCCAAAATCTCGAAAACAAAGTGGGCCCCACAAAACCGTAAATTTCTCCCGTGGGCCCCACGTGACCCATTCCGGAAAATAAAATCCATAATTCTCTAATATTCCAAGAAGTACGAATACCAAATTTTGGAATCCAATTCCCATTAACGAACCTTTTTCCTTCACAAAAACCGGAAAATTTTCCGTCGGAAAATCAAATCTTTCTTCCTTTCCAATCTTAATGTTGTATTCTCGTACGTACGTCCTCACATACATACCCTGGAACTACGGGGTGTAACATTCTCCCCCCCTTAGAAACATTCGTCCCGAATGTTCCTTCTAAGTCTCCAAACACACATGCGCCGGTATAGTCTTCACTACTACACTTACAAAACCAAACATGCCACCAATGGCCATAGTATAACATACGCACAAAAACTCAAATCCAAGCCAACGAGGAATCACCTCTAAAGTGTATAAAAACACTATAACTCTCACTCCTGGTCCAAAGGATACTCTTTTCGCACCTTCACTTCACAAAAATGATCACTTCCATTCACTTAACACATATTCGCTTCTTGTCTTACTCGTCGTAACCTTCTCGTACACCTGAACTCTTTCTAGTTCACGTACCACATTTCAGTCATCGCTTCAGCTTTCGAATTCTTGGGGTTACTACCCCCAACTTGGTCATCTCACTAGCTTCAATTTCATTTAAGGCCATTCCCGGCCTTCACGACCCGCTTCTGGTCGAACGCGTCCACGAACTCGTACAACGGTTACCTAAACTTGGGCCTTGCACCCTCGTGACCCTATCACATAGCGGGACCACCACAAATTTACCTCACTTCAATCCGGGCTGCGGGTTGACCCGCAATTGGTCCTCAACCCGACCCATTTCGCACCAAATTATTGTTCCCCCCTCCGGAAAATCTTACTATTTCACGTCATGAAAGCTACCACTTCAATCTCATACTACCCATGGAATTATCACACAAATACAGTTCACGCATACCAAGTACTTCGACAAAGACCAACCGTAAAATCTTTTACTCATGACGGCCTTACATCTAAGGTCCCAACTGTTATAAATTCTAAGGTTCACAATTGTCTTGTCCCCAGACTTACCCTTTTCACTAACCAGGCTTCTAAATCACATTTTAACACAATGCTAACCGAACATAACACTTAACACATCATCAATGCATATTAGTCTCTAGAGGGTTAAGGATATACCTGAAATCAAATAGGCGGTCCAAAGGACTGCTAAAACTGGGAACTTCCACCGCGACCTCTGCCGTGGCCTGCCGGTGTATGAACATCCTGCCTAGCTATTGAAGGTGAAGAACCCGCAACTGATCCCGTAGTATGTGCTATCCCATCAGTGCCACCTCTGGTCGGACAGTCTCTCGCCAAATGGCCCTGTTGGCCGCAAGCATAACAAACTGTCGAAGTAGTACGACACTCCCCAATATGGAATCTATCACAGCGACCACACCGAGGCAAAGGTGGCTTCCCCTGGCTACTACCCTCGAGCATCTGTGAACCTGCAGCCCTGGAGCCCTGACCTGCTCCCGAATATCCCCGGCGATCAAACCCCCTGCCAGAAGACTGGGAAGGAGCACTCTGTGTCAGCTGAAATATTGACCTAGCCTGCTGTTGAGGTTGTCTGCCTCAAAAGTTACCGAAGGACCCTGCTGTCCTGGCCCTCTTCTGATGATCTTGGTCATTCCGTCGACCTCTACGTTCCTCAGCCTGCAGCGCATAAGCCTGGATGCGGGCAATGTCCATGCCCGACTGAAGAGCTACTCCTGTACAACTTTCTGCTAGATAATCGTCAAGTCCTGTGACATATCGGTGCACTCTATCCTCCATGTCTGCCACTAAATCCGGGACATAACGAGCCAACGAGTCAAACTCTACATTGTATTTCCGAACCGTCCGCCCGTTCTGCCTCAACATCATAAATCTATCCGCCCGAGCTCTCCTCATCTGCGAGGGCAAGAAGTGTGTAAGAAATGCCTCTGAGAACTCGTCCCAACCAGCTGGAAGCGCATGCTCTCCCCGGGAGAGTTCCCATGAATCAAACCAGTCGACTGCAGTATCACGCAGCCGATGTGAACCCAATACCACCGACTCTCTCTCAGAGGCCTTGATCACTTTCATGATCCGCTACAATTGTCGAATAAACTCATGAGGATCTTCCTCAGTTCTAGATCCATAGAACTCTGGAGGACTGCAACTCAAGAAGTCCCGAAGTCTCAAACTATCAGATCTAGGGTGAACCACTGGTACTACCGGAACCTCCGACTCTCGTCTGTCCTCATTCCTAGCCACAAGCCTAGCTAGTAACTGAGCCATCTCTTTGTAACTCATATCCTCGGCTCCTGGCCGTGGAACTGGAGACTCAGGTATCGTAGCCTCAGTAGCTACTATTGCTGCTCTAAACTCTGCTGGGGCTGGCGGCGTCGTAGAATTCGCCGTCTGTAGAACTACCTCAGGTAAAGACTGGGCCTGTGCCCTGGTAACCCTCTGTGCTCTACTCGCAGCTCCCTCTGTTGCCTTGCCCTTCTGGGCCCTGGTTGCCTTGCGTAGAAGCATAACTGGTACATAAGAATACGTCAGAGGGAGTCCAACTTATCACACAACTCTAAGGCACGATCTCAGAGTGAGAAGAGTGAAAACCAATCCTAAATATCCTGTAGCCTTCTGATTATAGTTGTGGTGCACAACACGCCGATAATCAAGACTCCACTAGATACGGTCTGTAGACACTTTCCGAGGATTAACTGCTCTGATACCACTTTTGTCACGACCCGACCTCGGGCCTGCGACTGGTGCCTTACCCCGGACACCCTAGTGATACAACATCAGAGAAAATCAGCAGAAAAAAAACTCAAAGATATGAAAAATATGAAATAAGAAACAGGTTAACCAAAACGGTCACCTTTCTGCATATATATCAAAATCTGAACAGTTACATCCTTTACAAACCACCGCCCACAAAGATTTACTGCACCTCTAAGAGTTTTTATAACAACTATGACGGGACAGGGTCCCGCCATACCCCTGAATGTACAAGTACCTATAATGACAGGGGACTATACCAAAAGATAAGCCTCCGGAGAAACGGAGCTTCCCAACACGCAGAACCGTGATCCTATGAGCGAGGATCAACAAACGGTGTACCTCACTGCGGCGTGAACGCAGCCCCGAAGAGGTCGATCTGCAGTACCAGTATGTGAAATCGAAAATCAGTAATGAAATCATAACAGTCTATATAAAACAGGAGACATGTATGATAACCAAACTACAGTACACCATATATAAACAGTCATGTCAAGTCAGGGACTCACGCCCTCAAAGTCATCACTCATGCCCGTGGAACTCCTTCCTCACTGCCGGCAGTCTATGACATAAATCATACTCATGTGACGCGCCCGTGGCATCTTACCTCACTGTCGGCGTACACATATACAATACATATATATAACATGCCCCCGGCATCCCTCCTCGTGGGTACATGTCGTCATGGGGAGCTAGTCCATAGAGTAATAATCGTACATAACGTGCCCCAAAAATCCATCATCGTAGGTACAGGTCTTCATGGGGAGCTAGCCCATGGAGTAATAATATAACATGCCCCCGGAATCCCTCATCGTAGGTACATGTCTTCATGGGGAGCTAGCCCATGGAGTAAAATATAACATGGTCGCATGCCCCGGAATCCCTCATCGTATAAGCATGGCCATGGGGTAATAAAACGTCCGGGCATCTAACGCGTCGATCGCATGCCCAGCGTCCTCATCGTATAAGCATGGCCAAGATCAATCACAATGGAAGCATACCCGTGGCATCCTCCGTCACTGTCGGTACGTCCAAGTAAATTCACAACAAGTCAGCCGGCCCTCCAAGTGAGAGACGCGGTAACATAGTAATACCACCAAAGGCTATCACAACTAGCATAGACAATTTTAACATGCTCTTAGACTTTCATTTTATGACAACAAATCCGGGTTTTAACCCCAAGGTACTACGTACTTAAATTCTTTCAACAAGATCAATTTCTTTTACAAAGGTCACACGATACCCGTAGTATCAAAATAGGGTAACTATCATTTTAAGTAAACCAAAACAATTTCCATACCTTCTTTTAAATAAACCAAATCACTTCTCCTTTTAAAGTCAAGTTACCATTTTAAATCCAATAATAAAACCATTCTTTTGTTTTCATAAAGTCGTTATAACTAACTTCCCATAAAGCTATTATAACACTTTATGTTTTAAACCAACCAAGGACAACTACTCTCATTTCCGAAATCAAGATAACTTTATTCTTTTAAAGACCAAGTACTCATTACTCACGAATGAGGTTTCACAAATTTTTAACACAATTCAAGTTCTTAACAATTCATATCAAGTCACTTAACTTTAGAATCAAGTCAAGGACACAAAAAGGAAATCAAACTTTTTTAACACACGTGCGTCTACCGCACTATATATTACACAAATAATCATGCTCAAGAGAATAGGAATAATCACATACCTCGTGACAACTAACCCTTACGACACATAGCAAAACGCTCCAAGTACTTCAATTTCGTCGGCTACTCCTTAAACCAAGTAGATCACGCCACACTTGTACTTCAATCCTAAAATGGTCATAGTACTTATCAAACCTTACTTACCATTTAAGACTTATACCAATTAATAGCCCTCTAATTCTACGGAAAATCGGGCAGCACTTCCCCTGTTTTTACGTACTTTTCCACCTTTTTCAAGGCCCGAAAACAATAACCAACATGCCACATTTAAGGCGCAACAATTTAACAACTAAAGAAGGGGATCTCACGCCTAAACGGACGTGTAAAAATCTTCCCCTTTAAACAACCAAAACCGAAATGGAAACAAGTCCATAGTCCAAAGTAAAGACAGTCCAATGTAAATACAGTCCAATGTAAATACAGTCCAAAGTAAATATAGTCCAATGTAAATACAGCCCATTAGTTCATTAGTTGGTGTTCTTTGCCAACTTACAATAATCATACTTTATCCAATTTTTCGGCTAGCATGTCGGAATTACTTCTTTAATCCTCCAACTTATATTCCAATATTCATATAAGTTATAGTTACTTTGTTATTAGCTTTCAACAAGTAATAGATACGTTTTTACCATTTTAATGGCTAACATGCCAATTCTCCATTTTAGCAACTTAACAAGATCCAAATCTTTCCAAGCTTCTTTCCACATATTACATACTCATTTATATACTTCCAACATGTATAATATCCAACTTCACGAGGAGGTTAAAGGTTATTACCTCAAAAGCCCAAAATTATCCAAGAACTTAAAGTCGCTCCTTAGCAAGTTTAGCTCCAAATCCTTACGTTCCAATCCGCTACAAGCAACCCTTAGAAGCTCCTAACCAACTTCTCTTCAAGAATCAACTCCAAAAAGTGAATAACACTTGGGTTCCAATCTTAGCAAGTTTCGGCCAAGGCAATATAAATAGGCTAGGGGTGTGAAATATTGTCTAACTCTTGGTTCACCATCTTCCTAACACATCAAGGAAGAACACTTAGAAGTTTAAGAATTTTTGGACAAATTCTTGGTCAAGAATAGCCGTGGCCGGAAAGCAACATGAAGGGAGAGGGAGTATATTTTCAAGTCTTGAAATGTTCTAAGTGTGGAAGATTTCATCAACTAGAGGTGCATATATAAGACCACCAAGGGCTAGGATTAAAACAAATGGGTGGTAGAGATTGGGGACAAGTGTGTGTGGGTCCCACAAGCCACTTGTCCACACAAAATATCTTGCAAGACTTGGCCACTTGTCTTGGCCACTTGTCACATGGATTTCGGCCAAGAGCCACCTAGGGGGTGACACGTGTCGCCCTCCTATTCGTCAAAAATATTTCATCTCCCGAAAATATCCATAATGTCCAAAATCTCGAAAACAAAGTGGGCCCCACAAAACCGTAAATTTCTCCCGTGGGCCACACGTGACCCATTCCGGAAAATAAAATCCATAATTCTCTAATATTCCAAGAAGTCCGAATACCAAATCTGGGAATCCAATTCCCATTAACGAACCTTTTTCCTTCACAAAAACCGGAAAATTTTCCGTCGGAAAATCAAATCTTTCTTCATTTCCAATCTTAATGTCGTATTCTCGTACGTACGTCCTCACATACATACCTTGGAACTACGGGGTGTAACAGCAACTTAGCGCCTTTTCTTGACACTTCAATCCGCCACTTGAAGCCCTTAGAAGTTCACAAACAACTTTTCTTCAATTTTCAATCCAAACCTATGAAAGTGACTTAGGTTTTCACCTTGCGACTAATGCAAAAACGACACTTTTTCGGGATCTTTCTATTGAGATACTCTTACAATACCCTTAGCAACCTTGGTTTAAAATATTGAGATTATTGAACCACAAACAAAAAAAATTATTGTTCCTTAGAACCCTAACCCGAGAGCTATTGAAGTCAAGAACAAGATTTCTTGATTTTTTTTCTATGTATGGGAACTTGTCTTGCTAGTAGTATGCTTATATAACACTATGGAGGGTCAAGATTAGAACACATGTTGGGATTGGATGAAATTCATTTAAAAATCTAGCCAAGTGGCCCTTTTGACTTAGTCAATATTATCAAGCTCTAGCCTAGCAAGACTTGATCATCCTTGCTTGGGTCAAATGACCTTCCTATTCTTGGTCCATTCGACCAAGACCATCCAAGGGGGGGGGGGGTGACATGTGTCACCCTCTCATTCGTCGCAATATTTCGTTTTCCGACATTTCCATAATTCCGATAAATTTTTACTAGTCTCAAATCTTAACATTTTCGAGTTCTTACGTACGTTCTTATAAACATGTCCTGGAATTACGGGGTGTAACAGTTGTAGTCTTGCAAGCCTCTATGTGTATATGTAATGTATTACTAAGGATAAGATGATAACAAGTGTAAGGTAGGATGGTGGACAAGTGTGGGTGGGACCCACTTGTCCACTTGTCTCACAAAATATCCTAAAGTCCAAGTCAACAAGTCAAAGAGTCAATGACAAGTGGGGGGGGGGGGGTAGTGCCACGTGTCACCCTCCAATTCGTCAAAAATTATTTTATCTCCCAAAATATTCCTAATTGGCCAAAATATCTCAAAATATTGTGGGCCCCACAAAACCGTAAAATTTCTCGTGGGCCTCACATGACCAAATCCGGAACTTAAAATCCAAAATTCCAATATAATCTATAAGTCCAAATACCAAATTTGAGAATCAAATTCCAATTAATAAACCTTTTCCTTCACAAATTCCCGATATTTTTCCTTATAAAAAAATAATTCTTCTTTCTTTCCAAAATTCAAGTTTCATATTCTTAATCACGTTCTCACTTACATTCCATGGTATAACGGGGGGTAACACTGGATCTATCAATGCATATACGTCTCGGGAAAAGATCAATAATATACCTGTAACCACATTTGGCGACGCCTCCTGATCCTGCCTACTAGCCAAGGTATATATACGGTTTGAGGGACCGCCAGAACTAGAAATTCCGTCACGACCTCTGCCACGGCCTGCTGTCATGTGAACACCCTGCCCTGCGGGGCGCATAACTATAGAAGAAGATGAACCAGCAACCGACCTAGTAGGTCGAGCCATACCACCTGTACCACTTACATAAGGACACTCTCTCATCATATCTCATATGGTCTTGACGGCCGCAAGAAAAACAAGCACTTGTAGTAAGACGGCATTCCCCAACATGATGCCTACCACACTGAGAACAAAGATTGCATCGACTGACTAGAACCCCTGTTCATCTGTGAACCTGGAGCTCTGACCAGCTCCTGAATACCCCTCACGGTCAAATCTCCTGCATGTGGACTGTGGAGGTGCGCTCTGTGCTGGCTCTGGGAAGAATATCTAACATCTTTTGAGGGCTGCCGCCTAAAAACCACGGAATATCCGGCCGATCTATCCTCTTATCTTTGGCCTGCCGTGATCTGTGTCGGTCTTCTACCCCCTGTGCATATGCCTGAATCCGCGCAATATTCATACCTGGCTGAAGAGCCACCGCCATACAACCATCAATCAAATAACGGTCTAGTCCCATCACACAACGATGCACTTTATCCGCCATATCAACCACAATAGTAGGCGCATACCTAGCCAATGAATCAAACTCAAGGCTATACTCTCGGACACTCCTGCCATTCTGCCTCAACTACAAGAATCTATCAACTCTAGCTCGTCTCATCTCTGGAGGCAGAAAGTGGCTAAGGAAAGCCTCTGCAAACTCATTACATACTGCTGGAGGAGCACCCTCGCCCCTAGATAGCTCCCAAGACTCATACCAATTAGTAGCCACATCCCGCAATCGATACGAAGCCAACTCAACAGACTCAATCTCAGAAGCATTGAATATCCTCAAGGTACGCTGTATCTGCCGAATAAACTCCTACGGATCATCATCGGGCTTGGAACCAAAAAACTCTGGAGGATTACTGTTATACCCCGTAAATTCTAGAAGTTAAGATAAGGACATACCAAGGATTATAAGATTGAAAGTTGAAAGATAAGTTGGCAAACATGTGTTGGACGGATTTGAGTTTACCTTGGAGTGTTGTACCCAAGTTGTTAAGAGTTTCGAGGTGTTTAAAAGCCTAGTGTGTAGTCCGTTAAATCTAGATCCCAACGCAACAAATCGTTCGTCGATAGGACATCAGAGTCAAAGGTTATGGAAGTTTCAAGTTTGGTGCGCAGACGGCAGCGATTTTCAGTTGAAGTGCAGCGCGGCCGAATCTGAGGCATGGCGCCGGTTGTCTTGGGGTCGAGGGGTTGCAGCGCCGCGGCGCCGGAATGCTGGAACATTTTCTCGGAAGTGGAAAGCCATGGCCGGCGTGGCGCATGGCGCCAAGGCGGGATTTTTCGCGATAAAAGGCTGAAATCAGGAGATATTTTGTTAAAAACCTATGGGAGGGTGACAAGTGTCCCTCCCATCCTTTTTGACCAGATTAGGGCCTATTTTAGGGCCAAGTCTTACAAGACTTGGCCATTTCATTTCAAAACCCTTCCATGGAAAACCCTCTCCTTTCTCTCTAGTTTTTGGAAGAAAACCTAGCCTAAGAGGAAATTGTTGGAGCGGCGGCAAGAAGGAAAAGTGTGGGTAAACTTGTGGGAAGCGTTGGTGGGCGATTTTGACGGTTTGAGGTAGAAGAAAAAGGGGCTTTTGTGGGCTATTCCTTAAGGTAAAAGTTTCCCCTTTCTCTTGGTTGTGAGCCTGAGGCTGTTATATTTTAGTAGTATAGATGTGAGCCTGAGGCTGTTATATTTTAGTAGTATAGATGTGAGCCTGAGGCTGTTATATTTTAGTAGTATAGATGTGAGCCTGAGGCTGTTATATTTTAGTAGTTTAGAATTGAGCCTGAGGCTGTTTTATTTGAATAAATTTGGATCTTGTTGTCTTGTTGAAGATGTCTAGGGCTAAATATCATGTTAGGCCTAAGAACTTGGATTGGAAAGAGTTGAAAGGGGTTTAGGGTTGGTTTATTGTTGGCCAAGAATGGCATGGGTTATTGGTTTATTTTGCATTATTGTAGGAGTTTGGTTATTGAATTCGACCTTAACAAAGGTGGCAAGTTAGTAGAAACAAAGGAAGTGCCATCCAAATTGTCGTAGAATTTAGGAAATTTGCACTTAGATACTCTACGTTCGAAGCTAGAGTTTGATAGACGTTTTATGACCCTTATAGGGTTGAAGTACTACGGTAGCATATTCCTCTTAAGAGAGATAGTACTGTGGAGCATTTTGCTTATTGTCGACAATCGTCGCGAGGTATGTGATTCTTCCTATCCTCTTCAGCATGACTATTTGTAAAATATATAGTGCGGTAGATGCACGTGTGATAAAGGAATTTGATTTCCCTTTTGTGCCTTGACTTGATATGAAGTGTTAAGGGCTTCATTGTGTGGAAATAGTAGTAAAGTCTTATCAGTTAATGCTTGAATTTTCGATGGTTAAAGAATGAGCCCTATTGGTCTCATAAATGTTTATAGTGGTAATTGGTTGGTTTAAAACATAAAGTGTTATAACGGCTTTATGGGAAGTTTGTTATAACCACTTTATGTAGCTAAAAGAATGGTTTGTTGATTTCAAAAGATAAGAGACGTGACTTGTAATTGACCTAAATGGTGTTAAAAAGTATAAAACCTAAGTCGTGAGAAATGAATACTTGGTTTTTAAAAGAATAACGTTACAAATTTCGGAAATGGGAATAAGGATCGAACAAGCCAATGCAGCGTCGATAAAGGAAAGAAGTAATGACAATTAATCATATTAAAACCAGTAGAAACCTCCATCTGCATAGAAGCTAAGATAAGACAAAATGGCATTACATTTCCTAGATCATGGCTGCTCTAATGAGAATTATTGAAATCAAGTTTTGATTTTCCTAAAAGTTTCAAAGTAAGGAACTCGTTTTCTAAAAGAAAAGAGACTTAAGAATTTGAAGTATTTGGTTTAAAAGAAAGGCATGATTTTGTCTTGACTTGTTTTATTAATCATAAAGTGTTGTAATAGCTTTATGGGAAGTTAGTTATAACGACTTTATGGAAAATAAAGAAATGGACTCATTATTGGATTTAGAATGGTAACTTGATTTTGGAAAAAGGGAAGTAACTCGCTTTCAAATATTGAACTCCTTGTGATTGAAAAACATAAGTGACTTGTTTATAAAAGGTAGGAGTACCTTGATCCTAAAGGGGTTAAGTACTTGGGTTTTAAATGGTATACTTGACGTTGTGTTAAGAAGTATTTATAGTACCTTGAGTTGTGTGTACTAGCCTATGCTTGTTGTGGTAGCCTTTGTTGTGCAAGTGTTTGGTTGTGTGCTACCGAGTCTCTCGATGGAGGGCCGGCTATCTGGTTGATTGATGGACATCTTGTGGGTTGGGTAGCCAGCGGGTATGCTTCCATCATGTCGATCCTCTTGGACATCTTGACACGTTGGGTAGCCGGGTATGCTTCCATTAGGAGTGTTATCTGGTTAGTTGTTTGGACATACTGACACGTTGGGTAGCACACGGGTATGCTTCCACAGTGAGTATCATCTTGTTATTTCCTTTGGGGCATACTGACACGTTGGATGGTCCACGTATGGGCCCACTAGGATGGTTCCATGGCCATGCTTATCCGAGGTGAGATCTTGGGCGGCACGCGGCCATTGTGCGGGTTAAATTCGGGTTGTATTTGAGTGATGATTTCACGGGCATGAGTTCTGACTTGACATGGCGCTTATATGTTGTGTCTTGTAGTTTGGTTATCATACATGTCTCCGCTTTATATAGACTATTATGATTTCATTCTGATTTTCTGATTTCACATACTTGGTACTGTTGTCTTGACCTCGCCCGGGCTGCGTTCATCTGCAGTTGAGGTACATAACTTGACCATTTCTCTTAGGATCGTTGTTCGGTTCTCGGAAGCTCCATATCTCCTAAGCTTGTCACGTGGCAGTTCCACAA
Source organism: Przewalskia tangutica (assembly GCA_029844215.1). Lineage (NCBI taxonomy): Eukaryota > Viridiplantae > Streptophyta > Magnoliopsida > Solanales > Solanaceae > Przewalskia > Przewalskia tangutica. The sequence goes on from CM056719.1 coordinate 89,875,422, forward strand.
GTAGTAGGCTTTTGTATATTCAGGGCATGGAGGGCCCGTCCGTCATTATGGTTTCAAAATTCTTAGAGGTGCAGTAGCTTTGTTGTGGGCGAGTTTGTAAGGGATGTAGCTGCTCAAGTTTTAATTTATGTACAAAAAGGTAACAGTTGGGTTAGCTCGCTCTCTTATTTCAACTGCTTTATATGTTTAAGTTTTTATTTCCATTTGGTTTTCTCGATGTTGTATCACTAGGGTGCCCGGGTAAGGCACGATCACGGGCCGGTTGGGTCGTGACAAAAGTGGTATCGAGCGATTAATCCTCTGAGAGTGTCTACGAGACCGTATCGATGAAGTCTTGATTATCGGTGTGTTGTGCACCACATCTATAATCGAGGAGGCTATAGGATATTTAGGATTGGTTTCCATTCTTCTCACTCAGATCGTGCCTTAGAGCGGTGTTATAAGTTGGACTCCTCCGACGTGTTCTTTGTATACGGTGATGCCTCGCGCAAAGCAGAGCCCGGAAGGGCAAGCGGCGAGAGGAGGCTGCGAGTAGAAGCGGCGGCGGTCTCTCCCGAGACTACGGCACCGAGCCTCGATTCGCGGCACAGGGCGAGAGGAGATGGGTTACAAGGAGATGGCGATTATTGGCGTGATCGTGGCGAACGCGAGAATAGATCGGATCGCAGCGATTCAGTTCTGTAGTACCCATAGTTCACCCGAGGTCAGATAGTTTGAGGCTACGGGATTTTCTGAGTTGTAGCCCACGAAGTTCTACGGGTCGAGGCACGAGGATGATCGCAGGAGTTCATCCAAGCGATTCTGTGGATCGAGAGTGATCAAGGCTTCGAGACCGAGTCGGTGGTTTTAGTTCACATCGGCTGCGTGATCTGCGGTCGGTCGTTTGATTCGTGGGAGCTGTCGGGGAACATGCACCTCCGGTGGTTGGGGTGAGTTCTCGGAGGCTTTCCTTGGCCATTTCTTGCCTCCACGGATGAGAGGCACGCGGTAAACGATTTTTGATGCTAAGACAAAGAGGCGCATGGTCGGGAGTACAATGTAGAGTTTGACTCATTGGCGGTATGTCCCACGTGGTGGCAATATGGAGGATAGAGTGCACCGTTATGTCACCGGACTCGATGATTATTTAGCGGAGGATGCCAATCAGTAGCTCTTCATAGGGCATGGACATTGCCGCGTCGAACTATGCGCGATGGTGAGAGCGTAAGTCGGCGGAATAACCAAGATCGCGAGAAGAGGGTCGGGACGGAGAGTCCTCTGGTGACCTTCGAGGCGGCGACCTCGGCGAGCTAGTTATCCTCGGCCGATGCAGAGTGCTCCATCACGATCTTCGGGCGTTCAGAAATTCGGGAAGCGGTCGTGGCTCCGTGTTTGTGTTTTGGGTGGCGGGGCGTTAGTCGGATGGGACCACCCTATCTCGTTGTGGCGTTGTGGTAGGCTCCATGGTGGGAGTGTCGTCTTTGGAATGGGGTTTGTTTTGCATGCGGCCCAGGCCATTTGCGAGGAATTGTCCAACTGGAGATAGCGCGGATGTAGAGACTCGACGCCGGGATCGATGGTGATTCATCTCCTCCTTTTGTGCGCCGTGCGAGGAAGAACATGAGTAGAAACGGCATGAAGAGCGATGAAGTAATAGTTACAGGTATATTCTTAACCCACTAGAGACTAGTATGCATTGATGTTATAGTGATGTGTTAAGTGTTATGTTCGAATAACTTTGTGTTATATATGTGATTTAGAAGCCTGATTAGTGAAAAGGGTAAGTCTGAGGATGAGAAAATTCTGAACCTTAGAAATTATGACAATTGAAACCTAGATGTAAGACCGTCTTGGGTAAAAGATTTTACAGTGATCCTTGTCGGAAGTACATAGTATATAGGGAGTATTTTTCGGGTGATAAGTCCATGAGTGGCATAACTGATTCTTGTGTGAGTGGAGTAGTGAATACTATAACGACACCTGCGTTTTGGAGACTTAGAAGGAACATTCGGGACGAATGTTTCTAAGGGGGGGAGAATGTTATACCCAGTAAATTCTAGAAGTTAAGATAAGGACATACCAAGGATTATAAGATTGAAAGTTGAAAGATAAGTTGGCAAACATGTGTTGGACGGATTTGAGTTTACCTTAGAGTGTTGTACCCCAGTTGTTAAGAGTTTCTAGGTGTTTAAAAGCCTAGTGTGTAGTCCATTAAATCTAGATCCCAACGCAACAAACCGTTCGTCGATAGGACATCGGAGTCAAAGGTTATGGAAGTTTCAAGTTTAGTGCGCAGTGACGGCAGCGATTTCGGTTCAGTGCAATGGCGCGCGGCGAATCTGAGGGCGCGCGGTTATCTTAATCGCGGGGTTGCAGCGCCGCAGCGCCGGATTGCCGGGCCGCGACACCGGAATGCTGGAACATTTTATCGGAAGTGGAAGCGCGCGGCCATGGCGTGCATGCCATGCGCGCCAAGGCGGGATTTTTCGCGATAAAAGGCTGAAATCAGGAGATATTTTGTTAAAAACCTACGGGAGGGTGACAAGTGTCCCTCCCATCCTTTTTGACCAGATTAGGGCCTATTTTAGGGCCAAGTCTTGCAAGACTTGGTCATTTCATTTCAAAACCCTTCCATGGAAAACCCTCTCCTTTCTCTCTAGTTTTTGGAAGAAAACCTAGCCTAAGAGGAAATTGTTGGAGCGGCGGCAAGAAGGAAAAGTGTGGGTAAACTTGTGGGAAGCGCTGGTGGGCGATTTTGACGGTTTGAGGTAGAAGAAAAAGGGGCTTTTGTGGGCTATTCCTTAAGGTAAAAGTTTCCCCTTTCTCTTGGTTGTGAGCCTGAGGCTGTTATATTTTAGTAGTATAGATGTGAGCCTGAGGCTGTTATATTTTAGTAGTATAGATGTGAGCCTGAGGCTGTTATATTTTAGTAGTATAGATGTGAGCATGAGGCTGTTATATTTTAGTAGTTTAGAATTGAGCCTGAGGCTGTTTTATTTGAATAGATTTGGATATTGTTGTCTTGTTGAAGATGTCTAGGGCTAGATATCATGTTAGGCCTAAGAACTTGGATTGGAAAGAGTTGAAAGGGGTTTAGGGTTGGTTTATTGTTGGCCAAGAATGGCATGGGTTATTGGTTTATTTTGCATTATTGTGGGAGTTTGGTTATTGAATTCGACCTTAACAAAGGTGGCAAGTTAGTAGAAACAAAGGAAGTGCCGTCCAAATTGTCGTAGAATTTAGGGACTTTGCACTTAGATACTCTACGTTCGAAGCTAGAGTTTGATAGACGTTTTATGACCCTTATAGGGTTGAAGTACTACGGTAGCATATTCCTCTTAAGAGAGATAGTACTGTTGAGCATTTTGCTTATTGTCGACAATCGTCGCGAGGTATGTGATTCTTCTTATCCTCTTCAGCATGACTATTTGTAAAATATATAGTGCGGTAGACGCACGTGTGATAAAGGAATTTGATTTCCCTTTTGTGCCTTGACTTGATATGAAGTGTTAAGGGCTTCATTGTGTGGAAATAGTAGTAAAGTCTTATCCGTTAATGCGAATTTTCGGTGGTTAAAGAATGAGCCCTATTGGTCTCATAAATGTTTATAGTGGTAATTGGTTGGTTTAAAACATAAAGTGTTATAACGGCTTTATGGGAAGTTTGTTATAACCACTTTATGTAGCTAAAAGAATGGTTTGTTAATTTCAAAAGATAAGAGACGTGACTTGTAATTGACCTAAATGGTGTTAAAAAGTATAAAACCTAAGTCGTGAGAAATAAATACTTGGTTTTTAAAAGAATAACGTTACAAATTTCGGAAATGGGAATAAGGATCGAACAAGCCAATGCAGCGTCGATAAAGGAAAGAAGTAATGACAATTAATCATATTAAAACCAGTAGAAACCTCCATCTGCATAGAAGCTAAGATAAGACAAAATGGCATTACATTTCCTAGATCATGACTGCTCTAATGAGAATTATTGAAATCAAGTTCTGATTTTCCTAAAAGTTTCAAAGTAAGGAACTCGTTTTCTAAAAGAAAAGAGACTTAAGAATTTGAAGTATTTGGTTTAAAAGAAAGGCATGATTTTGTCTTGACTTGTTTTATTAATCATAAAGTGTTGTAATAGCTTTATGGGAAGTTAGTTATAACGACTTTATGGAAAATAAAGAAATGGACTCATTATTGGATTTAGAATGGTAACTTGATTTTGGAAAAAGGGAAGTAACTCGCTTTCTTGAACTCCTTGTGATGGAAAAACATAAGTGACTTGTTTATAAAAGGTAGGAGTACCTTGATCCTAAAAGGGTTAAGTACTTGGGTTTTAAATGGTATACTTGACGTTGTGTTAAGAAGTATTTATAGTACCTTGAGTTGTGTGTACTAGCCTATGCTTGTTGTGGTAGCCTTTGTTGTGCAAGTGTTTGGTTGTGTGCTACCGAGTCTCTCGATGGAGGGCCGGCTATCTGGTTGATTGATGGACATACTGATGCGTTGGGTTGCCCACGGGTATGCTTCCACTGTATCGATCCTCTTGGACATGCTGACACGTTGGGTAGCCCACGGGTATGCTTCCATTAGGAGTGTTATCTGGTTAGTTGTTTGGACATACTGACACGTTGGGTAGCCCACGGGTATGCTTCCACAGTGAGTATCATCTTGTTATTTCCTTTGGGGCATACTGACACGTTGGATGGTCCACGGGTATGGGCCCACTAGGATGGTTCCATGGCCATGCTTATACCGAGGTGAGATGCCGGGGCATGCGGCCATTGTGCGGGTTAAATTCCCGGGTTGTATTTGAGTGATGATTTCACGGGCATGAGTCCCTGACTTGACATGACTGCTTATATGTTGTGTACTGTAGTTTGGTTATCATACATGTCTCCTGCTTTATATAGACTATTATGATTTCATTTACAGTATTTTACAGTTTCACATACTTGGTACCTGTTGTACTGACCTCCTTCGGGGGGCTGCGTTCATGCCGCAGGTTGAGGTACATAGCTTGCTGATCCACTCTCTTAGGATCGCTGTTCGGTTCTCGGAAAGCTCCATATCTCCGGAAGCTTGTCCTGTGGTACGGTTCCCTGAAGTAGTAGACTTTTGTATATTCAGGGGCATGGCGGGGCCCTGTCCCGTCATTATGGTTTCAAAATTCTTAGAGGTCTGTAGCACTGTTGTGGGCAGGTTTGTAAGGGATGTAACTGTTCAAGTTTTAATTTATGTACAAAAGGTAACCGTTGGGTTGCTTTGCTCTCTTATTTCACTGTTTTATATGTTTAAGTTTTTATTTCCGCTGGTTTTCTCTGATGTTGTATCACTAGGGTGCCCGGGGTAAGGCACCAGTCACGGGCCCGGGTTCGGGTCGTGACAATTACAACTCAAAAAGTCACGAACCCTTAAACTATTAGCTCTGTGGTCAAGTCCAAGTCCCTGCCTGCGGGCTTGCCCTGCCACTAATCTGGCCAGCAGCTGAACTACATCTCTTATGGCACTATCCTCCGCCCCTGACTGAGGAGCTGGAGGTTCAGGTGTCGGGGCTGCTGCTGCCCTAATCTCCTCTGGAGGTGATGGTATAGTAGAGCTCGACGACTGGGGTACAATCTTAGGCATAGACTGGGTACGAGCCCTAGTAACTCTCCGGGTCTGGCTAGTAGCTCCTGCTACTGATTTGCCCTTCTGGGCCGCTGTCGCCTTCTTTGGCGGCATAGCTGAAAACACAATAATTCATTTAGAAAGGAATTATCCTAATAACATAGCTCTATCGCATGATCTTAGAGTAAGAAGAATAGAAATCAATCCTAAATGCCCGGCAGCCTCATATGTATAAGTATGGTGCACAACATACCCATACACAAGACTCTACTAGACATGGTCTGTAGACATTCCGAGAATGAACTGCTCTGATACCGCTAAATGTCACGACCCGACCCGATAGGCCATGACCCGGTGCCCTAATTGGACACCCTTATACTGACCTGTCACATATAAATCGACTGATACCAAGAACAACATATAAACCTCGTGAAAATAGGCTGCTGACTCATAACGTTATATATCAAAATAAACATGTCTCCTGAGGAGTCACAACAATTCAACATAACAAAATAAGCAAGCCGATAAGGCTGCCTCTATACATGGGATTATCCAAGATAAACAACAACCGACACATGTCTTGCGTCAAGCATACAAAACCCACCACTGTCTACAAACCTCTAAGAATACGATAATGAAATATGACGGGATAGAGCTCCGTCGTGCCCTTAAATATGCATGTAAAAAATAAGGTTCTGTACCAAAATGACTAAGCTCCGAATCAATGGAGCTCTCCAAAAAGCTGAACAGGAATTCTAGATTGGAGGATCACCAACCGAGCACACTGTACTGCGGGCATGAGCAACGTCCCAGAAAGGGTCGATCTGAAATAATGTACTGAGTATATAAAGCATGAAGTACTGTAAAGAAGATCATAACTGGCCAAGGATAACATGAGACATGTATAGTAATCAAAATACCAATGCAACTGTGCCATATAAAAATAAGAGTCAAATGTGCCTTATAAAAATGAGAGTCAACTGTGCCCTACAAAAATGAGAGTCAACTTTGCCTTATAAAAATGAGAGTCAACTTTGCTTTATAAAAATGAGAGTCAACTGTGCCTTATAAAAATGAGAGTCAACCTTGCCTTATAAAAATGAGAGTCATATCAAAATCATGGATGACTGTCCATAGTATCATCATCTATACATATACATATAACGTGTCTCGGCCCTCTAGTGAGGGACTAAGTGGAATTATCATATCATGGATACCTATCCATATAACGTGCCCGATCCATTATGGGACTCGGTGAGCTCATCATCATCATGGATGCCTGTCCATGGAATTATCATATATACATATAATGTGTCCCGACCCTCTAGTGAGGGACTGGATGAATCAATACAATAAATCAGCGCACGAACATGACCCGATTCGGGACTCGGTGAAGTGATATAATCACATCGAGCATGAATAGATTATTTTGAGTAACTTTATACAAATTAAATCATTATTTGACTCTCAATGGAATAAAAAGAATATCTATCACTTATAAAATCAAGGTACTCACATATACTAATAAGGAGATCAGTATATAAAGGGAAGTGATACCGAAATAATTTTGGAACGATGGGGATTAATGATAAAAATTGTCTATCCCCAAAGGGGCTACGAATTAGTGTCATATTACAAAAATTATGACAATGAATATACGAATGTCTTATCAGTTTTTAGGATCTAAATGAAGTGGGATTTAGAATTAATTATGTGTATACTTGATAAATATTACGAAAGGAGGTCTATTAGTAATTAAGGGTGCATGTTGGAACGTGTACGTAGGGGCTTGGATTTGAGTTCTTAAGTGACTAAGTTTGCCATAATTAATAGACGGGGGACCGAATGATGGGCAATCATTACTTCCCATGTTGGGCGTGCCTCAATTACATTTTTATATTGGAAATGTACAACTTGGTCTTGGAAATGAATGATTCAACAAATTTCCAATTTCATTTACTTCTCCAACTAGGCAAATAGTGAATCATTATCCATCCCTTTTCTTTTGCAATAAAATAGAAACAGACCCATTTATTTTCCCAGATTGAAAACATACGAGAGCCTAAAAGAAACAACCAGTAACATGTACTTCTTCATTTCAACGAGAACTTCATTTAGTTCGTGTATTTGGAAGACAAACTACTCATTATATTTCTTTTGTCCGGTGAGTACTCAGTCAAAATTCTTATCTTGGTACATATTAAATGGTCACGGTAGTCTGGCCGAAATTTGTCCAGAAATTTCCAATTTTGGAGACAAATTATTTGAAAGAAAAACATGTAAGTAAGATGAGTTTAAGCTTGTAAGGATGCATGCATGTCATTGGAAGTTGAAGAAATGGTGAAAATGGTGCACATTGGAGCAGTGGGTGTCGACGCAATTTAGGAATTGTTTTGGCTTAAGTTAAGGTAATAATTCTTCTTTTTATAGAGTATTTGGAAGTTAAATAATGTTGTAATTAAGAGATGAACTCATGTTAAAGAGGAATTGGAAATAAGAGAATGCATGTAATTACTGATTGAAGTTGTGTTACCGATTTGGGGTTGATTGTTGTTATTGTTGTTATCATCACTAATTGCATGTTAAATCTTGAAGGAAATCTTGATATTTAAAGTAGTAGTTGTTTACATGCAAGTATTGAAGTGTGAATTGGATTTTAAGAAGTTAGGAGAAGAACTATGGTATTATGTCTTGAAGTTGTGACACCCCTGAAATTATTGGACATTGTTGTGATGTATTATGATGGCGTATATGGAGCATTCGTGATTGTTTTGGTTATATTTAAGTTGCATCTTGTTATTAGTATTGTTGGCTTTGTTTGTAAGTTGTGGATCTGCACATAAATAGTGGAAGTGCTGCCCGAATTTTTGTAGAAAAAAGAGTCGTCATTCGATATAAAGTATGCTAGTAATCATAGAATTGACGGACGTATTACCATTATAATAGGTTGAAGTACTAGGCGATACGTATTCTAATATTGAGTTGGTTAGTTCGACTAAAAGGTATGTGAAATTCTTCCTTCTTTCTTTTGGCATGATTTATATAAAATGAACGTACGACAGACATACATGATTTCTACACAGTCTAACTCCTAAAGATATTCGTTATGAGAAGTGTCTTTTATATTTACAGTAAAAGCTCATTTTAATGATTTCATTTAGAGTCAAATGATCATTTAAATTGCACACGGTTACTCATGATATCTACTCGTGCAAAGTGTTACTATTCCACCTCACCGGGTCCCGGGCCGGCAATGTTCGTGCGTAGATCCTTGTATTTTTTCACCGAGTCCCTCACTAGAGGGTCGAAAAATGTTTATATATATGATGATTCCATGGACATGTATCCATGATGCGGGAACAGATACCCATGACAGTATATGATAATTCCATGGACATGTATCCATGATCCGGCAATGTATATAGATATGATGAATCCACCGAGTCTCTTTCTAGAGGGCGACAATGTATATAGACAAGATGATTCTATGGACATGCATTCCTGATTTTGATATGACTCTCATTTTTATAAGGCACAACACTCTCTTTTTATAAGGCACAGTTGACTCTCATTTCTATAAGGCACGGTTGACTCTCATTTGTATATGACACAATTGAAATGGTAAATTGATAATTATACTTGTCTCCAGATATCCTTTGGCCAGTTATGATCTTTCTTACATACTCAGTATATTATTTCGTACTGACCCCCTTTTCGTGGGGGGTTGCGTTCATGCCCGCAGGTACATATATTCAGTTCGGTGATCCTCCAGCTTAGGATTCCTGCTCAACTGTCTTTTTTGGGAGCTCCATTGTTCTGGAGATAGTCATGTTGGTACAGATTCTCTATTATAGACCTATGTATATGTAGGGGTACGACGGGGCCTTGTCCCGTCATATTTCGTTATCGTACTCTTAGAGGTATGTAGACAGTTGTGGGTTGTACGTGTGTGGATTGTATCATGTTTTAGTCAGCTGTATTATTGTACTTCATTTTCTTTTGTGGGGATGCTCCCACATGTAGTGTCATCCTTGTTGGCTCGCCTATTTGATATATTGACTAGTTATGACTCCCTCGGGAGATAGGTTCATTCGCATGCAAAAGCAACATTATCGGCTTGCCTATTCTGACATGTGTTATTATTGCAGCGTTATGCTGTCGAATTTTATTTTGTCCTTAGTGTCAGTCTAATTATACGTGATAGATTAGTATAATGACGTCCAATTAGGGCGCCAGGTCGCGGCCCGTCGGGTCGGATCGTGACAAAAGTGGTATCAGAGCAGTTAGTCTTCGGAATGTCTACAGACCGAATCTAGTATAGTTTTGTGTATGGGTATATTGTGCACCATACTTATACGTAGGAGGCTGCCGGACATTTAGGATTGATTTATATTCTTCTTATCCTAAGATCGTGCGATAGAGCTATGTTATTAGGTTAATTCCTCTCTGACGTATTATCGTGGTTTCAGTTATGCCTCCAAAGAAAGCGACAACGACCTAAAAGGGAATATATGGACCTTGTATATAGGTTGGTAAGATTGTTGTATAGTTGATGTGATGATGATGTTTATCTATACAAATATAATTATTAGGGCCAGGTGTGTGTTGTCTGAAGTGATTATGGGTTATCATGAGTTGTTTAAGCTTTAGTAATTGTTTGGAAGGTATGTTACAATTTTGATAACCCCGGTTACCAAAAAAAATGAAAATGATGATGACTTTAGTCAGTTGATACTCGTAGCCAATAGAGGAACGATTTATACCCCGACCATTGGTACGCTCGAAAGGACAAATTGGTTTCGAAATTATGAGAAACTATCTCACTCGTATAAGGGGAGAAGATAATGTAAGTTTTGGAAGCGGAATATTTGAGAATATTAAGTAACCGTTGAGACCTTAGATATTCTAGGCCTTCTTAAATATGATTGAATAGCTCATAATATGCGTCTAGATGAACCCACGATCCATATGTGATATACCTAAGAGTTAAATGGTTATAAGAATTGTAGTTTCATGTGGTAGTTAATTTGTGAACATTTGAATTGACTTATGCTTTGTGTTTGTAGGAGCTGTGACTTCTATATGGATGTTGTAGTTTAAGATTTTGTCAATAGCTTAGTTGTTTAGCTCTGTCATACCTATACATGCCATGCTCTCATGTTTATATCATATATGTTTACTTTAGTGTCATGTGATCCTTCCATGTCCCTGTTCTCTATGTGCATAAATTCAAATGTCATGATTTGTGTACACTATTTAAGATAAAAGAATGCTAAGATATAGAATATCGCAATGATATTTTATGTTTGATCTTGGTTAAAGTATAGGGTTCTGTGATGCATGAGGAAGAGAGGATGTCCTGGTTCACTTTGTAAGTTAGGATTTGATATAGTTAATATTTAATGTTTGTGTCTTAATCTTGATTTGTCTGCCTCATGTTAAGTAATAAAAACAAATTCTAGTATCTTATTTATATGTTTATCTGTGTGATCTGATTTCATGTTCTCCCTGAGTAAAATAAATGAGCCATGTAGTATCATGCTAAGTCTCAATGTCATTAGATCCAATGACATAGTAAATAGAAGATCTTGGACACTTAGTTTAAATATTTAACAGATATTGAATATTTAAGATGTCCCATTTAGATGACTACCTTTGTATTTTAAATTTTATATCCCTCTGAATTGGTTACCTGACTTCCTGTTTGTCGAATATCAAAAGTATGCCAATTTTAGTAGGAAATACTCCCTTAGCTCATTCTGTGACATGTCATATCTACCAAATTGTTAAATAATATCAACACTGACATTTTGTATCTAATTGTACTGCCTTTGCTATGCTGAATTATTTACCCGCTTGCCCTTCATATTTAACATAGTGGCAGGTATAGACTATGACGTGGTACTAGAAATATCCAGGTAAGTAGAAGATCTTGGTAAATGAATTGAATTAGATATTGTTTAGGAAGAAATTCTTGCCTTTGTCAAATTATGTATTCATGCCTGGACTACCTGCTTAAGAGTATTAATGTGTTTTTTTTGTTCGTGACTCACTTGTGTAAACATGTTGAGTATGTGTATGATGAAAAATAATTGCTCGGACCTTGCTGCATTGCATTGCATTGTCCTGTCCTCTTTTTGGTACCTTGCTGAGATGTTAAGCTATTTTGAATTAGTCTTTTGCACATTGCCTTGTGCAAATCTGAAAAAAAAAATATATTGTATTTCTCCTTTCCTGGTTCTAGTGTGATACATGTAATCTTGTGTGATTTGTTTTTTTTATTATGACAATTATGAATTTCTATGGTTATTGTGTTGGTTCAATATTGAAGAGCATTTGTCATGACAATATATCTAACCGGGTGTGTCTCTGCTAACATGATGGTATGTTACTGACCCTTTCAACTGTAATTATCATATTTTAGATACATTGTGTACCCCCTATTTTCTGTTGGTATTTTCTAGAGAAAGACTGATCCTTTGTTAAGGAACCTGTGTGTGCTAGTGTGGTACACAATCAAGTTGAACCCATGGATACATATTCTTTATTGGTATGACTGATAGATTCCTAATATGTTTGTTTTGTGCCAAAAAATGACATGTTTAAGTTGATACAATATATTACATGGTTTAGTGTCTGTTTGATCCATTATAGCTTGTACTTTCCACATTGCTTAACCTGTTCAAACAAATGATACTGGTATATTAATCCTAGTTTTGACACATAAGCATATGAATTTTGTGTTACCATTATATACCTTCTTTTGGTCATAAAGTGTATATGCACTTGTTTGGGGACATATATAATATGATGGAGTTTAACTAAGGGACCACATACAAGTTCCAAATCTGCCTTCGGCTAATGCATGAATTGTCTAAATCTCAGTATTTGCCTAAAAATATATGGAGTGATATTTGGCTATCTTATATGGAGGTTATTTAGCTACTGGGTGTGAGATTAACAGGGATGTGTGATCATTAGACTTTTCTTGGATATTTTTTTTCTAGATACTAAAAGGTTTTTTTGGATATGAGCCCCGATCTTCATGTTGTATACCAACCTATTCGTTTGCATCTAGCTAGGGCTATTGTGGAGTTTTAGCAACTGGTCTTCTCCCTGAAACATCTAGGAAGCAGGCTATGTTGCATTCTTTCCATATGTTTACATCATCTTACTTGGCTTGGATTTTTGGAATTACTGGGGAAATTCTTTAATCTCAACAATGGAGAAGGGATCACACGTATGTCAGACATGTAAAAAGTAAACACCTATTCCAAGTAATTTTTAATTAAATTATGACTAAAAAAAGTCACAATTGGCCGAGAAGTGAACTCTTTCTGTTCACTGATTTTGTTGAATTTTTTGAACTGTTTCAGTTCTCCTGATTCTTTTGTGGTAATTGAAAGGGATGCATGTTTACTTGTTTCTGTGTGTAGCCCTCCACATGATTCATCTTGGACGAAATATTGGCTAGTGTAGCAAATATTTGGCTTGATAAAATGGACCAAGTCAAAGGAAAAAGTGAGGTTGATATATTTGACCTCATCCTAACCTTCCATTTGGTTTAATCTAGGCCTTTGGTTGTGTTATATATTCATACTACTAGTGCAAGATGACTTCTACACTTAGAAAATAAATCAAGAACTTAGTGTTCAAGATGAGAGCTCTCGGGTTTGCACTTGGAAGAACAAGAATTTTTTTCGTTTGTGGTTCAATGATCCCAATACTTCAACCCAAGGTTCCTAAGGGTATTGCAAGGATATCTCAATAGAAAGATCCCGGGAAAACTACGTTTTCACGTTAGTCGCAAGGAAAACCTAAGGTGTTCTTCAACTTTGAAGTTGGAAATTGAAGAGAAGTTGGTTATGAGCTTCTAAGGAGTGCTTGGAGCGGATTGGAACATAAAAAAAGGAGCTAAAAGTTGTTAAGGATCGACTTGAAGTCTTGGATAATATTTGGGCTTATTTGAGGTATAAATCTTCGTCTTACTATTGTAACTAAAGATTCCATGTTATAATAAGTTAGAAATGATCATGTGATATATATTATGAAGATTGATAATTGTTATGGAATGTTGGAAGCCTAAAATCCGAAACTAGCATGATTTGCCTTTAAAATTGAAATTCAATTTAGTTATTAGTTTTAGTCATCGCATGTTATATAAAGAGGAGATTATAGTTGTTAAAGTTGGTTGCGACTATATAACATGTTGGAACGACAATATGGATTGAACTAGAATTGGAATAGACTTTGCATTGTTGCTCATATTAGCCGAGAATGACATTGACTATTGGGCTGTTTTGTATATATTGTGGGGCAGAATTTTACACGTATTGTAAGGCGTGTAATCCCCTTTTGTTAACTGACTGTTGAGCCTTAAATGTGGCATTTAGTTATTGATTTTCGGGCCTTGAAAAAGGTAGAAACGTACGTAGAAATAAAGGAGGTGTTGCCCGATTTTCCGTAGAATTAAGAGTCCTTATACTTAGGAATATTCTACGTTGAAAGCTAGTAGTTGATGGACGTATTATGGTCATTATAGGTTAACATTATACGTGCGGCGTATTCAACTTGGCAAGTGGATTAAGTCGAAGAGGTATGTGGAAACTTTTTTATCTCTTGAGCATGAGTAGTTATAAATGTATAGTACGGTAGACGTACGAGATTTAAATGAATTCAGTTCATTTGATATCCTTGACTTGTTTTAAGAATGTCTAAGTTGGTTGAGTTAGAGAATTAACTCACTTGTTTTTAAAGGATAGCAATGCCTTGGTTTCAAAAGCATAAAGTTGGTTATAATAACTTTATGGAAAGTAAAAAGAATGGTTTATTCTAATAAGGTAAACAAAGATTCTTGGCTTGAAAATGTATACAATACTGGATTTGAAAAGTATTGATTACTTGAACTATTCTAAAGTTAAGAAACTTGATTTCTAAAGTTAAGAGACTTGAAGTATTTTGAAAGTATAAGTCTCTTGGTTATAAAAAGAATGTAATTGTCTAAAACATAAAGACTTATAACGGCTTTATGAGAAGTTAGTTATAACGACTTTATAGAAAGTTAAGAGAATATCTACTTGATTTATAGGCACGAGTTGCCTAGGTTGTGAAAGTAGAAGTTACTTGGTTTTAAAGCCTTGAAATGTATTTCTAAAGGTATAGTGACTTGTTTTGAAAAGTAGACAAGCCTTGATACTGTTAGTATCTTGGAGATTTTATATAAGAATGAGTCATTTTTAAAAGGAAAAAGGTACATAGTACTTTGGGTGAAATTTCCGGATTTTATAATGACATGTTAGTGCCTTAAGTAAACTAAAATGAGAGTGTATATAAATAAGACTAATAAGAAGTTAGGGGATTTCTTAACTTGTTTATGTTATGTATGATAAACCGGTGGTTCTTAAGTTATGTATGATAAGCCGGTGGTGCTTATGTTATGTATGATAGCCGGTTGCGCTAGGTTATGTTATTCTTGCGGGGTAAACCCCCGGGTTACTACTTATTCCATGGATTTGCTACCCATGATGCGAGTGCGGCATTTGTACTCATTGCGGGCCCACCGGGCCCATGCGGGTCAAATTGATACACCCCGTAAGTCCAGAGCATGTTTAAGAGAATTTACGTAAGGAACACAAGACTTGAAATTGGTACGAAAGGAAGAATTGTTTTTCCGACGGAAAATCTTTCGAACGTCGGAAAGGAAAAATGTTCGTTGAGGAGAATTGGATTCTCAAAATGCATTAATTGAGGATTATAGAATGTATTTTCATTATGGAAATTTATTTTTACGGATTTGGTCACGTGGGGCCCACCCGAGGAATTTTATGTTTTGTGGGACCCACGAGGGTTAAGAATGGGAGGGCGACACGTGTCACCCCCCTTATGTAGTCTTGGACGAAAATAAGCATGGCCAAAAGGGTCATTTGGCCATTGTTAGGATGACAAAGTCTTGCAAGTTGAAGAGCTTGATAAAATTGACTTAGTCAATGGGACCACAAGTCTTGATATTTAAAAGAACTTCATCCAAGCCACACATTTGTGCACATCTTGACCCTCCATTGAACTATATAGTAGTACTAGTAGCAAGACTAACTTCTACACTTAGAAATTTTTCAAGAATTTGAAGAACACTCTATAGTGCTCTCGGGTTCACCTTAAGGAAAAGAGAATTTTTTTTGTTAGTTGTCCATTAAGCTCCACACTTTAAACCAAGGTTCATGAGGGTATTGTAAGGGTATCTCAATAGAAAAATCCTGGAAAAAGATAGTTTTCGTATTAGTCGCAAGGTGAAAACCTAGTTGCTTTTCTAGGTTTTGATTGGAAGATTAAAGGAAACTTGTTTGTGATATTCTAAGGGTCTCAAGTGGCGGATTGAAGTGTCTAGAAGAGGCTCTAAGTTGCTAGGGAGCGACTTCGGATTTGAAGTTGGACTAAGACTCGTTGAGGTAATAATCTTGTCTCTTAAAGTGTTACAAGATTATACATTGTTGTTAGCCTTACATGTTTGCTAGCATGAAGTATATGTGTTGAAGTTTCATAAGTGTTATGGATTGTTGTAGCCTAAAAACCGAAATGTCATATAAGCCATTTGAAGTTGGATTACAATTTGGTCGTTAATTAGAATCGTCGCATGTTACTTACTTGAAGATTATAGTAGTTATAATCGATTGCGACTTGATATCATGTTATGCTAACAACTTGGATTGAAAAGGAAATTGGATAAGAATTAGTGTTATTGAATCTCAAGTTGCCGAATTGGCCTAGTAGTTGTATTAGTTTGATATCATTTGTGGGGCGGAATTTTACACGTCTAGTAGGCGTGTAATCCCATATTGTTTACTACATTGTTGAGCCTTAAATGTGGCGTGTTTGGTTATTGAATTCGGCCTTGAAAAAGGTGGCAAAGTATGTAGAAACAAAGGAAGTGCTTTCCGATTTTCCGTAGAATTTAGTGACTTTGCACTTAGAATATTCTACGTTTGAAGCTAGAGGTTAATAGACATATTATGACCATTATAGGTTGAAGTACTACGAGTAGCGTATTCTACTTGAAGGGTGGAAAAGCTAGCAAGGTTATAGTACTTTGGAGCATTTTGCTACTTGTCGATAATCGTCGCGAGGTATGTGAACCTCTTCCTTCCTTTGGCATGATTCTATGTATGGAATATACATGTGGTATTATTTCATGTTTCCTTCTACTCTTAGAAGTTAAGAGGTATGTTTGTGATTTACTCTATGTAAAGGTTATGTCTAAGTTATCCTAAGTCCTTACCGAGTCTTATGGGGGATGTTGGTAAGAGTCGTTAGGAGGTATTTTGGAGCCAAGTTGACTTGGCTAATTTACGGCACAAATGAGAATAAGTATCGAACAAGTCATTGCTGCGTTAATAAAGGAAAATGTAATGACAATTGATTATATTAAAATGAGTAGAAATTCTCCATCTGCATAGAAGCTAAGATAAGACAAAATTGTATTACATTTTCTAGATCATGGCTGCTTTAATAAGATCGTTATAAACAAGTATAATCTACTCACACACATAAGGCATATGTGCTTAACTTAAAGAATTTACGTTATGAAGTTTTAAGACTATGAACCTCAGACTCATAAAAGGTTGAGAGACTTTATTTTCAAGTAATGAAACTTGATTCTTAAAGGAAGAAATGACATGATTTAAGGGAAGTAACTTGTTTTAAAAGGTGTGAGTTACTTGAGATTTAAAAAATTAAGAAACTTGATTTCTAAAAGTTAAGAAACTTAAAGTATTTTGAAAATTAAGAAAATTGATTTGAAAGTATATGATACTTGGTTTTAAAAGTATAAGTCTCTTGGTTATAAAATGAATGAGTTTGTCTAAAACCATAAAGGGTTATAACGGCTTTATGGGAAGTTGGTTATAACGGCTTTATGGAAGGTTAAGAGAATGGTTTTCTCTAATAAGGTAAACAAAGAAATAACTTGAAATAAGGAAGGGCAATTTGATTTAAAGGTATCACTTGCTTAAAGTTTTAAAGTAAGGGTCACTTGATTTAGAAGCCGAGAAATGTATTTCTAAAAGTGTAGTGACTTATGTAAAATGTAGACAAGCCTTGATACTACGGGTGTTAGTATCTTGGGGTTTTATATGAAAAAGAATCTTTTGAAAAGAATGGAAGTATGTAGTACTTTGGGTTAAATTCCCGGATTTTTATGTGAAACGAAAAGTGCCTTGATTTTATAAAAATGAAAGTCTAAAGATTTAATGAACTTGCCTATACTTTCTTGTGATAGCCTTGATTGCAAGTATTATATGTGTACACTGCCATGACTCTCAGTTGGAGGGTCGGCTGACTTGTTGTGAATTTATTGGGCGTACCGGCAGTGACGGAGGATTCCACGGGTATGCTTCCATTGTGATTGATCTTGGCCATGCTTATACGATGAGGGATTCCGGGGCATGCGACCAGGAGGCGGGTTATATTCCCGGATGTGTTTTATTACCCATGGCCATGCTTATACGATGAGGGATTCCGGGGCATGCGACCATGTTATATTTTTACTCCATGGGCTAGCTCCCCATGAAGACATGCGCCTACGATGAGGGATTCCGGGGGCATGTTATATTATTACTCCATGGGCTAGCTCCCCATGAAGACCTGCGCCTACGATGAGGGATTCCGGGGGCACGTTATGGCCATGCTTATACGATGAGGGATTCCGGGGCATGCGGCCACGTTATATATATATATATGTGTTGCATATGTGTACGCCAATAGTGAGGTAGGATGTCACGGGCGCGTCACATGGTTATATGTTACCCTTAAGACTGTCGGCAGTGATGGGGGATTCCACAGGGCAGGGAGTATAGATATATATATATGTATTCTAGGTGTGTACGCCGACAGTGAGGTAGGATTCCACGGGCGTGTCACATGGTTATGTTATTCACTTATAGCTGCCGACAGTGATGGGGGATTCCACGGGCACGCTTTGATATTTGAGGGCTTGTGTCGGTAGTCCTGTGTGACTATTGTTCATGTGTTGAAATAGTCTTTAAAAAGGTAAAACTGACTTTCATTACTTCCACTTTGGCAAGGCACAATATACTGTTATTTTGGTTATCATACATGTCTCCAGCTTTATATAGACTGTTATGATTTCACTCTGATATTTTGATTTCACATACTTGGTACATATTTCGTACTGACCTCCTTCGGGGGGCTGCGTTCATGTCGCAGGTTTAGGTACATAGCTTGCTGATCCACACTCTTTGGATCACTGTTCAGTTCTTGGAAAGCTCCATTTCTCCGGAGGCTTTGTCTTTTGGTACGATTCCCTGAGGTTGTAGGTTCATGTATATTCAGGGGTGTGGCGGGGCCCTGTCCCACCACAATTGTTATGTTAAAACTCTTAGAGGTCTGTAGTCGCATGTTGTGGGTCAGTTTGTAAAGGAAAGGAGGCAACTTCTTCGGTTATGTTTTGTTTTATATATTCAGGGAGGTAGCCTCATCGGCTAACCTATTGATTTTATTTCTGTTGATGTATTGTATAAGTTTCATGTATGTTCACGAGTATCTCTCGATGTATACCGTAAGGGTGCCTGTAGGGCACGATCGCGAGCCCGGTCTGGTCGTGACAAAAGTGGTATCAGAGCGATTAGTCCTCGGAAAGTGTCTACGCACCGTGTCAGGTAGTCTTGATTATCGGTGTCAGGCACCACATCTATAATCGGGAGGCTGCAGGACATTTAGGATTGATTTCCATTCTTCTCTCTCGAGATCGTGCGAGAGCGTTCTTATTAGGTTGAATCGACCTATTCTTATGTGCGACAGGCCCGAAGGGCAAGGCAAAGAATGAGGCGCTAGCGACGCAGAGAGTTACGAGACTCGTGCACGGACTATGCCCGAGGTAGTAAGCGGTCGGCGAGTTCAGCCACGCCAGTATAGAGAGGAGCCGAGAGCGGTAGCTCGAGAGGTTCCGTGCCCGAGCCTCCAGCCTCCGCCGCCAGGCGAGTTTAGAGATTATGGAGAGCGGTCGGGCTATTGACTAGCATAGTGGTAGGCACGACAGGAGCAGTAGCTAACCCTGAGCCGATTTGAAGATTCGGATTTTCTAGGTTGTAGTCCACCCGAGTTCTATGGTTCGAGATCCGAGGATGATCCTCAGAGTTCGCTCGCACCGCAAT
Organism: Przewalskia tangutica; assembly: GCA_029844215.1. Taxonomy (NCBI): domain Eukaryota; kingdom Viridiplantae; phylum Streptophyta; class Magnoliopsida; order Solanales; family Solanaceae; genus Przewalskia; species Przewalskia tangutica. The sequence goes on from CM056719.1 coordinate 89,895,169, forward strand.
GGACTATGCAGGTGCTTAGGGCCTCGGAGACAGAGTCGGTTGTGTTAGCTTCTTATCGGTTACGCGATATTGCGTTGAATTGGTTTGAGTCTTGGGAGCTGTCGAGGGGTGTGGGTGCTCGTCCAGCAGTTTGGAATGAGTTCACGGAGGCCTTTCTTGATCACTTTTTGCCTCCTAAGATGAGGAGAGACCGTGTTGATAGGTTCTTGTCACTGAGGCAGAATGGGAGGACTATCAGAGAGTACAACCTGGAGTTTGACTCGTTGCCGTACGCGACACTATTACGGGCCGATATGGCGGACAGAGTTCACCGCTATGTGATGGGGCTAGACCATTATATGATTACTGCATGCCTGGGAGTGGCCCTTCAGCCAGGTATGGATATTCCCAGGATGCAAGCTTATGCACAAGGGATCGAGGACAGAGAGAGAGAGGACCAGCCTGACGCAGTCCAGCCCAAGAGGGCCAGAATGGCAGGGTTCCAGGGTAACTTTCGAGGCGGAAAACCTCAACAGCAGACTAGGTCTACATTTTAGCCGACACAGAGTGCTCCTTCCCGGTCTTCTGGCCGGAGGTTTGGTCGTCGGGGATATTCGGGAGCAGGTCAGGGCTCCAGGGCTGCAGGTTCGCAGATGTCCGAGGATAGTAGCCAGGGGAAGACACCTTTGCCTCGGTGTGGTCACTATAGTATATTCCATTTTGGGGAGTGTCGTACTACTTCGACAGCTTGTTATGCTTGCGGCCAGCAGGGCCATTTCGTGAGAGATCGTCCACCAGTGGCATCGGTGGGATAGCATACCATCGGATCGATTGGGTTCTTCGCCTTCCATAGCTAGGCAGGATGTTTATGCACCGGCAGGTCGTGACAGAGGTCGTGGTGGAAGTTCCCAGTTTTAGCGGTCCTTTGAACCGCCTATATGATTTCAGGTATGTCTTTGACCCTTTAGAGACTTGTATGCATGTTAAGGTTGTTGTAAGTTTAAGTATCATGAACGAAGAATTTTGAGACTATGTATGTATGCTAGAGTAACTTGGAAGTATGAAAAGATAATCCTTTTTTGGCTTATGGGGGATGGTTATGGGTGTGTGAGGCATTAGGGCCATATGTGACATAACTAGGTTTCATTAAATGTAGTTTTATGAGACTATGCCGAGAAACGATAGATTCAGCTCCAAAAGAACATTCGAGGACGAATGTTTCTAAGGGGGGAAGAATGTTACACCCCGTAAGTCCAGGGCATGTTTAAGAGAATGTACGTAAGGAACACAAGACTTGAAATTGGTACGAAAGGAAGAATTGTTTTTCCGACGGAAAATCTTTCGAACGTCGGAAAGGAAAAATGTTCGTTGAGGAGAATTGGATTCTCAAAATGCATTAATTGAGGATTATAGAATGTATTTTCATTATGGAAATTTATTTTTACGGATTTGGTCATGTGGGGCCCACCCGAGGAATTTTACGTTTTGTGGGACCCACGAGGGTTACGAATGGGACAGCGACACGTGTCACCCCCCTTATGTAGTCTTGGACGAAAATAAGCATGGCCAAAAGGGTCATTTGGCCATTGTTAGGATGACAAAGTCTTGCAAGTTGAAGAGCTTGATAAAATTGACTTAGTCAATGGGACCACAAGTCTTGATATTTAAAAGAACTTCATCCAAGCCACACATTTGTGCAAATCTTGACCCTCCATTGAACTATATAGTAGTACTAGTAGCAAGACTAACTTCTACACTTAGAAATTTTTCAAGAATTTGAAGAACACTCTATAGTGCTCTCGGGTTCACCTCAAGGAAAAGAGAATTTTTTTTTTGTTAGTTGTCCATTAAGCTCCACATTTTAAACCAAGGTTCATGAGGGTATTGTAAGGGTATCTCAATAGAAAAATCCCGGAAAAAGATAGTTTTCGTATTAGTCGCAAGGTGAAAACCTAGTTGCTTTTCTAGGTTTTGATTGGAAGATTAAAGGAAACTTGTTTGTGATATTCTAAGGGTCTCAAGTGGCGGATTGAAGTGTCTAGAAGAGGCTCTAAGTTGCTAGGGAGCGACTTCGGATTTGAAGTTGGACTAAGACTCGTTGAGGTAATAATCTTGTCTCTTAAAGTGTTACAAGATTATACATTGTTGTTAGCCTTACATGTTTGCTAGCATGAAGTATATGTGTTGAAGTTTCATAAGTGTTATGGATTGTTGTAGCCTAAAAACCGAAATGTCATATAAGCCATTTGAAGTTGGATTACAATTTGGTCGTTAATTAGAATCGTCGCATGTTACTTACTTGAATATTATAGTAGTTATAATCGATTGCAACTTGATATCATGTTATGCTAACAACTTGGATTGAAAAGGAAATTGGATAAGAATTGGTGGTATTGAATCTCAATTTGCCGAATTGGCCTAGTAGTTGTATTAGTTTGATATCATTTGTGGGGCGGAATTTTACACGTCTAGTAGGCGTGTAATCCCCTATTGTTTACTACATTGTTGAGCCTTAAATGTGGCGTGTTTGGTTATTGAATTCGGCCTTGAAAAAGGTGGTAAAGTATGTAGAAACAAAGGAAGTGTTGTCCGATTTTCCGTAGAATTTAGTGACTTTGCACTTAGAATATTCTACGTTTGAAGTTAGAGGTTAATAGACATATTATGACCATTATAGGTTGAAGTACTATGTTATGCCCCGTAGTTCCGGAGTACGTATGTGAGGACGTACGTACGAATGTATAGGCCCTAATTAGGGTAAGAATGATAGAATTGTTTTCCGACGAAAGTTATTTCGAACCTTGTGAAGGAATTTACGCTTTCAATATTTTTACGACTATGGAATTTTTCCGAAAGATAAAATATTTTGGACCAATAGGAGGACGACATATGTCACCCATGGATTGGTCCAAGTGGACGAAAATGGGTGGACAACTTGGCAAGACAAGTGGCCAACAAGTCTTGCCAAGTTGGCATGGCTTGGACGACAAAATGGAAGGATTTGGGCAAGTCTTGCTTAGTCAAGACTTGCCTAACTTTTGTAAGACAAGTGTGGGAAGGCTCTTACACACTTCATCTCCACCCTACACTTGTGTTAATCCCCTCCCTTGGTTATGCTATATAAACCCCCTAAGTAGATGAAATCATCCACACTTAAACATTACAAGTCTTGGAAAATATTTTCCTCTCCCTTCATCCCTAGTTGATCTCGTCTAAACAGCCCCCTCCCCTACCTAAAGTTGTCCAAAAACTCTTAAACTTATAAGTGTTCTTCCTTAGTATGTCAGGAAGATCACCAACCAAGAGTTAGATAAGATTTTCACACCCATAGCCTCTAAAACATCACCAAAACCGAAACTGGACAGTTTTGAAGACTAAGTGTTCTTCACCTTTTGGAGTCAAATTCTTGAATAGAAGTTGGTTGGAACTTCTAAGGGTAAACTATGGTGAGTTGTAACACACGAAATTGGAGCTAAAACACAAAGGTTTGGAGCTAAGACTTGCTTTGAAACGACTTTAAAATCTTGGATATTGTTGGGCTAGTATTAAGGTAATGCGCCTTAGACTCTTTGTGAATTTGATTGTTATGTATATATGATATTATACATATATTGGAAGTATTTTACGGACTTGTTACTTTGTACTTCTTTTACTTATTGTTATTTTGAAGGCGAGATAGTAAACCGCGTTACCGTTTGGGCGCGTAATCCCCTTCTTTTACTTATTGTTATTTTGAAGGCGAGATAGTAAACCGCGTTACCGTTTGGGCGCGTAATCCCCTTCTTTTACTTATTGTTATTTTGAAGGCGAGATAGTAAACCGCGTTACCGTTTGAGCGCGTAATCCCTTTCTTTTACTTATTGTTATTTTGAAGGCGAGATAGTAAACCGCGTTACCGTTTGGGCGCGTAATCCCCTTCCTTACTGATCGAAAGTAATGCGTCTTATTTATGGCACGTCAGTTACTGTTATCGGGCTTTGTTAAAATGGAGAATTGAGTAAAACGGAAGTCTTGCCAATTTTCTCGTAGGCTAAGAGAAGTCTCACTTAGAAGAATTCCAAAAACTAGAAGTTAATAGTCATGTTTTGACTATTATAGGTTGACACTCGCACGCCGATATATCCGACTTGGCAAGTGGATTTAGCCGAGGTATGTGATTCTTCCTATCCCTTTGAGCATGATATTTTCCAAATATATATATAGTACGGTAGACGACGTGTTAGATTGAACTTGGTTTTACTTTGATATTTTTGACCGAGTTCTAAATAATAAGAATCGTGAATATTTCAAAAAGAGTTATGAATCATTTTCGGAAGAAAAGTAATACTGGGTTTTACAAAAAGCTTAAGGGTTATACTAGCTTTGTGGGAAGTTAAGTATAACGATTTAAAAGATAAGAAACGGTTTTTATTATTTGTTTATCAAATGCTTGAAATATTATCCAAGGTATGGTAAGTTGGTTTGATAGACATGTTATGATACCTCGTGTGTTAGTATCTTGTAACGCCTACGTAAGGAGGTTATTCTTGTTAAGCTTATATTGTTCAATGATTAGTCGTTGTGCTCGATTATTGTGATGATTGTATAAAGAGGTTATTCTTATTGTGCTTATGTTGTTTAACGATAAGCCGTTATGCTAGTATTGTACCACCCACCTCTTGACATGTTATACTGGGGTTGTCGCCTCGATGCGAGGAATGCCTCATGCGGATCCAGGGGACCTATGCGGAGCTACGGGAGTTCCAGGTTAGTGTGCGAGGAATACCTCATGCGGTCTATGTGGCCATGCGGACTACGAGAGTCCAGGACGATGCCGAGGAGTAGCTACCCTCGATGCGAGAAATACCTCATACGGGCCTAGGTGGCCTATGCAGACTGCGGGAGTCCAAGATTAGGCATACATAATGATACTATGGGCGATTGGCCTTGCTTCGATCATTCGCGACCTAGAAAAGACCTGTTACAGTATACCTATTATTGCTCTTGGTTGTGATGTGGCACTATGTGCAGTTAAATCGGTTGTTTTCATACATACTTGTGAATTGGTTTTAAAAATGTTATGGTTTTATATATGTGTATATATCAGTTTCACAAACTTGGTACCTGTTGTATTGACCTCCTTCGGGGGGCTGCGTTCATGCCGCAGGTAAAGGGAAGCAGGTAGCGGATCCTCAGTCTTAGGATCTTTACTCTGGTGTCAGGAGCTCCATTTTTCCGGAGGCTCGACTTTTGGTATGGTTTTCCCTGGTGTTGTAGATGTTTTGTACATTCAGGGGTATGACGGGGCCCTGTCCCGTCGTAGTGTTTACATTTCCTTAGAGGTCTGTAGTCCTGTCGCATTTTGGGATTGTAACTGTTCACTATTGGGTAATGATATATATATGCCGAAAGGCAACTTTTTCTTGGATAGACTATTCTTACTTTTATTATTTCATGTCTTGGTTATGTTCCGCTGGTTACTCTGATGTTTAGCTACTAGGGTGTCCGGGTAAGACACCAGTCACGGGCCCGGGAACGGGTCGTGACAAAAGTGGTATCATAGCGGTTAATCCTCGGAAAGTGTCTACAGACCGTGTCTAGTAGAGTCTTGATTATTGGTGTGTTGTGCACCACATCTATAATCAGGAGGCTGCAGGACATTTAGGATTGGTTTCCATTCTTCTCACTCTGAGATCGTGCCTTAGAGCGGTGTTATAGGTTAGACCCTTCTGACGAATTTCTCTTTCTTACCAGTTATGCCTTCACGTAAGGCAACCCGGACCCAGAAGGGCAAGGCAGCCGAGGGAGATGCTAGTAGTACACAGAGAGTCACGAGGGCTCAGGCCCAACCCTTACCCGAGGTGATACCTCCGACGGCGAGTTCCACGGCGTCGCCGGCCTCAGCAGAGTTTAGTGCCGCAACAGAGGCTGCTAAGGCCACTGCACCGGAGCCCCCAACCCCACAGCCTGGGGCAGAGGACATGGGTTACAAGGAGATGGCCCAATTATTGGCCAGAGTCGTGGCGAGGCACGAGGATAGGCTGGATGCAGCAGTTCCAGTCCCAGTAGTACCCGTGGTTCACCCGAGGTCAGATGGTTAGAGACTTCGGGACATTCTGAGTTGCGGACCGCCAGAGTTTTATGGGTCGAGGCCTGAGGATGATCCACAGGAGTTCATCAGATAGTTACAACGGATCATGAGAGTGATCAAGGCGTCGGAGACCGAGTCAGTGGTCTTAGGTTCACATCGGCTGCGCGATACCGCGCCGATCGGGTTTGATTCTTCTGAGCTGTCCCGGGGAGCGGCGCCCACCGTTTGGGACGAGTTCTCGAGGCATTTCTTGCTCACTTCTTGCCTCCAGATGAGGAGGGCACGAAATGACAATTTTTGATGCTAAGGCGCAGAGGCGCACGCCGAGTACAATGTAGAGTTCGACTCGTTGGCTCGGTATGTCCCCGCGACCGTAGCGTATATGGAGGACCGAGTGCACCGTTACGTCACAGGTCTTGACGACTACTTGGCGGAGTCTTGCTCAGGTGTAGCTCTTCAGCCGGGCATAGACATTGCCCGCATGCAGGCTCATGCACTTAGGTGTGAGGAGCGTAGAGGCGCACGTTGTGATATCGCGAGGAAGGCCAGACGCCGTGGTCCTGGTAGTCCTCGAGGTGGGCGACCAAGAACGGAGTAGATTTGCACCTCACCACCTGAGCACTCCCACACCATCTTCAGACCGACAGGTATTCGGGGCGTGTCGGGCCCCGTGACTTCGGACTTCCAGGGTAGCAAAGGTGCTAACCAATCGAGACCACCTTCCTCTCAGTGTGTTCGATGTGGGAGATCCCATTTCAGAAAATGTGGTATTGCTGCAGGAGTTTGTTTTACTTGTGGCCAGCAGGGTCACTTTGCGAGATCGTCCGACTGGCGGCGCAGATAGTAGAGTTCAACCTGAGGTCTTTTGCCTGATCTTCATCTCCTACGCTTACTCGCCCGGGCGTGGTTCTCATGGGCCAGCAGGTCGCGGCAGAGGTCGTGGCAGGGGTGCTAGTTCCAGCGGTCCTCAGAACCGCATTTATGCCATGTCCAGCCGCCAGGACCAGGAGGTGTCGCCGGATGTTATCACAGGTACTTTATCAGTTTAGGTATGACGTATATGCCTTGATAGATCCAGGTTCTACCTTGTCCTATATATCCCCCCTTATTGCTAGTAGGAGAGGGATAGAGCCTGAGTCTATAGACCCTTTTGAGGTAGCTACGCCTGTGGGGGATTCGGTAGCAGCTGAGCAGGTATATAGAGCTTGCCCAGTGACTATATGTAGTCGTCAGACCCTAGCCGACTTGATAGAGTTGGATATGACCGATTTTGATGTGATCATGGGTATGGATTGGCTAGCTTCTTGTTACGCCAATGTAGACTGTAGGAAACGATTGGTACAGCCCGCCTGTGGAGCCATATCGAGTGGGAGGAACACTTTGTCGCCGGCGGTAAGTTTATTTCCTACCTCAAGGCCGGAAGATGGTTCGGCGGTGTATCTACCATCTCGTCCGGTATTTGATACGAGGCCGGCGACACGCACTCTGATCGATTCGATAGTCAGAGAGTTTCCAGATGTGTTCCCAGACGACCTCCCGGGTATCCCTCCGGAGAGGGAGATAGAGTTTTGCATTGATATTCTGCCTGATACTCGACCTATATCCATTCCGCCATACCGAATGACACCTGCCGAGTTGAGAGAACTGAAGGACCAGCTGAGCGATTTGCTGGAGAAAGACTTCATTAGGCCTAGTGTTTCTCCCTGGGGAGCGCCAGTATTGTTCGTGAAGAAAAAGGATGGGACGCTGCGTATGTGCGTTGATTACAGGCAGCTGAACAAGGTGACTATTAAGAACAGATACCCCCTTCCTAGAATCGATGACTTGTTCGACCAGTTGCAGGGCGCGAGATGTTTCTCTAAGATAGACCTACGATCTGGTTACCATCAAAAGTTAGTTAGAGTCGGATATCCCTAGATCGTTAGGACCAGACGGCACTATGAGTTTAGGGTCATGTCTTTCGGCTTGACCAATGCTCCGACGGTATTCATGGATTTGATGAACCGAGTGTTCAAACCATTTTTGGATACGTTCGTCATAGTATTCATTGATGACATCTTGATTTATTCTCGCTCGGAGCAGGACCATGCAGAGCATTTGACGGCCAGTCTTGAGAGTCCTCCAGGACCAGCAGTTATACGCCAAGTTTTCAAAATGTGAGTTTTGGTTAGCTTCTGTGGCGTTCTTAGGACACATTGTAGGGACTGATGGTATTCGGGTAGATACGGCAAAGATCGAGGCAGTCAAGAGTTGGCCTAGACCTACTACCCCGACGGAGGTGCGCAGCTTTTTGGGCCTTGCGGGTTACTACCGGAGGTTTGTGGAAAAGTTTGCTTCTATTTCAGCACCTTTGACCAAACTGACTCAGAAGGCAGCTAAGTTTCAATGGACGGATGCCATGAGAAGGGCTTTCGATTAAAGGAGAAGTTGACAACCGCCAGCTTACTCTTCCAGAGGGCGACGGCTATGCGATTTATTGTGGCGCCAAGCGTCGGGCTTGGATGTGTGTTGATGCAGCAGGCAAGGTTATAGCTTACGATCTCGACTCAAGAAGCATGAGAAGAACTACCCCACACATGACTTGGAGTTGGCAGCAGTGATTCACGCCTTGAAGATCTGGAGACATTATTTGGATGGAGTTCACGTGGACATTTACACCGACCACAAGAGCCTCCAGTACATCTTCAGTGCGACAGAGACGGTGGTTGGAGCTACTCAAGGATTATGATATCGATATCTTATACCACCCAGGGAAGGCCAATGTAGTGGCAGATGCCCTTAGTCGTAGGTCGATGGGTAGTCTGTCAGATGTTCAACCAGATAGGAGGGGCATGGTCCGCGAGTTACATCGGCTAGCGAGCCTTGGAGTCCGATTGATTGATTCTGATGATAACGGGGTTCGGGTTCGAGAGGTTGCCGAGTCTTCCATCATCGAGGAGGTGAAGAGGCGACAGTATGAGGATCCGGTTATGACACGGTATCATGATACGACTCTTCATGAGGGGAAGGGTCCTTTTGAGGTAGCACCTGATGGGGTGCTAAGGTTTGAGGACAGGTTGTGTGTTCCAGATATTGCAGGACTTCGACAGCAGGTTCTAGGGGAAGCACACAGCGCGCGCTACTCTATCCATCCGGGGTCGACAAAGATGTACCACGACCTCAGATCTTTGTATTGGTGGGACGGCCTGAAGAGAGACGTTGCAGAATTTGTTGCTCAGTGCCCGAGTTGTCAGCAGGTCAAGGTAGAGCACCAGAGGCCTGGTGGGTTGTTGCAGGCTATAGAGATTCCGACATGGAAGTGGGAGGTGATCAACATGGACTTCATTACAGGATTACCTCGCACTCAGAGGAAGCATGATTCTATCTGGGTTATCGTCGACAGGCTGACGAAATCAGCCCACTTTCTTCCCGTCAGGACGACTTTTTCGGCCGAGGATTACGCCAGACTTTACATCCGAGAGATCGTGAGACTGCATGGGGTCCCTATATCTATCATATCTGACCGAGGAGCCCAGTTTACGGCTAACTTCTGGAGGTCTTTCCAGAAGGGATTAGGGACGCAGGTGAGCCTCAGTACTGCATTCCATCCCCAGACCGACGGACAGGCAGAGCGTACTATCCAGACACTTGAGGATATGCTGCGAGCCTGTGTTATTGACTTCAGAGGTAGCTGGGAGGATCATTTGCCGCTGGTAGAGTTTGCGTATAACAACAACTACCACTCCAGTATCCAGATGGCGCCTTACGAGGCCTTATATGGGAGGAAGTGCAGGTCACCGATAGGCTGGTTTGATGTAGGTGAGGTACAGTTAGTCGGTCCAGACTTGGTTCAGCAGGCAGTGGATAAGGTGAAGCTTATACAGGGCGGTTATTGATGACCGTAGTCGGCATGTAAGTCGACGCAGATCATCGGCGTCGACATTTGGAGTTGAGGTCTTTGATTGGGTTTTTCTGAAGGTATCACCCATGAAGGGTGTGATGAGGTTTGGCAAGAAGGGGAAGCTCAGCCCAAGGTACATTGGGCCTTATCAGATTGTCCGTAGAGTAGGCAAGGTTTCCTATGAGTTGGATCTGCCGTCCGATCTGGAGGCAGTACATCCAGTTTTTCATGTTTCTATGCTGAGGAGATGTATCGGAGATCCGTCTAGAGTGCACCCGGTTGATGATATCCATGTGACAGAGGAATTATCATATGAGGAGATCCCCGTAGCGATACTTGACCGACAGGTTAGACGACTGCGGAAAAAGGATGTGGCTTCCGTCAAGGTCTTGTGGCGGAACGAGAACAGAGAGGAAATGATGTGGGAAGCAGGGGAGGACATGAGGCAGAAGTATCCCCACCTATTCCCCACACCTCGAGGTAACTCACTTTCATACCGGTTAATTTAAATTGTCATATGTACATAGGTATTCTGTTGTGGCCATATGTGGCATTCTGCAAATTGTTCGAATTATGGGGGACTATGTCGTTATCTGAGTTATTTTGAATCTTGGAGGAACATTCGGGACGAATGTTTCTAAGGGGGGGAGAATGTTATGCCCCGTAGTTCCGGAGTACGTATGTGAGGACGTACGTACGAATGTATAGGCCCTAATTAGGGTAAGAATGATAGAATTGTTTTCCGACGAAAGTTATTTCGAACCTTGTGAAGGAATTTACGCTTTCAATATTTTTACGACTATGGAATTTTTCCGAAAGATAAAATATTTTGGACCAATAGGAGGACGATATGTGTCACCCATGGATTGGTCCAAGTGGACGAAAATGGGTGGACAACTTGGCAAGACAAGTGGCCAACAAGTCTTGCCAAGTTGGCATGGCTTGGACGGCAAAATGGAAGGATTTGGGCAAGTCTTGCTTAGTCAAGACTTGCCTAACTTTTGTAAGACAAGTGTGGGAAGGCTCTTACACACTTCATCTCCACCCTACACTTGTGTTAATCCCCTCCCTTGGTTATGCTATATAAACCCCCTAAGTAGATGAAATCATCCACACTTAAACATTACAAGTCTTGGAAAATATTTTCCTCTCCCTTCATCCCTAGTTGATCTCGTCTAAACAGCCCCCTCCCCTACCTAAAGTTGTCCAAAAACTCTTAAACTTATAAGTGTTCTTCCTTAGTATGTTAGGAAGATCACCAACCAAGAGTTAGATAAGATTTTCACACCCATAGCCTCTAAAACACCACCAAAACCGAAACTGGACAGTTTTGAAGACTAAGTGTTCTTCACCTTTTGGAGTCAAATTCTTGAATAGAAGTTGGTTGGAACTTCTAAGGGTAAACTATGGTGAGTTGTAACACAAGAAATTGGAGCTAAAACACAAAGGTTTGGAGCTAAGACTGGCTTTGAAACGACTTTAAAATCTTGGATATTGTTGGGCTAGTATTAAGGTAATGCGCCTTAGACTCTTTGTGAATTTGATTGTTATGTATATATGATATTATACATATATTGGAAGTATTTTACGGACTTGTTACTTTGGACTTCTTTTACTTATTGTTATTTTGAAGGCGAGATAGTAAACCGCGTTACCGTTTGGGCGCGTAATCCCCTTCTTTTACTTATTGTTATTTTGAAGGCGAGATAGTAAACCGCGTTACCGTTTGGGCGCGTAATCCCCTTCTTTTACTTATTGTTATTTTGAAGGCGAGATAGTAAACCGCGTTACCGTTTGGGCGCGTAATCCCCTTCTTTTACTTATTGTTATTTTGAAGGCGAGATAGTAAACCGCGTTACCGTTTGGGCGCGTAATCCCCTTCCTTACTGATCAAAAGTAATGCGTCTTATTTATGGCACGTCAGTTACTGTTATCGGGCTTTGTTAAAAATGGAGAATTGAGTAAAAATGGGGGAAGTGCTGCCCAATTTTCTGTAGGCTAAGAGAAGTCTCACTTAGAAGAATTCCACGAAAAACTAGAAATTAATAGTCATGTTTTGACTATTATAGGTTGACACTCTGCACGCGACATATCCGACTTGACAATTGGATTTAGCCGAGGAGGTATGTGATTTTTCCTATCCCTTTGAGCATGATATTTTCCAAATATATATATAGTACGGTAGACGTACGGGTGTTAGATTGAACTTGGTTTTACTTTGATATCTTTGTACTGGAGTTCTAAATAATAAGAATCGTGAATATTTCAAAAAGAGTTATGAATCATTTTCGGAAGAAAAGTAATACTGGGTTTTACAAAAAGCTTAAGGGTTATACTAGCTTTGTGGGAAGTTAAGTATAACGACTTAAAAGATAAGAAACGGTTTTTATTATTTGTTTATCAAATGCTTGAAATATTGTCTGAAGGTATGGTAAGTTGGTTTGATAGACATGTTATGATACCTCGTGTGTTAGTATCTTGTAACGCCTACGTAAGGAGGTTATTCTTGTTATGCTTATATTGTTCAACGATTAGTCGTTGTGCTCGATTATTGTGATGATTGTATAAAGAGGTTATTCTTATTGTGCTTATGTTGTTTAACGATAAGCCATTATGCTAGTATTGTACCACCCACCTCTTGACATGTTATACCGGGGTTGCTGCCTCGATGCGAGAATGCCTCACGGGTCCAGGACCTATGCGCGAGCTACGGAGTTCCGTGTTAGTGTGCGAGGAATACCTCATGCGGTCTATGTGGCTACGCGACTACGAGAGTCGGGGCGATGCCGGCGAGTAGCTATCCTCGATGCGAGAAATACCTCATGCGGGCCTAGGTGGCCTATGCGGACTGCGGGAGTCCAAGATTAGGCATGCATAATGATACTATGGGCGATTGGCCTTGCTTCGATCATTCGCGACCTATAAAAGACCTGTTACAGTATACCTATTATTGCTCTTGGTTGTGATGTGGCACTATGTGCAGTTAACTCGGTTGTTTTCATACATACTTGTGAATTGGTTTTAAAAATGATATGGTTTTATATATGTGTATATATCTGTGCTTTACAGTTTCACATACTTGGTACTGTTATCGACCTCCTTCGGGGGGCTGCGTTCATGCCGCAGGTAAAGGGAAGCAGGTAGCGGATCCTCAGTCTTAGGATCTTTACTCTGGTGTCAGGAGCTCCATTTTTTTGGAGGCTCGACTTTTGGTATGGTTTTCCCTGGTGTTGTAGATGTTTTGTACATTCAGGGGTATGACGGAGCCCTGTCCCGTCGTAGTGTTTACATTTCCTTAGAGGTCTGTAGTCCTGTCGCATTTTGGGATTGTAACTGTTCACTATTGGGTAATGATATATATATGCCGAAAGACAACTTTTCCTTGGATAGACTATTCTTACTTTTATTATTTCATGTCTTGGTTATGTTCCGCTGGTTACTCTGATGTTTAGCTACTAGGGTGTCCGGGTAAGACACCAGTCACGGGCCCGGGAACGGGTCGTGACTGTCATATAAGCCATTTGAAGTTGGATTACAATTTGGTCGTTAATTAGAATCGTCGCATGTTACTTACTTGAAGATTATAGTAGTTATAATCGATTGCAACTTGATATCATGTTATGCTAACAACTTGGATTGAAAAGGAAATTGGATAAGAATTGGTGGTATTGAATCTCAATTTGCCGAATTGGCCTAGTAGTTGTATTAGTTTGATATCATTTGTGGGGCGGAATTTTACACGTCTAGTAGGCGTGTAATCCCCTATTGTTTACTATATTGTTGAGCCTTAAATGTGGCGTGTTTGGTTATTGAATTCGGCCTTGAAAAAGGTGGCAAAGTATGTAGAAACAAAGGAAGTGCTGTCCGATTTTCCGTAGAATTTAGTGACTTTGCACTTAGAATATTCTACGTTTGAAGCTAGAGGTTAATAGACATATTATGACCATTATAGGTTGAAATACTACGAGTAGCGTATTCTACTTGAAGGGTGGAAAAGCTAGCAAGGTTATAGTTAGGGATGTCAATGGGGCGGGGCGGGGAAGGGTACCCCATACCCGTACCCGCCACCTAAAACCCACCCCCATCCCCGCCCCACCACCCATCACGGATAGTAATTCCTCCACCCGCCCCCGCCCCACCTATCCCGGGCGGGTACCCACTTACCCGGCGGGTACCCACCTAAATAAGTTGAATGAAACTGCATAGCGGAATTTTGTTTTTTTTAGTAGTGAATCTCTAACATCTATGAACCTAAGTAGCTAGTTTAAAGATACTATGTAGTATCTTGAAGATATAGAGAGTATCTCAAAAGCTGATCCAAAAAATGTTGATTTCATTTGCATGAACTGATCATGCCCTGAAAAACACTTTTAGAATTACCTGTGAAATAGTATAACTATACGAGGAAGAAACACAAAAAAAGTTTACGATTATTACTAAATCTTGATTGGAGGGAAGGAAAAATCGGACCATGTGGAGATTAAAGGCGATAATACAAAGGGTAAATATACAAAAGTATAAGATGGCATGAGCAAGTACTGAAATCTCACTGGTGTACATATTCCCGAACTCGCAGAATCTTGTTCTTGAAGGCAACTGGAATAGCGACCGTGACAATAATATGAATAATCCCACCGCTATTATCGATGGCGCCAACTGCTCCCATTTTTTATGCAACACTTCGTCTTGTTATACTTTATATCTCTACTTGTTTGGTACTTTGTAAATAAGTGGTATAGAGGAGATTTTGTAAGGCAAATATAGTGAGTTTTACTTCTTGGAGAAGGAGAAAGGATGCTAAACTTGAGAGTGAAATGCACGTATGGTATTAAAAGGAAGAAAGGCGGTACAGGCTATGTGCAGTGCGGTAGCGGGGTGGTACGGGGCGGGTCTTATATGAAATCCACCTCCGCCCCACTACCCATGGCGGGTAGCACTTTTGATACCCATACCCACTCCACCACCCACCAAATCATCCTCCATACCCGCCCCAACTGGAGCGGGTGCGGGGCGGTACCCGCATTTACCCGCCCCACTGACATTCCTAGTTATAGTACTTTGGAGCATTTTGCTACTTGTCGATAATCGTCGCGAGGTATGTGAACCTCTTCCTTCCTTTGGCATGATTCTATGTATGGAATATACATGTGGTATTATTTCATGTTTCCTTCTACTCTTAGAAGTTAAGAGGTATGTTTGTGATTTACTCTATGTAAAGGTTATGTCTAAGTTATCATAAGTCCTTACCGAGTCTTATGGGGGATGTTGGTAAGAGTCGTTATGTCACGACCCGACCCCGGGCCCGCGACTGGTGCCCTACCTGGACACCCTTACAGGTATACATCAGAGATATACAGCGGAACATACATAAACTTAAACAATGAAATAAATTATAGGTCAGCCGATAAGGCTACCTCCCTGGATATAAACACATCCAACAGCAGTTACCTCTAAAATTCTTTTTTTATTTTATAAAATGACCCACAAGATATGACTACAGACCTCTAAGAGTTTACATAACAACTGTGACGGGACAGGGCCCCGCCATACCCCTGAATGTACAAAAGTCAACGACTTCAGGGAACCATACCAAAAACAAAGCCTCCGGAGAAATGGAGCTTTCCAGAACCGAACAGTGATCCTACGAGTGCGGATCAGCAAGCTATGTACCTCAACCTGCGGCATGAACGCAGCCCCCCGAAGGAGGTCAGTACAAAATATGTACCAAGTATGCAAAACTGAAAGTACTGTAATTTAAATCATAATAGTCAAAAGTACAGGTGAAGACATATATGATAACCAAATTAACAGTACACTGTGCCTCACTGAAGTGGAAGTAATGAAAGTCAGTTTTACCTTATACAGCCTGTCTCAACATATGAGCCATAGTCACACCAGGGCTATGAACCCCAGCCCTCAAATATCCAAGCGCGCCCGTAATTCCCATTATCGCCGACCGCCAGTGTGTAAAATCTAACTCTGTGACGCGCCCGTGGCATCCTTCCTCACTGTCGGCGTACACATAAATCTAACCATGTATATACCTATATCCTCTGCCCGTGGAATCCCCCGTCACTGCCGACAGCCATAAAAGTAAATGCAACCATGTGACGCACCCGTGGCATCCTACCTCACTGTCGGCGTACACATACACAATACATACATATATACATATATCATGCCCGTGGAATCCCTCATCTCGGGTACATGACTTCATGAGGTGTTCCTCGCATCGTGGGTAGCAAATCCACGGAACCAGGTGGTATAACGTCTTGGGGGTTTACCCCTCATTTATACTCTTACCCTGAAGAAGGTGGTATAACGATCTTGGGGGTGTACCCCTCATTTATACTCTTACCCCTCAAACTACATGCCTCAGAATCCCTCATCGTAAGCATGTCCTCGATGCATACCCGTGTAATTCCACATCACTGACGGTATGTCCCGGTAAACTCATACTAAGACCATGGAAACATACCCGCGGAATCCCACATCACTGTCGGTACATCCAAGTAAACTCATACTATGACCAGGGGAGCATACCCGTGGAATCCACATCACTGCCGGTACGTCCCGGTAGACTCATAAGGAGGCAATGGAGGCATACCCGTGGAATCCTCCATCACTGACGGTACGTCCAAGTAAGCTCCTAACTTCTTTAGACTTTCATTAACATGCAAAATGGATCTCATTTTACGACCTTAGGCACTTTCCATATCACTTAACAAGTCCTGGGAAAATTCAACCCAAAGTACTATGTATTTCTATTCTTTCCAAGATCCCCTTTCCACATAAGACCCCAAGATACTAACACCCGTAGTATCAAGGCTTACCTACATTTCAAACAAGTCACTATACTATTAGAAATATGCTTCGGCTTCTAACTCAAGTGACCCTCATTTTAACTTTTAAGCAATTGATGCCTTTAAATCGAATTGCCTTTCTTAGTATCCATTCTTTTATCTAGGCTTACCTTATTCGAGAAAAACCATTTCTTTAAGCTTCCATAAAGTTATTATAACCAACTTCCCATAAAGCCGTTATACTAACTTTATGCTTTAGAACCAAGACATCCTTATCCTCCCATAAAGCCGTCATAACTAACTTCCCATAAAGCCGTTATAACTCTTTATGTCTTAGACCACTTTGCTCTCTCTATAACCAAGAGGCTTGTACTTCAATTCAAGTTACACTACTTTCAAAATACTTCAAAAATCTTAACTTAGAAAACAAGTTTCTTAACTTAGGAACCAGGTCTCTTATCTTTAGAATAGTTCAAGAATCAATACTTCCCGAATCTAGTATTCTATACTTGATCATGTCAAGAAATCCTTGTCTACCTTATTAGGATAAACCATTCTTATAACTCTTCCTTAAGGACACGTGAGTTAATTCTCTAACTCAACCAACTAGACATCCTTAAAACAAGTCAAATATGTCAAATGACTTCACTTCATTTAAAATCACGTACGTCTACCGTACCATACAGTTATAACTACTCATGCTCAAGAGATAGGAAGAGTTCTACATACCTCTTTTGCTTAATCCACTTGCCAAGTCCAATATGCCGTCCGTAGATGTCAACCTATAATGACCATAATACGTCTATTAGCTTCTAGCTTCAACGTAATATATTCTAATGAAAAGTCCCTTGTTCTACGGGAAATTTGGACAGCATTTCCTTTGTTTCTACTTACTATGCCACCTTTTTCAAGGCCGAAATTCAATAACCAACGCCACATTTAAGGCTCAATTCATTCAGCAATTACAAGGGGATTACACGCTTACTAATACGTAAAATTCCGCCACAACAACACAAAATAAATCAATAATTTCCATGCCATTCTTGGCCAACAATATAACCAATACTAAACCCCTTTCAACTCTTTCCAATCCAAGTTCTTAAGTCTAACATGATATCTAGCCCTAGACATCTTCAACAATTACAATCTCCCTTTACAACATGCGACGACCCAAATCTATTCAAATAAAACAGCCTCAGGCTCAACTCTATACTACTACAATAAAACAGCCTTAGGCTCAATTCTAAATCACTAAAATATAATGACCTCAGCTCACATCTATACTACTAAAATATAACAGCCTTAGGCTCATAACCAAGAGAAAGGGGAAACTTTTACCTTAAGGAATAGCCCACAAAAGCCCCTTTTTCTTCCACCTCCTTCCGTCAAAATCGCCCACCAGCGCTTCCCACAAGTTTACCCACACTTTTCCTTCTTGCCGCCGCTCCAACAATTTCCTCTTAGGCTAGGTTTTCTTCAAAAATCAAGAGAGAAGGGAGAGGATCTTTCTTGGGAGGGTTTGAAATGAAATGGCCAAGTCTTCCAAGACTTGGCCCTAAAATAGGACCACTTTCAGATAAAAAGGATGGGAGGGACACTTGTCACCCTCCCATAGGTTTAAAACAAAAATATCCCCTGTTTTTCGCCTGTCACTGCGCAAAAATCCCGCCTCGGCGCCGCGGCGCTGCCACTTCCGAGAAAAGTTCCTGCATTCCGGCGCCGCGGCCCTGCATTCCGGCGCCGCGGCGCTGCAACCCCTGCGAACCCCCAGAACAACCGGCGCTCAGATTCCGTGTGCGCGCTGAACCGAACTGCTGCTTTGCGCAAGCACAACCTTGAAACTTCCATAACTTTTGACTCCGATGTCCTATCGACGAACGGTTTGTTGCGTTGGAAACTAGATTCAGCGAACTTCATACTAATCTTTTAAAACTCTTCAAAACTCCTAAAGAACTAGGAGATATACCACTCCAAAGTTGACTGAAAGTCTGCCCACAACCTTTTGCCAACCCAACTTTCCAAATTCAAATATTATTTCCTTTCGTATGTTCTTAACTTAACCTCTTGAATTTACGGGGTGTAACACGTTAGGAGGTATTTTGGAGCCAAGTTGACTTGGCTAATTTACGGCATGAATGAGAATAAGTATCGAACAAGTCATTGCTGCGTTAATAAAGGAAAATGTAATGACAATTGATTATATTAAAATGAGTAGAAATTCTCCATCTGCATAGAAGCTAAGATAAGACAAAATTGTATTACATTTTCTAGATCATGGCTGCTTTAATAAGATCGTTATAAACAAGTATAATCTACTAACACACATAAGGCATATGTGCTTAACTTAAAGAATTTACGTTATGAAGTTTTAAGACTATGAACCTTAGACTCATAAAAGGTTGAGAGACTTTATTTTCAAGTAATGAAACTTGATTCTTAAAGGAAGAAATGACATGATTTAAGGGAAGTAACTTGTTTTAAAAGGTGTGAGTTACTTGAGATTTAAAAGTTAAGAAACTTGATTTCTAAAAGTTAAGAGACTTAAAGTATTTTGAAAGTTAAGAAAATTGATTTGAAAGTATATGATACTTGGTTTTAAAAGTATAAGTCTCTTGGTTATAAAATGAATGAGTTTGTCTAAAACCATAAAGGGTTATAACGGCTTTATGGGAAGTTGGTTATAACGACTTTATGGAAGGTTAAGAGAATGGTTTTCTCTAATAAGGTAAACAAAGAAATAACTTGAAATAAGGAAGGGCAATTTGATTTAAAGGTATCACTTGCTTAAAGTTTTAAAGTAAGGGTCACTTGATTTAGAAGCCGAGAAATGTATTTCTAAAAGTGTAGTGACTTATGTAAAATGTAGACAAGCCTTGATACTACGGGTGTTAGTATCTTGGGGTTTTATATGAAAAAGAATCTTTTGAAAAGAATGGAAGTACGTAGTACTTTGGGTTAAATTCCCGGATTTTTATGTGAAACGAAAAGTGCCTTGAGTTTATAAAAATGAAAGTCTAAAGATTTAATGAACTTGCCTATACTTTCTTGTGATAGACTTGATTGCAAGTATTATATGTGTACACTGCCATGACTCTCAGTTGGAGGGCCGACTGACTTGTTGTGAATTTATTGGGCGTACCGGCAGTGACGGAGGATTCCACGGGTATGCTTCCATTGTGATTGATCTTGGCCATGCTTATACGATGAGGGATTCCAGGGCATGCGACCAGGAGGCGGGTTAGATTCCAGGATGTGTTTTATTACCCATGGCCATGCTTATACGATGAGGATTCCGGGGCATGTAACCATGTAATATTTTTACTCCATGGGCTAGATCCCCATGAAGACATGCGCCTACGATGAGGTATTCTGGGGGCATGTTATATTATTACTCCATGGGCTAGCTCCCCATGAAGATATGCGCCTACGATGAGGTATTCCGGGGGCACGTTATGGCCATGCTTATACGATGAGGGATTCCGGGGCATGCGGCCATGTTATATATATATATATGTGTTGCATATGTGTACGCTGACAGTGAGGTAGGATGCCACGGGCGCGTCACATGGTTATATGTTACCCTTACGACTGTCGGCAGTGATGGGGGATTCCACAGGGCAGGGAGTATAGATATATATATATGTATTGTAGGTGTGTATGCCGACAGTGAGGTAGGATGCCACGGGCACGTCACATGGTTATGTTATTCACTTATACCGCTAAGCGGTGATGGGGATTCCACGGGCACGCTTTGATATTTGAGGGCTTGTGTCGGTAGTCCTGTGTGACTATTGTTCATGTGTTGAAATAGTCTTTAAAAAGGTAAAACTGACTTTCATTACTTCCACTTTGGCAAGGCACAATATACTGTTATTTTGGTTATCATACATGTCTCCAGCTTTATATAGACTGTTATGATTTCACTGATATTTTCGCCACATACTTGGTACATATTTCGTACTGACCTCCTTCGGGGGGTTGCGTTCATGCCGCAGGTTTAGGTACATAGCTTGCTGATCCACACTCTTTGGATCACTGTTCAGTTCTTGGGAAAGCTCTATTTCTCCGGAGGCTTTGTCTTTTGGTATGATTCCCTGAGGTTGTAGGTTCATGTATATTCAGGGGTATGGCGGGGCCCTGTCCCGCCACAGTTGTTATGTAAAAACTCTTAGAGGTGCAGTAGTCGCATGTTGTGGGTCGCTTTGTAAAGGAAAGGAGGCAACGCTTGGCTATGTTTTGTTTTATATATTCGTGAGGTAGCCTCATCGACTAACCTGTTGACTTTATTTTATGTTGATTTATTGTATAAGTTGCATGTATGTTCCGCTGATTATCTCTGATGTATACCGTAGTGGTGCTCGTGTAGGGCACCGCCATGCCCGGGTCGAGTCGTGACACAAATAGTCCTACGCGAGCCGGATGACTCATCATGGGTCCACAGACCTACGCGGGTGAAATTGTCACGACCCGACCGGCCGCGATCGGTGCCCTACCCGCACCCTGCTCTGTACACATCGAGAATAGCAATGAACATACACAACATAACACAGTGTAAACAATATAACAACACAAAGCTAGCCGATAAGTGCCGTCTTCCATAATATAAACAAAGTCAAAAGTACAACTTACAACTCGGTTCTTACAACAACCACATATGTGAATACAGCACTCTAGAATAACAATCGTGGCGGACGTGGCCCCGCCATACCCGAATGTACATAATCTACAACATCGTGGTAAGATCAGACCAAAAAGTCAAGCCTCCGAGAATGGAGCTTAGACGTTTGATAAGCGATCCTAAGAGTGTGGATCCGCAACTCGCTACTCTTTCCTCGCGTGAACGCAGCCCCGGAAGGGGTCAAGACACAATATGTACTAAGTATGCAAACCGAAAGTACAGAATTACAACATAAGTTTAACAGAAAGGGAGACATGTATGATAACAAAATTACAGACACAAGGCCTTACTAACAACGAGAGTAATAATAGATGTATACTTACAACGAAAATAGGATCGAATCCTACTCGGGACTATTTCACCCGCGTAGGTCCGGTGGACTGCGTGAGGTATTCCTCGCACGGGACTATTTCACCCGCATAAGCCCTTACGACTCGCACGAGGTATTCCTCGCATAGTCGGACCCGCCCGCACGGGACTATTTCACCCGCATAAGCCCTTACGGACTCGCACGAGGTATTCCTCGATCGTGGTTAGCAAATCCACCAAATATACAATGCCACAATCCCGGGGAATGACCCCGCAACGAATAATATATCACTAGCCCAAATCCAGCTATCACACATAACATAAGCTCTATCGGCTTATCATACAATATATAAGCAAGTTAAGAAATCTCCTAACTTCTTACTATTCTTGTTCATGTACACTCTCGTTTTAGTTACTTAAGGCACTAACATGTCTCTTATGAAAATCCGGGAATTTAACCCAAAGTACTACGTACTTCTATTCTTTAAAACAAATGACTCTTTTTAGTAGAAAACTTCCAAGATACTATTAATCCTAGTATCAAGTCCAAATTACATTTCAAGGCAAGTCACAACACCCTTAGAAATAAAGTTAGGTTTCTAAATCAAGTGACTCATTTCTTATAAAACCTTAGGCAATTGATGCCTTAAAAATCAAATTGCCTTCCATTAAATCAAGTCATTTATCTTTCCATAAAGTCAATATAACCAACTCCCCATAAAGTCGTTATATTCACTTTATACCTTAGTCAAGTACCATTTCCTATCCAAGGGACTTATACGTTAAAAACGACACAAGTATCACATACTTTAAAATTCTTCAAGTCCCTTATCTTTAACAAGACTTAAGACATCTTTAATATTCTCAAAGAAGTGAGTTAAATCTCCTAACTCACCCGACTTGGCATTTCATAAAACAAGTAAAGAATGTCAAAGTTCAGACGCTCACCGCACTTCATGTACGCGAAACTAATCATGCTCAAAGATAGGAAAAGTTCTACATACCTCGCCGGGTCAAACCACTTGCCAAGTACAAAGTCCCGCCCGTAGTATGTCAACCTATAATATTCACAATACGTCTATTAAGGCCTTACTTCAATCGTAGAATATCATAAGTGTTAAGTCTCTATATTCTACGGAAAATCGGACAACACCTCCTTTGTTTTTACTTACTTTGCCACCTTTTCCAAGGCCGAAATACAATAACCAAACAGCCCCAATTGGCTCACAATTTATAGAAGGTAATCCAATACAAATGAATAACTAAACAGCCCCAATTGGCTCACAATTACATAGAAGGTAGTCCAATACAAATGAATAACTAAACAGCCCCAATTGGCTCACAATTATATAGAAGGTAATCCAATACAAATGAATAACAAACTAATACGACTACAAGTCCACAATCGGCTACTTTGAGTTCAACAACAATATAAATATGTAATCTTGTAACACCTTTAAAAGACAAGATTATACCTTCACGAATATGAAACCAACTCCAATCCGAAGTCGCTCCTTAGTAGTTTAGAACCTCTCCAAGACACTTCAATCCTCTTGTTGAGACCCTTAGAACAACACCAACAATTATTCTTCAAATCTCCAAACAAAACCTAGAAAGACCATTAGGTTTTCGCCATACTAACCCGAAACTATCTTTGTCCAAGATGTTTCTATTGAGACTTGCTTACAATACACATAAGAACCTTGGTTTAAAGTGGGGAGCTAAATGGATCACAAACAAAGATTTTCTCTTTTTTTTTTGTATGGAACCCGAGAGCACATAGCCTATGTTCTTCAATTTTTGTGTAAATTATTCTAAGTGTTAAGCTCTCCCTCTACTAGTAGTAATATATGTAGCACCTTGGAGGGTTAGGATACAAACAAATGGTTGGTTTGGATGTAGTCTTGCTAAATATCAAGACAAAGGTGGGACCTACAAGTTGCAAGACTTTAGCCTTAGAAGACTTATGGTCAATGACCATATTGGCCATGCCATTTCGTCCAAGGCATGGCTAAGGGGGGGGGGGTGACACGTGTCGCCCTCCCATTCGACACGACACTACGTTTTCCGACAATTTCATAATTTCCGATAAATTTTTACAAGTCTCAAATCCTTAACATTTGTGAGTTCTTACTTACGCTCTAAGACACGCCCCGTAATTACTGGTGTAACATTCTTCCCCCCTTAGAAACATTCGTCCCCGAATGTTCTTTCGGAGTCACACTTACAATTAGCGACATAGTTTCCTTTCACAGCCCCGACATACCAAAAATGCCACTCATGGCCACATAAAAGCATTTAAGCAAAAGAAACACTTCAATTATAACCTGACAAGTAAGGGAAAATGAATTACCTGAAGGTATAGGAAATAAGTGAGGATACCTCCTCAACATGTCCTCCTCCGCTTCCCAAGTCATCTCCTCCCGGGTATCATTTCTCCACAGACTTTGACTAAGCTACATCCTCGTCCGCAGTCGCCTGACCTGGCGATCGAGTATCGCTATGGGACTCTCCTCATACGATAACCCCTCTGTCACCTGGACCTCACTAGTAGGGAAAACTCTCGCTGGATCACCGATACACTTCCTCAACATAGAAACATAAAAGACCGGATGTACCGCCTCCAACTCTGATGGCAGATCCAACTCGTAGGCAACCTTGCCCACTCTACGAACGATCTGGTAGGGCCCAATGTACCTTGGGCTGAGTTTCCCCTTCTTACCGAATCTCATCACACCCTTCATGGGTGACACCTTCAAGAAGACCCAATCGTCTACCTGAAACTCCAAATGCCGTCGCCGATTATCCGCATACGACTTCTGCCGACTCTGAGCTGCTAACAGTCTCACCTGGATAAGCTTCACCTTATCCACACCGTATCAAGTCCGCCAACTAATCGCACTCGCCCACGCCGAACCAACCGATCGGCGACCGCATTTCCGCCATATAAAGCCTCGTATGGCGCCATCTCAGATACCGGAATGGTAGCCGTATTATAAGCAAACTCCACGAGAGGCAAATGAACCTCCCACTACCATCAAATCAATCACGCAGCTCGCAGATATCTTCAAGTTGTCCGATAGTACGCTCGCCGCCGCCGATCGAGGTGAAATGTCGGCCGAGACTCACCTGTGTCCCTAAACCCTTCTGGAAAGACCTCCAGTTAGCCAGAACCGGCTCCCTATCGATATAATCGACACCGAACACCGCGGCCTCACTATCTCTGATGTACAACTGCATAGTCTCACCAAAACGCCGTCCCGACCGAAGGAAATGGGCTGATTTCACACCAACAATAACCCAAATGGAGTCTTACTTCCTCCGAGTACGAGGTAATCTCAGAACAAAATCCATGTTGATCATCTCCCACTTCCAAGTCGGAATCTCAATAGATCGCAATAATCCACCGGCCTCTCGTGCTCGACCTTAACTCGCCGGGCAATTAGGACATCGCAACAAAACCTGCCACGTCCCTCTTCAGTCCATCCCACCAATACAAACATCTGAGGTCATGGTACATCTTGGTCGACCCCAGATGAATAGAATATCGAGCGCCGGTGCTCTCCTGACCGGCCGACGGTCCTGATACATCGGGAACACACAACCGCCTCAAATCTCAAGACCCATCAGCGCCACTCGAAAAGACTCGTCTCCTCCCGAAGAGCTGCATCACGGTACCGTACCAACACTGGGTCCTCAAACTGTCGCCTCTTCACCTCATCAACGATGGAAGACTCGGCAATCTCACGAACCCGCATCCACTATCGCTTCAGATCGATCAAATGAACCCCAAGTCTCGCTAACTGGTGGATCTGACGGACCATGTCCTTCCTCTCCGGCTGTACCTCTGACAGGCTCCCCATCGATCTATGACTCAAGGCATCAGCAACTACGTTGGCTTTCCCCGGATGGTATAGAATATCAACATCATAGTCTTTCAGCAACTCTAACCACCGCCTCGCCTCAAATTCAACTCCTCTCGCTCAAGATATACTTGAGGCTCTTGTGGTCTGTATAAATATCCACATGAACCCCGCATAAATAGTGTCTCCAAATCTTCAAGGCATGAATAATCGCGCCAACTCTAAGTCATGGGTAGGGTAATTCCTCTCATGCTTCCGTGAATCGCCGAAGCATAGGATATAACTTTGTCGTCGCATCAAAACACACCTTAGCCCGATACCCGAGGCATCACAATAGATCACGCACCCATCTAACCCTCGTGAAGAGTAAGAATCGGGCCGTAGTCAACCTCTCCTTCAAGAATCGAAACCCCGCCGCAAGCCTCGCCCATCGGAACTTGGCCGCCTTCTCGAGTCGCCTAGTCAATCTGGAAATCAAGCAACCGCTTCCACAAACCTACGATAATAACCCGCTAGTCCTAAGAAACTGCGCACTCGGCCGGAGTAGGCCTCGCCAAGACTTGATCGCCAATCTTGGCCGTATCCACGCGAACACCATCAGCCCCAATAATATGCCCCAGAATGCCACCGAGGCCAACCAAAACTCACACTGAGAACTTGGCGACAATCGCGGCCCGAGAATCCAAGCACGCCTCCTCGTGATCTCGCATGCTCCGCTCTGTCCGTGAATACACCAGATGTCATCAATGAATACAATCACAAATGTATCCAAAAATGGCTTGAACACCCGGTTCATCAAATCCATAAATACCGTGGGCGTTGGTCAAACCGAAGACATAACCCTAAACTCATAGTGCCCATAACGTCCCGAATGCGATCTTTGGGATGTCGCCTCTCGAACTCGAACTCGATGATAACTGCACCGCAGTCTATCTTTGAAAAACCTCGCACCTGCAATCGTCAAACAAATCATCAATCACGGGAGGTACCTATTCTTAATGGTTACCTTATTCACCGCTCAGAGTCAACACATATACGCAGCCCCATCCTTCTTCTTCACAAACAACACCGCGCTTCCCGGGAGATACACTAGGCCCGATAAATCCTTTCTCCAAAGAAATCTTTCACTGGTCCTTCACTCCTCAACTCAAGAAAGTGCCATCCTCGTATGGCGGAATGGAAATAGGTCGAGTGTCCGCAATGTGTCAATACAAAACTCGATCTCCTCTCGTGAGGATACCCAAGATCATCCGGGAACACGCCCGAAACTCCCTAACCATCGGCATCGATCAAGAATCGCACTCGGCCTGCGTATCGAATACCGAACGGATGATAGATGTACCCTTCAGACCATCTTCCTAGCCTTGAGGTAAGAAATAAACCTACCCTCGGCGATCTTGTGTTGCCCTCCACTCGATAATCGCTCGCCAGAAATCGAACCGAACCAACCTATCCTACCAACATTGGCATAACGAAGCCAACCAGTCCATACCCATAATGACATCAAAATCATCTCCACTCTATCAAGTCCGCAGTGGACGACTATAAATAAATATCTGACAACCTCTATACACCCGCCGCTAACACCGAATCACCCATCGCATAGCTACCTCAAACGGCTCTATCGAGCTGGCCTATCCCGATTCTACCCGCACAAGAGGACACGTGGGACAAGGTAGAACTCGGATCTATCAATGCATAAACATCACACCAAATCGCATGTGTACACTGACGACGCCGTGGAAGCCTCCTGATCCTGGCGGCTGGCTAGAGAATATATGCGGTTCTGTGGACCGCTAGAACTGGAACTACCACCACGACCTCTACCGCGGCCTGCCGGTCCGTGAGTACCCTGCCCTCCGGGGCGCATAACCACAGAAGGAGAAGAAGACCCGAGAATCGATCCGTACGGTGTCTTTGTACCACCCATCGCTCTAGCGGACAATCTTCTTCAAGTGGCCCACCGCCACAAGAGTAACAACCTCCCGCAGAACACGACACTCGCTGGTGAGATCTACCGCATCGAGCACACCGAGGTATGGGTGGTCTCGATCGGCGAGAATCTCGCCTCCCGAAACCAAGACACTGAGCCTCGACCGCTCCCGATCGACCTGCTGATCGGACCTCCCGCGTAAACCGTGACGGAGCACTCTGTCTTTGGTGGAAAGTGGACCCAGTCTTTGGTGAAGCCTGCCTCGAGAATCGCCTCGAGACCACGATGTCACAGCCTCTTGGCTGGCTCAATCTGGTCCTCCCTTTCTCTATCCTCTATCCCTCGAGCATAGGCTGCATCCTAGCAATGTCCATACCGGGCTGAAGAGCCACCCCCAAACATGCTGTAGTCATATGACGGTCTAGCCCCATCATATAACGATGAACTCTATCCGCCATGCTAGCTACAATAGTGTAAGCATGCCTGGCCAAGGAGTCAAACTCAGTGTCGCACTCCCTAATCCTCGCTCGCAAGGTCAAAAATCATCTACCCGGGCTCTCCTCATCTCGGGAGGTAAAAGTGATCCATAAAGGCCTCAGAACTCCTCCCAAACAGTGGAAGAGCATCATCACCTCTCGAAGCAACCACGACTCAAACCAGTTCAACGCAATATCGCGCAACCGGTGAGGCTAGTGTAACTCTGTCTCAAGCCCTAAGGAGATGCATGGTCCGGAGCTGTCGAACGAACTCCCGCGGATCCTCATCGCACCTCGAACCATAAAACTCGGGTGGATGACATCCCGTAAAATCCCTAATCCGCAAACCGTCGGCCAGGGTGGGTGCTGCTCACTCGTGTTGCCCGACTACTATCTTGGTCAACAATCGAATCTGCTCCCGTAGTCTCTATACTCGCACTGGTGTGGGCTGGAGGCTCGCACGAACCTCGAGCTACGCCGCCTCGGCTCTCTAAAATCGCAGCGTGGTTGAACTCGCCGACCCGCCACTACCTCGTGCGTGCTCGAGCCCGTAACCTTCCCTCGAGTACCGCTGCGCTCGCCGCTTGCCCTCCGGGGCCCCTAGCTTCGTGGAGGCATAGTTGTTTCATAAGAAGAGGTCGAGAGGATTCAACCTAATAAGACAGCTCTCTGCACGATCTCGCAGAGAAGAATGGAAACCAATCCTAAATGTCCTGTAGCCTCACGATTATAGATGTGGTGCACAACATACCGATAATCAAGACTCTACTAGACACGGTCAGACACTTTCCGAGGACTAATCGCTCGATACCACTTTTGTCACGCGACCTGGCGCGATCGGTGCCCTACCGGGCACCCTGCTCGTACACATCGAGAATAGCAATGAACATACACAACATAACACAGTGTAAACAATATAACAACACAAAGCAGCCGATAAGGCCGCCTTCCATAATATAAACAAAGTCAAAAGTACAACTTACAACTCGGTTCTTACGTACCAACCACATATGTGAATACGCACTTAGGAATAACAATCTGGTGGGGACAGGCCGCCATACCCCTGAATGTACATAATCTACAACATCAGGGTAAGACTGTACCAAAAAAAGTCAAGCCTCCGGAGAATGGAGCTTCCGACGTTTGATAAGCGATCCTAAGAGTGTGGATCCGCAACCTGCTTACCCTTTCTGCGGCGTGAACGCAGCCAGGAAGAAGGGTCGACACAATATGTACTAAGTATGCAAATCGAAAATCAGTAATTACAACATAAGTTTAACAGCCGAGACATGTATGATAACAAAATTACGACACAAAGGCCTTACTAACAATGAGAGTAATAATAGGTGTATACTTACAACGAAAAATAGGATTGGAATCCTACTCCTTGGACTATTTCACCCGCATAGGTCCAGTGAACCTGCGTGAGGTATTCCTCGCACGGGACTATTTCACCGCGCATAAGCCCTTACGGACTCGCGTGAGGTATTCCTCGCATAGGTCGGACCCGCCGCACGGGACTATTTCACCCGCATAAGCCCCTTACGGACTCGCATGAGGTATTCCTCGCATCGTGGTTAGCAAATCCACTAAATGTACAATGCCACAATCCCGGGGAATGACCCCGCAACGAATAATATATCACTAGCCCAAATCCGGCTATCACACATAACATAAGCTCTATCGGCTTATCATACAATATATAAGCAAGTTAAGAAATCTCCTAACTTCTTACTATTCTTGTTCATGTACACTCTCGTTTTAGTTACTTAAGGCACTAACATGTCTCTTATGAAAATCCGGGAATTTAACCCAAAGTACTACGTACTTCTATTCTTTAAAACAAATGACTCTTTTTAGTAGAAAACTTCCAAGATACTATTAATCCTAGTATCAAGTCCAAATTACATTTCAAGGCAAGTCACAACACCCTTAGAAATAAAGTTAGGTTTCTAAATCAAGTGACTCATTTCTTATAAAACCTTAGGCAATTGATGCCTTAAAAATCAAATTGCCTTCCATTAAATCAAGTCATTTATCTTTCCATAAAGTCAATATAACCAACTCCCCATAAAGTCGTTATATTCACTTTATACCTTAGTCAAGTACCATTTCCTATCCAAGGGACTTATACGTTAAAAACGACACAAGTATCACATACTTTAAAATTCTTCAAGTCCCTTATCTTTAACAAGACTTAAGACATCTTTAATATTCTCAAAGAAGTGAGTTAAATCTCCTAACTCACCCGACTTGGCATTTCATAAAACAAGTAAAGAATGTCAAAGTCTTGTACGTCTACCGTACTATGTACGCGAAACTAGTCATGCTCAAAGATAGGAAAAGTTCTACATACCTCGCCGGGTCAAACCACTTGCCAAGTACAAAGTCCCGCCCGTAGTATGTCAACCTATAATATTCACAATACGTCTATTAAGGCCTTACTTCAATCGTAGAATATCATAAGTGTTAAGTCTCTATATTCTACGGAAAATCGGACAACACCTCCTTTGTTTTTACTTACTTTGCCACCTTTTCCAAGGCCGAAATACAATAACCAAACAGCCCCAATTGGCTCACAATTTATAGAAGGTAATCCAATACAAATGAATAACTAAACAGCCCCAATTGGCTCACAATTACATAGAAGGTAGTCCAATACAAATGAATAACATGTTATACCCCGTATTTTCCAGAGTATGTACGTAAGGGAATACGTACAAAAAGTCTAGCCTTAAAGTTTAGGCAAAACGTTTTTTTTAGGCACAACTCACAAAACGAATAGTTTTCCGACAAAACGTTTCCACAGCTTTCGTAGGGTAAATTCCGGCTATGCCATTTCTAATTTTTGCGGATTTTTCCGAGAGACGAAACATTTTGGACCAACGGGAGGGCGACACTTGTCACCCTCCAATTGATGGACTTGAAATCGTCCATTTGGACGATTTGGGCTAGGAGGAACACATTTTTTGTGCCTTGTGCACAAGTCAAGGAGTTGGTAGGATATTTGTGTATAGTTAATCCTCACCCTACACTTGCCTTGCACTTGTCTAAATCTTGGCCATTGGTTGGCCACTTCTTGACCTATAAATACCCCCCTTAAGATGAAGAGTTCTTCATCCACAAATTACTTTCCAAGTCTTGAAAATCCTCCTTCTCCCTTGTTATCCATTTAGTCCAAGCACTCTTCCCCCTCTAGCCTAAGTGGCCATTGGCCGAATACCCCCCCTAGCCTAGCCAAAAATCTACCCCCCCTCCCTTGGTAGAAAAGTTACCTTCTTGTATCGTTATAATGCCCAAAATACCCTAGCCCAAATACCTTAGTACTTAGTAGAAGTTGTGAAGAACTTCTAAGGTTCTTGGAGCATACAACTTAGGAGCAAAACCTTGCTCGGTAGCGACTTTTCTAGGATATTATTGGGCTTACCGAGGTAATAATCCTAACCCTCTTTGTATTAGAGAATGCATCGTAGAAGTATAAGAATAAGTATTAATCACTTAGAAGGGTTTAAAGAAGAATAATCAAATGTATTTACATAGACTGTTTTCACGATGAACTTATATAGCTCACCGGTAGGAAGTGCTGCCCGACTTACCGTAGAATTATGAACCCCCTGTTTAGAATGACCTTCAGAGTAGTCTTTGATAGATATCTGTGACTATTATAGGCTGACTCTCTGCGCGCGACATATTCAACTTGGCAGGTGGTTTTCGCTGAGAAGGTATGTGAATCTTCCTAAAGCATGATATTTTACAATATATATAGTACGGTAGACGTACATGTGTTAACTAAAATATAACTACGGCAATGTCTTTGACTTAAGCCTGAATAATACTTACGGCAATGCCTCACGGATTAAGCATGAATAACACCTACTGAATGCCTCACTAGCTTAAGCCGAATAATAAAGATCTGAAAGCATTTTTAAAGAATACTGAATCTTTTTCAGAAGAAGACTAATTGGTTTTTTAAACAGAAGCTTAAGAGTTATACTAACCTTATGGGAGGTTAAGTATAACCACTTAAGATTGATAAAAGGAACGATTTGCCTATGTGTTTATAATGCACTTATATTGAATTGTGATAAGAATTATAAGATGGTTTGATAAGTAGACATGATATGATGCTATGTGTGTTAGTGTCTTGTAACGTTTGTGAAAAAGAGTATTCTTGTTGTGATTATGTTGTTTAAATATAAGCTGATATGTTAGTATACTATCACTCACCTCTTGAGATGATACCGGGTTGTCGCCTCCGATGCGGGGTAGACTCGGCGATGCAGGACCATGATTCGAGAATACCTCATGCGGGTCCGGGGCCTACGCGGAGCTACGAGTTCCAGTTAGTATGCGGGTTATACCTCACGCGGTCTATGTGGCCCGTGCGGACAACGAGTCGGGGCGATGCCGAGGAGTAGCTACCCTCGATGCGGGTTATACCTCACGCGGGCCCGTGAGTGGCCTATCACGGACTCGAGTCGAGATTAGGCTTGCAGAATGATGATATGGGCAAGTGGCCCTGTTTCGATCATTCACAGCCTAGACAAGACCTATTACAGTTACCTATTGTTGCTCTTGGTTGTGATGTGGCACTACGTGCGGTTTCCTTGGTTGTTTCACACATATTTGTAAACTGGTTTTTAAAAAATGATATGTTTTCATTTAAGTACTTTACAGTTTCGCATACTTAGTACTGTTATCGACCTCCTTCGGGGCTGCGTTCATGCCGCGGTAAGAGGCAAGCAGTGCTAGATCCGCATCCTTAGGATCTCTACGTTGGTGTCGGGAGCTCCATCTCTTCCGAGGCTCTACTTTTGGTATGATCTCCTGTTGTAGATAGTTTTGTACAATCGTGGTATGGCGGGCCCCGTCCGCCATAGTTGTATATTTTCCTTAAGTGCTGTAGTCATGTTGTATGCAGGTCGGATGTATCGCTAAACCATGATTATATATATATATGCCGAAAGCGATGTTTTCTCACATAAACCGTGTCTTATTTTATAAACTGTTTCATGTCTTGCTTTATATTTCCGATTACTCGATGTATGACTACTTGGGTGCCTGGTAAGGCACTATCCACGGCCGAACAGTCGTGACAAAAGTGGTATCGAGCGATTAATCCTCTGAAAGTGTCTACGACCGTATCTAGTAGAGTCTTGATTATCGGTGTGTTGTGCACCACACCAATAATCGAGGCTATAGGATATTTAGGATTGGTTTCATTCTTCTCATTACGAGATCGTGCTTTAGAAAGTGTTATAGGTTGGACCCTCTAACGTATTCCTTTCCCCGTATGCGCTTATGCCTCCACGAAAGGCAACCCGGCCCGTAGGGCAAGCGGCCGAGAGGCGCTAGCAGACACCCAGAGTCACGAGGCTCGTGCCCGCCTATACGAGAGACGGCGAGTTCTATGACGCCGCCACCCAGCGAGAGACCACAGCACCCACACCTCCCGCCCCACGGCACAGGCGGAGGTTAGGGTACAAGGAGATGGCCCACTTTTGGCTAAAGTTGTGGCCCGATACGAGAGAGGCTGGACGGCGGTTCGATTCAGCCCGGCTCGATCGTACCCGTTGTTCACCGAGGCGAGAGAGTTTGAGGCTACGAGACTTCCGAGTTGTAGCCGCCGAATTTTACGGGTCGGCGGGAGGATGATCCGCAGGAGTTCATCCGTCGGCTTCAAGGATTTTGAGAGTGATCGGGCGCCGAGACCGAGTCCGTGATCTTTGGTTCACATAGCCGCGTGATACCGCAATCGATTGGTTTGATTCATGGGAGTTATCCGGGAGAGCACGCGTCCCGCCTACTTGGGATGAGTTCTCGAGGCTTTCCTCACTCACTTCTTGCCTCACAGATGAGGAGGCGCGGTGATAGATTTTTCCGGCGAGGCGAGAGGACGACCGTCAGGAGTACAATGTCGAGTTTGATTCATTGGCTCGATATGTCCCGGCATTGGTAGCGAATATGGAGGATAGGGTGCACCGCTATGTCAGGCTGAGACGACTATATGGCGAGTCATGTGCGGGGTTTCTCTCGGCGGGTATGGACATTACCGCGTGCAGCTCACGCCTCGATGCGAGGCGCAGAGGTCGGCGAGTGGGCCGACAGCAGCGAAGAAGGCCGTGACGGGAGGGTTTTCGGTGGTTATCGTGGTGGCGGCCTCAAGCAGCGATCAGATTCGCACCACGGCCAGCTCGAGCACTCTGCACCGTCCTCGGCCTGACGAGTTTTCGAGGCGCAGGGCCCTGTGGCTTGACGTCGAGTAGCAGAGTGCGGCGATCGACCACCCCCGGTGTGGCCGACGGTGGATCCCATTACGGAAGTGTGGTAATACTTTTGGAGCTTGTTACGATTGTAGCCAGCGGTCACTTTGCGAGGGTCGCCCGAAGCGTGGCACAGTGGTAGGGCTCGCCCGTGTTACGCTGCCGCCATCATCTCCTCTGATTACTCGCCCGAGGGCGGGTGCTCATGGGTCAGCCGGTGGCGGCAGCGGTCGTGGCTCGGGTCCCGATTCTAGCGATCCTCGTAAACGCATTTATGCTTTGTCGGCCACCGGGATCGTGAGGCCTCACCGATGTTATCACGGTACCTTATCGCTCGGGTTTGATGTGTATGCTTTGATAGATCCGGTTCTACTCATTCTATATATCTCCCCTTGTTGCTAGTAGGATAGGATAGAGCCCGAGTCCATAGACCCTTTCGAGGTAGCTACGCGATGGGTGATTCGGTGGTAGCACGGCGGGTATATAGAGCTTGTCCGTGACCATTTGATCGTCGGACCACTGGCCGACTTGATAGAGTTGGAGATGATTGACGACGTGATTATGGGGATGGATTGGCTAGCTTCTTGCTACGCCAATGTAGACCGCAGAGAGAGTAGTACGGTTCCATTTCTGAGAGCCGGTTGTTGAGTGGGAGGAGCACGGTATCGCAGAGGTAGGTTTATTTCCTACCTCAAGGCTGGGAAGATGGTGCGCAGGGTATATCTACCATCTCGTTCGTGTTTGATCAAGTCTGCGGTACCAGATTTTCATCGGTTCGAGTCGAGTTCCCAGCGTGTTTCGGATGACCTCCGGTATCCCACCAGAGGAGATCGAGTTTTGTATTGACATATTGCCAGATACTCGGCCTATTTCCATTCCGCCATACAGTATGGCACCTGCCGAGTTGAGAGAGATGAAGTACCTTCTGAGGGATTTGCTGTAGAAGGGCTTCATTAGGCCCAGTGTTTCCCCCTGGGGGGCGCCGGTATTGTTCGTGAAGAAGAAGGGCGGGGCGCTGCGCATGTGTGTTGATTACGAGCGGTGAACAAGGTGACCATTAAACAGATACCCCTTCCTGTGATTGATGATTTGTTCGACCCGATTGCGGGCGCGAGATGTTTCTCCAAGATTGATCTGCGTTCGCTATCATCGTTCGTGTCGAGAGGTGGATGTCCCTAGATCGCATTCCGACCATGCACGCATTATGAGTTGGTCATGTCTTTTGGGTTGACCAATGCTCGCGGTATTCATGGATTTGATGAACCGAGTGTTCAAACCATTTTGGACACGCTTGTGATAGTGTTCATTGATGATATCTTGGTTTATTCTCGCCGAGCGGGAGCACGCGGAGCATTTGAGGCCGTCTTGCGATTCTCCAGATCAGCGATTAGACGCCAAGTTTTCCAAATGTGAGTTTTGGTTGACTTGATGGCGTTTCTTGGGCATATTGTCGGGTGATGGCATTCGAGTGGATACGCCAAGATCGAGGCGATCAGACTTGGCCTGCACCTACTACTCGGCGAGAGGTTCGCATTTTCGGGCCTTGCAGTTATTATCGGTTCGTGGAGAAGTTTGCTTTATCTCGCACCATTGACTAGGTGACTCGGAAAGCGCCAAGTTCCGATGGATCATGCTTGTGGCGTGGTTTCGATTCTTTGAAAGAGAGATTGACGACCGCCCGTTCTTACTCTTCCGCAGGGTCGGATGGTTATGTCGTGTATTGTGATCGTCGGGCATCGGGTTGGGATGTGTGTTGATGCAGCATGGCGGGGTTATAGCATATGCATCCCGACACCGAGGAAACACGAGAGAACTACCCACCCATGATTTGGAGTTGGCGGTAGTGATTCACGCTTTGAAGATCCGGAGGCACTATTTGTATGGGGTTCACGTGGATATTTATACGCACCACAAGAGCCTCGGATATCTTCACCGGAGGAGCCGAACTTACGGCGAGACGGTGGTTAGAGTTGCTTAAGGATTACGATGTTGATATCCCGCACCACCCGGGAAGGCCAATGTTGTGGCGTATGCTCTTAGTCGTAGGTCGATGGGAGCCTATCGGATGTGCGGTAGAGAGGAGGACATGGTTCGTGATTTGCATCGCTTAGCGAGCCTTGGTGTCCGCTTGATTGATTCCGATAGCGGTGGGGTTAGAGTTCGTGAGGTTGCCGAGTCTTCCATCGCCGAGGAGGTGAAGAGGCAACGATTCGAGGATCAACTTTGATTCGATATCGTGATACGACTCTTCGTGAGGGCAAGGGTCCTGAGGTAGCACGATGGGGTGCTAAGGTTTGAGGCGATCGTGTGTTCGGATGTTTCAGGACTTCGGCAGAGTTCTTGGGAAGCACACAAAGACGCTGCGTTACTCTATCCATCCGGTCGACCAAGATGTACCACGACCTTAGATCTGTATTGGTGGGATGGCTTCAAGAGACGTTGCGAGTTCGTAGCTCGCGCGTGTTGTCGGTGAAGGTAGAGCACCGAGGCACGGTGGTTTGTTACTGACGATTGAGATCCCGACGGAAGTGGGAGGTAATCAACATGGACTTCATCACAGATTACCTCGCACTCGGAGGAGACATGATTCTATATGGGTTATCGCCGACAGTGCGAAATCAGCCCACTTTCTTCCGTCGGGACGACTTTTACCGAGGATTATGCGCACTTTACATCCGAGATCGTCGATCGCATGGAGTCCCTACTTCGATCATATCGGCGATGTGAGCCCAGTTCGGCTAACTTCGGAGGTCCTTCCAGAGGGTTTAGGGACGCAGTGAGCACAGTCGCATTTCATCCACGAGCAGACGGACAGCGAGCGCACTATCCGCACTCTCGAGGATATGTCGAGCTGTGTTATTGACTTCCGATGGTAGTTGGGAGGATCATTTGCCTCTAGTTGAGTTCGCGTATAATAATAGCTACCACTCCAAGATTCGATGGCGCCTTATGAGGCCTTGTATGGGAGGAAGTGCGATCGCCTATAGGTTGGTTCGATGTGGGCGAGTGCGGCTAGTGGGACCAGATTTGGTGCGGCAGTGGATAAGGTGAAGCTTATCCGGCGGCTATTGATGACCGTGAGTCGGCAGTCGTATGCAGATCATCGACGTCGACATCTGGAGTTCGCAGTTGATGATTGGGTTTTCCTGAAGGTGTCACCCATGAAGGGTGTGATGAGATTCGGGAAGAAGGGAAAACTCGGCCTAGGTACATCGGGCGTTTGCATCGTCGCAGGGTAGGCAAGGTTGCCTATGAGTTGGATCTGCCGTCCGATCTGGAGGCAGTGCATCCGGTTTTTCACGTATCTATGCTGAGGAGATGTATCGGGGATCCATCTAGGGTACACCCGATTGACGATGTCCAGGTGACCGAGGGGTTATCGTATGAGGAGATTCCCATAGCGATAGTCGATCGTCAGGTTAGGCGTCTGCGGACGAAGGACGTGGCTTCCGTCAAAGTCTTGTGGCGGAACGAGCTCAGGGAGGAGATGACGTGGGAAGCCGAGGAGGACATGAGGCAGAAGTATCCTCACCTATTCCCCACACCTCCAGGTAATTCACTTTCCTACTTGTAAATTTTCGTTATCGTTTCTGCCTAAGTGTTGTTCTGTGGCCGTGTGTGGCATTTGCAACTGTCTAAGTTATGAAGAATCTTATCGTTAACTGTCTTGGGAAGGAACATTCGGGACGAATGTTTCTAAGGGGGGGAGAATGTTATACCCCGTATTTTCCAGAGTATGTACGTAAGGGAATACGTACAAAAAGTCTAGCCTTAAAGTTTAGGCAAAACGTTTTTTTTAGGCACAACTCACAAAACGAATAGTTTTCCGACGAAACGTTTCCACAGCTTTCGTAGGGTAAATTCCGGCTATGCCATTTCTAATTTTTGCGGATTTTTCCGAGAGACGAAACATTTTGGACCAACGGGAGGGCGACACTTGTCACCCTCCAATTGATGGACTTGAAATCGTCCATTTGGACGATTTGGGCTAGGAGGAACACGTTTTTTGTGCCTTGTGCACAAGTCAAGGAGTTGGTAGGATATTTGTGTATAGTTAATCCTCACCCTACACTTGCCTTGCACTTGTCTAAATCTTGGCCATTGGTTGGCCACTTCTTGACCTATAAATACCCCCCTTAAGATGAAGAGTTCTTCATCCACAAATTACTTTCCAAGTCTTGAAAATCCTCCCTTCTCCCTTGTTAGCCATTTCGTCCAAGCCCTCTTCCCCCTCTAGCCTAAGTGGCCCTTGGCCGAATACCCCCCCTAGCCTAGCCAAAAATCTACCCCCCCTCCCTTGGTAGAAAAGTTACCTTCTTGTATCGTTATAATGCCCAAAATACCCTAGCCCAAATACCTTAGTACTTAGTAGAAGTTGTGAAGAACTTCTAAGGTTCTTGGAGCATACAACTTAGGAGCAAAACCTTGCTCAGGCGCGACTTTTTCTAGGATATTATTGGGCTTACCGAGGTAATAATCCTACCCCTCTTTTGTATTAGAGAATGCATACTGTAGAAGTATAAGAATAAGTATTAATCACTTAGAAGGGTTTAAAGAAGAATAATCAAACCAGATTTACATAGACTGCTTTCACAATGAGACTTATATAGCTCACCGGGTAGGGAAGTCTTTGCCCGACTTACCGTAGAATTATGAACCCCCTGTTTAGAATGACCTTCAGAGTAGTCTTTGATAGATATCTGTGACTATTATAGGCTGACTCTCTGCGCGCGACATATTCAACTTGGCAGGTGGTTTTCGCTGAGAAGGTATGTGAATCTTCCTAAAGCATGATATTTTACAATATATATAGTACGGTAGACGTACATGTGTTAACTAAAATATAACTACGGCAATGTCTTTGACTTAAGCCTGAATAATACTTACGGCAATGCCTCACGGCTTAAGCCTGAATAACACCTACGGCAATGCCTCACTACTTTAAGCCTAATAATAAAGATCTGAAAGCATTTTTAAAGAATCTCAATCTTTTTCAGAAGAAGACTAATTGGTTTTTAAACAGAAGCTTAAGAGTTATACTAACCTTATGGGAGGTTAAGTATAACCACTTAAGATTGATAAAAGGAACAGTTTGCCTATGTGTTTATAACAGACTTATATTGAATTGTGAAAAGAATAATAAGATGGTTTGATAAGTAGACATGATATGATGCTATGTGTGTTAGTGTTGTAACGCTTGTGAAAAAGTATTCTTGTTGTGATTATGTTGTTTAAAGATAAGCTGATATGTTAGTATACTATCACTCACCTCTTGAGACGATACAGGGGTTGCCCTCCGACGCGGTAGACTCAGTGATGCAGGACCATGATTCGAGAATACCTCATGCGGGTCCGGGGGCCTATGCGAGCTACGAGAGTTCGTGTTAGTATGCGGGTTATACCTCATGCGGTCTATGTGGCCATGCGACAACGAGTCCGGGACGATGCCGAGGAGTAGCTACCCTCGATGCGGGTTATACCTCACGCGCCCACGAGTGGCTATGCGGACTCGAGTCGAGATTAGGCTTGCGGAATGATGATATGGGCAAGTGGCCTGTTTCGATCATTCGCGGCCTAGACAAGACCTATTACGATTACCTATTGTTGCTCTTGGTTGTGATGTGGCACTACGTGCGGTTTCTGGTTGTTTCACACATATTTGTAAACCGGTTTTTAAAAATGATATGTTTTCATTTAAGTACTTCTGATTTCGCATACTTAGTACTGTTGTCGACCTCCTTCGGGGCTGCGCTCATGCCGCAGTAGTAAGCGGCAGTGCTAGATCCGCATCCTTAGGATCTCTACGTTGGTGTCGGGAGCTCCATCTCTTCCGAGGCTCTACTTTTGGTATGATCTCCTGTTGTAGATAGTTTTGTATGATCGAGGTATGGCGGGCCCCGTCGCCATAGTTGTATATTTTCCTTAGAGTGCTGTAGTCATGTTGTGCGTTTGATGTAATCGCTAAACCATGATTATATATATATATGCCGAAAGGCGATGTTTTCTCACATAAACTGTGTCTTATTTTATAAACTGTTTCATGTCTTGCTTTATATTTCCGCTGATTACTCTGATGTATGACTACTTGGGTGCCCCGGTAAGGCACCAGTCACGGGCCCCGGAACGGGTCGTGACATAACTAAACAGCCCCAATTGGCTCACAATTATATAGAAGGTAATCCAATACAAATGAATAACAAACTAATACGACTACAAGTCCACAATCGGCTACTTTGAGTTCAACAACAATATAAATATGTAATCTTGTAACACCTTTAAAAGACAAGATTATACCTTCACGAATATGAAACCAACTCCAATCCGAAGTCGCTCCTTAGTAGTTTAGAACCTCTCCAAGACACTTCAATCCGCTTGTTGAGACCCTTAGAACAACACCAACAATTATTCTTCAAATCTCCAAACAAAACCTAGAAAGACCATTAGGTTTTCGCTTGCGACTAACCCGAAAACTATCTTTTTCCAAGATGTTTCTATTGAGACTTGCTTACAATACACATAAGAACCTTGGTTTAAAGTGGGGAGCTAAATGGATCACAAACAAAGATTTTCTCTTTTTTTTTGTATGGAACCCGAGAGCACATAGCCTATGTTCTTCAATTTTTGTGTAAATTATTCTAAGTGTTAAGCTCTCCCTCTACTAGTAGTAATATATGTAGCACCTTGGAGGGTTAGGATACAAACAAATGGTTGGTTTGGATGTAGTCTTGCTAAATATCAAGACAAAGGTGGGACCTTTGACTTAGTCAATGTTCTCATGCTACAAGTTGCAAGACTTTAGCCTTAGAAGACTTATGGTCAATGACCATATTGGCCATGCCATTTCGTCCAAGGCATGGCTAAGGGGGGGGGGGGTGACACGTGTCGCCCTCCCATTCGACACGACACTACGTTTTCCGACAATTTCATAATTTCCGATAAATTTTTACAAGTCTCAAATCCTTAACATTTGTGAGTTCTTACTTACGTTCTTAAGACATGTCCTGTAATTACGGGGTGTAACAGAAATAGTCCCAGGAGTAGGATTGCTTAATGATACTACGGGCGGGTGACCCTACTTTGATCATGAACCTCCTATTTTTATGCAGTAAAGTATACTCTTGATTACTCTCATTGTTAGTAAGGCACAATGTACTGTTATTTGAGTTATCATACATGTCTCCAACTTTATTTTAGACTTTATGATTTCATTTCAGTACTTTCAGTTTTACATACTTGGTACATCTATTGTACTGACCCCCTTTCCTCGAGGGCTGCGTTCATGCCGCAGGTAGGGGTAAGCAGGTGGTGGATCCTCATTCTTAGGATCACTGATCAGTTGTCAGAAGCTCCATTTCTCCGGAGGCTTGTCTTTTGATACGGTTTCCCTGATGTTATAAATTTATGTAAATTCAGGGGTATGGCGGGGCCCTGTCCCATCACAGTTGTTATTCTTAGAGGTATGTAGTCATATGTTGTGGATTGGGTTATAAGAACAAGAGGTAACTGTTTTATTTTTTTGGGTTACATATATTTCACGGAAGGTGGCCTTATCGGCTAGTCTGTTGATATTTTTACTGTCTAAGTATCTTATGAGTTTATGTATGTTCCGCTGCTATTCTCTGATGTATACCTGTAGGGGTGCCCAGGTAGGGCACCGATGCCCTTGGCCGGGTCCCGACAAAGTGGTATCGAGCGATTAGTCATCGGAAAGTGTCTACATACCGTGTCTAGTAGAGTCTTGGTTATCGGTGGGTTGTGCACCACATCTATAACCAGGAGGCTGCAGGACATTTAGGATTGGTTTCCATTTTTCTCACTCTGAGATCGTGCGATAAAGCTGTGTGGTTAGGGTCGTCTCTCCCTAACGAGTTATGTTGATTGCAGCTATGAGAAAGGCATCAGTGACCCAGGAAGGATTATGTGGATTGCGTATCCAGGTTGGTAATAATTGTGGTGTAGTTGGTACAATGACATACGACTATACAGATTTATGTGTGAGGGTCAGACGCGTGTTGCCTAGATGATTTTGGATTACCAAGGATTGGTAAGGATTAAATAGATACCGGGATGGTATGAAACAGTTTAATGAATTCTCATCAAGGTTTTACGTACTAATTTGAGATAATTAGGAGATGATAAGTTGTCTGAGAAGGTAATTGACCCTTAAGAAGTTATAATTAAGGGACTTAATGAGAGACTATGTTAATAGATTAAGCTACGTAGTATGCTTGAGAAAATTGTACGGATGAGATCCGTATGGGGTAAGTATGGTTGTTATGATTAAGACAACACGATTAAGAGCTTATGAGAAGTTGTTTTACCCGTTTACGGGAGGGGGGGGGGGGGGGCTGATAAGGTAGGCTTGGAACATGGAAAATGCGAGCCTAGAAATATTGATAACCGCCGAGACCTTAGGTATATAAGGCATTCTCGGCAATAAGACTTAATTCAGACAAAAAGTAAGAGTTAAGTGCGATGGTGGGTTGGGTTGAAGACCTATTACGGGTCGCCCCATAGCTTGATATGGAGTGGGATCAGTTGGTAGTAGTCCCGCTACGTGATAGGGTCACGAGGGTGCAAGACCCAAGTCTAGTTAATCATTTTACGGGCTCGTGGACACGTTCCACCGGAACCAGGTCGTGAGAGCTGGAAATGGCCTTAAATTGTTCGATATTGTAACTCCAAAGATTGGAGGCCATAATTAGTATGGAGGTTATGTACGTATGTTAGCCTTAGTTCGGAAGTACGGAAGGAGTACGACCAGTAAGAAAGAGGGCAACCAAGTGTACAGGAATAGAGCCTGAATCCATAAGAACCTTTCGAGGTGACTACACATGTGAGTGATGGGTGGTAGCTGAGCGGGTACATAATAATTGCCCGGTGACGATATGGTCGTCGGACCCTAGCAGACCTAGTAAAAATGATATGACAGACTTTGAGGTCATTATGGGTACGGGCTAGTTGGCCTCTTGTTATGCCAACGTTGACTACAGAGAGAGATTGGTTCGATTTCAGTTTTCCGATAAGCCAGTTATCGAGTGGAAATGAAGGGAAGTGGTTGTAACCAGTGAATTATCCTTCCTTCTTTGACATCGTTGATTTTAATAAGTCTGTGTGCCTTGTTCATTTGAGGTAAATTGATGCAGAAAGTAAGTAATACTTGAATTTGAAG
This sequence comes from Przewalskia tangutica, assembly GCA_029844215.1. Taxonomy (NCBI): domain Eukaryota; kingdom Viridiplantae; phylum Streptophyta; class Magnoliopsida; order Solanales; family Solanaceae; genus Przewalskia; species Przewalskia tangutica. The sequence goes on from CM056719.1 coordinate 89,938,595, forward strand.
GAGTTTATGTTAAGTGCCATTGGAGGTACTTGGAGTTGGTTTGGTGTGGTGGTCAGGGCCACGACCTTCCGGATAATTTCAGGAAAGCGCGCAAAAGCAAGAATAAGATAAGTATGAGTGCTGCCTGCGGAATACCGAAGACATCATTGATAGGTTTTGAAAATCTACACGATTTTTAAGGCGGTGATTGATGATTAGATATATACATGACCGCAAGAGGACCCTGTGATTAGGGTTGTAACTTCAAGGAAAGATTATGAAAGGGAGATAAGCTCTCTCCCCCACGTAACAGGATAGTTGTACGTATTATTGAGGGTTATGCGTACCCTTTTATTTAAGCCATAGATATGCGACTGGTAAGGTCCCCAACTTCGTTATGCAATAAGTTACAATTTTAAATAACCTTGGAAAAAGGTATTGTGTTGGGGTAATTGAGAACGACATTAGGAAATGGTCGAGGATGTGTCTTAAGGATATAAATGTTGGTTATAAGCATAAATGGAAATGTACGACCCAGGAGCGAGTTAGAAATATTTTTGGGTTAGTAATTAGTATGATGAAGGGTTATGACCAGAATAATAAGGAGAATGCAATTACAGTTATGAAGGTTTTCCAAGGCATAATTACACAGACTAGTGTAAAGACCATTAGAAATGATGGGCAGTTAGGAACACCTCGACGATAGGTGGCAAGCCTGTAATGACGGGCCAGACCATATATGTACGGGGAGGTAAGAGACCCCAGGGCAACTTGTAATGAAAAATAAAGGTAAGACGAATAGATACTCGAACGATAAGAAATCTTGGCAAGCCATTAGACTATGTAATACCATGAATTGAGGTTGAACGCCTAACTATAAGCTCTATGAGCTGGAAGAAAATAATATGATTACTACTTGATGAAATCAATGAAGTCTCCCCCTAAATTGTGATTGGCAGGAAGTCTTAGCCATGAGTCAAGTAAAGGAATCGAATCTAAGTAGTGACCAAGTTTGGTTGCAACAGAGAAATGGAAACAGGAATCATAATTGAGATTATATCCCCGAATATTTCGGAAGTATGAGACAAAGCCCAGCTATTGGGAGATAAGTCGACTCTTAGTAGTTCTAACCCCTCATGAGGGACTAGAGGGTTAGGTTATTATTGTAACACTTTGGGTGTTGGGCTAGGTTGTGTGCTGATGCAACATGATAAGGTTAGAGCCTATGTTTCCCGGCGGTTACGGGAGAATGAAAGGAATTACGCTACTCACGATTTAGAGTTGGCGGCAGTTAATCGTGCCTTGAAGATATAGAGGCATTACTTATATAGATTTCATGTGGATATTTATTGTCACGACCCGACCTCGGGCCCGCGACTGGTGCCTTACCCCGGGCACACTAGTGATACGACATCAGAGAAAATCAGCGGAAATAAAAACTTAAACATGCAACAAGACATACAATAAGAAACAGGCTAACCAAAACGGTCACCTTTCTGTATATAAACATAAAACCCGAACAGTTATATCCTTTACAAACCCGGCCCACAACAGTACTACAGACCTCTAAGAATTTTTATAACAACAACGACGGGACAGGGCCCCGCCATACCCCTGAATGTACAAAACCCTACAATCTCAGGGAATCATACCAAAAGATAAGCCTCCGGAGAAACGGAGCTTCCCAAACGCTGAACTGTGATCCTATGAGCGAGGATCAACAACCGGTGTACTCTACTGCGGCATGAACGCAGCCCGAAGGAGGTCGATAACAGTACCAAGTATGTGAAACGAAAATATCAGAATCAAATCATAACGATATATAAAGCGAGACATGTATGATAACCAAACTACAGTCCACAATATATAAACAATCATGTCAAGTCAGGGACTCACGCCCTCAAAGTTGTCACGCCCCGAACTCCGGGCCCGTGACTGGTGCCCTACCTGGGCACCCTTCTACCTTAACAACACAAGTAAACTGCGGAATTTATAACACTCTTTTTTTTTTTAAAACCAACGACGATAAGCGGCAAAGCCAAGGCCGCCATATAATATACATAATAAAAGACACTACATCAGATATGAGTCCAATCCACATATGAATACGCACTAAGAGTTATATCAACTATGACGGGACAAGGCCCCGCCGTACCCATAACTGTACAAAAGCCTGTACTGAAAGAACTTATAACAAAAAGATAACTCCCGAACAGAAGGAGCTATCCAAAAACTCTGAGCAGGGTCCTACACCTGCCGATCACCAAACAGAGTACCTAAACCTGCGACATGAACGCAGCCCCCCGAAGGAGGTCAGTACGAAGAATGTACCAAGTATGTGAACTGAAAATACTGTATCAAAATCATAACAGTCTAGCAAAACAGGAGACATATATGATAATCAAATTACAGTACACAAAACATAAACAGTCATATCAAGTCAGGGACGCACGCCCTCAAAGTCATTACTAAAAACATAACCATGAGTCTCACGCCCATAATATCAATCATGCCCGTGGAATCCTTCCTCACTGCCGGCAGTCCATGATATAATATAACATCAATAGGCATACGTGAACACCAAGTCCCACCGGTGGTATAGCGTCTTGGGGGTTTACCCCTCACTTATACTCTTACCCTGGAGAAGGTGGTAAAGCAGGTGGTATGGCATCTTGGGGGTTTACCCCTCACTTATACTCTTACCCTGGAGAAGGTGGTAAAGCAGGTGGTATAGCATCTTGGGGGTTTACCCCTCACTTATACTCTTACCCTATCTCAGCCGGCCGTCAAACAACACATAAAGCATGTGGTACAGCGTCTTGGGGGTTTACCCCTCGCTTATACTCTTACCCTGGAGAAGGTGATACAACGTCTTGGGGGTTTACCCCTCACTTATACTCTTACCCTATCTCAACCGGCCATTAAACAAGACATAAGCACTACCATGTCTTTTATAAAAAATCCGGGAATTTAACCCAAATACTACAATTAACAGAAGCATACCCGTGGAATCCCACATCACTGTCGGTACGTCCAAGTAACTTACAAACTGCATGTACCCTCCAACCTAGAGTCGCGACAACGTAATAAAACATAATACTTGCACTCAAAGGCTATTACCAGCACACCTAGGCTAATTCTCAATTAACCAAGCCAAAGTACTTATCAAGGCAAAAATAGAAAAATTCTCATTTAACAAGCCAAAGTACTTATCAGGGCATAAATAGAATAATTCTCATTTAACAAGCCAAATTACTTATCCGGGCACAAATAGAATAATTCTCATTTAACAAGCCAAAGTACTTATCCGGGCACAAATAGAATAATTCTCATTTAATAAGCCAAAGTACTTATCAAGGCATAAATAGAATAATTCTCAATTAATCAAGCCAAAGTACTACGTACGTACATTCTTTTCAAAAGACTCCTTTTTATGTAAAAACCCAAGATACTAACACCCGTAGTATCAAGGTGTGTCTATTTTTCAAAGTAAGTTACTACACTTTTAGAAAACTCATTTCAAAGTTTGAAATCAAGTAACTTCAAATTTTCACAATCTAGGCAACTTATGCCCAATAATCAAAATAGACAGTCAATTCTCTCATGCTACAAGTTGCAAGACTTGTCTTGCTGAAGAGTTAGAGAGAAGTTTCTCTCACTAAGGAAAACGCTCTCAACGTTTCTCCTTGGTTGCTCCTCACGGGTCTTGTCCGTCACTCCTTTCCTATCCCCTCACTCTAAATTGATGCTTCTATTAGCTACGTTTTGAGTTCATGATATGAAAAAAACTAAAAGATATACTCGTTCTAGCAATGATTCCGGGGGTTCTGGAGGTTCGTCCAAGTCTAGAACCAGAAAAAGAAGAAAGGTGGAAGTCCATCAATGGTAAATGAAAATCTAGTACCGGTATCTCGGACCGCTCGGTATTAGTACATGCCGCCTCGGATTTGCACTTTCCATTAGAACATGTGGTGGATGATATCACGTTACAAAAAATTCACGATTGGGGAAAAAGTATTGAGGTTGCTAGCCCGGAAAATAGCAAGTGTAAGGATGATAATACTATGAATGTAACCCCTCTCTCAGTCCATAAACTTCTGGACTATGCCCCCCCCAAAGCCCCTGGCGATTCTATTGAGGTACAAACACCTATTGATTCTCAATCCGCTCATTTGAATGGCACTACATGTGCGGGTACTTCTGTGAACTCCGGGAACACTACGGAAGAGAAGGGTAACCACGGGAGCATTAATAAGCCTACTAGTAGTGGCTTACTGCCCAGAAGTATCGGAAAAACAAGGATTTTCGGGCGAGGAATTTCAGTCGGCGGTACTTTGCTTGAAGGTATCCTCGGGCCTAGACCGGGTCGGTTCACGGGTCTATTGAGCAAGGCGGGTCAGGAGGGTATCCATGGGTCTTCATTTAATTCTGGACCTCGTGGAACTTCACAGATTGTAGGTACCGAAGGGTCTAATAGTTCCAAGAAGCCTAGTAACTCGCATTCATTTATGGGTGCGGGAGTCGAAGAGCCTTCTGACTTAAATGGCCTACCTGCTTGCGCGGATGTCCAAGAGCCTCTTACCTCGAACATTCAACCTTCATTAAGCCCTCCTAAGAACGCGTACCACCCCCTCCCCTCCCTTACCAGTTCTCTAAACGAAATTCAACATAGGAACCCGAACATTCCCTTTTCATTTAATTCTACCTCGATCAATGGAAATGGTACGATACTTCCACCTCTCACATCTTCAACCTCCTCTATTCCTTTCAGATTTCATATAGGCTCTTCCACAACTCCACTGACTACTCCACCCACACCCGAAATACCAACCTCTTTTCCCACCCTCCCAAATGGTACCCGCGTACTATCTTGGACGCGAGCCCAAGCTCCACTCCTCTAACCCCATCCTCATCATGCATTTCCTAATAGGCACGATGTTCATTTACTTCGATGATTTCAGTTCTCACGACCCGCTTCCATCCAAGAAGCCCTCTAAAGGCGCTATGCCTCCTCGCACTCCAATGGCCCCACCCGCAAAAGAAAACCTATGCGAGTGTCTTTGCGGGTTCGGACTTGAGGCAAAAGGATTACAACTTCAATTCATTGATCGCAGGAGAAGATGTAGAACTAGAATCAACGGATGAAGTCCCCTTCATTGAAACATGGGGATATTGCCTCATAGTCGCTTCACCACTTTCCGGGAAGAGAAGCCTGAATTCTATTGTGAAAGGTTGGGAGTTAAGTGTCGTATCATCCCCTACGGCAAAGGATGGACAATATTCAAATTCATGACGGAGGAAGAACGCACTAATGTGCTCAACGGAGGCCCTTACATGACCTTCGGCAAAACAATGATGTTAAAACCAATTGATAAGGAGTTCTATTAACGGATGACTTATTCATGGATATCCCTATCCGGTCACTTTCCATGAGATCCCCCTGCTGTTTGGAGTGCCTCGGGCCTTAGCAAAATTGCATCACGCGTAGGAAACCCCTACACTGCGGATCAATTTACCAAAGAAAGGTCTAAGATGAACTATGCAAGAGTGTTAGTGGAAGTTGATGTTAGTAAGAAACCGGTCACAGAATTTGGAGTTAAACTACCCGACAATCGAAGATACGTCCAAAAGGTCCAATATGAAAACTACCCTGATTATTGTTACCATTGTACCTCTTTTGGTCATAATCATTTGAAGTGCAAGATCCTATTGCAAATCAACTCCTCTCGTGAAGCCGGAATTTGATTTGCCTTTAGCCGACTTGCAAAGGAGCCGATTCCTCTAGCCCTGCCATCCTTTGGTTGCGGGTCACCCTAGCCCCCTTTATCTGATCCACCACCCTCATCTTCCCGTAGGATGTTCTATCTTAAAGGATCTTTGGGAATGTTGTGCAATCTGCACCGCATATACCCTAATTGTTGGGAAGCTCAATCTCATTATACCACCTGAAGGGCTGTCTGCTCACCGAACTTACGAGTTCCCATTGATGATTTAATTCAGCTACACGACATTGCTATTACGCATCAAAAGGGGATTGAAATGAACACCATGGAATCGAGAATAACACACCTTTAAACCCGCACTACTTCAGATGTGAGCCTCGCGGAATTCTATTGAAATACCCAACCCCACAACTAGTTGCATTATCTTGGAACATGGTGAACACACCAACTTGGAATCACCGCCTTGGCTCCTAAGGATAAAAATGAAGGTTGGACAGAGGTTACAACAAGAAGGAGTACCATCTAGCAAGAAAAGTGAAGCGGAGGACCCTAAACCTCCATGGTTTCTAATGAAAATCCTTTCTTTGGAATGCGGTAGATGCTGCGTCTTGCAAAACATCATTATGATTTCATCCACTCTTGTACAACTCACCTCTGAGTGATCACCCATTCCCCTCCTTCATCTCTTGTTTTTTACGTTGAGGATTGAGAACCCTCAATGATTGATTGTAAGATTTCAGTTCTTTTATTATTAATATTACCATTTACCTGATCAAAAAAAAAAAAAAAAAAAAAATAATCAAAATAGACAACTTTCTTAACCTTCCGTAAAGCCGTTATAACCAACTTCCCATAAAGCCGTTATAACCCTTTTATGGTTTTAGACATATCCATTCCTTTTATAACCAAGAGACTTATACTTTAAAAACCAAGTATCACATACTTGCAAAACAAGTTCTTAACTTTCAAATTACTTCAAGTCTCTTAATATTTAGAAAACAAGTTTCATCTACTTTTTAAACCTCAAGTAACTCACACCTCTAACACAAGTTACTTCTCTTAAATCATGTCACTTCTCCTCTTTTAAAACAAGTAAGTAAATCACTCCTTTGACTCCCCTAAAGTCATTATAATGACCTTTAGGTTTTGGAACTAAGGCACTAGCCAAAAGGTTTGGAAACCACTTCCTTTTCAAGACTCCATGTACTTTAAGTAAAATACTCTCACTTTTTAGAATCCAAACTTCACTAAGGAAATGAATTATACAACTTACAATTTAAACATCAAAGTACAATCAAGGAAGTACATAGAACAAATTCCACTTTAGGCAATCCAAATACAACCAAGGAATGGATTATTTAAGGAGTAGAACTTACTTTCTTTATCTTAAGGAATCATGCTAGAAGAGGAGATAGTTCACATACCTTTTCGGCTAAATCCACAAGCTAAGTCGAATCGCGTGCGTAGAAGTGTCAACCTATAATGGTCACAACAAGACTATCAACTTCTAGTCTCAACGTAGAATAATACTAAGTATACGGTCTCAATTCTACGGAAAATCGGGCAAAGACTTCCTTTGTTTCTACTCACTTTGCCACCTTTTCAAGGCGAATACAATAACCAACACGCCACATTTAAGGCTCAAACCAACAACCAAACAAAGGGATTACACGCCTTACAATACGTGTAAAATTACGCCCAATTCATACAAAGTAGATTAAAATCCAAACCATCTCTCGGCCAACTTATAACCAACGACACTAAGTCCTTTCCAAATTCTTTTTTCAATCCAAGTTCTTAGTTCTAACATGTTATGTAGTCATTAACAACTTCAACGACTACAATTTCCTTCTTTATACAACATGCGAAGACTTAAACTAATAATCAACTTGAATTCCAATCTTAAAGCTAAACATGCTAGTTTTCGGATTAGGGTTCCAATAGCCAATATACTTATCAACTTCATACAATATACCACATGCTTGCTAATATCCATAGTTACAACAACAAGTAAGTCTTAACTACTAAAACGACAAAATTTATACCTTTCCAAGCCCTTAAAATTTCCAAGATTCAAAGTCGCGCCTTAGCAATTCTTAGCTCCTTTCCTTAAGTTCCAATCCGCTCCAAGCACTCCTTAGAGGCCTATGAAGGACCCATCTTCAAGTTCCAACTTCAAAGTTGAAGAACTTCTTAAGTTTCCGCCTTTCGACTAATACGAAAAACGCCGCTTTTCCGAAATTTTTCTATTGAGATATCCTTACAACACTCTTAGGGACATTGGGTTTAAGTCTTGTGGCTAATGGATCAAAACTACAAATTTTTCTCCTTTCTTTCTTAGCAAACCCGAGAGCAACAATGGGCACACACAAGCTCTCTCAATTTTTCTAAGTGTTAAATGAGCTAGTCTTGCACTAGTAGTATACTTATAACACAATGGAGGGCTTAGATATCAACAAATGTGAGGCTAGGATGAATTTCACAAGGATTAAGCCCATGTGGACAAGTTGACTTTGGTCAAATATATCAAGCTTGAAGACTTATCTTCCAAGATGGTCAATGACCATTCTACCCCTTGCATTTTCGTCCAAGACCACATGAGGGGGTGCCACGTGTCGCCCTCTCATTCGTCCATAAAAATATGTAACCCTCGTGGGCCCCGCAAAACGTAAAATTCCTCGGGTGGGCCCCACGTGACCAATTCCCTAAAAATAAATTTCCATAATGCTAATAGGTTCCATACTCTTCAAATAATACATTTTGAGAATCCAATTCTCAACAACGAACATTTTTCCTTTCCGACGTTCGGAACATTTCCTGTCGGAAAAACAATTCTTCCTTTCGTACCAAATTCCAAGTCTTGTTTCCTTTCGTACATTCTCTTTTACATGTCCTGGACTTACGGGGTGTAACATTCTTCCCCCCTTAGAAACATTCGTCCCCGAATGTTCTTAGGCGGTTTCCAAGCTTTCCAAACTCCGGCATAAACTCTATACTATGCCTATCAATCAAAATATGCACAAGACCAACGATGCCACACATGGCCACCACAACATACGTGAACATAATAATGGACCTTCCGTCTGTGACCCCTTCTCACAAAACTCGAAGGTTACGGTCTTCTAAAACACGGGACCCTTAGAGGTTCCTTTCTTTCCTTACTTGTCATTCTTTCTCGTACTTTCAAACTCATCTAGTACACGTACAAAATCTCAAATTTTGTTTCTCTTCTCAAATCCTTGGAGTTACTATCCAAACTTGGCCATATAGTTACTTACATTCCCGTTAAGGCTCTTCTCGGTCGTTACGACCTAGTTTCGGTGGAACGCATCCACGAACTCGTACAACGATCAACTAGACTTGGGCCTAGCACCCTCGTGACCCTATCACATCACGGGACCATTACCAACTGACATCACCCGATTCCATACTATCGGCTGACCCGAAATGAGTCCATAACCCGACCCATCGTCACACTTAACCTCTTATTCTTAGTCTTAACTAAGACTCTCTCTTATCTCAAGGTACTTCTCACCCTATCCTCCCATTCACTAGAGGTTCGTCACATAAGCCAAGGTATTTCTACTATACATCCTTCCCTATCGGTCTTACACTATTACTGGTAATTCTGACTTGTGAACTCTATACAACTATAGTCTCAGTTCACTTATCATTCTTGTCAATATTCTTAACTTCACACTTTACTAATCAAAGTATCCCTACCTCTGGGGTACTATCACTTTACAACTCTAGCAATAAAGGGAAAACATATACGCTAGGGTAAAATTTGAATCTATCAACACACGTATGATTCAAAAGAATCGAAATATACCTGTAACCCCATGAGATGTTGCCTCCTGATCATGTCCAGTAGTCACGTCATCTATGTGGTTGGAAGGACCGCCAGAACTATAAACTCCACCCTGACCTCTACCACGGCTGGCTGACATCTGAACACCCTGCCCTGGGGGACGCACAGCTGTGGAGGAAAGGGAATCAACCATCGGCCTCATAGGCTGAGCCACCCCACCGGTGCCTCTTCTAAAAGGACATACCCTCAGTATATGGCCCGGACGGCCACAATAAAAACAAAGACCTGTGCCATAACGACATTTCCCCAAATGACGCTTACAACATCGGAAACACTGAGGAAAAAGTGGCCTCGACTGAGAAAACCCTCTGCTCCTCTGAGAACCTCGACCTCTGGAGCTCGTACCGGCTCCTAAATACCTTGTGGGGTCCAAACTCCCACCCGTGAGCTGCGGGGGTATGTACTGGGTAGGCTGGGATAACCAACCGGTCTAGCCCTCTTACGCAGATCTCCGCGCTGGCCCTCTACCCTCTGTACACTGTCATCTTGGTGAATAACCTCCTGATGAAATCAGAGTAATCGCTATCTTGGTCAATAACATAATGGCTTCCTTCATGACCCTAAAGTCTTCCCTTAACTGAGAAACTGGAGGCTCTGGTGCTGGGGCCTCAAAACCTGGCGCAGGAGAACTCGCCGACTGCGGCACATCATCCGGTATACCCTGGGCATAAGCCCTATCAACTCTCTGAGTCTGACTAGTAGCTCCTGCTACTCCTTTGCCCTTCTGGGCGGCTGTTGCCCTCCTTGGAGGCATAACTGTAACACAACAATACGTCAGAGAGGAATTATCTTACTAACACAGCTCTATGGCACAATCTCAGAGTGAGAAGAATAGAAACCAACTCCTAAATGTCCTGTAGCCTCCTGTTTATGGTTGTGGCGCGCAACACCCCGATAATCAAGACTCTACTAGACACGGTCTGTAGACATTCCGAGGACTGACTGCTCTGATACCACTCTGTCACGCCCCGAACCGGGCCGTGGTCGTGCCTACACAGGCACCGCCTACCTTAACAACCCAAGTAAACTGCGGAATTTATAACACTTTTTTTTTTAAAACCAACGTACGTGCAAGGGCAAAGCCGACAAGGCTGCCATATAATATACATAATAAAAGACACTACACTGTACATGAGTCCAATCCCACATATGAATACAGACCTCTAAGAGTTATACTGAACTATGACGGGACAAGGCCCCGCCGTACCCATAATTGTACAAAAGCACATCTTGAAAGAACTTATACCAAAAAGATAACTCCCGAACAGAAGGAGATATCCAAAAACTCTGAGCAGGGTCCTACACCTGCCGATCACCAAACAGCGTACCTAAACCTGCGGCATGACGCGGCCCGGAGGTCGATCTGAAGAATGTACCAAGTATGTGAATCAAATATCAGATCAAAATCATAACAGTCTAACAAAACAGGAGACATGTATGATAATCAAATTACAGTACACAATACATAAACAGTCATATCAAGTCAGGGACGCACACCCTCAAAGTCATTACTAAAAACATAACCATAGGTCTCACGCCCATAATATCAATCATGCCCGTGGAATCCTTCCTCACCGCTAAATCCATGATATAATATAACATCAATAGGCATACATGAACACCAAGTCCCACCGGTGGTATAGCGTCTTGGGGGTTTACCCTTCACTTATATTTTTACCCTAGAGAAGGTGGTAAAGCAGGTGGTATGGCATCTTGGGGGTTTACCCCTCACTTATACTCTTACCCTGGAGAAGGTGGTAAAGCAGGTGGTATAGCATCTTGGGGGTTTACCCCTCACTTATACTCTTACCCTATCTCAACCGGCCGTCAAACAACACATAAAGCAGGTGGTACAGCGTCTTGGGGGTTTACCCGTCACTTATACTCTTACCCTGGAGAAGGTGGTACAACGTCTTGGGGGTTTACCCCTCACTTATACTCTTACCCTATCTCAACCGGCCATTAAACAAGACATAAGCACTACCATGTCTTTTATAAAACATCCGGGAATTTAACCCAAGTGCTACAATTAACAGAAGCATACCCGTGGAATCCCACATCACCGATGCGTCGAGTAACTTACAACTGCATAACCGACTCCAACCGAGAGTCGCGGCAACGTAATAAAACATAATACTTGCACTCAAAGGCTATTACCAGCACACCTAGGCTAATTCTCAATTAACCAAGCCAAAGTACTTATCAAGGCAAAAATAGAAAAATTTCTCATTTAACAAGCCAAAGTACTTATCAGGGCACAAATAGAATAATTCTCATTTAACAAGCCAAAGTACTTATCCGGGCACAAATAGAATAATTCTCATTTAACAAGCCAAAGTACTTATCCGGGCACAAATAGAATAATTCTCATTTAACAAGCCAAAGTACTTATCAATGAACAAATAGAATAATTCTCAATTAATCAAGCCAAAGTACTACGTACGTACATTCTTTTCAAAAGACTCATTTTTATGTAAAAACCCAAGATACTAACACCTGTAGTATCAAGGTGTGTCTATTTTTCAAAGTAAGTTACTACACTTTTAGAAAACTCATTTCAAAGTTTGAAATCAAGTAACTTCAAATTTTCACAATCTAGGCAACTTATGCCCAATAATCAAAATAGACAACTTTCTTAACCTTCCGTAAAGCCGTTATAACCAACTTTCCATAAAGCCGTTATAACCCTTTATGGTTTTAGACATATCCATTCCTTTTATAACCAAGAGACTTATACTTTAAAAACCAAGTATCACATACTTGCAAAACAAGTTCTTAACTTTCAAATTACTTCAAGTCTCTTAATATTTAGAAAACAAGTTTCATCTACTTTTTAAACCTCAAGTAACTCACACCTCTAACACAAGTTACTTCTCTTAAATCATGTCACTTCTCCTCTTTTAAAACAAGTAAGTAAATCACTCCTTTGACTCCCCTAAAGTCATTATAATGACCTTTAGGTTTTGGAACTAAGGCACTAGCCAAAAGGTTTGGAAACCACTTCCTTTTCAATACTCCATGTACTTTAAGTAAAATACTCTCACTTTTTAGAATCCAAACTTCACTAAGGAAATGAATTATACAACTTACAATTTAAACATCAAAGTACAATCAAGGAAGTACATAGAACAAATTCCACTTTAGGCAATCCAAATACAACCAAGGAATGGATCATTTAAGGAGTAGAACTTACTTTCTTTATCTTAAGGAATCATGCTAGAAGAGGAGATAGTTCACATACCTTTTCGGCTAAATCTACAAGTTAAGCCGAATACGCCGTACGTAGAAGTGTCAACCTATAATGGTCATAACAAGACTATCAACTTCTAGTCTCAACGTAGAATAATACTAAGTATACGGTCTCTAATTCTACGGAAAATCGGGCAGCACTTCCTTTGTTTCTACTCACTTTGCCACCTTTTTCAAGGCCGAATACAATAACCAACACGCCACATTTAAGGCTCAAACCAACAACCAAACAAAGGGGATTACACACCTTACAATACGTGTAAAATTCCGCCCCACAATTCATACAAAGTAGATTAAAATCCAAACCATCTCTCGGCCAACTTATAACCAACGACACTAAGTCCTTTCCAAATTCTTTTTTCAATCCAAGTTCTTAGTTCTAACATGTTATGTAGTCATTAACAACTTCAACGACTACAATTTCCTTCTTTATACAACATGCGAAGACTTAAACTAATAATCAACTTGAATTCCAATCTTAAAGCTAAACATGCTAGTTTTCGGATTAGGGTTCCAATAGCCAATATACTTATCAACTTCATACAATATACCACATGCTTGCTAATATCCATAGCTACAACAACAAGTAAGTCTTAACTACTAAAACGACAAAATTTATACCTTTCCAAGCCCTTAAAATTTCCAAGATTCAAAGTCGCGCCTTAGCAATTCTTAGATCCTTTCCTTAAGTTCCAATCCGCTCCAAGCACTCCTTAGAGGCCTATGAAGGACCCATCTTCAAGTTCCAACTTCAAAGTTGAAGAACTTCTTAAGTTTCCGCCTTGCGACTAATACGAAAACGCCGCTTTTCCGAAATCTTTCTATTGAGATATCCTTACAACACTCTTAGGGACATTGGGTTTAAGTCTTGTGGTTAATGGATCAAAACTACAAATTTTTCTCCTTTCTTTCTTAGCAAACCCGAGAGAAACAATGGGCACACACAAGCTCTCTCAATTTTTCTAAGTGTTAAATGAGCTAGTCTTGCACTAGTAGTATACTTATAACACAATGGAGGGCTTAGATATCAACAAATGTGAGGCTAGGATGAATTTCACAAGGATTAAGCCCATGTGGACAAGTTGACTTTGGTCAAATATATCAAGCTTGAAGACTTATCTTCCAAGATGGTCAATGACCATTCTACCCATTGCATTTTCGTCCAAGACCACATGAGGGGGTGCCACGTGTCTCCCTCTCATTCGTCCATAAAAATTCCGTAACCCTCGTGGGCCCCGCAAAACGTAAAATTCCTCGGGTGGGCCCCACGTGACCAATTCCGTAAAAATAAATTTCCATAATGCTAATAGGTTCGATACTCTTCAAATAATACATTTTGAGAATCCAATTCTCAACAACGAACATTTTTCCTTTCCGACGTTCGGAACATTTCCCGTCGGAAAAACAATTCTTCCTTTCGTACCAAATTCCAAATCTTGTTTCCTTTTGTACATTCTCTTTTACATGTCCTGGACTTACGGGGTGTAACAAAAGTCATCACTCAAATATAACTATGGGTCTCACGTCCACAACATCAATCATGCCCGTGGAATACCTTCATCACTGCCGGCAGTCTATGATATAATAACACCAAGGAGTTGTTATACCCCGTAGTTCTGACCCTACGTATGAGAGCGTACGAAAGCATGTAAGACTTAAAATTTTCAAAGGATAGGTTGACGGATTATTCCGGACGGGTTTTAGTCAACTTTGAGGCGGGTTATGACCCGATTCATTGAGAGTTCCTAAGTATTTTAAAGGCCTAGGGCGTATTTCGTTGAGTCTAGATTCCAACGCAACCAACCGTTCGTCGATAGGACGTCGGAGTAGAAAGTTATGAGAGTTACAAGTTCAATGATCGGGCGTAAATGCGTTTGAGCAAAGCGGCGAGCGGCGCGAGATGCGAGGCAGCGGCGCCAAAGTATCGAGGGTCGCTGAAGTTTCAGCGCCCGGCTGAGCAACAGCAGCGCGGCGCGAAAGTCCAGAGCCAGCGGAGGTTTCGCGCCGAGGCGGATTTTTAGCGGAAAAACTTAGAAAAGTCAGTTTTCTTTTAAAGACCTTGGGAGGGTGACAAGTGTCCCCCATCTGATTTCTTGCATGCAATATATTGACCAAGTCTTGAAGACTTGGTCATCTTCTAATTTCTCTCTCTAAAGCTTTAGCTCTCCTTCTCTCTAAGTTTCCAAGAGGAATTCTAAGCCTAAAGAAAATCTGAAAAGTGTGATAGGAAGGAAAGGTTATTACAAGCTTGTGAAGACTATTGTGGTGATATTCTTGGAGTAGAGGCTAGCAATTGTTGGAATAAATTGGCTAAAAGCTCTAAGGTAATCATTCTTCTTTTATTGATGGTATTTGGTATTGCATGTTGAGTAGGAAGAACTTTTAGTTGGAAATAAGGCCCTTAGATTGATTGCATGTGAGAAAATGTGGTTGGGATATGAAAGGATTGGCTAAAAGAACAAGTGAGCATGTTGTAGCTTAAAAACTACCTTAAACTTGTTAAAATGAATTATTGTACCTTGTGGGGCAGAATTAGTTTGGGTGTGTAATCCCCTTTGCATTGTTGGATTGTTGAGCCTTGAATGAGGCATTTGGGTGATAAATTCGGCCTTGAGAAAGGTGGCAAAGTATGTAGAAACAAAGGAAATGCTGCCCAATTTTCCGTAGAATTTAGTGGCTTTGAGTTAGATTATTCTACATTGAAATTAGAGGTTAATGAACATATCATGGTTATTATAGGTTGAAATATTACTTGCGGTAGTTGGAACTAGCAAGTGGATTGACTAAAGAGGTATGTGAAGTTTTCCTATCTCTTGAGCATGAATAGATTAAACTATGTAGTACGGTAGACGTACAAGATTTGGTATTCTTACTCATTTTAAGCATATAATGACTTGTTTCATTTTAAGAATGTATAATTCCCTTAGTTAAGGGAAAAATATGATTTTACTAAAGCATAAGAGTTAATATAACAACTTTATGGGAAGTTGGTTTATTAGCTTCATAAAAGGTTAATGAGAAGAGATTTACTCTAAATAAGATAAGTATATGGGGAGGCAAATTGATTTTAAGGTATCAATTGCCCAAAGGTTTTTATGTATAAAGAAGAGTCATTTTCAAAAGAGTTAAAGTATGTAGTACTTGGGTTAAACTCCCGGTGTTCTTTTACTATAGATATGGTTAAGTGCCTTAAGTAAACTAAAATGAGAGGGTATATGAACAAGACTAATAAGAAGTTATAAGTTTTCTTAACTTATTTATGATTATGATATGATGTGATTTGAGCTAGGGTAAGAGTATATCGAGGGCAAGCCCCAAGATCGTTATACCACCTTCTCGGGGTAAGAGTATGTCCGAGGCAAGCCCCAAGATCGTCATACCACCTTCTCGGTGTAGAGTATATCGAGGCGGATCAAGATTGTTATACCATCCGCACTAAGATAAGAGTATATCGAGGGCAAGCCCAAGATCGTTATACCATTTGCTCCAGGTGTAGAGTATATCGAGGCTGACCAAGATCGTTATACCATCTGCTTCAGGGTAAGAGTATATCTGAGGGGAAAGTCCCCAAGATCATTATACCACCTGTTCCGTGGATTTGCTACCCATGATGCGAGGAATACCTCATGCGAGTCCTTATGGGCTTATGCGGGTGAAATAGTCCCATGCGGCGAGTGCGCCGATCACGAGGAGTACCTCATGCGGGTCGCGGGACCCATGCGGGTGAAATAGTCCCAGGAGTAGGATGGTTTTATTGATACTACGGGCGAGGTACCCTGTTTTGATCATGAGCCTCCTACTTTATGCAGTATTATACATATATACTTGTCACTCTCATTGTTAGTAAGACACAATAAAAGGTATTTTATCGTCTTTCATGACTCCAGCTTGCTTTTAGACTTATGATATCATATTACAGTATTTTTCCCAGCTTTACGTACTTGGTACATATTGTGTCTTGACCCCTTCCCGAAGCTGCGTTAAATCAGCGATTAAGTAGCGATTGAGGATCCTCGTTCTTAGGATCACTATTAGGTGTCGAAGCTCCATTCCTCGGAAGCTTATTTATTAGTACGGATATTTCCACGATGCTATAGGTATTTTGTACATTCGGGGTATGGCGGGCCTGTCCATACGCTTGTTATCTTTAAGTGCAGCGCCACCTATGTGTTTTGGGCTATAAGAACCGATTGTATATTAAATCGTTGGTTAAGTATGTTTATGGAAGCGGCACTTATCGGTGGCGGATATGTATTACCACTTTTATGATGTTATGTGTTGTGTTATGTTCATTTGCTATTCTCGACATATACCGGCGAGGTACCCAGTAGGGTACTAGTCGCGGCCCGGTCGGTCGTGACAAAAGTGGTATCGAGCGATTAGTCCTCGGAAAGTGTCCACGCAGTGTATGCAGTAGAGTCTTGATTATCGGTGTGTGCGTGCACATCTATAATCAGGAGGCTGCAGGATATTTAGGATTGGTTTCCATTCTTTCACTCTAAGATCGTGCAATAGAGCTGAGTTATAGGTTGAACCTCCTCTGATGTTTTCCTTTATGTAACAGTTATGCCTCCACGCAAGGCAACCGCGGCCCAGAAGGGCAAAGCGGTGAGAAGTCTTTGCTAGTGGGACGCGGAGAGTCACGAGGGCACAGGCCCAGTCCTTACCGGAGATGATGTTTAGGGCGGCGAGTTCCACGTCGTCGCCAGCCTTAGCAGAGTTCGAGGCAGCGGACGCGGCTACTGAGACCGCGGTACCGGAGCCTCCAGTCCACGATCGGGGCACGAGTATAGATTACGAGCAGTTGATTCTTGACAGCGATAGTGGCGAGGAAGCGCCGAGCGAGCGGCGGCCAACCCTGTGAGCCGATTTCTGGATTCGGATTTCTTGGGTTGTCACCCACCCGAGTTCTATGGTTCGAGATTTGATGAGGATCCGCAGGAGTTTGTCCGGCGATTCTGACGGACCATGCAGTCGCCAGGGCATCGTAGACCGAGTGCATTATACTAGCTTCTTACCGTTCTGCGATATTGCGTTGAACGGTTTGAGTCATGGGTATTGTCGAGGGTGAGGATGCTCTCCCGGTGATTGGGAGGAGTTCACGAGGCGTTCTAGACCACTTCTTGCCTCGGAGGTGAGGAGAGCCCGCGTAGATAGGTTCTTGACTTTGAGACGGGGCGGGAGGAGGCGTCGAGTCTGACTTGGAGTTTGACTCCTTGGCCAGATATGCACACACCATCGTAGCAGACTTGGCAGACAGGGTTCATAGATACGTGATGGGGCTAGACCGTTACATGATTACTGCTTGCTTAGGAGTGGCTCTTCACCGAGGATGGATATTGCGGGATGCGAGCATACGCACGCGATTGAGGCGAGAGGCGGGATCGATTAGATTTGGGCCAGCCCAAGAGGCGAACATCGTGTTCGAGGCGATTTCGGCGGGCAGCCTCGGCGAGTGTCGGGAAGCGAGTCGGGGCTCGGGGCGTCGAGTTTCGAGGAGGCGAAACGGCCTGTCGAGACCACCTACCTCTCGGTGCGTTCGATGCGGTAGGTCTCATCCGGCGAGTGCGTATGGGTTCGAGATCATGTTACTCTTGTGGCGGCGCAGGCCATCCGAAGAAAGATTGTCCGCCCTTGGCGGCGGGGAACGTGCAGTTCGGTCAGCGAAGTGCATTCTTTGGATCTTCATCTTCGATGGTTAGACGCCGGGCGTGGTACTTATGGGCGGCGAGCGGCGAAGGTCGTGGTAGGGGTTCGATTCTAGCGGTCCTCGAGCGCGCATATATGATATGTCGGTCAGCGGGACCGGGGCGTCGCGGATGTAAATCCGCAGTACATTATTGGTTTCTTCTTTGTGATGTATATGCTTTGATAGATCCAGTTCTACCTTGTCCTACATATCTCCTCATATTGCGATGAGAATAGGGATGAGCCGAGTCCATAAGACCTTTTGAGGTGGCTACGCGATAGGTGATTCGATGGTAGGCGGCGAGTGTATAAGGCTTGTCCTGTGACTATAGATAGCCGTCAGACTCTAGCCGACTTGATAGAGTTGGATATGACAGACTTCGATGTGATTATGGGTATGGATTGGCTAGCATCTTGCTATGCTAACGTGGGTATGAGAGAGATTAGTTCGGTTCGGTTCCGTGGCCGTTATCGAGTGGAAGGGAATCGCATCGCCGAGGGTAAGTTTATTTCTTACCTCGGGGCTAGGAAGATGGTGCGGAAAGGGTACATCTATCATATGGTTCGTATTCGACATCGAGGTCGAGTAGGACCTTGATCGGATTCGGTCGTTAGAGAGTTTCGGGCGTATTCCCGGATGAGCTTAGGGTATCCCTCCTGAAAGGGAGATTGAGTTTTGCATTGACTTGGCGCAGATACTCGGCCGATATCTATTCCGCCATACCGGATGGCACCTGCCGAGCTGAAGTAGTTGAAGGAACAGCTGAAATATTTT
Source organism: Przewalskia tangutica (assembly GCA_029844215.1). Taxonomy (NCBI): domain Eukaryota; kingdom Viridiplantae; phylum Streptophyta; class Magnoliopsida; order Solanales; family Solanaceae; genus Przewalskia; species Przewalskia tangutica. The sequence continues at coordinate 89,957,880 of CM056719.1, forward strand.
CTGTAGAAAGGATTTATTAGGCCAAGAGTTTCTCCTTGGGGAGCACCAGTGTTATTTGTAAAGAAGAAGGATGGGGCCTGCGTATGTGTATTGATTACGACGGTGAACAAGGTAACTATCAAGAACAGATATCCCCTCCCCAGGATTGACGATTTATTTGACCAGTTGCAGGGTGCAAAGTGTTTTTCCAAGATAGACATGCGGTCTGGTTATCATCAGGTGCGAGTTAGAGAGATAGATATCCCAAAGCGCATTCGGGACCGGTATGGGCACTATGAGTTGAGTGATGTCTTTCGGGTTGACCAACGCCAGCGATATTCATGGATTTGATGAATAGGGTGTTCAGGCCATTCTTGGATATGTTCGTTATAGTGTTTATTGTTGATATCTTGGTGTATTCGCGCACAGAGCAGGAGCATAATGATCATTTGAGGACGGTTTTGAGAGTCCTCCGAGACCGGCAGTTGTATGCCAAGTTCTCGAAGTTGCGAGTTAGTTAGCCCGGTGGCTTTCTTAGGGCATGTCATCGGGTAAGCGGTATTCGGGTTGATATAGCTAAGATTGAGGCGGTCAAGACTTGGCGCACCACTACCGACGGAGTGCGCAGCTTTGGGCCTTGCGAGTTATTATCGGAGGTTTGTAGAAGTTTGCTTCTATTTCAAAGATTTTGACTAAAGTGACCTGAAGGCGGCTATGTTCGGTGGGCGGATACTTGTGAGAAAGTTTCCGATTGCTAAAGGAGAAGTTGACGACCGCCTTCTTACTCTTCCGGAGGGCTTAGATGGATATGTGGTTTATTGTGACGCGTCAGGTGTCAGGCTTGGGTGCGTGCTGATGCAGCACGGCAGAGTTATAGCTTATGCATCTCGACAGCTTAGGAAGCATGAGAAGAATTATCCACGCATGACTTGGAGTTGGCAGCGGTGATTCATGCCTTAAAGATCTTGAGGCATTATTTATATGGATTTCATGTGGACATTTACACAGACCACAAGAGTCTCCAGTACATCTTCAGCCAGAGGGAGCTGAACTTGCGGCAGAGACGGTGGTTGGAGCTACTTAAGGATTACGATGTTGATATTCTATACCACCAAGGGACGGCCAATGTGGTTGCAGAAGCCCTTAGTCGCGGTCGATGGGTAGTCCATGCGATGTTCAACGCAGAAGAGGATATGGTCAGAGTTACATCAGCTAGCGAGCCTTGGGGTTCGTTTGGTTGATTCTGATAGTGAGAATTCGGGTTCAAGAGGTTGCCGAGTCTTCTATCGTCGAGGAGGTAAAGAGGCGACAGTATGAGGATCCGATTTTGGTACGATGCAGAGATGCTGTTCGTAGGAGAAGAGTTCATTTGAGTAGCACTGATGGGGTGCTAAGATTTGGCGGTTGTGTGTTCCCGATGTAGCGAGACTTCGGCCAGATTCAGGGAGGCACACGGTGCTCGTTATTCTATTCATCCGGTCGACTAAGATGTACCATAACCTCGGTCGTGTATTGGTGGGATGGCCTAAGAGGGCGTTGCGGAGTTCGTGGCACAGTGCGGGTGTTGTCGCCAGTTAAGATTGAGCACGAAGCCGGGTGGTCATTGCGAGCTATTGATATTCCGACTTAGAAGTGGGAGGTGATAAATATGGATTTTATTACGGGCTACCTACCACTCGGAGAAGCATGATTCCATTTGGGTGATTGTCGACAGTGTGAAATCACCCATTTTCTTCCGGTCGAACGACGTTCTCGGTGAGGACTATGCGGATTATATATTAGAGAGATTGTGAGGCGCGGAGTCGGTGTCGATTATATCGGATAGAGGAGCGGTTCTCGGCTAACTCCGAGGTCTTTTGAAGGGATTAGGGACACAGTGAGTCTCGATGCGGCGTTTCACCCTCGGTGTACGGACGGTAGCGCCTTATCCGTAAACTTGAGGATATCTTCGCGGGCTTGTGTTATTGATTCGAGGTAGTGGGAGGATCATTTACCTCTTGTGGAGTTTGCTTATAACAATAGCTACCATTCCAGTATTCAGATGGCGCCTTATGAGGCCTTATACGGGAGGAAGTGTAGGTCACCGATAGGCTGGTTCGAGGTGGGAGAAGTTCAGTTAGTCGGGCCAGACTTAGTTCAGCAGGCAGTGGATAAGGTGAAGCTTATTCAGGAACGATTGTTGGCAGCTCAGAGTCGGAAAAAGTCGTATGCAGATCATCGGCGTCGACACTTGGAATTCAAGATAGATGATTGGGTTTTTCTAAAAGTATCACCCATGAAGGGCGTGATGAGATTTGGAAAGAAGGGGAAGCTTAGCCCAAGGTACATTGGGCCGTATCAGATTGTCCGTAGGGTAGGCAAGGTTGCCTATGAGTTAGATCTTCCGTCCGATTTGGAGACGGTGCATCCAGTTTTTCATGTGTCTATGTTGCGGAAATGTATTGGAGATCCATCTAGAGTGCACCCGGTTCAGGATGTCCAGGTGACAGAGGAGTTATCGTATGAGGAGAGTCCCATAGCGATACTCGATCGTCAGGTTAGGCGACTTCGAACGAAAGATGTGGCTTCCGTCAAGGTGCTATGGCGAGCAAAGCAGGAGGAAATGACATGGGAAGCAGAGGACGATATGATGAAGAAGTATCCTCACTTATTCCCTATACCTCCAGGTAACCTACTTTCCTGCTTGTTAGTTTTGATTTAGTAATTTCGCTTAAGCCTGTTGTGGCTCGTGGAGCTTCATTATTTTTTTTTTTTTTTGCAAAAGAGTAGTTGAGAGGGTCTATGTCGATGATATGATTTGAGTAAGCCTAGAAGGAACATTCGGGACGAATGTTTCTAAGGGGGGAGAATGTTATACCCCGTAGTTCTGACCCTACGTATGAGAGCGTACGAAAGCATGTAAGACTTAAAATTTTCAAAGGATAAGTTGTGGATTATTAGGACGGGTTTTAGTCAACTTTGAGGCGGGTTATGACCCGATTCATTGAGAGTTCCTAAGTATTTTAAAGGCCTAGGGCGTAGTTCGTTGAGTCTAGATTCCAACGCAACCAACCGCTAAATCGATAGGGCGTCGGAGTAGAAAGTTATGAGAGTTACAAGTTCAGCGCGCAGTCGGGCAGAAATGCGTTTGAGCAAAGCGGCGGCGGCGCGAGATGCGAGGCGCGGCGCCTAAAGTACTGAGGGGTCGCTGAAGTTTCAGCGTCGCGGTGCCAGGACAGCAGGGTCGCGGCGCCGAAAGTCCAGAGAGCCGGCGGAGGTTTCGGCGCCGAGGCGGGATTTTTGGGCGGAAAAACTTAGAAAAGTCAGATTTTTCTTTTAAAAGACCTTGGGAGGGTGACAAGTGTCCCCCCCCCCCCCCCATCTGATTTCTTGCATGCAATATATTGACCAAGTCTTGAAGACTTGGTCATCTTCTAATTTCCCTCTCTCTCTAAAGCTTTAGCTCTTCCTTCTCTCTAAGTTTCCAAGAGGAATTCTAAGCCTAAAGAAAATATGAAAAGTGTGATAGGAAGGAAAGGTTATTACAAGCTTGTGGAGACTATTGTGGTGATATTCTTGGAGTAGAGGCTAGCAATTGTTGGAATAAATTGGCTAAAAGCTCTAAGGTAACCATTCTTCTTTTATTGATGGTATTTGGTATTGCATGTTGAGTAGGAAGAACTTTTAGTTGGAAATAAGGCCCTTAGATTGATTGCATGTGAGAAAATGTGGTTGGGATATGAAAGGATTGGCTAAAAGAACAAGTGAGCATGTTGTAGCTTAAAAACTACCTTAAACTTGTTAAAATGAATTATTGTACCTTGTGGGGCAGAATTAGTTTGGGTGTGTAATCCCCTTTGCATTGTTGGATTGTTGAGCCTTGAATGAGGCATTTGGGTGATAAATTCGGCCTTGAGAAAGGTGGCAAAGTATGTAGAAACAAAGGAAATGCTGCCCAATTTTCCGTAGAATTTAGTGGCTTTGAGTTAGATTATTCTACATTGAAATTAGAGGTTAATGAACATATCATGGTTATTATAGGTTGAAATATTACTTGCGGTAGTTGGACCTAGCAAGTGGATTGACTAAAGAGGTATGTGAAGTTTTCCTATCTCTTGAGCATGAATAGATTAAACTATGTAGTACGGTAGACGTACAAGATTTGGTATTCTTACTCATTTTAAGCATATAATGACTTGTTTCATTTTAAGAATGTATAATTCCCTTAGTTAAGGGAAAAGTATGATTTTACTAAAGCATAAGAGTTAATATAACAACTTTATGGGAAGTTGGTTTATTAGCTTCATAAAAGGTTAATGAGAAGAGATTTACTCTAAATAAGATAAGTATATGGGGAGGCAAATTGATTTTAAGGTATCAATTGCCCAAAGGTTTTTATGTATAAAGAAGAGTCATTTTCAAAAGAGTTGAAGTATGTAGTACTTGGGTTAAACTCCCGGTGTTCTTTTACTATAGATATGGTTAAGTGCCTTAAGTAAACTAAAATGAGAGGGTATATGAACAAGACTAATAAGAAGTTATAAGTTTTCTTAACTTATTTATGATTATGATATGATTAAAGTTTGAGCTAGGGTATGAGTATATCCGGAGGCAAGCCCCAAGATCGTTATACCACCTTCTCGGGGTAAGAGTATGTCCGAGGCAAGCCCCAAGATCGTCATACCACCTTCTCGGTGTAAGAGTATATCGAGGCAGATCAAGATCGTTATACCATCCGCACGGTATAATAGTATATCCGGAGGCAAGCCCCAAGATCGTTATACCATCCGCTCCGGTGTAGAGTATATCGAGTCATGACCCAGATCGTTATACCATCCGCCGGGTAAGAGTATATATCGAGGAAAGTCTCCAAGATCGTTATACCACCTGTTCCGTGGATTTGCTACCCATGATGCGAGGAATACCTCATGCGAGTCCTTATGGGCTTATGCGGGTGAAATAGTCCCATGCCGGCAGGTACAGCCGATGCGAGGAGTACCTCATGCGGGTCCACGGGACCCATGCGGGTGAAATAGTCCCAGGAGTAGGATGGTTTTATTGATACTACGGGCGAGGTACCCTGTTTTGATCATGAGCCTCCTACTTTATGCAGTATTATACATATATACTTGTCACTCTCATTGTTAGTAAGGCACAGTAAAAGGTATTTTATCGTCTTTCATGACTCCAGCTTGCTTTTAGACTTATGATATCATATTACGATTTTTCCCGACTTTACGTGCTTGGTACATATGTGTCTTGACCCTTCCCAGGGGCCGCGTTAAATGCCGCAGGTAAGGGTAAGCAGATTGAGGATCCTCGTTCTTAGGATCACTATTCCGGTGTCAGAAGCTCCATTCCTCCGGAAGCTTATTTATTGGTACAGATATTTCCCTGATGCTATAGGTATTTTGTACATTCAGGGGTATGGCGGGGCCCTGTCCCGCCACAGTTGTTATCTTTAGAGGTCTGTGGCCACCTATGTGTTTTGGGCTATAAGAACCAGTTGTATATTAAATACGTTGGTTAAGTATGTTTATGGAAGGCAGCCTTATCGGCTGGCCAGATATGTATTACCCTTTTTATGATGTTATGTGTTGTGTTATGTTCCGCTGCTATTCTCTGACATATACGGCGGTACGATAGAGTACTACTAGTCGCAGCCCCGGGGTCGGGTCGTGACAGGAGTACATGTGAACATCAGGTCCCACCTGTGTCATAAAACCGTACGGGGCAAGTACGAAGGCATAGCTACCAGATCCAACCTGCATCATCGACTGACCGGGGCAAGTACGAAAGCCAGCTACCAGAACCTACCATACCAACAATACTAAATAACTATATCACGAAGCTGACACATGGCAAGTGCGATAGCCTCTACCAGATCCTCCCTGCGCTACGTAGCTGACGGGGGCAAGTAACCAGGCTAACCACCAGATCACAACCGTAGTCACGAGACTTCGTCCAAACACTGTCTCGCGAAGCTGACACGTGGCAAGTGCGATAGCCTCTACCAGATCCTCCCTGCGCCACGTAGCTGACGGGGGCAAGTAACCAGGCTAACCACTAGATCACAACCGTAGTCACGAGACTTCGCCATAAAACTGCCCGGGGCAAGTATGAAAGCCAACTACCATAACCAACCTGCATCAGCAACGACCGGGGCAAGTACGGGGGCTAGCTACCAGAACCTAGGCCGAATTAGTAAACCTCATGGAGAGCTAGTGCATGGAACAACAAGATATAACAAGATAACACTCTTAGTGGAAGCATACCCGTGGGCCACCCATCGTGTCAGTATGTCCAATCAACTAGATAGTCGGCCCTCCATCGAGAGACTCGGTAGCACAGAATCAAAACACTTGCACAACAAAGGCTATCACAACAAGCATAGGCAAGTTCAACGTACTCATAGACTTTCATTTTATTACAACAAATCCGGATTTTAACCCCAAGGTACTACGTACTTTAACTCTTTAAAAGATCCATTTCTTTCACAAAAAGTCACACGATACCCGTAGTATCAAAATAGAGTAACTATCTTTTTAAGTAAACCAAAACAATTTCCATACCTTCTTTTTAAACCATCTTTAGACAAAACCATGCCTTTCTTTTAAACCAAAACACCTCAAATTCCTCAAGTCTCTTTTCTTTTAGAAAACAAGTTCCTTACTTTGGAATTTAAGAAAAATCAATACTTGTTATTAATGATCTTATTAAAGCAGCCATGATCTAGAAAATGTAATACAATTTTGTCTTATCTTAGCTTCTATGCAGATGGAGGTTTCTACTGGTTTTAATAATAATTAATTAGTCAATACATTTTCCTTTATTAACGTTGCAGTGGTTTGTTCGATACTTATTCTCATTTCCGAAATCAATATAACTTATTCCTTTTAAAACTCAATTACCCATTTCTCATAAATGCGGTTTCACAACTTTTTAACACAAACCAAGTCCTTAATATTTCACATCAATTCATTTATAAGTCAAGTCTCTTATCTTTTAAACACCACAAACCATTTCTTTACCTACATAAAGTTGTTATAACAAACTTCCCATAAAGCCGTTATAACACTTTATGTTTTAAACCAACCAAATTCGTTTAGCACACGTACGTCTACCGTACTACATAGTTCACAACAATCATGCTAGAAAAGATAGGAAGAGGTTCACATACCTCGCGACGATTATCGACAATTAGCAAAACACTCCAAAGTACTATAACCCTGCTAGCCTTTTCCACCCTTCAAGTAGAAATACGCTACTCGCAGTATTTCAACCTATAAAGGTCACAAAACGTCTATCAACTTCTCGATCTCTTTGTAGCACATTTCAAAGTACAAGGTTCCTTATTCTATGGAAATTTCGGTAGCACCTCCCCCCCTCCCCCGTAACCACATAAATCTCCTCCTCTATCAAGGCCCGCTACCAAGCCAACAACTCCAAGGGGGTTATGTTATACCCCGTAGTTCCAGAGTATGTATGTGAGGACGTACGTACGAAAATACGACAGAAAAATTGGAAAGAAAGAAAGATGTGATTTTTTTCGACGGAAAAGTTTCCGGATTTTGTGAAGGAAAAATGTTCGTTAATGGGAATAGGATTCCCAGATTTGGTATTCGGACTTTTTGGAATATTTGAGAATTATGGAATTTTATTTCCGGAATTGGTCACGTGGGGCCCACGGGAGGAAATTTTACGGTTTTGTGGGGCCCACTTTATTTTCGGATTTTTGGCATTACGGATATTTTTTTCGGAAGACGGAATAGTTTGGACGAGTAGGGGGCGACACGTGTCACCCCCCCTTGAGGCCATGTGGGCCGATTGATTGGGTGTGTTGGACGGTTTTGAGTGGGACAAGTGGCTTGCCACTTGTCCCATTGTTATGGTGGACAAATGGTTGGCCAACTACCCACACACATGTACCCCATCCTCACCACACACTTGCCTAGATCTTGGCCATTGATTTTCCTATAAATACCCCATTGATTTCAAGACTTCTTCATCCACTTAAATGTTTCTAAGTCACAAAAATCCCCCCCTCTTGTGTGGCTCTCGTCCGAAATTCCCCCCCTTGGTAGAAAAATTCTTCAAGTGTTGGTATAGTCCCAAATACCTTAGCCTAGTATTCCTAGTAGTTTTCCAAAGTTATTTCTAATATTAAGAGCCCGGAAATACTACTTTGTTCCTTTAGTCGCCAAACGAAGCCCTAGAAAAATCTTCATAGCTTAGATGAAGTGTTAAGAGAAGTTGTTTAGAAACTTCTAAGAGTTGCTTGGAGCGGGTTGGAGCGTAAGGAAGTGGAGCTAAACGTTGCTCAGGATCGACTTATAAACTTGGATAATTTTGGGCTTTTCGAGGTAATGATCTTTATCCCCCTATTGTAATTGGAAATTAAATGTTGTAGTAGTTAATAATTGAGTATAAGATATATTGGAAGAATCAGTATAAAGAATTGAACTGTATTTACATAGGACTGTATTTACAGTAGACTTGTAGTATTCCTGTGAAGTAGAATTGAACACGTCCGGTTAGACGTGTAATCCCAGGAGTTGTTGGCACAGTAGCGGGGAGGTGCTGCCGAATTTTCCGTAGAAATATTCTACGAAGAGAACTAGAAGTTAATAGGCGTTTTATGGCCATTATAGGTGGAAGTACTACGAGTAGCGTATTCTACTTGAAGAGTGGAAAAGGCTAGCAAGGTTGTAGTACTTGGAGCATTTTGCTAATTGTCGATAATCGTCGCGAGGTATGTGAACCTCTTCCTATCTTTTCTAGCATGATATGTTGTGAACTATGTAGTGCAGTAGCGTACATGTGTTAAATGAATTTGGTTGGTTTAAAACATAAAGTGTTATAACGGCTTTATGGGAAGTTGGTTATAACAACTTTATGTGGGCAAAGAAATGGTTTGTGGTTTTTAAAGATAAAAGACTTGATGTGAAATAATAAGGACTTGGGTTGTGTTAAAGAGTTGTGAAACCGCTTTAATGAGAAATGGGTAATTGGGTTTTAAAAGGAATAATGTTATATTGATTTCGGTAATGAGGACAAGTATCGAACAAACCATTGCAGCGTTAATAAAGGAAAATGTATTGACTAATTAATTATTATTAAAACCAGGTAAACCTCCATCTGCATAGAAGCTAAGATAAGACAAAATTGTATTACATTTTCTAGATCATGGTCTTTAATAAGATTGTTATAAACAAGAATAACCTACTCACACATAAGGCATATGTTACTCAAATTGTTTTAAAAGAGAATTATGTTATTAAGTGATTAAGACTATGAACTACGAAACCTTTCGAAAATAAGAGACTTGAGTATTTGAAATTAGGCAAACTTGAACTTTTGGAAAAGAAGGTTGTTACTTGTCTTTAAAAAGGGAAATTATTTTGGTTTACTTAAAATAATAGTTACTCTGTTTTGGATACTACGAGTGTTGGTATCAGGTGGCTTCTTGTGAAAGAATTGATATTTGTAAGAGAATTGAAGTATGGTAATTTGCTTGTGCTTGCTTGTGATAGCCTTGTTGTGTAAAAGTTGTATTCCTATGCCACCGCGTCTCTCGATGGAGGGCCGGTATATTGTTATTGTTGTTACATGGACATGTCTGCACCGATGAAGAATTCCGGGGGCATGTGGCCATGCGGCGGGTTAATCACCCGGTATATTGTTATTGTTGTTACATGGACATGTCTGCACCGATGAAGAATTCCGGGGGCATGCGGCCATGCGGCGGGTTAATCACCCGGTATATTGTTATTGTTGTTACATGGACATGTCTGCACCGATGAAGAATTTCGGGGGCATGTGGCCATGCGGCAGGGTTGATTACCCGATATATTGTTATTGTTGTTACATGGACATGTGCGCGATGAAGAATTGGGGCATGTGGCCATCGCGTGATTGATTACCCGATTTATTGTTATTGTTGTTACATGGACATGTGCACGATGAAGAATTCCGGGGCATGTGGCGTCTGGCAGGGTTGATTACCCGATATATTGTTATTATTGTTACATGGACATGTCTGCACCGATGAAGAATTCCGGGGGCATGTGGCCATGCGGCAGGGTTGATTACCCGGTATACTGTTATTGCATCCTGGACATGTCTACACCGATGGAGAATTCCGGGGGCATGTGGCCATGATGCGGGCATGATTGATATTGTGGGCGTGAGACCCTTGGTTATATTTGAGTGATGACTTTGAGGGCGTGAGTCCCTGCTTTGACATGACTGCTTTTATGTCGTGAACTGTAGTTTGGTTATCAAACATGTCTCCTGTTTATTTAGACTGTTATGATTTCGTTTACAGTATTTTCAGTTTCACATACTTGGTACCTGTTGTACTGACCTCCTCCGGGGGCTGCATTCATGCCGCAGGTAGAGGTACATCGGTTGTTGATCCTCACTCTTAGGATCACAGTTCAGCGTATTGGGAAGCTCCGTTTCTCCGGAGGCTTATCTTTTGGTATGTTTCCCCGAGTTGTAGGTTCTTGTACATTCCGGGGTATGGCGGGGCCCTGTCCCGTCATAGTTGTTGTTACACTCTTAAGTGCAGAAATCTTGTTGTGGGCGGGGTTGTAAAGGATGAATCGCTCAAATTTCAGATATATGCAAAAGGGCAACCGTTTTGGTTAGCCTGTTTTCTTTTATCTTGTTTCATATCTGTATGTTTTTATTTCCGCTGGTTTTTCTCTGATGTTGTATCACTAGGGTGCCCGGGGTAAGGCACCAGTCGTGGGCCCGTGGTCGGGTCGTGACAGGTTACACGTCTAACCGGACGTGTACAACACTGCCCCACAATAATACTACAAGTCTACTGTAAATACAGTCCAATGTAAATACAGTTCAATTCTTTATAAACATCCTTCCAATAAATCTTATACTCAATTCTAAACTACTACCATATGTAATATCCAATTACAATAGAAGGACATAGATTATTACCTCGATAAGCCCAAAATTTTCCAAGATTTATAAGTCGATCCTGAGCAACGTTTAGCTCCAATTCCTCACGCTCCAACCCGCTCCAAGCAACCCTTAAAAGTTTCTAAACAACTTCTCTTAACACTTCATACAAGCTGCGAAGATTTTTCTAGGGTTTCATTTTGCGACTAAAGGAATAAAGTAGAATTTCCGGGCTCCTAGTATTGAAATAACTTTGGAATACTACTAGGGATACTAGGCTAAGGTATTTGGGATTATACAACAACACTTGAAGTATTTTCTACACAAAGTGGGGTTGGGCGAGAGCACCTGAGAGGGAAGGAGAATTTCCTTGGAAATTATTTCAAGTGTGGATGAAAATAAGTCTTGCTATCAAGGGGTATTTATAGAACAATAAATGGCCAAGATTAAAGCAAGTGTGTGGTCTAGATTGGGACATGTGTGTGTGGGTCCCACCCACCACATGTCCACACAAAAACAAGACAAGTGGCTTGCCACTTGTAAGGCCATTTCGGCCAAGGGCCACTTGTCCCTCACCTATCGGCCAAGGTGGCCACATGGGGGTGACACGTGTCGCCCCCTACTCGTCCAAAATATTTCATCTTCTGAAAATAGCCGAAATGCCAAAAATCTCTAAAACAAAGTGGGCCCCACAAAACCGTAAATTTCTCCCGTGGGCCCCACAAAACCGTAAATTTCTCCCGTGGGCCCCACGTGACCAATTCCGAAAATAAAATTCCATAATTCTAATATAATCCAAGAAGTCCAAATACCAAATCTGGGAATCCAATTCCCATTAACGAACCTTTTTCCTTCATAAAATCCGGAAACTTTTCCGTCGAAAAAAAAAATCACATCTTTCTTTCCTTCAAATATTAATGTCGTATTCTCGTACGTACGTCCTCACATAGATACCCTGGAAATACGGGGTGTAACATTCTTCCCCCCTTAGAAACATTCGTCCCGAATGTTCCTTCTAAGTCTCCAAACGTACATGCGCCGGTATAGTCTTCACTACTATACTTACGAAACCAACTATGCCCCACATTGCCATAATATAACATACGCGCGAAACCCAAATCCAAGCCAACGAGGAATCACCTCGAAGATGTAAAACAACACTAACTCTCGCTCCTGGTCCAAAGGATACTCTCTTCGCACCTTCACTTCACAAAAATGATCACTTCCATTTCTTAGCACATGTTCACTTCCTTCCTTACTCGTCGTACACTTCTCGTACACCCGAACTATTTCTAGTACACGTACCATACTTTAGTCATCACTTCAGTTTCCAAAACCTGGGAGTCACTACCTCCAAACTTGGTCCTCTTACTAGCCTCAAATTCCTTCAAGGCCATTCCCGGCCTTCACGATCCGATTCTAGTCGAACACATCCGCGAACTCGTACGATGGTTACCTAAACTTGGGCCTAGCACCCTTGTGACCCTACCACCTGGCGGAACCACCTTGAACTGACCCCACCTCATTCCGGGCTGCGGGTTGACCCACGATCTGGCCTCAACCCGACCCGCTATCGCGCCAAACTCTTGTTCCCCGATCCGGAACAATCTTACCTATACAAGTCATGAAAGCTACCACTTTCATCTTACACAACCCATGTTTTCTAATTCGCTAAAAGCACAATGCTATACGTACATAGCACTCAACATAAAAAATCATCATATCACGCATACAAATCTCTAGAGGGTTAAGGATATACCTGTAACTACTGCTTCACTTTCCCTTTGTCGCGCTACCTCTGGTCGGACACTCCTTCGCAAAATGGCCCTGCCGGCCGCAAGTATAGCAATCTCCCAAACTAGTACGACACTCCCCCCTATGGGTTTTACCACAATAGCCACACTGAGATACGGGTGGCCCCATCTGGCGAGTACTCCTACTCCCCGGAAAATCTGAAACACAGAGCTCGACCGCTCACGAATACCTGGATGCCACGAAGGCGTGGAGGACCACTCCGTACTAGCTGAGGTATATAACTAGCCTGCTGCTGAGGCGGTCTGCCTCGAACGTTACCAAAGGACCCTGCTGTTCTGGCCCTCTTCTGCTGATCTCGGTCATTCCGTCGACCCCTCTGTTCCTCACACCCAAGTGCATAAGCCTGCATGCGGTCAATGTCCATGCCCGGCTGAAGAGCTACACCTGAGCAACTCTCTGCTAGATAATCGTCAAGTCCTGTGACATATCAATGCACTCTATCCTCCATATCTGCCACTAAAGCGGGGACATACCGAGCCAACGAGTCAAACTTTACGTTGTACTCCCGAACCGTACGCCCGTTCTGCCTCAACGTCAAAAATTTGTCGGCCCGAGCCCTCCTCATCTGTGGAGGCAAGAAATGTGCAAGAAATGCCCCTGAGAACTCGTCCCATCCAGCTGGAAGCACATGCTCTCCGCGGGACAGTTCCCATGAAACAAACCAGTCGACTACAGTATCACGCAGCCGATGCGAACCCAATACCACCGACTCTGTCTCTGCGGCCTTGATCACTTTCATGACCCGCTGCAACTGTCGAATAAATTCCTGAGGGTCATCCTCAGCTCTCGATCCATAGAACATTGGTGGACTGCAACTTAAGAAGTCCCGAAGTCTCCAACTATCGGCCCTGGGGTGCACTATCGGTACCACCGGCTCCCGTCTGTCCTCAAGTCTCGCCATAAACCTAACTAGTAACTGGGCCATCTCCTTGTAACCCATATCCTCTGTTCCTGGCCGTGGGACTGGAGGCTCAGATATCGTGGCCTCAGTAGCTCTTCTTCTTTGCTCTAAACTCTGTTGAAATTTGGCGTCGTAGAATTCGCCGTCTGTAGCACCACCTCAGGTAAAGTCTGGGCATGTGCCCTCGTAACCTTTTGTGCTTTACTCGCAGCTCCCTCTGCTGCCTTGCCCTTCTGGGCCCTGGTTGCTTTGCGCGGAGGCATAACTGGCACATAAGAATACGTCAGAGGGAGTCCAACTCATAACACAGATCTAAGGCACTATCTCAGAATGAGAAGAATGGAAACCAATCCTAAATATCCTGCAGCCTCCTGATTATAGGTGTGGTGCACAACACGCCGATAATCAAGACTCTACTAGATACGGTCTGTAGACACTTTCCGAGGATTAACTGATCTGATACCACTTTTGTCACGACCCGACCTCGAGCCCGCGACTGGTGCCTTACCCCGGGCACCCTAGTGATACAACATCAGAGAAAATCAGCGGAAATAAAAACATAAACATGAAACAAGACATACAATAAGAAACAGGTTGTTATACCCCGTATTTCCAGAGTATGTACGTAAGGGCGTACGTACAAAAGTTTAGCCTTAGTTAGGCATAGGGGGGACGAACAAATTGTGCACACCTATCAAAAAGAATCGTTTTTCGACGAAACGTTTTCCAAACTTTGCGTAGGGAAAATTCCGGCTATGTCATTTATTATTTTTGCGGATTTTTCCGAGAGATGAAATATTTTGGACCAACGAGAGGGTGACACTTGTCACCCTCAAGTGGACGGCAAATGACTTGCCTTGGCACGTTTTTTGTGCTAAGTTTTTGGTCAAGGAGTTGGTAGGATATTTGTGTAGTAGATGGATAAGGACACTTGCCTAAATCTCCACCTTACACTTGCCTACCACTTGGCTTCATGTTGGCCCTTGAAGACCCTATAAATACCCCCCTAAGTTGAATAAGTTCTTCATACACAAATTGTCTTCCAAGTCTCAAAATCCCCCTTCTCCCTTAAGAGCTCTCGTCCAAAGCTCTCTTTCCCCCCCTCCAAAAGAGCCTAGCCGAAACACCCTCTCCCTCCCCCTTCCTTGTAGTCTCGGCAAACCTCCCCCCTCTTGGAAGCCCTAGCCGAAACACTACCCCCCCTCTTGGTAGAAATACTCTCCAAGGGTTTTTACTATCCCCAAAAATACCTTAGCCAATCCCTTGTAGTATTTCCAAAGTTACCTCTATACTTAGAGTCCGTAAAATACTACTATACATCCTTTAGCCACTAAACGAAATCCTAGGAGAAACTTCATTGTTGGTTGAAGTTGTAAGTAGAAGTTGTGTAGAAACTTCTAAGGGTTTCTTGGAGCGGATTGGAGCGTTCAGATTAGGAGCTAAACCTTGCTCAGGATCGACATTTATACTTGGATAATATTGGGCTTATAGAGGTAAATAATCTTATCCTTCTATTGTAATTGGAGAATACATACTGTAGAAGTATAGAAATAAGTATAAAACACATAGAAGGATATTAAAGAAGAGAATTGAACTGTAATTACACTGAAGGATAATACAGAAGAGTATTGAACTGAAATCACATCAGAAGTTTAATAAAGAAGAATTGAATGCTTACATAGAATTTGTATTCTGATGAGACTTGTGTAGCTTGGCGGGTAGGGAAGTGCTGCCCAAATTTCCGTAGAATAAAGAACTCTCTGCTTAGAATAGTCTACAGAGTAGTCTAGACATTGATAGACGTACCTGACTATTATAGGTTGATTCTCTGCGTGCGACATATTCGACTTGGCAGGTGGATTTCGCCGAGGAGGTATGTGATTCTCCTATACTCTTGAGCATGATATTTTAAAATATATATATAGTACGGTGACGTCGTGTGTTAAGCTGGACGTAGTTTTACGGTAATGTCTTTTGACTTAAGCTGAATAATAAGAATCTTGAAGTCTTTTCAAAAGAATTATAAATCATTTTTGAAAGAAGAAGAATATTTGTTTTTAAAACAAAAAGCTTAAGAGTTATACTAGCTTTATGGGAAGTCATGTATAACGACTTAAGAAAGATAAAAGGAACAGTTTACTTATGTGTTTATGAAAGACTTGTATTGATTCCGAAAGTATAATAAGATGGTTTGTTGAGTAGATATATTGTGATGCTATGTGTGTTAGTATCTTGTAAGCGTTTGTGTAAAGAGGTTATTCTTATTGTGCTTATGTTGTTTAACGATAATTCGTTACGTTAGTATTATATCACTCACCTCTTGACATGATCTGGGGTTAAGGCGCCTCCGTCGGGGTATAGCTCGTGCGATGCGTGTGACTATGATTCGAGAATACCTCATGCGGGTCCCGGCCTATGCGGGCTCTACGAGTTCGAGTTAGTGTGCGGTCCTTGTGGCCATGCGGTCTATGTGGCCATGCGGACTACGAGTCGGGGCGATGCCGAGTAGCTACCCTCGATGCGGGAATACCTCATGCGGGCCTACGTGAGTGGCCTATGCGATCTGCGGAGTCGAGTTAGGCATGCTTAATGATACTATAGGCGATTGGCCTTGCTTGATCATTCGCGGCTAGAAAGAGACTATTCTGATTTTCCTCTTATTGCTCTTGTTTGTGATGTGGCACTATGTGCGATTTACCTTGTTTGTTTCGTACATATTTGTAAAAGCGGTTTTAAATTGATATGATTTCATTTAAGTACTTTCTGATTTCACATACTTGGTACATGTTGTCTTGACCTCCTTGGGCTGCGTTCATGCCGCGAGTAAGGAAGCGAGTGCTAGATCCGCATCCTTAGGATCTTTTGCTTTGGTGTCGAGAGCTCCATCTTCTCGGAGGCTCGACTTTTAGGTATGATCTCCTGTTGTTGTAGATAGTTGTACATTCGAGGGTATGGCGGGGCCGTCCGTCATAGTTGTTTATCTTCTTAGAAGTCTGTAGTCCTATTATGCAGTTGGGATGTATCGCGATTTTGGTTTATATATATATATGCGAAAGCGACATTTTCTCGAGATAAAAGCGTGTCTCATTTTACAACTATTTCATGTCTTGTTTTTATATTCGCTGATTTTCTCGATGTATGACTACTTGGGTGCGGGTAAGGCACGATCCAGCCGAGGCAGTCGTGACACAAAGCTAACCAAAGCGGTCACCTTTCTGTATATAAACATAAAACCCGAACAGTTATATCCTTTACAAACCCGGCCCACAACAGTACTACAGACCTCTAAGAATTTTTATAACAACAACGACGGGACAGGGCCCCGCCATACCTCTGAATGTACAAGAACCTACAATCTCAGGGAATCATACCAAAAGTTAAGCCTCCGGAGAAACGGAGCTTCTCAAACGAATCGTGATTACATGGCGAGGATCAACAACCGGTGTACCTCTACTGCGGCATGAGCAGCCCACGAAGGAGGTCGATGAAACAGTACCAAGTATGTGGCGAAAAATCAGAATGAAATCATAATAGTCTATATAAAACAAGAGACATGTATGATAACCAAACTATAGTCCACAATATATAAACAGTCATGTCAAGTCAGGGACTCACACCCTCAAAGTCATCACTCAAATATAACTATGGGTCTCACGCCCACAACATCAATCATGCCCGTGGAATACCTTCCTCCGCGGCGATCTATGATATAATAACACCAAAGTACATGTGAACATCGTGTCCCACATGTGTCATAAAAGCCGTGCACGGCAAGTGCGAAGGCATAGCTACCGAGATCCAACTGCATCATCGATGGCCGGGCAAGTACGAAGCTTGCTACGTAACCTACCTGTTACACCCCGTAAGTCCAGGACATGTATAAGAGAATGTATGTAAGGAATCAAGACTTGGAAATTGGTACGAAAGGAAGAATTGTTTTTCCGACGGAAAATCTTCCGAACGTCGGAAAGGAAAAATGTTCGTTGTTGAGAATTGGATTCTCAAAATGCATTATTTGAAGAGTATGGAACTTATTAACACTATGGAAATTTATTTTTACGTATTTGGTCACGTGGGGCCCACCCGAGGAATTTTACATTTTTGTGGGGCCCACGAGGGTTACAGAATTTTATGGACGAATGAAAGGGCGACACGTGGCACCCCCATATATGGTCTTGGACGATTTTTGCAAGGCTAATATGGTCATTGACCATCTTGGAAGATAAGTCTTCAAAGCTTGATATTATTGACCAAGTCAACTTGCCACTTGGGCTTGATCCTAGTGAAACTCATCTAAGCCACCCATTTGTTTAAGTCTTGGCCCTCCAATGTGTTATATAAGCATACTACTAGTGCAAGACTAGTCTTCAACACTTAGAGCAATTAGAGAAACTCTTGTGCTTCACTAAGAGCTCTCGGGTTCACCATCTATCCTACACAAAAAATTTGTAGTTTTGATCCTTTATTCACAAGACTTTAACCCAATGTCCCTAAGGGTATTGTAAGGATATCTCAATAGAAAGATTTCGAAAAAACGACGTTTTCGTATTAATCGCAAGGCGAAAACTTAAGGAGTTCTTCAACTTTGAAGTTGGAACTTGAAGGTGAGTTCTTCATAGGCTTCTAAGGGGTGCTTGGAGTGGATTGGAACATAAGGAAAGGAGCTAAGAATTGCTAAGGAGCGACTTTGAATCTTGGAAATTTTAAGGGCTTATAAAGGTATAATCTTGTCGTTTTAATAATTAAGATTTACTTATTGTTGTAGCTATGGATATTAGAAAGCATGAGATGTTTAGTATGAAGTTTGATAAGTATATTGGCTATTGGAACCCTAATCCGAAAACTAGCGTGTTTAGCCTTAAGATTACAATTCAAGTCGATTATTAGTTTAAGTCGTCGCATGTTGTATAAAGAAGGAAATTGTAGTTGTATATGACTATATAACATGTTTGACCATAGAACTTGGAATTGGAAAAGGATTGGGAAAGACTTTGAATTGTTGGTTATGTTGTTGGCCGAGAATGGCTTGGTTTTTAAACTACTTGGTATGAATTGTGGGGCGGAATTTTACACGTATTGTAAGGCATGTAATCCCCTTTGATTGGTTGGTATGTTGAGCCTTAAATGTGGCATGTTTGGTTATTGTATTCGGCCTTAAAAAAGGTGGCAAAGTAAGTAGAAACAAAGGAAGTGCTGCCCGATTTTCCGTAGAATTAGAGACCGTATACTTAGTATTATTCTACGTTAGAGACTAGAAGTTGATAGTCATGTTGTGACCATTATAGGTTGACACTTCTACGTGCAGCGTATTCGGCAGCTTGTGGATTTAGCGAAAGGTATGTGAACTATCTCCTCTTCTAGCATGATTCCTTAAGATAAAGAAAGTATGTCCTACTCCTTAAATGATCCATTCCTTGGTTGTATTTGGATTGCCAAAAATAGAATTCGTTCTATGTACTTCCTTGATTGTACTTTGATGTTTAAATTGTAAGTTGTATAATCCATTTCCTTGGTGAAGTTTGGATTCTTAAAAGTGAAAGTATTTTACTTAAAGTACATAGAGTCTTGAAAAGGAAGTGGTTTCCAAATCTTTTGGCTAGTGTCCTAGTTCTAAAACCTAAGGTTGTTATAATGACTTTAGGGGAGTCAAAAGGAGTGATTTACTTAATTGTTTTAAAAGAGGAGAAATGACATGATTTAAGAGAAGAAACTTGTTTTCTAAATATTAAGAGACTTGAAGTATTTTGAAAGTTAAGAGTTTGATTTGTAAGTATGTAGTACTTGGTTTTAAAAGTATAAGTCTCTTGGTTATAAAACAAATGGATATGTCTAAAACCATAAAGGGTTATAACGGCTTTATGGGAAGTTGGTTATAACGGCTTTATGGAAGGTTAAGAAAGTTGTCTATTTTGATTAATGGGCATAAGTTGCCTAGATTGTGAAAATTTGAAGTTACTTGATTTCAAGCTTTGAAATGAGTTTTATAAAAGTGTAGTAACTTACTTTGAACAAAATAGACATGCCTTGATACTACGGGTGTTAGTATCTTGGGGTTTTACATAAAAAAGAGTCTTTTGAAAAGAATGTACGTACGTAGTACTTTGGATTGTTTAATTGAGAATTATTCTATGTGTGCCTTGATAAGTACTTTGGCTTGTTTAATTGGGAATTATTCTATAAGTGCCTTGAGCTTATAAAATGAAAGTCCAAAGATTTTATGAACTTGCCTATGTGTGCTGGTGATAGCCTTTGAGTGCAAGTATTATGTTTTATTACGTTGTCGCGACTCTCGCTTGGAGGGCCGGTTGTCTTGTTGTAAGTTACTTGGACGTACCGACAGTGATGTGGATTCCACGGGTATGCTTCCATTGTTTGTGTTACCCTATGGTCATGCTTATACGATGTGGGATTAGGGCATCGACCGAGGATACTCTTGGACATGCTTATCGATGTGGGATTAAGGCATGTGACCGAGGCGGGTTAGATTCGGTTGTTTGTATTACCCATGGTCATGCTTATACGATGTGGGATTCCGGCATGCGACCACGAGGATACTCGCTGGACATGCTTATACGATGTGGGATTAGGCGTGTGACCGAGGCGGGTTAGATTCGGTTGTTTGTATTACCCATGGTCATTCTTATACGATGTGAGATTCCGGCATGCGACCACGAGGATACTCCGGACATGCTTATACGATGTAGGATTCCGGCATGTGACCGAGGCGGGTTAGATTCGGTTGTTTGTATTATCCCATGGTCATGCTTATACGATGTGGGATTCCGGGGCATGCGACCACGAGGGATACTCATTGGACATGCTTATACGATATGGGATTCCGGGGCATATGACCAGGAGTGGGTTAGATTCCCGGATTTGTTTGTATTACCCCTTGGTCATGCTTATACGATGTGGGATTCCGGGGCATGCGACCACGAGGGATATTGTTATTATGACTTGGTGTTCAGGTATGCCTATTGGTGTTATATTATATCATGGATCACGGTGAGAAAGGATTCCACGGGCATGATTGATATTATGGGCGTGAGACCCATGGTTATATTTTAGTAATGACTTTGAGGGCATGCGTCCCTGACTTGATATGACTGCTTATGTATTGTGTACTGTAGGATTGGCTATCATACATGGCTCTTGTTTTGTTTAGACTGTATGATTTCATTACAGTACTTACTGTTTCACATACTTGGTACATTCTTCGTACTGACCTCGCCCGGGCTGCGTTAAATCTGCAGTTTAGGTCTGTTGTTTGGTGATCTGCAGTGTAGGACCGCCGTAGTTTTGGATAGCTCCTTACATTGGAGTTTATCTTTTTGGTATAGTTCCTTGATCTGAGCTTTATGCGATTATGGGTACGGTGGGGCCTTGTCCCGTCATAGTTCAGTATAACTCTTAGAGGTCTGTATTCATATGTGGTATTGGACTCATGTATGGTGTAGTGTCTTTTGTTTATGTATATTATATGGCAGCCTTGTCGGCTTTGCCCTTGTACGTACGTTGGTTTTTAAAAAAAAATGAGGTGTTATTTAATTTCCATGATTTACTTAGTTGTTAAGGTAGAAGGTGCGGGTAGGGCACGATCACGCCCGAGGTTGGGTCCGGCAGTGGTATCGAGCGATCGATCCTCGGAATGTCTGACGCCGTGTCTAGTAGAGTCTTGATTATCGGTGTGTTGCGCGCCACCCATAAACAGGAGGCTACGGGGACATTTAGGAGTTGGTTTCTATTCTTCTCACTCAAAGATCGTGCCATAGAGTGTGTTAGTAAGATAATTCCTCTCAGCGTAATTTTGTGTTACATTTATGCCTCGAGGAGGCAACGGCCGCCCGAAGGGCAAAGGAGTAGCGAAGCTACTAGTCGGACTCGAGAGAGTTGATAGGGCTTATGCCCGAGTATCTGGATGTTGTTCGCGATCGGCGAGTTCTTCTGCGCGAGTTTTGAGGCCCAGCACGAGCCTCCAGTTTCTCGATTAGGAGAAGACTATAGGGCCATGAGGGAAGCAGTTATGTTATTGACCAAGATAGCGGTGCTACAGTTTCATCAGCAGGAAGTTATTCGGCCAGTACAGACAGGTGTACAGAGGGTAGAGGGCCAACGCGGAGATCAGCGTAAGAGGGCTAGACCGGTTGGTTATCCCGGTGAGTTTTTGGACGAGCAGCCTCAGCAACGAGTGAGATATTCGTCACAGCCTACGCAGTACATACCCCCGCAGCTCATAGGTGGGAGATTGGACTCCACAAGGTATTTAGGAGTCGGTCCAAGCTCCAGGGGTCGAGGTTCTCAGAGGAGCAGAGGACTTTCTCGGTCGAGGCCACCTATTCCTCAGTGTATCAGATGTGGTACGCGTCATTCGGGGAAATGCCGTTATGGCACAGATTTTTGTTATTATTGTGACCGTCCAGACCACAAGAAGTGGGAATGTCCGGTTAGAAAGAGCGCCGATAGGGTGGCTCAGCCTATGAGGCCGATGGTTGATTCTCTTTCCTCGCGGTATGTCGTCCCCGAGCGGGGTGTTGGATGTCGGCCGATCGTGGTAGAGGTCAGGGTGGAGTTTATAGTTCTGGCGGTCCTTCGAACCGCAGAGATGACGTGACTACTGGACAGGATCAGAGGGTGACATCGCATGGGGTTACATGTATATCTCGATTCTTTTGAATCATACGTGCATTGTTAGATTCAGATTTTGCCCTAGCGTATATGTTTTCCCTGTGTTGCTAGCAGTTGTAAGTGCTAGTACCCCAGAGGTAGGAATACTTTGATTAGTAAAGTGAAAAGTTAAGAATGTTGACAAGAATGGTAAGTGAACTGAGACTATAGTTGTGTAGAGTTCACAAGTAGTAATTTCCCCATAACAGTGTAAGACCAATAGGGAAAAATGTACAGTAGAAATACTTTGGCTTATGTGACGAACCTCTAGTGAATGGGGGGATAGGGTAAGAAATACCTAGAGATAAGAGAAAGATTTATTTCGGACTAAGAATGAGAAGCTAAGTGTGACGATGAGTCGGGTTATGGACTCATTTCGGGTCAACCGGTAGTATGGAATGGGGTGATGTCAGTTAGAAATGGTCCCGTTATATGATAGGATCACGAGGGTGCAAGGCCCAATTCTAGTTGATTTTGTACGTGTACTAAATAAGTTTGAAAGTACGAGAAAGTATGACAAGTAAGGAAGGAAAGGAACCTCTAAGGATCTCGTGTTTGAGAAGACTGTAACCTTCGAGTTTTGTGAGAAGGGGCCGCGGACAGAAGGTCTATTGTTATGTTTACGTATGTTGTGGTGGCCATGTGTGGCATCGTTGGTCTTGTGGAATATTGATTGATAGGCATAGTAAAGAGTTTATGCCGGAGTTTGTATAGATTGAAAACTGACTAAGAACATTCGGGGACGAATGTTTCTAAGGGGGGAAGAATGTTACACCCCATAAGTCCAGGACATGTATAAGAGAATGTATGTAAGGAATCAAGACTTGGAAATTGGTATGAAAGGAAGAATTGTTTTTCCGACGGAAAATCTTCCGAACGTCGGAAAGGAAAAATGTTCGTTGTTGAGAATTGGATTCTCAAAATGCATTATTTGAAGAGTATGGAACTTATTAACACTATGGAAATTTATTTTTACGGATTTGGTCACGTGGGGCCCACCCGAGGAATTTTACATTTTTGTGGGGCCCACGAGGGTTACGGAATTTTATGGACGAATGAGAGGGCGACACATGGCACCCCCACATATGGTCTTGGACGATTTTTGAAAGGCTAAGATGGTCATTGACCATCTTGGAAGATAAGTCTTCAAAGCTTGATATTATTGACCAAGTCAACTTGCCACTTGGGCTTGATCCTAGTGAAACTCATCTTAGCCACCCATTTGTTTAAGTCTTGGCCCTCCAATGTGTTATATAAGCATACTACTAGTGCAAGACTAGTCTTCAACACTTAGAGCAATTAGAGAAACTCTTGTGCTTCACTAAGAGCTCTCGGGTTCACCATCTATCCTACACAAAAATTTTGTAGTTTTGATCCTTTATTCACAAGACTTTAACCCAATGTCCCTAAGGGTATTTTAAGGATATCTCAATAGAAAGATTTCGGAAAAACGACGTTTTCGTATTAGTCGCAAGGCGAAAACTTAAGGAGTTTTTCAACTTTGAAGTTGGAACTTGAAGGTGAGTTCTTCATAGGCTTCTAAGGGGTGCTTGGAGTGGATTGGAACATAAGGAAAGGAGCTAAGAATTGCTAAGGCGCGACTTTGAATCTTGGAAATTTTAAGGGCTTATAAAGGTATAATCTTGTCGTTTTAGTAATTAAGATTTAATATTGTTGTAGCTATGGATATTAGCAAGCATGAGATGCTTAGTATGAAGTTTGATAAGTATATTGTCTATTGGAACCCTAATCCGAAAACTAGCATGTTTAGCCTTAAGATTACAATTCAAGTCGATTATTAGTTTAAGTCGTCGCATGTTGTATAAAGAAGGAAATTGTAGTTGTTGAAGTTGTATATGACTATATAACATGTTTGACCTTAGAACTTGGAATTGGAAAAGGATTGGGAAAGACTTTGAATTGTTGGTTATGTTGTTGGCCGAGAATGGCTTGGTTTTTAAACTACTTGGTATGAATTGTGGGGCGGAATTTTACACGTATTGTAAGGCGTTTAATCCCATTTGATTGGTTGGTATGTTGAGCCTTAAATGTGGCATGTTTGGTTATTGTATTTGGCCTTGAAAAATGTGGCAAAGTAAGTAGAAACAAAGGAAGTGCTGCCCGATTTTCCGTAGAATTAGAGACCGTATACTTAGTATTATTCTACGTTAGAGACTAGAAGTTGATAGTCATGTTGTGACCATTATAGGTTGACACTTATACGTACGGCGTATTCGGCTTAGCTTGTGGATTTAGCCGAAAAGGTATGTGAACTATCTCCTCTTCTAGCATGATTCCTTAAGATAAAGAAAGTATGTCCTACTCCTTAAATGATCCATTCCTTGGTTGTATTTGGATTGCCAAAAATAGAATTCGTTCTATGTACTTCCTTGATTGTACTTTGATGTTTAAATTGTAAGTTGTATAATCCATTTCCTTGGTGAAGTTTGGATTCTTAAAAGTGAAAGTATTTTACTTAAAGTACATAGAGTCTTGAAAAGGAAGTGGTTTCCGAATCTTTTGGCTAGTGTCTTAGTTCTAAAACCTAAGGTTGTTATAATGACTTTAGGGGAGTCAAAAGGAGTGATTTACTTAATTGTTTTAAAAGAGGAGAAATGACATGATTTAAGAGAAGAAACTTATTTTCTAAATATTAAGAGACTTGAAGTATTTTGAAAGTTAAGAGCTTGATTTGTAAGTATGTAGTACTTGGTTTTAAAAGTATAAGTCTCTTGGTTATAAAAGGAATGGATATGTCTAAAACCATAAAGGGTTATAACGACTTTATGGGAAGTTGGTTATAACGGCTTTATGGAAGGTTAAGAAAGTTGCCTATTTTGATTAATGGGCATAAGTTGCCTAGATTGTGAAAATTTGAAGTTACTTGATTTCAAGCTTTGAAATGAGTTTTCTAAAAGTGTAGTAACTTACTTTGAAAAGAATAGACATGCCTTGATACTACGGGTATTGGTATCTTGGGGTTTTACATAAAAAGGAGTCTTTTGAAAAGAATGTACGTATGTAGTACTTTGGATTGTTTAATTGAGAATTATTCTATGTGTGCCTTGATAAGTACTTTGGCTTGTTTAATTGGGAATTATTCTATAAGTGCCTTGAGCTTATAAAATGAAATTCCAAAGATTTTATGAACTTGCCTATGTATGCTGGTGATAGCCTTTGATTGCAAGTATTATGTTTTATTACGTTGCCGCGACTCTCGGTTGGAGGGCCGGTTGTCTTGTTGTAAGTTACTTGGATGTACGTGACAGTGATGTGGGATTCCACGGGTATGCTTCCATTGTTTGTGTTACCCTATGGTCATGCTTATACGATGTGGGATTCCGGGGCATGCGACCACGAGGGATACTCCTTGGACATGCTTATACGATGTGCGATTAAGGCATGTGACCGAGGCGGGTTAGATTCCCGGTTGTTTGTATTACCCATGGTCATGCTTATACGATGTGGGATTCCGGCATGCGACCACGAGGATACTCGTGGACATGCTTATACGATGTGGGATTAGGGCATGTGACGAGGCGGGTTAGATTCGGTTGTTTGTATTACCCCATGGTCATGCTTATACGATGTGGGATTCCGGGGCATGCGACCACGAGGGATATTGTTATTATGACTTGGTGTTCAGGTATGCCTATTGGTGTTATATTATATCATGGACTGCCGGCAGTGAGAAAGGATTCCACGGGCATGATTGATATTATGAGCGTGAGACCCATGGTTATATTTTAGTAATGACTTTGAGGGCATGCGTCCCTGACTTGATATGACTGCTTATGTATTGTGTACTGTAGGATTGGCTATCATACATGGCTCCTGTTTGTTTAGATCAGTATGATTTCATTCACAGTACTTCGCTTCACATACTTGGTACATTCTTCGTCTTGACCTCGCCCGGGCTGCGTTAAATCTGCGAGTTTAGGTAAGATGTTTGGTGATCTGCAGGTGTAGGACCCTGCTCAGAGTTTTGGATAGCTCCTTCTGTTCGGGAGCTTATCTTTTTGGTATAGTTCCTTCAGTACAGGCTTTGTACAGTTATGGGTACGGCGGGGCCTTGTCCCGTCATAGTTCAGTATAACTCTTAGAGGTCTGTATTCATATGTGGGATTGGACTCATATACGGTGTAGTGTCTTTTGTTTATGTATATTATATGGCAGCCTTGTCGGCTTTGCCCTTGTACGTACGTTGGTTTTTTAAAAAAAATGAGGTGTTATTTAATTTCCACAGTTTACTTAGTTGTTAAGGTAGAAGGGTGCCCAGGTAGGGCACCAGTCACGGGCCCGGGGTTCGGGGTGTGACACTACCGTACCAACAATACTAAATAACTATATCACGAAGCTGACACGTGGCAAGTGCGATAACCTCTACCAGATCCTCCCTGCGCCACGTAGCTGACGGGGGCAAGTAACCAGGCTAACCACCAAATCACAATCGTAGTCACGAGACTTCGTCCAAACACTGACTCGCGAAGCTGACATGTGGCAAGTGCGATAGCCTCTACCAGATCCTCCCTGCGCCACGTAGCTGACGGGGGCAAGTTGTTACACCCCGTATTTACAGGACATGCTTTAAGAACGTACGTAAGAACTCACAAGTGTTGAGATTTGAGACTTGTAAAAATTTATCGGAATTATGAAACTGTCGGAAAACGTAATATTGTGACGAATGGGAGGGCGACACGTGTCACCCCCCTTATGGTTGCTTTGGACAATTTAGGCAAGGGCTAAAGGGTCATTTGACCTTTGCTAGGATGACTAAGTCTTGCAACTTGAGAGCTTGAGATAATTGACTTGGTCAATGGGACCACAAGACTTGATATTTTGTAGAAACTCATCCAAGCCACCCATTTGGTTACATCTTGACCCTCCATGTTACTACATTACACTACTAGTAGCAAGACATAGTCCAACACTTAGAAACAAATTCAAGAAATTGGATGAACATCACAATGAGCTCTCGGGTTCCTTGCACTTTGAAAAGAAAAAAAATTTGTTTCTTGTCCATTAAGCGCCACACTTTAAACCAAGGTTCATGAGTGTATTGTAAGTGTATCTCAATAGAAAAATCCCGGAAAAAGATAGCTTTCGTATTAGTCGCAAGATGAAAACCTAGTTGCCTTTCTAGGTTTTGGTTGGAAGATTGAAGGAAATTGTTAGTGTTGTTCTAAGGGTCTCAAGTAGTGGATTGGAGTGTCAAGGAGGGGCTCTAAGTTGCTAAGGAGTAAATTCGGATTTGGAGTTGGATTGAGATTCGTTGAGGTATAATCTTGTCTCTTAAAAGTGTTACAAGATTATATATATATTGTTTGTTGTTAGCTTTACATGTTTCTAGGATGAAGTTTATATGTTGAAGTTTGATAAGTATTATGGATTGATTGTAGTCTTAAATCTGAAATGTCATTTAAGCCTTGTGAAGTTGGATTACAATTTGGTCGTTTATTAGAATTGTCGCATGTTAATTACTTGAAGATTATAGTGGTTATAATCGATTGCGACTTGATATCATGTTATGCTAACAACTTGGATTGAAATAGAAATTGGATAAGAATTGGTGTTATTATACTCTATGTGGCCGAATTGGACTTGTAGGTTGTATTAGTTTGATATCGTTTGTGGGGCGAAATTTTACACGTCTAGTAGGCGCGTAATCCCCTATTGATTAATTGCATTGATTGGGCCTTAAATGTGGCGTGTTTGGTTATTGAATTCGGCCTTGAAAAAGGTGGTAAAGTATTTCTAAAAAGGTATTGTGACTTGTCTTGAAAGGTAGATATGACTTGATACTACGGTTGTTAGTATCTGGGAAGTTTTATTTGAAAAAGTGTCTTTCTAAAGGAGTAGAGGTGCGTAGTACGTTGAGTTAAATCCCCGAATTTTATATGACATTATCGCGTCCCAGAAATGGGTCGGGCAGTATACCTTTATGGGCAGACTATATGACATTATCGCGTCCCAGAAATGGGCCGGGCAGTATACCTTTATGGGCAGACTATATGACATTATCGCGTCGAGAAATGGGCGGGCGATACCTTTATGGGCAGATTATATGACATTATCGCGTCCCGAAATGGGCGAGCGATACCTTTATGGGCGAACTATATGACATTATCGCGTCCCGAGAAATGGGCGGGCGGTATACCTTTATGGGCGGACTATATGACATTATCGCGTCGAAATGGGTGGGCGAGATACCTTTATGGGCAGACTATGTGACTTTATCGCGTCCCAGGAATGGGCCGGGCAGTATACCTCTATGGGCAGACTTGTGTGACTTTATCACGTCCCAGTTGGTAAGGCGGTATAAGCGTCCTCCAAAGGGCGGATTATGTTATGCAAGGTAAGTAAGTTATATGGTAACGAACTTGATGATTTTCCTAAGTATGTACGTAAGAAAGTGGCTATAACTTTTATTGAAAAATGGGAAAAGATAATAAGGTACGATTAAGTTCACGAGATGGTAATGACACGGTAGGATTTGGTATGTACTCTTTTTATACTTGCCTCTGTCATTCTTTTATACAGATATGATTTGTTTACTGTACCTTATTTACATTCCATATTAAATTTTTGTTAGGCCCGACCCCGCCGGAAGTGCGTTCATGCCCGCAAGTATTAGGTACACAGGGTGGTGATCCTTGCTCTTAGGATCTCGGTTCAGTTTTGGGAATAAGCTCCATTTACTCCGGAGGCTTATCATTTGGTACGGTTTCCCCTGCGGTTGTAGATTCATGTATATTCCGGGGTATGGCGGGGCCCTGTCCCGCCACTGTTGTTATGTTAAAACTCTTAGAGGTCTATACTCACATATTGTGGGTCAGTTTGTAAAGGAAAGGAGGCAACTGCTTCAGTTGTATATATATGTCCAGGAAGGTAGCCCTATCGGCTAATCTGTTGTTTTACTTCTGTTGTTTTATTTTTGTAAGTTTCATGTATGTTCCGCTGATTTTCTCTGATGTATACATGTAAGGGTGCCCAGGTAGGGCACCGATGTGAGCTTGAGTCGGAGTCGTGACAAAAGTGGTATCAGAGCAGTTAGTCCTTGGAAAGTATCTACAGACCGTGTCTAGTAGAGTCTTGATTATCGGTGTGTTGTGCACCACATCTATAATCAGGAGGCTGCAGGACATTTAGGATTGGTTTCCATTCTTCTCTCTCTGAGATCGTGCAGTAGAGATGTCTTATTAGGTTGAATCCTCTCTAACCTATTCTCGTATATGATTATGCCTCACGAGCGACCGGGGCCCGAGAAGGGCAAAGCGGCGGCGAGGCTGCTAGCGGTACTCGAGGGTTACGGACTCGAGCCACGGACTATGCACGAGGTGGTAGCGGTCGGCGAGTTCAGCCACGCCGCGATATTAGAGGCCGAGGCGGCGGTAGCTCGAGAGGTTCGGTGCGAGCCTCGGTTCCACGGCTAGGGGAGGAGTTTAGAGATTTTGGAGAGCAGATAAGGCTATTGACTAGCATAGTGGTAGGCGGTCTGCGAGAGCGACGGCTAACCCTGAAGCGGTTTTGCGGATTCGGGATTTTTACAGGTTGTCATCCGCGAGTTTTATGGTTCGAGTGCGAGGAGGATCGCGAGAGTTCATTCGGCGGCTACGGACTATGCGAGTTCTTAGGGCTTTGAGGAGTGCATTATGCTAGCCTCTTCTGGGATTCTGCGATATTGCATTGGTGGTTTGAGTCTTGGGAGCTGTCGAGAGGTGTGGGGGCTCGTCCAGCAGTTTGGGATGAGTTCACGGAGGCCTTTCTTGATCACTTTTTGCCTTCTGAAATGAGGAGAGCCCGTGTTGATAGGTTCTTGTCATTGAGGAAGAATGGGATGACCATCAGGGAGTACAGCCTGGAGTTTGACTCTTTGGCCAGGCATGTGCACACCATTGTACCTAACATGGCGGATAGAGTTCATCGTTATGTGATGGGGCTAGACCATCATATGATTACTGCATGCTTGGGGGTGGCTCTTCAGCTCGGTATGGACATTGCTAGGATGCAGGCCTATGCGCAGGGGATAGAGGATAGAGAGAGGGAGGATCAAATTGACTTAGGCCAGCCCAAGAGGGCCAAGACAGCAGGGTCTCAGGGCAATTTTCGAGGCGGACAGCCTCGTGAGAACTAGGTCTACATTGCGGCCAACAGAGTGCTCCTCCACGATTTTCCGTGGGGTTTTACAACCGGGAATGCAGGGGCGGTAAGGTCTCTAGAGCTTGGTCTCGTGAGATGGGGTTCGATCGATCGAGGCCACCTTTGCCTCAATCGCCCGATGTGGTAGGTTACATTACGGGGTATGTCGCGATGCAGGTGCTTGTTTTTCTTGTGGTCGTCTAGGCCATATGTTAAGAGAATGTCCTTATAGAGGGGGTCCTGGTGGGACAACACCGTCTACTGGATCAGTTGCGGGTTCTTCGCCTTCAATAGCTAGGCAGGAGGTTCATGCACCGAAGCCGTGGCGGTCGTGGTGGAAGTTCCCAGTTTTAGCGGTCCTTTGAACCGCCTATATGATTTCAGGTATGTCTTTGGCCCTTTAGAAACTTGTATGCATGATAAAGTTGTGGTATGTTTAAGTGTCATGAACAGATTATATTGAGACTATGTATATGTTAGAAGGAGTTGAAAGTACGAAAAGATAATCTCTTTTGGGCTTATGATGGACAGATATGCGTGTGCGAGGTATTAGGGCCATGTGTGGCATTGTTGGTATGTCGAGGTTGTGAAAGGAAACTATGTCGCTAATTATAGGTTTGACTCCGAAAGAACATTCGGGGACGAATGTTTCTAAGGGGGAAAGAATGTTACACCCCGTATTTACAGGACATATTTTAAGAACGTACGTAAGAACTCACAAGTGTTGAGATTTGAGACTTGTAAAAATTTATCGGAATTATGAAACTGTCGGAAAACGTAATATTGTGACGAATGGGAGGGCGACACGTGTCACCCCCCCTTATGGTTGCCTTGGACGATTTAGGCAAGGGCTAAAGGGTCATTTGACCTTTGCTAGGATGATAAGTCTTGCAACTTGAGAGCTTGAGATAATTGACTTGGTCAATGGGACCACAAGACTTGATATTTTGTAGAAACTCATCCAAGCCACCCATTTGGTTACATCTTGACCCTCCATGTTACTATATTACACTACTAGTAGCAAGACATGGTCCAACACTTAGAAAAAATTTCAAGAAATTGGATGAACATCACAATGAGCTCTCGGGTTCCTTGCACTTTGAAAAAAAAAAATTGTTTCTTGTCCATTAAGCTCCACACTTTAAACCAAGGTTCATGAGTGTATTGTAAGTGTATCTCAATAGAAAAATCCCAGAAAAAAATAGTTTTCGTATTAGTCGCAAGATGAAAACCTAGTTGCCTTTCTAGGTTTTGGTTGGAAGATTGAAGGAAATTGTTAGTGTTTTTCTAAGGGTCTCAAGTAGTGGATTGGAGTGTCAAGGAGGGGCTCTAAGTTGCTAAGGAGAAAATTCGGATTTGGAGTTGGATTGAGATTCGTTGAGGTATAATCTTGTCTCTTAAAAGTGTTACAAGATTATATATATATTGTTTGTTGTTAGCTTTACATGTTGCTAGCATGAAGTTTATATGTTGAAGTTTGATAAGTATTATGGATTGATTGTAGTCTTAAATCCGAAATGTCATTTAAGCCTTGTGAAGTTGGATTACAATTTGGTCGTTTATTAGAATTGTCGCATGTTAATTACTTGAAGATTATAGTGGTTATAATCGATTGCGACTTGATATCATGTTATGCTAACAACTTGGATTGAAATAGAAATTGGATAAGAATTGGTGTTATTATACTCTATGTGGCCGAATTGGACTTGTAGGTTGTATTAGTTTGATATCGTTTGTGGGGCGGAATTTTACACGTCTAGTAGGCGTGTAATCCCCTATTGATTAATTGCATTGATTGGGCCTTAAATGTGGCGTGTTTGGTTATTGAATTCGGCCTTGAAAAAGGTGGCAAAGTAAGTAGAAACAAAGGAAGTGTTGTCCGATTTTCCGTAGAATTTAGTGACTTTGCACTTAGAATATTCTACGTCTAAAGCTAGAGGTAAATGGACATGTTATGGCCATTATAGGTTGAAGTACTAAGTATAGCGTATCCTACTTAGAGAATGGAATAGCTCAAGGTTGAAGTACTTTGGAACATTTTGCTACTTGTCGACAATCGTCGCGAGGTATGTGAACCTCTTCCTTCCTTTGGCATGATTCTATGTATGAAATATACATGTAGTAGTATTTCATGATTCCGTCTACTCTTAGAAGTTAAGAGGTAGTTATGTTGATTTACACTATGTAAAAGTTACGTCTAAGAAATCCTAAGTTCTTACCAAGTCTTAAGGGGGATGTTGGTAAGAGTCGTTAGGAAGTATTTGGAGTCGAGTTGACTTGGCTAATTTACGGCACGAATGAGAATAAGTATCGAACAAGCCATTGCAACGTTAATAAAGGAAAATGTAATGACAATTAATTATATTAAAACAAGTAGAATTCTCCATTTGCATAGAAGCTAAGATAAGACAAAATTGTATTACATTTTCTAGATCATGGCTACTTGAATAAGATCGTTATAAATAAGTATAACATATTCACAACGCACCAAAGTATATGTTACTTAATTTAAAAGAGTTTACGTATGAAGTTTTTAAGACTTTGAAACTTGTTTTCTTAAAAGTTAAGAGACTTGAAGTATTTTGAAAGCTATGTGATTTGATTTGAAAGTATAAGTCTCTTGGTTATAAAAGGAATGATTTTGTCTAAGACATAAAGAGTTATAACGGCTTTATGTGAAGTTGGTTATAACAACTTTATGGAAGATTAAAAGAATGGTTTTCTTCAGTAATGTAAGCAAAGAAATGATTCGAAATAAAGGAGGGCAAATTGTTTTAAAGGTACCAATTGCTTAAGGTTTTTAAGAAAGAAGTCACTTGATTTAGAAGCCGGTAAATGTATTTCTAAAAAGGTATTGTGACTTGTCTTGAAAGGTAGATATGACTTGATACTACGGTTGTTAGTATCTGGGAAGTTTTATTTGAAAAAGAGTCTTTCTAAAGGAGTAGAGGTGCGTAGTACGTTGGGTTAAATCCCCGGATTTTATATGACATTATCGCGTCCCAGAAATGGGTCGGGCAGTATACCTTTATGGGCAGACTATATGACATTATCGCGTCCCAGAAATGGACCAGGCAGTATACCTTTATGGGCAGACTATATCACATTATTGCTTCCCAGAAATGGGCCGGGCAATATACCTTTATGGACAGACTATATGACATTATCGCGTCCCAGAAATGGGCCGGGCAGTATACCTTTATGGGCATACTATGTGACCTTATCACGTCCCAGCAATGGGCCGGGCAGTATACCTCTATGGGCAGACTTATGTGACTTTATCGCGTCCCAGATTGGGTGGGGCAGTATAGGCGTCCCTCCATAAAGGGTCGGATTATGTTATGCAAGGTAAGTAAGTTATATGGTAACGAACTTGATGATTTTCCTAAGTATGTACGTAAGAAAGTGACTATAACTTTTATTGAACAATGGGAAAAGATAATAAGGTACGATTAAGTTCACGAGATGGTAATGACACGGTAGGATCTGGTATGTACTCTTTTTATACTTGCCTCTGTCATTCTTTTATCTGAATATGATTTGTTTCTTGTACCTTATTTACATTCCATATTCGGTTTGTTATCGACCCTTCGGGGCTGCGTTCATGCCGCAGTATTAGGTACAGGTGGTGATCCTTGCTCTTAGGATCTCGGTTGATTTGGGAATAAGCTCCATTTACTGAGGCTTATCATTTGCAGTTTCCCGAGGTTGTAGATTCATGTATATTGAGGTATGGCGGGCCCCTGTCCATCACTTGTTGTTATGTTAAAACTCTTGAGTGCTGTACTCACATATTGTGGGTCGATTTGTAAAGAAAGAAACCGCTTGATTGTATATATATGTCGGGAAGGTAGCCACTATCGGCTAACTTTGTTGTTTACATTGTTTTATTTTTGTAAGTTTCATGTATGTTCCGCTGATTTTCTCTGATGTATACCTGTAAGGGTGCCCAGGTAGGGCACCAGTCGCGGGCCCGGGGTCGGGTCGTGACACAAGTAACCAGGCTAACCACTAGATCACAACCGTAGTCACGAGACTTCGCCACAAAACTGAACGGGGCAAGTACGAAAGCCAACTACGGAACCACTGCATCGGCGGCGGCCAGGGGCAAATGCGGGCTAGCTACCAGAACCTAGGTCGAATCAGTAAACATCATGGAGAGCTAGTCCATGGAACAACAATCCTAATGGAACCATACAGTGGGCCCCAACGTGTCGGTAGGTCGAGGATATAACAAGATAACACTCTAGTGGAAGCATACGTGGGCCACCCATCGTGTCGGTATGTCAATCAACGGATAATGACCTCCGAGAGACTTCGGTACGTAATCAAAACACTTGCACAACAAAGGCTATCACAACAAACATAGGCAAGTTCAGCGTGCTCATAGACTTTCATTTTATTACAACAAATCGGATTTTAACCCCAGTACTACGTCTTTAACTCTTTAAAAGATCCATTTCTTTCACAAAAGTCACACGATACGTAGTATCAAAATAAAGTAACTATCTTTTAAGTAAACCAAAACAATTTCCATACCTTCTTTTTAAACCATCTTAAGACAAAACCATGCCTTTCTTTTAAACCAAAACACCTCAAATTCCTCAAGTCTCTTTTCTTTTAGAAAACAAGTTCCTTACTTTGGAATTTAAGAAAAATCAATACTTGTTATTAATGATCTTATTAAAGCAGCCATGATCTAGAAAATGTAATACAATTTTGTCTTATCTTAGCTTATGCGGATGGAGGTTTCTCTTGGTTTTAATAATAATTAATTAGTCAATACATTTTCCTTTATTAATTGCGATGGTTTGTTCGATACTTATTCTCTTTTAGAAATCAATATAACTTATTCCTTTTAAAACCCAATTACCCATTTCTCATAAATGCGGTTTCACAACTTTTTAACACAAACCAAGTCCTTAATACTTCACATCAAGTCATTTATAAGTCAAGTCTCTTATCTTTTAAAAACCACAAACCATTTCTTTACCTACATAAAGTTGTTATAACAAACTTCCCATAAAGCCGTTATAACACTTTATGTTTTAAACCAACCAAATTCGTTTAGCACACGTCTACCGTACTACATAGTTCACAACAATCATGCTATAAAAGATAGGAAGAGGTTCACATACCTCGCGGCGATTATCGACAATTAGCAAAGCGCTCCAAGAAATCTATAACCTGCTAGTCTTTTCCACGCTTCAAGTAGAAATCGCTACTCACGATATTTCAACCTATAAAGGTCACAAACGTCTATCAACTTCTCGATCTCTTTGTAGCACATTTCAAAGTACAAGGTTCCTTATTCTACGGAAATTTGTGACACCTCCCCAGTAACCATAAATCTCTCCTCTATCAAGGCCCTCTACCAAGCCAACAACTCGAGGGTTACGTCTAACGGGCGTGTACAACATCGCCCCAAATAATACTACAAATCTCACGTAAATCTGGTCAATGTAAATCTGATTCAATTCTTTATAAACATCCTTCCAATAAATCTTATACTCAATTCTAAACTACTACCGTATGTAATATCAATTCTGATAGAAGGACATAGATCATTACCTCGATAAGCCCAAAATTATCCAAGATTTATAAGTCGATCTGAGCAACGTTTAGCTCGATTCCTCACGCTCCACCCGCTCAAGAAACCCTTAGAAGTTTCTAAACAACTTCTCTTAACACTTCATACAAGACGAAGATTTTCTAGGGTTTCATTTTGCGACTAAAGGAATAAAGTAGAATTTAGACTCTAGTATTGAAATAACTTTGGAATACTACTAGGGATACTAGGCTAAGGTATTTGGGATTATACAACAACACTTGACGTATTTTCTACACAAAGTGGGGTTTGTGAGAGCACAAGAGAGGGAGGGAGAATTGCCTTGGAAATTATTTCAAGTGTGGATGAAAATAAGTCTTGCTATCAAGGGGTATTTATAGAACAATAAATGGACAAGATTAAAGCAAGTGTGTGGTCTAGATTGGGACATGTGTGTGTGGGTCCCACCCACCACATGTCCACACAAAAACAAGACAAGTGGCTTGCCACATAAAACATTCGGCCAGTACAAGTGTCACAGCCACTGTCCTCACTATCGCCAAGGTGGCCACATGGGGTGACACGTGTCGCCCCTGCTAAATCAAAATATTTCATCTTCCGAAAATATCCGAAATGCCAAAAATCTCTAAAACAAAGTGGGCCTCACAAAACCGTAAATTTCTCTCGTGGGCCCCACGTGACCAATTCCGAAAATAAAATTCCATAATTCTAATATAATCCAAGAAGTCCAAATACCAAATCTGGGAATCCAATTCCCATTAACGAACCTTTTTCCTTCACAAAATCCGGAAACTTTTCCGTTGAAAAAAAAAAATCACATCTTTCTTTCCTTCCAATCTTAATGTCGTATTCTCGTACGTACGTCCTCACATTGATACCCTGGAACTACGGAGTTTAACATTTATGCAGACCACAAGAGCCTCCGGTATATCTTCAGACAGAGGCAGCTGAATTTGCGACAGAGACAGTGGTTAGAGTTACTCAAGGATTGTGATGTTGATATCCTATACCACCCGGGAAAAGCCAATATGGTTACAGATGCTCTTAGTCGTAGATCTATGGGTTGTCTGTCAGATGGACAACCAGATAGACAGGACGTGGTCCGCAAGATTCATCAACTACCGAGCCGGGGGGTTCGATTATTTATTTCTAAGGTTAATGGAGTTTGGGTCCGAGAGGTTGCCGAGTCTTCCTTCGTCGAGGAGGTGAAGAGGCGATAATATGAGGATTCAGTGTTAGTACGGGATCGAGATACGACTCTCCGAGAGGAGAAGAGCCTGTTTGAGCAGCACCGGATAGGGTGCTGT
Organism: Przewalskia tangutica; assembly: GCA_029844215.1. Lineage (NCBI taxonomy): Eukaryota > Viridiplantae > Streptophyta > Magnoliopsida > Solanales > Solanaceae > Przewalskia > Przewalskia tangutica. The sequence continues at coordinate 89,995,156 of CM056719.1, forward strand.
GATATGAGGATAGTTTGTGGGTGCCGACGCTGCAGGACTTGTCAGCAAGTTTTAAGGAAGGAACACAGTGCTCGTTACTCTATTCATCCGGGGTCGATTATGATGTATCATGACCTCAGATGTATGTATTGGTAAGGATGGCCTGAAGAGGGACGTAGCGGAGTTTGTTGCTTAGTGTCCGAATTAGTAGCAGGTCAAGGTTGGACACCAGAAGCCCAGTGGGATACTACAGGCGATTGAGATCCCGACTTAGATATGGGAGGTGATTAATATGAATTTTATTACAGGGTTACATCGTACTCAGAGGAAGTGCGACTCCCTGAGGGTCATAGTAAACAGGCTGACGAAACCAACCCATGTTCTTCCGGTCAGGACCACTTACGCGGCTGAGGATTATACTAGATTATATAGCAGAGAAATTGGGAGACTGCACGGGGTCCCTACATTTATTTATGATAGACAGATGAGCCCAGTTTACGGCTGACTTCTGGAGGTTTTTCCAAAAGGGGTTAGGGACACAAGCGAGTCTTAGTGTTGTATTCCACCCTCAGACCGACGGACAGGCAGAGCGTACTATCCAGACACTTGAGGATAAGTTATGGGTCTGTGTTATTGATTTCAGAAATAGCTGGGAGGATTATTTGCCTCTTTTTGAGTTATGTACGATAATAACTACTATTCCAGTATTCTGATGGCCCGAATGAGGCTTTGTATGAAAGAAAGTGTAGATCGCCGGTCGGTTGGTTCGACATAGGCGAGGTTCAGTTAATTGGCCCAGACTTGATTCAGCGGGCTATGGATAAAGCGAAGCTTAACCAGAAAAGATTATTAATAAAGCTCAGAGTCAGCAAAAGCTTTATGCAGATAACTACACGACGACCGGGCATGGCGGTGCCCTACCTGGGCACCCCTTTCGGTATACATCAGAGAATAGCAGCGGAACATACACAACTTATAAAATGCTTAAAAGTAAAATAACAACAGGCTAGCCGATAAGGCCACCTTCCGTAAACTATACATAATAAAACAGTACATTTTTTTCTTTACAACCCAATCCACAAATGTGACTACAGACCTCTAAGAATAACAACTCTGGCGGGACAAGGCCCCGCCATACCCCTGAATGTACACAACCGACAATACCAGGGATAAGCCTCCGGAATAAAGAGCTTCAGCAATGAAGCAGTGATCCTAGAGCGAGGATCGGCAGCACTCTACACTGCGGCATGAGCGCGGCCACGAAGGAGGTCGATCTGACGTGTACCAAATATGTGGCCCGAAATCTTGTAATGGAATCATAAGTCTATAATAAAGCTGAGCAGTATTGTCACGACCCGTTCGGGCGTGGTGGTGCCTCTGGGGCACCCAGTAGTCATACATCGTGTAATCGGAAACATAAAGCAAGACATAAAATAGTTTATAAAACAAGACCAGATTTTGTGAGAAAACATCGCCTTTCGCATATATATATATAATCATGTTTTAGCGATTACATCCGACACTGCATAACATGACTACAGACCTCTGAAATATACCACTATGGCGGGACGGGCCCGCCATACCTGGATAGAAAAACTATCTACAAGGAGATCATGCAAAAGTAGAGCCTCGGAAGAGATGGAGCTCACACCAACGTAGAGATCCTGGGATGCGGATCTAGCACACCTTGCCCTTACTGCGGCATGAGCGCAGCCGAAGGAAGTCGATAACGGTACTAAGTATGCGAAAGCGTAAAGTACTTAAATGAAAACATATCATTTTTAAAACCGGTTTACAAATATGTATGAAACAACGAGAAAGCACGTAGTGTCATCATCGCGAGATCAACAATAGGTAGCGTAATAGGTCTTGTCTGAGGCTGCGAATGATCGAAAGCAGGGCCACTCGCCCGTATCATCATTCTGCAAGCCTAATCTGAACTCGAGTCGCGCATGCACTGCGTGGGCGCGTGAGGTGTAACCCGCATCGGGTAGCTACTCCTCGGCGTCGTCTGGACTCATTGTCGCATGGCCACGCGTGAGGCGTGAGGCATAACCGCATACTAACACGGAACTCGTAGCTCGCATAGGCCCACTGGACCCGCGTAGGTATTCTCGAATCATGGTCCCGGACTGAGTCTACCCGCGTCGGGCGACAACCCGGTATCATCTCGAGGTGAGTGATAGTATACTAACATAACAACTTATCTTTAAGTAACATAAGCACAACAAGGATACTCCTATACAAGCGTTACAAGATACTAACACACATAGCATATCGTATCTACTTTATCAAACCATCTTATTATTCTTTTCACAATATAAGTCATTTATAACACATAGGCAAACTTGTTTCTTTTATCAATCTTAAGTGGTTATACTTACTTCCCATAAAGCTAGTATAACTCTTAAGCTTCATTTCAAAACCAATTAGTTCTCTTACATTTAATAAATGGTTGATAGTCCTTTTGAAATGTTTTGATTCTTTATTATTCGAGCTTAAGCGTGAGGCATTCTTAGTAAGTATTATTCGATTAACACGTGTACGCGTCACTATATACATATTGTAAAATATCATGCTTTAGGAAGAATCACATACCTTCTGCGAAATCCACCGAGTCGGTATGTCGCAGAGAATCGACTATAATGGTCGAATATCTATCAAAGTCTAGACTATTACGGCAGGTCAATCTAAGCGGAGGGTCCTCAATTCTACGGAAAGTCGGGCGTATGACCACCGGTGAGCTATATAAGTCTCTTGTGGATCTATGTAAATCTGATTCGTATATTCTTCTTTTATACCCTTCTAAGGTGTTATGATTCAATTCTATTCCTTAACAACCTTCTAAGTACTTATACTTATTCTTATACTACAACAGTATATAAATTCTAATTCAGAAGAGGGTTAGGATTAGTTACCTCGGTAAGCCCAATAATATCCTAGAAAAAGTCGCGCCTGAGCAAGGTTTTCCTCTAAGTTGTATGCTCCAGAAACCTTAGAAGTTCTTCACAACTTCTACTAAGTACTAAGGTATTTGGGCTAGGGTATTTTGGGCATTATAACAATGCAAGAGGCAACTTTTCTATCAAGGGAGGGTAGGTTTCGGCTAGGCTAGGGGTGGGGTAGCCTCGGCCAAGACTTCCTCGAGGGGAGGGTGTTTGGACGGAATTGCTCAAGAGGAGAGGGAGGGTTTTCAAGACTTGAAAGCTTTAGTGGATGAAGAACTCTTCATCTCAAGAGGGTATTTATAGGTCAAGACATGGCCAACAATGGCCAAGATTTGTAAGTGCTAGGCAAGTGTAAGGTCAAGATTAGGGCAAGTGTACCTAGCAACTTGCACACAAAATATCTATCCAACTTTATGACAAGGCTTGGCATCCAATCGGCCTATTGCGTGACAAGTCCACCAATGAGAGGGTGGAAAGTGTCGCCTCTCATTGGTCCAAAGTGTTACGTCTCTCGGAAAAATCCATAAAAATAAGAAATGACATGGCGAATTTATCCTATGAAAGTGTGGAAACGTTTCGTCGGAAAACCGTTAACTTTGTGAGTTGTGCCTAAAAATCGTCAAGCCTAACTTTAAGACCAAAACTTTTGTACGTATTCCTTTACATACATACTGGAAATACGGGTGTAACATTCTCCGCTTCGAAACATTCGTCGAATGTTCCTTCCCAAACAGGATAACGATAAGGTTCTTCAAAACTTAAACGATTTGCAAAAGCCACCGCGGCCATAAACAACACTTAGGCATAAGCGATAATGAAGATTTACAAGTAGGAAAGTGAATTACGGAGGGGGTGAGCAGGTGAGATACTTCGCCTCATGTCCTCGCCGGCTTCCGCGTCATCTCCACACGAGCTCGTTCCGCCAAGACTTTGTGGAAGCCACGTCCGCCGTCGCAGAGCGCTAACTCGGACGATCGATTATCGCTATGGGAATCTCCATACGATAACCCGCCGATCACTGGACATCGTCGATCGGGTGTACCACTAGATGGATCCGATACATCTCCTCGGCGTAGACACGTGAAAAACCGGATGTCGCCTCGGATCGGACGGCGGATCAACTCATAGGCAACCTTGCCTACCTGCGGACAATCTGAAGCGGCCCCGATGTACCTAGGTGAGTTTCCCTCTTCCGAATCTCATCACCGCCATGGGTGGCGCTAGGAAAACCCAATCATGAACCTCGAACTCAAGATCACGACGGCGATGATCTGCGACCATCGACTACGACTGGTGTCGATAGCGCTCTCGGATAAGCTTCGCCTTATCCACTGCTGCACCGTCTGGTCCCATTGCGCCTCGCCCACCTCGAACCAACCTATAGGCGTCGCACTTCCATACAAGGCCTCGTAAGGCGCCCATCGAATCTTTGGGTGGTAGCTATTATCTGCGAACTCAACGAGGCAAATGATCCTCCCAACTACCCGAAGTCAATAACACGGGCTCGCGACATATCCTCGAAGTGCGGATAGTGCGCTCTGCTGTCGTGCATGCGTGGATGAAATGCGATTTTCGGGCTCACTGCGTCCCTAAACCCTCTGGAAGGACCTCGAAGTTGGCGTAAAGCGGGCTCCTGCATGCGATATGATCGAAGTAGGGACTCATGCGATCGGCGATCTCTCGGATGTAAAGTCGGCATAATCCTCGGTAGAAAAAGTCGTCTGACGGGAAGAAAGTGGGCTGATTTAGTCGACCGTCGACGATAACCCATATAGAATCATGTCTCCTCCGAGTGCGAGGTAATCCTGTGATGAAGTCCATGTTGATTACCTCCACTTCGGTCGGGATCTCTATCGCTGTAACAAACCACGGTCTGCGGTGCTCTGCCTTACTGCGACAACACGGGCGAGCTACGAACTGCCAGCGTCCTCTTCAAGCCATCCGCAATACATAGATCTAAGGTCGTGGTACATCTTGGTGCGACCCGGATGGATAGTAATGCTTGTATTGTGTGCTTCCCAGAACCTCTGCCAGAAGTCACGAAACATCTGGAACACACGCCCTCAAACCTTAGCACCCGTGGTGCTACCTCGAGGACCGCCCTCACGAAGAGGCGTATCACGATGTCGAATCAAAGCGGATCCTCGGCTGTTGCCTCTTCACCTCCTCAACGATGGAAGACTGGCAACCTCGCGAACTCTAACCCGTTGCTATCGGAATCAATCAAGCGGACACAAGGCTTGCTAGCGGTGCAAATCACGAACCATGTCCTCCTCTCTGTTGTACATCGATGGGCTCCCATCGACTACGACTAAGGCATACGCCTGGCATTGGCCTTCGGGTGAGTACGGGATATCAACATCGTAATCCTTAAGCAACTCAACCGCGTCTGCGTAAGTTCGGCTCCTCTGGTGAAGATATCTTGGAGGCTCTTGTGGTGCAAAAATATCCACGTGAACCCCATACAAATAGTGCCTCGGATCTTTAAAGCGTGAATCCACGGTGCGACTCCAAATCATGGGTGGGGTAGTTCCTCGTGTTTCTTCAGTCGGGATGCGTATGCTATAACCTGCCATGCTGCATCAACACACATCCCAACCCGATGCACGCGTCACAATACACAACATAACCATCGGACCTGCGGAAGAAGTAGAACGAGGCGGTCGTCGGTCTTTCAGCTGGAAACCACTCCAAGCATCGATCCGCGAAACTTGGCGCCACGAGTCGGCTAGTCAATGGTGCGAGAAGATAAGCAAACTTCTCCACGAACGCGATAATACCTGCGAGGCCCGGAAGCTGCGAACCTCTGCCGGAGTAGTAGGTCTAGGCAAGTCTGCCGCCGATCTTGGCGTATCAACTTCGAATGCCATCGGCCCGGAATATGCCCAGCGCCGAAGTCAGCAAAACTCACATTTGGAAAACTTGGCGTACAACTGCTTGTCTGGAAGCTGTCGGCCGGTCGCCAAATGCTCGCGTGCTCGCTCTGGCGAGAATAAACCAATATCATCAATGAACACTATCACAAGCGTGTCCAAAAATGGTTTGAACACTCGGTTCATCAAATCCATGAATCTGCGGAGCATTGGTCAACCAGACATGACCACGAACTCATAATGCGTGTCGGTCCGAATGCGATCTGGGACATCCGCCTCTCGACTCGCACGATGATAGCGATCGCGGTCAATCTTGGAGAAACATCTCGCACCTGCTCGGTCGAACAAATCATCAATCACGGGGGAGTATCGTTCTTAATGGTCACCTTGTTCAATTGCACGTAATCAACACGTGCAGCGTCCCGTCCCTTCTTCACGAACAATCTGGCGCCAGGGAGAAACATGGGCCTAATGAAGCCGCCTCTAGCAAATCCTAAGTGATCCTTGACTCTCTCAACTTCGGCAGTGCCATTACGTATGGCGGAATGGAAATAGCCGAGTATCGCAACACATCTATACAAAACTCGATCTCCTCTCGGGAGGATACCGCCGGGTCTGAAACACGTGCGGGAACTCGTGACGACTCACGGGCCAGCGGAAAATCTGGTACGCATGACTTGAGATCAAACACGAGCGAGATGGTAGATATACCCCCATACGCACCATCTTCCTAGCCTTGAGGTAGGAAATAAACCTACCACCGGCGTCTGGTGCTCCTCCCACTCAACAATGGCTCGCCGAAGCGGAACCGCTACTCTCTCTGCGATCTACATTGGCATAGCGAAGCTAGCCAATCCGTCCCCATAATCACGTCGAAGTCAATCATCTCCGACTCTATCAAGTCGGCTGGTCGGCGGCGTAAATGATCACATGACAAGCTCTAAATACCCGCCGAGCTACCACCGAATCACCACCTGGCGTAGCTACCTCGAAAAGGGTCTATGGACTCGGGCTCATCCCTATCCTACTAGCAAGGGGAGATATATGGGGCCAGTAGAACCGGATCTATCAAAGCATACACATCAAACCCGAGCCCGATAAGGTACATGGCGACATCGGTGAGGCCTCACGATCTGTCGCTTGGACAAAGCATAAATGCGGTTACGAGGACCGCTAGAATCGGGACACGAGCCACGACCTCTGCGCGACCTGACCCATGAGCACCGCCTCGGGCGAGTAAGCTAGGAGATGATGAAGCGGCAGCGAGAACGAAGGTGAGCCTACCACCGGTAGCCCCGGTCGGGCGGTCCGCGCAAAGTGACCGCTTCGGCCACTGGCGTAACAAGATCCAAAAGTAGTACCACACTTCCCGTAATGGGATCTCCGCATCGGCCACGCTGGGGTGGTCCGTCGGCGATACCTCTGCTACCACTCGACGTCACGAAGCCACAGGGCCTCGGTGCGCCCTCAGCGTAGGTGTCTTTGAGGGCGGTGCGGGAGTGCTCTGTCTTTGGCGTGGTGCGAATCTAGGCTTCTTTGAGGCCGCCACCATGATAACCACGAGAAGGCCCTCCGTCACGGCCTTAACCTGCTTCTTGTCATCGACTCGTCGACCTCTGCGCTCTTCGCATCAGGCGTGAGCTGCGTGCGGGTAATGTCCATACGGTGGAGAAACCCCGCACATGACTCGGCCATATAGTCGTCTAGCGGTGACATAGCGGTGCACCCTATCCTCGTATCTCTGCCAATCTTTGGGACATATCGAGCCAATGAATCAAACTCGACATTGTACTCACGACGGTCGTCCTCTGCCTCGATGGTAAAATCTATCGGCCGCGCCTCGCCATCTGTGGAGGCAAGAAGTGAGTGAGGAAAGCCTCGAGAACTCATCCCAGTAGGCGGGGCGTGCTCTCCCGGGATAACTCCGTGAATCAAACCAATCGATTGCGGTATCACGCGACCTATGTGAACCAAAGATCACGCACTCGGTCTCCGCCCGATCACTCTCAAAATCCTCTGAAGGCGGCGGATGAACTCCTGCGGGTCATCCTCGGCCTCGACCCATAAAACTCGTGGACTCTGACTCGAAGTCTCGTAGCCTCAAACTCTCTCGCCTCGGGTGAACAACCAGGTGCGGCCGTGGCTGGGTGACCAGGCTGCCGCGTCAGCCTCTCTCGTGTCGGGCCTGACTTTAGCCAAAGTGGGCCGTCTCCTTGTACCCTAACTCCTCCGCCCAGGTGTGGGACGGGAGGTGTGGGTATTGTGGTCTCTTTGGGGTGGCGTCATAGAACTCGCCGTCTCTCGTATAGGCGGGCACGAGCCCTCGTGACTCTGGGTGTCTGCTGGCGGCTCCTCATTGCCTTGCCGCCACGGGCGGGTTGCCTTACGTGGAGGCATAATCATTCTGAGAAAGGAATACGTTAGAGGTCCAACCTATAACACGCCTCTAAAGCACGATCTCGGAATGAGAAGAGCGGAAACCAATCCTAAATATCCTATAGCCTCTGATTATTGGTGTGGTGCACAACACAGATAATCAAGAACTACTAGATACGATGCGTAGACACTTTCCGAGGATTAATCGCTCGATACCACTTTTGTCACGACTCATTCGGGGCGTGGTCGTGCCTTCTGGGGCACCCAGTAGTCATACATCGTGTAATCAGTGAAACATAAAGCAAGACATAAAATAGTTTATAAAACAAGACACAGATTTTGTGAGAAAACATCGCCTTTCGGCATATATATATAATCATGTTTTAGCAGTTACATCCGACAATCGCACAACATGACTACTGACCTCTAAGAAATATACCACTATGGCGGGACAGGGGCCGCCATACCACTATGAAAAACTATCTACAACAGGAGATCATACCAAAAGTAGAGCCTCGGAAGAGATGGAGCTCCCGACACCAACGTAGAGATCCTAAGGATGCGGATCTAGCACACTGCCCTTACTGCGGCATGAGCGCAGCCCCGAGGAGGTCGATTACAACGGTACTAAGTATGCGAAAGCGTAAAGTACTTAAATGAAAACATATCATTTTTAAAACCGGTTTACAAATATGTATGAAACAACGAGAAACCGCACGTAGTGTCACATCATAAACGAGATCAACAATAGGTAACTGTAATAGGTCTTGTCTAGGCTGCGAATGATCGAAACAGGCCACTCGCCCATATCATCATCTGCAAGCCTAATCTGAACTCGAGTCCATAGGCCACTCACGTGGGCGCGTGAGGTGTAACCCGCATCGAGGTAGCTACTCCTCGGCGTCGTCCCTGGACTCGCTGTCGCATAGCCACAGACCGCATGAGGCATAACCCGCATACTAACACGGAACTCTCGTAGCTCGCGCATAGGCCCCCGGACCGCATGAGGTATTCTCGAATCATGGTCCTGCATCCGCGAGTCTACCCGCGTCGGAGGCGGCTTAACCCCGTGATCATCTCAAGAGGTGAGTGATAGTATACTAACATAACAACTTATCTTTAAGTAACATAAGCACAACAAGGATACTACCTATACAAACGTTACAAGATACTAACACACATAGCATCATATCATGTCTACTTTATCAAACCATCTTATTATTCTTTTCACAATATAAGTCATTTATAACACATAGGCAAACTTGTTTCTTTTATCAATCTTAAGTGGTTATACTTACTTCCCATAAAGCTAGTATAACTCTTAAGCTTCATTTCAAAAACCAATTAGTTCTCTTACATTTAATAAATGGTTCGTAGTCCCTTTTGAAATGTTTTCGATTCTTTATTATTCAGCTTAAGCGTGAGGCATTCTTAGTAAGTATTATTAGTTAACACGTATACGTCTGCTATATACATATTGTAAAATATCATGCTTTAGGAAGAATCACATACCAGTCAGAAATCCACCTTGCCAAGTCGAGTATGTCGCGAGAGAATCAACTATAATGGTCACAGATATCTATCAAAGTCTAGACTATTACGTAGGTCAATCTAAGCAGAGGGTCCTCAATTCTACGGAAAGTCGGGCAGACAACCCTACGGTGAGCTATATAAGTCTCGTGAAAACAAATCCTATGTAAATACTGATTCGTATATTCTTCTTTTATACCCTTCTAAGGTGTTACAGTTCAATTCTATTCCTTAACAACCTTCTAAGTATTTATACTTATTCTTATACTACAACAAGATATAAATTCTAATTCAAGAGGGTTAGGATTAGTTACCTCGGTAAGCCCGATAATATCCTAGAAAAGTCGCTGAGCAAGGTTTTGCTCTAAGTTGTATGCTCGAGAAACCTTAGAAGTTCTTCACAACTTCTACTAAGTACTAAGGTATTTGGGCTAGGGTATTTTGGGCATTATAACAATGCAAGAAGGCAACTTTTCTATCAAGGGAGGGGGGGTAGGTTTCGGCTAGGCTAGGGGGTGGGGTAGCCTCGGCCAAGACTTCACTCAAAGGGGGAGGGTGTTTGGGACGAATTGCTCACCAGGGAGAGGGGAGGGTTTTTCAAGACTTGAAAGCTTTAGTGGATGAAGAACTCTTCATCTCAAGAGGGGTATTTATAGGTCAAGACATGGCCAACCAATGGCCAAGATTTAGCCAAGTGCTAGGCAAGTGTAAGGTCAAGATTAGGGCAAGTGTACCTAGCCAACTTGCACACAAAATATCTATCCAACTTTATGACAAGGCTTGGCATCCAATCGCCCTATTGCGTGACAAGTCCACCAATGAGAGGGTGGAAAGTGTCGCCTCTCATTGGTCCAAAGTGTTACGTCTCTCGGAAAAATCGCAAAAATAAGAAATGACATAGCGGAATTTATCCTATGAAAGCTGTGGAAACGTTTCGTCGGAAAACCGTTCGCTTTGTGAGTTGTGCCTAAAAATCGTCCAAGGCCTAACTTTAAGACCAAAACTTTTTGTACGTATTCCTTTACGTACATACTCTGGAAATACGGGGTGTAACAGGTATGATCACTTAATTAACAGTACACAGTGCCTTACTAACAATGAGAGTAATCAAAAGTATACTTACAACATAAAAATAGGAAGCTCGCGATCAAAGCAGGACCACCCGCCCGCAGTATCATTAAGCAATCCTACACCTGAGACTATTTCACCCGCATAGGTCGTGTGGACCCGCATGAGGTATTCCTCGCATAGGTCAGTACCGCGCGTGGGACTATTTCACCCGCATAAGCCCATAAGGACTCGCATGAGGTATTCCTCGCATCGTGGGTAGCAAATCCACGGAACATGTGGTATAACGATCTTGGGGATTTACCCCTCATTTATATTCTTACCCTGAAGCAGGTGGTTTAACGATCTTGGGGGTTTACCCCTCAGATATACTCTTACCCTGAAGAAGGTGGTATAACGATCTTGGTGATTTACCCCTCAGATATACTCTTACCCTATCTCAACCGGTCATTATACATGACATAAGCCCTACCGGCTTATCATACATAACATAAGCACTACCGGCTTATCGTACAATAAGTAAGCAAGTTAAGAAATCCCCCTAACTTCTTATTAGTCTTATTCATATATACTCTCATTTTAGTTTACTTAAGGCACTAACATGTCATTATAAATCCGGGAGTTTAACCCAAAGTACTACGTACTTCTATTCTTTTAAAATGACTCATTTTCATATAAAACTTCCAAGATACTAATAACCGTAGTATCAAGTCATAACTATATTTTTAGACTAAGTCACAATACCTTTTTAGAAAATACATTTTCGGGCTTCTAAATCAAGTGACTTCTTCCTTTTAAAACCTTAAGCAATTGATGTATTTAAATCAATTTTCCTTTCGTTATTTCAAGTCATTTAACATACTTAAATTACTTAGAGTAAACCACTCTTTTTAACTTTCCATAAAGCTATTATAACCAACTCCCCATAAAGCCGTTATACTAGCTTTATACATTAGCAACTTACATACTTCTTTATAACCAAGAGACTTAAACTTTCCAACAAAACAAGTATCAATAATACTTTCAACATACTTAAAGTCTCTTAACTTTTGAAAACCAAGATATCCTTAATATTTAAACAAGTGAGTTAATTCCCTAACTCAATCAAGTTGGACATTCTTAAAATAGGCCAAGGATATCAAATGGACCTAGATTGTCAAAATCTTGTACGTCTACCGTACTATACATTTACAACTTATTCATGCTCAAGAGATAAGAAAGTTCCACATACCTCTTCGGGCCAATCCACTTGCCAAGTACAATGTCCCACATGTATTATGTCAACCTATAATGACCATAATGCGTCTATTAACATCTTACTTCAAACGTAAAATATTATAAGTGTAAAGTCTCTAAATTCTACGGAAAATCGGACAGCACCTCCTTTGTTTCTACTTACTTTGCCACCTTTTTCAAGGCCGAATTCAATAACCAAACACGCCACATTTAAGGCCCAATCAATGCAATTAACAATAGGGTATTACACGCCTACTAGACGTGTAAAATTCCGCCCCACAAAAGATACCAAACTAATACAAACTACTAGTCCAATTCGGCCATATTGAGTACAATAACACCAATTCTTATCCAATTGCCATTTCAATCCAAGTTGTTAGCATAACATGATATCAAGTCGCAATCGATTATAACTACTATAATCTTCAAGTAAGTAACATGCGACGATTCTAATAAACGACCAAATTGTAATCCAACTTCACATGGCTTAAATGACATTTCGGATTTTAAGGCTACAATCAATCCATAATACTTATAAACTTTAACACATACTTCATGCTAGCAAACATGTAAAGCTAACAACAATATATATAATCTTGTAACACTTTTAAGAGACAAGATTATTACCTCAACGAATCTTAATCCAACTCCAAATCCGAAGTCGCTCCTTAGCAACTTTGAGCCTCTTCAAGACACTTCAATCCGCCACTTGAGACCCTTAGAACAACACCAACCAATTTCCTTCAATCTTCCAAACAAAACCTAGAAAAGCAACTAGGTTTTCACCTTGCGACTAATACGAAAACTATCTTTTTCTGGGATTTTTCTATTGAGATACACTTACAATACACTCATGAACCTTGGTTTAAAGTGTGGAGCTAAATGAACAAGAAACAAAAAAAATTCTTTTCTTCCTTGAGTGAACCCGAGAGCAACTATGGGTGCTCTTGAAATTCTTGAATTTTTTTCTAAGTGTTGGACTTAGTCTTGCTACTAATACTACTATATAGCACAATGGAGGGTCAAGATGTGCCCAAATGTGAGGCTTGGATGAGTTTCAATTAAATATCAAGACTTGTGGACCCTTTGACTTAGTCAATTTTCTCAAGCTCACTACTTGCAAGACTTGTCATCAAAAGACTATGGTCAATGACCATTTTTGACATGTCCCATTTCGTCCAAGGCAACCATAAGGGGGTGACACGTGTCGCCCTCCCATTCGTCACAATATTCGTTTTCCGACAATTTCATAATTCCGATAATTTTTTACTCGTCTCAAACCTTACCATTTTTTAGTTCTTACGTACGTTCTTATAAACATATCCTGAAATTTCGGGGTGTAACATTTTTCCCCCCTTAGAAACATTCGTCCCCGAATGTTCTTTCGGGAGTCAAACTTAAAGATAACGACATAGTCCCCTTACAACCCCTACTTACCAATAATGCCACACGTGGACACATAATAATACCCATACTAAAATGTCAAGTTGAACCCCATGTGTCAACGTCGGTTATCTACATAAAGCTTCTGCTGACTCTAAGCTTACTAATAATCTTTCCCGGATAAGTTTCACCTTATCCACAACCCGCTGAATCAAGTCTAGACCAAATAACTGAACCTCGCCTATGTCGAACCATCCAACCGGCGATCTACACTTTCTTACATACAAGGCCTCATACAGGGCCATCTGAATACTGGAAGGGTATACATTATCGTCGTAACACAAAAAGAGGCAATTAACCCTCCCGGCTATTTCTGAAATCAAGAACACAGGCCCGCAACCTATCCTCAAGTGCCTGGATAGTACGCTCTGCCTGTCCGTCGGTCTGAGGGTGTAATGCAACACTGAGACTCACATGTGTCCCTAAAACCCTTCTGAAAAACCTCCAGAAGTTATCTGCAATCGAGCTCATCTGTCTGACATCATAAACGTAGGAACCCCGTGCAGTCTCACAATCCCTCTGCTATAAAAGCTAGCACTAACCTCAGCCAGGTAAGTGGTCCTAACCGAAAGAACACGGCTGGTTTCGTCAGCCTATTTGCCATGACCCCCACGGAGTCGCACTTCCTCTGAGTACGATGCCACCCTGTAACAAGATCCATTTTAATTACCTCCCATGTCTCGGGGTCTAAATCGCCTGTAATAGCCCACTGGGTTTCTGGTGTTCAACCATGACCTGCTACTAATTCGGATATTAAGCAACAACTCTGCTACGTCCCTTTTCCGATCATCTTAACCATACATACATCTGAGGTCACGACACAACTTAGTCGACCCCGAACAATTTGAGTAATAAGCACTGTATGCCTCCCCTAAAACCTGTTGACTAGTCCTGCAGCACCGGGTACACATAATCTATCCTCAAATCACAGCATCTCATCCGGTGCTACTCAAACAGGCTCTTCTCTTCTCGGAGAGCCGTATCTCGATACCGTATCATAACTAGATCCTCATATTGTCGCCTCTTTACCTCTTCAACAACGGAAGACTCGGAAACCTCTCGGATCTAAACTTCATTAACCTTGGAAACAAATAATCGAACCCCTCGGCTCGGTAGCTGATGAATCTCACGGACCACGTCCAGTCTATCTGGCTGCCCATCTGGCATACTACCCTTATATCCATGACTCGGAGTATCTGTAACCGTCTTGGCTTTCCCCGGATGGTATAGGATATCAATATCACAATCGTTGAATAACTCTAACCACCGTCGCTGTCGCAAATTCTACTGCCACAGTCTGCCGATATACCGGAGGCTCTTGTGGTCTGTACAATTATCCATATGAAGTCTATATATACGTCATGCCTCCAAATCTTCAAGGCATAATTTAACTGCCGCCAACTCTAAATCGGAAGTGGCGTAATTTCCTTTTCTGCTTCACTAACTACCGGGAAAACATAGGCTCTATCCTTATCGGGTTGCGTCAGCACACAACCTAGCCCAACACCCAACGTGCTATCATAATAACCTAACCCTCTAGTCTATCAGGAGGAATTAGAACTGTAGTCGAGTCAACTTATCTTCCAATAACTGGAAGCCTTTCTCATTCCTGCGAAATATTCGGGTATCCTTAATCTCACTTATGGTTCATGTTTCTCTTTCTCTGTTGCAACCAAACTTGGTCACTAAACTTATACTTAATTCCTTTGCTTGCCTCATGGCTAAGACTTACTGTCAATCATAATTTAGGGGAGAGGTTTCCTTGATCTCGTCAAGTAACAATCCTATTACTCTCTCCCAGCTCGTAGAGATAATTGCCAGGTGTTACCACATTTCCTCGAAATGTTCTTACTTCCCATTATTTACTATTGGTCTTTACACTAGCCTCGGGTAGTCATATCTCGTGCAACTTACATAACCATAGTCGTATCCTCCTTTATCATTCTGGCCATATCCTTACCTTAGGCTTATTATTAGCAAACATATTTCTATCTTGATTCATAATCGTACAGTTTCATACATGCGTACAACCTGCATTTATATCTTTACGATACTTCCTCGGCCAATTCGTACGTCGTTCTTAATTACCCCAACACAACAC
The DNA here is from genome assembly GCA_029844215.1 of Przewalskia tangutica. Classification (NCBI taxonomy): domain Eukaryota; kingdom Viridiplantae; phylum Streptophyta; class Magnoliopsida; order Solanales; family Solanaceae; genus Przewalskia; species Przewalskia tangutica. Next base: position 90,010,710 of record CM056719.1, read on the forward strand.
TTTTCCCACGGTTATCTACAACTGTAACCTATGGCATGATGATACCGAAGACCCTACCAGTCTCATATCCTGCGTCTAACAACATGGGTACACATAACCCCATGTCGTAAAAGCGTCGCTTACGTGGGGGAGAGAACTTATCTCCCTTTCTTAAACTTTCCTTGGAGTCACTACCCTAATCACAGGGTCCTCTTGCGGTCCAGTAATTGTCTAATCATCACACACCGCCTTTAAGTTTGTGTAGATTTTCCAACCTACCAAAGATGCCCTCAGCTTTCCGCTGGCAGCACTCGTAATTATTTTATTCTTTCCTTGCACATTTTCCTGAAATTATCCGGAAGGTCGTGGCCCTGACCGCCACACCAAGCCAACTCCAAGGGCACTTAACATAAATTCCTTCAAATTCAATTATTACTTACTTTCTGCGTCAATTTACCTCAAATGAACAAGTCACACAGACTTATAAAAAAACAATGATGTCAAAGAAGGAAGGATAATGCACTAGTTACTACCACTTCTCTTCCTTTACACTGGATAATCAGCTTACCAGAAAATTAGAATCGAGCCAATCTCTCTCTGCGGTCAACGTTGGCATAACAAGAGGCCAACTAGCCCGTACTCATAATGACCTCGATGTCTGTCATAACAGCTCTTCTAGGTCTGCTAGGGTCCAACGACTGTATTGTTACCGGCAACTATTATCTACCCACTCAGCTACCACCCAACACTCACGGGTGTAGTTACCTCGAAAGGTTCTCATAGATTCAGACTTTGTTTCTTTACACTTGGTTGCTCTCTTTTTCACTGGTCGTACTCTTTCCGTACTCCCAAACTTATTCTAGCGTACTTATATAAATTCCATACTAATTTTGGCCTCCACTCTTTGGAGTTACTAAATTAAACAATATAAGGCCCATTCCGGCTCTCACAACCTGGTTCCGGTGGAATGCGTCCACGAACCCGTAAAATGATTAACTAAACTTGGGCCTTGCACCCTCGTGACCCTGTCACGTAGCGGGACTACTACCAACTGATCCCATTTCATTTCAAGCTATGGGGCGACCCTTAATAGGTCCCCAACCCGACTCGGCGTCGTATTTAACTCTTTTCCTTGGTCTGTCTTAACTTTTTACTACCCGAGAAGGCCTTATATACCTAAGGTCTCAGTGGTTATCACATTCTTAGGCTCGCAATTTCCATGTTCCATGCCTACCTTATCAGTCCCCCCGTAAACGGATACAAAACTTATCGTAATACCATAATCGTGTTGTCTTGACCACAACAACCATACAGATCTCACCCGTATCATTCTCGAAATCCTACTACGTAGCTCAATCTATTAACATAGTCTTCCATTAATTCCCTTAATAATAACTTCTTAAGGGTCCATTTCCTTCTCAGACAGCTCATCATTTCCTAATTATCTCAAATTAGTACGTAAAACCTTGATGAGAATTCATTAAACTGTTTCATACCTTCCCGGTATTTATTTAGTCCTTACCAAATCCTGATAATCTAAAATCATTCTAGGCAACACGCGTCTGACCCTCATACATAAATCCATATAGTTGTATGTCACAATACCAACTACAAACATTACCAACCTGGATACGCAATCCACATAATCTTTCTGGTCATCGCCTTTCGTAGCTATGACAATCATAACTTGTTAGGGAGACGACCCAACCATACAGCTCTATCGCACGATCTTAGAGTGAGAAGAATGGAAACCAATCATAAATGTCCTGCAGCCTCCTGATTATAGATGTGGTGCACAACACACCGATAATCAAGACTCTACTAGACACGGTCTGTAGACACATTCAGGACGAACTGCTCTGATACCACTTTTGTCACGACCGACCCGGGCATGGCTCGTGCCCTACAGGCACCCCTTCGATACATCGAGAATAGCGGAACATACACAACTTATAAAATGCTTAAAAGTAAAATAACAACAAATTTGCCGATAAGGCCACCTTCCGTAAACTATACATAATAAAGCAAGACATTTTTTCTTTACAACCCAATCCACAAATGTGACTACGGACCTTAAGAATAACAACTCGTGGGGACGGGGCCCGCCATACCCCGAATGTACAACAACCGACAATACCGTGGATAAGCCTCGAATAAAGGAGCTTCTCAACGGTGAACAGTGATCCTAAGAGCGAGGATCAGCCATGTACTACTGCGGCGTGAACGCACCGAGGAGGTCGATCTAACATGTACCAAATATGTGGCGAAATCTTTGTAATGAAATCATAAGTCTATAATAAAGCTGAGACAGTATGATAACTCAATTAACGATTACGATTGCCTTACTAACAATGAGAGTAATCAAAATTATACTTACAACATAAAAATAGGAAGCTCGCGATCAAAGCAGGACCACCCGCCCGCAGTATCATTAAGCAATCCTACTCCTGGGACTATTTCACCCGCAAAGGTCGTGTGGACCCGCATGAGGTATTCCTCGCATAGGCTGTACCCGCCCGCATGAGACTATTTTACCCGCATAAGCCCATAAGGACTCGCATGAGGTATTCCTCGCATCGTGGGTAGCAAATCCACAAAACAGGTGGTATAACGATCTTGGGGATTTACCCCTCATTTATACTCTTACCCTGAAGCAGGTGGTTTAACGATCTTGGGGGTTTTCCCCTCAGATATACTCTTACCCTGAAGAAGGTGGTATAACGATCTTGGGGATTTACCCCTCAGATATACTATTACCCTATCTCAACCGGCCATCATACATAACATAAGCCCTACCGACTTATCATACATAACATAAGCACTACCGGCTTATCGTACAATAAGTAAGCAAGTTAAGAAATCCCCCTAACTTCTTATTAGTCTTATTCATATACACTCTCATTTTAGTTTACTTAAGGCACTAACATGTCATTATAAATCCGGGAGTTTAACCCAAAGTACTACGTACTTCTATTCTTTTAAAATGACTCATTTTCATATAAAACTTCCAAGATACTAATAATCGTAGTATCAAGTCATAACTACATTTTTAGACAAGTCACAATACCTTTTTAGAAAATACATTTTCGGGCTTCTAAATCAAGTGACTTTTTCCTTTTAAAACCTTAAGCAATTGATGCATTTAAATCAATTTGCCTTTCGTTATTTCAAGTCATTTAACATACTTAAATTACTTAGAGTAAACCACTCTTTTTAACTTTCCATAAAGATATTATAACCAACTCCCCATAAAGCCGTTATACTAGCTTTATACATTAGCAACTTACATACTTCTTTATAACCAAGAGACTTAAACTTTCCAACAAAACAAGTATCAATAATACTTTCAACATACTTAAAGTCTCTTAACTTTTGAAAACCAAGATATCCTTAATATTTAAACAAGTGAGTTAATTCCCTAACTCAATCAACTTGGACATTCTTAAAATAGGCCAAGGATATCAAATGGAACTAGATTGTCAAAATCTTGTACGTCTACCGTACTATACATTTACAACTTATTCATGCTCAAGAGATAAGAAAGTTCCACATACCTCTTCGGGTCAATCCACTTGCCAAGTACAATGTCCCGCACGTATTATGTCAACCTATAATGACCATAATACGTCTATTAACATCTTACTTCAAACGTAGAATATTATAAGTGTAAAGTCTCTAAATTCTACGGAAAATCGGACATCACCTCCTTTGTTTCTACTTACTTTGCCACCTTTTTCAAGGCCGAATTCAATAACCAAACACGCCACATTTAAGGCCCAATCAATGCAATTAACAATAGGGGATTACACGCCTACTAGACGTGTAAAATTCCGCCCCACAAAAGATACCAAACTAATACAAACTACTAGTCCAATTCGGCCATATTGAGTACAATAACACCAATTCTTATCCAATTGTCATTTCAATCCAAGTTGTTAGCATAACATGATATCAAGTCGCAATCGATTATAACTACTATAATCTTCAATTATGTAACATGCGACGATTCTAATAAACGACCAAATTGTAATCCAACTTCACATGGCTTAAATGACATTTCGGATTTTAAGGCTACAATCAATCCATAATACTTATAAACTTCAACACATACTTCATGCTAGCAAACATGTAAAGCTAACAACAATATATATAATCTTGTAACACTTTTAAGAGACAAGATTATTACCTCAACGAATCTTAATCCAACTCCAAATCCGAAGTCGCTCCTTAGCAACTTAGAGCCTCTTCAAGACACTTCAATCCGCCACTTGAGACCCTTAGAACAACACCAACCAATTTCCTTCAATCTTCCAAACAAAACCTAGAAAAGCAACTAGGTTTTCACCTTGCGACTAATACGAAAACTATATTTTTCCGGGATTTTTCTATTGAGATACACTTACAATACACTCATGAACCTTGGTTTAAAGTGTGGAGCTAAATGAACAAGAAACAAAAAAATTTCTTTTCTTCCTTGAGTGAACCCGAGAGCAACTATGGGTGCTCTTGAAATTCTTGAATTTTTTTCTAAGTGTTGGACTTAGTCTTGCTACTAGTACTACTATATAGCACAATGGAGGGTCAAGATGTGCCCAAATGTGAGGCTTGGATGAGTTTCAATTAAATATCAAGACTTGTGGACCCTTTGACTTAGTCAATTTTCTCAAGCTCACTACTTGCAAGACTTGTCATCATAAGACTATGGTCAATGACCATTTTGGACATGTCCCATTTCATCCAAGGCAATCATAAGGGGTGGTGACACATGTCGCCCTCCCATTCGTCACAATATTCATTTTCCGACAATTTCATAATTCCGATAAATTTTTACTCGTCTCAAACCTTAACATTTTTGAGTTCTTACGTACGTTCTTATAAACATATCCTGAAATTCCGGGGTGTAACATAACCGACGTCGACACTTGGAGTTCAGGTTGACGTTTTAGTATAAGTATTGTTATGTGGCCAGGTGTGGCAAGTGTGATATTGGGTGTAGTCAAGAGACTATGCCAATATCCGTTTAGATGGGACTCTGAAAGAACATTCGGGGACGAATGTTTCTAAGGGGGGAAGAATGTTACACTCCGTAGTTCCAGGACATGTGTTTACAAGAATAGACGTGAGAGCACTAGACTTATAAAAAAAATTGAACGAAAGAAAGAATTACTTTCCAAAGGAAAAATCTTCCGAACCTCGGGAAGGAAAGTTGTTCGTTAATGAGAATTAGGTTCTCAAATTTGTTATTTAAGACTTTTAGAACTTATCGGAATTATGGAAGTTTATTTACAGAGTTGGATACGTGTGGCCCACCCGAGAAATTTTATGTTTTGTGGGGCCCACGAGGTTTCCAATATTTTGACCAATTATGAAAATTTCGGGAAACGAAATATTATGGACCAATGGGAGGGCAACACATGTCACCCTCCACATGATTCATCTTGGACGAAATATTGGCTAGTGTAGCAAATATTTGGCTTGATAAAATGGACCAAGTCAAAGGAAAGAGTGAGCTTGATATATTTGACCTCATCCTAACCTTCCATTTGGTTTAATCTCGGCCCTTGGTTGTGTTATATATTCATACTACTAGTGCAAGATGACTTCTACACTTAGAAAATAAATCAAGAACTTAGTGTTCAAGATGAGAGCTCTCGGGTTTGCACTTGGAAGAACAAGAAATTTTTTCGTTTGTGGTTCAATGATCCCAATACTTCAACCCAAGGTTCCTAAGGGTATTGCAAGGATATCTCAATAGAAATATCCCGGAAAAACTACGTTTTCACGTTAGTCGCAAGGTGAAAACCTAAGGTGTTCTTCAACTTTGAAGTTGGAAATTGAAGAGAAGTTGGTTATGAGCTTCTAAGGAGTGCTTGGAGCGGATTGGAACATAAAAAGATGAGCTAAAAGTTGCTAAGGATCGACTTGAAGTCTTGGATAATATTTGGGCTTATTTGAGGTATAAATCTCCATCTTACTATTGTAATTGAAGATTCCATGTTATAATAAGTTAGAAATGATCATGTGATATATATTATGAAGATTGATAAGTGTTATGGAATGTTGGAAGCCTAAAATCCGAAACTGGCATGATTTGCCTTTAAAATTGAAATTCAATTTAGTTATTAGTTTTAGTCGTCGCATGTTATATAAAGAGGAGATTATAGTTGTTAAAGTTGGTTGCGACTATATAACATGTTGGAACGACAATATGGATTGAACTAGAATTGGAATAGACTTTGCATTGTTGCTCATATTAGCCGAGAATGGCATTGACTATTGGACTGTTTTGTATATATTGTAGGGAAGAATTTTACACATATTGTAAGGCGTGTAATCCCCTTTGGTTAACTGATTGTTGAGCCTTAAATGTGGCATTTGGTTATTGATTTTCGGGCCTTGAAAAAGGTGGAAAAGTACGTAGAAACAAACGAGGTTCTGCCCGATTTTTCATAGAATTAAGAGTCCTTATACTTAGGAATATTCTACGTTGAAAGCTAGTAGTTGATGGACGTATTATGGTCATTATAGGTTGACATTCTACGTGCGGCGTATTCAACTTGACAAGTGGATTAAGTCGAAGAGGTATGTGGAAACTTTCTTATCTCTTGAGCATGAGTAGTTATAAATGTATAGTACGGTAGACGTACGAGATTTAAATGAATTCAGTTCATTTGATATACTTGACTTGTTTTATGAATGTCTAAGTTGGTTGAGTTAGAGAATTAACTCACTTGTTTTTAAAGGATAGCAATGCCTTGGTTTCAAAAGCATAAAGTTGGTTATAATAACTTTATGGAAAGTAAAAAGAATGGTTTATTCTAATAAGGTAAACAAAGATTCTTGGCTTGAAAATGTATAGAATACTGGATTTGGAAAGTATTGATTACTTGAACTATTCTAAAGTTAAGAAACTTGATTTCTAAAGTTAAGAGACTTGAAGTATTTTGAAAGTATAAGTGTCACACCCCGAACCCCGGGCCCGTGACTAGTGCCCTACCTGGGCACCCTTTTACTTAACTGACACAAGTAAACTGCAGAACTAAACAACACCTCATTTTTTTTAAAACCAACGTACATGCAAGGGCAAAGCCTACAAGGCTGCCACATAATGTACATAATAAAAGGGTACTACACTGTACATGAGTCCAATCCCACATATGAATACATACCTCTAAGAGTTATACTGAACTATGATGGGACAAGGCCCCGCCGTACCATGCATACAAAAGCACATCAAGGATCTATACCAAAATGATAAACCCACGAACAGATGGAGCTATCCAAAACTCGGCGGTCCTACACTATGAGATCACCAAACTACGTACCTAAACCTGCGGCATGAACGCAGCCCCCCGAAAGAGGTCAGTACGAAGAATGTACCAAGTATGTGAAACAGTAAGCATTGTAAAGGAGATCACACAGTTCACATATAATACAGGAGACATGTATGATGGCCAAACTACAGTATATAATACATAAACAATCATGTCAAATCAGGGACGCATGCCCTCAAAGTCATTACTCAAATATAACCATGGGTCTCACGCCCATAACATCAATCATGCCCGTGGAATCCTTTCTCACTGTCGGCAGTCCATGATATAATATAACAACAATAAGCACACTGAACCTTGCAAACATGAGAGTAATGCAATCCTTTTTACCTTTTTAGTTATACTTTTAACAATGAGACCAACTGTTCAACTTTAAGTCATACACACACTGCACCCTTTCATTAATGAAATCACTACCGTTTCAAAACATGAAGGTTGTGCCAGTGCTAGGGTCAACCACCCTCTGTGTTATAATGCAACCTATCATAGGACTATTTCACCCGCAAGGGACTATTTCACCGCTTAGGTCATGTGGACCCGCAATGAGTCATCGGTACACTATACTCGCATCACAGATAGCTAATCTATGGCTTATATATACATATCCCGAAAATTTAACCCGCCCGAGTCAAATACCGACCCGCCGTGAGTGTGTACCACTCACCCCCATGGGGAGCTACCCCATGGTATCCTTGAAACAGGTTGCCGGCCCTTTATGGAGGGACGCGAAGATGTGGAAATATGACACTTGCACGAATGTCTATATGAGCAACCCATATACTCAAATCAAGTTTCTTAACTTTCAAAATACTTCAATTCTCTTAATCTTTAGAAATCAAGTTTCTTAGCTTTCAAAGTACTTCAAGTCTCTTAACTTTAAATCATGTCATTTCTCCTCTTTTTAAATCAATTAAGTAAATCACTCATTTGACTCCCTAAAGTCATTATAACAACCTTTAGGTTTTGGAACTAAGGCACTAGCCAAAAGATTTGGAAACCACTTCCTTTTCAAGACTCTATGTACTTCAAGTAAAATACTTTCACTTTTGAAAATCCAAACTTCATTAAGGTAATGGATTTTAACAACTTCCAATTTAAACATCCAAAGTACAATCAAGGAAGTATATATAACAACTTCTATATTAGGCAATCCAAGTACAATCAAGGAGTGGATCATTTAAGGAGTAAGACTTACTTACTTTACCATAAGGAATCATGCTAGAAGAAGAGGAGATGGTTCACACACCTTTTCGGCTTAATCCACAAGCTAAGTCGAATACGCCGCACGTAGAATTGTCAACCTATAATGGACACAACACGACTATCAACTTCTAGTTTCTAACGTAGAATAATACTAAGTATACGGTCTCTTATTCTACGGAAAATTGGGCAGCACCTCCTTTGTTTCTACATACTTTTCCACCTTTTTCAATGCCCGATAATCAATAACCAACATGCCACATTTAAGGCTCAATACATTATCCAATCAAAGGGGATTACACGCCTAACAATACGTGTAAAATTCTGCCCCACAATCAATACCAAGTAACTTCAATATTCAAAGCCATTCTCGGCTAACATGTACAACGACACAAGTCATTTCCAATTATTTTTCAATCCAAGTTCTTAGGTCTAACATGTAATATAGTCATAAACAACATTAACAACTATAATTCCTTCTTTATATAACATGTGACGACTCAAACTAATAATCAAATTGAATTGTAATCTTAAGGGCTAAACATGCTAGTTTCGGATTAGGGTTCCAATAGCCAATACACTTATCAAACTTCATAATATATACCTCATGCTTGCTAATATCCATAGCTACAACAATAAGTAGTCTTAATTACTAAAACGACAAAATTGATACCTTTATAAGCCCTTATAATTTCCAAGATTCAAAGTCGCTCCTTAGCAATTCTTAGCTCCTTTACTTTACGCTCCAATCCACTATTTGAAGCCTTTAGAAGTTCACAACAAACTTCTCTTCCATTTCCAATCCAAAACTATGAAAACGACTTAGGTTTTCGCCTTGCGACTAACGTGAAAACGTCATTTTTCTGAGATCTTTCTATTGAGATATCCTTACAATACTCTTAGGGACCTTGGGTTAAAGTCTTGTGAATAAAGAACCAAAATTACAAAAAAAATTGTGTGGGAAAAGTGCTATACCCGAGAGCACATTCAAGCACAAGAACAATGTCTTGAAATTTTCTAAGTGTTGGAGACTTGGTTTTGCTACTAGTGTGTATATATAAAACAATGGAGGGCTTAGATCACAACACTTGTGTGTCTTGGATGGAGGAGATTAATATTAAGCCAAGTGGACAAGTTGACTTGGTCAATTATCTCAAGCTTGCAAGACTTGATCTTCTACCTTGGTCAATGACCATAATAACCTTGTCTAATTTCGTCCAAGACCATTGGGGGGGGGGTGCCACGTGTCTCCCTCCCATTCGTCCATAAAATTTCGTAACCCTCGTGGGCCCCACAAAACGTAAAATTCCTCGGGTGGGCCCCACGTGACCAAATCCGTAAAAATAAATTTCCATAATGTTAATAAGTTCCATACTCTTCAAATAATTCATTTTGAGGATCCAATTCTCATCAACAAACATTTTTCCTTTCCGACGTTCGGAAGATTTTCCGTCGGAAAAACAATTCTTTCTTTCGTACCAATTTTTCAAGTCTTGTGTTCCTTACGTACATTCTCTTAAATATGTCCTTGAATTTACGGGGTGTAACAATAAGTCTCTTGGTTATAAAAAGAATGTAATTGTCTAAAACATAAAGAGTTATAACGGCTTTATGAGAAGTTAGTTATAACGGCTTTATGGAAAGTTAAGAGAATGTCTACTTGATTTATAGGAACGAGTTGCCTAGGTTGTGAAAGTAGAAGTTACTTGGTTTTAAAGCCTTGAAATGTATTCTAAGGGTATAGTGACTTGTTTTGAAAAGTAGACAAGCCTTGATACTACGGGTGTTAGTATCTTGGGGATTTTATATAAGAATGAGTCATTTTTAAAAGGAAAAAGGTACATAGTACTTTGGGTTAAATTCCCGAATTTTATAATGACATGTTAGTGCCTTAAGTAAACTAAAATGAGAGTGTATATAAATAAGGCTAATAAGAAGTTAGGGGATTTCTTAACTTGTTTATGTTATCTATGATAAGCCGGTGGTGCTTATGTTATGTATAATAAGACGGTGGTTCTTATGATATGTATGATAGTCGGTTGCGCTAGGTTATGTTACTCTTGCGGGGTAAACCCCCGGGTTACTACTTATTCCATGGATTTGCTACCCATGATGCGAGTGCGGCGTTTGTACTCATTGCGGGCCCACCGGGCCCATGCGGGTGAAATAGTCCTATGAGGGTGAAATAGTCCCATGCGAGGCGGATGACCTCATTGCGGGTCCACAGGACCTATGCGGGTGAAATAGTCCCAGGAGTAGGATTGCTTAATGATACTGCAGGCGGGTGGCCCTACTTTGATCATGAGCCTCCTATTTTTATATAGTAAAGTATACTCTTGATTACTCTCATTGTTAGTAAGACACAGTGTACTGTTATTTGAGTTATCATACATGTCTCCAGCTTTATTTTAGACTTTATGATTTCATTTCAGTACTTTTAGTTTTACATACTTGGTACATCTATTGTATTGACCCCCTTTCCTTGGGGGCTGCATTCATGCCGCAGGTAGGGGTGAGCAGGTGGTGGATACTCATTCTTATGATCACTGATCAGTTGTTAGAAGCTCAATTTCTCCGAAGGTTTGTCTTTTGGTACGGTTTTCCTGATGTTGTAGATTTATGTACATTCAGGGGTATGGCGTGGACCTGTCCCATCACAGTTGTTATTCTTAGAGGTCTGTAGTCATATCTTGTGGATTGTGTTGTAAGAACAAGAGGTAACTGTTTTATTTTTTTGGATTACGTATATTTCACGGAAGGTGGCCTTATCGGCTAGCCTGTTGATATTTTTACTGTCTAAGTATCTTATGAGTTTATGTATGTTCCGCTGCTATTCTCTGATGTATACCTATAGGGGTGCCCAGGTAGGGCACCAGTCGCGGGCCCAGGATCGGGTCGTGACAATATGTGTATTATGTCATATAGGAAGAGTATGATACTTTTATTAAGCTTGTAGTATCTTGGCATGGCTTGGCCTTCTTATATCTTTTATTTGGTTTTTAATGGGCTATAATAAAGTATAGATAGGGTATGGTTGTATTCTTTCATTACGTGATAAGATTAAGTATAGCACCCCGACATTCGAGGACGAATATTTCTAAAGGGGAGATGATGCAACACCTCATATTTCCGGGTATTGATTGGAGCACATATACGGAAAGTTTATGTTGTACTCACATATACTAATAAGGAGATCGGTATATAAAGGGAAGTGATACCGAAATAATTTTGGAACGACTGGGATTAATGATAACAATTGTCTATCCCCAAAGGGGCTACGAATTAATGTCATATTACAAAAATTATGACAATGAGTATACGAATGTCTTATGAGTTTTTAGGATCTAAATGAAGTGGAATTTAGAATTAATTATGTGTATACTTGATAAATATTACGGAAGGAGGTCTATTAGTAATTAAGGGTGCATGTTGGAACGTGTACGTAGGGGCTTGGATTTGAGTTCTTAAGTGACTAAGTTTTCCATAATTAATAGACGGGGGACCGAATGATGGGCAATCATTACTTCCCACGTTGGGCGTGCCTCAATTACATTTTTATATTGGAAATGTACAACTTGGTCTTGGGAATCTCCTGGAAGACAAAAGAATGATTCAGCAAATTTCCAATTTCATTTACTTCTCCAACTAGGCAAATAGTGAATCATTATCCATCCCTTTTCTTTTGCAATAAAATAGAAACAGACTCATTTATTTTCCCAGATTGAAAATATACGAGAGCCTAAAAGAAACAACCAGTAACGTGTACTTCTTCATTTCAACGAGAACTTTATTCAGTTCGTGTATTTGGAAGAAAAACTACTCATTATCTTTCTTTTGTTCGGTGATATACTCAGTCAAAATTCTTATATTGGGTTTATCCACATATTAAGTGGTCACGGTAGTCTGGCCGAAATCTGTCTAGAAATTTTCAGTTTTGGAGACAAACTATTTGAAAGAAAAACATGTAAGTAAGACGAGTTTAAGCTTGTAAGGATGCATGCATATCATTGAAAGTTGAAGAAATGGTGAAAATGGTGCACATTGGAGCAGTGGGTGTCGACGCAATTTAGGGACTATTTTGGCTTAAGTTAAGGTAATAATTTTTCTTTTTATAGAGTATTTGAAAGTTAAATAATCTTTTAATTAAGAGATAAGAGGAATTGGAAATAAGAGAATGCATGTAATTACCTATTGGAGTTGTTTTACCGCTTTGTGGTTGATTGTTGTTATTGTTGTTATCATCACTAATTGCATGTTAAATCTTGAAGGAAATCTTGATATTTAAAGTAGTAGTTGTTTACATGCAAGTATTGAAGTATGAATTGGATTTTAAGAAGTTAGAGAAGAACTATGGTATTATGTCTTGAAGTCGTGGCACCCCTGAAATTATTGGACATTGTTGTGATGTATTATGATGACGTATATGGAGTATTCAGGATTGTTTTTATTATATTTAAGTTTCTTGTTATTAGTATTGTTGGATTTGTTTGTAAGTTGTGGATGTGCACATAAATAGGGAAAGTGCTGCCCGAATTTTTGTAGAAAAGAGAGTCGTCATTCGATATAAAGTATGCTAGTAATCATAGAATTGACAGACGTATTACCATTATTATATGTTGAAGTACTAGGCGAGACGTATTATAATATTGAGTTGGTTAGTTCGACTAAAAGGTATGTGAAATTCTTCCTTCCTTTTTTGGCATGATTTATATAAATGAACGTACGGTGGACGCACATGATTTCTACACAGTCTAACTCCTAAAAATATTCGTTATGAGAAGTGCCTTTGATATTTACAGTAAAAGCTCATTTTAATGATTTCATTGAGAGTCAAATGATGATTTAAATTGCACATGGTTACTTATGATATCTACTCGTACAAAGTATTACTATTCCACTTCACCGAGTCCCGGGTCGGCAATGTTCGTGCGCAGATCCTTGCATTTGTTCATCGAGTCCCTCACTAGAGGGCCGACAATATTTATATATATGATGATTCCGTAGACATGTATCCATGATGCGGGAACAGATACCCATGACAGTATATGATGATTCCATGGACATGTATCCATGATGCGGGTACAAGTTGTCACGACCCGACCCCTGGCCGCGACTGGTGCCCTACCTGGGCACCCTTCCAAACATACAACACCAAAACAACTGCGGAAAATAAGTAACACATTTTTTTTCTTTTCCAAGGCAAAGCCGATAAGACTGCCATAATATAAATCACCCCAAAAAGGGCTTACACTATCCAAAAAAATGTAATTACAACTCTAACCAGTCCAGCCCACATGTGAATACAGACCTCTAAGATTTGAACACATACTATGACGGGACAAGGCCCCGCCGTACCCCTGAATATACATAGCCATGACAACTCCGGAACATTGGAGTCATCTCAAAATGCTGAACCAGGATCCTAAGCTCGCGGATCCACAATCGTAATACCTAAACTGCAGACATGAACTTCGGCCCCGAAGAATCGATCTAACAGTGCGAATATGGAGCAGAAATAAAATCTGATGCAGATCATAACTGTACAAAAGAATGACAGGGGCAAGTATAAAAAGTACATACCAGATCCTGCCGTGTCATTACCACTTATGAACTTAATCGTACCTTATTATCTTTTCCCATTTTTCAATAAAAGTTATAGTCACCTTCTTACGTACATACTTAGGAGAAGTCATTAAGTTCATTACCATATAACTTACTTATCTTTCATAACATAGTCCGGCCCTTTATGGAGGGACGCATATACTACCTGGCCCTATCTGGGACGCGATCAAGTCACACAAATATCAAAGCGTGCCCGTGGAATCCCCCATCACTGCCGACAGCTATAAGTGTAAAATATAACCATGTGACGCGCCCGTGGCATCCCACCTCATCGTACGACACATACACAATACATATATATATCTCCTGCCCGTGGAATCTCACATCACTGCCGACAGCTATAAGTGTAACATATACAACACACACACATATATATATATATAACGTGGCCGCATGCCCCTGAATCCCTTATCGTATAAGCATGGCCATAACGTGCCCTCGACATCCCTCATCGTAGGTGCAGGTCTTCATGGGGAGCTAGCCCATGGAGTAATAATATAACATGCCCCCGGAATCCCTCATCGTGGGTACATGTCTTCATGGGGAGCTAGCCCATGGAGTAATAATCGTACATAGCATGGTCGCATGCCCCGGAATCCCTCATCGTATAAGCATGGTCATGGGTAATAAAACAAATCTGGGAATCTAACCCGCCTCCTGGTCACATGCCCCGGAATCCCACATCGTATAAGCATGTCCAAGAATCAATCATAATGGAAGCATACCCGTGGAATCCCACATCACTGTCGGTACGTCCAAGCAAACTTACAATAAGACAGCCGACCCTCCAACTGAGAGTCACGACAACGTAAACATATAATACTTGCACTCAAAGCTATCACAAGCAAACATAGGCAAGTTCATTAAACCTTTAGACTTCCATTTTATAAACTCATGGCACTTTCGTTTCACACATAGAAATCCGGGAATTTAACCCAAAGTACTACGCACCTCTACTCCTTTAAAATGACTCTTTTCCAAAAAAAACTTCCAAGATACTAATAACCGTAGTATCAAGTCATACTTACTTTTCAAGACAAGTCACAATACCTTTTTTAGAAATACAATTTTAGGCTTCTAAATCACGTGACTTTTTTCTTTAAAACCTTAAGCAATTGGTACCTTTAAAACAATTTGCCCTTCTTTATTTCAAGTCATTTCTTTGCTTACATTACTGAAGAAAACCATTCTTTTAATCTTCCATAAAGTTGTTATAATCAACTTCCCATAAAGCCGTTATAACTCTTTATGTTTTAGACAAATTCATTCCTTTTATAACCAAGAGACTTATACTTTCAAATCAAATCACATAGCTTTCAAAATACTTCAAGTCTCTTAACTTTTAAGAAAACAAGTTTCTTAACTTTAGAAATCAAGTCTTTCCAAATCAAGTATTCTATACTTGTAAATCAATTCATTTCTTCCTTTAAGAATCAAGTCCCATAACTTGAAAAATAAAGTCCCTTAACTCCTAAGAATTTGAGATCCATAGTCTTAAAACTTCATACGTAAATTCTTATAAGTTAAGTAACATATACATTGGTGCGTTGTGAATAAGTTAAACTTATTTATAACGATCTTATTCAAGTAGCCATGATCTAGAAAATGTAATACAATTTTGTCTTATCTTAGTTTTTATGCAGATGGAGAATTCTACTCATTTTAACATAATTGATTGTCATTACATTTTCCTTTATTAACGCTGCAGTGGCTTGTTCGATACTTATTCTCATTTGTGCCGTAACTTAACCAAGTCAACTTGGCTCCAAATACCTCCTAACGACTCTTACCAACATCCCCCATAAGACTTGGTAAGAACTTAGGATAACTTAGACGTAACCCTTACGTAGAGTAAATCAACATACATATTTCTTAACTTCTAAGAGTAGAAGCAATCATGAAATAATACCACATGTATATTCCATACATAAAATCATGTCAAAAGAAGGAAGAGGTTCACATACCTCGCGACGATTATCGACAAATAGCAAAATGCTCCAAAGTACTTCAACCTTGATAGCTATTCCATCCTTCAAGTAGAATACGCTATACTTAGTACTTCAACCAAAAATGGTCATAATACGTCCATTAAACCTCTAGCTTCAAACGTAGAATATTCTAAGTACAAGGTCACTAAATTCTACGGAAAATCGGGCAGCACTTCCTTTGTTTCTACATACTTTGCCACCTTTTTCAAGGCCGAATTCAATAACCAAACGCCACATTTAAGGCTCAAATCAATTCGGCAATTACAAAGGGGATTACACGCCTTACAATACGTGTAAAATTCCGCCCCACAACAATACAAAACAATCCAATAATTTCCATGCCATTCTCGGCTAAAAGGTGCTACAACAAAAAGTCTTCCAATTCTTTTCCAATCCAAGTTCTTGGGTCAACATGTTATATAGTCAAGAACAACTTCAACAACTACAATTTCCTTCTTTATATAACATATGACAACTTAACTAGTAACCAACTTGAATTAAAATCTTAAGGGCTAACATACTAGTTTTCGGATTAGGGTTCCAACAATCAATACACTTATCAAACTTCATACTAAATACCTCATGCTTGCTAATATCCATAGCTACAACAATAAGTAATCTTAATTACTAAAACGACAAGAATTATACCTTTACAAGCCCTTAATCTTTCCAAGATTCAAAGTCGCTCCTTAGCAATTCTTAGCTCTTTTCCTTATGTTCCAATCCGCTCCAAGCACTCCTTAGAAGCCTATGAAGAACCCATATTCAAGTCCCAACTTCAAAGTTGAAGAACCCCTTAAGTTTCCGCCTTGCGACTAACGTGAAAACGCCGTTTTTCCGAAATCTTTCTATTGAGATATCCTTACAATACCCTTAGAGACCTTGAGTTTAAGTCTTGTGAATAATGATCCACATTTGCAAAAAATTTCTCTCAAGAAAACACCTTGGCCGAGAGCTTCTTTGAACACACACAAAGTTTCTAAATTTTTCTAAGTGTTAAATGAGCTAGTCTTGCACTAGTATGATATATATAACACATTGGAGGGTCTATATTACAACACATGTTAAAATTGGATGAATGGGATCAAGCCAAATGGCTCTTGACTTAGTCAACAATGTCAAGCTCTACTTGCAAGACTTAGTCTTCTATCATGGTCAATGACCATAATTCCCTAGCATAAATTCGTCCAAGACCATTAGGGGTGCCACGTGTCGCCCTCCCATTCGTCCATAAAATTCTGTAACCCTCGTGGGCCCCACAAAACGTAAAATTCCTCGGGTGGGCCCCACACGACCAAATCCGTAAAATAAATTTTCATAATGAAAATACATTCCATAATCCTCAATTAATGCATTTTGAGAATCCAATTCCCCTCAACGGACATTTTTCCTTTCCGACGTTCGGAAGATTTTTCGTCGGAAAAACAATTCTTCCTTTCGTACCCTTTTCAAGTCTTGAGTTCCTTACGTACATTCTCTTAAACATGTCCTGGAGTTACGGGGTGTAACACAAGTACCCATGACAGTATATAGATATGATGATTCCACCGAGTCCCTTACTAAAGGGCCGACAATGTATATAGATATGATGAATCCACTGAGTCCCTCTCTATAGGGCCGACAATGTATATAGACATGATGATTCTATGGACTGGCATCCCTGATTTTGATATGACTCTCATTTTTATAAGGCACATTTGACTATCTTTTTATAAGGCACAGTTGACTCTCATTTCTATAAGGCACGGTTGACTCTCATTTGTATATGACACAGTTGAAATGGTAAATTGATAATTATACTTGTCTCCTGATATCCTTTGTCCATTTATGATCTTTCTTACAGTACTTCATGGTTTACATACTTAGTACATTATTTCGTACTGACCCCCTTTTCCCGGGTGGCTGCGTTCATGCCCGCAGATACATATATTCAATCCGGTGATCCTCAAGCTTAAGATTCCTGCTTAGCTGTCTTTTTTGGGAGCTCCATTATTCTGGAGTTAGTCATGTTGGTACAAATTCTCTATTATAGACCTATGCATATGTAGGGGTACGACGGGGCCTTGTCCCGTCATATTTTGTTATCGTATTCTTAGAGGTATGTAGACAGTTGTGGGTTGTACGTGTGTGGATTATATCATGTTTTAGTCAGCTGTATTGTTGTACTTCATTTTCTTTTATGGGGATGCTCCCGTATATAGTGGCAGCCTTGTCGGCTCGCCTATTTGTTATATTGACTAGTTGTGACTCTCTCGGGAGACAGGTTCATTCGTGTGCAAAAGCAGCCTTGACGGGTTGCCTATTCTGACATGTGTTATTATTGCAGCGTTATGCTGCTGAATTTCATTTTGTCCTTAGTGTCAGTCTGATTATACGTGACAGATTAGTATAATGACGTCCAATTAGGGCGTCGGGTCACGGCCCGTCGGGTCGGGTCGGGTCGTGACAACTATCATATCATGCATCATTAAGAATTAGGATTCAATGGAATTATGTATGTCCGCCATACATTCATTTTATACGAATCATACCAAAAGAAGAAAGGATAGTTTCACATACCTTATTGTCGAACTAACCAACTCTATAATTATTGTTCGTCTCGATTAGCACCTCGAACTACAATAGTAGCAATATGTCCGTCAACTCTATGATTTCTAACGTAAGTAATATCGAATGGCGACTCTCTTTCCTATAAAAATTCGGGCATCACTTCCCTTATTTATATGCACATCCACAACTTACAAACAAAGCCAACAATACCAATAACCAAGCACAATTTCAGGATATAACAAAATCAGTACATATACCATATCTACACCATAGTTATGATTACTACACATATTCCTCTTGTTAATTCGTCCCTTAATCCATATTAAAACAACCTTTAAAAATAGTCCATCAATTCTAGAAACAACAACAAGAGTGCAAGTTTTATAGTTTGCAACATAACACATTTCTACACTTTAATTCCTTTAAGACATGTATTAGTAATTATCACAACGTATATACATGTTCATAGCTCATAATTCCAGCATATAATACAATCAAAACAACCCCTAATACATCACAACAATACCACAGTTTCATACATGTCTCGGCCACACAACATAATTCCCTAACTCTTCTCTTAACTCCTTACAATCCAATTCATATTTCAACACTTCCATATAACTAATTACAACTTTAATTATCAAGATCTCTTTTCAATTTCAACATTCAATTAGTGACAATAATAACAACATAACAATCAAAGTCAATGTATATCAAAATAGTCCCCAAAATCGGTAATAGCCATTCCATTCGGCTCAACAACAATCACATTCAATCTCTTATTTCTAATTCTTCTTTAACATGAGTTTATCCCTTAACTACAACATCATTTAATTTTCCAAATACTCTATAAAAAGAAGAATTCTTACCTTAATGTTTAGCCCAAAACAGTCCCTAAATCGACACCACTGCTCCATTTTATTTTGCACCATTTTTCACCATTTCTTCAACTTATAATGACATGCATGTATTCTACAAGTTTAATTCATCTTACTTACATGTTTTTCTTCCAAATTTGGTTCATCTTCAACTGACATTTCTTGGCTAAAAATCGATCCAGTGACTGTGACCTACTGTTTGGAGTGTTACTTGGCTTAGAACTTGTAGAAGAACTTAATCTAGCAAGAAAGGAAATAAAAAGCTTCAATTTGGCTATGGAGAGGGGTGTGGTTTCTGTTACGCCCCGTAATTCAAGGACATGTATAAGAGAATAGACGCGAGAACACAAGACTTGAAAAATTGGTACGAAAGAAAGAATTATTTTTCCGAAGGAAAATCTTCCGAATGTCGGAAAGGAAAAATGTTCGTTGATGAGAATTAGATTCTCAAAATTCATTATTTGAGCAGTATAGAGTTTATTATCATTATGGAAATTTATTTTTATGGATTTGGTCACGTAGGGCCCACCCGAGGAATTTTACGTTTTGTGGGGCCCACGAGGGTTACGAAATTTTATGGACGAATGGGAGGGCAACACGTGTCTCCCCCCCCCCCACATGGGCTTGCTCAAAATTGGACCATGGTTAATGGTCAAGTGACCAAGGTTAGTAGTCAAGTGGATGATCAAGTCTTGACAAACCTATCTTGAGATAATTGACCAAGTCAATGAGCCACTTGTCTAGATATTTAATCTCCTTCATCCTATCCACACAAGTGTTATTATCTTGACCCTCCATTGTATTATATATACACACTAGTAGAAAGACAAGTCTTCAACACTTAGAAAAAAATTAGAGAACATTGGGCTAGCTTATGGTGCTCTCGGGTTTGAGTATTCCCACACAATTTTTTTTGCAATTGTGGTTCATTATTCACAAGACTTTAACCCAAGGTCCCTAAGGGTATTGTAAGGATATCTCAATAGAAAGATCTCGGAAAAATGACGTTTTCACGTTAGTCGCAAGGCGAAAACCTAAGTCGTTTTCATAAGTTTTGATTGGAAATGGAAGAGAAGTTGTTTGTGAACTTCTAAGGGCTTCAAATAGAGGATTTTAGCATGAAGGAAAGGAGCTAAGAATTGCTAAGGAGCGACTTTGAATCTTGGAATTTATTAGGGCTATATCAAGGTAACAATCTTGTCGTTTTAGTAATTAAAGATTACTTATTGTTGGAGTTATGGATATTAGCCAGCATGAGGTATATATTATGAAGTTTGATAAGTGTTATGGATATTGGAACCACTAATCCGAAACTAGCATGTTTAGCCTTTGAGATTACAATTCAATTTGGTTATTAGTTTAGTCGTCGCATGTTATATAAAGAAGGAATTGTAGTTGTTAAAGTTGGTTATGACTATATAACATGTTAGACCTAACAACTTGGATTGAAAAAGAATTGGAAAGGACTTTGTGTTGTTGTACATGTTAGCCGAGAATGACTTTGGATATTTAACTACTTGATATTAATTGTGGGGAAGAATTTTACACGTATTGTAAGGCGTGTAATCCCCTTTGATTGACTGATGTATTGAGCCTTAAATGTGGCATGTTGGTTATTGATTTTCGGGCATTGAAAAAGGTGGAAAAGTACGTAGAAACAAATGAGGTGCTGCCCAATTTTCCGTAGAATAAGAGATTGTATACTTAGTATCATTCTACGTTAGAAACTAGAAGTTGATAGTCGTGTTGTGTCCATTATAGGTTGACAATTCTACGTGCGGCATATTCGACTTAGCTTGTGGATTAAGTCTAAAAGGTATGTGAACCATCTCCTTTGCTTCTAGCATGATTCCTTATGATAAAGAAAGTAAATCCTACTCCTTAAATGATCCACTCAATGATTGTACTTGGATTGCCTAATATAGAAGTTGTTATATATACTTCCTTGATTGTACTTTGGATGTTTAAATTGGAAGTTGTTATAATCCATTTCCCTAATGAAGTTTGGATTTTCAAAAGTGAAAGTGTTTTACTTGAAGTACTTAGAGTCTTAAAAAGGAAATGGTTCCTAATCTTTTGGATAGTGCCTTAGTTCCAAAACCTAAAGGTTGTTATAACGACTTTAGGGGAGTCAAAGGAGTGATTTACTTAATTGATTTAAAAGAGGAGAAATGACATGATTTAAAGAGAAGTAACTTGTTTTAAAGGTGTGAGTTACTTGAGATTTAAAAGTATAAGCTACTTGATTTCTAAAGTTAAGAGACTTGATTTCTAAAGTTAAGAAACTTGATTTCTAAAGTTAAGAGACTTGAAGTATTTCGAAAGTTATGTAACTTGATTTGAAAGTATACGATACTTGGTTTTAAAAGTATAAGTCTCTTGGTTATAAAAAGAATGAATTTGTCTAGAAACCATAAAGAGTTATAACGACTTTATGGGAAGTTAGTTATAACGGCTTTATGGAAGGTTAGGAGAGTTGTCTATTTTGATTGATAGGCATGAGTTGCCTAGATTGTGAAAATTGAAGTTGGTTTCAAAGCCTTGAAATGAATTTCTAAAGGTGTAGTAACTTATTTTGAAAAATAGACATGCCTTGATACTACGGGTGTTAGTATCTTGTGGTTTTATATAAAAAAAAGTCTTTTGAAAAGAATGGACGTACGTAGTACTTTGGCTTGTTTAAATGAGAATTATTCTATTTGTGCCTTGATAGTACTTTGGCTTGCTTAAATAAGAATTACTCTTGGTTTGTGTAAAAAAAAAAGAAGGCATGGTAATTGTCTTGGTTTATGTAAAAAGGAAAGGCATGTAATTGTCTTGGTTTGTGTAAAGGCATGGTATTGTCTTGGTTTATGTAAAAAGGAAAGGCTTGGTGTTGTCTTGGTTTGCTAAAATGATGGTTATTCATTTTATAAATAAAGGTCAAGAATGGTTTGCTTGCATATGGGTTGCTCATATAGACATTCGTGCAAGTGTCATATTTCCACATCTCCGTGTCCCTCCATAAAGGGCCGACAACTTGGTTCAAGAGATATCATAGGGTAGCTCCCCATGGTGGTGAGTGGTACACACTCACGGTGAGTCGGATAGACTCGGGCGGGTTAAATTCCTGGGATATATAAGCCATGGATTAGCTATCTGTGATGCTAGTATCATGTACCAATGACTCATTGCGGGTCCACATGACATATGCGGGTGAAATAGTCCCTTGCGGGTGAAATAGTCCTATGATAGGTTGCATTATAACACAGATGGTGGTTGACCCTGGCACTGGCACGACATTCATGTTTTGAAACGGTAGTGATTTCATTAATGAAAGGGTGCAGTGTGTTTATGACTTAAAGTGGAATAATTGGTCTCATTGTTAAAAACATACTTAAAAAGGTAAAAATGATTGCATTACTCTCATGATTGCAAGGTTCAGTGTGCTTATTGATGTTATATTATATCATGGACTGCCGGCAGTGAGGAAGGATTCCACGGGCATGCTTGATATTATGGGCGTGAGACCCATGATTATATTTGAGTAATGACTTTGAGGGCATGCGTCCCTGATTTGACATGACTGCTATGTATTGTGTACTGTAGTTTGGCTATCATACATGTCTCCTGTTTTGTGAAATATTATGATTTCATTCTGATATTTTGATTTCACATACTTGGTACATTCTTCGTGACCTCGCTTTGAAAGCTGCGTTCATCTGCGAGTTTAGGTGTGATTTGGTGATCTGCATATGTAGGACCCTTGCTCAGAGTTTTTGGAAGCTCCATTTGTTCAGGAGTTTATCATTTTGGTATAGATCCTTCAGTATAGGCTTTTGTAAATGTGTAGTACGGTAGACGTACGAGTTTTTGACGAATCTAGTCCATTTGATATCCTTGGTTTATCTTAAGAATGTTCAAGTTGGTTGAGTTAGGGAATTAACTCACTTGTTTAAAAATATTAAGGATATCTTGGTTTTTAAAAGTTAAGAGACTTTAAGTATGTTGAAAGTATTTTTGATACTTGTTTTGTTGGAAGTTTAAGTCTCTTGGTTATAAAGAAGAATGTAAGTATCTAAGGTATAAAGCTAGTATAACGACTTTATGGGAAGTTGGTTATAATAGCTTTATGGAAAGTTAAAAAGAGTGGTTTACTCTAAGTAATATAAGTATGATAAATGACTTGAAATAATGAAAGGCAAATTGATTTAAAGGCATCAATTGCTTAAGGTTTTTAAAAGAAAGAAGTCACTTGATTTATAAGCCTGAAAATGTATTTCTAAAAGGTATTGTGACTTGTATTAAAATGTAGTTATGACTTGATACTACGGTTATTAGTATCTTGGAAGTTTTGTATGAAAAAAAGTCATTTTTAAAAGAGTAGAAGTACGTAGTACTTTGGGTTAAGTTCCCGGATTTTTATAATAACATGTTAGTGCCTTAAGTAAACTAAAATGAGAGTGTATATGAACAAGACTAATAAGAAGTTAGGGGATTTCTTAACTTGCTTATGTATTGTATGATAAGCCGGTAGTGCTTATGTTATGTATGATAAGCCGGTAGTGCTTATGTTATGTATGATAGACGGTTGTGCTAGTGATATATTATGCATTCACGGGTCATTCCGGGTTTGTAGCATTTGCATATTAGTGGATTTGCTACCATGATGCGAGAATACCTCATGCAGTGCGAAAGGGCTTATGCGGGTGAAATAGTCCCTTGCGGGCAGGCCAGTCCTATCGAGAAATACCTCATGCGGGTCTACCACGACCTATGCGGCGGATCTGATGCATCGAGGAATACCTCATGCGGGTCCATACGACGCTTGCGGTGAAATAGTCCCGAGAAGGATTGCTTGATGATCTGCGCGGGTGGCCTGCTTTAATCATGAGCCTCTATTTTTATGCGATGAAGTATACTCTTGTTTACTCTCATTGTTAGTAAGGCCACGATGTCTTTGTTATATGAGTTATCATACATGTCTCGATTTTATTTTAGACTTATGATTTCATTCTGATGCTTTGGTTCACATATTTGGTACATGTTGTCGACCTCCTTGGTGGTTGCGTTCATGCGCGGTGAAGTCTGAGTTGCTGATCACGAGATGAAATATTTTGGACCAACGAGAGGGTGACACTTGTCACCCTCGAGTGAGCGATAAAGGCTTGCCTTGCACGTTTTTGTGCTAAGTTTTTGGTCAGGAGTTGGTAGGATATTTGTGTAGTAGATGGATAAGGACACTTGCCTAAATCTCCACCTTACACTTGCCTACCACTTGGCTTCATCTTGGCCTTTGAAAGCCTATAAATACCCACTAAGTTGAAGAAGTTCTTCATCCACAAATTATCTTCCAAGTCTCAAAATCCCCTTTCTCCTTAAGAGCTCTCGTCCAAAGCTCTCTTTCCCACCCCTCCAAAAGAGCCTGGCCAAAACACCTCTCCTCCCTTCCTTGTAGTCTCGGCAAACCTCCCCTCTCTTGGAAGCCCTAGCGAAACACTACCCCTCTTGGTAGAAATACTCTCAAGGGTTGTTAATATCCCCAAAAATACCTTAGTCAATCCCTTGTAGTATTTCCAAAGTTACCTCTATACTTAGAGTCAGGAAAATACTACTATACTTCCTTTAGCCACTAAACGAAACCACAGGAGAAACTTCATTGTTGGTTGAAGTTGTAAGTAGAAGTTGTGTAGAAACTTCTAAGGGTTTCTTGGAGCGGATTGGAGCGTTGATTAGAGCTAATCCTTGCTCGGGATCGACATTTATACTTGGATAATATTGGGCTTATAGAGGTAAATAATCTTATCCTTCTTGTAATTGGAGAATACATCGTAGAAGTATAGAAATAAGTATAAAACACATAGAAGGATATTAAAGAAGAGAATTGAACGTAATTACAATTGAAGGATAATACTGAAGAGTATTGAATCAAATCACATGAAGTTTAATAAAGAAGAATTGAATCTGTACTTACATGGATTTGTATTTACAGTAGACTTGTGTAGCTTGACGGGTAAGGAAGTGCTGCCCAAATTTCTGTAGAATAAAGAACCCTCTGCTTAGAATAGTCTACAGAGTAGTCTAGACATTGATAGACGTACCTGACTATTATAGGTTGATTCTCTGCGCGACATATTCGACTTGGCGGTGGATTTCGTAGGATGTATGTGATTCTTCCTATACTCTTAAGCATGATATTTTAAAATATATATATAGTACGGTGAAGCGTCGTGTGTTAACTGGACGTAGTTTTACGGCAATGTCTTTTGACTTAAGCCTGAATAATAAGAATCTTGAAGTCTTTCAAAAGAATTATAAATCATTTTTGAAAGAAGAAGAATATTTGTTTTTTTAAAAACAAAAAGCTTAAGAGTTATACTAGCTTTATGGGAAGTTAGGTATAACGACTTAAGAAAGATAAAAGGAACAGTTTACTTATGTGTTTATGAAAGGCTTGTATTGATTCTGGAAAGTATAATAAGATGGTGTGTCGAGTAGATATATTGTGATGCTATGTGTGTTAGTATCTTGTAAACGTTTGTGTAAAAAGGTTATTCTTATTGTGCTTATGTTGTTTAACGATAAGCTGTTATGTTAGTATTATATCACTCACCTCTTGACATGATACCGGAGGTTAAGCTGCCCTCCGATGCGGGGTATAGCTCAGGCAGTCTGTGTGACTATGATTCGAGAATACCTCATGCGGGTCCCGGGGCCTATGCGGAGCTACGAGAGTTCCAGGTTAGTGTGCGGTCCTTGTGGCCATGCGGTCTATGTGGCCATGCGGACTACGAGTCCAGGACGATGCCGAGGAGTAGCTACCCTCGATGCGGGGAATACCTCATGCGGGCCTACGTGAGTCGCCTATGCGGACTGCGGGAGTCCAGGATTAGGAATACTTAATGATACTATGGGCGATTGGCCTTGCTTCGATCATTCGCAGCCTAGAAAGAGACATTCTGATTTACCTCTTATTGCTCTTGTTTGTGATGTGGCACTATGCGATTACCTTGTTTGTTTAAATACATATTTGTAAAACCGGTTTTAAAATGATATGATTTCATTTAAGTACTTTCTGATTTCACATACTTGGTACTGTCTTGACCTCCTTCGGGCTGCGTTCATGCCGCGGTAAGGAAAGCAGTGCTAGATCCGCATCCTTAGGATCTTTTGCTTTGATGTCGGGAGCTCCATCTTCTCCGAGGCTCGACTTTTGGGTATGATCTCCCCGTTGTTGTAGATAGTTGTACATTCAGGTATGGCGGGCCCTGTCGCCATAGTTGTTATCTTCTTAGAAGTGCAGAGTCTATTATGCGGTTGGGATGTATCGCGATTTTGGTTTATATATATATATGCGAAAGAGACATTTTCTCGAGATAAAGCGTGTCTCATTTACAATTGTTTCATGTCTTGTTTTTATATTCGTGATTTTCTCGATGTATGACTACTTGGGTGCGGGTAAGGCACGATCCACGGGCCGGGCGGTCGTGACAAAAGTGGTATCGAGCGATTAATCCTCGGAAAGTGTCTGAGACCGTATCTAGTAGAGTCTTGATTATCGGTGTGTTGTGCACCACACCTATAATCGTGAGGCTATAAGATATTTAGGATTGGTTTCCATTCTTCTCACTCGAGATCGTGCCTTAGAGGCGTGTTATAAGTTGGACCCCTAACGTATTCCTTTCGTATGATTATGCCTCCACGTAAGGCAACCGGGCACAGAAGGGCAAAGCGTGATGGAGTGCTAGTAGGACACCGAGTCACGAGGCTCGAGCCCGATCTATACCCGAGGCGGCGAGTTCCATGACCCCGCCCCAGCGAGACCACGATGCCGCGCCTCGCATCCCGCGGCACAGGGCGAGAGTTAAGTACAAGGAGATAACTTGATTATTGGCGAGATTGTGGCGAACATGAGGATAAATTTGGATGCACGATGCAGTTCAGCGATACATGGTTCACGAGATCGAGATAGTTTGAGGCTACGGATTTTCGAGTTGTAGCCGCTAGAGTTCTACGGTCGAGGCACGAGATGATCGCGAGGAGTTCATCCATCGATTCTGAGAGGATCATCATGCGGGTGATCAAGGCTTCAGAGACCGAGTCCGTGATCTTCGATTCACATAGGCTGCGTGATACCGCAGTCGATTGGTTTGTTTCGTGGGAGTTATCCCGGGGAGAGCACGCGTCCCCAGCTACTTGGGACGAGTTCTCGGAGGCCTTTCTCACCCACTTCTTGCCTCGCGGATGAGGAGGCACGGGCGACATATTTTTGTTCTTGAGACAGAGGGCCGCGATTAGGAGTACAACGCCGTTGAGTTCTATTCGTTGGCTCGATATGTCCACTGCGTTGGTAGCGATATGGAGGGCGAGTGCATCGCTACGTCACGGGCTAGATGATTATATGGCGAGTCTTGTGCGGTGTGGCTCTTGGTAGGCATGGACATTACCGCGTGCGAGCTCATGCACGGATGCGAGGCGTAGAGGCGACGGGTTGTGAGCGGCGAGAAGAAGGCCAGGAAGGCATGGTCTTTTGGTAGCTATCGGGGTGGACGGCCTCAGCAGCAGTATAGATTTGCACCACAACCAGCTCAGAGCACTCCTACACCGTCCTCAGGACAACCAGGATATTCGAGGCGGACGGGGCCGGGACTTGAGCGTCGAGTAGCAGAGTGCTAGCCGATCGAGACCACCCCGCCGGTGTGGCGTCGGTAGATCCATTACGGGAATTGTAGTGCTGCTCAGAGAGTTTATTCTGATTGCGGCGATCGGGTCACTTTTGAGCACTGTCAGACCAAGGCGTATGAGAGGTAGGAGTCGGCTACAAGGTCTTTCGGGTCTTCTTCATCTCTGATTACTCGCCGGGCGAGGTACTCGAGGGCGGCAGTCGCGGCGAGGTCGTGGTGCGGGTCGATTCTAGCGGTCCTCGAACGCGTATATGCCTTGTCCGGTAGGCGGGACGGGAGGCCTCGCTGATGTCGTCACGGTACTTTATCGGTTCGTGTTGTGGCGTGTATGCCTTGTTAGATCGGGTTCTACTCTGTCCTATATATCTCCCTTGGCTAGTAGGATGAGGATAGAGCACGAGTCCATAGACCACTTTCGAGGTAGCTACGCGATGGGTGATTCGGTGGTAGCTCGGCGGGTATATAGGGCTTGTCCGGTGACCTTATCACGATCGTCGGACCAGCCGACTTGATAGAGCTGGACATGAATGATTCGACGTGATCATGGGCATGGATTGGCTAGCTTCTTGCTATGCCAATGTAGGCTGCGAGAGAGAGTGGTACGGTTCGATTTCTGAGGGCCGGTTATTGAGTGGGAGGAACACCGTGTCGTAGGGGTAGATTTATTTCTTACCTCGAGGCTAGGAAGATGGTGCGAGAAGGGTATATCTACCATCTCGTTGGTGTTTGATCACGAGGCTTGGTGCGATTTTCATCGATTCCGATGGTCGGGAGTTCCCAGGCGTGTTTCGAACGACCTCCGGGTATCCTCACGAGAGGAGATAGAGTTTTTGTATCGATGTCTTTGCGGACACTCGGCTATTTCCATTCCGCCATACAGTGGCACTGCCGAGTTGAGAGAGTTGAAGGACCGGTGAGAGATTTCTTTGGAGAAGGGCTTCATCGAGCCTAGTGTTTCTCCCCGGGAAGCGCGTATTGTTCGTGAAGAAGAAGGGCGGGGCCAAGCGCGTGTGTTGATTCTGACGGTGAACAAGGTGACCATTAAACGAATACCCGCTTCCGGGATTGATGATTTGTTCGATCAGTTGCAGGGTGCGAGATGTTTTTCCAAGATTGATATGCGATCGGCCTATCATCAGGTGCGAGTCAGAGAGTCGGACATCCTAGATCGCATTCGGACGACGCACTATGAGTTTAGGGTTATGTCGTTCGGTTTGACCAATGCTCGTGGTATTCATGGATTTGATGAACCGAGTGTTCAAGCCATTTTGAACACGTTTGTGATAGTGTTCATCGATGACATCTTGGTTTATTCGCTCGAGCGGGGAAGCGTGCGAGCATTTGAGGCGATCTTTGAGTTCTCCAGACCAGCCATTATGCGCCAAGTTTTGAAGTGTGAGTTCGGTTGACTTGGTGGCTTTTCTTGGGCATATTGTGGGGCTAATGATATTCGGTGGATCGACCAAGATCGGCGATCAGAGTTGGCCTCGACTCTTACTCCGGCAGTGCGCGATTTTCAGGCCTCGGCCCGGTTATTATCGGCGGTTCGTGGAGAAGTTTGCTTCTATCTGCACCATTGACTAGGTGACTCGGAAGGAAGCTAAGTTTGATGGGTGATGCTTGTGGCGGGGTTTCGATTCTTTGAAGGAGGCGACGACCGCCCCGTTCTTACTCTTCCGGAGGTCGAGACGGTTATGTTGTGTATTGTGATCGTCGAGCGTTGGGCTCGGATGTGTGTTGATCTGGTGGGTAAGGTTATAGCGTCGCATCCGGCGACAAAAAAAGCATGAGAGGAACTACCCCCATGATTTGGAGTTAGCGGTGATTCACGCCTTGAAGATCCGAGGCACTATTTGTACGGGGTTCATGTGGATATTTATACGCACCACAAGAGCCTCGGTATATCTTCGGCAGGAGTGAACTTACGGCGAGACGGTGGTTAGAGTTGCTTAAGGATTATGATGTCGATATCTGTACCACAGGAAGGCCAATGTTGTGGCGGATGCCGCAGTCGTAGGTCGATGGGTAGCCTATCGGATGTGCAAGGAGAGGAGGCATGGTTCGCGATTTGCATCGATTAGCGAGCCTTGGTGTCCGTTTGATTGATTACGATAGCGGTGGGGTTCGAGTTCGAGAGGTTGCGAGTCTTCCATCGTCGAGAGGTGAAGAGGCACGATTTGAGGATCCGGTTTTGTGATGCATCGTGATACGACTCTTCGTGAGGAAGGGTCCTTTTGAGGTAGCACGATGGGGTGCTAAGGTTCGGCGTGTTTGTGTTCCGGATATTGCGGGACTTGGCAAAGAGTTCTAGGGAAGCACCGCGGCGCGGCGTTACTCATCCATCCGGTCGACAAAGATGTACCACGACCTCGGATCGTGTATTGGTGGGATGGCTTGAAGAGGGCGTTGCGAGTTTGTGGCTCGATGCGTGTTGTCGGCGGTGAAGGTAGAGCACGAGGCACGGTGGTTTGTTCTGACGATAGAGATCGGCGTGGAAGTGGGAGGTGATCAACATGGACTTTATCACGGGATTACCTCGCACTCGGAGGAAGCATGATTCTATCCGGGTTATCGTCGACAGTGTGAAATCAGCCCACTTTCTTTCGTCGGGCGACTTTTCGGTGAGGATTATGCGGACTTTACATCAGAGATCGTCGATGCATGGAGTCCCTATTTCTATCATATCGTGAGAGCCGATTTACGGCTAACTTCGGAGTCTTTCCGAAAGGGTTTAGGGGCGAGTGAGCACAGTCTTGCATTCCATCCTCGCATGCAGACGGACAGGCGGCGCACTATCGCACTGCGAGGATATCTGCGAGCTTTGTGTTATTGACTTGAGGTAGCCGGGAGGATCATTTGCCTCTAGTTGAGTTTGCGTATAATAATAGCTACCACTCCGGTATTCGGATGGCGCCTTATGAGGCTTTGTATGAGAGGAAGTGCGGATCGCGATAAGGCTGGTTTGATAATGGCGAGTGCGATTAGTGGGACCTGATTTGGTGCGTGACGATGGATAAGGTGAAGCTTATCCGAGGCGGTTATTATTTCGAGTCGGCCGAAGTCATATCACGAGATCATCGCCGTCGGCATCCGGAGTTCGAGTTGATGATTGGGTTTTCTGAAGGTGTCACCCATGAAGGGTGTGATGAGGTTCGAGAAGAAGGGAAACTTCGGCCCAGTACATTGGGCCCTATCAGTTGTCCGCGAGGTAGGCAAGGTTGCCTACGAGTTGGATCTGCCGTCCGATCCGGAGGCGGTGCATCCGGTGTTTCATGTTTCTATCTTTGAGGAGATGTATCGGGGATCCATCTAGAGTGCACCGATTGACGATGTCCAGTGTGGGGGTTATCGTATGAGGAGATTCCCATAGCGATGTCGATCGTCGGGTTAGGCGTCTGCGGACGAGGCGTGGCCGTCAGGTCTTGTGGCGGAACGAGCTCGAGGAGGAGATGGCGTGGGAAGCGAGAGGAGGACATGAGGCGAAGTATCTCACCTATTCCCACACCTCCGTGTAACTCACTTTCCTACTTGTAAATTTTCATTGTCATATTTGCTTAAGTGTTGTATTGTGGCCATGTGTGGCAAACTGTTTAAGTTATGAAGAACCTTATCGTTAACTGTCTTGGGAAGGAACATTCGGGACGAATGTTTCTAAGGAGGAGAATGTTATACCAGTATTTCAGTATGCGTAGGCGTGCGTCAAAAGTTTAGCCTTAGTTAGGCATAGGGGGGACGAAAAATTGTGCACACCTATCAAAAAAATCGTTTTCCGACGAAACGTTTTCCAAACTTTGCGTAGGGAAAATTCCGGCTATGTCATTTATTATTTTTGCGGATTTTTCCGAGAGATGAAATATTTTGGACCAACGAGAGGGTGACACTTGTCACCCTCAAGTGGACGGCAAAGGGCTTGCCTTGGCACGTTTTTTGTGCTAAGTTTTTGGTCAAGGAGTTGGTAGGATATTTGTGTAGTAGATGGATAAGGACACTTGCCTAAATCTCCACCTTACACTTGCCTACCACTTGGCTTCATCTTGGCCCTTGAAAGCCCTATAAATAGCCCCCCCCCCCTAAGTTGAAGAAGTTCTTCATCCACAAATTATCTTCCAAGTCTCAAAATCCCCCTTTCTCCCTTAAGAGCTCTCGTCCAAAGCTCTCTTTCCCCCCCATCCAAAAGAGCCTGGCGAAACACCCTCTCCTCCCCTTCCTTGTAGTCTTGGCAAACCTCCCACCCTCTGGGAAGCCCTATCCGAAACTCTACCCCCACGCGAGGTAGAAATACTCTCCACTGGTTGTTACTATCCCCAAAATACCTTAGCCAATCCTTGTAGTATTTCCAAAGTTACCTCTATAATTAGAGTCAGGAAAATACTACTATACTTCCTTTAGCCACTAAACGAAACCACAGGAGAAACTTCATTGTTGGTTGAAGTTGTAAGTAGAAGTTGTGTAGAAACTTCTAAGGGTTTCTTGGAGCGGATTGGGCGTTGATTAGGAGCTAAACCTTGCTCGGGATCGACATTTATACTTGGATAATATTGGGCTTATAGAGGTAAATAATCTTATCATTCTATTGTAATTGGAGAATACATCGTAGAAGTATAGAAATAAGTATAAAACACATGAAGGATATTAAAGAAGAGAATTGAACGTAATTACCTTTGAAGGATAATCTGAGAGTATTGAATCAAATCACATCGTAAGTTTAATAAAGAAGAATTGAATCAGTACTTACATGGACCGTATTCTGATGAACTTGTGTAGCTTGACGGGTAGGGAAGTGCTGCCCAAATTTCCGTAGAATAAAGAACCCTCTGCTTAGAATAGTCTACAGAGTATTCTAGACATTGATAGACGTACCTGACTATTATAGGTTGATTCTCTGCGCGCGACATATTCGACTTGGCAGGTGGATTTCGCTGAGGAGGTATGTGATTCTTCCTATACTCTTAAGCATGATATTTTAAAATATATATATAGTACGGTAGACGTACGTGTGTTAACTGGACGTAGTTTTACGGCAATGTCTTTTGACTTAAGCCTGAATAATAAGAATCTTGAAGTCTTTCAAAAGAATTATAAATCATTTTTGAAAGAAGAAGAATATTTGTTTTTTTTAAAACAAAAAGCTTAAGAGTTATACTAGCTTTATGGGAAGTTAGGTATAACGACTTAAGAAAGATAAAAGGAACAATTTACTTATGTGTTTATGAAAGGCTTGTATTGATTCTGGAAAGTATAATAAGATGGTGTGTCGAGTAGATATATTGTGATGCTATGTGTGTTAGTATCTTGTAAACGTTTGTGTAAAGAGGTTATTCTTATTGTGCTTATTTTGTTTAACGATAAGCTGTTATGTTAGTATTATATCACTCACCTCTTGACATGATACCGGGGGTTAAGCTGCCCTCCGATGCGGGGTATAGCTCAGGCAGTCTGTGTGACTATGATTCGAGAATACCTCATGCGGGTCCCGGGGGCGTATGCGAGCTACGAGTTCGAGTTAGTGTGCGGTCCTTGTGGCCACGCGGTCTATATGGCCACGCGACTACGAGTCGGGGCGATGCCGGAGTAGCTACCCTCGATGCGGGAATACCTCACGCGGCCTACGTGAATGGCCTATTCTGTATGCGGGAGTCCAGGATTAGGCATGCTTAATGATACTATGGGCGATTGGCCTTGCTTCGATCATTCGCAGCCTAGAAAGAGACCTGTTACAGTTTATCTCTTATTTCTCTTGTTTGTGATGTGGCACTATGTGCGGTTACCTTGTTTGTTTCGTACATATTTGTAAAACTGGTTTTAAAATGATATGATTTCATTTAAGTACTTTACAGTTTCACATACTTGGTACCTGTTATACCGACCTCGCCGGGGCTGCGTTCATGCCGCAGGTAAGGGAAAGCAGGTGCTAGATCCGCATCCTTAGGATCTTTTGCTTTGGTGTCAGGAGCTCCATCTTCTCCGGAGGCTCGACTTTTGGGTATGATCTCCCTGTTGTTGTAGATAGTTGTACATTCAGGGTATGGCGGGGCCCTGTCCCGCCATAGTTGTTTATCTTCTTAGAGGTCTGTAGTCCTATTGTACAGTTGGGATGTAACTGCCAGATTTTGGTTTATATATATATATGCCGAAAGGCGACATTTTTCTCAGATAAAACTGTGTCTCATTTTACAACTGTTTCATGTCTTGTTTTTATATTCCGCTGATTTTCTCTGATGTATGACTACTTGGGTGCCCGGGTAAGGCACCAGTCATGGGCCCCGGAACGGGTCGTGACAGAGTACACATGAACACCAGGTCCCACCTGTGTCCTAAGAACCGTACGGGGAAAGTACGAAGGCATAGCTACCAGAACCAACCTGCATCATCCACTGACCGGGGCAAGTACGAAAGCCAACTACCAGATACCAAAGTCGTACCAACAATACTATATAACCATACCACGAAGCTGACACGGGGCAAGTACGAAGGACAACTACCAGATACCACCTGCGCCACGTAGCTGACGGGGGCAAGTACGAAGACCAACTATCAGATACCAAGGCCGTAATCACGAGACTTCGCCACAAAACTGAACGGGGAAAGTACGAAGGCTAACTACCAGATACCAAAGCCGAATCAGCCACGACCGGGGCAAGTACGAGAGCCAACTACCAGATACCAAGGCCGAATCAGTAAGACCTCATGGAGAGCTAGTCCATGGAACAACCATCCTAATGGAACCATACCCGTGGGCCACCCAACGTGTCACTAGGACCAAGGATATAACAAGATAACACTCCTAGTGGAAGCATACCCGTGGGCCACCCATCGTGTCAGTATGTCCAGAAGGAAATAACAAGATAACGCTTATAGTGGAAACATACCCGTGGGCCACCCATCGTGTCAGTATGTCCACCAATCAACCAGATAGTCGGCCCTCCATCGAGAGACTCCTAGAGTACGTAATCAAAACACTTGCACAACAAAGGCTATCACAACAAGCATAGGCAAGTTCAACGTACTCATAGACTTTCATTTTATTACAACAAATCCGAATTTTAACCCCAAGGTACTACGTACTTTAACTCATTAAAAAGATCCATTTCTTTCACAAAAAGTCACACGATACCCGTAGTATCAAAATAGAGTAACTATCTTTTTAAGTAAACCAAAACAATTTCCATACCTTCTTTTTAAACCAACTTAAGCCAAAACCATGCCTTTCTTTTAAACCAAACACTTCAAATTCCTCAAGTCTCTTTTCTTTTAGAAAACAAGTTCCTTACTTTGGAATTTAAGAAAAATCAATACTTGTTATTAATGATCTTATTAAAGCAACCATGATCTAGGAAATGTAATACAATTTTGTTTTATCTTAGCTTCTATGCAGATGGAGGATTCTACTTGTTTTAATATAATTAATTGTCATTACTTTTTCCTTTATTAACGCTGCAATGGCTTGTTCGATACTTATTCCCATTTCCGAAATCAATATAACATTATTCTTTAAAAAAAACCAAGTACTCATTACTCACGAATGAGGTTTCACAAAAAAAATTTAACACACTTAAGTCCTTAGCATTTCATATCAAGTCATTTATAAGTCAAGTCTCTTACCTTTTAAAATCAACAAACCATTATTTTACCTACATAAAGTCGTTATAACTAACTTCCCATAAAGCTATTATAACACTTTATGTTTTAAACCGACCAAATTCGTTTAGCACACGTACGTCTACCGTACTACATAGTTCACAACAATCATGCTAGAAAGGATAGGAAGAGGTTCACATACCTCGCGACGATTATCGACAATTAGCAAAAAGCTCCATAGTACTATACCCTTGCTAGCCTTTTCCACCCTCCAAGTAGAATACGCTACTCGTAGTACTTCCACCTAAAAAGGCCACAAAACGTCTATCAACTTCTATATCTCTTCGTAGAACATTTCTAAGTACAAGGTTCCATATTCTACGAAAAAATCGGCAGCATCTCCCCTCCTGTAACCACATATATCCTCCTCTATCAAGACCTGCTACCAAGCCAACAACTCCAAGGGGGGGGGGGGTTACACGTCTAACCGGACGTGTATAACTCTGCCCCACAATAATACTACAAGTCTACTGTAAATACAGTCCAATGTAAATACAGTTCAATTCTTAACAATATTCATTCTACATATAGTATACTCAACTATACATTACTACAACATGTAATCTCCAATTACAATAGGGGGATAAAGATCATTACCTCGATAAGCCCAAAATTATCCAAGATTTATAAGTCGATCCTGAGCAACGTTTAGCTCCAAATCCTTACGTTCCAACCCGCTACAAGCAACCCTTAGAAGCTCCTAACCAACTCCTCTTCAAGATCTAACTCCAAAAAGTGAAGAACACTTAGGCTCAAACTATGGCAAGTTTCGGCCAAGGCAAGGTTTTAAGGTTAGGGGTGTGAAATCTTTTCCAACTCTTGGTACACAATCTTCCTAACACCCTAAGGAAGAACACTTAAAAGTTTAAGAATTTTTGGACAACTTTAGCTCCACAAATCAGCCCATGGCCGAGAGCAGCTAGAAGGGAGGGAGTAATTTTTCAAGCTTTGGAAATAAACTAAGTGTTGGATGAATAAGTCTTGCACTCAAGGGGGGTATTTATAGAGAAATCAAGGGCTAGGATGTGAGAAAGTGTGTGGTGAGATGGGGGTACAAGTGTGTGTGCCACAAGCCACTTGTCTAAGCAAGACAAGTGGCTAGCCACATGGCAACTAAAATCGGCCACAAGGCCACATGGCAAGCCAATTCGGCTACATGCCACCTAAGGGGGTGACACGTGTTTCCCCCTACTCGTCCAAAATATTTCATCTCCCGAAAATATCCGAAATGCCAAAAATTTCGAAAACAAAGTGGGCCCCTCAAAATCGTAAACTTTCCCCGTGGGCCCCACGTGACCAAATCCGGAAATAAAATTCCATAATTCTAATATAATCCAGGAAGTCCAAATACCAAATCTGGGAATCCAATTCCCATTAACGAACCTTTTTCCTTCACAAAATCCGAAACGCTTCGCCGAAAAATCACATCTTTCTTCATTTCCAATATTCGCCGTATTCTCGCACGCACGCCCTCACATACATAACTCGGAACTACGGGTGTAACATTCTTCCTTAGAAACATTCGTCCCGAATGTTCCTTCTAAGTCTCCAAACGTACATGCGTCGGTATAGTCTCCACTACTATACTTACAAAACCAATTATGCCACACATGGCCATAATATAACCTACGCGCAAAACTCAAATCCAAGCCAATGAGGAATCACCTCTAACATCACAAAAATCCCCCCCCCCCCAAGGTCTAAAGGATACTCCCTTCACATCTTCACTTCACAAAAGAAATGGTCACTTCCGATCTCTTAACACCTGTTCACTTCTTTCCTTACTCGTCGTACCCTTCTCGTACATCCGAACTCTTTCTAGTACACATACCATACTCCAGTCATCGCTTCAGTTTCCAAAACCTTGGAGTCACTACCTCCAAACTTGGTCATCTTACTAGCCTCAAATTCCTTTAAGGCCATTCCCGGCCTTCACGATCCGATTCTGGTCGAACACATCCACGAACTCATACGATGGTTACCTAAACTTGGGCCTAGCACCCTCGTGACCCTACCACTTGGCGGGACCACCTCGAACTGACTCCACCTCATTCCCGACTGCGGGTTGACCCGCGATCTGGCCTCAACCCGACCCGCTATCGCGCCAAACTCTTGTTCCCCGATCCGGAACAATCTTACCTATTCAAGTCATGAAAGCTATCACTTCCCTCTCACACAAGTCATGGATTTATCACACTAATACACCCTATGTATATAATGCACTCCGACAAGGATCACCCACAAAATCTTTTACTCAAGACGACCTTACATCTAAGGTATCAACGTGTAATATTCTAAGGTTCACAATTTCCCTACTCCCCTTACTTACCTTTTACAACTAACCATGTTTTCTAAATCACAAATATACACAATGCTATCCGTACATAGCACTCAACATGTAATCATCTTAATACACATACTAGTTTCTAGAGGGTTAAGAATATACCTGTAACTACTGCTTCACTTTCCCTTTGCCGCGCTACCTCTGGTCGGACAATCCATCTCAAAATGGCCCTGTCGACCGCAAGTATAGCAATCTCCCAAACTAGTATGACACTCCCCCCTATGGAGTTTACCACAACGGCCACACTGAGATAAGGGTGGCCTCATCCGGCGAGCACTCCTACTCCCCTGAAAATCTGAAACTCGAGCTCGACCGCTCCCGAATACCTGACGCCTCAAGGCGCGAGGACCACTCAGATCGGGCGGAGGTGCATAACTAGATCACCGAGGCGGTCCGCCTCGAAGTTACCAAAGGACCTGCCGTCTTCGCCTCTTATGCTGATCTCGTCCCTACGTCGGTCTCTACGCTCCTCCATCCCCGTGCATAAGCTCAGATAT
Source organism: Przewalskia tangutica (assembly GCA_029844215.1). Taxonomy (NCBI): domain Eukaryota; kingdom Viridiplantae; phylum Streptophyta; class Magnoliopsida; order Solanales; family Solanaceae; genus Przewalskia; species Przewalskia tangutica. The sequence goes on from CM056719.1 coordinate 90,049,403, forward strand.
CGGCAATGTCCATGCCCGGCTGAAGAGCTACTCTGTGCAACCCTCCGCTAAATAATCATCGAGCCCTGTGACATAGCGGTGCACTCTATTGTCACGACCCGTTCCCGGGCCCGTGACTGGTGCCTTACCCGGGCACCCAAGTAGCCAAACATCAGAGTAACCAGCGGAATATAAAACCAAGACATGAAACAATAACGGTAAGAATAGTCTTAACCGAGAAAATGTCGCCTTTCGGCATATATGTATATTTCCCCAACAGTGAACAGTTACATCCCAAAACATGACAGGACTACAGACCTCTAAGGAAGTATAAACACTATGACGGGACAGGGCCCCGTCATACCCAAGAATGTACAAACATCTACAACACCAGAGAGAACCATACCAAAAGTCGAGCCTCCGGAGAAATGGAGCTCCTGACACCTGAATAGAGATCCTAAGAATGAGGATCTACCACCTGCTTCCCTTTACCTGCGGCATGAATGCAGCCCCCCGAAGGATATATATACATATATAAAACCATAACATTTTAAAAACCAATTCCCAAGTATGTATGAAAACAACCGAGTTAACTGCACATAGTGCCACATCACAAACAAGAGCAATAATAGATATACTGTAACAGGTCTTTTCTAGGCCGTGAATGATCGAAGCAAGGCCAATCTCCCATAGTATCATTATGCATGCCTAATCTCGACTCCGCGATCGCGCCAGGCCACTAGGCCCGCATGAGTTATTCCTCGCATCGAGGGTAGCTACTCCTCGGCATCGTCCTGGACTCTCGCAGCCCGCATGGCCACATAGACCGCATGAGGTATTCCTCGCACACCAACCTGGAACTCCCGTAGCTCCGCATAGGTCCCCTGGACCCGCATGAGGCATTCCTCGCATCGGGGGGCAGCTTAACCCCCGGTAACATGTCAAGAGGTGAGTGATACAATACTAACACAACGGCTTATCGTTAAACAACATAAGCACAATAATAATAACCTCTTTATACAATCATCACAAGAATCGAACACAACTACTAATCGTTGAACAATATAAGCATAACAAGAATAACCTCCTTACGTAAGCGTCACAAGATACTAACACACGAGGTATCATAACATGTCTATCAAACCAACTTACCATACCTTCAGACAATGTTTCAAGCATTTGATAAACAAATAATAAAAACGTTTTCTTATCTTTCTTAAGTCGTTATACCTAACTTCCCATAAAGCTAGTATAACCCTTAAGTTTTTTTTTGTAAAAACCCAGTATTACTTTTCTTCCGAAAATGATTCATAACTCTTTTGAAATATTCAAGATTCTTATTATTTAGAACTCTAGTCCAAAGATATCAAAGTAAAACCAAGTTCAGTTTAACACACGTACGTCTACCGTACTTAGAAAATATCATGCTCAAAGGGATAGGAAGAATCACATACCTCCTCGGCTAAGTCCACTTGCCAAGTCGAATATGTCGCGCGCAGGGTGTCAACCTATAATAGTCAAAACACGACTATTAACTTCTAGTTTTTCGTGGGATTCTTCTAAGTAAGGTTTCTCTTAGTCTACGGAAAATTGGGTAGCACTTCCCCCGTTTTTACTCAATTCTTCATTTTTAACAAAGCCCGATAACAGTAACCAACGTGGCGCAATAATTTCGATAAGTAAGGAAGGGGATAACACGCCCAAACGGTAACGTGGTTTACTATCTCGCCTTCATAATAACAATAAATAAAAGAAGGGGATTACACGCCCAAACGGTAACACGGTTTACTATCTCGCCTTCATAATAACAATAAATAAAAGAAGGGGATTAAACGCCCAAACGGTAATATGTCAACCTCGATACGTGGAGCAAACTTTACCCAAAATAAGGATTTGACCGAGAAATTCCAAAGGCTAAAGTCTCTGTAGCATTGCTTTGATTTTTTTCTAAACAAAAGAACATGAAAGGCTTAGAATGAAATGTTTAAAAATAAATTGTTGTATGTAGGGGCATGAAAGGTTTTTTAAAGTGGAATATTGAAGAACTTGCTGAATGTTTCACGTACGTTTTGTCTTAACCTTTTCTTTTCAAAACAAAGTGAACTGAAATGTATCCTCTTAGCTTTTTAAAAAAAAACGACTTAAAGGAGGAGTCTCATATTTCTCGTTTTGCTCCTATATATAGGACGTGAAGTATTTTGTAGACAAGCATTAAATTAAAGCTCATGATTATTCTTCCACTATCCTATTTAACCCCCCCCCCCCCTTAACTACCGCCACCTAATAAAATTTTAGCTAGTCAATTAGGTGATTTACTTAAAGGCTTACACGTAATTTAGCTAGTCAATTAGGTGATTTACTTAGAGGCTTACACGTAATGGCCCTATTATCCCCCCCCATTATTAATCAATCCCATAATTAATCAATTATATACATGGTTAATCTCTTGATCTCAATTCACTTAAATTCTAATATCTCATTATAAGACTTTCGTTTGCTCAATGTCATAATTCCTGCAATATGAAACTAGTCCATCACCTCTTGTCTACTTGCCCCACAAATATCTTGCAAGACTTTGACCACTTGCCTTGTCCAACATGCCCTTCCCAGGGGTGACACATGTCGCCCTCTTATTGGTCCAAAATATTTCATTCTTAACCTAATTAGGGCTTATACATTTATACGTATGTCCTCACATACATACTCTGGAATTACGGGGTATAATATTCTCCTCTCCTTAGAAACATTCGTCCCGAATGTTCCTTCTCAAAACAAGTACTGATATAGCTCCTCATAACTTAAACAGTTTGCAAATGCCATAATACAACACTTAAGTACATAAGGCAATTAAAATCAACAAGTAGGAAAGTGAGTTACCTGGAGGTATGGGGAATAAGTGAGGATACTTCTGCCTCAAGTCCCTCTCTGCTTCCCAGGTCATCTCCTCTCTGTTCTCGTTCCGCCATAAGACCTTGACGGAAGCCACATCCTTTGTCCGTAGTCGCCTAACCTGACGATCTAGTATCGCTATGAGAATCTCCTCATACGATAACCCCTATGTCACCTGGACATCATCAATCGGGTGCACTCTAGATGGATCCCCGATACATCTCCTCAGCATAGAAACATGAAAATCCGAATGCACTGCCTCCAGATCGGACGGCAGATCCAAATCATAGGCAACCTTGCCTACCCTACGGACAATCTGATAAGGCCCAATGTACCTTGGGCTGAGCTTCCCTTTCTTCCCGAATCTCATCACACCCTTCATGGGTGACACCTTCAGGAAAACCCAATCATCAACCTCGAACTCCAGATGTCGACGACGATGATCCGTGATACGACTTCGCCGACTCGAAGTCGAAGAATCGCTCTCGGATAAGCTTCACCTTATCCACCGCCTGCTGCACCAAGTCTGGTCCCACTAACTGTACCTCGCCCACATCAAACCAGCCTATCGGTGATCTGCACTTCCTCCCATATAAGGCCTCATAAGGCGCCATCTGGATACTGGAGTGGTAGCTGTTGTTATACGCAAACTCTACTAACGGCAGATGATCCTCCCAACTACCCCTGAAATCAATAACACAGGCTCGCAGCATATCCTCAAGTGTCTGGATAGTACGCTCCGCCTGTCCGTCGGTCTGTGGATGGAATGCAGTACTGAGGCTCACCTGCGTCCCTAATCCCTTCTGGAAAGACCTCCAGAAGTTAGCCGTAAACTGAGCTCCTCTGTCCGATATAATGGAAATAGGGACCCCATGTAGTCTCACGATCTCTCGGATGTAAAGTCTGGCGTAATCCTCGGCCGAAAAAGTCATCCTGACGGGAAGAAAGTGGGCTGATTTCGTCAGCCTGTCGACGATAACCCAGATAGAATCATGTTTCCTCTGAGTGCGAGGTAATCCTGTAATGAAGTCCATGTTGATCACCTCCCACTTCCATGTCGGAATCTCTATAGCCTGCAACAACCCACCAGGCCTCTGGTGCTCTACCTTGACCTGCTGACAACTCGGGCACTGAGCAACAAACTCTGCAACGTCCCTCTTCAGGCCATCCCACCAATACACAGATCTGAGGTCGTGGTACATCTTTGTCGACCCCGGATGGATAGAGTAACGCGCGCTGTGTGCTTCCCCTAGAACCTGCTGCCGCAGTCTTGCAATATCTGGAACACACAACCTGCCCTCAAACCTTAGCACCCCATCAGGTGCTACCTCAAAAGGACTCTTCTCCTCGCGAAGAGTCGTATCACGATACCGTGTTATAACCGGATCCTCATATTGTTGCCTCTTCACCTCCTCGATGATGGAAGACTCGGCAACCTCTCGAACCTGAACCCCACTACTATCAGAATCAATCAATCGGACTCCAAGGCTCGCTAGCCGATGTAACTCGCGGATCATGCCCCTCCTATCTGGCTGAACATCTGACAGACTACCCATCGACCTACGACTAAGGGCATCTGCCACTATATTGGCCTTCCCGGGGTGGTATAAAATATCGACATCATAATCCTTGAGTAGCTCTATCCACCGTCTCTGTCGCAAGTTCAGCTCCCTCTGGCTGAAGATATACTGGAGGCTCTTGTTGTCGGTGTAAATGTCCACGTGAACTCCATACAAATAATGTCTCCAGATCTTCAAGGCGTGAATCACTGCTGCCAACTCTAAGTCATGTGTGGGGTAGTTCTTCTCATGCTTCTTGAGCTGTCGAGATGCGTAAGCTATAACCTTGCCCTGCTGCATCAACACACATCCAAGCCCGATGCCCGACGCATCACAATAAATCGCATAGCCGCCCCTCGGAAGAGTAAGAATCGGCCGTCAACTTCTCCTTTAATAACTGAAAGCCCTTCTCGCAAGCATCCGTCCACTGAAACTTAGCTGCCTTTTGAGTCAGCTTGGTCAAAGGTGCTGAAATAGAAGCAAACTTATCCACAAATCTCTGGTAGTAGCCTGCAAGGCCCAAAAAGTTGCGCACCTCCGTCGGGGTAGTAGGTCTAGGCCAACTCTTAACTGCCTCGATCTTTGCCGTATATACCCGAATACCATCGGTCCCTACAATGTGCCCCAAGAACGCCACCGAAGCTAACCAAAATTCACACTTTGAAAACTTGGCATATAACTGCTGGTCCCGGAGGACTCTCAGCACCGTCCTCAAATGCTCTGTATGCTCCTGCTCCGAGCGAGAATAAATCAAGATGTCATCAATGAATACTATCACGAACGTATCCAAAAATGGTTTGAACACTCGGTTCATCAAATCCATGAATACCACCGGAGCATTGGTCAAGCCAAAAGACATGACCCTGAACTCATAGTGCGTGCACGTCCGAACGCGATCTAGGGATATCCGACTCCCTAACTCGTACCTGATGGTAACCAGATCGTAGGTCTATCTTGGAGAACCACCTCACGCTCTGCAACTGGTCGAACAAGTCATCAATCCTGGGAAGGGGGTATCTGTTCTTAATAGTCACCTTGTTCAGCTTCCTGTAATCAACACACATACGCAGCGTCCCGTCCTTCTTTTTCACGAACAATACCGGTGCTCCCCAGGGAGAAATACTAGGCATAATGAAGCCTTTCTCCAGTAAATCGCTCAGCTGGTCCTTCAGTTCTCTCAACTCGGCAGGCGCCATTCGATATGGTGGAATGGATATAGGTCGAGTATCAGGCAAAATATCAATGCAAAACTCTACCTCTCTCTCAGGCGGGATACCCGGGAGGTCGTCTGGGAACACATCCGGAACTCTTCGACAACCGAATCGAATGGGTCCAGATCTCGGCCTCAGTATCAAATACCCGAATGAGATGGTAGATGTACCCCTTCTGCACCATCTTCCTGGCCTTGAGATAGGTAATAAACCTACCCCTCGGCGACACAGTGTTCCCCTCCCACTCAATAACCCTGGCCTCAGAAATCGAACTGCACCACTCTCTCCTACGCTACATTGGCGTAGCAAGAAGCTAACCAATCCATACCCATAATCACATCAAAATCAATCATATATAATTCTATCAGGTCGGCTAGGGTCTGACGACTGCATATAGTCACTGGGCAAGCCCTATATACCCGCTCAGCTACCACCGAATCACCCACTGGCGTAGCTACCTTAAAAGGGTCTATGGACTCAGGCTCTATCCCTATCCTACTAGCAATATGGGGAGATATATAGGACAAGGTAGAACCCGGATCTATCAAGGCATACACGTCACAACAAGAAACGGATAAGGTACATGTGACGACATCTGGTGACGCCTCCCGTCCCGCTTCTACCGGACAGGCATAAATGCGGCTCGAGGACCGCCGAATCGGGACCCTTGCCATGACCTCGCCGCGACTGCTGGCCCATGAGCACCTCGCCCCGGCGAGTAACAGTAGGAGATGAAGACCGCAAAAGACCTCAGAGGGCCGAACCCTACCATCTGCGCCTGCCTGACAAGCCGCAGTGACCGCTGGCCGCAAGTGTAACAAGCTCCGGTAGGACCACAACTCCGTAATGGGATCTACCGATCGCCACACCGGCGGGTGGTCTCGACGGTTAGCACCTCGCTACCCGAAGTCCAAGCCCCGGGCCCCGACCGCCTCGAATACCCCGCTTGGCCCCAAGATGGTGTAGGAGTGCTCGAGCCGGCCGAGGTGCAAATCTACTCCGCCGAGACCATCCACCCCGAGCTACCAAAAGTCCTCGCCGCCCCGGCCTTCTTCTGCTGGCTGATATCCGCCGACCCGCCGCCTCACGCCTCACACCTAAGTGCATGAGCTCGCACGCGGCAATGTCCATGCCCGGCCAAGAGCTACACCGAGCAAGACTCGCCAAGTAGTCATCAAGCCTCGTGACGTGGCGGTGCACTCGGTCCTCCATATCTGCTACTAACGCGGAACATACCGAGCCAATGAGTCGAACTCACATTGTACTTCCCGAATCAGGCGCCTCTCGCCAAAGATCAAAAATTGCTACCGTGCTCCTCATTTATGAGGCAAGAAGTGAGCGAAATGCCTCGAGAACTCGTACCATACGGCCGAGGCGCCGCCGCTTCCCCGACAGCTCCTAAGAATCAAACTACGATCATTGCGGTATCACGCAGCCGATGTGAACCTAAGACCACTGACTCGGTCTCCGACGCCTTGATCACTCTACGATCCGATGAATCGCTCGATGAACTCTCGCGATCATCCTCGTGCCGACCCATAGAACTCTGGCGGCCCACAACTCAGAAAGTCCCGCAGTCTCAAACTATCCGACCTCCGTGAACCACGGTACTACTGGACCGAATCGCCAGATCTAGCCTATCTCGTGCTCGCCACGATCTCGCCAATAATCGGGCCATGTCTTCAGAACCTATCTCCTCCGATCGGTGCCGTGGGACCGAGGCGCAGGTATTGTGGTCTCGATCCATCGATGCGCTCTAAATCCTCGCTGGGCCGGCGTCGTGGAACTCGCCGTCGGAGGTATCACCTCGGGTAAGGGTTGGGCCTGAGCCCTCGTGACCCTCTGTGTACTACTAGCAGCTCCCTCGGCTGCCTTGCCCTTCTGGGCCCGGGTTACCTTACGTGGAGGCATAACTGGTACATAAGAATGTGTTAGAAAGAGTCCAACTTATAACATAGCTCTAAGGCACGACCTCAGAGTGAGAAGAATGGAAACCAATCCAAAATGTCCTGCAGCCTCCTGATTATAGATGTGGTGCACAACACACCGATAATCAAGACTCTACTAGACACGGTCTGTAGACACTTTCCGAGGATTAACTGCTCTGATACCACTTTTGTCACGACTGCCTCGCCCGTGATCGTGCCTTACCCGGGCACCCAAGTAGCCAAACATCAGAGTAACCAGCGGAATATAAAACCAAGACATGAAACAATAACGGTAAGATTAGTCTTAACCGAGAAAATGTCGCCTTTCGGCATATATGTATATTTCCCCAACAGTGAACAGTTACATCCCAAAACATGACAGACTACGCACTTAAGGAAGTATAAACACTATGACGACAGGCCTCGCCATACCCCGAATCTACAAACATCTACAACACCAGAGAACCATACCAAAAGTCGAGCCTCCGAGAAATGGAGCTCGACACTGAATAGAGATCCTAAGAATGAGGATCTACCACTGCTTCCCTTTGCTGCATGATGAACGCACTCAAGGAGATCGAGACAACAAGTACCAAGTATGTGAAATCAGAAAGTACAGATATATATACATATATAAAACCATAACATTTTAAAACCAATTCCAAGTATGTATGAAAACAACCGAGTTAATCGCACATAGTGCCACATCACAAACAAGAGAAATAATAGATATCTGTAATGTGTCTTTTCTAGGCCGCGAATGATCGGGCAAGGCCAATCGCCCATAGTATCATTATGCATGCCTAATCTCGACTCGCAATCGCATAGCCACCTAGGCCCGCATGAGGTATTCTCGCATCGAGGGTAGCTACTCCCGCACCGCCCCGACTCTCGCAGCCCGCATGGCCACATAGACCGCATGAGGTATTCCTCACACACCAACCTGGAACTCCCGTAGCTCCGCATAGGTCCCCTGGACCCGCATGAGGCATTCCTCGCATCGGGGGGAAGCTTAACCCCCGGTAACATGTCAAGAGGTGAGTGATACAATACTAACACAACGGCTTATCGTTAAACAACATAAGCACAATAATATTAACCTCTTTATATAATCATCACAAGAATCGAACACACCTACTAATCGTTGAACAATATAAGCATAACAAGAATAACCTCCTTATGTAAGCGTCACAAGATACTAACACACGAGGTATCATAACATGTCTATCAAACCAACTTACCATACCTTCAGACAATGTTTCAAGCATTTGATAAACAAATAATAAAAACGTTTTCTTATCTTTCTTAAGTCGTTATACCTAACTTCTCATAAAGCTAGTATAACCCTTAAGTTTTTTTTGTAAAAACCCAGTATTACTTTTCTTCCGAAAATGATTCATAACTCTTTTGAAATATTCAAGATTCTTATTATTTAGAACTCTAGTCCAAAGATATCAAAGTAAAACCAAGTTCAGTTTAACACACGTACGTCTACCGTACTTAGAAAATATCATGCTCAAAGGGATATGAAGAATCACATACCTCCTCGGCTAAGTCCACTTGCCAAGTCGAATATGTCGCGCGCAGGGTGTCAAACTATAATAATCAAAACACGACTATTAACTTCTAGTTTTTCGTGGGATTCTTCTAAGTAAGGTTTCTCTTAGTCTACAGAAAATTGGGCAGTACTTCCCCCGTTTTTACTCAATTCTTCATTTTTAACAAAGCCCGATAACAATAACCAACGTGGCGCAATAATTTCGATAAGTAAGGAAGGGGATAACACGCCCAAACGGTAACGCGGTTTACTATCTCGCCTTCATAATAACAATAAATAAAAGAAGGGGATTACACGCCCAAACGGTAACGCGGTTTACTATCTCGCCTTCATAATAACAATAAATAAAAGAAGGGGATTACACGCCCAAACGGTAACGCGGTTTACTATCTCGCCTTCATAATAACAATAAATAAAAGAAGGGGATTACACGCCCAAACGGTAATATGTCAACCTCGATACGTGGAGCAAACTTTACCCAAAGTAAGGATTTGACCGAGAAATTCCAAAGGCTAAAGTCTCTGTAGCATTGCTTTGATTTTTTTCTAAAAAAAAGAACATGAAAGGCTTAGAATGAAATGTTTAAAAACAATTGTTGTATGTAGGGGCATGAAAGGTTTTTTAAAGTGGAATATTGAAGAACTTGCTGAATGTTTCACGTACGTTTTGTCTTAACCTTTTCTTTTCAAAACAAAGTGTACTGAAATGTATCCTCTTAGCTTTTTAAAAAAAACGACTTAAAGGAGGAGTCTCATATTTCTCGTTTTGCTCCTATATATAGGACGTGAAGTATTTTGTAGACAAGCATTAAATTAAAGCTCATGATTGTTCTCCCACTATCCTATTTAACCCCTTAACTACCGCCACCTAATAAAATTTTAGCTAGTCAATTAGGTGATTTACTTAAAGGCTTACACGTAATTTAGCTAGTCAATTAGGTGATTTACTTAGAGGCTTACACGTAATGGCCCTATTATCCCCCTCCATTAATAATCAATCCCATAATTAATCAATTATATACATGGTTAATATCTTGATCTCAATTCACTTAAATTCTAATATCTCATTATAAGACTTTCGTATACTCAATGTCATAATTCCTGCAATATGAAACTAGTCCATCACCTCTTGTCTACTTGCCCCACAAATATCTTGCAAGACTTTGACCACTTGCCTTGTCCACCATGCCCTTCCCAGGGGTGACACATGTCGCCCTCTTATTGGTCCAAAATATTTCATTCTTAACCTAATTAGGGCTTATACATTTATACGTATATCCTCACATACATACTCTGGAATTATGGGGTATAATATCTATCCTCCATGTCTGCCACTAATGCGGGGAAATACCGAGCCAACGAGTCAAACTCTACGCTGTATTCCCGAACCGTCCGCCCGTTCTGCCTCAACATCATAAATCTATCTGCCCGAGCTCTCCTCATCTGCGAGGGCAAGAAGTGTGTAAGAAATGCCTCTGAGAACTCATCCCAACCAGCTGGAAACGCATGCTCTCCCCGGGACAGTTCCCATGAATCAAACCAGTCGACTGCAGTATCACGCAGTCGATGCGAACCCAATACCACCGACTCTGTCTCTGAGGCCTTGATCATTCTCATGATCCGCTGTAACTGTCGAATAAACTCCTGAGGGTCATCCTCTGCTCTCGATCCATAGAACTCTGGTGGACTACAACTCAAGAAGTCCCGAAGTCTCCAACTATCGGCTCTGGGGTGCACTACGGCATTTCACCGCCTCCCGCTCGCCCTCATGTCTCGCCATAAGCCTAACTAGTAACTGGGCCATCTCCTTGTAACCCATATCCTCTGTTTCCTGGCCGTGGGAATGGAGGCTCAGATATCGTGGCCTTAGTAGCTACTGTTGCTGCTCTAAACTCTGCTGGGGCTGGCGGCATCGTAGAATTCGCCGTCTGTGGCTCCACCTCAGGCAAAGACTGGGCCTGTGCCCTCGTAACCCTCTGTGCTCCACTCACAGCTCCCTCTGATGCCTTGCCCTTCTGGGCCCTGGTTGCCTTGCGCGGAGGCATAACTGGTACATAAGAATACGTCAGAGGGAGTCCAACTTATAACACAACTCTAAGGCACGATCTCAGAGTGAGAAGAATAGAAACCAATCCTAAATATCCTATAGCCTCCTGATTATAGGTGTGGTGCATAACACGCCGATAATCAAGACTCTACTAGATACAGTCTGTAGACACTTTCCGAGGATTAACTGTTTTGATACCACTTTTGTCACGACCCGACCTCGGGCCCGCGACTGGTGCCTTACCCCGGGCACCCTAGTGATACAACATCAGAGAAAATCGGCTGAAATGAAAACTTAAACATGGAACAAGATATACAATAAGAAACAGGCTAACCAAAATGGTCACCTTTCTGTATATATACATAAAACCCGAACAATTATATCCTTTACAAACCCGGCCCACAACAGTACTACATACCTCTAAGAATTTTTATAATAACAACGACGGGACAGGGCCCCGCCATACCCCTGAATGTACAAGTACCTACAATGACAGGGACTATACCAAAAGATAAGCCTCCGGAGAAACGGAGCTTTCCAATATGCAGAACCGTGATCCTATGAGCGAGGATCAACAACTGGTGTACATACCTGCGGCATTTAACGCACTTCCGAATGAGGTCAAGATAACAGTACCAAGTATGTGAAATCAAAATATCAGAATGAAATCATAACAATCTATATAAAGCAGGAGACATGTATGATAGCCAAACTACAGTACACAACATATAAGAAGTCATGTCAAGTCAGGGACTCACGCCCTCAAAGTCATCACTCAATTATAACCATGGGTCTCACGCCCACCATATCAATCATTCCCGTAGAATTCCTTCCTCACTGCCGGCAGTCTATGATATAACAACACCAAGGAGTACACATGAACACCAGGTCCCACCTGTGTCCTAAGAACCGTACGGGGCAAGTACGAAGACATAGCTACCAGAACCAACCTGCATCATCCACTGACCGGGGCAAGTACGAAAGCCAACTACCAGATACCAAAGTCGTACCAACAATACTATATAACCATACCACGAAGCTGACACGGGGCAAGTACGAAGGCCGACTACCAGATACCACCTGCGCCACGTAGCTGACGGGGGCAAGTACGAAGACCAACTACCAGATACCAAGGCCGTAATCACGAGACTTCACCACAAAACTGAACGGGGCAAGTACGAAGGCTAACTACCAGATACCAAAGCCGAATCAGCCACGACCGGGGCAAGTACGAGAGCCAACTACCAGATACCAAGGCCGAATCAGTAAGACCTCATGGAGAGATAGTCCATGGAACAACCATCCTAATGGAACCAAACCCGTGGGCCACCCAACGTGTCAGTAGGTCCAAGGATATAACAAGATAACACTCCTAGTGGAAGCATACCCGTGGGTCACCCATCGTGACAGTATGTCCAGAAGGAAATAACAAGATAACGCTCATAGTGGAAGCATACCCATGGGCCACCCATCGTGTCAGTATGTCCACCAATCAACCAGATAGTCGGCCCTCCATCGAGAGACTCGGTAGCACAGAATCAAAACACTTGCACAACAAAGGCTATCACAACAAGCATAGGCAAGTTCAACGTACTCATAGACTTTCATTTTATTACAACAAATGCGGATTTTAACCCCAAGGTACTACGTACTTTAACTCATTAAAAAGATCCATTTCTTTCACAAAAAGTCACACGATACCCGTAGTATCAAAATAGAGTAACTATCTTTTTAAGTAAACCAAAACAATTTCCATACCTTCTTTTTAAACCAACTTAAGACAAAGCCATGCCTTTCTTTTAAACCAAAACACTTCAAATTCCTCAAGTCTCTTTTCTTTTAGAAAACAAGTTCCTTACTTTGGAATTTAAGAAAAATCAATACATGTTATTAATGATCTTATTAAAGCAACCATGATCTAGGAAATGTAATACAATTTTGTCTTATCTTAGCTTCTATGCAGATGGAGGATTCTACTTGTTTTAATATAATTAATTGTCATTACTTTTTCCTTTATTAACGCTGCAATGGCTTGTTCGATACTTATTCCCATTTCCGAAATCAATATAACATTATTCTTTAAAAAAAACCAAGTGCTCATTACTCACGAATGAGGTTTCACAACTTTTTAACACACTTAAGTCCTTAACATTTCATATCAAGTCATTTATAAGTCAAGTCTCTTACCTTTTAAAATCAACAAACCATTCTTTTACCTACATAAAGTCGTTATATAACTTCCCATAAAGCTATTATAACACTTTATGTTTTAAACCGACCAAATTCGTTTAGCACACGTACGTCTACCGTACTACATAGTTCACAACAATTATGCTAGAAATGATAGGAAGAGGTTCACATACCTCGCGACGATTATCGATAATTAGCAAAAAGCTCCATAGTAATATACCCTTGCTAGCCTTTTCCACCCTCCAAGTAGAATACGCTACTCGTAGTACTTTCACCTAAAAAGGCCACAAAACGTCTATCAACTTCTAGATCTCTTCGTATAACATTTCTAAGTATAAGGTTCCATATTCTACGGAAAATTCGGCAGCACCTCCCCTCCTGTAACCACATATATCCTCCTCTATCAAGACCTGATACCAAGCCAACAACTCCAGGGGGGGGGGGTTACACGTCTAACCGGACGTGTACAACTCTGCCCCACAATAATACTACAAGTCTACTGTAAATACAGTCCAATGTAAATACAGTTCAATTCTTAACAATATTCATTCTACATATAGTATACTCAACTATACATTACTACAACATGTAATCTCCAATTACAATAGGGGGATAAAGATCATTACCTCGATAAGCCCAAAATTATCCAAGATTTATAAGTCGATCCTGAGCAACGTTTAGCTCCAAATCCTTACGTTCCAACCCGCTCCAAGTGTTACACCCCATATTTACAAGACATGTTTTAAGAACGTACGTAAGAACTCATAAGTGTTAAGATTTGAGGCTTGTAAAAATTTTATCGGAATTATGAAATTGTCGGAAAACGTAATATTGTGACGAATGGGAGGGCGACACGTGTCACCCCCCTTATGGAGCCTTGGACGATTTTAAGCAAGGGCTTAAGGGTCATTTGACCTTTGTAGGATGACAAGTCTTGCAAGTTGTGAGCTTGAGAGAATTGACTAAGTCAAAGGGTCCACAAAGTCTTGATATTTAGTAAGACCACATCCAAACCACCCATTTGTTTACATCTTGACCCTCCATGTCCCTTTATAATACTACTAGTAGCAAGACATAGTCCAAGACTTAGAAAATTTTCAAGAAAATTGAAGAGCAAGAGTTACTAGCTCTCGGGTTCACTCTCTAAGAAAAAGAAATTTTTTTGTTTCTTGTTCATTAAGCTCCCCACTTTAAACCAAGGTTCTTGAGTGTAATGTAAGTGTATCTCAATAGAAAAATCTCGAAAAAAGATAGTTTTCGTATTAGTCGCAAGGTGAAAACCTAGTTGCTTTCTAGGTTTTGTTTGGAGATTTGAAGGAAATTTGTTGGTATTGTTCTAAGGGTCTCAACTAGAGGATTGAAGTGTCTTGAAGAGGCTCTAAGTTGCTAAGGAGCAACTTCGGATTGGGAGTTGGATTAAGATTCGTTGAGGTAAAATTTTGTCTCTTAAAAGTGTTACAAGATTATTTATATTGTTTTTAGCTTTACATGTTGCTAGCATGAAGTATATGTGTTGAAGTTTATAAGTATTATGGATTGCTTGTAGCCTTAAAAATCCGAAATGTAATGTAAGTCGTGTGAAGTTGGATTACAATTTGGTCGTTTACTAGAATCATCACATGATACTTACTTGAAGATTATAGTAGTATAATCGATTGCGACTTGATATCATGTTATGCTAACAATTTGGATTGAAATGGAAATTGGATAAGAATTGGTATTGTTGTACTCAATATGGCCGAAATTGGACTAGTAGTTGTATTAGTTTGATATCGTTTGTGGGGCGGAATTTTACACGTCTAGTAGGCGTGTAATCCCCTATTGTTGATTGCATTGATTGGGCCTTAACTGTGGCGTGTTTGGTTATTGTATTCGGCCTTGAAAAAGGTGGCAAAGTAAGTAGAAACAAAGGAGGTGCTGTCCGATTTTCCGTAGAATTTAGAGACTTTACACTTGTAATATCCTACGTTTGAAGTAAGGCGTTAATAGACATATTGTGGATATTATAGGTTGACATACTACGGGTGGGACATTGTACTTGGCAAGTGGTTTGACCCGAAGAGGTATGTAGAACTTTTCCTATCTTTTGAGCATGACTAGTTGCACGTATATAGTACGGTAGACGTACAAGACCTTGATATCCTTTACTAGTTTTATGAATAGCCAATTTGGGTGAGTTAGGGGATTAACTCACTTCTTTGAAAGTATTAAGGATATCTTAAGTTTTATTAAAGTTAAGGGACTTGAAGAGTTTTAAAGTATGTGATACTTGTTTCGTTTTAAACGTATAAGTCCCTTGGATAGGAAATTGTACTTGACTAAGGTATAAAGTGAATATAACGACTTTATGGGAAGTTGGTTATATTAGCTTTATGTAAAGATAAATGACTTGATTTAAAGAAAGGCAATTTGATTTTAAGGCATCAATTGCCTAAGGTTTTATAAGAAAATGAGTCACTTGATTTAGAAACCTAACTTTATTTCTAAAGGTATTGTGACTTGTCTTGAAGCGTAATTTCGACTTGATACTACGGTTAATAGTATCTTGGAAGTGTTATACTAAAAAGAGTCATTTGTTTTAAAGAGTAGAAGTATGTAGTACTTGGGTTAAATTCCCGGATTTTTATAAAAGATATGCTAGTGCCTTAAGTAAACTAAAATGAGAGTGTATATGAATAAGAAGTTAGAGGGATTTCTTAACTTGCTTACTTTATGTATGATGGCCGGTTGAGATAGGGTAAGAGTATATCTGAGGGGTAAATTCCCAAGATAGTTATACCACCTTCTCCAGGGTAAGAGTATATCTGAGGGGTAAATCCCCAAGATAGTTATACCACCTGCTTCAGGGTAAGAGTATAATTGAGGGGTAAATCCCCAAGATAGTTATACCACCTGTTTCCGTGGATTTACTACCCACGATGCGAGGAATACCTCATGCGAGTCCTTATGGACTTATGCAGGTGAAATAGTCCCATGCGGGCGGGTTCAGCCTATGCGAGGAATACCTCATGCGGGTCCACACGACCTATGCTGGTGAAATAGTCCCAGGGGTAGGATTGCTTAATGATACTGCAGGCGGATGGTCCTGCTTTGATCGTGAGCTTCCTATTTTTATGTTGTACGTATACTATCAGTTACTCTCATTGTTAGTAAGGCACTGTGTACTATAATTTTTATTATCATACATGTCTCCGGCTTTGATTTAGACTTATGATGTAATTTCAGTATTTTTCCAGTTTTACATACTTAGTACATATTGTGTACTGACCCCCTTCCTCGGGGGCTGCGTTCATGCCGCATGTAGGGGTAAGCAGGTGGTGGATCCTCATTCTTAGGATCACTTATCGACGCCAAGCTCCATTTCTCCGAGGCTTGTCTTTTGGTACGCTTTTTCCCCGATGTTGTAGATTTATGTACATTCGTGGTATGGCGGCCCCGTCCGCCAATGTTGTTATTCCTGCAGGTCCGTAGTCGCATGTTGTGGTTTGAAATGTAAGAACCGAGTTGTACGCTTTTTCTTGGATTATGCATATTTTATGGAAGCGCCTTATCGCCAGCTTGTGTTATTATTGTCTAAATATTGTATGTTGTGTATGTTCACGCTATTCTCGATGTATACGAGCAGGGTGCCCGTTAGGGCACTACCGCGCCCCGGTCGGGTCGTGACAAAAGTGGTATCAGAGCAGTTAGTCATCGGAAAGTGTCTACATATCGTGTCTAGTAGAGTCTTGATTATCGGTGTGTTGTGCACCACATCTATAATCAGGAGGTTGCAGGAAATTTAGGATTGGTTTCCATTTTTCTCTCTCTGAGATCATGCAGTAGATCTGTCTTATTAGGTTGAATCCTCTCTGACCTATTCTTATGAAACAGTTATGCCTCCACGGAAGGCGACCAGGGCCCAGAAGGGCAAGGCAGCAGCAGGAGCTGCTAGCGATACTCAGAGGGTTACACGGACTCAGGCACAGACTATGCCTGAGGTAGTAGGCGGGTCGGCGAGTTCAGCCACGCCGACAGTATTAGAGGAGCCGAGAGCGGCAGTAGCTCCAGAGGTTCCTGCACGAGCCTCCACCCCACACCTGGGCTGAATATAGAGACTACGGGGAGCAGATCCGGTTATTGACCAATATAGTAGCAGGCGGCAACACGACAGAGCAGCCTAACCCTGTGAGCCGGCGCCATGGATCCGCGATTTTCTGGGTTGTCATCCGCCCGAGTTTTATGGTTCGAGGTCTGAGGAAGATCCGCATGAGTTCATTCGGCAGCTACAGCGGACTATGCAGGTTCTTAGGGCTTCAGAGACAAATTTTGTTATGCTAGCCTCTTACAGGTTACACGATATTGCGTTGAACTGGTTTGAGTCATGGGAGCTGTCGAGAGGTGAGGATGCCCTTCCAGCTGTTTGGGAGGAGTTTACAGAGGCCTTCATGGATCACTTTTTGCCTCCTGAGATGAGGAGAGCCCGTGTAGATAGATTCTTGACCTTGAGGCAGAATGGGAGGACTATCAGGGAGTACAGCCTGGAGTTTGACTCCTTGGCCAGACATGCGCACACTATTGTAGCTGACATGGCGGATAGAGTTCATCGTTATGTGATTGGGCTAGACCGTCATATGATTACTGCATGCTTGGGGGTGGCTCTTCAACCCGGTATGGACATTGCCAGGATGCAGGCCTATGCGCAGGGGATAGAGGATAGAGAGAGGGAGGACTAGATTGACTCAGGACAGCCCAAGAGGCGTGACAAAGCAGGTCTCGTGGCGCTGAGGCGACAACCTCAGCAGCAGACTAGGTCCACATCCCAGCCAGCACAGAGTGCTCCTTCACGGTTTTCTGGCAGGAGGTCTGGTCAGCCAGGTCATTCAGGAGCAGGTCAGGGCTCCAGGACTTCGGGGTTTCAGGGAGGCAGAAACCGTCACCGATCGGGACCACCCACATCTCAGTGTGCTCGATGCGGTAGGTTTCACCAGGGCGAGTGTCGCATAGCTCCGGGAGCTTGTTACTTTTGTGGCCAGCAGGGCCATTTGAGGAGAGATTGTCCGTCTAGAGGCGACATGGGTGGTAAAGTGCACCGGCGTGATCGATTCTTGCCGGGTCTTCTTCTCCTTCAGGTTACGCGCCGAGGCGTGGTACTCACGACCGTAGGCCGCGGTAGAGGTCGTGGTGGTGGTTCTAGTTCTAGCGGTCCACAGAACCGCATATATTCATTAGACAGCCGTCAGGATCAGGAGGCTTCCCCTAACGTCGTCACAACTACATTATTGATTTCATGTTGTGACGTTTATGCTTTGATAGATCCAGGTTCTACCTTGTCCTATGTGTCCCCTCTTATTGCGGGTAGAATCGAGATAGAGCCGGTGTCGATAGAGCCTTTTGAGGTAGCTACGCTAGTGGGTGATTCGGTGTTAGCTGAGCGGGTGTATAGAGGTTGTCCAGTGTTTATTTACAGTCGTCAGACCCTTTCAGACTTGATAGAGCTGGAGATGACAAATTTTGATGTCATCATGGGTATGGATCGTGGCTTTGTTATGCCAACGCTGATCGTAGGACAGTTGGTTCGTTCCGCTTCTGGCGAGCCGCTTATCGAGTGGAAGGGCAACACAGCCGCCGAGAGGTAGGTTTATTTCTTACCTCAAGGCTAGGAAGATGGTGCGTAGCGGTACATCTATCATCCGTTCGTATTTGATACGCAGGCCGAGGTGCCGCTTGATCGATGCGCTGGTTAGGAGTTTCCATGTGTTCCCGCACGATCTTTCCGTATCCCTCCTGAGAGGGAGATTGAGTTTTGTGTTGACACGTTGCCAGACACTCGACCTATTTCTATTCCGCCATACAGAATGGGACCTACTGAGTTGAGGGAGCTGAAGGACCAGCTGAAAGATTTGCTGGAGAAAGGCTTTATCAGGCCTAGTGTTTCTCCGTGGGGAGCGCCGGTTGTGTTTGTGAAGAAGAAGGTTGGGACGCGGCGTAGGTGTGTTGATTACAAAAATTGAATAAGGTAACTATAAAATTAGGCACCCTCCCCGTGATTGATGATTTGTTTGACCATTGCGAGTGCGAGGTGTTTCTCCAAGATAGACCTGCGGTCTGGTTATCATCAGGTACGAGTTCGAGAGGCTGATATCCCAAAGACTGCATTCAGGACCCGGTATGGGCACTATGAGTTCAGGGTTATGTCTTTCGGTTTGACCAACGCTCCAGCAGTATTTATGGATTTGATGAACCGGGTGTTCAAGCCATTTTTGGATACATTTGTGATAGTATTCATTGATGACATCCTGGTTTATTCGCGTACAGAGCAGGAGCATGCAGATCACTTGAGGACGTTACTTGGGGTCCTCCGGAGCCGGTAGTTATTCGCCAAGTTCTCCAAGTGTGAGTTTTGCCGCCTCAGTGGCATTCCCGGGCATATTATCGGGCCGATGGTGTTCGAGTGATACGCAAAGATCGAGGCGATAAGTCTTGGCCGAGACCTACTACTCCGACCGAGGTGCGCAGCTTAGGACCGGCAAAGTTATTATCGTAGGTTTGTGGAGCGCTTTTCGATTTCAAAGACCGCTGACTAAGGTGAATCGTAAGACACCAAGTTCCAGCCGATGAGGCTTGCGAGAAGGGTTTCCAGTTGCTGAAGGAAATGTTGACTACAACTCCCGTTCTTACTCTTCCTGAGGGGTTAGATGGGTATGTGATCTATTGTGATGCCTCGGGTATCGGGCTAGGGTGTGTTTTGATGCAGCACGGAAAGGTTATAGCCTATGCTTCCCGAAGCACTGAGCATGAGAAGAATTACCCTACCCATGACTTAGAGTTGGTCGCAGTTATTCATGCCTTGAAGATTTGGAGACATTATTTGTATGGGGTTCATGTGGATATTTATACAGACCACAAGAGCCTCCAGTATATCTTCAGGCAGAGGGAGCTGAACTTGCGACAGAGACGGTGGTTAGAGTTGCTGAAAGATTATGATGTTGATATTCTATACCATCCGGGGAAAGCCAACGTAGTTGCTGATGCCTTGAGTCGTAGATCGATGGGGAGCCTGTCAGATGTACAGCCAGAGAGACAGGACATGGTCCGTCAGATCCACCAGCTAGCGAGCCTTGGGGTTCGATTGATCGATACCGACGACAGCGGGGTACGGGTTCGTGAGGTTGCCGAGTCTTCCATCGTTGATGAGGTGAAGAGGCGACAGTTTGAGGACCCAGTGTTGGTACGGTATCGAGATGCAACTCTTCGGGAGGAGAAGAGTCTATTCGAGGTAGCGCCTGATGGGGTGCTGAGATTTGAGGGCCGGTTGTGTGTTCCCGATGTGTCAGGACTTCGTCAGCAGATTTTGGGGGAGGCACACAGTGCTCGTTATTCTATTCATCCGGGGTCGACCAAGATGTACCATGACCTTAGATGTTTGTATTGGTGGGATGGCCTGAAGAGGGACGTGGCAGGTTTTGTTGCACAGTGTCCTAATTGCCAGCAGGTCAAGGTCGAGCACCAGAGGCCCAGTGGATTATTGCAGGCTATTGAGATTCCAACTTGGAAGTGGGAGGTGATCAACATGGACTTTGTTACAGGGTTACCTCGTACTCAGAGGAAGTACGACTCCATTTGGGTTATTGTTGACAGTCGACGAAATCAGCCCATTTCCTTCCGGGCCAGACGACATTTTCTACCGAGACTATGCCGATTGTACATCGAGAGATTGTGAGGCTGCACGGTGTCCCAAAGGTCGATTATATCCGATAGGGAGCCTGGGCCACGCTAACTTCGAGGTCTTTCCGAAGGGTTTAGGGACACAAAGTAGTCTCGAGACAACATTTCATCCTCGATCGACGGCAGCAGAGCGCACTATCTAGACACTTGAGGATATGTCGCGAGCTCGCGTGATTGATTTCGTGGTAGCCGAGGATAATTTTCCTCTTGTGGAGTTTGCTTATAACAACAGCTACCATTCCAGTATACAGATGGCGCCATACGAGTCTTTATATGGGCGAAAATGTAGATTGCCGATCGTTGGTTCGACGGGCGAGGTGCGATTAGTTGGCCTGCACTTGGTTCAAGCAGTGGATAAGGTGAAGCTTATCCAGAGAGATCGCTGGCGCCGCAGTCGGCGAAGTCATACGCGGATAATCGGCGCCAACATTTGGAGTTTCGTGTAGACGATTGGGTCTTCTTGTCACCCATGAAGCGGTGTGATGAGATTCTAAGAAGGAAACTCACCAATGTACATCGGGCCCTATCGATCGTCCGTCGAGTAGGCAAGGTTGCTATGAGTTGGATCTCGCCATCGAGTTAGAGGCGACATCCGGTCTTCCATGTTTCTATGTTGCGAATCAGACGTAGATCCAATGAGAGTTTTCTCGCTAGTGTGGTCCAGTGACAGAGGTTATCGTATGAGAGAGTCCCATAGCGATACTCGATCGCCAGTCAAAGCGATCATGACCAAGGATGTGGCTTCCGTCAAAGTCTTGTGGAGGAATGATAACCGGCAGGAGATGACTTGGGAAGCGGAGGAGGACATGTTAAGGAAGTATCCTCACTTATTCCCTACACCTTCAGGTAATTTGTTTTCCCTTACTTGTCAAGTTTTAATTAAAGTATTTCCTTTGCTTAAATGCTTTTATGTGGCCATGTGTGGCATTATTAGTATGTCGGGGTTGTGAAAGGAAACTATGTCACTAATTATGAGTTTGACTCCGCAAGAACATTCGGGGACGAATGTTTCTAAGGGGGGAAGAATGTTACACCCCGTATTTACAAGACATGTTTTAAGAACGTACGTAAGAACTCATAAGTGTTAAGATTTGAGGCTTGTAAAAAAATTATCGGAATTATGAAATTGTCGGAAAACGTAATATTGTGACGAATAGGAGGGCGACACGTGTCACCCCCCTTATGGAGCCTTGGACGATTTTAAGCAAGGGCTTAAGGGTTATTTGACCTTTGTAGGATGACAAGTCTTGGAAGTTGTGAGCTTGAGAGAATTGACTAAGTCAAAGGGTCCACAAAGTATTGATATTTAGTAAGACCACATCCAAACCACCCATTTGTTTACATCTTGACCCTCCATGTCCCTTTATAATACTACTAGTAGCAAGACATAGTCCAACACTTAGAAAATTTTCAAGAAAATTGAAGAGCAAGAGCTACTAGCTCTCGGGTTCACTCTCTAAGAAAAAGAAAATTTTTTGTTTCTTGTTCATTAAGCTCCCCACTTTAAACCAAGGTTATTGAGTGTATTGTAAGTGTATCTCAATAGAAAAATCTCGAAAAAAGATAGTTTTCGTATTAGTCGCAAGGTGAAAACCTAGTTGCTTTCTAGGTTTTGTTTGGAGATTTGAAGGAAATTTGTTGGTATTGTTCTAAGAGTCTCAACTAGCGGATTGAAGTGTCTTGAAGAGGCTATAAGTTGCTAAGGAGCGACTTCGGATTGGGAGTTGGATTAAGATTCGTTGAGGTAAAATTTTGTCTCTTAAAAGTGTAACAAGATTATTTATATTGTTGTTAGCTTTACATGTTGCTAGCATGAAGTATATGTGTTGAAGTTTATAAGTATTATGGATTGCTTGCAGCCTTAAAAATCCGAAATGTAATGTAAGTCGTGTGAAGTTGGATTACAATTTGGTCGTTTACTAGAATCGTCGCATGTTACTTACTTGAAGATTATAGTAGTATAATCGATTGCGACTTGATATCATGTTATGCTAAAAATTTGGATTGAAATGGAAATTGGATAAGAATTGGTATTGTTGTACTCAATATGGCCGAAATTGGACTAGTAGTTGTATTAGTTTGATATCGTTTGTGGGGCGGAATTTTACACATCTAGTAGGCGTGTAATCCCCTATTGTTGATTGCATTGATTGGGCCTTAAATGTGGCGTGTTTGGTTATTGTATTCGGCCTTGAAAAAGGTGGCAAAGTAAGTAGAAACAAAGGAGGTGCTGTCCGATTTTCCATAGAATTTAGAGACATTACACTTGTAATATCCTACGTTTGAATTAAGGCGTTAATAGACATATTGTGGATATTATAGGTTGACATACTACGGGCGGGACATTGTACTTGGCAAGTGGTTTGACCCGAAGAGGTATGTAGAACTTTTCCTATCTTTTGAGCATGACTAGTTGCACGTATATACTACGGTAGACGTACAAGACCTTGATATCCTTTACTAGTTTTATGAATAGCCAATTTGGGTGAGTTAGGGGATTAACTCACTTCTTTGAAAGTATTAAGGATATCTTAAGTTTTATTAAAGTTAAGGGACTTGAAGAGTTTTAAAGTATGTGATACTTGTTTCGTTTTAAACGTATAAGTCCCTTGGATAGGAAATTGTACTTGACTAAGGTATAAAGTGAATATAACGACTTTATGGGAAGTTGGTTATATTAGCTTTATGGAAAGATAAATGACTTGATTTAAAGAAAGACAATTTGATTTTAAGGCATCAATTGCCTAAGGTTTTATAAGAAAAGGAGTCACTTGATTTAGAAACCTAACTTTATTTCTAAAGGTATTGTGACTTGTCTTGAAGCGTAATTTCGACTTGATACTACGGTTAATAGTATCTTGGAAGTGTTATACTAAAAAGATTCAATTGTTTTAAAGAGTAGAAGTATGTAGTACTTGGGTTAAATTCCCGAATTTTTATAAAAGATATGCTAGTGCCTTAAGTAAACTAAAATGAGAGTGTATATGAATAAGAAGTTAGGGGGATTTCTTAACTTGCTTACTTTATGTATGATGGCCGGTTGAGATAGGGTAAGAGTATATCTGAGGGGTAAATTCCCAAGATAGTTATACCACCTTCTCCAGGGTAAGAGTATATCTGAGGGGTAAATCCCCAAGATAGTTATACCACCCGCTTCAGGGTAAGAGTATAATTGAGGGGTAAATCCCCAAGATAGTTATACCACCTGTTTCCGTGGATTTGCTACCCACGATGCCAGGAATACCTCATGCGGGTCCTTATGGACTTATGCGGGTGAAATAGTCCCATGCGGGCGGGTTCAGCCTATGCGAGGAATACCTCATGCGGGTCCACACGACCTATGCGGGTGAAATAGTCCCAGGGGTAGGATTGCTTAATGATACTGCGGGCGGATGGTCCTGCTTTGATCGTGAGCTTCCTATTTTTATGTTGTACGTATACTATCCGTTACTCTCATTGTTAGTAAGACACTGTGTACTGTAATTTTTATTATCATACATGTCTCCGTCTTTGATTTAGACTTATGATGTAATTTCAGTATTTTTCCAGTTTTACATACTTAGTACATATTTTGTAATCGACTTCTTCTGGCTGCGTTCATGCCGCAGGTAGGGGTAAGCAGGTGGTGGATCCTCATTCTTAGGATCACTTATCAGACGTCAGAAGCTCCATTTCTCCGGAGGCTTGTCTTTTTGGTACAGTTTTTCCCTGATGTTGTAGATTTATGTACATTCAGGGGTATGGCGGGGCCCTGTCCCGCCACTGTTGTTATTCCTAGAGGTCTGTAGTCACATGTTGTGGTTTGGGGCTGTAAGAACCGAGTTGTACAGTTTTCTTGGATTATGCATATTTTATGGAAGGCGGCCTTATCGGCTAGCCTGTGTTATTATTGTCTAAATGTTGTATGTTGTGTATGTTCCGCTGCTATTCTCTGATGTATACCTGAACGGGGTGCCCAGGTAGGGCACCAGTCGCGGCCCCAGGGTCGGGTCGTGACACCAAGCAACCCTTAGAAGCTCCTAACCAACTCCTCTTCAAGATCCAACTCCAAAAAGTGAAGAACACTTAGGCTCAAACTATGGCAAGGTTTTAATGTTAGGGGTGTGAAATCTTTTCCAACTCTTGGTACACAATCTTCCTAACACTCTAAGGAAGAACACTTAAAAGTTTAAGAATTTTTGGACAACTTTAGCTCCACAAATCAGCCCATGGCCAAGAGCAGCTAGAAGGGAGGGAGTAATTTTTCAAGCTTTGGAAATAAACTAAGTGTTGGATGAATAAGTCTTGCACTCAAGGGGGGTATTTATAGAGAAATCAAGGGCTAGGATGTGAGCAAGTGTGTGGTGAGATGGGGGTACAAGTGTGTGTGCCACAAGCCACTTGTCTAAGCAAGACAAGTGGCTAGCCACATGGCAACTAAAATCGGCCACAAGGCCACATGGCAAGCCAATTCGGCTACATGCCACCTAAGGGGGTGACACGTTTCGCCCCCTACTCGTCCAAAGTATTTCATCTCCCGAAAATATCCGAAATGCCAAAAATTTCAAAAACAAAGTGGGCCCCTCAAAACCGTAAATTTTCCCCGTGGGCCCCACGTGACCAAATCCGGAAATAAAATTCCATAATTCTAATATAATCCAGGAAGTCCAAATACCAAATCTAGGAATCCAATTCCCATTAACGAACCTTTTTCCTTCACAAAATCCGGAAACTTTTCCGTCGAAAAATCACATCTTTCTTCCTTTCCAATATTACTGTCGTATTATCAACTAGGAGTTAGAGAGATGTTTCTCTCACTAGGCGAAAATGCTCTCAACATTTTTTCCTAGTTGCTCTTCTACGTCTTCCTTCTACTAGGATTTTCATCAACTGATTTGCTACGGATTGTTCTTTAATCTAATCTATCCTAAGAAGAAGTTTGTGTGTTCATTTCATGTTCACTCTAATTGATTTGTTATAGAGTAAAGTATCTTCCTTCTAGCCATGAAAGAATACAAAGATTTCAAAAAAGAATGAAAGAAATTATTTTGATTGTTCAAGATTACAAGATTCAAGATATGAATTTGAAGTTTGCATTTCCGGGCGACTTAGCGTGGGCCATTTCTCGAATATTGTGGAATATTCGACAAAGCGGGTGTTGCAGGTCATAGCAGGTCTGGAGGGTGATCTTGGTGTGCAAGAGGGTCATGATGGTGGTCTTGGGTTGATGACGCAGCTCTTGGATTCTCCTAACCTTCCGGTGGCAACCACAGCTGGTGTTCCGGTTGAAAAATTTGAAAGTGGAAGGTTTATGGGTCTTGACGGATTTCCCGGGTCTTATGCGGGTAAGGAGGGTGGTCCCGGGTTGCAGGAGCGTCGTGATGGTGATAAAGGGTTGTGGTTGGAACCCATGGGTCACCGTTCTATAGTGTTTAAGCCCAAATTCACTTTTCCTAATCCTCGAAGTCGGAAGCGCACCGCGTTCCGCAGCTCTCTTGACTCTGGGGGGACCGCGGATCTTGATATGGATCCCGGGTCGAAAGTGGGTATGGAGGGTGGTCCCGGGTTGCAGGAGGGTGGTGTTGATGTTCATGATTTGTGGTTTGAACTCTTGGATCGCCGATCCTTGGTTTCTGAGTACAAAAAGGTTTTTTCCGGCGGGCACTTTGGATGCCAAGGTAAAAGCGGGTCTCAAGGTTAGTCTCGGGTCGAAGGAGGGTCAGAAGGGTGGTCATGTGATGCTGATGGGTCACGTTAGTGGTCGCGGGTCATGGCTGCAACCTAAGGGCCTTGTAGATCCTGATGATGGTTCATCTCCCATGGTTCTTGGTAATTCAAATCGTGTGGAAGTCGAACAGCCTACCCTTCAAACGAGACTTGGTAAATTGGGGAATTTAATTGCTGAGAGAACCAAGGTAACATCTCATTCAATGGGACATCGTAACTTGATAAGGGTGAGAACCGAAGAGACTACTCTTCTAATGAATTCAAAGGTTACGAAAACCAAAGGGGCAACTCGTCAAAAGAGGTTTGGAAACTTGATGGCTACGGGATTCGAAGAGACTACTCTTCAAACAACTTTTGACACTAGATGGTTTGCGGATCTTGATAGAGATCCCGGGTCAAAGGTGGGTATGGTGGGGGGTCCCGGGTTGCAAGAGGGTCGTGATATTGGTCATGGGTTGTGGGTGGAACCCATGGGTCACGGTATGGAGGGTAATCATATGAAGGATAACGATGTGGCTTATAGTTGTTTTTCGACTGGCAACATGGAGGTCGGAGATGAAACGGGTCATGTGGATGATCCAGGGTCGTTGGCGGGTCAGGACGGTGGTCATGGGTCAGGGTTCATGTCCACGTGGCATCAGTCTAAGGTTGGTGAAGCCGTTGGGACTTCATTTCCCACGGACTTTGAGAATGCAATTGTTGCGGTTTCCGAAGCCCCACCCCTTCTCGAGGGAATGAGGGGTCGCATAGGTGGGCATGGGTTGATGGCGGATCAAGAGGGTGGTTCTGGGTCGAAGGAGGGTCAGAAGGGTGGTCATGGGCTGCTGATTGGTCACGTGGGTGGTCGCGGGTCATGGCTGCAGCCTACGGTCTTCGACAAAGAATGTAGAGCCCATGATGGTTCATTTCCCGTGGTTCTTGGTAGTACAAATCGTGTGGAAGTTGAACAGCTTACCCTTCTAACGAGACTTGGTAATTTGGGGCATTTAATTGCTGAGAAAACCAAGGAAACATCTCATTCAATGGGACATCGAAAATTGATAAGGGTGAGAACCGAAGAGTCAACTATTCTAATGAATTCAAAGGTTGCGGAAACCAAAGGGGCAGCTCGTCAAAAGAGGTTTGGAAACATGATGGCTACGGGATCCGAAGGGACTACTCTTCAATTGAGTCTTGGAGGATCAACTAATGTGGAAATCGAAGGGTCACTCTTTTCCAATTCGCCTAAGACCTTTCATTTGGTCTCAGCCAATGGAGCATTTATTGCCAACGGACTTGAGCCATTTATGGCAACCTTTCCCAATAGTGCACTACTCTTGCATTCCCCCACGAATGCAACTAATGCACCTACTAAGCGTGCAAGGAGTTTAATTCAACGTAGGAAACTTATGCAGGAATCTTTACAAGTCCTCGTCTAGAATCAAAAGGACTTAAATCTATTATGATCTTATCCCCTCTTGTAATGGCACCTTTGAGTGACCACTGCTCCCCTCCCCCATTTCTTGTTTGCATAACGTTGAGGATTGAGAACCCTCAATGACTGATTGTAGCCATCTTTATTTCCGTTATTAATAATAATATTTGCATTTACCTAAAAAAAAATATATATATTACTGTCGTATTCTCGTACGTACGTCCTCACATACATACCCTGAAACTACGGGGTGTAACAGGTACCAGAGCAGTTAGTCCTCGGAAAGTGTCTACATACCGTGTCTAGTAGAGTCTTGGTTATCGGTGTGTTGTGCACCACATCTATAACCAGGAGGCTACATGACATTTAGGATTGGTTTCCCTTCTTCTCACTCTGAGATCGTGCGATAGAGCTGTGTCGTTAGGGTAGTCTCTCCCTAACATGTTATATTGATTGCAGCTATGAGAAAGACAACAGTGGCCCAGAAAAGATTATATGGATTGTGTATCCAGGTTGGTAAAATTGTTGTATAGTTGGTATAATGATGTACATCTATACGGATATGTTTATTAGGGCTATATGTGTGTTGCCTAGAATGATTACGATTTATCAGGAGTTGGTTAAGTTATGTAGTATGCTTAAGTGTTATGTACGAATAATATTGGGTTGTTGTGATTAAGACAGTATGATTATGAGGTAACATAAGTGTCAAGACCCGACCCCGGGCCCGCGACTGGTGCCCTACCTGGGAACCCTTACAGGTATACATCAGAGATAATCAGCGGAACATACATGAACTTAACAAGAAATAAATAACAGGTTAGCCGATAAGGCTACCTCCCGAGATAAATATATAAATCCAAAAGCAGTTACCTCTTTTCTTTTTACAAAGCGACCCACAAGATATGACTACATACCTCTAAGAGTTATGACATAACAACTGTGACGGGACAGGGCCCCGCCATACCCCTGAATGTACATAAATCTACAATCTCATGGAACCGTACCAAAAGACAAAGCCTCCGGAGAAATGGAGCTTTCCAAGAACTGAACAGTGATCCTAAGAGTGCGGATCAGCAAGCTATGTACCTCAACCTGCGGCATGAACGCAGCCCCCCGAAGGAGGTCAGTACGAAATATTTACCAAGTATGTAAAACTGAAAGTACTGAAATGAAATCATAATAGTCTAAAATAAAGCTGGAGACATGTATGATAACCAAAATAACGATATCAGGCCTTGCCGAAGTGAAAGTAATGAAAATCAGTTTTACCTTTTTAAAGACTATTTCAACACATGAACAATAGTCACACCAAGGCTATGGACACAAGCCCTCAAATATCATCACACAATCCAGTAAGGGTCTCAAGCCCACAAATATCAAAGCGTGCCCGTGGAATCCCCCATCATTGTCGACAGCCGTAAGTGTAAAATATAACTATGTGACGCGCCCGAGGCATCCTACCACACTGTCGGCGTACACATATGTAATGCATATATATTTCTCCTACCCGTGGAATCCCCCATCACTGCCGACATTCGTAAGTGTAAAATATAACCATGTGACGCGTCCGTGGCATCCTACCTCACTGTCGGCGTACACATATGCAATGCATATATATTTCTCCTGCCCGTGGAATCCCCCATCACTGTCGACAGCCGTAAGTGTAAAATATAACCATGTGACGCGCCCGTGGCATCCTACCTCACTGTCGGCGTACACATATGCAATGCATATATATTTCTCCTACCCGTAGAATCCCCCATCACTGCCGACAACCGTAAGTGTAAAATATAACCATGTGACGCGCCCGTGGCATCCTACCTCACTGTCGGCGTACACATATACAATACATACATATATATATATATATATATATATATATATCTCATGCCCGTGGAATCCCTCATCTCGGGTACATGACTTCATGAAGAGCTAATCTATGGGGTAATAATCGTATATAACATGCCCGTGGAATCCCTCATCTCGGGTACATGTTTTCACGGAGAGCTAGTCCATGGAGTAATAACATATAACATGGTCGCATGCCCCAGAATCCCTCATCGTATAAGCATGGCCATGGAGTAATAATAGCATCCGGGAATTTAACCCGCATCCTGGTCGCATGCCCCGGAATCCCTCATCGTATAAGCATGTCCAAGGATCAATCACAATAGAAGCATACCCGTGGAATCCTCCGTCACTGCCGGTACGTCCAAGTAAATTTACAACAAGACGACCGGCCCTCCAACTGAGAGTCACGACAACGTAAAAATATAATACTTGCACTCAAAGGCTATCACAAGCAAGCATAGGCAAGTTCATAAAATCTTTAGACTTTCATTTTATCAACTCAAGGCACTTCCATATCACATAAAACTCCGGGAATTTAACCCAAAGTACTACGTACTTCCATTCTTTTCAAAAGACTCCTTTTTATATAAAACCCCAAGATACTAACACCCATAGTATCAAGACATGTCTATTTTTCAAATTTAGTTACTAAACCTTTAGAAATTCATTTCAAGACTTTGAAACCAAGTAACTTCTAATTTCACAACCTAGACAACTCATGCCTATCAATCAAAATAGACAACTCTCTTAACCTTCCATAAAGCCGTTATAACTAACTTTCCATAAAGCTGTTATAACTCTTTATGGTTTAGACAAATTCATTCTTTTTATAACCAAGAGACTTATACTTTTAAATCAAGTTGCATAACTTTCAAATTACTTCAAGTCTCTTATCTTTAGAAATCAAGTTCCTTAACTTTAGAAATCAAGTCTCTTATCTTTAGAATATCAAGAAATCAATACTTTCCAAATCAAGTATTCTATACTTTTAAAACAAGTCATTCCTTCCTTTAAGAATCAAGTCCCATAACTTGAAAAATAAAATCTCTTAACCTTTTAAGGATTCAAGGTTCATAGTCTTAAAACTTTCATAACGTAAACTCTTTAAATTAAGTAACATATACTTTTATGCGTTGTGAATAGTTTATACTCGTTTATAACGATCTTATTAAAGCAGCCATGATCTAGAAAATGTAATACAATTTTGTCTTATCTTAGTTTCTATGCAGATGGAGAATTCTACTCATTTTAATATAATTGATTGTTGATACATTTTCTTTTATTAACGCTGCAATGACTTGTTCGATACTTGTTTGTTATACCCCGTAGTTCCAGGGTATGTATGTGAGGACGTACGTACGAGATTACGACATAAATTTTGGAAAGAAATAAAGATGTGATTTTTCGACGGAAAAGTTTCCGGGTTTTGTGAAGGAAAAAGGTTCGTTGATGAGAATTGGATTCCCAGATTTGGTATTTGGGTTTCTTGGATTATTTTAGAATTATAAGATTTTATTTTCGGAAATGGTCACGTGGGGCCCACGGGAGAAATTTACGGTTTTGTGGGGCCCACTTTGTTTTTGAGGTTTTCAGTATTTTGGATATTTTCGGAAGACGAAATATTTTGATTTAGCCTGGGGCGACACGTGTCACCCCATGTGGCACCTTGGCGATTGGAGGACAGTGTCTTGCCACTGTCCCTCGCCGAAATGGCCACATAGTGAGCAATTTCGTTGGCCATGTGGTGGTGGGACCCACACACACATGGCCCAATCTTGACCATACACTTGATAAGATCTTGGCCCTTAATTCCTCTATAAATACCCCTTAAGGTCAAGACTAATTCATCCCACACTTGAAAACTTTCCAAAGCAAATACTCCTCCCTTTAGCCCTATTTCGTCCCTCCCCACTTGTGTAGAAAATACTTGAGTATTATTGTATAATCCCAAATACCTTAGCCTAGTATCCCTAGTAGTATTCCAAAGTTATTTCAATACTAGGAGCCCGGAAATACTACTTTATTACAATAGTCGCAAACGAAACCCTATAGAAATCTTCATAGCTTGGTTGAATTGTTCGCAGAAGTTGGTTAGAACTTCTAAGGGTTGTTTGGAGCGGGTCGGAGTGTAAGGAATTGGAGCTAAACGTTGCTCAGGATCGACTTATAAACTTGGATAATTTTGGGCTTATCGAGGTAATGATCTATGTCCCCCTATTGTAATTGGATATTACATGTCAGTAGTTATACTTGAGTATATTATATTGGAAGGATGATTATAAAGGATTAAATCGTATTTACATCGACTGCATTTACATTAGACTTGTGTAGTATTATTGTGAAGCAGAATTGAACACGTCCGGTTAGACGTGTAATCCCCTGAGAGTTGTTGGCCTGGTAGCGGGCCTTGATAGGGGAGGAGATTTATGTGATAGCGGGGGGGGGGGGGGGAGGTGCTGCCGAATTTTCTGTAGAATAAGGAATCTTGTATTTAGAATATTCTACGAAGAGAACTAGAGGTTGATAGATGTATTGTGGTTATTATAGGTGGATCTTCTACGCGCGGCATACTTGACTTGGCTTGTGGTTTAAGCTAAAAAGGTATGTGATTCTTCCTATACTCTTGAGCATGATTGTTGTGAACTATATAGTACGGTAGACGTACGTGTGTGAAATGAATTTTGTTTAAAACATAAAGTGTTATAATGGCTTTATGGGAAGTTAGTTATAACGACTTTATGAAGATAAAAGAAAGATTTGATTTCGAAAGCTAAACGACTTGATTTTGAAAGTTAAGAGACTTGATCTTGAAAGATAAGAGACTTGACTTATAACGACTTGTTTTCAGAAAAGGAGAAGTAACTTGATTTAAGTATAGGTTACTTGTTTTAAAAAGAGTATACTTGATGTGGTTTTAAAAGAAAAGTACTTGATTTTAGAAGTCTTGTAAAGGTCTTTTACGAAAGTAAAGTAATTTAGTTTGAAAGGAAAACGTGTTTTTAATACTACGAGTATTAGTACTATATGGCTTTTACGTAAGAAAAGAGGTCTTTTTGAAAGAATGAAAGTAGGTATTATTTTTGGGTTTGAAACCCGTATTGTTGACATAAAATGAAAGTACGTTGAACTTGCCTACGCTTGTTGTGATAGCCTTTGTTGTGCAAGTGTTTGATTGTGTGCTACCGTGTCTCTCGGGGAGGGCCGGCTATCTGATTGATTGCTTGGACATACTGACGCGTTGGTTGGTCCACGAGTTTGCGTCCACTTTGAGTATTATCTTGTTATTTCCTTTGGACATGCTGACGCGATGGATGATCCACGGGCATGCGTCCAGTAGGATGGTTTCATGGCCATGCTTTCCGAGGTAAGATGCCGGCACGCGGTCATCGTGAGGATTATGTTATTTGTCCATGGACCGCTAATCCATGAAGCTTGCCGCGTGACGAGCGATCACGGGCTTGATTTGTACACGTGGTTCGTGCACACTTTAGATACTTGTCCCGTCATTTCTCGTATCGCAGTGCTCGTGGATAGCTTAGATACTTGCCTGGCCATATCTCGTGAGACGCCAGGCTAGGTACGTCGCTATGGTACTTGCCTCGCCATGCGTGGCTAGCTTTTGATCCGTAGTGGCTTCCGCACCTGCCCGTGAAGGATATGACTAGCTTTTGAACCGTATGGGCTCTCTACTTGCCCGATCGGTTTGATGACGCAGCAGATCTAGTGTTCGAGTTCACATACGGGTGTTGTTTTACATCATGTACTGCCAGTGAGGAATGAGTTCCACGCATGAGTGATATTATGGGCGTGAGACCCATAGTTATGTGAGTGATCATTTTGAAGCGCCCCTTACTTGGCATAATCACATTTATCGCAAAATGGTTTTATAAAATGATGAAATGTGATTTCATTACGTGATTTTCGCCACATACTTTGTACCGGCCAGATCGACTCTCCTCGGGCTGCGTTCATGCCGCAGTAGAGGTACACCAGCTTGTTGATCCTCGCCATAGGATCGCAGTCATTGGGAAGCTCCGCTTCTCGAGGCTTATTTTTAGTATAGTCCGTCATTGTAGGTACTTGTACATCTGTGGTATGGCGTCCCGTCATAGTTGTTGTTACATTCTGAGGTCCAGTAGTATCTTGTAGTGTGGTTGTAAAGGATTTTAACTGCTCGCTTATATGTATATATGACGGCGCACCGGTTGGCCTGTTTTTCGTTGTCTCTTGTTTCTCGCTTAAACTTTATTTCGCTGATTTTCTCGATGTTGTTATCACTAGGTGCCCGGTAAGGCACGATCGCGGCCGAGATCGGGTCGAAAAAGTGGTATCGCAGCGATTAATCCTCGGAAAGTGTCTGCATCGCGTCTAGTAGTCTTGATTATCGGTGTGTTGTGCACCACATCTATAATCGTGAGGTCGCAGGACATTTAGGATTGGTTTCCATTCTTCTCACTCGAGATCGTGCCTTAGAGCGGTGTTGTAAGTTGGACTCTTCCGACGTATTCTTTCTCGCCGCTATGCCTCCGCAAGACAACCCGCCCGTGGCGGCAAGGCAGCCGAGGAGCCGCTAGTAGGATGCAGGAGTACGAGCGCGCAGCCTGGCCATTACCGAGATAGTGCTTCAGACGGCGAGTTTTGTGACGCCGCCAATTTCAACAGAAGTTTAGAGCCGCAGCAGCTACCGAGACCCAGACTGAGCCTCCACCCCACACCGGAGCAGGAGCCGGGTACAAGGAGATGGCCCGCCATCGCCGTGATCGTGCCGACACGAGGATAGGCCGGATGCAGCGATCCAGCCCAGAGTACCCGTGGTTCACCCGAGGTCGATAGTTTGAGATCGCGGACTTTCTCGAGCCGCACCGCCAGTTTTATGGGTCGAGGCCCGAGGATGATCCGCAGGTTCATCCGGCGATTCAATGGATCATGAGAGTGATCAAGGCTTCGAGACCGAGTCGGTGGTCTTAGGTTCGCATCGGTTGCGTGATACCGCAATGATCGGGTTTGATTCGGGAGCTGTCCCCGGGGAGCATGCGCCCACCGTATGGGACGAGTTCTCGAGGCATTTCTCACCATTTCTTGCCTCCGCAGATGAGGGCACGCCGGCAGATTTACGATGTTGAGACAGAGTGGGCGACGGTTGGAGTACAACGTGAGTTCGACTCGTTGGCGATATGTCCACTGCGTTAGTGGCGTATATGGAGGATGAGTGCACCGTTATGTCACAGGACTGGACAATTATCTAGCAGAGAGTTGCTCGGGTGTAGCTCTTCAGCCGGGCATGGACATTGCCCGCATGCAGGCTTATGCACTTGGGTGCGAGGAACGGAGAGGCCGACGGATTGACCAATACCAAAGCGAAGGCGCCAGACGGCAGGTCCTTTGGTAACTTTCAAGGCGGACTACCGCAGAAGCCAGACTAGTTATGCGCTCCGCCCGCATGCAGTGGTCCTCTACGCTTTGAGCAGTCGTGGCTCCTGTGGTTGAGTTCGGAGCGAGTGTTGGCCGGATGAAGCCACCCCAACCTCGGTGTGGCCAGTATGGTAAAACCCATGCGGGGGAGTGTCGCGGTATTCAGAGAGTTTGTTTTACATGCGGCCAGCATGGACATTTAGCGAAGAATTGTCCGACCAGAGGTAGCGCGGATTTTGAGACTCGGCCATCGGGATCTGTTGCGGGTTCTTCGCCTTCGATAGCTAGGCAGGGTGTTCATACACCGGCAGGCCAGGGCAGGGGTCGTGGTGAAAGTTCCCAGTTCTAGCGGTCCTTGGAACCGCCTATTTGATTTCAGGTATATCCTTAACACTCTAGAGACTAGTATGCATTGATGATGTGATGATGTGCTAAGTATTATGTTCAGATAGCATTATGTTAAATTGTGATTTAGAGGCCTGGTTAGAAAGGGGGAAGTTGGGTGCATAGAGATTGTGAGCCTTAGAATATTATACGTGGAGACCTTAGAGGCAAGGCCGTCTTGAGTGAAAGATTTTGTTTATGATGTGACCTTTGTTGGAGTGCATAGTATACATGGGGTATAATTGTGTGGTAAGTCCCTGAGTGGTGTGAATTATAAAAGGATAGTTATGATAAGAAGACCACTAGGTTTGCGTAACTTGATTAGTGAGATTGTTCGGACGGGGAACAAGAGCTTGGCGCGTAAAGCGGGTCGGGTTGAGGCAAGGTCGCGTCAACCCGCAGCCCGGTTTGGGGTGGGTCGGTTCGAGGTGGTCCCGTCGGTGGTAGGGTCACGAGGTGCTAGGCCCAAGTTTAGGTAACCATCGCATGTGCTGTGGACGAGTTCGACCAGATCGGATCATGAAGGCCGGGAATGGCCTTAGAGGAAATTGAAACTAGTAAGATGACCAAGTTTGGAGGTAGTGACTCCAAAGTTTTGGAAACTGAAGCGATGACTGAAGTATGATACGTGTACTATAGAGAGTTCGGGTGTACGAGAAGGGTACGACGAGTAAGAAGAGAAGCGAACATGTGTTATGAGAACGGAAGTGATTATTCTTTTGTGAGGTGAAGATGCGAAGGGAATATCCTTTAGACCGTGGGTGGGAGCTTTTTGTTAGAGGTGGTTCCTCGTTGGCTTGGATTTGAGTTTTGCGCACACGTTATATTCTGGCCATTGGTGGCATGATCGGTTTTTGTAAGTATAGTAGTAAAGACTATACCGACACACGTTTGATTAGAGACTTAGAAGGAACATTCGGGACGAATGTTTCTAAGAGGGGAAGAATGTTATACCCCGTAGTTCCAAGGTATGTATGTGAGGACGTACGTACGAGATTACGACAGAAATTTTGGAAAGAAATAAAGATGTGATTTTTCGACGGAAAAGTTTCCGGGTTTTGTGAAGGAAAAAGGGTCGTTGATGAGAATTGGATTCCCAGATTTGGTATTTGGGTTTCTTGGATTATTTTAGAATTATAAGATTTTATTTTCGGAAATGGTCACGTGGGGCCCACGGGAGAAATTTACGGTTTTGTGGGGCCCACTTTGTTTTTGAGGTTTTCGGTATTTTGGATATTTTCGGAAGATGAAATATTTTGGACGAGTCGGGGGGCGACACGTGTTACCCCCATGTGGCACCTTGGCCGATTTGGAGGGACAAATGTCTTGCCACTTGTCCCTTGGCCGAAATGGCCATGACATGTGGTGAGCAATTTCGTTGGCCATGTGGTGTGGTGGGACCCACACACACATGGCCCAATCTTGACCATACACTTGATAAGATCTTGGCCCTTAATTCCTCTATAAATACCCCCTTAAGGTTGAAGACTAATTCATCCCACACTTGAAAACTTTCCAAAGCAAATACTCCCTCCCTTTAGCCCTATTTCGTCCCCCACCCCCACTTGTGTAGAAAATACTTGGAGTATTATTGTATAATCCCAAATACCTTAGCCTAGTATCCCTAGTAGTATTCCAAAGTTATTTCAATACTAGGAGCCCGGAAATACTACTTTATTCCAATAGTCGCAAACGAAACCCTAGAGAAATCTTCATAGCTTGGTTGAAGTGTTCATAGAAGTTGCTTAGAAACTTATAAGGGTCGCTTGGAGCGGGTTGGAGCGTAAGGAATTGGAGCTAAACGTTGCTCAGGATCGACTTATAAACTTGGATAATTTTGGGCTTATCGAGGTAATGATCTATGTCCCCCTATTGTAATTGGATATTACATGTTGTAGTAGTTATACTTGAGTATATTATATTGGAAGGATGATTATAAAGGATTAAACTGTATTTACATCGACCGCATTTACGTGAGACTTGTGTAGTATTATTGTGAAGCGAATTGAACACGCCCGGTTAGACGTAATCCTCGAGTTGTTGGCCTGGTAGCGGGCCTTGATAGGGGAGGAGATTTATGTGTTAGCGGGGGGGGGGGAGGTGCTTTTCACGACCCGAACCCGGGCCCGTGACTGGTGCCTTACCCCGGGCACCCTAGTGATACAACATCAGAGTAATCAGCGGACCATAAGACGATAACATAAAATAACAAGAAGTATGACACAATAGTTCGAGAAAACTTGCCTTACGGCATATATATATAAATCAATTTAAACCGAATGCTATATCCCATTACAACTCGCCACAACAAGATTACATGCACTTACGAATGATATGATAACAACGACGGACAGGGCCGTCATACCCCGAATGTAAGCACCTACAACAACAGGACTATACCAAGATAAGCCTCCGAGAAACGGAGCTTTC
The DNA here is from genome assembly GCA_029844215.1 of Przewalskia tangutica. Taxonomy (NCBI): domain Eukaryota; kingdom Viridiplantae; phylum Streptophyta; class Magnoliopsida; order Solanales; family Solanaceae; genus Przewalskia; species Przewalskia tangutica. The sequence goes on from CM056719.1 coordinate 90,087,670, forward strand.
CCAAACGCCGAATCGTGACCCTAAGAGCGAGGATCAACGATCGTGTACCTCAACTGCGGCATGAACGCAGCTTCAAGGAGGTCGGCATAACAGTACCAAGTATGTGAAATCAAAATATCAGAATGAAATCATAATAGTCTATAAAGCGAGAGACATGTATGATAACCAAACTACGATTCACAATAAATAGCAATATGTTAAGTCGTGACTCACGCCTCAAAGTCATCACTCAAATGTAACTATGGGTCTCACGCCCATAACATCAATCATGCCTGTGGAATACCTTCCTCACCGCCAGCTTTTATGATATAAAAGCACCAAGAAATACACATGAACACCGGATCCCACTCGTGTCCTAATAAAACAAAGACAGGTAAGTACGAAGGCATAACCGACTACTAACACCTACGCATTAACATGGTCATAAATCAGACATGATATCTGTCTGCATCATCACATGATCAAAGCCGTCACTCGCTCGCAGATCAAATGTGCGCCTCTAGCCCCGAACTCTCCGTAGCTCCGCATAGGCCAACCTCATAGGCCCGCATGAGGTATTCCTCGATCGAGGGTAGCTACTCCCGACATCGCCCCGACTCGCACCGCATGGCCACAAAGACCGCATGACCACAAGGGCCGCAAACTAACCTCGAACTCCCAGAGTTCCGCATGGATCCCCGGACCCGCATGAGGTATTCTCGAATCACGGTCCTGCATCACCGAGTCTACCCCGCGTCGGAGGCGCCTTAACCTCCGAGACAAGTCAAGGTGAGTGGTACAATACCAACATAACTACCGAGAGTCAAACAACTTTAAGCGCGATGAGGAAAACCCCCTTTACACAAAACATCACAAGATACTAACACACGTAGCATCCTAGCATGTTTACTTATCAAATCAACAAGAAAGTATTACAAGGCTATCACAAACCAACACAATCATGCTATACACACAAGGTACATTCTAATATATGATTAACAAGATCGGTATCTATTCCCAAAGTACTTCATACATTATCTTTAAAAGATACGTTACGTTTACAAAAGTCACACAATACCCGTAGTATATGAAAATAGAGTGATTACCTTTGAAGTAAATCAAAACACTTACCTTTGTAATATCAAGTAACAACATTATTTTCCAAACGACCAAGTTTGCCTAATTTCAAATGTTCACGGTTCTTATTTTAGAAAGGTTTCGTAGTTCATAGTCTTATTCATTTAAGAATATAATTCTCTTTTAAACCATCTGAGAAAACATAAGCCTTATATGTGAGTAGGATATTCTTGTTTATAACAATCTTATTACAAAGACCATGATCTAGGAAATATCATTTTGTCTCATCTTAGCTTCTATGCATGGAAGTTTCTACCGGTTTTAATAATACTTAATGTCAAAATATTTCCTTTTATTAACGCCGCAGTGGTTTGTCGATACACATTCTCGATTTCAAATCAAGAAACATTCTTAAGCCGTTATACCTAACTTCCCATAAAGCTAGTATAACTCTTAAGTTTTCAAAAACCCAAGATACTTCTTCTTTCAAAATGATTCAAAAATCTTTGAAATACTTCAAGTTCTTTATTATTACATAACCAAATGCTTATAGTTCAAATCAGTTACCCTTTTAAAAACCACAAGTATTTTCTTACCTACATAAAGCTGTTATAACCAACTTCCCATAAAGCCGTTATAACACTTTATGTTTTAGACCAATCAAATACATTTAACACATGTACGTCTATCGTACTACATAGTTACACACATATCATGCTAGAAGAGATAGGAAGAGGTTCACATACCTCGCGACGATTATCGACTAATAGCAAAACGCCCAAGTACTTCCAACCGCCGCTACTCCTTAAGCCAAGTAGATCGCGCCACACGCAGTACTTCAACCTATAAGGCCACAAGGCGCTTATTAATATTTAGATCTCTTCGTAGAACATTCTACAGAAAATTCGGCAGCACCTCCCCCCCCCCCGCAACAGCGTAAATCTCCTCCTCTATCGGGGCCGGCTACCAAGCCAACCAGGGGGGGTTATACGTCTAAACCGGACGTGCACAATTCTACCTCACGTAAAGCAACACAAGTTCATCGTAATACAGTCTATGTAATTACAGCCAAAGACTCTTCTTTCGAAAAGGTTTCTTATTATTCAGGCTTAAGTCCAAAGACATTGCCGATAACAACGTTCAGTTCTATATATAGTATACTTCAACTATATAGTCTAACAATCATGTAATTTCCAATTACAATAGAGGGACAAGATATTTACCTCGATAAGCCCATAATTATCCAAGTATAAAGTCGATCTTGGGCAACGTTTAGCTCCAACTCCGTGCGCTCCAACCCGCTCCAAACTACCCTTAGAAGTTCTAACCAACTTCTACATACTACTCCAACCAACCATGGAGATTTTTCTTAGGGTTTCGGTTTGGTGACTGACGGGAAGTATAATAGTATAACGGGGCTTTTCGTATAGGTATAACCTTAGAATACTACAAGGTATACGGCTAAGGTAATTTGGGCATTATCACAATACTTTTGAGAGTATATCTACCAAGAGGGGGGGGGTATTTATACGAGACAACACCACAAGGGGGGGGTGTATACCCTCGGCCTACCCCACTGTGGGTACTCGCCAAGCGTGGGAGAGCTCTCGCCACAAGGCCTCACAGGGGAGGGTGGGACGAAACCAACAAGGAGGAGGAGGGAAGATTTCAAGACTTGGAATTTGTAGAATGGATGAAGAAGTCTTCAAAGGGGTATTTATAGTTCAGCAAAGGCCAACCAATGGCCAAGATCATGCCAAGTGCAAGGCAAGTGTAGGGCCATGATCATGCCAAGTGCACCTTATCCATCTACCACAAAAATATGCTACCTACTACTTGACAAAAAGCCAAGCAATTGGCCCACCCTTGACCGCCTAAGTCCTTCCAATGAGAGGTGACAAGTGTCGCCTCTTGTTGGTCCAAAATGTTTCGCCTCTCGGAAAAATCCGCAAAAATAAAAATGACATAGCCGAATTTTCCCTACGAAGTCGTGGAAACGCTTTCGAAAAACGACTCTAACCGTGTTGTGCACAAAATAATTCGCCAAGCCTTATTTAAAAGTTCAAATTTTTCACGACGCCCCACGCATACTGAAATACGGTATAACATTCTCCCCTCCTTAGAAACATTCGTCCCGAATGTTCCTTCTAAGTCTCAAAACAAACGCGCGCCAGTATAGTCTTCAATACTATACTTACGAGAACAATCCTGCCACACATGGCCACAGAAACACCCGCGCAAATACCTCCATCCAAGTCCACGAGGAAACACCTCTAACATTACCACAAACACCTCTCTCCGGGGTCTAAAATATACTTCCTTCGCACCTTCTCCTTACAAAAGAAATGATCACATCTATGCTCGCCATACATGCTCGCTTCTCCCTTTACTCGTCGTGATACCACTTTTTTCACTTTGCTGCGAGGTTCTAGTGTCACTCCGGCGACCCAACAAATGGTACCGATCGCATGCGATCCCCGAGGTCGTCAGACACTCGAACTCTTACCACATTTCGAGCATCGTCGCTTTCCAAAACTTCGGGCTATTATCTCTAACGTGGTCATCATTAATCGAACACTGGATGGATCTCCGATACTTTCCGATCATAACAATACGAAGACCGGACGCATCGCCTCCTAAGTCGGACGGCAAATGCTAACATATGTGCAACCCGCCTATTCTTCACATGAACTCAAAGGGCCCAAAGTAACTCGGGCTAAGTTCCTCTGTTTTCTAAAGCTCGTCACACCCAACCCGGTGGTACTTTCAAGAAGACCGATCACAACTGAACTCTAAGCGTCCGCCGATTATCCGCACGATTTCTCCGAGCCGCGAACCTCTTCTAGACAAGCTTTACCCTATCCACGATCCGGAACAAGCCTGAACCAACTATCTAAATCTTGCCAACATCGAACCAATCGACCGGCGACTTACACATCCGCCCCTACAAGGCTTCATAAGGAGACATCCGAACACTGAAAAATGGTAGCTTAAACACTCCTTCAACAGGAGACAACAATTCTCGCAACTATCCCTGAAATCCAAACACTGGCCCGAGGGCGAATGTGATTCTGAGACTCACCTGAGTTCCTAACCTTGCTGGTAAAACCTCCGAAAAAGAAACACTGCACTGGCTCCATTGTCATAAGGTGAAGGTAGGCACCCTGCAGCCTTACAACCTTCGATAAATCCACACCGCCGAGTAAACGGTCTTTGCTGAAGACAAGACGGTACCGACCTCGCCGGCGACCATCGGTCGAACGATCCACGAATTCCAGACGGGTTAACTAAACTTGGGCCTAACACCCTCGTGACCCTACCACAAGGCGGGACCACCACAAACTGACCCCACCACCATACATGCCGCGGGCTGACCCGCAACGTGGCCTCAACCCGACCCGGCAACGCGCAAAATGCTAGCTCCCCGAAGGAAAACTCTTACTAATCACGTTACGAAAACCTAGCGGTCTTCTTAGCTCAACTACCCTCTTTCATTCCACACTACTCAGTGACTTATCCCACAAACATAGCTTACGTGAACTATGCACTCCGATAAGGATCAAACATAACACTACACCTTTACTCGAGATGGCCTTACCTCTAAGGTCTCTACGTAAAAAAAACTCTAAGGCTCACACCTTCTCTATCCCCCAAATCTTACTTGGTTAACTAACCAAGATTTCTAATCACAATTTACACAATGCAATCAGAATAACACTTAAGGTGTACTCACCTTATCTCACATACTAACCCCTAGAGGGTTAAGGATATATCTATATCTACCGCTTCACTCCTTAGTCGTTTCTAGTCAAACACGCCCGTAGAGGCGATAGCTAGGAAGATGACGAACTACCCACCGATTCCTGAAGGCTAAGTCCTCCTACAAGGACACTTCTTCGACATCAGACCCTGACGGTCGTAGGTACAACAAGTACCAACTAAAAGACGACATTCCCGACGACGTCGTCATCGCAATCGGAAGCCCGGAGTTCGACCAACTCGTATACCCCGAACGCCCCGAAATCCGTGGAAGACCACTCGACCGTGGATGTGCATAATCTAATCTGGCCGTGAGGTGACTCGACTCGAAAGTTACCAAAGGACCTTCGCCCCGCCTCTTCTCGCCCTTCGTTAACCCGTCGATCTCTACGCTTGGCTCGCCGCGCACAAGCCCGCATACGTGCCATGCTCAAGCCTAATCAAGAATTACTCGCACAACCCTTTCTAAGATATTCATCAAGACTCGCGTACATCGGTATACTCCGTAGCCAAATCCATAGCTAGTAATGTGGTTGTCTCTTTGCAATCTATATTCTCTGCTCTGGCCGTGGGATCAAGGTTCATATATCATGGCCGCAGAGTAATCGCCGCCGCGTGCTAAACTCTGCTGGGCCGTGACGAGCATAACTCCCCGATCAAGCACCTAACTCGGGTGATGGTTGGGCTGTGCCTCGTAACCCTCTCAGATTCTACTCGCACTCCTCCGCTTTGCCCTCCCGGGCCGGGTTGCCCTACGCGAGGCATAGCGGTAAGGAAAGAAATACGAGAGGGTCCAACTTACAACACACTCTAAGGCACGATCTCGAGTGAGAAGAATAGAAACCAATCCTAAATATCCTATAGCCTCGATTATTGGTGTGGTGCACAACACACCGATAATCAAGACTCTATCGATACGATGCAGAGACACTTTCCGAGGATTATCCGCTCGATACCACTTTGTCACGACCAACCCGGCCCGTGGATCGTGCCTTACCGGGCACCCTAGTGATACAACATCAGAGTAATCATCGGAACATAAGACGATAACATGAAATAACAAGAAGTATGACACAATAGTCTGAGAAAACTTGCCTTTACGCATATATATATAAATCAATTTAAAACCAACAGCTACATCCCATTACAACTCGCCACAACGATTACAGCACTTCTACGAATGATATGACAACAACGACGGACGGGGCCGTCATACCCTGAATGTAAGCACCTACAACAACAGGGACTATACGAAGATAAGCCTCCGAGAAACGGAGCTTTCCCAAACGCCAATCAGGACCCTAAGAGCGAGGATCAACGATCGTGTACCTCAACTGCGGCATGAACGCAGCCCCGGGCGAGGTCACTACAACAGTACCAAGTAAGTATGTGAAACTGAAAAATATCAGAAATGAAATCATAATAGTCTATAAAGCGGAGACATGTATGATAACCAAACTACGATTCACAATAAATAGGCGATATGTTAAGTCGTGACTCACGCCTCAAAGTCATCACTCAAATGTAACTATGGGTCTCACGCCCATAACATCAATCATGCCCGTGGAATACCTTCCTCACCGCCGTAGCTTTATGATATAAAAGCACCAAGAAATACACATGAACAACAGGTCCAACCTGTGTCCTAATAAAACAGTAAAGGGTAAGTACGAAGGCATAACCGACTACTAACACCCACATTACTAACATGGTCATAAACTGTATAATGATATCTGTCTGCATCACATGATCAAAGCCGGTCACTCGCCGCAGATCAAATGTGCGCGTCTAGCCTCGAACTCTCCGTAGCTCGCGTAGGCCAACCTCATAGCCCGCATGAGGTATTCTCGCATCGAGGGTAGCTACTCCCGGCATCGCCCCGACTCGCAGTCCGCATAGCCACAAAGACCGCATGACCACAAGGGCCGCAAAACTAACCCGAACTCCCGTAGTTCGCATGGATCCCCGGATCCGCATGAGGTATTCTCGAATCATGGTCCTGCATCGCCGAGTCTACCCCGCATCGAGGCGGCAACCTCCGAGACAAGTCAAGGTGAGTGGTACAATACCAACATAACGGCCGAGAGTCAAACAACTTTAAGCGCAATGAGGAAAACCCCTTTACACAAAACATCACAAGATACTAACACACGTAGCATCCTAGCATGTTTACTTATCAAATCAACAAGAAAGTATTACAAGGCTATCACGCATCAACACAATCATGCTATACACACAAGGTACATTCTAATATATGATTAACAAGATCGGGTATCTATTCCCAAAGTACTTCATACATTATCTTTTAAAAGATACGTTACGTTTACAAAAGTCACACAATACCCGTAGTATATGAAAATAGAGTGATTACCTTTTGAAGTAAATCAAAACACTTACCTTTGTAAAATCAAGTAACAACATTATTTTCCAAACGTCCAAGTTTGCCTAATTTCAAATGTTCACGTTTCTTATTTTAGAAAGGTTTCGTAGTTCATAGTCTTATTCATTTAAGAATATAATTCTCTTTTAAACCATCTGAGAAAACATAAGCCTTATATGTGAGTAGGATATTCTTGTTTATAACAATCTTATTACAACAGCCATGATCTAGGAAATATCATTTTGTCTCATCTTAGCTTCTATGCAGATGGAAGTTTCTACTGGTTTTAATAATACTTAATCCAAAATATTTCCTTTATTAACGCCGCAGTTGGTTTGTCGATACACATTCGATTTCCAAAATCAAGAAACATTCTTAAGCAGTTATACCTAACTTCCCATAAAGCTAGTATAACTCTTAAGTTTTCAAAAACCCAGTAATACTTCTTCTTTCAAAATGATTCAAAAATCTTTTGAAATACTTCAAGTTCTTTATTATTACATAACCAGCCGCTTATAGTTCAAATCGCCACCCTTTTAAAACCACAAGTATTTTCTTACCTACATAAAGTCGTTATAACCAACTTCATAAAGCCGTTATAACACTTTATGTTTTAGACCAATCAAATACATTTAACACGTATGACGCCTATCGTACTACATAGTTACACACATATCATGCTAGAAGAGATAGGAAGAGGTTCACATACCTCGCGACGAGTATCGACTAATAGCAAAACGCTCCAAGTACTTTCAACCGTCGGCTACTCCTTAAGCCAAGTAGATCGCGCCACACGCAGTACTTCAACCTATAAGGCCACAAGGCGCTTATTAATATTTACATCTCTTCGAGAACATTCTACGTAAAATTCGTAAAGACCTCCCCCGCATGGCAGTAAATCTCCTCCTCTATCGGCCGCTACCAAGCCAACCGGGGTTATACGTCTAATCCGGACGTACAATTCTACCTCACGTAAAAGCTTACACAAGTCTCATCTGATACCTATGTAATTACGTTCAAAGACTCTTCTTTCGAAAAGGTTTCTTATTATTCGGGCTTAAGTCCAAAGACATCACGATAACAACGCTCAGTTCTATATATAGTATACTTCAACTATATAGTCTAACAATCATGTAATTTCCAATTACAATAGAGGACAAGATATTTACCTCGATAAGCCCATAATTATCCAAGTATAAAGTCGATCCCGGGCAACGTTTAGCTCAACTCCGTGCGCTCCAACTCCGCCTCCAAACTACCCTTAGAAGTTCTAACCAACTTCTACATACTACTCCAACCAACCATGGAGATTTTTCTTAGGGTTTGGTGGTGACCGACGGAAGTATAATAGTATAACTGGCTTTTCAGATAGGTATAACCTTAGAATACTACAAGGTATACTAAGGTAATTTGGGCATTATAACAATACTTTTGAGAGTATTTCTACCAAGAGTGGTATTTATACGAGACAACACCACAAGGGGGTGTATACCCTCGCCTACCCCACTGGGTACTCTCGCCAAGTGGGAGAGCTCTCACCACAAGGCCTCACAGGGGAGGGTGGGACGAAACCAACAAGGAGGAGGGAAGATTTCAAGACTTGGAATTTGTAGAATGGATGAAGAAGTCTTCAAAGGGGTATTTGTCACGACCGTGGATCGTGCCTTACCCTGCACCCTAGTGACACAACATCGAGTAATCGAACATAAACAACAACATGAGATAACAAATATAAAACAATAATCAGGAAAACTTGCCTTTCGGCATATATATAACCATCAACTCTTTTACAAATGAACTTTAATCCTTTTTACCAACTAAGAATGATATTTGGGACAGGCCCGCCAAACCCCAATGTAAACACTTACTACGGCAGGACTATACCACTCGATAAGCCTCCGAGAAACGGAGCTTCGAGAGCTAGGATCAACGATCGATGTACCTCAACTGCGGCGTAACGCGAGGTCGTATGTGAAACTAAAGATAAATCAGAAATGAAATCATAGTAGTCTATACAAAGCGAGACATGTATGATAACCAAACTACGATTCACCATAAATAGCCATGTCAAGTCGTGGATTCACACCTCAAGTCATCACTCAATTTAACAATGGGTCTCACGCCCACAACATCAATCGTGCGTGGAATACCTTCCTCACCGCGATTTATGATATACAAGCACCAAGGAATACATATGAACACCGTGTCCCACCTGTGTCCTAATAAAACAGTGCATGCAAGGCCTAGCCGACTACTAATACCACAGTACGCAACAAGGTCATAAATCAGATCATAAGATCCGCCACATGATCAAAGCCGCCACTTGCCCGCAAAGATCTAATGTGCGCGTCTAGTCCTCGAACTTCCCGCAGCTCGCATAGGCCAATCTCATCGCCCGCATGAGGTATTCCCGCATCGAGGGTAGCTACTCCCGATCGCCCCGACTTCGCACCGCACGCCAGGACCGCATGCCCATAAAGGACGACACTAACTCGAACTCTCGTAGCTCGCATAGGCCCCAGACCCGCATGAGGTATTCTCGAATCACGGTCCTGCATCACCGAGTCTACCCCGCCGGAAACCCGGAATCATCTCAAGAGATGAATGCCACAATACTATCATAACGACCGATAGTTAATAAGCACAATCAAGGAAACCCCTTACACAAACATCACAAGATACTAACACACGTAGCATCCTAACACTTTTACTTATCAAAGCAACAAGAAAGTATTACAAGGCTATCACAAACCAATACAATCAAGTTATTCACACAAGGTACTTTCTACTAACAAGTTCGTATCTATCCCCAAAGTACTTCACCCATTAAAATCTTAAAAAAGATCTGCTTCTTTCACATAAGTCACACAATACCCGTAGTATAAAATAGAGTTTTAAGAAAACCAAAACTCTTACCTTTGTAAAATCAAGTAACAACATTATTTTCCAAACGCCCAAGTTTGCCTAATTTCAAATGTTCACGTTTCTTATTTTAGAAAGGTTTCATTCATAGTCTTATTCATTTAAGAATATAATTCTTTTAAACAACTGAGAAACATAAGCCTTATATGTGAGTAGGATATTCTTGTTTATAACAATCTTTATTACCGATCTAGGAAATATCATTTTGTCTCATCTTAGCTTCTATGCAGATAAAGTTTCTGTTTTCATAATACTTAATTATTCAAAACATTTCCTTTTATTAACGCTTTGGTTTGTCGATACACATTCGATTTAATCAAGAAAGCATTCTTAAGCCGTTATACCTAACTTCCCATAAAGCTAGTATAACTCTTAAGTTTTCAAACACCAAGTATTACTTCTCCTTTCAAAATGATTCAAAAATCGTTTGAAAATACTTCAAGTTCTTTCTTATCATATAACAAGCCAGTTATAGTTCAAATCAGTTACTTTTTAAAAACCACATGTATTTTCTTACTAACATAAAGTCATTATAACCAACTTCCCATAAAGCCGTTATAACACATTATGTTGTAAACCATTCCAACACATTAAGCACATTTACGTCTAACTAACTACATAGATAACACATATCATCATATAGAGATAGGAAGAGGATCACATACCACTCGACGATTATCGACTAATAGCAAAATGCTCCAGTACCTCGAGCCGCTTTACTCCTTAAGCCAAGTAGAACGTGCCATACGTAGTACTTCAACCTATAAGGCCACAAGGCGCTTATTAACATTTAGGTCTCATCGTAGAACTTCTACAGAAATTTATTGAACCTCCTCTCTAAGCCAACCAGTGGGTTATACATCTAACCCTAACTGTACAATTCTACTCCACTGCACTACTACACAAGTCTCGTAATTACAAGACTATATATATAGTATACTTCAACTATATACTCCTACAACATGTAACATCCAATTCTGATAGGGACAAGATAATTACCTCGATAAGCCCATAATTATCCAAGTATAAAGTCGATCCCGGCAATCGTTTAGCTCGACTCCGAGCGCCCAACCCGCTCTAAACCACCCTTAAGTTCTAACCAACACACAATACTCCATGGAGATTTTCCTAGGGTTTGACGAAGTATAATAGTATTTCCGGTTTTTCGAAGGTATAACCTTAGAATACAACAAGGTATAAGGCTAAGGTAATTTGGGCATTATAACAATACTGGAGAGTATTTCTATACCACAAAGGGGGTATTATAATAAAGCAACTAGGTGGGTACCCCACACCACAAAGGAGGGGGTGGCTACTCTCTACCCCACTGGGGACTCTCGACCAGGGAGAGAGGGGCTCTCGCCAAGACACCACACTAAGGGTGAAGAAGCTTTCAAGACTTAGGCAATTTGTGAATGAATTAGTCTTCAGGGAGGGTATTTATAGGTCAAGTGAAAGCCAACCAATGGCCAAGATTACACCAAGTGTTAGGCAAGTGTAGGGCCAAGATTCACCCATGTGTACCTAGCCAACTTGCACACAAAATATCTACCAAAAATATCTCCCACTTGCCATTCCCAATCGTCCATCAGGCCGCCCACATGTGAGGTGACACATGTCACCTCCCGTTGGTCCAAAATGTTCCGCCTCTGAAAATCCGCAAAAATACTTAATGACATAGCCGAAATTCCCTACGAAAGTCGAAAACGTTTAAAACGACTCTAACCGTGTTGTGCACAAACATATTTCGCCCAAAGGTGCCACGTGGGGTGACACGTGTCGCCCCGATTCGCCCAAAATATTTCGTCTTAGAAAAATATCCAAAACGCCAAAATCTCAAAATCAAAGCGCCCCACAAAATAATTTCTCCCGTGGGCCCCACGTGACCATTTTCAAAATAAAATTCCATAATTCTCTAATATTCCAGAAGTCCGAATACCAAACTGGGAATCCAATTCCATAAACGAACCTTTTTCCTTCACAAAACCGAAACTTTTCCGTGGAAAAATCGCCTCTTACTTCCTTTCCAATCTTTATTCTCGCACGCACGCCCTCGCATACATACCCGGAACTACGGGGTATAACATTCTTCCTAGAAACATTCGTCCGAATGTTCCTTCTAAGTCTCAAAACGAACACGTGAGATAGTCTTCACTACTATACTTACGAAACAATCCCGCCACACCGCCATGGAAACACTGCGCAAAACTTACATCTAAGTCCACGAGGAAACACCTCTACATCACCACAAATAATACTACTTTTGTCACTTTGTCGCGAGCCTTGCTCCAACGACCAACAAATGGTACCGATCCCGAGGATCTGACACTCGAACTCTTACCACATTCGATACGGCCAGTTTCCAAAACTCGGGTTACTATCTCTAACGTGGTCATCATTAATCGGGAACATTCGATGGATCTTCGATACTTTCCCAACATAACAATACGAAGACCGGACGCCCTTCTTCCTAAGTCGGACGGCAAATGCTAACATATAACTCCGGCCTATTCTTCACATGAACTCACAAAGGCCCAAAGTAACTCGCTAAGTTCCTTCGCTTTCCAAAACTCGTCACACTCGTCAGGTGGTACTTTCAAGACCGACCGTCAACTCAACTCTAAAGCCGCCGATTATCCGCACGATTCCTCCGAGAACTTCTTCTAGACAAGCTTCACTATCCACGAACAAGATCAACCAACTATCTCAACCACGCCAACATCGAACCAATCGACCTCTTGCATTACGCCTCTGCCCTGGCGTCACAAGACGACATCCGAACACCGACATGGTAGCTTAAACACTTCAACCGAGACAACGATCTCACGGCTACCAAATCAAAACATCGCCCGGGGCGAACGCGAGGAGACTCACCAGTTCCTAGCCCCGCCTTTACAAACTCCCGTAAAGAGAAACACACAGGCTCCACTGTCGTCATAAGGTGAAGGTAGGCACCGTGCAACCTCACAACCTTTTCGATAACATCAACACGCCGAGGAACGACACGACCAAGAACACGATAGTCGCTTCATCGGCCCGACCAGCGAACGCATCCACGAACTTGCACGGCTAACTAAACATGGGCCTAACACCTCATGACCCTAACACAAAGAGGACCACCACAACCGACTCACCACCATACCGCGGGTTGACATGCACGGCCTCAACCCGACAGGCGCAAAATACCATCTCCCGAACAATCTTACTAAACACGTTACGAAAACCCGCGCCTTCTTAGCTCGACTACCTTCCTTCAAATCACGCTACTCGGGACTTATCCCACGAACATAGCTCACGGCACTATTCACTCCTATACGTGTGAAACATAACACTTCACCTTTCTAGATCTGTCCTTAGCTCTAAGGTCTTTACGTATAACACTCTCAGGCTCACACCTTCTCTATCCCCAAAACTTACTCGTTAACCCACCATGATTTCTAATCACCACTAACACACCGCCATCGAACATAGCACTTAAGGTATACTCACCTTGAAAGTTACCGCTCGCCCTCTTCCGCCCTCGTTAACCCACAATCTCTACGCTGTACATAAGCCCGCATACGTGCCATGCCAAGCCCAATCAAGAATTACTCTTGCACAACCTTCTGTAGTCATCAAGACTCGCGATACATCGGTATACTCTCCGTAGCCAAATCCATACTAGTAACAAGGTTGTCTCGCAATCTATATTCATCGCTCGTGGGGTTCAAATATCGTGGACGCAGAGGAACCGCCATCGTGCGGGGCTAGTGACGCCGCAGAAATCCCCGAATGAAGCACTACCCTATGTAATGATTGGGCCTGTGCCCTCGCCACCCTCCGAACTCTACTCGCACTTGCCTACGCGGAGGCATAATGATAAGAAAAGATTTCGGGTTCAACTTACAACACTCTAAGGCACGATCTCAGTGAGAAGAATAGAAACCAATCCTAAATATCCTATAGCCTCCTCGATTATTGATGGTGCACAACACACCGATAATCAAGACTTCATCGATACGCACTTTCCGAGGATTAATCGCTCGATACCACTTTTGTCACGACCAAATCGGCCGTGTTGCCTTACCGGGCACCAGTGACACAACATCGAGTAATCGGTGAACATAAAACAACAAATGAGATAACGAAATATAAAACAATAATCAGGAAACTTGCCTTTCATATATAACCATCAACTCTTTTACAAATGAACAGCTTAATCCTTTTACCAACCCCGCCAGAATGATACGACACAATGGCGGGGAGCCCCGCCAAACCCCGAATGTAAACACTTACTACGACGACTATACCACCGATAAGCCTCCGAGAAACGGAGCTTCCGACCACGAGCTAGGATCAACGATCGATGTACCTCAACTCCGCGGATGAACGCAGCCCGGGAGGTCGGTCGTATGTGAAACTAAAGATAAATCAGAATGAAATCATAGTAGTCTATACAAAGCGGGAGACATGTATGATAACCAAACTACGATTCACCATAAATAGCCATGTCAAGTCGTGATTCACACCTCAAGTCATCACTCAATTTAACAATGGGTCTCACGCCACAACATCAATCGTGCGGTGGAATACCTTCCTCATTACGGCATTTCCCTCATGATATACAAGCACCAAGGAATACATATGAACACCGAGTCCCACTGTGTCCTAATAAAATCACTACTAACACCTACGACAACAAGGTCATAAATCAGATTCATAAGATCCGCCACATGATCAAAGCCGCCACTTGCCCGCAGATCTAATGCGCGTCCTCTGAACTTCCCGCATTCCGCGCAATCTCATCGCCCGCATGAGGTATTCCTCGTCGAGGGTAGCTACTCCGGCATCGCCCCGACTTCGCGACCGCATGCCCATAAAGGACGTACACTAACACGAACTCTCGTAGCTCGCATAGGCCCCGTGACCCGCATGAGGTATTCTCGAATCATGGTCCTGCATCACCGAGTCTACCCCAGACGGAGGGCCGGGAATCATCTCAAGAGATGAATGCCACAATACTATCATAACGATCGATAGTTAATAAGCACAATCAGAACCCCCCTTACACAAACATCACAAGATACTAACACACGTAGCATCCTAACACTTTTACTTATCAAAGCAACAAGAAAGTATTACAAGGCTATCACAAACCAATACAATCAAGTTATTCACACAAGGTACTTTCTACTAACAAGTTCGGGTATCCCCACAGTACTTCACCCATTAAAATCTTAAAAAGATCTGCTTTTCACATAAGTCACACAATACCCGTAGTATAAAATAGAGCTTTTAAGAAAACCAAAACTCTTACCTTTGTAAAATCAAGTAACAACATTATTTTCCAAACGTCCAAGTTTGCCTAATTTCAAATGTTCACGTTTCTTATTTTAGAAAGGTTTCGCAGTTCATAGTCTTATTCATTTAAGAATATAATTCTCTTTTAAACAATCTGAGAAACATAAGCCTTATATGTGAGTAGGATATTCTTGTTTATAACAATCTTTATTACATGATCTAGAAATATCATTTTGTCTCATCTTAGCTTCTATGCAGATGGAAGTTTCTACCGGTTTTCATAATACTTAATTATTCAAAACATTTCCTTTTATTAAGGTTTGTCGATACACACGATTTCCAAATCAAGAAAGCATTCTTAAGCCGTTATACCTAACTTCCCATAAAGCTAGTATAACTCTTAAGTTTTCAAACACCAAGTATTACTTCCTTTCAAAATGATTCAAAATCGTTTGAAAATACTTCAAGTTCTTTCTTATCATATAACAAGCCGCTTATAGTTCAAATCTTTTTAAAACCACATGTATTTTCTTACTAACATAAAGTCATTATAACCAACTTCCCATAAAGCCGTTATAACACTTTATGTTTTAAACCATTCAAACACATTTAGCACATGCATCTACATAGTTCACACATATATTGCTAGAGAGATAGGAAGAGGTTCACATACCTCGCGAAGATTATCGACTAATAGCAAAATGCTCCGATTACCTCCCAAGTAGAACGCGCCATACGTAGTACTTCCACCTATAAGGCCACGCTATTAACATTTAGGTCTCATCGAGAACTTCTCTGTAAATTTGGCAGACTCTCCCCAACAGCGTAAACCTCCTCTAACGAGGCGGCAAGCCAACCGAGGGTTATACATCCAACCCTAACGCACAATTCTACTCAGTTACTACTACAAGTCATCATGTAATTACAAGATTATATATATAGTATACTTCAACTATATACTCCTACAACATGTAACATCCAATTACAATAGGGACAAGATAATTACCTCGATAAGCCCATAATTATCCAAGTATAAAGTCGATCCCGGCAATCGCTTAGCTCGACTCGCGCTCAACCCGCTCTAAACCACCCTTAGAAGTTCTAACCAACTTCTACACAATACTCCAACTGACTATGGAGATTTTCCTAGGGTTTTGAGGAAGTATAATAGTATTTAGGCTTTTCGTAAGGTATAACCTTAGAATACAACAAGGTATAAGGCTAAGGTAATTTGGGCATTATAACAATACTTGGAGAGTATTTCTATACCACAAAGGGTATTATACGAAAGCAACTAGGCAGTGGGTACCCCACGGCCACACCACAGTACCCCACTAGGGGACTCTGGGGAGAGGGGCTCTCGCCAAGACACCACACTGGGGAAGGAAGAAGCTTTCAAGACTTAGGCAATTTGTGAATGAATTAGTCTTCAAAGGGAGGGTATTTATAGGTCAAGTGAAAGCCAACCAATGGCCAAGATTACACCAGTGTTAGGCAAGTGTAGGCCAAGATTCACCCATGTACCTAGCCAACTTGCACACAAAATATCTACCAAAAATATCTCCCACTTGCCATTCCCAATCGTCCATCACTTCCAATGATGGGTGACACATGTCACCCTGTCCAAAATGTTCTCTCGGAAAAATCCATAAAAATACTTAATGACATAGCGGAAATTCCCTACGTGTGAAAACGTTTAAAACGACTCTAACCGTGTTGTGCACAAACATATTTCAGGTGCCACGTAGGGTGACACGTGTCGCCCAATCAAAATATTTCGTCTTCCAAAAATATCCAACGGCCAAAATCTCAAAATCAAAGCGGCCCCACAAAAATTTCTCGTGGGCCCAGTGACCATTTTCGAAAATAAAATTCCATAATTCTCTAATATTCCGTGAAGTCCGATACCAAACTGGGAATCCAATTCCATAAACGAACCTTTTTCCTTCACAAAACCGAAACTTTTCCGTGGAAAAATCGCCTCTTACTTCCTTTCCAATCTTTCTGTCAGATTCTCGTCGTCCGCATACATACCCCGAACTACGGGGTATAAGATTTATAGGTCAGCAAAGGCCAACCAATGGCCAAGATCATGCCAAGTGCAAGGCAAGTGTAGGCCACGATCATGCCAAGTGCACCTTATCCATCTACCACAAAAATATCCTACCTACTACTTGACAAAAAGCCAAGCAATTCGTCCACCCTTGACCGCCCAAGTCCTTCCAATGAGAGGGTGACAAGTGTCTCCCTCTTGTTGGTCCAAAATGTTTCGTCTCTCTAAAAATCCAAAAATAAAAATGACATAGCCGGAATTTTCCCTACGAAAGTCGTGGAAACGCTTTCGAAAAACGACTCTAACCGTGTTGTGCACAAAATAATTCGCCAAGCCTTATTTAAAAGTTCAATTTTTCTACGCACGCCCCACGCATATACTCGGAAATACGGGTATAACAAAGGTCACTAATTTTCTGTAGAATAAGGAATCTTGTATTTAGAATATTCTACGAAGAGAACTAGAGGTTGATAGATGTATTGTGGTTATTATAGGTGGATCTTCTACGCGCGGCATACTTGACTTGGCTTGTGGTTTAAGCTAAAAAGGTATGCGATTCTTCCTATACTCTTGAGCATGATTGTTGTGAACTATATAGTACGGTAGACGTACGTGTGTGAAATGATTTTTGTTTAAAACATAAAGTGTTATAATGGCTTTATGGGAGTTTAGTTATAACGACTTTATGAAGATAAAAGAAAGATTTGATTTCGAAAGCTAAACGACTTGATTTTGAAAGTTAAGAGACCTGATCTTGAAAGATAAGAGACTTGACTTATAACGACTTGTTTTCAGAAAAGGAGAAGTAACTTGATTTAAGTATAGGTTACTTGTTTTAAAAAAGAGTATACTTGATGTGGTTTTAAAAGAAAAGTACTTGATTTTAGAAGTCTTGTAAAGGTCTTTTACGAAAGTAAAGTAATTTAGTTTGAAAGGAAAACGTGTTTTTAATACTACGAGTATTAGTACTATGTGGCTTTTACGTAAGAAAAGAGGTCTTTTTGAAAGAATGAAAGTAGGTATTATTTTTGGGTTTGAAACCCGTATTGTTGACATAAAATGAAAGTACGTTGAACTTGCCTACGCTTGTTGTGATAGCCTTTGTTGTGCAAGTGTTTGATTGTGTGCTACCGTGTCTCTCGGGGAGGGCCGGCTATCTTATTGATTGCTTAGACATACTGACGCGTTGGTTGGTCCACGAGTATGCGTCCACTTTGAGTATTATCTTGTTATTTCCTTTGGACATGCTGACGCGATGGATGATCCACGGGCATGCGTCCAGTAGGATGGTTTCATGGCCATGCTTTCCGAGGTAAGATGCCGGGGCATGCGGTCATTGTGAGGATTATGTTATTTGTCCATGGACCGCTAATCCATGAAGCTTGCCGCGGTGACGAGCGATCACGGGCTTGATTTGTACATGTGGTTCAGGCACACTTTAGATATTTGTCCTGGTCATTTCTCGTGTATCGGCAGGCTCTGGTAGATAGCTTAAATACTTGCCTCGGTCATATCTCGTGAGACGCTAGGCTAGGGTACGTTCGCTATGGTACTTGCCTCGCCGCCACGTGGCTAGCTTTTGGATCCGTAGTTGGCTTCCGCACCTTGCGTGAAGGGATATGACTAGCTTTTGGAACTGGTATGGGCTCTTCTACTTGGCCCGATCGGTTTGATGACGCAGGCAGGATCTAGTGTTCAGATTCACATATGGGTGTTGTTTTACATCATGTATCGCGGTGAGGAATGAATTCCACGCATGAGTGATATTATGGGCGTGAGACCCATAGTTATGTGTGAGTGATCATTTTGGGGTCGTCCCTTACTTGGCATAATCAAGCACTTATCGCAAAAATGGTTTTATAAAATGATGAAATGTGATTTCATTACAGATTTTCAGTTTCACATACTTGGTACCTTGATCGACCTCCTTCGGCCGCGTTCATGCCGCAGTGTAGGTACACCAGTTGTTGATCCTCGCTCATAGGATCGCAGTTCAGCGTTGGGAAGCTCCGTTTCTCCGGAGGCTTATCTTTTGGTATAGTCCCCTGTCATTGTAGGTACTTGTACATTCAGGGGTATGGCGGGGCCCTGTCCCGTCATAGGTGTTGTTACATTCTTAGAGGTCAGTAGATCTGCTGCAAGCGTGGTTGTAAAGGATTTTAAGCATTGATTATATGTATATATATGAAGGTGACCGCCGTTGGCCTGTTTTTCTTATGTTGTCTCTTGTTTCCTGTTTAAACTTTATTTCTGCTGATTTTCTCTGATGTTGTTATCACTAGGGTGCCCGGGGTAAGGCACCAGTCGCGGGCCCGAGATCGGGTCGTGACATTGTTCTCATTCGTGCAGTAAATTAACAAAGTCAATTTGACTCCAAATACTTCCTAACGACTCTTACCAACATCCCCCATAAGACTTGGTAAGAACTTAGGATAACTTAGACATAACTTTTACATAGAGTAAATCAACATACATACCTCTTAACTTCTAAGAGTAGAAGGAATCATGAAATAACACCACATTTAAGGCCCAACAATTCAGCTATCCAAAGGGGATTACACACCTTAACATGACGTGTAAAATTCTGCCCCATAATAATACAAAACAATCCAATAATTCCATGCCATTCTCGACTATAATGTATCATACTACAAAGTCTTATCCAATTCCTTTTCAATCCAAGTTGTTTAGTCTAACATGTTATATAGACGCAACCGATTATAACAACTACAATCTTCAATTAGATAACATGCGACGATTCTAACTATCGACCAAATTGTATTTCAATTGGCTAACAAGGTCATTTCGGATTTAGGCTTCTAATATCCATAACACTTATTAATCTCCAATACATATATCTCATGCTTGTTATAATGTATAACTACAACAATATGTAATCTTATAACACTAAGAGAACAAGATTGTTACCTTGACAAGCCTTAATCCAACTTCAAGATTCAAAGTCGCTCCTTAGCAACTTAGCTCCTTTTCTTGACACTTCAATCCGCTACTTGAAGCCCTTAGAAGTTCACAAATAACTTCCCTTCAATTTCCAATCAAAACCTATGAAAGCGACTTAGGTTTTCACCTTACGACTAATGCAAAAACGACACTTTTCCGGGATCTTTCTATTGAGATACCCTTACAATACCCTTAGGAACCTTGGTTTAAAGTGTTGGGATTATCGAACCACAAACGAATTTTTTTCTCTAAGTGTTAAAGCCTTGTCTTGCTACTTAGGATGAATATATAATAACATGGAGGGTCTAGATTACAACACATGTTGGGTTTGGATGAATGAAATTAAAATATCAAGCCAAGTGGATCTTTGACTTAGTCAATAAACTCAAGCTCTAGCTTGCAAGTCTTATTCATCTTTGTTTTGGTCAAATAACCATTCTATCCTTGGTCTAATTCGACCAAGACCATCCAAGGGGGTGACACGTGTCACCCTCCCATTCGTCGTAATATTTCGTTTCCCGACATTTCCAAAATTCCGATAAATTTTTACTAGTCTCAAATCTTAACGTTTTTGAGTTCTTACGTACGTTCTTATAAACATATATTGGAATTACGGGGTGTAACAGTAAGTTTGGGGGACATGGAATATTTGAGGACCTTAGAATATTGATAACCGCAGAGACCTTAGATGTACAAGGCCTTCTCGGGTAGTAAGATTTATGTCACGACCCGACCCTGCTCGCGATCGTGCCCTACACAGGCACCTACAGTATACATCAGAGATAATCAACGGAACATACATAAACTTAACAAGAAAAAAATAACAGGTTAGCCGATAAGGCTACCTTCCTGGATACATATAACTACGTAAAACCAAAAGCAGTTACCTCCTTTTTTTTTACAAAGTGACCCACAAGATATGACTACAGACCTCTAAGAGTATTGACGTAACAACTGTGACGGGACAGGGCGCCGCCATACCCGTGAATGTACATCAACCGACAATAACAGGGATCCGAACCAAAGATAAGCCTCCGGAGTGAATGAAGCTTTTACCCAAAACTGAACAGAGACCCTAGAGCGAGGATCACCAACCTTTATACCTAAAACTTGCGGGCATGAACGCACCCGAAGAAGTCGATAACAAAAATTTAGTATGGAATGTAAATAAGGTCTGAATCGCTACACCCCAACCCGGGCGTGGATCGTGCCCTACCTGGGCACCCTTCTACCTTAACAACACAAGTAGACTGCGGAAATTAAATAACACCTCATTTTTTTTCCATCGTACGTGCAAGGCAAAGCCGACAAGGCTGCCATATAGTATACATAATAAAAGACACTACACTGTACATGAGTCCAATCCCACATATGAATACAGACCTCTAAGAGTTTTTCAAATATGGCGACAAGGCCCCGCCGCACCCATAATCGCATAAAAGCTCAGATCGAGGAACTATACCAAAATGATAAACTCGAACATAGGAGCTATCCAAAACTCGGCAGGTCCTAAACTCGCCGATCACCAAATCACGTACCTAAACTGCGGATTTAACGCAGCCTCAAGGAGGCGAGGTCGAAGAATGTACCAAGTATGTGAATGAAGTACCGTAATGAAATCATAACAAAGATAAACAAAGCGGGAGACATGTATGATAGCCAACCTACGACACAATACATAAGCGATCATATCAAGTCGTGGACGCAGCCCTCAAAGTCACTACTCAAATATAACTATAGGTCTCACGCCCATAATATCAATCACGCCGTGGAATCCTTCCTCATCACGGCGATCCCGATGTAATAACACCAATAAGGATACATGAACACCAAGTACCACCTGTGTCCTAAATACCACGTGGTCTCATGCCCCGGAATCCCACATCGTAAAAGCATGACCATAGGGTAACACAAACAAATCCGGGGACATATATGTTATACCCCGTATTTCCAGAGTATGTACGTAAGGACGTACGTAGGAAATTTGAACTTGAGAAAGTGGCTTGGCCGAATTTTATTTGTGCACAACACCCGGTTAGAGTCATTTTTCGACGAAACGTTTTCACAGCTTTCGTAGGGGAATTTCCGGCTATGACATTTCTAATTTTTGCGGATTTTTCCGAGAGACGAAACATTTTGGACCAACAAGAGGGCGACACTTGTCACCCTCTCATTGGTTAGGCTTGGACGGTAAAAGGCTTGGCCGAAAGTGTGGTTGAAATAGTCAAGGGTTGGTAGGATATTTGTGTGTTAGTTGGTTAAGGGGCACTTGGCAAGATCTTGGCCCTACACTTGCAGCACTGCTAGATCTTGGCCATTGGTTGGCCTGGCTTGTGCTATAAATACCTCTAAGGTTGAAGACTTCTTCATCCAAAATGCCTAAGTCTTGAGAGCCTTCCCCTCCCTTTTCGCAGGCCCTCGGCGAGAGTTTCCCCAGTGGGGTAGTTTAGGGTAGCCACCCTCCTCAGGCGCCGTGGGTACCCCTAGCCTAGTTGGTTTTCATAATACCCCTCTTGGTAGAAATACTCAAAAGTATTGTTATAATGCCCAAATTACCTTAGCCTTATACCTTGTTGTATTCTAAGGTTATACCTATACGAAAAGCCCGTAAATACTATTATACTTACCGTCACCACCAAACCAAACCCTAGGAAAATCTCCATAGTCCGTTTGAGTATTGTGTGGTTGGTTAGAACTTCTAAGGGTGGTTTAGAGCGGGTCGAGCGCTCGAGTGGAGCTAAACGATTGCCCAGATCGACTTTAAGCTAGGATAATTATGGGCTTATCGAGGTAATCATCTTGTCCTCTATTGTAATTGGAAATTACATATTGTTAGAATATATAGTTGAAGTATCGTATATAGAACGAGCGTAGTTATCGGCAATGTCTTTTGACTTAAGCTGAATAATACTTACGGCAATGTCTTGCGACTTAAGCCCGAATTTAAAGAAGAATCTTGTTGTAATTACATAGGGCTGTATTACAAGAGACTTGTGTAGTAGTACCGTGGAGTAGAATTGTACCCGTTAGGGTTAGACGTATAACCCCCCCCCCCCTGGTTGGCTTGGTAGCCGGCCTCGATAGAGGAGGAGATTTACTGTTTGTTGCGGGGAGAGTCTTTGCGAATTTTACGTAGAATGTTCTCGATGGGATCTAAATGTTAATAAGCGCCTTGTGGCCTTATAGGTTGAAGTACTACGTGTGGCGCGATCTACTTGGCTTAGGAGTAGCCGACGGTTGGATGTACTTGGGCGTTTGCTATTAGTCGATACTGTCGCGGTATGTGAACCTCTTCCTATCTCTTCTAGCATGATATGTGTGAAATATGTAGTACGGTGACGTCATGTATTACGAGCGTATTTGATTGGTGTAAAACATAAAGTGTTATAACGGCTTTATGGGAAGTTGGTTATAATGACTTTATGTTGGTAAGAAAATACATGTGGTTTTAAAAGGTAATCGATTTGAACTATAATCGCTTGTTATGTGTTAATAAAGAACTTGAAGTATTTCAAAAGATTTTTGAATCATTTTGAAAGAAGAAGAAATATTTGGTTTTGAAAACTTAAGAGTTATACTAGCTTTATGGGAAGTTAGGTATAACGGCTTAAGAATGTTTCTTGATTTGAAATCGGAATGTGTAACGACAAACCACTGCGGCGTTAATAAAAGGAAATGTTTTGAATAATTAAGTATTATTAAAACCGGAGAAACTTCCATCCGCATGAAGCTAAGATGAGACAAAATGTTATTTCTAGATCATGGCTTTGTAATAAGATTGTAATAAACAAGAATATCCTACTCATATAAGGCTTAGGTTTCTCAGTTGTTTAAAGGAGAATTATATTCTTAAATGAATAAGACTATGAACTACGAAACCTTTCAAAAAAATGAGAAACTTGAACATTGGAAATTAGGCAAACTTTAACATTGGAAAAGAAATTTGCTACTTTATTTTACAAAGAGAAGTAATTGATTTACTTTAAAAGATAATCACTCTATTTTCATATACTACGTATTGTGTGACCTTTGTGAAGGTAACGTATCTTTTAAAGAGTTAATGTATGAAGTACTTTGGGAATAAAAAACCCGATCTTGTTGATCGTATAGTAGAAAGTACCTTGTGTGAACAACTTGATTGTATTGGTTTGTGATAGCCTTGTAATACTTTCCTGATTGCTTCGATAAGTAAACATGTTAGGATGCTACGGGTGTTAGTATCTTGTGCTGTTTGTGTAAAGGGGTTTCCTTTGATTGTGCTTATTAACTATCAGTCGTTATGATAGTATTGTGGCATTCATCTCTTGAGATGATTCCGGGGGTTAAGCTGCCCTCCGATGCGGGGTAGACTCAGGCGGGTCGATGGACCTATGATTCGAGAATACCTCATGCAGGTCCCGGCCTATCGGAACTACGAGTTCGTGTTAGTGTCGTCCTTTACGGGCATGCGGTCCGTGGCTACGCGGATGCGAAGTCGGGGCGATCTTGGGAGTAGCTACCCTCGATGCGGGAATGCCTCATGCGGGCGATGAGATTGGCCTATGCGGGTGCGGAGTTCGAGGTTGACGCAGCGTACATCGATCTGCGGGCAAGTGGCGGCTTTGATCATGTGACGGTCTAGACAGATCTTATGATACGATTCATGACCTTGTTGGTGCCGTGGGTTTTAGTAGTCGGCTATGCCTTCGCATTTACCGTCAGCTTTATTATGACACGAGTGGGACACGGTGTTCGGTGTGTTCCTTGGTGCTTTTATATCATGGAATCGCCAGGTGAGGAAGGTATCCACCGCATGATTGATGTTGTGGGCCCGAGACCCATTGTTATACTTGAGTGATGACTTGAGGCGTGAGTCACGACTTGACATGACCGCTTTGTTGTAAATCGTAGTTTGGTTATCATACATGCCTCGCTTTATATGATCGCTATGATTTCATTTCTGATGCGTATTTTGATTTCACATACTCACTTTTGTTATCGACCTCGCCCGGTGCGTTCATGCCGCAGTTGAGGTACACCATCGTTGATCCTAGCTCTCGAGTCACGATTTCAGCGTTAGGAAGCTCCGTTTCTCGGAGGCTTATCGGATGTCTGATCCCCGTCGTAGTAAGTGTTTACATTCGGGGTTTGGCGGGGCCCCGTCCGCCACGGTTGTCATATCATTCGTAGAGTGCAGTAATCGTTGTGGCGTGGTTTGTAAAAGGATTAAACTGCTCGATTGTAAAAGTTGTTATTTATATATGCGAAAGACCGCTTTTCCTCGACATCGTTTTGTACTTCACTTGTTTCATGTATATGTTTTATGTTCTGATTACTCGATGTTGTGTCACTAGGGTGCGGGGTAAGGCACCATCACGGGCGATTTGGTCGTGACAAAAGTGGTATCGAGCGATTAATCCTCGGAAAGTGTCTGAGCCGTATCGATGAAGTCTTGATTATCGGTGTGTTGTGCACCACCAATAATCGTGAGGCTATAGGATATTTAGGATTGGTTTCTATTCTTCTCACTCGAGATCGTGCCTTAGAAATGTCCGTAAGTTGGACCCTCGACGAAATTTTTCCCTTATCGTTATGCCTCGCGTAGGCAACCGGGCCCGGGAGGCAAAGCGGCCAGGAGGCTGCGAGTAAATCTGAGAGGGTTACGTGGGCACAGCCCAATTATCACCTTGGGTGGTGCTTCATTCGGGAGTTCTGCGACGTCACTAGCCCAGAGAGTTTAGCACGGCGGCGATTCCTCTGCGGCCATGATATTTGAACCTTCGATTCCACGGCCGAACAGAGAATATAGATTTCAAGGAGGCGACCACATTACTAGCTATAGATTTGGCTACGAGAGTATACCGATGTCGCGAGTCTTGAGGACTATCTAAAAGAGGTTGTGCAAGAGTAATTCTTCATTGGACTTGAGCATGGCACGTATGCGGGCTTATGCGCAGCAGCCGAAAGCGTGAGATCGACGGGTTAACGAAGGGCGACGCGAGGAGGGCGAGCAGGCGAGGTCCTTTGGTAACTTTCGAGGCGAGTCACCTCACCGAGATTTGATTATACACATCCACCAGGTCAGAGTGGTCTTCCACGGATTTGTGACATTCGGGGTGTGCGGGGTTGGTCGTAACTCCGTGGCTTGGTTCACGGTGTGAGGCGTCATCGGGAATGTCGTCTTTTAGTTGGTACTTGTTGTACTACGACCGTCGAGTCGATGTCGATAGAGTGTCCTTGTAGGAGGACTTAGCCTTCAGATCGGTGGGTAGTTGGTCACCTCCTTAGCTATCGCCTACAGGCGGGTTTGATTAGAACGACTTAAGGGAGTGAAGCGGTGGATATAGATATATCCTTAACCTCTAGAGATCTGTATGTGTGATAAGGTGAGTATACCTTAAGTGCTATGTTCGATAGCGCGATGTGTTAGTTGTGATTAGAAATCTTGGTTGTTTAACCAAGTAGGATTTTGGGGATAGTGAAGGTGTGAGCCTTAGAGTTTTATACGTAGAGACCTTAGAGGTAAGGCCATCTCGAGTAAAGGTGTAGTGTTATGTTTGATACTTATCGGAGTGCTTAGTGCACGTGAGCTATATTGTGTTATAAGTCCCTGAGTAGTGTGGAATGAAAAAGGGTAGTTGAGCTAAGAAGACCGCTAGGTTTTCGTAACGTGATTAGTGAGAGTTTTCCTTGGGAGCTAGTATTGTGCGCTTTGGGGTCGGGTTGAGGCCACGTTGCGGGTCAAACGCGGTAGGTTTGGTGGTGGGGTCGAGTGTGGTGGTCCCGCTTGTGTTAGGGTCACGAGGGTGTTAGGCCCGAGTTTAGTTAGCGTCTGCGAATTCATGGATCGATTCGACCGATGAGTCGGGCCGAGGAGGTCACCGTCTTGTTTTCTAGCAAAGGCGTTTACTCGGCGGTGTTGTTTTATCGTAAAGGTTGTAAGGCTGCACGGTGCCTACCTTCACCTTATGGCGACATGGAGCCTGTAGAAATTTGTTGTTGTTCTGGAAGTTTTGCCAAGCATGTGTTAAGAACTTCGAGTGAGTCTCGAATCACATTCGCCCTCGGGCGATGTTTGGATTCGCGGATAGTTGCGAGAATTGTTGTCTTCATTGAAGGAGTGTTTGAGCTACCATTTCGATGTTCGGATGTCGCCTTATGAAGCCTTGTAGGCGGATGTGTGAGATGCGGTCGATTGGTTCGATGTTGGCAAGGTTGACGGTTGGTTGAGCTTGTTCCGGCGGTATGGATAGTGTAAAGCTTGTCTAGAAGAAGTTACGGCGGCTCGGAGGAAATCGTGCGGATAATCGGCGACGACGCTTAGAAGCGGAGTTGGCGGTCGGTCTTCTTGAAAGTACCACCGGATTAGGTGTGGCGAGCCTTGGAAAAAGCAGAGAAACTTAGCCCGAGTTGTTTTGGGCCTTTTTAAGTTCATGTGAAGAATAGGCGGGTTGCCTATATGTTAGCGTTTGTCGTCCGACTTAGGAAGCGGTCGTCGATCGTTAAATGTTATGTTCGAGATGGAAATCGAGAGATCCGTCGAGTTTTCCCAGCTAATGATAACCCGAGTTTTGGACCAAGCGATGATCGAAATGTGGTAAGAGTCGAGTGCGACATCCTACGGATCGCGGCGGTACCATTTGTTGGGTCGTCGGAGCGAGGCTCGCGACAAAGTGACAAAGTGGTATCTACGACGAGTAAAGAGAGAAGCGAGCATGTATGGCGAGCATTGATGTGACCATTTCTTTTGTTTGGAAAAGTGTGGAAGAAGTATATTTTAGACCCCGGAGAGAGGTGTTTGTGGTGATGATAGAGGTCATTTCCTCGTGGACTTGGATGTAAGTATTTTGCGCAGTTGTTTCTGTGGCCATTGTGGCAGGATTGTTTCGTAAGTATGGTAGTGAAGACTATACTGGCGCACGTTTGTTTTGAGACTTAGAAGGAACATTCGGGACGAATGTTTCTAAGGAGGGGAGAATGTTATACCGTATTTCGGTATATGCGTGGGGCGTGCGTAGGAAATTTGAACTTGAGAAAGTGGCTTGGCGAATTTTATTTGTGCACAACACCGGTTAGAGTCATTTTTCGACTAAAGCGTTTTCCACACTTTCGTAGGGAATTTCGCTATGACATTTCTAATTTTGCGGATTTTTCCGAGAGACGAAACATTTTGGACCAACAAGAGGCGACACTTGTCACCCTCTCATTGGTTAGGCTTGGACGGTAAAAGGCTTGGCCGAAAGTGTGGTTGAAATAGTCAAGGGTTGGTAGGATATTTGTGTGTTAGTTGGTTAAGGGGCACTTGGCAAGATCTTGGCCCTACACTTGCTAGGCACTTGGCTAGATCTTGGCCATTGGTTGGCCTTGGCTTGTGCTATAAATACCCCTCTAAGGTTGAAGACTTCTTCATCAAAATGCCTAAGTCTTGAGAGCCTTCCCCTCCCGTGAGGCCCCCTTGGAGAGTTTCCCCACAGTGGGGTAGGCGAGGGTAGCCACCCCTCCTGTGGTGTGGCCGTGGGGTACCCACTGCCTAGTTTGTTTTCATATAATACCCCTCTTGGTAGAAATACTCTCAAAAGTATTGTTATAATGCCCAAATTACCTTAGCCTTATACCTTGTTGTATTAAGGTTATACCTATCTGAAAAGCCGTAAATACTATTATACTTACCGTCAGTCACCAAACCGAAACCCTAGGAAAATCTCCATAGTCCGTTGGAGTATTGTGTAGAAGTTGGTTAGAACTTCTAAGGGTGGTTTAGAGCGGGTTGGAGCGCTCAGAGTTGGAGCTAAACGATTGCCCAGGATCGACTTTAAGCTAGGATAATTATGGGCTTATCGAGGTAATCATCTTGTCCCTCTATTGTAATTGGAAATTACATATTGTTAGAATATATAGTTGAAGTATACTGTATATAGAACTGAACGTAGTTATCGGCAATGTCTTTTGACTTAAGCCTGAATAATACTTACGGCAATGTCTTGCGACTTAAGCCTGAATTTAAAGAAGAATCGTAATTACATAGGGCTGTATTACAGTAGACTTGTGTAGTAGTACCGTGGAGTAGAATTGTACCCGTTAGGGTTAGACGTATAACCCCCCCTGGTTGGCTTGGTAGCCGGCCTCGATAGAGGAGGAGATTTACGCTGTTGCGGGGGGGGGGAGGTGCTGCCGAATTTTCTGTAGAATGTTCTAC
This sequence comes from Przewalskia tangutica, assembly GCA_029844215.1. NCBI lineage: Eukaryota > Viridiplantae > Streptophyta > Magnoliopsida > Solanales > Solanaceae > Przewalskia > Przewalskia tangutica. The sequence continues at coordinate 90,117,256 of CM056719.1, forward strand.
GATGGGATCTAAATGTTAATAAGCGCCTTGTGGCCTTATAGGTTGAAGTACTACGTGTGGCGCGATCTACTTGGCTTAAGGAGTAGCGGCGGTTGGATGTACTTGGGCGTTTGCTATTAGTCGATACTCGTCGCGAGGTATGTGAACCTCTTCCTATCTCTTCTAGCATGATATGTGTGAAATATGTAGTACGGTGAGCGTACGTGTCTTTGAACGTATTTGATTGGTGTAAAACATAAAGTGTTATAACGGCTTTATGGGAAGTTGGTTATAACGACTTTATGTTGGTAAGAAAATACATGTGGTTTTAAAGGTAATCGATTTGAACTATAAGCGGCTTGTTATGTGTTAATAAAGAACTTGAAGTATTTCAAAAGATTTTGAATCATTTTGAAAGAAGAAGAAATATTTGGTTTTGAAAACTTAAGAGTTATACTAGCTTTATGGGAAGTTAGGTATAACGGCTTAAGAATGTTTTACTGATTTCGGAAATCAGAATGTGTAACGACAAACCACTGCAGCGTTAATAAAAGGAAATGTTTTGAATAATTAAGTATTATTAAAACCAGTAGAAACTTCCATCTGCATAGAAGCTAAGATGAGACAAAATGTTATTTCCTAGATCATGGCTGCTGTAATAAGATTGTAATAAACAAGAATATCCTACTCACATATAAGGCTTAGGTTTCTCAGATTGTTTAAAGGAGAATTATATTCTTAAATGAATAAGACTATGAACTACGAAACCTTTCAAAAAAATGAGAAACTTGAACATTGGAAATTAGGCAAACTTGAACATTGGAAAAGAATGTTGCTACTTGATTTTACAAAGAGAAGTAATTGATTTACTTTAAAAAGATAATCACTCTATTTTCATATACTACGGGTATTGTGTGACACTGTGAAGGTAACGTATCTTTTAAAGAGTTAATGTATGAAGTACTTTGGGAATAAAAACCCGATCTTGTTGATCGTATAGTAGAAAGTACCTTGTGTGAACAACTTGATTGTATTGGTTTGTGATAGCCTTGTAATACTTTCCTGATTGCTTCGATAAGTAAACATGTTAGGATGCTACGGGTGTTAGTATCTTGTGCTGTTTGTGTAAAGGGGTTTCCTTTGATTGTGCTTATTAACTATCAGTCGTTATGATAGTATTGTGGCATTCATCTCTTGAGATGATTCCGGGGGTTAAGCTGCCCTCCGATGCGGGGTAGACTCGGTGGTCGATGGACCTATGATTCGAGAATACCTCACGCAGTCCCGGCCTATCTTGGAACTCTGAGAGTTCGTGTTAGTGTACGTCCTTTATGGGCATGCGGTCCTTGTGGCCATGCGGACTGCGAAGTCCAGGACGATGCCGGGGAGTAGCTACCCTCGATGCGGGGAATGCCTCATGCGGGCCGATGAGATTGGCCTATGCGGGCTGCGGAGTTCGAGGTTAGGCGCGTACATTGATCTGCGGGCAAGTGGCGGCTTTGATCATGTGACGGTCTGACAGATCTTATGATCTGATTCATGACCTTGTTGGTGCGTGGGTTTTAGTAGTCGGCTATGCCTTCGTACTTACCGTCTGCAGTTTTATTATGACACGAGTGGGACACGGTGTTCAGTGTGTTCCTTGGTGCTTTTATATCATGCATCGGCTGGCGGTGAGGAAGGTATCACGGCATGATTGATGTTGTGGGCACTGAGACCCATTGTTATACTTGAGTGATGACTTGAGGCGTGAGTCCACGACTTGACATGATCGCTTTGTTGTAAGCGTAGTTTGGTTATCATACATGCCTCCCGCTTTATATGATCGCTATGATTTCATTTCTGATGCGTATTTTGATTTCACATACTCGGCAATTTTTGTTATGCGACCTCGCCCGAAGCTGCGTTCATCCGCGAGTTGAGGTACACGATCGTTGATCCTAGCTCGTGGTCACGATTTGGCGTTAGGAAGCTCCGTTTCTCCGAGGCTTATCGGTGATCTGATCCCACATCGTAGTAAGTGTTTACATTCGTGGGTTTGGCGGGGCCCTGTCCCTCCACGGTTGTCATATCATTCGTAGAAGTGCATGTAATCTTGTTGTGGCGGGGTTTGTAAAAAGTTAAAGCATTCGATTGTAAAGTTGTTATTTATATATCTTGAAAGACCGCTTTTCCTCGGTTCTTGTTTTGTACTTCACTTGTTTCATGTATATGTTTTATGTTCCGCTGATTACTCTGATGTTGTGTCACTAGGGTGCCCGGGGTAAGGCACCAGTCACGGGCCCAGTTTCGGGTCGTGACAATATATGATAATCAAATTACAACACATTGTGCCTTATTAACAATGAGAGTAAACAGTAGTATCCTTACATTATAAAATAGGAAGCTCATGATCAAAACAGGACCATCCGCGCGATATCATTTAGCCATCCTACTCGGGACTATTTCACACGCATAGGCGCGTGGACCCGCGTGAGGTATCCTCGCATGGGACTATTTCACCGCGTAAGCCCTTACGGACTCGCGTGAGGTATTCCTCGCATAGGTCGGACCGCGCGTGGGAATGTTTCACCGCATAAGTCTTACGGACCCGCATGAGGTATTCCTCGCATCGTGGGTAGCAATTCCACGGAATATCCAAATGCCACAAACCAGGGGAATGACCCCGAAACGACTGATATACCAATAGCACACAACCGGCTATTTCCGACACATAGGCAATTCTCAACTAAACAAGCCAAAGTACTTATCAAGGCACACATAGAATAATTCTCATTTAGCAAGCCAAAGTACTTATCAAGGCACCCTTAGACTAATTCTCAATTAATCAAGCCAAAGTACTTATCAAGGCACAAATAGAATAATTCTCAATTAACAAGCCAAAGTACTTATCAAGGCATCACATGGAATAATTCTCAATTAATCAAGCCAAAGTACTTATCAAGGCACACTTAGACTAATTCTCAATTAATCAAGCCAAAGTACTTATCAAGGCACAAATAGAATAATTCTCAATTAACAAGCCAAAGTACTTATCAAGGCACCCTTAGACTAATTCTCAATTAATCAAGCCAAAGTACTTATCAAGGCACAAATAGAATTGTTATACCCCGTAGTTCCAGGGTATGTATGTGAGGACGTACGTACGAGAATACGACAGAAATTTTGGAAAGAAAGGAAGATGTGATTTTTCGCGGAAAAGTTAGGTTTTGTGAAGAAAAGGTTCGTTAATGGGAATTGGATTCCCAGTTTGGTATTTGGACTTCTTGGATTATATTAGAATTTTGAGGTTTTATTTTGAGAAATGGTCACGTGGGACCCACGGAGAAATTTCTGGTTTTGTGGGGCCCGCTTTGTTTTGAGATTCCGGTATTTTGGATATTTTGAAGACGAAATATTTTGGACCAATTGGGGCGACACGTGTCACCCCGTGGCACTGGCCGAAATGGGTGAATGATGGCTAGGCACTTGTCCTTGGCGATTGGCCTCACACTTGGCACCATTTTCGTTTGGCCATGTGGTGTGGTGGGACCCACACACACATGGCCCAATCTTGACCCTACACTTATATTGATCTTGGCCCTTGGTTCTTCTATAAATACCCCTTGGCGAAGAGTAAATCATCCTCACTAAAGCTTTCCAAGCAAATGTTTTCCCTCCTTTGTGTAGATTTCGTCCCCTCCCTCTTGTGTAGAAAATACTTGGTGTATTGTTGTAAAATCCCAAATACCTTGGCCTAGTATCCCTAGTAGTATTCCAAAGTTATTTCAATACTAGGGCAGAAAATACTACTTTATTCAATAGTAGAAACGAAACCACAGAAAAATCTTCCTAGCTTGGTGGAAGTATTTAGAGAAGTTGTTTAGAAACTTCTAAGGGTCGCTTGGAGCGGGTTGGGCGTAAGGATTGGAGCTAAACGTTGCTCGGGATCGACTTATAACTTGGATAATTTTGGGCTTATCGAGGTAATGATCTATGTCCCCTATTGTAATTGGATATTACATGTTGTAGTAGTTATACTTGAGTATATTATATTGGAAGGATGATTATAAAGGATTGAGCAGTATTTACATTGGGTGTACTTACAGTAGACTTGTGTAAGTATTATTGTGAAGCATATTTGAACACGTCAGGTTAGGCGTGTAATCCTCGAGTTGTTGGCACAGTAGCGGGCCAGTTAGGAGAGATTTATGTGATAGCGGGGAGGTCTTTGCCAAATTTACGTAGAATAAGGAATCTTGTGTTTAGAATATTCTACGAGAGTGCTAGAAGTTGATTTATATATTGTGGTTGTTATAGGTGGATCTTTCTCTGCGGCATACTTGACTTGGCTTGTGGTTTAAAGCTAAGGTATGTGATTCTTCCTATACTCTTGAGCATGATTGTTGTGAACTATATAGTACGGTAGGCGTGCGTGTGTGAAACGATTTTTGTTTGTTTTAAAACATAAAATGTTATAATGGCTTTATGGGAAGTTAGTTATAACGACTTTATGAAGATAAAAGAAAGATTTGGTTTGTGATAAAACGACTTGATTTTGAAAGTTAAGAGACTTGATCTTGAAAGATAAGAGACTTGACTTATAACGACTTGTTTTCGGAAGGAGAAGTAACTTGATTTAAGTATAGGTTACTTGTTTTGAAAAGAGTAAGTTAATTGGGTTTTAAAAGAGTATACTTGATGTTGTTCTAAAAGAAAAGCACTTGGTTTATAAAGTATAGAGTACTTGATTTTAAAAGCCTTGTAAAGATTTTCTGAAGGTGAAGTAATTTTGATTTAAAATTAAAACGTGTTTTCTTTATATACTACGAGTATTAGTATCATGTGGCTTTTACGTAGAAAGAGGTCTTTTTGAAAGAAGGAAAGTATGTAGTATTTTGGGTTTGAAACCCGGATTGTTGATTAAAATGAATGTATGTTAAACTTGCCTATGCTTGTTGTGATAGTCTTTGATGTGCAAGTGTTTTGTTGATGTCTTCTTAGTGACTCTGCAGGGGAGTAGGCTATCGATTGATTAATTGGACATACTGACGTTGGGTGGTCCACGAGTATGCGTCCACTTTGAGTATTGACTGGTTGTTTCTGTACTGTCGTGACTCTCTGGGAGGGCCGGCTATCTGATTTATTTCCTTTGGACATGCTGACGTGATGGATGTTCCACGGGCATGCGTCCAGTAGGATGGTTTCATGGCCATGACTTCCGAGGTAAGATGTCGGGGCATGCGGTCATTGTGAGGTTCAGACTGTTAGTCCATGGACCGCTAATCCATGAAGCTTGCCGCGGTGACGAGCGATCACGGGCTTGGTTTGTACGTGTGGTTCAGGCACACTTTAGATACTTGTTCTGGTCATTTTCTCGTGTACCGGTAGCCTCTGGTAGATAGCTTAAGATACTTGCCTCGGTCATATCTTGTGAGACGGTAGGCTATTGTACGTTAGCTTAAGATACTTGCCTCGGCCAGTTGCGTGGCTAGCTTTTGGACTGGTAGTTGGCTTAGTACCTTGCCGTGATGGGATATGACTAGCTTTTGGGTGGTAGTTGGCTATTCTACTTGCCCGTCGGTTTTGATGACGCCGGCAGGATCTAGTGTTCATGTTCACATATTGGTGTTGTTGTACAGGATGTACTGCCGTGAGTGAGGAATGAGTTCCAAGGGCTTTAGTGGTATTATGGGCGTGAGACACATAATTATGTGTGAGTGATTATTCGGGGATATCGTCCCTTACTTGACACATGTTTACTTTTTGCGTAATTGTTTTATAAAATGATGAAATGTGAGTTCATTCTGGTATTTTCAGTTTCACATACTTGGTACTGTTATGTCGACCTCCTTGAGGCTGCGTTCATCTGCGGTAGAGTACACCAGTTGGTTGATCCTCGCTCATAGGATCGCAGTTCAGCGTTGGGAAGCTCCGTTCCTCCGGAGGCTTATCTTTTGGGATAGTCCCCTGTCATTGTAGGTACTTGTACATTCAGGGGTATGGCGGGGCCCTGTCCCGTCATAGTTGTTGTATATCTTAAGTGCATGCTTTGTTGTGGGCCGGGTTTGTAAAAAGGATAACTGTTCGGGTTTTATGTATATATACTGAAGGCAACGGTTGGGTTGGCCTGTTTATTTATTTATGTCTCTCATTTCATGTGTAAAGTTTTTATTTCCGCTGGTTTTCTCTGATGTTGTATCACTAGGGTGCCCGGGGTAAGGCACCAGTGACGGGCCCGGGTTTCGGGGCGTCACAAGAATAATTCTCAATTAACAAGCCAAAGTACTTATCAAGGCATCACATGGAATAATTCTCAATTAATCAAGCCAAAGTACTTATCAAGGCACACTTAGAATTATTCTCAATTAAACAAGCCAAAGTACTACGTACGTACATTCTTTTATAAAAGACTCCCTTCTATGTAAAACCCCACGATACTAACACCCGTAGTATCAAGGCGTGTCTATTTTTCAAAGTAAGTTACTACACTTTTAAAAACTCATTTCACAGCTTGAAATCAAGTAACTCCAAATTTTCACAATCTAGGCAACTTATGCCTAATACTCAAAATAGACAACTTTTTAAACCTTCCATAAAGCCGTTATAACCAACTTCCCATAAAGCCGTTATAACCCTTTATGGTTTTAGACATATCCATTCCTTTTATAAACAAGAGACTTATACTATTAAAAACCAAGTATCACATACTTACAAATCAAGTTCTTAACTTTCAAAACACTTCAAGTCTCTTAATATATAGAAAACAAGTTTCTTCTACTTTTAAACCTCAAGTAACTCACACCTTTAAGACAAGTTACTTCTCTTAAATCATGTCATTTCTCCTCTTTTAAAACAATTAAGTAAATCACTCCTTTGACTCCCCTAAAGTCATTATAATGACCTTTAGGTTTTGGAACTAAGGCACTAGACAAAAGATTTGGAAACCACTTCCTTTTCAAGACTACATGTACTTTAAGTAAAATACTTTCACTTTTAAGAATCCAAACTTCACTAAGAAAATGGATTTTACAACTTACAATTTAAACATCCAAGTACAATCAAGGAAGTACATAACACAAATTCTGTTCTAGGCAATCCAAATACAACCAAGGAATGGATCATTTAAGGAGTAGAACATACTTTCTAAATCTTAAGGAATCATGCTAGAAGAGGAGATAGTTCACATACCTTTTCGGCTAAATCCACAAGCTAAGCCGAATACGCCGTACGTAGAAGTGTCAACCTATAATGGTCACAACAAGACTATCAACTTCTAGTCTCTAACGTAGAATAATACTAAGTATACGATCTCTAATTCTACGGAAAATCGGGCAGCACCTCCTTTGTTTCTACTCACTTTGCCACCTTTTTCAAGGCCGAATACAATAACCAACAAGCCACATTTTAAGGCTCCAAACAACATCCAAACAAAGGGGATTACACGCCTTACAATACGTGTAAAATTCCGCCCCACAATTCATACCAAATAGTATAATACTTCACTAGCCATTCTCGGCCAACATATAACCAATAACACTACGTCTTTTCCAATCATTTTCCAATTTCAAGTTCTTAGGTCAACATGTTATTTAGTCATAAACAACTTCAACAACTACAATTTCCTTCTTTATTCAACATGCGACGACTTAAACTAATAATCAACTTGAATTCCAATCTTAAAGCTAAACATGCTAGTTTTCGGATTAGGGTTCCAATAGCCCATAAACATATCAAACTTCATACTATATAACACATGCTTGCTAAAATCCATAGCTACAACAATAAGTAAGTCTTAACTACTAAAACGACAAAATTTATACCTTTCCAAGCCCTTAAAATTTCCAAGATCCAAAGTCGCGCCTTAGAAATTCTTAGCTCTTTTCCTTAAGTTTCAATCCGCTCCAAGCACTCCTTAGAGGCCTACGAAGAACCCATCCTCAAGTTCCAACTTCAAAGTTGAAGAACTCCCATAGTTTCCGCCTTGCGACTAACGTGAAAATGCGTTTTTTCTGAAATCTTTCTATTGAGATATCCTTACAATACCCTAAGGGACATTGGGTTAAAGTCTTGTGGCTAATGGATCAAAACTACAAAATTTTGTGTGGGAAAGTTGGACAAAGCCGAGAGATCATTGTGAAGCACAAGAGTTTCTCTAAAATTTTCTAAGTGTTAATGAGCTAGTCTTGCACTAGTAGTATACTTATAACACAATGGAGGGCTTAGACTTAAACAAATGTGAGGTTAGGATGAGTTTCACTTGGATCAAGCCTAGGTGGACAAGTTGACTTGTCAACAATATCAAGCTTTGGAAGACTTATCTTCTACCATGGTCAATGACCATTTTACCCTTGCATAAATTTCAACCAAGCCATGTGGGGGTGCCACGTGTCGCCCTCTCATTCGTCCATAAAATTTCGTAACCCTCGTGGGCCCCACAAAACGTAAAATTCCTCGGGTGGGCCCCACGTGACCAAATCCGTAAAAATAAATTTCCATAATATTACTAAGTCCCATACTATTCAAATAATGCATTTTGAGAATCCAATTCTCAACAACGAACATTTTTCCTTTCAGACGTCCGGAAGATTTTCCGTCAGAAAAACAATTCTTCCTTTCGTACTAATTTCCAAGTCTTGTTTCCTTACGTGCATTATCTTATACATGTATCGACTTACGGTGTAACATTCTTCCCCTTAGAAACATTCGTCCTCGAATGTTCTTAGTCGGTTGTCAAGCTTTACCAGCTCCGGCATGAACTCTATACCATGCCTATCAATCAAAACTGCACAAGACCAACGATGCCACACATAGCCACCACAACATACGTAAACATAACAATGGACCTTCCGTCCGTGGTTCCTTCTCACAAAACTCGAAGGTTACAGTCTTCCCAAACACGGGATCCTTAAAGGTTCCTTTCTTTCCTTACTTGTCATACTTTCTCGTACTTTCAAACTCATCTAGTACACGTACAAAATCTTCAAATTTTGTTTCTGTTCTCCAATCCTTGGAGTTACTAACCAACTTGGCCATATTGTTACTTACATTCCCGTTAAGGCTTTTCTCGGTCCTTACGACCTAGTTCCGGTGGAACGCGTCCACAAACTCGTACAACAATTTACTAAACTTGGGCCTGGCATCCTCGGGACCCTATCACATAACGGAACCATTTCTAGCTGACATCACCCCAATCCATACTACCGGCTAACCCGAAATGAGTCCATAACCCGACTCATCGTCACACTTAACTTCTCATTCTTAGTTTGAAATAAATTTCTCTCTCTTATCTCAAGGTACTTCTTACCCTATCCTCCCATTCACTAGAGGTTTGTCACATAAGCCAAAGTATTCCTACTGCACATTCTTCCCTATCGGTCTTACACTTATGGGGTAACTACAACTGTGAACTCTACACAACTATAGTCTCGGTTCACTTATCATTCTTGTTAACATTCTTAACTCCTCACTTTACTAATCAAGGTATCCTACCTGCAGGGTACTATCACTTACAATGATAGCAACAAAGGAAAACATATATCTTTAGGCGAAATCTGAATCTATCAACGCGCGTGATTCAAAAGAATCGAAAAATACCTGTAACCCCATGAGATGTTACCTCCTGATCCTGTCCAGTAGTCACATCATCTATGCGGTTCGAATGACCGCCAGAACTATAAACTCCACCCTGACCTCTACCACGACTGGCTGACATCCAACACACGCTCGGGGACGACATTTGTGGAGGAAAGGGAATCAACCATCGGCCTCATGGTGAGCCACCCCACGGTGCTCCTAAAAGGACATACCCTCAGAATATGGCCCGGACGGCCACAATAATAACAAACACCTGTGCCATAACGGCATTTCCCCGAATGACGCTTACCACATCTGGAACACTGAGGAATAAGTGGCCTCGACTGAGAAAATCCTCTGCTCCTCTGAGAACCTCGATCCCTGGAGCTTGGACCGGCTCCTAAATACCTCGTGGGCTCAAATCTCCACCGTGAGCGGGGTATGTCTTTGGGTAAGTGGGACGAATATCTCACTATTCCGAGGCGCTCGTCCAAAACTCACGGGATAACCAACCGGTCTAGCCTCTTACGCAGATCTCCGTGGCCGCCTCTACCACATGCACTGTGCATGCGGCCGAATAACCTCTGTTGAGAAAGCGTAATCGCTATCTTGGTCAATAACATAATGGCTTCCTTCATGACCCTAAAGTCTTCCCTGGCGAGAAACTGGAGGCTCGTGTCTTTGGGGCCTCAAAACTCGCGAAGAAGAACTTCGATCGTGGAACAACATCCGGTATAACACAGGCATAAGCCCTATCAACTCTCTGAGTCGACTAGTAGCTCCTGCTACTCCTTTGCCCTTACAGCGTTGTTGCCCTCGAGGAGGCATAACTATAACACAACAATACGTCGGAGAGGAATTATCTTACTAACATAGCTCTATGCACGATCTTAGAGTGAGAAGAATAGAAACCAACTCTAAATGTCCTGTAGCCTCACGTTTATGGGTGTGGCGCGCAACACCGATAATCAAGACTCTACTAGACATGGTGCAGAAACATTCCGAGGATCGCGCTCGATACCACTCTGTCACACCCGAACCCCGGGCAGTGGTGGTGCCCTACAGGCACCCCTACCTTAACACAAGTAGATGCGGAAATTAAATAACACCTCATTTTTTCCATCGTGCGTGCAAGGCAAAGCCGAAAGCTGCCATATAGTATACATAATAAAAGACACTACCTATGCATGAGTCCAATCCACATATGAATACGGACCTCAAGAGTTTTTACGAAATATGGCGGGACAAGGCCCCGCTACCCATAATCGTACAAAAGCACATCGAGGAACTATACCAAAATGATAAACTCACGAGCAGAGGAACTATCCAAAACTCGGCGAGGTCCTACACTGCCGATCACCAAATCTGCGTACCTAAACTGCGGCATGAGCGGCCCGAAGGAGGTCGATGCGAAGAATGTACCAAGTATGTGAGCGATGAAATGCGTAATGAAATCATAATCTAAACAAAGCGGAGACATGTATGATAGCCAACCTACGATTACCTGATACATAGCGGTCATATCAAGTCGGGGGCCTTGATCGCGACCGAACACAGGCGTGGCGGTGCCTTACCCGGGCACCCTAGTGATACAACATCGAGTAATCGGAACATAAAACACATACATGAAACAAATGAAGTACAAACGATGTCGAGGAAAACTTGCCTGAGGCATATATATAAATAACAACTCTTACAAATGAACAGTTTAATCCTTTTTACAAACCCTGCCCACAACAGTACTACAGACCTCTAAGAAATGATACGACAACAATGACGGGACAGGGCCCCGTCATACCCCTGAATGTAAGCACCTACAACAACAGGGGACTATACGAATAAGCCTCCGAGAAACGGAGCTTTCCCAACGAACGTGACCCTAGAGCGAGGATCAACGGCGGTGTACCTTTACTGCGGCATGAACGCAGCCCAGGAGGTCGAGATAACAGTGCAAGTATGTGGCGAAAATAAATCGTAAATGAAATCATAGTAGTCTATAAAGCGAGACATGTATGATAACCAAACTACGATTCACAATAGCGATCGTGTCAAGTCGGACTCACGCCTCAAAGTCATCACAATAAAACCGTGCGGGGGTAAGTACGAAGGCATAACCGCCTACTCAGACCCCCAGTACCACAAATGCCATAAACTGTATCACGAGGTCTTTCTAGACCGCACCACATGATCGAAGGCCGCCACGCCCGCGGTATCGTCTTGCGTCTATTCTGGAACTCTCGCACTCGCATAGGTCACCTGCGGACCCGCATGAGGTATTCCTCGAATCATGGTCCTGCATCACCGAGGTATACCGCGTCGAGGCGACTTAACCCCGGTATCCGCAGGCTCCGCGAACCCGCATAGTCTCAAAGACCGCATAGTCTCAACGGACGCGTAGGAATCCCGCGTCGTGCTAAACACCGGAATGATCAATCCCGAGCTACCGCGCTCGCGTAGTCACAAGGACCGCATAGCCGTAGAGACCCGCATCAAGGTGGCAAGCCCTCGGTATAATAAGTCAAAGGGTATGTGATACAATAATAGTACAACGCTTAACGTTTAACAACGTAAGCACAACAAGAATGACCCCCTTACACAACATCACAAGATACTAACACACGTAGCATCCTAACATGTTTACTTATCATATCAACAAGAAAGTATTACAAGGCTATCACAAACCAACACAATCAAGTTATTTACACAAGGTACTTTATGCTAACAAGTTCGGGTATCTAACCCCAAAGTACTTCACACATTAAATCTTTAAAAGATCTGTTTCTTTCACATAAGTCACACAATACACGTAGTATAAAATAGAGTGACTGTCTTTTTAAGTAAACTAAAACACTTACCTTTGTAAAATCAAGTAACAACATTATTTTCCAAACGTCCAAGTTTGCCTAATTTCAAATGTTCACGTTTCTTATTTTAGAAAGGTTTCGTAGTTCAAGGTCTTATTCATTTAAGAATATAATTCTCTTTTAAACAATCGGAGAAAACATAAGCCTTATATGTGAGTAGGATATTCTTGTTTATAACAATCTTATTACAGCAGCCATGATCTAGGAAATATCATTTTGTCTCATCTTAGTTTCTATGCAGATGGAAGTTTCTCTTGGTTTTAATAATACTTAATTATTCAATACATTTTCCTTTATTAACGCCGCAGATGGTTTGTCGATACACATTTCGATTTCCAAATCAAGAAACATTATCCCTTTTAAAATCAAGTACTCATTACTCACGAATGAGGTTTCACACAAAATTCATATAATTTATTTAAGTTAAGTCTCTTATCTTACAAGATCAAGTCTCTTAACTTCTATAATAATTAAATCATTCGCTTTATCTTTATTAAGCCGTTATACCTAACTTCCCATAAAGCTAGTATAACTCTTAAGCTTTTAAAACCAAGTACACTCTTCTTTTAAAAGCAGTTCTTAATTCTCTTGAACTACTTCAAGATTATTATTATTCGGGCTTAAGTCAAAAGACATTGTCGCATAACCACGTTCAAATAACATCGTCGTCACCGTACTACATAGTTATACACACATCATGCTAGAAGAGATAGGAAGAGGTTCACATACCTCGCGACGATTATCGACTATTAGCAAATCGCTCCACGGCTATAACCGCTAGCACGGTCCACCTTCTCAGTAGCACATGCTACTCTCGCAGAACATTCAACCTATACGGGTTACACAAGTCTATCAAAGTCTAGACTACTCGGTAGAATAAATCTAGATGCAAGATCCTACGGAAAATTGGCGACCGCCACTTCCGTCAAACTACCAAGTCTCATGTCTGATCTAAGTAATTACTGATTCGATTCGATTCTTGAGCTTAAGTCCAAGGACATTGCCACAACATTAAGTTCAGTACTATATATAGTATACTTCAACTATATATTCTAACATTATGTAATTTCCAATTACAATAGAGGACAAGATAATTACCTCGATAAGCCCATAATTATCCGAGTTTAATGTCGATCCTTAGCAAGGTTTAGCTCAACTCAGCGCTCCAACCCGCTCTAAACCACCCTTAGAAGTTCTAACCAACTTCTACACAATACTCCAACGGACTATGGAGATTTTCCTAGGGTTTGGTTTTGTGGATCGGGAAGTATAATAGTATTTACGGGCTTTCGTAAGGTATAATCCTTAGAATACTACAAGGTATACTGCTAAGGAATTTGGGCATTATAACAATACTTTTGAGAGTATTTCTACACCACAAAGGGGGTATTATCTGAAAGCAACAAGGCTAGGGGTACCCACGGCTAGCACCTCAGGAGGAGGAGGGCTCTCGCCAGGGTGGGAGGCTTAGGACGAACTCAACACAATGGGAGTGAGAAGGAGAGCTTTCAAGACTTAGGCAAATATTTGGATGAAGAAGTCTTCACTAAGGGGGGGTATTTATAGGTCAAGTTAAGGACAACCAATGGCCAATATCTTGCCAAGTGCTATGCAAGTGTAGGGCGAGATCTTGCCAAGTGCACACTGCCAACTAACACAAAAATATCCTACCAACCCTTGACCACAATGGCCAACTTTCGCCACTACATTACACTTAGGTGTCCCATGAGAGGGTGACAAGTGTCGCCTCTTGTTGGTCCAAAATGTTTCGTCTCTCGGAAAAATCCGCAAAAATAAAAAATGGCATAGCCGGAAATTCCCCTACGAAAGCTGTGAAAACGTTTCGCCGAAAAACGACTCTAATCGGGTGTTGTGCACAAAATTAAATCGGCCAAGCCTACTTGAAGTTCGAAATTTCCTACGTACGTCCCTGCGTACATACTCTGGAAATACGGGGTATAACATTCTCCCCTCCTTAGAAACATTCGTCGAATGTTCCTTCTAAGTCTCAAAACAAACGCGCGCCAGTATAGTCTTCACTACTATTCTTACGAGAACAAACCTGCCACATCTGGCCACAGAAACACCCCCGCGAAATACTTACATCTAAGTCCACGAGGAAACACCTCTAACATCACCAAAATGATACTACTTTGTCACTTTGTCGCGAGCCTTGCTCCGACGACCCAACAAATGGTACCGGGCTGCATGCGATCACTGAAGCTGTCGTACACTCGAATTCTTACCACATTTACATCGCTTTAGTATCCAAAACTCGGTTACTATCTCTTAACGTGGGCATCATTTATCTTTGGAACATTCGATGGATCTTGATACTTTCCCGAACATAACAATACGAAAGACCGGACGTCCTGCCTCCTAAGTCGGACGGCAAATGCTAACATATAGGCAACCTGGCCTATTCTTCACATGAACTCACAAAGGCCCAAGTAACTCGGGCTAAGTTTCCTCTGTTTTCCCAAAGCTCGTCACACCCTGACCGGGGTGGTACTTTCAAGAAGACCGACCGTCGGCACGAACTCTAAGCGTCGCCGCCGATTATCCGCACGATTCCTCCGAGCCGCGAACTTCTTCTAGACAAGCTTCTCACTAACCACCGGTCTGTGGAACAAGCTCAACCGATTGCGAACCTTGCCAACATCGAACCAATCGGCCAAGACTTACACTTCCGCCTTTACAAGGCTTCATAAGGCGACATCCGAACACTGCAATGGTAGCTAAAACACTTCTCTCTACAGGAGACAACCATCCCCACAACTACCCCTGAAATCCAAACACTGGCCTGAGGGCGAATGCGATTCTGAGACTCACCTGAGTCCTTAACCTGCACAGTAAAACATCCATAAACAAAAGCGGGTATCACGGGCTCCATGCGCCATAAGGTGAAGGTAGGCACCCTGCGACGCTTACAACCTTTACGATGTATCAACACTGCCGAGTGAATGGTCGGCCGAAGAACACGATGGGCTGCCCATCGGCCCGACCACCGGTCGGCGATCCACGAACTCGTCGTGGTTAACTAAACTTGGGCCTAACACCTCGTGACCTACACAAGGCGGGACCACCACAACCGGACCCCACTGAACATGCGCGGGTTGACCAGCAACGTGGCCTCAACCCGACCGCAAGGCGCAAAATACTATCCCCGAAGAACAATCTCACTAAACATGTTACGAAAACCTGGCGGTCTTCTTAGCTCAACTACCTCTTTCATTCCACACTACTAGGGACCTATCCCAAACATAGCTCACGTCGCTAGGCACCGATAAGGATCAACATAACCATACGTCTTTTACTCTAGATGACCTTACCTCAAGGTCTCTGCGTAACAAGACTCTAAGGTTTACACCTCTATCCCCCAATTCTTACTTGGTTAACTAACCAGGATTTCTAATCACAACTAACACAAAGCACTTAAGGTATACTCACCTTATCACATAAACAAAACTCTAGAGGTTAAAGATATATCTATATCTCTTGATTCACTCCCTTAGTCGTTCTAATCAAACTGCCCGTAGAGGCATGGTGAGGAGATGACAAACTACCACCGATCACGAAGGCTAAGTCCTCCTATAAGGACACTCTTGATACTGACCACGACGGTCATAGTGCAACAAGTACCAACCTAAAAGATGACATTCCCGGGATGGCGTCATCGCCGTGAACCGGAAGCCCTGGAGTTCTAACCAACTCCTGCATACCCCGAACGTCCTGAAATTCGTGGAAGACCACTCTGCACTGATGGATGTGCATAATCAAATCTGCTGGTGAGGTGACTCGCCTCGAAAGTTACCAAAGGACCTTGCTGCTCTGGCCCTCTTCTGTTGTCCTTCGTTAACCCGTCGATCTCTACGTTTCTCGGCCTGCTGCGCATAAGCCCGTACACAGGCCATGCTCAAGCCTAACTGAAGGATTACTCTTGCACAATCTTCTCTTAGGTAGTCATCAAGACTTGCGGTACAACGGTATACTCTTTGGTAGCCAAATCCATAGCTAGTAACAGGGTCGCCTTCTTGCAATCTAAATTCTCTGTTCCCGGTCGTGGAACTGAAGGTTCAAATATCATGGCCGCAGTAGGAACTGCCGTCGCCGTGCTAAACTCTGCTGGGGCTAGTGATGTCGCAGAAATCCCCAAATGAAGCACCTAACTCAGGTGATGATTGGGCCTGTGCCCTCGTAACCCTCTGAACTCTACTCGCAGCTCCCTCGGCTGCCTTGCCCTCCTGGGCCCGGGTTGCCCTACGCGGAGGCATAACGGTAAGGGAAAGAAATACGTTTAGAGGGTCCAATTTACAACACAGCTCTAAGGCACGATCTCAGAGTGAGAAGAATAGAAACCAATCCTAAATATCCTATAGCCTCCTGATTATTGGCGTGGTGCACAATCGATAATCAAGACTCTCTTGGATACGGTCATAGACACTTTCCGAGGATTAAGCGCTCGATACCACTTTTGTCACGACCGAACTGGGCGTGGTCGTGCCTTACCGGGCACCCTAGTGATACAACATCGAGTAATCGGAACATAAAACACATACATGAAACAAATGAAGTACAAAGCGATGTCGAGGAAAACTTGCCTGAGGCATATATATAAATAACAACTCTTACAAATGAACAGTTTAATCCTTTTTACAAACCCTGCCCACAACAGTACTACAGACCTCTAAGAAATGATACGACAACAATGACGGGACAGGGCCGCCATACCACGAATGTAGCACCTCTGACAACAACGGACTATACGAATAAGCCTCGGAGAAACGGAGCTTTCCCAAACGCTGAATGACCCTAAGAGCGAGGATCAACGACGGTGTACCTTTACTGCGGCGTGAACGCAACCCGGGCGAGGTCGATCAACAGTGCGAGTATGTGGAAACGAAAATAAATCAGTAAATGAAATCATAGTAGTCTATAAAGCGGGAGACATGTATGATAACCAAACTACGATTCCTGATAAGCGATATGTCAAGTCGTGACTCACGCCTCAAAGTCATCACAATAAAACCGTGCGGGGTAAATGCGAAGGCATAACCGACTACTAAGACCCCGCACCACAAATGCCATAAATCGTATCACGAGGTCTTTCTAGACCGCACTACATGATCGGGCCGCCACCGCTCGCAGATCACCGCGCGTCTATTCTGGAACTCTCGCACTCGCATAGGTCACACACGGACCGCATGAGGTATTCCTCGAATCACGGTCCTGCATCGCTGAGGTATACCGCGTCGAGGCGCCTTAACCCGGTATCCGCTAGGCTCCGCAACCCGCATAGTCTCAAAAGACCGCATAGTCTCAACAGACCGCATAGGAATCCCCGCGTCGTGCTAAACACCGGAATGATCAATCCTGGAGCTACCGCGCTCGCGTAGTCACAAGGACCGCGTAGCCGTAGAGACCGCGTCAAGGGTGGCAAGCCCTCGGTATAATAAGTCAAAGGGGTATGTGATACAATAATAGTACAACGGGCTTAACGTTTAACAACGTAAGCACAACAAGAATGACCCCCTTACACAACATCACAAGATACTAACACACGTAGCATCCTAACATGTTTACTTATCATATCAACAAGAAAGTATTACAAGGCTATCACAAACCAACACAATCAAGTTATTTACACAAGGTACTTTATGCTAACAAGTTCGGGTATCTAACCCCAAAGTACTTCACACATTAAATCTTTAAAAGATCTGTTTCTTTCACATAAGTCACACAATACACGTAGTATAAAATAGAGTGACTGTCTTTTTAAGTAAACTAAAACACTTACCTTTGTAAAATCAAGTAACAACATTATTTTCCAAACGTCCAAGTTTGCCTAATTTCAAATGTTCACGTTTCTTATTTTAGAAAGGTTTAGTAGTTCAAGGTCTTATTCATTTAAGAATATAATTCTCTTTTAAACAATCGGAGAAAACATAAGCCTTATATGTGAGTAGGATATTCTTGTTTATAACAATCTTATTACAGCAGCCATGATCTAGGAAATATCATTTTGTCTCATCTTAGTTTCTATGCGGATGGAAGTTTCTCTGGTTTTAATAATACTTAATTATTCAATACATTTTCCTTTATTAACGCCGGATGGTTTGTCGATACACATTTACGATTTCAAATCAAGAAACATTATCCCTTTTAAAAATCAAGTACTCATTACTCACGAATGAGGTTTCACAAAATTCATATAATTTATTTAAGTTAAGTCTCTTATCTTACAAGATCAAGTCTCTTAACTTCTATAATAATTAAATCATTCGTTTTATCTTTCTTAAGCCGTTATACCTAACTTCCCATAAAGCTAGTATAACTCTTAAGCTTTTAAAACCAAGTACACTCTTCTTTTAAAAAGCTTCTTAATTCTCTTGAACTACTTCAAGATTATTATTATTCGGGCTTAAGTCAAAAGACATTGCCGTACAACTACGTTCAAATAACATACGTCGTCACCGTACTACATAGTTATACACACATCATGCTAGAAGAGATAGGAAGAGGTTCACATACCTCGCGACGATTATCGACTATTAGCAAATCGCTCATGGCTATAACCTGCTGGTCCACCTTCTCAAGTAGCACGCTACTCGCAGAACATTCAACCTATACAAAGTTACACAAGTCTATCAAAGTCTAGACTACTCGGTAGAATAAATCTAGATGCAAGATCCTACGGAAAATTGGCGACCGCTTCCCTACCACAAACTACAAGTCTCATGTCTGATCTAAGTAATTACTGATTCGATTCGATTCTTGAGCTTAAGTCCAAGGACATTGCCACAACATTAAGTTCGATACTATATAGTATACTTCAACTATATATTCTAACATTATGTAATTTCCAATTACAATAGAGGACAAGATAATTACCTCGATAAGCCCATAATTATCCGAGTTTAATGTCGATCCTTAGCAAGGTTTAGCTCGACTCAGGCGCTCAACCGCTCTAAACCACCCTTAGAAGTTCTAACCAACTTCTACACAATACTCCAACGGACTATGGAGATTTTCCTAGGGTTTCGGTTTTGTGACTGACGGGAAGTATAATAGTATTTCTGGGCTTTTCGTAAAGGTATAATCCTTAGAATACTACAAGGTATACGGCTAAGGGAATTTGGGCATTATAACAATACTTTTGAGAGTATTTCTACACCACAAAGGGGGGTATTATACGAAAGCAACAAGGCTAGGGGGGGTACCCCAGGGCTTGCACCTCAATGGCGGGGGGGGTGAGGGCTCTCGGCCAAGGGTGGGGGAGGCTTAGGACGAACTCAACACAAGGGGAGGGAGAAGGAGAGCTTTCAAGACTTAGGCAAATATTTGGATGAAGAAGTCTTCACTAAGGGGGGTATTTATAGGTCAAGTGAAGGCCAACCAATGGCCAAGATCTTGCCAAGTGCTATGCAAGTGTAGGGCCAAGATCTTGCCAAGTGCACACTAGCCAACTAACACAAAAAATATCCTACCAACCTTGACCACAATGGCCAACTTTCGCCATTACATTATCACTTGGTGTCCCATGAGAGGGTGACAAGTGTCGCCTCTTGTTGGTCCAAAATGTTTCGTCTCTCGGAAAAATCCGCAAAATAAAAATGGCATAGCCGGAAATTCCCTACGAAAGCCGTGAAAAGCGTTTACAAAAACGACTCTAATCGGGTGTTGTGCACAAAATTAAATCGCCAAGCCTACTTGAAGTTCGAAATTTCCTACGTCGTCCTGCGTGCATACTGCGGAAATACGGGGTATAACACGGACCTCAAAGTCACTACTCAAATATAACTATGGGTCTCACGCCCATAATATCAATCATGCCGGTGGAATCCTTCCTCACCGCCGATCCGTGATGTAATAACACCAATAAGGATACATGAACACCAAGTCCACGTGTCCTAAATACCACGTGGTCTCATGCCCTAATCCCACATCGTAAAGCATGACCATAGGGTAACACAAACAATCGGGGACATATATGATAATCAAATTACAACACATTGTGCCTTACTAACAATGAGAGTAAGCGATGAGTATCCTTACAATATAAAATAGGAAGCTCATGATCAAAACAGACCATCCGCCCGCGATCATTTAGCCATCCTACTCGCGGGACTATTTCACCCGCGTAGGCGCGTGGACCCGCGTGAGGTATCCTCGCATGGGACTATTTCACCCGCATAAGCCCTTACGGACTCGCGTAAGGTATTCCTCGCATAAATTTGGACGCCGCGTGGGACTATTTCACCGCATAAGTCCTTACGGACGCACGAGGTATTCGCATCGTGGGTAGCAATTCCACGGAATATCCAAATGCCACAAACCCGGGGAATGACCCCGAAACGACTGATATACCAATAGCACACAACCGGCTATTTCCAGCACACATAGGCAATTCTCAACTAAACAAGCCAAAGTACTTATCAAGGCACACATAGAATAATTCTCATTTAGCAAGCCAAAGTACTTATCAAGGCACCCTTAGACTAATTCTCAATTAATCAAGCCAAAGTACTTATCAAGGCACAAATAGAATAATTCTCAATTAACAAGCCAAAGTACTTATCAAGGCATCACATGGAATAATTCTCAATTAATCAAGCCAAAGTACTTATCAAGGCACACTTAGACTAATTCTCAATTAATCAAGCCAAAGTACTTATCAAGGCACAAATAGAATAATTCTCAATTAACAAGCCAAAGTACTTATCAAGGCACCCTTAGACTAATTCTCAATTAATCAAGCCAAAGTACTTATCAAGACACAAATAGAATAATTCTCAATTAACAAGCCAAAGTACTTATCAAGGCATCACATGGAATAATTCTCAATTAATCAAGCCAAAGTACTTATCAAGGCACACTTAGAATTATTCTCAATTAAACAAGCCAAAGTACTACGTACGTACATTCTTTTATAAAAGACTCCCTTCTATGTAAAGCCCCACGATACTAACACCCGTAGTATCAAGGCGTGTCTATTTTTCAAAGTAAGTTACTACACTTTTAAAAACTCATTTCACAGCTTGAAATCAAGTAACTCCAATTTTTCACAATCTAGGCAACTTATGCCTAATACTCAAAATAGACAACTTTTTAAACCTTCCATAAAGCCGTTATAACCAACTTCCCATAAAGCCGTTATAACCCTTTATGGTTTTAGACATATCCATTCCTTTTATAAACAAGAGACTTATACTATTAAAAACCAAGTATCACATACTTACAAATCAAGTTCTTAACTTTCAAAACACTTCAAGTCTCTTAATATATAGAAAACAAGTTTCTTCTACTTTTAAACCTCAAGTAACTCACACCTTTAAGACAAGTTACTTCTCTTAAATCATGTCATTTCTCCTCTTTTAAAACAATTAAGTAAATCACTCATTTGACTCCCCTAAAGTCATTATAATGACCTTTAGGTTTTGGAACTAAGGCACTAGACAAAAGATTTGGAAACCACTTCCTTTTCAAGACTCTATGTACTTTAAGTAAAATACTTTCACTTTTAAGAATCCAAACTTCACTAAGAAAATGGATTTTACAACTTACAATTTAAACATCCAAGTACAATCAAGGAAGTACATAACACAAATTCTGTTCTAGGCAATCCAAATACAACCAAGGAATGGATCATTTAAGGAGTAGAAAATACTTTCTAAATCTTAAGGAATCATGCTAGAAGAGGAGATAGTTCACATACCTTTTCGGCTAAATCCACAAGCCGAATCGCGTACGTAGAAGTGTCAACCTATAATGGTTACAACAAGACTATCAACTTCTAGTCTCTAACGTAGAATAATACTAAGTATACGGTCTCTAATTCTACGGAAAATCGGGCAGCACCTCTTTTGTTTCTACTCACTTTGCCACCTTTTTCAAGGCCGAATACAATAACCAACAAGCCACATTTTAAGGCTCCAAACAACATCCAAACAAAGGGGATTACACTCCTTACAATACGTGTAAAATTCCGCCCCACAATTCATACCAAATAGTATAATACTTCACTAGCCATTCTCGGCCAACATATAACCAATAACACTACGTCTTTTCCAATCATTTTCCAATTTCAAGTTCTTAGGTCAACATGTTATTTAGTCATAAACAACTACAACAACTATAATTTCCTTCTTTATTCAACATGCGACGACTTAAACTAATAATCAACTTGAATTCCAATCTTAAAGCTAAACATGCTAGTTTTCGGATTAGGGTTCCAATAGCCCATAAACATATCAAACTTCATACTATATAACACATGCTTGCTAAAATCCATAGCTACAACAATAAGTAAGTCTTAACTACTAAAACGACAAAATTTATACCTTTCCAAGCCCTTAAAATTTCCAAGATCCGAAGTCGCGCCTTAGAAATTTTTAGCTCCTTTCCTTAAGTTCCAATCCGCTCCAAGCACTCCTTAGAGGCATATGAAGAACCCATCTTCAAGTTCCAACTTCAAAGTTGAAGAACTCCCATAGTTTCCGCCTTGCGACTAACGTGAAAATGCGTTTTTTCTGAAATCTTTCTATTGAGATATCCTTACAATACCCTAAGGGACATTGGGTTAAAGTCTTGTGGCTAATGGATCAAAACTACAAAATTTTGTGTGGGAAAGTTGGACAATGGCCAGAGAGCTCATTGTGAAGCACAAGAGTTTCTCTAAAATTTTCTAAGTGTTAATGAGCTAGTCTTGCACTAGTAGTATACTTATAACACAATGGAGGGCTTAGACTTAAACAAATGTGAGGTTAGGATGAGTTTCACTTGGATCAAGCCTAGGTGGACAAGTTGACTTGTCAACAATATCAAGCTTTGGAAGACTTATCTTCTACCATGGTCAATGACCATTTTACCCTTGCATAAATTTCGACCAAGCCATGTGGGGGTGCCACGACGCCTCTCATTCGTCCATAAAATTCTGTAACCCTCGTGGGCCCCACAAAACGTAAAATTCCTCGGGTGGGCCCCACGTGACCAAATCCGTAAAAATAAATTTCCATAATATTACTAAGTCCCATACTATTCAAATAATGCATTTTGAGAATCCAATTCTCAACAACGAACATTTTTCCTTTCCGACGTCCGGAAGATTTTCCGTCAGAAAAACAATTCTTCCTTTCGTACTAATTTCCAAGTCTTGTTTCCTTACGTGCATTCTCTTATACATGTACTGGACTTACGGGGTGTAACAGTAACCAAATCATAACTATATAAAAGAATGACAGAGGCAAGTATAAAAATGAAATATCAGATCCTACCGTGCCATTTTAACTCATAAAATCAATCGTACATTAACCGTTCTTTTCATTCTTTCAATAAGAATTAACATCATATTCTTACATACATACTTAATAATTCGATCAAGTTTTTCCACATAACTTACATATCTTACATAACATAATCCGACCCTTTATGGAGGGACTTCTTATTTGGGAGCTTACTTTGATTATCCATATATGATAACGTAATCCGGCCCATTTGCGGGACACGGTGTACTGATGAATCATGTGGAATAATCCGGCCCGCCTGTGGGGCTCGGTGTACTGTGGAATCATGTAGCATAATCCGACCCGCCTGTGGGGCTCGGTGTAAGATGACGTAACCCGGCCTATGTGTAGGCTCGGGGTAATATGGCGTAATCCGGCCTATGTGTAGGCTCTATGTATCTCATAACATAATCCGGCCTATTTGTAGGCTCGGTGTATTTCATAACATAATCCGGCCTATTTGTAGGCTCTGTGTGATTTTCCTTACATAACATTTTCAAACCATCTTTTCACTTCTTTTTAAGTCGTTATAACAACTTCCCATAAAGCTATTATAACAACCTTTCATTTTAGAGAACTTAAGAAACTTTTATTCTTGCAACATTAGGGAAACTAAACCCAAAAATACTACGTACATACATACTTATAAAAGAATCATGCCACTCCATCTCTTTTAAATCAATAAATTCTTCTTTTTAAAACTCAAGTTACATACTCTTTTGAAATCAATCTTCTTAACTTTTGAAATAGATCAAGAAGCCATACTTTTTAAATTAAGTCATTTCCACTTATAAAATCAAGGCTTATAGTCTTAAAACCTCGTATCATATAATCTTTAAAATCATGTCACTTATACATGTAAAATGATGTCACCTATACTTTAGAAATCAAGTCTCATAACTTGAAAGACAAAGTTTCATATGCTTCCAAAACCAAGTAACTTATCTTCTTTAAAATCATATCACTTTCACTTATAAAAGCAAGTCCCTTTTCAATTATAAATTCAATTCATTATCAAACATAAAATCAAGGCACATAGCTTTAAATCAAACCTCATAACTTCCTAACTATTCTTACCAACATCTCCCATAAGACTTGGTAAGGACTTAGGATAATTTAGACATACTTTTAACTTAGAATCAACAACGTGGATACTTCTTAACTTCTAAGAGTAGAAGGAATCATGACATAATATCACATGACTATTTCATACGTAGGATCATGCCAAAAGAAAGAAGAGGTTCACATACCTCGCGACGATTATCGACAAGTAGCAAAATGCTCCAAAGTACTTCAACCTTGATAGCTATTCCATCCTTTAAGTAGAATACGCTACTCGTAGTACTTCAACCTATATTAATAATAACATGTCTATCAACTCCTAACTTTTTAACGTAGAATCATACTAAGTGTAAGGTCTCTTATTCTACGGAAAATCGGGCAACACTTCCTTTGTTTCTACGTACTTTTCCACCTTTTTCAAGGCCCGAAAATCAATAACAAAACGCCACATTTAAGGCCCAACAATTCAGCAATACAAAGGGGATTACACGCCTAATAGGACGTGTAAAATTTTGCCCCACAATCAATATAAAACTGTCTAATATTTCCAAGCCATAATCGGCTACCATTGTCACAACAATTATCAATTTCCTTTCAATTCCTTTTTCAATCCAAGTTGTTATTCCAACATGTTATATACATAATAACAATTACAACAACTATAAATCCTTTCATCCTTAACATGCGACGATTGTAACTATCGACAAAATTGATTACAACATTAATGACTAACTTGTCCATTTTCGGTTTTAACATGTCGATATGATCCAAATCTTTTCAAACTTCATTCTATATACCACATGCTCATTTCTTAAGTACTATAACATGTAATCTTCAATTACATTAAGAAGATGAAGATTTTACCTCAAACAGCCCTAATAATGTCCAAGCGTAAAAGTCGATCCTTAGCAACTTTTATCTCCTCTTCTTATGTTCCAATCCGCTCCAAGCACTCCTTGGAAGCTCATGAAGAACTCCTCTTCAAGTTCCATCTTCAAAGTTGAAGAACACCTTAGGTTTTCGCCTTGCGACTAACGTAAAAACGTCGTTTTTCCGGGATCTTTCTATTGAGATATCCTTAAAATACCCCTAGGAACTTTGGTTTAAAGTATTGGGATTATTGAACCACAAACGAAAATTTTTCTTCTTCATTCTAGCACAAAGCCGAGAGCACATTGTTGAGCACCTTAAGTTTTGCAAATTTTTTTCTAAGTGTAAGACTTGTCTTGCTACTAGTGTGATGATATACTACTTCCAATGGTCAAGATTAGAACACTTGTGTGGCCTAGATTCATTGGGGTTTAAAAGATCTAATGTCAAGTTAGCTAGTTGACTTAGTCAACAATGTCAAGTCTTGGCTTGTTCAAGACTTGACCCATTTTCCATGACAATTTCGTCCAAGCCTAATTAGGGGGGGTGACACATGTCTCCCTCCCATTCGTCCATATACTTCATTTCCCGACATTTTAATAATTCCGATAAATTTTACGAGTCTCAATTTACAAACATTATTCTTTCCCGAGGTTCGAAATCATTTTTCGTAGGAAAAAGAAATCCTTCTTTCGTATCAAACTTAAAGTCGTATATTCTCACGTACATTCTCTTAAATACATGTCCTGGAACTACGGGGTGTAACAATTTATTTCGGACCAAGAATGAGAATCAAGTGCGACTATGGGTTGGGTATGAAATTCTTGAGTCAACCGTGGCCGAATAGAATGGGGTCAGTTGGAGGTAGTCCCGCTATGTGATAGGGTCACGAGGGTGTAAGGCTCAAGTCTAGTTAATCGTTGTACGAGTTCGTGGACGCGTTCCGCCAGAACTGGGTCGTGAGGACCGAGAAGGGCGTTAACGGAAATTGAATCTAAGTATAATGACCAAGTTTTGATGTAGTAACTCCAAGGAATTGAAAACATAAGCAATGATTGAGATTATGTACGTGTACAATAATAAGTTTGGAAGTACGAGAAGAATACGATAAGTAAGAAAAGAAAAGAACAAGGGTTGAAAGAATTGAAGTGTTTATAGTTATGACTAAGGAAATGTACGAAAAGAGAATCCATTTAGGTCATGAATGAGAGTAAATAGTGATGATGCACACTTTGGATTTGATTCCTCATTTGGCTTATGATGGATGGATATGCATGTGCGATGTATTAGGGTCATATGTGGCATAATTGGTTTCGTTGAGTATGGTTTAAGGAGACCATACCCAGATTTGTTTAGCATGAACCTAGTATGAACATTCGGGACAAATGTTTCTAAGGGGGGAAAAATGTTACACCCCGTAAATTCTAAGGTAATGAGACGAGAGCGTACGCAAGGAAATGAGACTTTAAAAATTTAAACGAAATGAAGATTTGTTATTCTTAAGGAAAAATCTTCCGAACCTCAGGAAGGAAAAATGTTGGTTAGGGAGAATTGGGTTCTCAGATTTGTTATTTGAGACTTATGGAATTTATTAGAATTATGGAATTTTAATTTCGGATTTGGTGACGTGGGGCCCACCCGAGAAATTTTACGTTTCTGTGGGGCCCACAAGGTTTTCGATATTTTGACCAATTATGAAAATTTTGGGAAACGAAATATTAGGGACCAACGGGAGGGCGACACGTGTCACCCTCCACATGTTTATGTTGATGAAGAAAAGAATTGACTAAGTCAAGTAGTCAAGGTTGGCTTGACATATTTGACCACATTTTGACCATACATTTGGTTAAATCTTAGCCCTTGGATGCATTATATATATCTTCTACTACTAGTGAAAAACTAGCATTTCATACTTAGAAAAAAAATCAAGAAACTTTAGTGCTCATAGTGAGGCTCTCGGATATGAGATGTCTTAGAAGACAAAAATTCTTCAAAAGTTGATGATAAATCCCAATATTCAAACCTAAGATCCCTAGAGATATTCTAAGGATAACCCAACACAAAAATCCCGGAAATACTACGTTATTACGTTAGTCGCAACATGAAAACCTAAGGGGTTTTTCATAGCTTGAGCTAGAACTTGAAGAGGAGTTCTTCATAAGCTCCTAAGGGTTGCTTGGAGTGGATTGAAACGTAAGGATTTGGAGCTAAGACTATCCGGAGAACCGACTTGGAACTTGGATTAATTTTGGGCATTTTGAGGTAATGTCCTTATTCCCTTGACGTAAGTTGACATTACTCATTATTATGAATAGTAGATGAACTTGTGTTAAGGAAGATATGGAAAATAAGGTGTACTTGTTCCATTTTTATGTTAAAGCCGAGACTAGGGGGTTTTCGGCGTCGTTGGATTCGTTGGTTATAATCGTTGTTAACTTCACTTGTCGCATGTCAAAATGAAGTAATCATGTTAGTAATATGTGTTATGGAGTACATGTAAGTGTCAAAATATAATTTGAATCATAAAGAGTTAAGGAAAAAGGATCTTTGGAAGGTGGAAGTTGTTGTGACAATTTTGGCAGTTTTGTCGCCTTAAGCTTTCGTTGATTAATGTCGTTGCAATCTTCATTAATTTCATGTAATATGTTGAAGGGAGTCATGTCATTAAATATTGGTATGAATTATGTATAAGTGTGGATGTATGACTTGAAGTATAATGGATTTAAGGAAGGCTTATGTTGTTGTTGTTAGAAGCCGAGAATGTGCTAGAATTTGGAATATTTTGGTGCAATTTTGTGGCAGTTTTACGGGCTGTTTTAGACTTGTATGTATGCAGGAAATTGGTTGTTAATTTCGGGACTTAAAAAAGGTGGAAAAGTACGTAGAAACAAAGGAAATGCTGCCCAATTTTCCGTAGAATAAGAGACCTTACACTTAGTATTATTCTACGTTAAAAAGCTAGGAGTTGATAAACGTATTATAGTTATTATAGGTTGAGTACTACGTGTAGTGTATTCTACTTGAAGGGTGGAATAGCTAACAAGGTTGAAGTACTTTGGAGGATTTTGCTACTTGTCGATAGTCGTCGCGAGGTATGTGAACCTCTTCCTTCTTTTGGCATGATTCTACGTATGGAATATCCTTGTGATATTATTTCATGATTTCTCATACTCTTAGAAGTTAAGAAGTATTCATGTTGTTGATTCTATGTTAAGGGCATGTCTAAATTATCCTAAGTCCTTTCCAAGTCTTATGGGAGACGTTGGTAAGAATGGTTAGGCAGTTATGAAGTTTGATTTAAAGCTATGTGACTTGATTTAATTTAAGTAAGTAAATTGATTTTAAA
This sequence comes from Przewalskia tangutica, assembly GCA_029844215.1. Taxonomy (NCBI): domain Eukaryota; kingdom Viridiplantae; phylum Streptophyta; class Magnoliopsida; order Solanales; family Solanaceae; genus Przewalskia; species Przewalskia tangutica. The sequence goes on from CM056719.1 coordinate 90,146,214, forward strand.
GAGTTTATGTTATGAAGTTTTAATACTATGAATCTTGATTTCTTAAAAGGTTATGAGACTTTATTTTTCAAGTTATGGGACTTGATTCTTAAAGGTAGAAATGACTTGATTTAAAAAGTATGGCTTCCATGATTTATTTCAAAATTTAAGAGGCTTGATTTCGAAAGAGTATGTAACTTGACTTTTAAATAGAAGAAGTTTATTGATTTAAAAGAGAAGGTGTGGCATGATTCTTTTATGTGTATGTATGTACGTAGTATGTTGGGTCCAACTCCCTAATCTTGCATGTTATGATTCTTTTATAAGTATGCATGTATGTAGTACTTTGGGTTTAGTTTCCCTAAGGTTTCAAGTTATGAAAATGTCTTAGTGTTATTAAAAAGGAAGATGTGATAAAGTGCCTTAAGTTCTCTAAAATGAAAAGTTGTTATAATAGCTTTATGGGAAGTTGTTATAACGACTTAGCGAGAAGTAAGAAGAGGATTTTATATGACACATAGTTGTTTGTGATAGTTTATGTGTACATTCCTTTATGTGTGGACCGTGTCCCAGAAATGGACCGGGCAGTATACCTTTATGGGAAGACTTATGTGACTTTACCGTGTCCCAGAAATGGACCGAGTAGTATACCTTTATGGGTAGACTTATGTGACTTTACCGCGTCCCAGAAATGGACCGGGCAGTATACCTTTATGGCAGACTTATGTGACTTTACCGCATCCCAGAAATGGACCAGGCAGTATACCTTTATGGGCAGACTTATGTGACTTTACCGCGTCCCAGAAATGGACCGGGCAATATACCTTTATGGACAAACTTATGTGACTTTACCGCATCCCAGAAATGGACCAGGCAGTATACCTTTATGGGCAGACTTATGTGACTTTACCGCGTCCTAGAAATGGACCGGGCAATATACCTTTATGGACAAACTTATGTGACTTTACCGCATCCCAGAAATGGACCGGGCAGTATACCTTTATGGGCAGACTTATGTGACTTTACCGTGTCCCAGAAATAGACCGGGCAGTATACCTTTGTGGACAAACATAAATGGCTTTACCGCATCCCAGACTGGGCCGGGCAGTATACCTTTGTGGGAAGACTTTTTATGGTTTCACCGCGTCCCAGACTGGGCCGGGCAGTATACCTTTGTGGGAAGACTTTTTATGGTTTCACCGCATCCCAGAATGGGTCGGGCAGTATACCTTTGTGGGAAGACTTTTTATGGTTTCACCGCATCCCAGAATGGGTCGGGCAGTATCCTTCGTGGGAAGACTTTTTATGATTTCACCGTGTCCCGCAAATGGGTCGGGTTACGTTATCACGTATGGATAATCAAAGTGAACTACAGAATGAGATGTCCCTCCATAAAGGGCCGGATTATGTTATGCAAGATACTTAAGTTATGTGTTTATGGACTTGATGATTTTTTCTAAGTATGTATGTAAGAATTTGATTATAACTCTTATTGAAAATGGGAAAAGATAATAATGTGTGATTAAGTTCATGAGTTATAATGGCACGGTAGGATCTGGTATTTACTTTTTATACTTGCCCCTGTCATTCTTTTGTACAGTTATGATTTGTTTACTGTACCTTATTTCCGTTCTATACTCGATACCTATTGTACTGACCCCCTTCGGGGGGGGGGGGGGGGGTTGCGTTCATGCCCGCAGATATTAGGTACATAGGTTGTTGATCCTCGCTCTTAGGATCTCTGTTCAATTTTGGGTAAAAGCTCCATTCATTCTGGAGGCTTATCTCTTGGTATGAATCCCTGTTGTTGTAGATTATGTACATTCAGGGGTATGACGGGGCCTGTCCCGTCACAGTTGTTATGTCAAAACTCTTAGAGGTCTGTAGTCATGTATGTGAGTTGTATTTTGAAAAGATGTAAGTTCTTTTGTTATGTGTGTATGTATGGTGGCAGCCTATTCGACTTTGCCTTTGTTTTAAGAAAAAAAAAGAGTGATATTTATCTTTCGCATTTTACTTATGATGTATGATAAGAAGGGTGCCCAGGTAGGGCACCAGTCACGGGCCCGGGATTCGGGACGTGACACTCAGGTAGGGCACCAGTCGCGGGCCCGGGGTTCTGGTCGTGACAGAGTGGTATCAGAGCAGTTAGTCCTCTGAATGTCTACATACCGTGTATAGTAGAGTCTTGTTTATCGGTGTGTTGTGCACCATATCCATAAACAGGAGGCTATAGTACATTTAGGATTGGTTTCCCTTCTTCTCACTCTGAGATGGTGCGATAGAGTTGTGTTGTTAGGGTAGTCTCTCCCTAACGTATTTGTTATACCCCGTAGTTCCGGAGTATGTATGTAAGGACGTACGTACGAATGTATAAACCCTAATTAGGGTAAGAATGAAAGAATTGTTTTCCGACGGAAAATATTCCGAACCTTGTGAAGGAAATTTTTACGTTTTCAATATTTTTATGGAATTTTTCCGAGAGATAAATATTTTGGACCAATAGGAGGGCGACACGTGTCACCCCAAGTGGCATTATGGACGGTTTTTGCTAGACTAGTGGGCAAGACAAGTGGCCAAAAGTCTTGCATGGTTTTGCATGGCCATATACACGGTTTTGGCAAGAAAGTGGGCTAGTCAAATGGTCAAAGTCTTGCATGGCATTTTGTGGGACAAGTGGAGAAAGGAACCTACACAACAATCTATACCATACACATGTTTTAATCCTAACCCTTGGTTGTACTATATAAACCCCTCTAGTTGATGAAAATCTTCCACACTTAGAATATTTCAAGACTTGAAAATATTTCCTCTCCCCTTTCCTAGTGTTCTCGTTCAACCCCCCTCTTTCTTGAGCAAATGTTGTCCAAAAATTCTTAAACTTATAAGTGTTCTTCCTTAATGTATTAGGAAGATTATTAACCAAGAGTTAGACAAGATTTCACACCCCTAGCCTCAAAAATCCTCACAAAGCCGAGAGTGGACAGATTTGGAATTTTAGTGTTCTTCACTTTTTGGAGTTAATTCTTGAATAGAAGTTGGTTAGGAACTTCTAAGGGTGACTTGTGGTGGTTTGGAACACAAATATTTGGAGCTAAAACACAAAGATTTGGAGCTAAGACTTGCTTTGGAACGACTTTAAGTTCTTGGATATTTTTGGGCTATTATTGAGGTAATGAACCTTAACCTCTTTGTGAAGTTGATTATTATGTATATTGGATATTATACATATATTGAAAGTAGATTATGGAATATGAGATATAAGGAAAGATTTGGATCTTGTTAAGATGTTAAAAGAAGAATTGGCATATTAGCCATTAAAATGGTAAAAATGTATCCATTACTTACTAAGAAGTTAACAACAAAGAAACTATAACTTATATAAAGATTGGAATATAAGTTGAAGGACTAATGAAGTAATTGGATAAGTAAAATTATAAAAGTTGGCCAAGGACCCCAACTTAAGGACTATATTTACTTTGGACCGTATTTACTTTGGACCGTATTTACTTTGGACCGTATTTACTTTGGATTGTATTTACATTGTTGTTAAGGAGAGATTGTTAATCGCATTCCGTTTGGGCGTGTTATCCCCTTCTTTAATTATTGTTATTGTTAAGGAGAGATTTTTAATCGCGTTCCGTTTGGGCGTGTTATCCTCTTCTTTAATTATTGTTATTGTTAAGGAGAGATTGTTAATCGCGTTCCGTTTGGGCGTGTGATCCCCTTCTTTAAATTTCAGAATTATTGCGCCTTATTTATGGCATGTTGGTTACTATTATCGGGCCTTGATAAAGGTGGAGAATTGAGTAGAAACGGGGGAAGTGCTGCCCAATTTTTCGTAGACTAAGAGAAGTCTTACTTAGAAGAATCCCACGAAAAACTAGAAGTTGATAGACGTGTTTTGACTATTATAGGTTGACACTCTGCGCGAGATATATCCGACTTGGCAAATGGATTTAGCCGAGGAGGTATGTGATTCTTCCTATCCCTTTGAGCATGATATTTGTGAAATATATATAGTACGGTAGGCGTATGTGTGTTAAACTAAACTTGGCTTTACTTTGATGTCTTTGGACTTGAGTTCTAATTAATAAGAATCTTGAATATTTCAAAAAGAGTTATGAATCATTTTGGAAGAAAAGTAATACTTGGTTTTCGAAAAAGTTTAAGTGTTATACTAGCTTTATGAGAAGTTAACTATAACGACTTAAGAAAGATAAGAAAAGGTTTAATTATTGTTTATCAAATGCTTGAAATGATGTTTGAAGGTATGGTAAGTTGGTTTGATAAACATGTTATGATGCTACGTGTGTTAGTATCTTGTGACGCTTGTGTAAGGAGGTTATTCTTGTTGTGCTTATGTTGTTTAATGATAAGCCATTGTGTTAGTATCTTGTGACGCTTGTGTAAGGAGGTTATTCTTGTTGTTCTTATGTTGTTTAACGATAAGTTGTTGTGTTAGTATTATATCACTCACCCTCCTGACTTGTTACGATGTCGTGGTTAGTTAAGCCCGTCACGACCGAACCGGGCGTGATCGTGCCTTACCCGGGCACCCCATAGACATACATCAGAGTAACCAGCGGAATATAAAAACAAGACATGAAACAATATGAAGTGAGAAACAGTTTATCTGAGAAATGTTGCCTTTCGGCATATATATATATAAACTTGAGCGATTCATCCCTTTACAAACCCCGCCACAACAAGATTACTGGACCTCTAAGAATGTTATAACAACAATTGCGGACGGGGCCCGCCATACCTGAATGTAAGTACCTACAACGACAGGACTATACCAAAGATAAGCCTCCGAGACACGGAGCTTCCCAACGCTGACGTGACCACATGGCGAGGATCAACAATCGTGTACCTCTACTGCGGCATGAACGCAGCCCCGGGAAGGTCGATAACAGGTACCAAGTATGTGAAACTGGAAAATACTGTAAATGAAATCATAACAGTTTATATAAAACAGGAGACATGTATGATAACCAAACTACAGTTTACAACATAAAAGTAGCCATGTCAAGGCAGGAACTCACTCCCTCAAAGTCATCCCTCATGCCCGTGGAACTCCTTCCTCACTGCCGGCAGTCTAGGTATAAATCGTATGATACGTATAACATGTCTCGGCCCATCCCATGGGACACGAGGTGGAATCGTGTGGTATACATGTCCCGACCCATCCCATGGGACTCGGTAAAGAATCGTATGGAATACATGTCTCGGCCCATCCCATGGGACTCGGTAAAGAATCGTATGTAATACATGTCCCGGCCCATCACATGGGACTCGGTAAAGAATCGTATGGAATACATGTCCCGGCCCATCCCATGGGACTCGGTAAAGAATCGTATGGAATACATGTCCCGGCCCATCCCATGGGACTCGGTAAAGAATCGTATGGAATACATGTCCCGGCCCATCCCATGGGACTCGGTAAAGAATCGTATGGAGTACATGTCCCGGCCCATCCCATGGGACTCGGTAAAGAATCGTATGGAATACATGTCCCGGCCCATCCCATGGGACTCGGTGAAGAATCGTCCATAACATTTAAACCCTCTTTTAAGACAGATTAAGACAATACCATGCCTTCATTTTAAACCAACACATTTTCCCTTTTTATAGTCAAGTAACAACATTCTTTTCCAAAAGTTCAAGTTGCATATTTTTAAATACTTAAGTCTCTTATTTTCGAAAGATTTCATAGTTCATAGTCCTAATCACTTAACGACGTAATTTCTTCTTTTAACAAAATTGAGTAACATATATCTTATGTGTGAGTAGTTTATTCTTGTTTATAACAATCTTATTAAAGCAGCCATGATCTAGGAAATGTAATACAATTTTGTCTTATCTTAGCTTCTATGCAGATGGAGGTTTCTACTGGTTTTAATATAATTAATTATTTGTCAATACATTTTCCTTTATTAACGCTGCAGTGGTTTGTTCGATACTTATTCTCATTTCCGAAATCAATATAACTTATAGTTAAAAACCAAGTACTCATTACTCACGAATGAGGTTTCACAACTTTTTAATAAAATTCATATCAAGCCAATTAAGTCAAGTCTCTTATTTTCTTAAAATCAACAACCCATTTCTTACCTACATAAAGTTGTTATAACAAACTTCCCATAAAGCCGTTATAACACTTTATGTTTTAAACCAACCCAATTCATTTAGCACACGTACGTCTACCGTACTACATAGTTTACAAACATCATGCTAGAAAGGATAGGAAGAGGTTCACATACCTCGCGACGATTATCGACAAATAGCAAAACGCTCCCGTACTATAACCCTGCTAGCCTTGTCCACCCTTCAAGTAGAACACGCTACTCGCAGAACTTCAACCTATAATGGCCATATACGTCTATCAACATCTAGACTACTCTGTAGAACATTCTAAGCAGAAGGTTCTCTATTCTATGGAAATTTGGGCGTTTCCCTGCAATCAACTACACAAGTCTACTGTAAATACAACCCTATGTAAGTACAGTTCAATTCTCTTCTCTTATACCATCCTTCTATAACTTATACTCATTTCTATACTACTACAGTATGTAATCTCCAATTACAATAGAAGGACAAGATATTTACCTCGATAAGCCCAAAATTATCCAAGATAAATGTCGATCCTGAGCAAGGTTTAGCTCCTATTCTGCACGCTCCGATAGCTCCAAGAAACCCTTAGAAGTTCCCAAACAACTTCTACTTAATACTTCAACCAACTATGAAGATTTTCCTTAGGGTTTCGTTTTGTGACTAATGGATATAAAGTAGTATTTCCGGGCTTTAGTATAGAGGTAACTTTGGAATACTACAAGGTATTTGGCTAAGGTATTTTGGGATAGTAACAATACTAGGAGAATATTTCTCTACCAAAAGGGGGGCTTTTGGACGAAACAACTAGGAAGGGAAGTGCTTGACGAAGGCTTCCAAAAGTGGGGAGCTTGGACGAAAGCTCTACTACAAAGGGGGAAGGATTTGAGACTTTGAAGTTTTGTTTGTGGATGAAGAAGTCTTGCACAAGAGGGGGGTATTTATAGAACCACCAAGGGCCAAGATTAAAACAAATGGAGGGTGAAGATTTGGATCCATGTGAAGAATGAGGTCTTCCAACCAAGTGTCCACCACAATGTTGGGACATATGTCCACCACAACCTTGGGACATATGTCCCCCACAACAAAGAGCCATGTGGCCTTCCACTAGGCACAAAAAAACGTCCCTACCTACCCCCACTCACCCAAAGAAATATCTTCCAAGACTTGACCATTTGACCTTGTCCACTTGGCCAACATTTTCGTCCAACCCATGCCAACTAAGGGTGACACATGTCGCCCTCCTATTGGTCCAAAATATTTCGTCTCGGAAAAATCCGTGTCGGTTAAAATATTAAAAGCGTAGAATTTCCTTCACAAGGTTCGAATCTTTTCCGTCGAAAGTTCACAATTTCATCCTTAACCTAATTAGGGCTTGAATATTAAATGCGTCGTCCGCATACATACTGGAAATACGGGTATAACATTCTCCTCGCCAGAAACATTCGTCCCGAATGTTCCTTCTCAAGACAGATAACGATAAAGTTCCTCATAGCTTAACCAGTTTGCAAATGCCACACATGGCCACATAATAACACACGCGCAAGTACTTACATCCAAGTCCACGAGGAATCACCTCTAACATCACAAAAGCTCCCACCCAAAGTCTAAAAGATACTCCCTTCGCACCTTTACTTCCCATAAGAAATGATCACTTCTATTCTCTTAACACATGTTCACTTCTTCCCTTACTCGTCGTACCCTCCTCGTACACTCGAACTCTTCCTAATAGACTTTCCACATTTCTGTTATTGCTTCAGTTTCCAAAATCTCGGGGTCACTATCTCCAACTTCGTCATCATTAATCGGGAACACTGATGGATCTCCGATACTTTTCCGAACATAGCAACATGAAAGACCGGACGTACTGCCTCCTACGTCGGGCAGCAAAACTAACTTATAGGCAACCTGGCCTATTCTCCAAATGATCTGAAAATGCTCAAAGTACCTCGGGCTAGGTTTCCCCTGCTTTCCAAATCTCGTCACGCCCTTCCGGGGTGGTACCTTCAAGAAAACCCACCGTCAACCTGAACTCCAAGTGTCGACGCCGATTATCCGCACGACTTCTGTTGACTCTGAGCTGACAATAGCCTCTCCTGGATAAGCTTCACCCTATCCACATCCTGCTGAAACAAGTATGAACCAACTATCTGAACCTTGCCAACATCGAACCAATCGACCGACAACCTACACTTCCGCCCATACAAGGCTTCATAAGGCGACATCCGAATACTGAAATGGTAGCTATAGTGATACTCACTCAACAAGAGGCACATAATCCTCGCTGCTACCCCTGAAATCAAAAACACTGGCCCGAGGGTGAATGCAATACTGAGACTCACCTGAGTTCCTAACTCCGCCTGGTAAAACCTCCAGAAAAAGAAATAGCCATAAACTGGGCTCCACTGTCTGTCATAAAGTAAGAGTAGGAACCCCGTGCAGTCTTACAACCTTCCTGATATATAACATCTCGCATAACCCTCTGCCGAGTAAATAGTCCTGACTGAAAGACAAGATGGGTTGATCTCATCGGCCCGGCTGTTGGTCGAACGCATCCACGAACTCGTACAACGGTCATCTAGACTTGGGCCTAGCGCCCTCGTGACCCTACCACTTGGCGGGACCACCTCGAACTGACCCCACCACATTACAGGTCGCGGGTTGACCCCTGATCGGTCCTCAACCCGACCCGCTATCGCGCCAAACTCTTGCTTCCCCCGATCCGGAACAATCTCACTAATCAAGTCACGAAAAACCTAGTGGTCTCCTTAGCTCAACTACCCTCTTTCATTTCATACCACTCAGGGACGTATCACACGAATATATCCCACGTATACTATGCACTCCGATAAAGGTCAACATAAAAATAAATCTTTTACTCAAGATGGCCTCGCATCTAAGGTCTCTACGTATAATATTCTAAGGCTCACAATTTCCCTGTCCCCAATCTTACCCTTCTAACTAACCATGTTTTCTAAACACAATTTACATAATGCTATCTGAACATAATACTTAGCACTTCATCATATCATCAATGCATACTAGTCTCTAGAGGGGTAAGAATATACCTGTATCATCTGCTTCATTTTCCCTTCGTCGCTTTAATCCTAATCCTGCCCTGCCGGGCGCATAGCTATAGAAGGCGATGAACCTGCCACTGACCCGGTAGGCTACGTCATTCTACCTGTATCCCTCCTTCTAGGACAGTCTCTCGTCACATGGCCCTGACGGCCGCAGGTGAAACAAGCACCAGTAAAAAGACGACACTCCCCGGGATGACGTTTGCCGCATCGTGCACACTGAGGAAAACATGAACCGACTAGCTAGAACCCATGTATACCGTGAACTAAGCCCCGAGCTCGACCGGCTCGAATACCCCGAACGCCCCAAGGCGCGGAGGACCACTGCATCTTGGCGGAGGTGCATAACTAACTCTTCGAGGCGGTTCGCCTTGAAAGTTACCAAAGGACCTGCTGCTCGCCTCTTCTGATGATCTCGGTCATTCCGTCGACCCCTCCGCTCCTCACATCCAAGTGCATAAGCCTGCATGCGGGCAATGTCCATGCCCGGCTGAAGGGCTACACCCGAACAAGCCTCTGCCAAGTAGTCATCAAGCCCGGTGAAGTAGCGGTGTACTCTGTCCTCCATATCAGCTACTAACGTGGGGACATACCGAGCCAATGAGTCGAACTCCACGTTGTACTCCCGAACCGTACGCCCTCTCTGTCTCAGCATCAGAAATCTGTCGGCCCGTGCCCTCCTCATCTGCGGAGGCAAGAAGTGGCTGAGAAATGCCTCCGAGAACTCGTCCCAAATAGTTGGAGGCGCATGCTCCCCGGGACGACTCACGAATCAAACCACGATCATTGCGGTATCACGCAGCCGATGGGAACCTATGTCCACTGACTCGGTCTCCAAGCCTTGATCACTCTCGCGATCCAGAATCGCTTGATGAACTCCTGCGGATCATCCTCGTGCCTCGATCCATAAAACATGGCGGTGGCTCGTAAAGTCCCGCAGTCTCAAACTATCCGCTCTCGGGTGAACTACGGGTACTACCGGAATCGCTGAATCCAGCTTATCCTCGTGCCTTGCCACTATCCTGGACAATAACTGGGCCATCTCCTTGTAACCCATCTCCTCTCGCTCCAGCCGGGATCGAGGCTCAGTGCGTGGTCTCGGTGAGACCGCCGCTACTCTACTCGCCTCCTATGTTGCCTTGCCGCCACGGGCCCTGATTGCCTTGCGTGGAGGCATAACTGGCATAAAAGAATACGTTAGAGGGGTCCAACTTATAACACAACTCTAAGGCACGATCTCAGAATGAGAAGAATGGAAACCAATCCTAAATATCCTATAGCCTCCTGATTATTGGTGTGGTGCACAACACACCGATAATCAAGACTCTACTAGATACGGTCTGTAGACACTTTCCGAGGATTAACTGCTCTGATACCACTTTTGTCACGACCCGAACCCGGGCCCGTGACTGGTGCCTTACCCGGGCACCCCAATAGACATACATCAGAGTAACCAGCGGAATATAACAACAAGACATTAAACAATATGAAGTGAGAAACAGTTTATCTGAGAAATGTTGCCTTTCGGCATATATATATAAAAACTTGAACAGTTACATCCCTTTTACAAACCCTACCCACAACAGTACTACAGACCTCTAAGAATGTTATAACAACAATGGCGGGACAGGGCCCCGCCATACCCCTGAATGTAAGTACCTACAACGACAGGGGACTATACCAAAGATAAGCCTCCGGAGACACGGAGCTTCCCAAACCGCTGAACTGTGACCCTATGGCGAGGATCAACAATCGTGTACCTCATCTGCGGCATAAACGCAGCCCCCGAAGGAGTCGGTCAAGCAGTACCAAGTATGTGAAATCGAAAATATTGTAAATGAAATCATAACAGTTTATATAAAACAGGAGACATGTATGATAACCAAACTACAGTTTACAACATAAAATTAACCATGTCAAGGCAGGAACTCACTCCCTCAAAGTCATCCCTCATGCCCGTGGAACTCCTTCCTCACTGCCAGCAGTCTAGGTATAAATCGTATGATACGTATAACATGTCTCGGCCCATCCCATGGGACACGAGGTGAAATCGTGTGGTATACATGTCCCGGCCCATCCCATGGGACTCGGTAAAGAATCGTATGGAATACATGTCCCGGCCCATCCCATGGGACTCGGTAAAGAATCGTATGGAATACATGTCCCGGCCCATCCCATGAGACTCGGTAAAGAATCGTATGGAATACGTATCGACCCGTCCATGGGACTCGGTAAAGAATCGTATGGAGTACATGTCCCGGCCCATCCCATGGGACTCGGTAAAGAATCGTATAGAATACATGTCCCGGCCCATCCCATGGGACTCGGTAAAGAATCGTATGGAATACATGTCCCGGCCCATCCCATGGGACTCGGTAAAGAATCGTACAGATTAAGACAATACCATGCCTTCATTTTAAACCAACACATTTTCCCTTTTTAAGGTCAAGTAACAACATTCTTTTCCAAAAGTTCAAGTTGCATATTTTTAAATACTTAAGTCTCTTATTTTCGAAAGATTTCATAGTTCATAGTCCTAATCACATAACGACGTAATTTCTTCTTTTAACAAAATTGAGTAACATATATCTTATGTGTGAGTAGTTTATTCTTGTTTATAACAATCTTATTAAAGCAACCATGATCTAGGAAATGTAATACAATTTTGTCTTATCTTAGCTTCTATGCAGATGGAGGTTTCTACTGGTTTTAATATAATTAATTATTTGTCAATACATTTTCCTTTATTAACGCTGCAGTGGTTTGTTCGATACTTATTCTCATTTCCGAAATCAATATAACTTATAGTTAAAAACCAAGTACTCATTACTCACGAATGAGGTTTCACATCTTTTTAATAAAATTCATATCAAGCCAATTAAGTCAAGTCTCTTATTTTTTTAAAATCAACAACCCATTTCTTACCTACATAAAGTTGTTATAACAAACTTCCCATAAAGTCGTTATAACACTTTATGTTTTAAACCAACCCAATTCATTTAGCACACGTACATCTACCGTACTACATAGTTTACAAACATCATGCTAGAAATGATAGGAAGAGGTTCACATACCTCGCGACGATTATCGACAAATAGCAAAATGCTCCACCGTACTATAACCCTGCTCGCCTTGTCCACCCTTCAAGTAGAACACGCTACTCGCAGAACTTCAACCTATAATGGCCATATACGTCTATCAACATCTAGACTACTCTGTAGAACATTCTAAGCAGAAGGTTCTCTATTCTATGGAAATTTGGGCAGCATTTCCCTACCCGTCAACTACACAAGTCTACTGTAAATACAGCCCTATGTAAGTACAGTTCAATTCTCTTCTCTTATACCATCCTTCTATAACTTATACTCATTTCTATACTACTACAGTATGTAATCTCCAATTACAATAGAAGGACAAGATATTTACCTCGATAAGCCCAAAATTATCCAAGATAAATGTCGATCCTGAGCAAGGTTTAGCTCCTATTCTGCACGCTCCGATAGCTCCAAGAAACCCTTAGAAGTTCCCAAACAACTTCTACTTAATACTTCAACCAACTATGAAGATTTTCCTTAGGGTTTCGTTTTGTGACTAATGGATATAAAGTAGTATTTCCGGGCTTTAGTATAGAGGTAACTTTGGAATACTACAAGGTATTTGGCTAAGGTATTTTGAGATAGTAACAATACTAGGAGAATATTTCTCTACCAAAAGGGGGGGCTTATGGACGAAACAACTAGGAAAGGGGGGGGGGGATCTTGGACGAAAGCTCTACTACAAAGGGGGAAGGATTTGAGACTTGGAAGTTGTGTTTGTGGATGAAGAAGTCTTGCACAAGAGGGGGGTATTTATAGAACCACCAAGGGCCAAGATTAAAACAAATGGAGGGTGAAGATTTTGATCCATGTGAAGAATGAGGTCTTCCAACCAAGTGTCCACCACAATGTTGGGACATATGTCCACCACAACCTTGGGACATATGTCCCCCACAATAAAGAGCCATGTGGCCTTCCACTAGGCACAAAAAAACGTCCCTACCTACCCCCACTCACCCAAAGAAATATCTTCCAAGACTTGACCATTTGACCTTGTCCACTTGGCCAACATTTTCGTCCAACCCATGCCAACTAAGGGTGACACATGTCGCCCTCCTATTGGTCCAAAATATTTCGTCTCTCGGAAAATCCGTAATCGGTTAAAATATTAAAAACGTAGAATTTCCTTCACAAGGTTCGGAATCTTTTCCGTCGAAAGTTCACAATTTCATCCTTAACCTAATTAGGGCTTGAATATTCGTATGTACGTCCTCGCATACATACTCTGGAAATACGGGGTATAACACCCCCGATGCGAGGAATACCTCATGCGGGTCCATGGGACCTATGCGGAGCTGCGGGAGTTCCAGGATGATCACTCCGGGTGTGTTACGCCGATGCGAGGAATACCTCATGCGGTCTATGTGGCCATGCGGATCGCGGAGTCGGGGCGATCACGCCGGGTTAGCTACCCCGATGTGAGAATACCTTACGCGGGCCTAAGGGGCTATGCGATCGCGGAGTTCCAGATTTGGCTCGCATAATGATACTATGGGCGATTGGCCTTGCTTCGATCATTAGCGCCTAGAAAAGACCGATTACATTATATCTATTTTTGCTCTTGTTTATGATGTGGCACTATGCGATTAACTTGGTTGTTTCGCATATTTGTGAATTGGTTTTAAAATGTTATGGCTATATATATATACTTTACAGTTTCACATACTTGGTACCTGTTGTACTGACCTCCTTCGGGGGGCTGCGTTCATGCCGCAGGTAAGGGAAAGCAGGTGGTAGATCCTCATTCTTAGGATCTTTACTCGGGTGTCAGGAGCTCCATTTCTTCCGGAGGCTCGACTTTTGGTACGGTTCTCCCTGGTATTATAGATGTTTTGTACATTCAGGGGTATGACGGGGCAGGGCCCCGTCATAGTGTTTACACCTTCTTAGAGGTCTGTAGTCCTGTTGTAAAGTTGGGATGTAACTGTTCACTTTTGGGTAGTTATATATATGCCGAAAGGCAACTTTTCTTTGGATAGACTGTTCTTATTTTACACTGTTTCATGTTTGTAAGTTTATATTCCGCTGGTTACTCTGATGTATGTCTACTTGGGTGCCCGGGTAAGAGCAGTTAGTCCTCGGAAAGTATCTACAGACCGTATCTAGTAGAGTCTTGATTATCGGTGTGTTGTGCACCACACCAATAATCAGGAGGCTGCAGGATATTTAGGATTGGTTTCCATTCTTTTCATTCTGAGATCGTGCCTTAGAGCTGTGTTATAAGTTGGACCCCTCTGACGAATTTCTTTTGTTTACCTGTTATGCCTCCACGCAAGGCAACCTGGGCCCAGAAGGGCAAGGCAGCCGAGGGAGCTGCTAGTAGGACACAGAGGTAACGAGGCCTGTGCCCAGCCTTTACCCGAGGTGATACCCCAGACGGCGAGTTCCACGATGCCGCCGGCCCCAGCAGGGTTTAGAGCCGCAGCAGTGGCTACTGAGGCCACGACACCTGAGCCTCCAGTCCCACAGCCTGGAGCAGAGGATATGGGTTACAAGGAGATGGCCCAGTTATTAGCCAGGGTCGTGGCGAGGCACGAGGATAGGTTGGATCGTCGATTCGATTCGATAGTACCGTGGTTCACCCGAGGTCGGATAGTTTGAGACTTCGAGACTTTCTGAGTTGCAGCCCGCCAGAGTCAACTGGTTGAGAGTGATCAAGGCTTCGGAGACCGAGTCAGTGGTCTTAGGTTCACATCGGCTGCGTGATACTGCAGTCGACTGGTTTGATTCATGGGAGCTATCCCGGGGGGAGCATGCGCCTCCAGCTGTTTGGGACGAGTTCTCAGAGGCATTTCTCACTCACTTCTTGCCTCCGCAGATGAGGAGAGCACGAGCCGACAGATTTTTGATGCTGAGGCAGAACGGGCGCACAGTTCGGGAGTACAACGTGGAGTTCGACTCGTTGGCTCGGTATGTCCCCGCGTTAGTGGCAGATATGGAGGACAGAGTGCACCGCTACGTCACAGGGCTTGATGACTACTTGGCAGAGTCTTGCTCGGGTGTAGCTCTTCAGCCGGGCATGGACATTGCCCGCATGCAGGCTCATGCACTTGGGTGTGAGGAGCGTAGAGGCCGACGGGTTGACAGATATCAGCAGAAGAAGGCCAGGACGACAGGGTCTTTTGGTAGCTCTCGGGGCGGACGACCTCAGCAGCAGACTAGATTTGCACCGCAGCCAGTTCAGAGCACTCCTACACCATCTTCAGGGCAGCCAGGGTATTCGGGGGCAGGTCAGGGCCCCAGGACTTCGGACTTCCAGGGTAGCAGAGGTGCTAACCGATCGAGACCACCTTCCTCTCAGTGTGTTCGATGTGGTAGATCCCATTACGGGAATTGTGGTACTACTGCGGGAGCTTGTTACACTTGCGGCCAGCAGGGTCACTTTGCGAGAGACTGTCCGACCAAGGGCAGCGCAGATGGTAGGGTTCAGCCTACAGGGTCTTTAGTCGGGTCTTCATCTCCTACAGTTACTCGCCCCGGAGGGCAGGGTGCTCATGGACCAGCAGGTCGCGGCAGAGGTCGTGGCAGGGGTCCTAGTTCCAGCGGTCCTCAGAACCGCATTTATGCCATATCCAGCCGCCAGGACCAGGAGGCGTCACCGGATGTCATCACAAGTACTTTATCAGTTTCTTGTTGTGACGTATATGCCTTGATAGATCCAGGTTCTACCTTGTCCTATATATCTCCCCATATTGTTAGTAGGATAGGGATAGAGCCTGAGTCCATAGACCCTTTTGAGGTAGCTACGCCAGTGGGGGATTCAGTGGAAGCTGAGCGGGTATATAGGGCTTGTCCAGTGACTATATGCAGTCGTCAGACCCTAGCCGACTTGATAGAGTTGGATATGATCGATTTTGATGTGATTATGGGTATGTATTGGTTAGCTTCTTGCTACGCCAATGTAGACTGTAGGAAGCGGTTGATGCAGTTCCGATTTCTGAGGCCGGTTATCGAGTGGGAGGGGAACACTGTGTCGCCGAGGGGTAAGTTTATTTCTTACCTCAAGGCCAGGAAGATGGTTCAGAAGGGGTATATCTACCATCTCATTCGAGTATTTGATACTGAGGCTGAGATACCCGACCTTCAGTCAGTTCCAGTAGTCAGAGAGTTCCCAGATGTGTTTCCAGACGACCTCCCGGGTATTCCTCCTGAGAGGGAGATTGAGTTTTGCATCAATGTATTGTCAGACACTCGGCCTATATCCATTCCGCCATACAGGATGACACCTGCCGAGTTGAGAGAGTTGAAGGACCAGCTGAGAGATTTACTGGAGAAGGGCTTCATCAGGCCTAGTGTTTCTCCCTGGGGAGCGCCGGTATTGTTCGTGAAGAAGAAGGATGGGACGCTGCGTATGTGTGTTGATTACAGGCAGCTGAACAAGGTGACTATTAAGAATAGATACCCCCTTCCCAGGATTGATGACTTATTCGACCAGTTGCAGGGTGCGAGGTGTTTCTCCAAGATAGACCTACGATCTGGTTACCATCAGGTGCGAGTTAGGGAGACGGATGTCCCTAGATCGCATTCGGACGTGCGACGCACTATGAGTTCAGGGTCATGTCTTTCGGCTTGACCAATGCTCCGGCAGTATTTATGGATTTGATGAACCGAGTGTTCAAGCTATTTTTGGATACGTTTGTGATAGTATTCATTGATGACATCTTGATTTATTCTCGCTCGTAGCAGGAGCATGCGGAGCATTTGAGGACGGTGCTGAGAGTTCTCCGGGACCAGCAGTTGTATGCCAAGTTTTCGAAGTGTGAGTTTTGGTTGGCTTCGGTGGCATTTCTGGGGCAGGTTCTTGGGGAAGCACACCGCGCGTGTTACTCTATCCATCCAGGGTCGACCAAGATGTACCACGACCTTAGATCTATGTATTGGTGGGATGGCTTGAAGAGGGACGTTGCAGAGTTCGTAGCTCAGTGCCCGTGTTGTCAGCAGGTGAAGGTAGAGCACCAGAGGCCTGGTGGGTTGTTGCAGGATATAGAGATTCCAACATGGAAGTGGGAGGTGATCAATATGGATTTTATTACAGGGTTACCTCGCGCTCAGAGGAAGCATGATTCCATCTGGGTTATCGTCGACAGGCTGACGAAATCCGCCCACTTTCTTCCCGTCAGGACGACTTTTTCGGCCGAGGATTACGCTAGACTTTACATACGAGAGATCGTGAGACTACATGGGGTCCCTATATCTATCATATCGCATGGAGAGCCCGGTTCTGGCTAACTTCTGAGGTCTTTCCGTAAGGATTAGGGACGCAGCGGTGAGCCTCGATCGCATTCCATCCTCGTAATCGGACGGGAAGAGCGCATCATCCGCACACTGAGGATATGCTGCGAGCCTGTGTTATTGATTTCAGGGGTAGCTGGGAGGATCATTTTCCGCTAGTAGAGTTTTCGTATAACAACAACTACCACTCCAGTATCCAGATGACGCCTTATGAGGCCTTATATGGGAGGAAGTGCATGTCACCGATAGGCTGGTTTGATGTGGGTGAGGTGCAGTTAGTCGGGCCAGACTTGGTTCAGCAGACGGTGGATAAGGTGAAGCTTATCCAGGAGCGGTTATTTGACAGCTCAGAGTCGACAGAAGTCGTATGCAGATCATCAGCGTCGACATTTGGAGTTTGAGGTTGATGATTGGGTTTTCCTGAAGGTGTCACCCATGAAGGGTGTGATGAGGTTTGGGAAGAAAGGGAAGCTCAGCCCAAGGTACATTGGGCCTTATCAGATTGTCCGTAGGGTAGGCAAGGTTGCCTATGAGTTGGATCTGCCGTCCTATCTGGAGGCAGTACATCCAGTTTTTCATGTTTCTATGCTGAGGAGATGTATCGGAGATCCGTCTAGAGTACACCCGATTGATGATGTCCAGGTGACAGAGGGGTTATCATATGAGGAGATTCCCATAGCGATACTCGATCGTCAGGTTAGGCGACTGCGGACAAAGGATGTGGCTTCCGTCAAGGTCTTATGGCGGAACGAGAACAGAGAGGAGATGACGTGGGAAGCAGAGGAGGACATGAGGCAGAAGTATCCTCACTTATTCCCCACACCTCCAGGTAACTCACTTTCCTACTTGTTGATTTTAATTGTCATTTCGCTTACGGGTTATTTTGGCTATGCATGGCATTCTAGATTTGGGAATACGGTTATGAGGGCCTATATCGTTATCTTTGTTTGAGAAGGAACATTCGGGACGAATGTTTCTAAGGAGGGGAGAATGTTATACCCCGTAGTTCCGGAGTATGTATGTAAGGACGTACGTACGAATGTATAAACCCTAATTAGGGTAAGAATGAAAGAATTGTTTTCCGACGGAAAATATTTCGAACCTTGTGAAGGAATTTTTTACGTTTTCAATATTTTTATGGAATTTTTCCGAGAGATAAATATTTTGGACCAATAGGAGGGCGACATGTGTCAACCCAAGTGGCATTATGGACGGTTTTTGCTAGACTAGTGGGCAAGACAAGTGGCCAAAAGTCTTGCATGGTTTTGCATGGCCATATACACGGTTTTGGCAAGAAAGTGGGCTAGTCAAATGGTCAAAGTCTTGCATGGCATTTTGTGGGACAAGTGGAGAAAGGAACCTACACAAACAATCTATACCATACACATGTTTTAATCCTAACCCTTGGTTGTACTAAATAAACCCCTCTAATTGATGAAAATCTTCCACACTTAGAATATTTCAAGACTTGAAAATATTTCCTCTCCCCTTTCCTAGTGTTCTCGTCCAACCCCCCTCTTTCTTGAGCAAATGTTGTCCAAAAATTCTTAAACTTATAAGTGTTCTTCCTTAATTTATTAGGAAGATTATTAACCAAGAGTTAGACAAGATTTCACACCCCTAGCCTCAAAAATCCTCACAAAGCCGAGAGTGGACAGATTTGGAATTTTAGTATTCTTCACTTTTTGGAGTTAATTCTTGAATAGAAGTTGGTTAGGAACTTCTAAGGGTGACTTGTGGTGGTTTGGAACACAGAGATTTGGAGCTAAAACACAAAGATTTGGAGCTAAGACTTGCTTTGGAACGACTTTAAGTTCTTGGATATTTTTGGGCTATTATTGAGGTAATGAACCTTAACCTCTTTGTTAAGTTGATTATTATGTATATTGGATATTATACATATATTGAAAGTATATTATGGAATATGAGATATAAGGAAAGATTTGGATCTTGTTAAGATGTTAAAAGAAGAATTGGCATATTAGCCATTAAAATGGTAAAAATATATCCATTACTTACTAAGAAGTTAACAACAAAGAAACTATAACTTATATAAAGATTGGAATATAAGTTGAAGGACTAATGAAGTAATTGGATAAGTAAAATTGTAAAAGTTGGCCAAGGACCCCAACTTAAGGACTATATTTACTTTGGACCGTGTATTTACTTTGGACCGTATTTACTTTGGACCGTATTTACTTTGGACTGTATTTACATTGTTGTTAAGGAGAGATTGTTAATCGCATTCCGTTTGGGCGTGTTATCCCCTTCTTTAATTATTGTTATTGTTAAGGAGAGATTGTTAATCGCGTTCCGTTTGGGCGTGTTATCCCCTTCTTTAATTATTGTTATTGTTAAGGAGAGATTTTTAATCGCGTTCCGTTTGGGCGTGTTATCCTCTTCTTTAATTATTGTTATTGTTAAGGAGAGATTGTTAATCGCGTTCCGTTTGGGCGTGTGATCTCCTTCTTTAAATTTCGGAATTATTGCGCCTTATTTATGGCATGTTGGTTACTATTATCGGGCCTTGATAAAGGTGGAGAATTGAGTAGAAACGGGGGAAGTGCTGCCCAATTTTTCGTAGACTAAGAGAAGTCTTACTTAGAAGAATCCCACGAAAAACTAGAAGTTGATAGGCGTGTTTTGACTATTATAGGTTGACACTACATGAGACATATCCGACTTGGCAAGTGGATTTAGCCAGGAGGTATGTGATTCTTCCTATCCTTTGAGCATGATATTTGTGAAATATATATAGTACGGTAGACGTACGTGTGTTAAACTAAACTTGGCTTTACTTTGATGTCTTTGGACTTGAGTTCTAATTAATAAGAATCTTGAATATTTCAAAAAGAGTTATGAATCATTTTGGAAGAAAAGTAATACTTGGTTTTCAAAAAAGTTTAAGTGTTATACTAGCTTTATGGGAAGTTAGCTATAACGACTTAAGAAAGATAAGAAAAGGTTTAATTATTGTTTATCAAATGCTTGAAATGATGTTTGAAGGTATGGTAAGTTGGTTTGATAAACATGTTATGATGCTACGTGTGTTAGTATCTTGTGACGCTTGTGTAAGGAGGTTATTCTTGTTGTGCTTATGTTGTTTAACGATAAGCCATTGTGTTAGTATCTTGTGACGCTTGTGTAAGGAGGTTATTCTTGTTGTTCTTATGTTGTTTAACGATAAGCCGTTGTGTTAGTATTATATCACTCACCCTCCTGACTTGTTACGATGTCGTAGGTTAGCCGCCCCCGATGCGAGGAATACCTCATGCGGGTCCATGAGACCTATGCGGAGCTGCGGGAGTTCCAGGATGATCACTCCAGGTGTGTTATGCCGATGCCAGGAATACCTCATGCGGTCTATGTGGCCATGCGGACTGCGGGAGTCCAGGACGATGTCGAGGGTTAGCTACCCCCGATGCGAGGAATACCTCATGCGGGCCTAAGGGGCCTATGCGGACTGTGGGAGTTCCAGGATTAGGCTCGCATAATGATACTATGGGCGATTGGCCTTGCTTCGATCATTAGCGGCCTAGAAAAGACCAGTTACATTATATCTATTTTTGCTCTTGTTTATGATGTGGCACTATGTGCGGTTAACTTGGTTGTTTCGTACATATTTGTGAATTGGTTTTAAAATGTTATGGTTATATATATATACTTTACAGTTTCACATACTTGGTACCTGTTGTACTGACCTCCTTCGGGGGGCTGCGTTCATGCCGCAGGTAAGGGAAAACAGGTGGTAGATCCTCATTCTTAGGATCTTTACTCGGGTGTCAGGAGCTCCATTTCTTCCGGAGGATCGACTTTTGGTACGGTTCTCCCTGGTATTGTAGATGTTTTGTACATTCAGGGGTATGACGGGGCCCTGTCCCGTCATAGTATTTACACCTTCTTAGAGGTCTGTAGTCCTGTTGTAAAGTTGGGATGTAACTGTTCACTTTTGGGTAGTTATATATATGCCGAAAGGCAACTTTTCTTTGGATAGACTGTTCTTATTTTACACTGTTTCATGTTTGTAAGTTTATGTAACGACCCGTTCCGGGGCCCGTTACTGGTGCCTTATCCCGGGCACCCTAGTGACACAACATCAGAGAAAACCAGCGGAAAATAAAACTTTAAACAAGAAACAAGATATATGATCATAAAACAGGCCAACCCAACGGTTACCTTCCAATAACATATATAAATACAACTCTTTCAAAACGAACAGTTTAATCCTTTTACAAACCACGCCACAAAGATTACAGACCTCTAAGATTTACAACAACTATGACGGACGTGGCCGCCATACCACGAATGTACAGAACCTACAACTCGGGAACACATGCAAAGATAAGCCTCCGAGAAAGCGGAGCTTCCCAACGCTGCCCGAGATCCTAAGGCGAGGATCCACGGCCGATGTACCTCTACTGCGGCATGAGCAGCCCGAAGGAGGTCAAGACAACAGTACCAAGTATGTGAAAGCAGAAATATCGTAAATGAAATCATACTAGTCTATATAAAGCGGGAGACATGTATGATAACCAAACTACGATTCCAACATAAGCGATCATGTCGATCGAGGACTCACGCCTCAAGTCATCACTCAAATATAACTATGGGTCTCACGCCACAACATCAATCATGTTCGCATCACGGCGCATGCCGGAATTACGCATCGGTGTAGACATGTCCATGATGCAACAATAATACCAATGCCCCACGGCCACGTACCGGACTGCGCCGGTGTAGACACGTCCACGTGACATCAATAATAATATCTTGGGTGATCAACCTGCGCGTAGCCACATGCCCCGCATTCTACCTCGGTGTAGACATGTCCATGTAACCACAATAACAATATATCGGGTAATCAACCTCACGCGCATGGCCACATGCCCCCGGAATTCTACCTCGGTGTAGACATGTCCATGTGACATCAACAATAACACAGTAATCAAAATGGAAACATACCCGTGGAATTCTCCGTCACTGCCAGCACGTCCAAGTAAGTTCTCAACAAGTCAACCTACTCTATCGAGAGCGGTAACACAGAAATACAACACTTGTACAACAAAGGCTATCATCACAAGCATAGGCAAGTTTCACACAACTCAAAGTACTTTCACATAGGTCACACAATACCCGTAGTATAAAAATCGTGACTATCTTTTTAAGTAAACAAGACACTTCCCCTTTTGTAAAATCAAGTAACAACATTATTTTCCAAATGTTCAAATTTGCCTAATTTCAAATGCTCAAGTCACTTATTTTTAGAAAGGTTTCATAACTCATAGTCTTAATCTCTTTTAAAACAATTGAGTAACATATGTCATATATGTGAGTAGTTTATTCTTGTTTATAACGATCTTATTACAGCAGCCATGATCTAGAAAATGTAATATCATTTTGTCTCATCTTAGCTTCTGCGGATGGAGTTTTCTGGTTTTAATACAATACATCATTATTCAATACATTTTCCTTTATTAACGCCGATGGTCTGTCGATACACATTACGATTTCAAATCGATAAAACATTATCCCTTTAAAAACCAAGTACTCATTACTCACGAATGAGGTTTCACACAAACATCCACATTAAAACAAATAAGTTAAGTCTCTTAACTTCTAACATCAGTAAACCATTTTCTTACCTACATAAAGCTGTTATAACCAACTTCCCATAAAGCCGTTATAACACTTTATGTTTAAACCAAACAAATACACTTAGCAACTGTACGCCGTCCGCATTACATAGTTACACACATATCATGCTAGAACAGATAGGAAGAGGTTCACATACCTCGCGACGAGTATCGACAATAAGCAAAGTGCTCCAAGTACTACAACCTTGCTAGCCCTTTCCACTCCTCAAGTAGAATACGCTACTCTTAGTACTTCCACCTATAAGGCCACAAACGTCTATTAACTTCTAACCGCACGGTTCCATATTCTACAGAAAATTCGGCAGCACCTCCCCCCCCCGCAACAGCGTAAATCTCCTCCTCTATCGAGGCCGGCTACCAAGCCAACCAGGGGGGGGGGGTTTACACGTCTAACCGGACGTGTACAATTCTACTCAGCAATACTACACAAGTCTCATCGCAATACATCCATGTAAATACTGATTCGATTTTTCTTTACTCTTGAGCTTAAGTCAAAAGACATTGCCAAATACAAAGTTCATTCTACATATAGTATACTTCAACTATATATTCCTACAACATGTAATCTCCAATTACAATAAGGGGACAAGAATATTTACCTCGACAAGCCCAAAATTATCCAAGTTATAATGTCGATCCTGAGCAAGGTTTAGCTCCTACTCCGTGCGCTCCAATCCGCTCCAAACAACCCTTAGAAGTTCTAACCAACTTCTACTCAAATACTTCAACCAACCATGAAGATTTCCTTAGGGTTTCGGTTTGAGACTAAAAGGACAAAAGGTAGTATTTCCTGCTCTACGATAGAGGTAACTTTTGGAATACAACAAGGTAAAGGCTAAGGTATTTTGGGCATTATAACAATACTTGGAGAAGTATTTAAATACCACACGGGAGGGGTATTATACGAAACAACTAGGCTAGGGGTACCCCATACTAGCACCACAAAGGGAGGAGGCTCTCGGCCAAGGCCACTCGAGGGGAGGAAGGCTTAGGACGAGAACACTCAGAGGAGGAGAGTTTTCAAGGCTAAGACAAGTGAAGAGTGGATGAAGAAGTTCATCTCTGGGGGGTATTTATAGGAAACCAAAAGCCAACCAACGCGAGATCAAGCCATGTGCAAGGCAAGTGTATGGCCTTGATCAAGCCAAGTGCACCCTAACCCCTACTCCACAAAACAAGGCACAAAACATGGCACCAAACAAGCCACAAAACAAGGCCAAAACAAGGAGCCAATAGGGCACAAAACGTGAGCCAAAAGATCAAGCCAAACGTGAACCACATCGTGCACTCGACGCCACTGCTTCCATGAGGGTGACAATTGTCACCCTCCCGTGGGACAAAAATGTTTCGTCTCCCGGAAAAATCCGCAAAAATTAAAAAGGACATAGCCGGAATTTTCCCTACGAAAGCTGTGGAAACGTTTCGTCGAAAAACGACTCTAACCGGGTGTTGTGCACAAAGGTAAAATCGGCCAAGCCACCTAGGGGGGGGGGGGTGACACGTGTCGCCCTCCTACTGGTCCAAAATGATTCATCTTCCGAAAATATCCAAAATGGCCAAAATCTCAAAATCAAAGCGGGCCCCACAAAACCGTAAATTTCTCCCGTGGGCCCCACGTGACCATTTCCGAAAATAAAATCTCAAAATTCTAATATAATTTAAGAAGCCCAAATTCCAAATCTGGGAACCCAATTCCCATCAACGAACATTTTTCTTTACAAAAACCGGAAACTTTTTCCGTGGAAAAATCACCTCTTTCTTCCTTTCCAATCTTTCTGTCATGCTCTCGTACGCACGTCCTCGCATACATACCCTGAGAATACGGGGTATAACATTCTCCCCTCCTTAGAAACATTCGTCCCGAATGTTCCTTCTCAAGACGGATATCGGTGAAGTTCCTCTAACAAGTTGCCAACGCCACAACTTGGCCACGAAATAACGCACGTTCTCTTCTTTCCTTACTCGTCGTGCCCTTCTCGAACACTCAAACTATTTCTAGTATCCGTACCACACTTCCGTCAATGCTTCTGTTACCAACCCTTGGAGTCACTACCTTCAAACTTGGTCATCTTGCTAACCTCGATCTTCTCTAAGGCCGTTCCCGGCCTCCACGATCCGCTTCTGGTCGAACATATCCACCAACTCATACGATGGTCATACAAACATGGGCCTAGCATCCTCGTGACCCTACCACCTGGCGGGACCACCCAGAACTGACCCCACCTTAATCCGGGCTCGGGTTGACCCGTATCACGTCCTCAACCCGACCCATCGCGTCACGCCGCTTGTTCCCGACACACGGAACAATCGCTAAATCACATCATGAAAGCTACCACTTCCATCTCACATTACCCATGGACCGATCACTCACAAAAAAACCACGTATACTCGCACTCGATAAAGGTCAAACATAAAAGCGAATCTTTTACTCAAGACGACCTTACCTCTAAGGTCTCAATCGTGATGATCTAGGGCTCACACTTACCATGCCCCATACTTATCCTCCCAACTAAGCATGTTTTCTAACTCACAATTAACACAACGCTTATTCGTACATAGCACATAATAATGAGACCATCATAACAAGCATACCAAAACTCTAGAGGTTAAGGATATACCAAGCTACCGCTCCACTCTAATCATAGGCACGCCTGCAGGCATATGCTGTAGAAAGCGATGAACCAGCCCGATCCGGTGGTGAGTCGTAACATCCGTGCTACCCTTGGTCGGACAGTTCCTCGCAAAATGGCCCGCTGCCGCAAAAATAACAAGCTCCTGGCACCACGACACTCCCGAAATGCGGTCTACCACATCGACCACAGGGTAGGGTGACCGTGACCGCCAACACCCCTTCCTCGAAACTCAACCTCGAGCCACGACGCTCCGAATACTCTGGATGCTCAAGGTTGTGGAGGACCACTCTGCCTGGCGGAGGTACAAAACTAGTATCTTTCGAGGCGGTCCGCCTCGAAAGTCACCAAAGGACCGTTGTTCGGCCTCTTCGCGATCTTGGTCATTCCGCCGACCTCTCCGTGCCTCACATCCCGGTCGTGAGCTGCGTGCGGGCAATGTCCATGCCGGTGAAGAGCTACTCGAACATGCCTCGACATGTAATCATCGAGCCACTGTAACATATCGGTGCACTCGATCCTCCATACTAGCTACCACGCTGGGACGTCGCCAATGAGTCGAACTCCACATTGTACTCCCGACCGTGCGCGCTCTGTCTAAGCATCAAAAATCTGTCGGCCCGTGCCCTCCTCATCCGCGAGGCAAGAAGTGAGTGAGAAAGCCCCAAAACTCATCCCATCTGCTGGAGTGCATGCTCTCCGGAAAGCTCCTATGAATCAAACCAATCGATTGCGGTATCACGCGGCCGATGCGAACTAAAGGTCACAGACTCGGTCTCTGAAGCCTTGATCACCGCATGATCCGTATCGCTGGGATGAACTCGCGGATCATCTTGAGCCTCGACCCATAAAACTCGCGGGCTCTGACTCGTAAAGTCCGTAGCCTCAAACTATCTGCTCGGGGTGAACCATCTGGTGCTCTGGGCCAGGCTGCTGCATCGGCCTATCCTCATATCGGCCACGACCACGGCGGCAAGAATCGCCATCTCGCTTGTAACCCATCTCCTCGCCCCGGTGTGGGGTGGAGGCTCAGTGCTGCGGTCTCAGCAGCCATTCTTGCGGCTCTAACCTCTCTTTGGGCGGCGTCCACAAAACCCGCCGTCAAGCACAACCTCAGTGTATGCGGGCTCGCGCCTCGTACTCCTCAGATCTCACTAGCGGTTCCTCGGCTGTCTTGCCGCCCGTGGCTCTGGTTGCCTTGCGCGGAGGCATAATCGTAAAACGAGATACGTCGAGGGTCCAACTTACAACACGGCTCTAAGGCACGATCTCGGAATGAGAAGAATGGAAACTAACCTAAATGTCCTGCGGCCTCCTAATTATAGATGTGGTGCACAACACATCGATAATCAAGACTCTACTAGACACGGTGCGTAGACACTTTCCGAGGATTAAGCGCTCGATACCACTTTTGTAACGACCCGTTCGGGGCGATTCTCGTGCCTTATCCTGCACCCTAGTGACACAACATCGAGAAAACCGGCGGAAAATAAAACTTTAAACAAGAAACAAGATATATGATCATAAAACAAAGGCCAACCAACGGTTACCTTCCAATAACATATATAAATACAACTCTTTCCAAAACGAGCAGTTTAATCCTTTTTACAAACCCCGCCACACTTGCAGATTACTGCACCTCTAAGATTTACAACAACTATGACGGGACGGGGCCCGCCATACCCCACAATGTACAAGAACCTACAACTCGAGAACACATACAAAAGATAAGCCTCGGAGAAACGGAGCTTCCCAACGCTGAACCGAGATCCTAAGGCGAGGATCCACGACCGATGTACCTACTGCGGCATGAACGCGGCCGAAAGTCGATCTGGCAGTACCAAGTATGTAATCGTAAAATCAGAAATGAAATCATACTAGTCTATATAAAGCGGGAGACATGTATGATAACCAAACTACAATTCACAACATAAAAGCGATCATGTCGATCGAGGACTCACGCCTCAAGTCATCACTCAAATATAACTATGGGTCTCACGCCCACAACATCAATCATGTTCGTCACGGCGCGTGCCCCGGATTCTGCATCGGTGTAGACATGTCCATGAAACAACAAAAATAACAATGCCCCATGGCCACGTGCCGACTGCAGACGGTGTAGACACGCCCATGTGACATCAACAATAATATCGGTGATCAACCTGCGCGTAGCCACATGCCGAATTCTACCTCGGTGTAGACATGTCCATGTAACCACAATAACAATATATCGGGTAATCAACCCTGCCGCATGGCCACATGCCCCCGGAATTCTACCTCGGTGTAGACATGTCCATGTGACATCAACAATAAGACAGTAATCAAAATGGAAACATACCCGTGGAATTCTCCGTCACTGCCAAAGACGCGTCAAGTAAGTTCTCAACAAGTCAACCGGCCCTCTATCGAGAGACGCGGTAACACATAAATACAACACTTGTACAACAAAGGCTATCATCACAAGCATAGGCAAGTTTCACACAACTCAAAGTACTTTCACATAGGTCACACAATACCCGTAGTATAAAAATCGTGACTATCTTTTTAAGTAAACAAGACACTTCCCCTTTTGTAAAATCAAGTAACAACATTATTTTCCAAACGTTCAAATTTGCCTAATTTCAAATGCTCAAGTCACTTATTTTAGAAAGGTTTCATAACTCATAGTCTTAATCTCTTTTAAAACAATTGAGTAACATATGTCATATATGTGAGTAGTTTATTCTTGTTTATAACGATCTTATTACAGCAGCCATGATCTAGAAAATGTAATATCATTTTGTCTCATCTTAGCTTCTATGCAGATGGAGTTTTCTACTGGTTTTAATACAACACATCATTATTCAATACATTTTCCTTTATTAACGCTGCAGTGGTCTGTCGATACATTCGATTTCCAAATCGGAACCATTATCCCTTTAAAAACCAAGTACTCATTACTCACGAATGAGGTTTCACACAAACATCCACATTAAAACAAATAAGTTAAGTCTCTTAACTTCTAACATCAGTAAACCATTTTCTTACCTACATAAAGCTGTTATAACCAACTTCCCATAAAGCCGTTATAACACTTTATGTTTAAACAAACAAATACACTTAGCAATCAGACGTCCACCGCATTACATAGTTACACACATATCATGCTAGAACAGATAGGAAGAGGTTCACATACCTCGCGACGAGTATCGACAATAAGCAAAGTGCTCCAAGTACTACGCGCTAGCCCTTTCCACTCCTCAAGTAGAATACGCTACTCTTAGTACTTCCACCTATAAGGCCACAAACGTCTATTAACTTCTAACCGCACGGTTCCATATTCTACAGAAAATTCGGCAGCACCTCCCCACATGCAGCGTAAATCTCCTCTATCGAGTCGGCTACCAAGCCAACCGGGGGGTTTACACGCCTAACCGGACGTGTACAATTCTACTCAGAATACTACACAAGTCTATCGCTGATCCTATGTAAATACAGTTCAATTCTTTTCTTTACTCTTCAGGCTTAAGTCAAAAGACATTGCCAAATACAAAGTTCAGTTCTACATATAGTATACTTCAACTATATATTCCTACAACATGTAATCTCCAATTACAATAAGGGGACAAGAATATTTACCTCGACAAGCCCAAAATTATCCAAGTTATAATGTCGATCCTGAGCAAGGTTTAGCTCCTACTCCAATCCGCTCCAAACAACCCTTAGAAGTTCTAACCAACTTCTACTCAAAATACTTCAACCAACTATGAAGATTTCCTTAGGGTTTCGTTTGAGACTAAAAGGACAAAAGGTAGTATTTCCGGGCTCTACGTATAGAGGTAACTTTTGGAATACAACAAGGTAAAGGCTAAGGTATTTTGGGCATTATAACAATACTTGGAGAAGTATTTCAATACCACAAGGGAGGGGTATTATACGAAACAACTAGGCTAGGGGGGGGGGTACCCCACGGCTAGCACCACAGGGGGAGGAGGCTCTCGGCCACAAGGCCACTCAAGGGGGGGGAGGGGGAAGGCTTAGGACGAGAACACTCAAGAGGGGAGGGAGAGTTTTCAAGGCTAAGACAAGTGAAGAGTGGATGAAGAAGTTCATCTCTAAGGGGGGGTATTTATAGGAAACCAAAAGCCAACCAATGGCCAAGATCAAGCCATGTGCAAGGCAAGTGTATGGCCTTGATCAAGCCAAGTGCACCCTAACCCCTACTCCAC
Organism: Przewalskia tangutica; assembly: GCA_029844215.1. Lineage (NCBI taxonomy): Eukaryota > Viridiplantae > Streptophyta > Magnoliopsida > Solanales > Solanaceae > Przewalskia > Przewalskia tangutica. Next base: position 90,176,206 of record CM056719.1, read on the forward strand.
AAAACAAGGCACAAAACATGGCACCAAACAAGCCACAAAACAAGGCCAAAACAAGGAGCCAATAGGGCACAAAACGTGAGCCAAAAGATCAAGCCAAACGTGAACCACATCGTGCACTTGGACGCCCACTTGCTTCCAATGTGAGGGTGACACATGTCACCCTCCCGTTGGTCCAAAATGTTTCGTCTCCCGGAAAAATCCGCAAAAATTAAAAAGGACATAGCCGGAATTTTCCCTACGAAAGCTGTGGAAACGTTTCGTCGAAAAACGACTCTAACCGGGTGTTGTGCACAAAGGTAAATTCGGCCAAGCCACCTAGGGGGGGGGGGTGACACGTGTCGCCCTCCTACTGGTCCAAAATGATTCATCTTCCGAAAATATCCAAAATGGCCAAAATCTCAAAATCAAAGCGGGCCCCACAAAACCGTAAATTTCTCCCGTGGGCCCCACGTGACCATTTCCGAAAATAAAATCTCAAAATTCTAATATAATTTAAGAAGCCCAAATTCCAAATCTGGGAACCCAATTCCCATCAACGAACATTTTTCTTTACAAAAACCGAAAACTTTTTCCGTGGAAAAATCACCTCTTTCTTCCTTTCCATCTTTCTGTCGTGCTCTCGTACGCACGTCCTCGCATACATACCCTGAGAATACGGGGTATAACAATTTATATTCTGCTGGTTACTCTGATGTATGTCTACTTGGGTGCTCGGGTAAGGCACCAGTCACGGGCCCGGGAACGGGTCGTGACAGTATTATTGTGGTTGCAGCTATGAGAAAGGCAACAGTGGCCCACAAATGATTATATGGACTTCGTATCCAGGTTGGTAAAACTATTGTATAGTTGGTATAATGATGATGTGTATCTGTACGAGCATATTTATTTGGGGCCCTGTGTGTTGCCTGAAATGATTATGAATTACCATGAGTTGGTTAAGCCGTAATAATTACTTGGAAGGTGTGAAACAGTTTATTGAATCCACACCTAGGCTCTATATATGTACTGATTTGGAATAGTCAGGAGGTAATGAACTGACTAAGATTTTGATAGACTCTTGAAAGATCAAGTTCAATTGACTTAAGGAAATATCATGTTGTTAGATTAAGCCGTGTTGTACGCTTAAGTTTTTACACCCCATATTTCCAAGAGATTGAGATGAGAACGTACGTAAGGAAATGAGATTTGAATTTTGGAAAGAATCAAAATTCCGGAAAAATCTCTGAACTTCGTGAAGGAAAAGGGTTTATTAATGGGAATTTGATTCTCAAATTTGATATGTGAGACTTTTGGAATATATTGGATTTATGGATTTTTAAGTTTCGGATTTGGTCATGTGGGGCCTACCCGGGAAATTTTACGATTTTGTGGGGCCCACAAGGTTTTCGATATTTTGGCCAAATATAGATATTTTGGAGGAAGAAATAATTTTGACGAATTGGAGGGTGACACGTGGCACACCCCCCCACTTGTCCTGCAAGGTGGCAAGTCTTGAAGATATTTGTTGAAGTGGACGTGGGTCGCACACACACTTGTCCACAATCTTGTCCCTACACTTGTCTTGATCTCACTACTTGGGATACATTATATATACATAGAGGGAGTGCAATACTTTATTCTACACTTAGCCAACACTTAGAATTATTTCAAGAATCCTAGCTCCTCCTCTTATGGTGCTCTCGGCAAAGGCCTATTTTGGATACTAAAAAATCCTTAAACTTCCAAACTTTGTTCATTGATACAAGATTAAGGTCCCTAACCAAGTGATTAGCAAGATTAAGAACCCCTAACCCCTAAAAAGCCTCTTGGCCGTGACTTGAAGGGTTAAAATCATAGGGTGTTCTTCAACTTTTTAGGTGTTGAACTTGAAGAGAAATTGGTTAAAGCTTCCAAGGGTTACATATTGTGGATTGGAACTTGAAGAATAGGAGCTAGGATATGCTAAGTATCGACTTTAAAACTTGGATTATTTTGGGCATATTTGAGGTAAGGATCATTGTCCTCTTAAAGTAATTGGATATTACATGTTGTAGTAATTAATGGATGAAATTGTGATTAAAAAAATGAAGAATAAGAAGTGCATGTCACAATCAGGGCATGTTAGCCGATTGTGGACAATTTTTGGCGTTGTCGGATTCATTAGATATTATTGTTGTTAAAACATTACCTATTACATGTTGACATGAAGGAATCTTGTTGTTAACAAGTTAATATAACTTATATAAACTGTTGGAATATAAGTTGTATTACAAGAAATTATGGAAACAGTTTTGGTTGTAGTAGTTGACCGAGAACACCAACTAAAAGACTGTACTAATGGACAATATTAGTGGACTGTACTAATGGACTGTACTAGTGTAACGACCCGTTCGGGGCGATTCATCGTGCCTTACCACGGGCACCTAGTGATACAAACATCGAGAAAATCAGCGAACACAAAACAAGAGTCATTTAACAAGAGATAAATGAATAAACAAAGCAACCAACAAGCTGCCTTCGGTATATACATAAAACTCGAGCAGTTTAATCCTTTTACAACCACACTTACAAGATTACATGCACCTCTAAGATATACAATGACTATGACGGGACAGGGCTCGCCATACCACGAATGTACAAGAACCTACAACTCGGGGAACACCTACTAAAAGATAAGCCTCGGAAAACGGAGCTTCAATCTGTTGAATCGTGATCCTATGAGCGAGGAACCACGACCGATGTACCTCTACTGCGGCGTGAACGCAGCCCCGAGAGGTCGATAACAGTACCAAGTATGTGAATCAGAACATCAGTAAATGAAATCATACTAGTCTATATAAAGCAGAGACATGTATGATAACCAAACTACAGTTAACAACATAAAACAGTCATCACTACAATATAACTATGGGTCTCACGCCCACAACATCAATCAGGTTCGCATTATGGCCGCATGCCCCCGGAATACTGCATCGGTGTAGACATGTCCATGATGCAACAATAATACCAATGTCCCATGGCCACATGCCCCCGGAATTCTGCATCGGTGTAGACATGTCCATGTGACCTCAACAACAAGACAGCAATCCAAATGGAAGCATACCCGTGCGCTACGCATCGTGTCAGTATGTCCAAAGGGAAAAATAAGACAACATTCCAAATGGACGCATACAAGTGCGCTACGCATCGTGTCAGTATGTCCAAAGGAAAAATAAGACAACATTCCAAATGGACGATACCCGCGTGCGCTACGCATCGTGTCAGTATGTCCAAAGGGAAAAATAAGACAACATTCCAAATGGACGCATACCCGTGCGCTACGCATCGTGTCAGTATGTCCAAAGGGAAATCACAAGGCGATAATCAAAATGGAAACATACCCGTGCGCTACGCATCGTGTCAGTATATCCAAAGCGATTAACCACAAGACCTTAACCAAAATGGAAGCATACCCGTGCGCTACGCATCGTGTCAGTATGTCCAAAGCGATTAACAACAATAATACTATCAACGAGAACGTGCGTGGAATTTCTCGTCGCTGCGACATCCAAGTAAGTTCTCAACCAGTCAACCGACCCTCTATCGAGAGACGCGGTAACACAGAAACACAACGATTGTACAATAAAGGCTATCATCACAAGCATAGGCAAGTTTCACAACAACAAGCATAGGCAAGTTTCACACAACTCAAAGTACTTTCATTTTATGCCAAAGTCCGGGTTTTTAACCCCAAAGTACTACATACGTTAAGTTCTTTTAAAAGAGATCCATTACTTTTATAAAAGTCACCCGATACCCGTAGTATTAGAATGACCAACCCACCTTCCTTTTCAAAATCAAGTAACAACATTCTTTTCCTAAGTTCCAGTTTGCCTAGTTTCAATTACTCAAGCTTCTCATTTTCAAATGGTTTCATAGTTCCCAAACTTAATCACTTGATTCCTTTTTAGAACAATTGAGTAACATATGTCATATACGTGAGTAGTTTATTCTTGTTTATAACGATCTTATTACAGCAGCCATGATCTAGAAAATGTAATATCATTTTGTCTCATCTTAGCTTCTATGCAGATGGAGGTTTCTACTGGTTTTAATACAACACATCATTATTCAATACATTTTCCTTTATTAACGTTGCAGTGGTCTGTCGATACACATTCTGATTCCCGAAATCAGTAAAACATTATCCCTTTAAAACCAAGTACTCATTACTCACGAATGAGGTTTCACACAAACATCCACATTAAAACAAATAAGTTAAGTCTCTTATCTTATAAGATCAAGTCTCTTAACTTCTAACATCAGTAAACCATTTTCACTTACATAAGGTCGTTATAACTAACTTCCCATAAAGCTATTATAACACCCTATGTTTTAAACCAACCAAATCACTTAGCACATGTACGTCTACCGTACTACATAGTTCACAACAATCATGCTAGAAAAGATAGGAAGAGGTTCACATACCTCGCGACGATTTATCGACAATAAGCAAAATGCTCCAAGTACTACAACCTTGCTAGCCCCTTCCACTCCTTGAGTAGAATACGCTACTCTTAGTACTTTCACCTATAAAGGTCAAAACGTCTATTAACCCCAAAACACAAGTTTCTATCTTTCTATAGAAAATTCGCAAAGACTCTCCCCAACAGCGTAAATCTCCTCTCTATCGAGGCTACCAAGCCAACCGGGGGTTTACACGCCTACCTGACGTGTACAATTCGACGCAGGAATACTACACACGTCTCCCGCACACACCTATGTAAATACGATTCGATTCGATTCTTTATTCTTGAGCTTAAGTCAAAAGACATTGCGAATACTAAGTAGTTCCATATATAGTATACTTCAACTATACTCTAACAAATATGTAATTTCCAATTACAATAGAGGGACAAGATAATTACCTCGATAAGCCCAAAATTATCCAAGTAATAATGTCGATCCTGAGCAAGGTTTAGCTCCACCGTGCGCTCCAAACCACTCCAAACAACCCTTAGAAGTTCTAACCAACTTCTACTCACATACTTCAACCAACTATGAAGATTTCCTTAGGGTTTCGTTTGAGACTAAAAGGACAAAAGGTAGTATTTCCTGACTCTACGTAAAGAGGTATCTTTGGAATACTACAAGGTACAAGGCTAAGGTATTTTGGGCATTATAACAATACTAGGAGTATTTCTATACCACAACAAGGGTATTATACGAAACAACTAGGCTAGGGGGTACCCCGCTAGACCTCACAAGGGAGTGGAGACCTCACGCCAAAGGCCACTTTCAAGGAGAGGAGCTCTTGGGCGAGTCAACAAGAGGGAGGAGGATTCAAGACTTGGAAACATTTGAGGATGAATGAAGTCTTAACAAAGGGGGGGTATTTATATCAAAAACAAATGCCAACCAATGGCCAAGATCAAGACAAGTGCAAGGCAAGTGTAAGGCCTTGATCAAGCCAAGTGCACCTAACCCTACTCCACAAAACATGGCACAAGACAAGCCACAAAACAAGGCCAAAGCAAGGCACAAAACAAAGGAACCAATAGGGCCAAAAACGTGAGCCACAATATCAATCCAATTCGTGAACCAATCGCCCACTGACGCCCACAGCTTCAATGTGAGGTGACACATGTCACCCTCCCGTTGGTCCAAAATGTTCGCCTCTCGGAAAAATCCGCAAAAATTAAAAAGGACATAGCCGAATTTTCCCTACGAAAGTCGTGGAAACGTTCGTCGGAAAGCGACTTCTGTCGGCAACTTGTGCCCAAATGTAACTTCGGCCAAGCCACCTAGGCGGGGGTGACACGTGTCACCCTCCTATTGGCCCTCAAAAACGTCTTTCGAAAAATATCCACAATGGCCAAAATCTCGAAAACAAAGTGGGCCCCACAAAACCGTAAATTTCTCCCGTGGGCCCCACGTGACCATTTCCGAAAATAAAATTCCATAATTCTCTAATATTCCAGGAAGTCCGAATACCAAATCTGGGAATCCAATTCCCATTAACGAACCTTTTTCCTTCACAAAAACCGGAAACTTTTCCGTGGAAAAATCACCTCTTTCTTCCTTTCCAATCTTTTCTGCGTATTCTCGCACGCGTCGCCCTCGCATACATACTCGAAATACGGGTATAACATTCTCCTCCTTAGAAACATTCGTCCGAATGTTCCTTCACAAGACGGATATCGATGAAGCTCTTCTAACAAATTGCTAACGCCACACCGTCACGAAATAACACGTTATCTTCCTTCCTTACTCGTGGCCTTCTCGAACACTTGAACTCTTCTAGTATCGTACCACACTTCGATCATCGCCAGTTCCCAAAACCTTGGAGTCACCACCTCCAAACTTGGTCATCTTACTAAGCGTAATATCCCTAAGGCCATTCACGCCTTCACGAACGATTCTGGTCGAACACATCCACAAACTCATACGATGGTCGTCTAAACTCGGCCTAGCACCCTCGTGACCCTACCACTGGCGGGACCACCCGAACTGACCCACAAAACCGGGTTACGGGTTGACTCATAAATGGTCCTAAACCCGACCAACCGTGCCAAACTCTTGTTCCCGATCCGAACAATCTTACTAATTCACATCGAAAGCTACCACTTCCATCTCACACTACCCATGGACTTATCACACAAATAAATCCCACGTATACTACTCACCCTTATAAAGGTCAAACATAAAACGAATCCTTTACTCAAGACGACCTTACCTCTAAGGTCTCAGTCGTGAAATAGTCTAAGGTTCACACTTACTATGCCTCCATACGTATCCTTCCAACTAACCATGCATTTTAACTCACACATATCACAATGCTATCCGTACATAGCACACAATAATGAGATCATCATAACAAGCATACCAAAACTCTAGAGGGTTAAGGATATACCTGAAGCTACCGCTCCACTCTAATCATAGCACGCCTGCGCATAGTATGAAGGTGATGAACCAGCCACAGATCCTGAAGGCTGAGTCGTAACATCCGCGCTTCCCTTGGTAGGACAGTTACTCGCAAAATGGCCCTGCTTGCCGCATGCAAAACAAACTCCCAATCTAGCACGACACTCTCCAAAATGGAGTTTACCACAATGGTCACAACGAGGTAGGGTGGCTTGGTGGTTAACACCCCGCTCTGCCAAAATCTGAACCTCGAGCCACGACCGCTCACGAAGGCGGTGGAGGACCACTGCATGCGGTGGGGTATATAACTAGCTCTTCTTGGCGGTGCGCCTCGAAAGCCACCAAAGGACCTGCCGTCACGGCCTCTTCTCGCGATCCGGTCATTTCGTCGACCCTCCGTGCCTCACATCCTGGTGCATGAGCTGCGTGCGGGCAATGTCCATGCGGTGAAGAGAAACACCCGCACAAGACTCAGCCATATAATCATCTAGCCCGGTGACGTAGAGATGCACCCTATCCTCCATATCTGCAACTAGCGCAGGGACATATCGAGCCAAAGAATCGAACTCGACATTGTACTCCCGACGGCGGCGCCTCTGCCTCGAGAACAAAAATCAGCCCGTGCCCTCCTCATGCGGAGGCAAGAAGTGCGTGAGAAAGCCCGAAAACTCATCCCATACTGCCGAGTGCATGCTCTCCCGAAAGCTCCATGAATCAAACCAATCGATCGCGGTATCACGCGGCCGATGCGAACCAAAGGTCACAGACTCGGTTTACGAAGCCTTGATCACCGCATGATCGGCAGAATCGCCGGATGAACTCCTGCGGATCATCCTCGTGCCTCGACCCATAAAACTCGCGGGCTACAACTCGTAAAGTCCCGTAGCCTCAAACTATCTGCTCGGGGTGAACCATCGGTGCTCTCGAACCGAATCGCCGTCGGCTGTCCTCATATCGCCACGACCACGGCCAGAATCGCCATCTCCTTGTAACCCATCTCCTCCGCCCCCGGTGTGGGATGGAGGCTCAGTATGCGGTCTCGGCAGCCATTCTTTGCGGCTCTAACCTCTTTGGGTGGCGGCGTCCAAAACCCGCCGTCAAGCACAACCTCAGTCTTGGCCGGGCTGCGCCTCGAACTCCTCAGATCTCACTAGCGGCTCCTCGGCTGCCTTGCCTTCTGGCTCGTTGCCTTGCGCGGAGGCATAATCGGTAAAAACGAGATCGTCGGAGGGTACAACTTACAACACAACTCTAAGGCACGATCTCTGAATGAGAAGAATGGAAACCAATCCTAAATGTCCTATAGCCTCTCGATTATAGATGTGGTGCACAACACACCGATAATCAAGACTCTACTGGATACGGTCTGTAGACACTTTCCGAGGATTAACTGCTCTGATACCACTTTTTGTAACGACCCGTTCCGGGGCCCGTTACTGGTGCCTTACCCTGGGCACCCTAGTGATACAAACATCAGAGAAAATCAGCGGAACACAAAACAAGAGTCATTTAACAAGAGATAAATGAATAAACAGCAACCAAAACAGCTTGCCTTGGTATATACATAAAACTCGAACAGTTTAATCCTTTTACAACCACCCGCCCACAACAAGATTACGGACCTCTAAGATATACTGATGACTATGACGACAGGCCCCCGCCATACCCCGAATGTACAAGAACCTACAACTCGAGAACACCTACCAAAAGATAAGCCTCGAGAAACGGAGCTTCAAATCTGTTGAATCAGATCCTATGAGCGAGGAACCACGACCGATGTACCTCTACTGCGGCATTTAACGCAGCCGAAGGCGAGGTCAAGACAACAGTACCAAGTATGTGAAATCATATCAGTAAATGAAATCATACTAGTCTATATAAAGCGAGACATGTATGATAACCAAACTACGATTCACAACATAAAACAGTCATCACTCCAATATAACTATGGGTCTCACGCCCACAACAACAAACAGGTTCGCATTATGGACGCATGCACCCGGAATACTGCATCGGTGTAGACATGTCCATGATGCAACAATAATACCAATGTCCCATGGCATGCCCCGGAGTGCATCGGTGTAGACATGTCCATGTGACCTCAACAACAAGACAGCAATCCAAATGGAAGCATACCCGTGCGCTACGCATCGTGTCAGTATGTCCAAAGGGAAAAATAAGACAACATTCCAAATGGACGCATACCCGTGCGCTACGCATCGTGTCAGTATGTCCAAAGGGAAAAATAAGACAACATTCCAAATGGACGCATACCCGTGCGCTACGCATCGTGTCAGTATGTCCAAAGGGAAATCACAAGGCGATAATCAAAATGGAAACATACCCGTGCGCTACGCATCGTGTCAGTATATCCAAAGCGATTAACCACAAGACCTTAACCAAAATGGAAGCATACCCGTGCGCTACGCATCGTGTCAGTATGTCCAAAGCGATTAACAACAATAATACTATCAGCGAACGTGCGTGGAATTTCTCCACCACGTGACATCCAAGTAAGTTCTCAACCAGTCAACCGACCCTCTATCGAGAGACGCGGTAACACAGAAACACAACGATTGTACAATAAAGGCTATCATCACAAGCATAGGCAAGTTTCACAACAACAAGCATAGGCAAGTTTCACACAACTCAAAGTACTTTCATTTTATGCCAAAGTCCGGGTTTTTAACCCCAAAGTACTACATACGTTAAGTTCTTTTAAAAGAGATCCATTACTTTTATAAAAGTCACCCGATACCCGTAGTATTAGAATGACCAACCCACCTTCCTTTTCAAAATCAAGTAACAACATTCTTTTCTAAGTTCGGTTGCCTAGTTTCAATTACTCAAGCTTCTCATTTTCAAATGGTTTCATAGTTCCCAAACTTAATCACTTGATTCCTTTTTAGAACAATTGAGTAACATATGTCATATACGTGAGTAGTTTATTCTTGTTTATAACGATCTTATTACAGCAGCCATGATCTAGAAAATGTAATATCATTTTGTCTCATCTTAGCTTCTATGCAGATGGAGGTTTCTACTGGTTTTAATACAACACATCATTATTCAATACATTTTCCTTTATTAACGCTGCAGTGGTGCAGCCGATACACATTCTGATTCCCGAAATCAGTAACACATTATCCCTTTAAAACCAAGTACTCATTACTCACGAATGAGGTTTCACACAAACATCCACATTAAAACAAATAAGTTAAGTCTCTTATCTTATAAGATCAAGTCTCTTAACTTCTAACATCAGTAAACCATTTTCACTTACATAAGGTCGTTATAACTAACTTCCCATAAAGCTATTATAACACCCTATGTTTTAAACCAACCAAATCACTTAGCACACGTATGCGTCTACCGCATTACATAGTTCACAACAATCATGCTAGAAAAGATAGGAAGAGGTTCACATACCTCACGACGATTTATCGACAATAAGCAAAATGCTCCAAGTACTACAACCTTGATAGCTATTCCATCCTTTAGTAGAATACGCTACTCTTAGTACTTTCACCTATAAAGGTCAAAACGTCTATTAACCCCAAAACACGAGTTTCTATCTTTCTATAGAAAATTCGGCGACCTCCCCCATGACAGCGTAAATCTCCTCTCTATCGAGGCCGCTACCAAGCCAACCAGTGGGTTTACACGTCTACCCAGGCGTGTACAATTCTACTCGAGAATACTACACAAGTCTACCGCTGATCCCATGTAAATACGATTCGATTCGATTCTTTATTCTTCAGCTTAAGTCAAAAGACATTGCGAATACTAAGTAGTTCCATATATAGTATACTTGACTATACTCTAACAAACATGTAATTTCCAATTACAATAGAGGACAAGATAATTAACTCGATAAGCCCAAAATTATCCAAGTAATAATGTCGATCTGAGCAAGGTTTAGCTCCTCAGTGCGCTCAAACCACTCCAAACAACCCTTAGAAGTTCTCAGCCACTTCTACTCACATACTTCAACCACCTATGAAGATTTCCTTAGGGTTTCGGTTGGAGACGAAAAGGACCAAAGGTAGTAGTTCCTGACTCGACGTAACGAGGTATCTTTGGAATACTACAAGGTACAAGGGTAAGGTATTTTGGGCATTATAACAATACTAGGGAGTATTTCTATACCACAAAGGGTATTATACGAAAACAACTAGGCTAGGGGGTACCCAGCTTAGACCTCACAAGGGGAGGAGACCTCACGGCAAAGGCCACTTTCAAGGGAGAGGAGCTATTGGACGAGAGTCAACAAGAGGAGGAGGATTCAAGACTTGGAAACATTTGTGGATGAATGAAGTCTTCACAAAGGGGGGGGTATTTATAGCAAACCCAAATGCCAACCAATGGCCAAGATCAAGCCATGTGCAAGGCAAGTGTAAGGCCTTGATCAAGCCAAGTGCACCCTAACCCCTACTCCACAAAACATGGCACAAGACAAGCCACAAAACAAGGCCAAAGCAAGGCACAAAACAAGGAACCAATAGGGCCAAAAACGTGAGCCACAATATCAATCCAATTCGTGAACCAATCGTCCACTTGGACGCCACAGCTTCAATGTGAGGTGACACATGTCACCTCCCGTTGTCCAAAATGTTTCGCCTCTCGGAAAAATCCGCAAAAATTAAAAAGGACATAGCGAAATTTTCCCTACGAAAGGTGGAAACGTTTCGTGGAAAGCGACTCTGTCGGCACTTGTGCCCAAATGTAACCGGCCAAGCCACTGGCGGGGTGACACGTGTCACCCTCCTATTGGCCCTCAAAAACGTCTTTCGAAAAAATATCCACAATGGCCAAAATCTCGAAAACAAAGTGGGCCCCACAAAACCGTAAATTTCTCCCGTGGGCCCCACGTGACCATTTCCGAAAATAAAATTCCATAATTCTCTAATATTCCAGGAAGTCCGAATACCAAATCTGGGAATCCAATTCCCATTAACGAACCTTTTTCCTTCACAAAAACCGGAAACTTTTCCGTGGAAAAATCACCTCTTTCTTCCTTTCCAATCTTTCTGCCGTATTCTCGTACGTACGTCCTCGCATACATACTCTGGAAATACGGGGTATAACAACTAGTGGACTGTTTTAGCGGACTAAAGGACTGTTTTTACATTGGACTATGAACTGATTTTAGTGGGCTGTTTGGTAGATTAGGGGGCGGAATTTTACACGTCAAGTTATGCGTGTAATCCCATTTGGTTAACTGTTGATTGTGTCCTTAAGTATGGCTTGATTGGTGTTGAAATCGGGCCTTGGGAAAGGTGGAAAAGTACGTAGAAACAAAGGAAGTGCTGCCCAAATTTCCGTAGAATAAGAGGACCATTATTTGGTATAAGTCTTACACTTGATAGCTTAGAATTGATAGAAGTATTATTGTCATTATAAGTTGACATTCTACGAGTGGCGTATTCTACTTAGCGTGTGGAATAACTTAAAAGGTATGTGAACTTCTTCCTTCTATCGGCATGATTGCTATTGGAATTTACAAGACTTGTTCTTTGTAGTATACTTGCTTCGTTATTAGAGTATTCATGTTGTTGATTCTATGATAAAGACATGTCTAAGTTATTCCTAAGTCCTTACCAAATCTTATGAGAGATGTTGGTAAGAGTGTTTAGTAAGCATTGGAGTCGAGTTGATCTTGCTAGGTTACAACACTAATGAGACTTGATTTATTTGAAAGTCCTGAGATTAGATTTATTTGAAAATTATGAGACTGGATTTATTTGAAAGTCATGAGACTAGACTTAGTTGAAAGTATATGAGACTTTACTTGAAGGTATATGAGACCATACTTGAAAGTATATGAGATTTGATTAGATGAAGTATAAGAGACTTGATTTATTTGAAAGTCATGAGACTAGATTTATTTGAAAGTTATGAGACTTGATTTATTTGAAAGTCACGAGACTAGATTTATTTGAAAGTTATGAGACTTGATTTATTTGAAAGTCATGCGGCTAGATTTATTTGAAAGTTATGAGACTTAGTTGAAAGTTATGAGACTTAGTTGAAAGTATATGAGACTTTACTTGAAGGTATATGAGATCTTACTTGAAAGTATATGAGATTTGATTAGATGAAGTATAAGAGACTTGATTTATATGAGTATAAATGACTTGATTTTGGGAAAGAAGAAGTAACTTGATTTAAGGGTATAATTTACTTGATTTGAAAAGAATAAGTTACTTGAGTTTAAAAGTGTAAGTAACTTGTTCTTAATAGTGAAAGTGCCTTGATGCTACAAGTGCTAGTGTCTTGGGGTTTATAAAGGAAATGATGTGCGGCGGACGTACATGGATATTTTAAAAAGGAAGACATGGTATTGTCTTGGTCATTTTAAAAGGAAGGCATGGTATTGCCTTTGTTGTTTTAAAATGAAAGGATGTGCGGAGGACGTACATGTGCATTTTAAAAAGGAATGCATGGTATTGTCTTGGTCATTTTAAAAGGAAGACATGGTATTGCCTTGGTTGTTTTATATTGAAAGGATGTACGACGGACGTACATAGTACTTTTTGGGTTTCAATTCTCTAATATTGCATGATGTGATTCTTTTTTTATAAGAATGGATGCACATAGTACTTTGGGTTCAATTCCCTGATATTACATTGTTATACCCCGTAGTTGCAGGGTATGTATGTGAGGACGTACGTACGAGAGTACGGCAGAAATTTTGAAAGAAAGAAAGATGTGAGTTTTCGACGGAAAAGTTTCCGGTTATTTGTGAAGAAAAAGGTTCGTTAATGGGAATTGGATTCCCAGATTTGGTATTTGGACTTCATAGATTATATTAGAATTTTGAGATTTTATTTTCGGAAATGGTCACGTGGGGCCCACGGGAGAAATTTACGGTTTTGTAGGCGCTTTGTTTTGAGATTTCCGGTAATTTGGATATTTTCTGAAGACGAAATATTCTGGGCGAATCGGGGGGCGACACGTGTCACCCCCAAGTGGCACCATTGGCCGATTTTACATTTGGGCACAACACCTTGCGGTTAAGTCGTTTTTCGAAACGTTTTCGTAACTGCGAAGGAAAATTCCGGCTATGTCGTTTTGTATTTTTGCGGATTTTTCCGAGAGACGAAACATTTTGGACCAACGGAGGGTGACGTGTGTCACCCTGATGGAGACAAGTGGGGCGGCTTGGCGAATCGAGGCATGTGGTGCTAGATATTTGTGTAGATATTTGTGAGGGTTTTAAGGAGTAGGGTCTAGGGTGCACTTGGCTTGATCTTGGCCTTACACTTGCCTTGCACATGGCTTAATCTTGGCCATTGGTTGGCCTTTGGTTTTGCTATAAATACCCCTCCCTTGTGAAGACTTATTCATTCACTCCTCACTTTGTCTAAGTCTTGAAATCCCTCCCCTCCCTCTAGTAGCTCTCGTCCTAAGCCTCTCCCCTCCCTCCTCCTGTGGCCTTTGGCGAGAAGGGTTCCCACTTGTGGTGCTAGCAGTGGGGTACCCACTAGCCTAGTTGTTTCGTATAATACCCACTTGTTGTGTTATAGTAATACTCAACTTGTATTGTTATAATGCCCAAAATACCTTAGCCTTGTACCTTGTAGTATTCCAAAGATACCTCTTTACGTAGAGTCCGGAAATACTACCTTTTGTCCTTTTAGTCTCAAACCGAAACCCTAAGGAAATCTTCATAGTTGGTTGAAGTATTTGAGTAGAAGTTGGTTAGAACTTCTAAGGGTTGTTTGGAGTGGTTTGGGCGCGAATGGAGCTAAACCTTGCTCGGGATCGACATTATAACTTGGATAATTTTGGGCTTATCGAGGTAATTATCTTGTCCTCTATTGTAATTGGAAATTACATGTTTGTTAGAATATATAGTTGAAGTATACTATATATGGAGCTATACTTAGTATTCGGCAATGTCTTTTGACTTAAGCTGAAGAATAAAGAATCTGATGACTGTATTTACATAGGGTGTATTGCGATAGACTTGTGTAGAATTGTACCGCGTCAGGTTAGGCGTGTAAACCCCACTGGTTGGCTTGGTAGCGGCCTCGATAGAGGAGAGACTTACGTTGTTGCGGGGAAAATCTTCTAATTTTCTATAGAAAGATGAAACTTATGTTTTGGGGTTAATAGACGTTTGTGACCTTTATAGGTGAAAGTACTAAGAGTAGCGTATTCTACTCGAGGAGTGGAAAGGTTAGCAAGGTTGTAGTACTTGGAGCATTTTGCTTATTGTCGATAAATCGTCGAGGTATGTGAACCTCTTCCTATCTTTTCTAGCATGATTGTTGTGAACTATGTAGTACGGTGAGCGTACATGTGCTAAGTGATTTGGTTGGTTTAAAACATAGGGTGTTATAATAGCTTTATGGGAAGTTAGTTATAACGACCTTATGTAATGAAAATGGTTTCTTGATGTTAGAAGTTAAGAGACTTGATCTTATAAGATAAGAGACTTAACTTATTTGTTTTAATGTGGATGTTTGTGAAACCTCATTCGTGAGTAATGAGTACTTGGTTTTAAAGGGATAATGTTTCTTGATTTGGGAATCGAGAATGTGTATCGACAGCACCAACTGCGGCGTTAATAAAGGAAAATGTATTGAATAATGATGTGTTGTATTAAAACCAGTAGAAACCTCCATCCGCATAGAAACTAAGATGAGACAAAATGATATTACATTTTCTAGATCATGATTTCTTTGTAATAAGAATGTTGTAAACAAGAATAATCTACTCTCGCGTGAGACATATATTACTCAATTGTTCTAAAAGGAATCAGTGATTAAGTTTGGGAACTATGAAACCATTTGAAAATGAGAAGCTTGAGTAATTGAAACTAGGCAAGCGAACTTAGGAAAGAATGTTGTTACTTGATTTTGAAAAGGAATGTGGGTTGGTCATTCTAATACTACGTATCGGGTGACTTTTATAGAAGTAATGGATCTCTTTTAAAAGAACTTAACGTATGTAGTACTTTGGGGTTAAAAACCCGGACTTTGGTATAAATGGAAGTACTTTGCGTTGTTGTGAAACTTGCCTATGCTTGTTGTTGTGAAACTTGCCTATGCTTGTTGTTGTGAAACTTGCCTATGCTTGTTGTTGTGAAACTTGCCTATGCTTGTGATGATAGCCTTTGTTGTACAAGTGTGGTATTTACGTATTCTGGCGTCTCGATAGAGGCGGTCGACTTGTTGAGAACTTACTTGGGCGTCTTTGGCGGTGATGGAGAATTCCACGGGTATGTTTCCATTTTGATTCTTGTCTTGTTGTTGATGTCACATGGACATGTCTGCCGTCTGAGAATTCGGGGCATGCGGCCGTGCGGTCGGGTTGATTACGATATATTGTTATTGTGGTTACATGGACATGTCTACACCGGGTAGAATTCGGGGCATGTGGCCGTGCGGCGGGGTTGATCACCCGAGATATTATTGTTGATGTCACATGGGCGATGTCTACAGGTAGAATTCGGCACGTGGCCGTGGGGCATTGGTATTATTGTTGCATCATGGACATGTCTACACCGATGCAGTCGGGGCATGCGGCCGTGATGCGAACATGATTGATGTTGTGGGCGTGAGACCCATAGTTATATTTGAGTAATGACTTGAGGCGTGAGCCACAGTGGTATGGCTCGCTTTTATGTTGTGGCGTAGTTTGGTTATCATACATGTCTCCGCTTTATATAGACTAGTATGATTTCATTCTGATATTTTCTGATTTCACATACTTGGTACTGTTATCTTGACCTCCTTGAAGTGCGTTCAATCCGCGGTAGAGGTACATCGATCGTGGATCCGTTCTTAGGATCACAAGGTCAGCGTATTGGGAAGCTCCGTTTCTTGGAGGCTTATCTTTTGGTATGTGTTCCACGAGTTGTAGGTTCTTGTACATTCGTGGTATGGCGGGGCCTGTCGTCATAGTCGTTGTAAATCTTAGAAGTGCATGTAATCTTGTTGTGGCGGGGTTGTAAAGATTAAAGCTGCTCGAGTTTTATGTATATCTTGAAGGCAACCGTTTTGGTTGCTTTGTTTATTATTATATCTCATGTTTCATGACTCATGTTTTATTTTCCATTGGTTTTCTCGATGTTGTATCACTAGGGTGCAGGATAAGGCACGATGCTTGAACCGGGCAGATCGTTACAAAAGTGGTATCGAGCGATTAATCCTCGGAAAGTGTCTGCACCGTGTCTAGTAAGTCTTAATTATCGGTGTGTTGTGCACCACATCTATAATCGAGGAGGCTATAGGACATTTAGGATTGGTTTCCATTCTTCTCATTCCGAGATCGTGCCTTAGAGGCTGTGTTGTAAGTGGGACCCTCCGATGTATCTCGTTTTACGATTATGCCTCGCAAGGCAACCAGAGCCCGAAGGGCAAAGCGTAGAGAGTCTTTGCTAGTGAGATCTGAGAAATGCAGGCGCGAGCCGGACAAGACTGAGTTGTGCTTGACGGCGGGTTTTGTAGCCGCCCGGCCCAACAGAGTTTAGAGCGCGGCCGTGGTGATAAGACTACTGATACTGAGCCTCAGGTCCACGATGCAGAGGCGAGGAGAAAGGGTTACAAGGAGATGGCCCGATTCTTTGGCGAGTCGTGGCGAATATGAGATAAATTTGGATCTGGCGATTCAGTTCGAGAGCACCATGGATTCACGAAGCGAATAGTTTGAGGTGGGACTTTACGAGTTGTAGCCGCGAGTTTTATGGGTCGAGGCACGAGGATGATCGCGAGGAGTTCATCCGGCGATTCTGACGGATCACGCGGGTGATCAAGGCTTGAACCGAGTGTGACCTTTGGTTCGCGTCGGCTGCGTGATACCGCGATCGATTGGTTTGATTCATGGAGCTTTCGGGAGAGCATGCACCTCAGCAGATGGGATGAGTTTTGGGCTTTCCTCACGCACTTCTTGCCTCCGCGGATGAGGAGCACGCGGTAAGCAGATTTTGATGCTTAGACAGGCGGGCGTGCGGTTCGGGAGTACAATGTGAGTTCGACTCATTGGCGTGCGTCAGCGTTGGTAGCTAGTATGGAGGATCGAGTGCACCGATATGTTCTGAGGCTCGATGATTACATGTCGAGGCATGTTCGTGAGTAGCTCTTGGCCCGGGCATGGACATTGCCGCATGCGAGCTCATGCGACCGATGTGAGGTACGGAGAGGTCGACGGAATGACTGGATCGGCGAAGAGGCGGAGACAACGAGGTCCTTTGGTGACTTTCGGCGGACCGCCTCGGATACTAGTTTTGTACCTCCGCCCGGTGCAGTGGTCCTCACAATCTTGAGTATTCGGGGCGGTCGGGCTCGAGGTTGAGTTTCGAGGAAGTAAGGGTGTTGGCGGATCGGTCACCCTACCTCGGTGTGGTCGATGTGGTAGACCGCATTTGGAGTGTCGTGGTGCGGGGAGCTTGTTATTTTTGCGGCCAGCGGGGCCATTTGCGAGGCTGTCCGACCAAGGGTAGCACGGATGTTACGACTCGGCCTAGGATCGATGGTGGTTCATCGCGCTACTGTTATGCGCCTGCGGTGGCCTATGATTAGAGTGGAGCGGTAGCTTCAGGTATATCCTTAACCCTCTAGAGTTTTGGTATGCTTGTTATGATGGTCTCATTATTATGTGCTATGTACGAATAGCGTTGTGTTAATTGTGAGTTAGAAAACATGCTTAGTTGGGAGGATACGTATGGGGGCATGGTAAGTGTGAACCTTAGACTATGTCACGGACTGAGACCTTAGGGGTAAGGTCGTCTTGAGTTAAAGATTTATTTTTGACCCTTATCAGAGTAGTAGTACGTGGGATTTATTTGTGTGATAAGTCCGTGGGTAGTGTGAGATGGAAGTGGTAGCTTTCATGATGTGAATTAGTAAGATTGTTCCGAATCGGGGAACAAGAGTTTGGCGCGGTTGGGGGTCGGGTTGAGGACCATTTGCGGGTCAACCCGTAACCATGTTTGGGGTGGGGTCAGTTCTGGTGGTCCGCCAGTGGTAGGGTCACGAGGATGCTAGGCCCAGTTTGTATGATCATCGTATGAGTTCGTGGGACGCGTTCGACGAGCGGTTCGTAAAGGCGGGAATGGCCTTAAGGAAGTTTGAGGTTAGTAAGATGACCAAGTTTGGAGTAGTGACTCGGAGATTTTCGAACGGAGTAATGGTGAAGTATGGTACGTCTTGGGAGAGTTCGAGTGTTCGAGAAGGTACAACGAGTAAGGGAGGAAGATAACGTGTGTTATTTCGCATTGGCGGTATGGCATTGGCAACTTGTTAGAGGAACTTTATCGATATTCGACTTGAGAAGGAACATTCGGGACGAATGTTTCTCAGGAGGGAAGAATGTTATACCCCGGGGTTGCAGGGTATGTATGTGAGGGCGTGCGTGCGAAGTCTGGCAGAAATTTTGAAAGAAAGAAAGATGTGAGTTTTTCGGAAAAGTTTAGGTTATTTGTGAAGAAAAAGGTTCGTTAATGGAATTGGATTCCCAGTTTGGTATTTGGACTTCATAGATTATATTAGAATTTTGAGATTTTATTTTTGGAAATGGTCACGTGGGGCCACGGAGAAATTCTGATTTTGTAGGCAGCTTTGTTTTGAGATTTCCGGTAATTTGGATATTTTGGAAGACGAAATATTCTAAGCGAATCGGGGCGACACGTGTCACCCCATGTGGCACCCTCGGCGATTTTACATTTGGGCCTGACAGGTTAAGTCGTTTTTTGAAGCGTTTGCGTAACTTGCGAAGGAAAATTCCGGCTATGTCGTTTTGTATTTTGCGGATTTTTCCGAGAGGCGAAACATTTTGGACCAACGGGAGGGTGACATGTGTCACCCTGCAACGGAGACAAGTGGGGCGTGACTTGGCCGGGTGAGGCATGTGGTGCTAGATATTTGTGTAGATATTTGTGAGGGTTTTAAGGAGTAGGGTCTAGGGTGCACTTGGCTTGTTCTTGGCCTTCCACTTGCCTTGCACATGGCTTAATCTTGGCCGTTGGTTGGCCTTTGGTTTTGCTATAAATACCACTCCTTGTGAAGACTTATTCATTCACCTCACTTTGTCTAAGTCTTGAAATCCCTCCTCCTCTAGTAGCTCTCGTCCTAAGCCTCTCCTCCTCCTCCTTGTGGCCTTTGGTCGAAGGGTTCCCACTTGTGGTGCTAGCCGTGGGGTACCACTGCTAGTTGTTTCGTATAATACCCTTGTTGTGGTATAGAAATACTCCTAGTATTGTTATAATGCCCAAAATACCTTAGCCTTGTACCTTGTAGTATTCCAAAGATACCTCTTTCGTAGAGTCAGGAAATACTACCTTTTGTCCTTTTAGTCTCAAACCAAAAACCAGGAAATCTTCATAGTTGGTTGAAGTATTTGAGTAGAAGTTAGTTAGAACTTCTAAGGGTTGTTTGGAGTGGTTTGGAGCGCACAGTGGAGCTAAACCTTGCTCGGGATCGACATTATAACTTGGATAATTTTGGGCTTATCGAGGTAATTATCTTGTCCTCTATTGTAATTGGAAATTACATGTTTGTTAGAATATATAGTTGAAGTATACTATATATGGAGCTATACTTAGTATTCGGCAATGTCTTTTGACTTAAGCTGAAGAATAAAGAGCCCAATCGTATTTACATAGGGTGTATTGCGGTAGACTTGTGTAGAATTGTACACGTCGGTTAGGCGTGTAAACCCCACTGGTTGGCTTGGTGGCGGCCTCGATAGAGGAGAGACTTACGCTGTTGCGGGAAGTCTTCGAATTTTCTATAGAAAGATAGAAACTTATGTTTTGGGGTTAATAGACGTTTGTGACCTTTATAGGTGAAAGTACTAAGAGTAGCGTGCACTCGAGGAGTGGAAAGGGCTAGCAAGTTGTAGTACTTGGAGCATTTTGCTTATTGTCGATAAATCGTCGCGAGGTATGTGAACCTCTTCCTATCTTTTCTAGCATGATTGTTGTGAACTATGTAGTACGGTGAGCGTACGTGTGCTAAGTGATTTGGTTGGTTTAAAACATAGGGTGTTATAATAGCTTTATGGGAAGTTAGTTATAACGACCTTATGTAATGAAAATGGTTTCTTGATGTTAGAAGTTAAGAGACTTGATCTTATAAGATAAGAGACTTAACTTATTTGTTTTAATGTGGATGTTTGTGTGAAACCTCATTCGTAAGTAATGAGTACTTGGTTTTTAAAGGGATAATGTTTCTTGATTTGGGAATCGAATGTGTATCGACAGGACCAACTGCGGCGTTAATAAAGGAAAATGTATTGAATAATGATGTGTTGTATTAAAACCAGTAGAAACCTCCATCCGCATAGAAACTAAGATGAGACAAAATGATATTACATTTTCTAGATCATGGTCATTGTAATAAGAATGTTGTAAACAAGAATAATCTACTCTCTCGCGTGAGACATATATTACTCAATTGTTCTAAAAGGAATCAAGTGATTAAGTTTGGGAACTATGAAACCATTTGAAAATGAGAAGCTTGAGTAATTGAAACTAGGCAAGCGGAACTTAGGAAAGAATATTGTTACTTGATTTTGAAAAGGAATGTGGGTTGGTCATTCTAATACTACGGTATCGGGTGACTTTTATAGAAGTAATGGATCTCTTTTAAAAGAACTTAACGTATGTAGTACTTTGGGGTTAAAAACCGGACTTTGGTATAAATGGAAGTACTTTGAGTTGTTGTGAAACTTGCCTATGCTTGTTGTTGTGAAACTTGCCTATGCTTGTTGTTGTGAAACTTGCCTATGCTTGTTGTTGTGAAACTTGCCTATGCTTGTGATGATAGCCTTTGTTGTACAAGTGTGGTATTTACGTATTCTGGCGTCTCGATAGAGGCGGTCGACTTGTTGAGAACTTACTTGGGCGTCTTTGGCGGTGATGGAGAATTCCACGGGTATGTTTCCATTTTGATTCTTGTCTTGTTGTTGATGTCACATGGACATGTCTACTGCCGTCTGAATTAGGGCATGCGGCCGTGCGGTCGGGTTGATTACCGATATATTGTTATTGTGGTTACATGGACATGTCTACGAGGTAGAATTCGGGGCATGTGGCCGTGCGGCGGGGTTGATCACCAAGATATTATTGTTGATGTCACATGGGCGTGTCTACCGAGGTAGAATTCGGGCATGTGGCCGTGGGGCATTGGTATTATTGTTGCATCATGGACATGTCTACCGTCACGAAATTCGGGTCATGCGGCCGTGATGCGAACATGATTGATGTTGTGGGCGTGAGACCCATAGTTATATTTGAGTAATGACTTGAGGCGTGAGCCACAGTGGTATGATTGCTTTTATGTTGTGAAGCGTAGTTTGGTTATCATACATGTCTCTGCTTTATATAGACTAGTATGATTTCATTCTGATATTTTCTGATTCACATACTTGGTACTGTTATCGACCTCCTTGAAGTGCGTTCATCCGCGAGTAGAGGTACATCGATCGTGGATCCCGCTCTTAGGATCACGGTCAGCGTATTGGAAGCTCCGTTTCTTGGAGGCTTATCTTTTGGTATGTGTTCCACTGAGTTGTAGGTTCTTGTACATTCGTGGTATGGCGGGGCCCTGTCCGTCATAGTCGTTGTAAATCTTAGAAGTGCAGAAATCTTGTTGTGGGCGGGGTTGTAAAGGATTAAAGCTGTTCGTGTTTTATGTATATCTTGAAGGCAACCGTTTTGGTTGCTTTGTTTATTATTATATCTCATGTTTCATGACTCATGTTTTATTTTCATTTGGTTTTCTCGATGTTGTATCACTAGGGTGCGGGATAAGGCACGATGCAGGCCGGGCGAGTCGTTACAAAAGTGGTATCGAGCGATTAATCCTCGGAAAGTGTCTGACCGTGTCTAGTAGAGTCTTAATTATCGGTGTGTTGTGCACACATCTATAATCGAGGAGGCTATAGGACATTTAGGATTGGTTTCCATTCTTCTCATTACGAGATCGTGCCTTAGAATTTGTGTTGTAAGTGGGACCCTCCGATGTATCTCGTTTTTACGATTATGCCTCCAGCAAGGCAGCGAGCCCGGAAGGGCAAGGCAGCCAGAGTGCCGCTAGTGAGATCTGAGAGAATGCAGCGCGAGCGGGCAGTACACGAGTTGTGCTTGACAGCGGCGGGTTTTATGCGCCGCCCGGCCCAACAGTTTAGAAGCGCGGCCGTGGCTGTGAGACTCTGATACACGAGCCTCGGTCCAGCGATGCAGGCGAGAGGAGATGGGTTACAAGGAGATGGCGATTCTTTGGCGAGTCGTGGCAGATATGAGATAAATTTGAATCAGCGATTCGATTCGATGCACGATGGTTCACCCGGAAGCGAATAGTTTGAGGTGCGGGACTTTCGAGTTGTAGCCCGCGAGTTTTATGGGTCGAGGCACGAGGATGATCGCGAGGAGTTCATCCGGCGATTCTGACGGATCACGCGGGTGATCAAGGCTTGAAGCGAGTCTGTGACCTTTGGTTCGCGTCGGTGCGTGATACGCGATCGATTGGTTTGATTCATGGGAGCTTTCGGGAGAGCATGCACCTCGCAGTATGGGATGAGTTTTGGGGCTTTCCTCGCACTTCTTGCCTCCGCGGATGAGGAGAACGCGGTAAACATTTTTGATGCTTAGACAGGCGGGCGTGCGGTTGAGTACAATGTGAGTTCGACTCATTGGCGATGCGTCAGCGTTGGTAGCTAGTATGGAGGATCGAGTGCACGATATGTTCTGAGGCTCGATGATTACATGTCGAGGCATGTTCGGAGTAGCTCTTGGCCGGCATGGACATTGCCGCGTGCGACTCATCTGCGGATGTGAGTACGGAGAGGTCGGCGGAATGACACTGGATCGCGAGAAGGGCGGGACAACGAGGTCCTTTGGTGACTTTCGAGGCGGACCGCCTCGGCAACATACTAGTTTTGTACCTCCGCCCGGTGCGAGTGGTCCTCCACAATCTTGAGTATTCGGGAGCGGTCGGGGCTCGAGGTTGAGTTTCGAGGAAGTAAGGGTGTTGGCGGTCACGGTCACCCTACCTCGGTGTGGTCGATGTGGTAGACCGCATTTGAGAGTGTCGTGGTGCGAGGAGCTTGTTATTTTTGCGGCCAGCGAGGCCATTTGCGAGCTGTCCGACCAAGGTATACGGATGTTACGACTCGGCCTACGGATCGATGGTGGTTCATCGCCTTCGATTATGCCTGCGAGGCCTATGATTAGAGTGGGCGGTAGCTTCGGTATATCCTTAACCCTCTAGAGTTTTGGTATGCTTGTTATAATGGTCTCATTATTATGTGCTATGTGCGAATAGCGTTGTGTTAATTGTGAGTTAGAAAACATGCTTAGTTGGGAGGATACGTATGGGGGCATGGTAAGTGTGAACCTTAGACTATGTCACGACTGAGACCTTAGGGGTAAGGTCGTCTTGAGTTAAAGATTTATTTTTGACCCTTATCAGAGTAGTAGTACGTGGGATTTATTTGTGTGATAAGTCCGTGGGTAGTGTGAGATGGAAGTGGTAGCTTTCATGATGTGAATTAGTAAGATTGTTCCGAATCGGGGAACAAGAGTTTGGCGCGGTTGGGGGTCGGGTTGAGGACCATTTGCGGGTCAACCCGTAACCCGGTTTGGGGTGGGGTCAGTTCTGGGTGGTCCCGCCAGGTGGTAGGGTCACGAGGATGCTAGGCCCAAGTTTGTATGATCATCGTATGAGTTCGTGGACGCGTTCGACCAGAAGCGGTTCGTAAAGGCCGGGAATGGCCTTAAGGAAGTTTGAGGTTAGTAAGATGACCAAGTTTGGAGGTAGTGACTCGGAGATTTTCGAAGCGGAGTAATGACTGAAGTATGGTGCGTCTTGGGAGAGTTCGAGTGTTCGAGAAGGGTACGAGTAAGGGAGGAAGATAACGTGTGTTATTTCGTGGCCAAGCTGTGGCATTGGCAACTTGTTAGAGGAACTTTATCGATATTCGACTTGAGAAGGAACATTCGGGACGAATGTTTCTAAGGAGGGAAGAATGTTATACCCCGTAGTTGCAGGGTATGTATGTGAGGACGTACGTGCGAGTACGGCGAGAAATTTTGAAAGAAAGAAAGATGTGAGTTTTTCGGAAAAGTTTAGGTTATTTGTGAAGAAAAAGGTTCGTTAATGGGAATTGGATTCCCAGTTTGGTATTTGGACTTCATAGATTATATTAGAATTTTGAGATTTTATTTTGGAAATGGTCACGTGGGGCCCAGGAGAAATTCTGGTTTTGTAGGGCCCGCTTTGTTTTGAGATTTTAATTTGGATATTTTGAAGGCGAAATACAGGCGAATCGGGGCGACACGTGTCACCCCACGTGGCACCGGGCGATTTTACATTTGGGCACAACCTTTGGTTAGAGTCGTTTTTCGAAGCGTTTTTACGTAACTTGCGAAGGAAAATTCCGGCTATGTCGTTTTGTATTTTTGCGGATTTTTAGAGGCGAAACATTTTGGACCAACGGGAGGGTGACGTGTCACCTGCAATGGAGACAAGTGGGCGTGACTTGGCCGAATTGAGGCGTGGTGCTAGATATTTGTGTAGATATTTGTGAGGTTTTAAGGAGTAGGGTCTAGGGTGCACTTGGCTTGATCTTGGCCTTACACTTGCCTTGCACATGGCTTAATCTTGGGAATTGGTTGGCCTTTGGTTTTGCTATAAATACCCCTCCATTGTGAAGACTTATTCATTCACTCCTCACTTTGTCTAAGTCTTGAAATCCCTTCCCTCCCTCTAGTAGCTCTCGTCCTAATCCTCTCCCCCTCCTCCTTGTGGCCTTTGGCGAGAAGGTTCCCACTTGTGGTGCTAGTAGGGTACCCCCACTGCTAGTTGTTTCGTATAATACCCTTGTTGTGGTATAGAAATACTCCTAGTATTGTTATAATGCCCAAAATACCTTAGCCTTGTACCTTGTAGTATTCCAAAGATACCTCTTTCGTAGAGTCTAAATACTACCTTTTGTCCTTTTAGTCTCAAACCGAAACCCTAAGGAAATCTTCATAGTTGGTTGAAGTATTTGAGTAGAAGTTGGTTAGAACTTCTAAGGGTTGTTTGGAGTGGTTTGGGCGCACGGGTGGAGCTAAACCTTGCTCGGGATCGACATTATAACTTGGATAATTTTGGGTTTATCGAGGTAATTATCTTGTCCCTCTATTGTAATTGGAAATTACATGTTTGTTAGAATATAAAGTTGAAGTATACTATATATGTAGCTACTTAGTATTAGGCAATGTCTTTTGACTTAAGCCTGAAGAATAAAGCCGAATGACTGTATTTACATAGGGTGTATTGCGATGAGACTTGTGTAGAATTGTACACGTCAGGTTAGGCGTGTAAACCCACCGGTTGGCTTGGTAGCCGGCCTCGATAGAGGAGAGACTTACGTTGCGGGGAGAGTCTTTGCGAATTTTCTATAGAAAGATAGAAACTTGTGTTTTGGGGTTACTAGACGTTTGTGACCTTTATAGGTGAAAGTACTAAGAGTAGCGTATTCTACTCGAGGAGTGGAAAGGGCTAGCAAGGTTGTAGTACTTGGAGCATTTTGCTTATTGTCGATAAATCGTCGCGAGGTATGTGAACCTCTTCCTATCTTTTCTAGCATGATTGTTGTGAACTATGTAGTACGGTAGGCGTACATGTGCTAAGTGATTTGGTTGGTTTAAAACATAGGGTGTTATAATAGCTTTATGGGAAGTTAGTTATAACGACCTTATGTAAGTGAAAATGGTTTACTGATGTTAGAAGTTAAGAGACTTGATCTTATAAGATAAGAGACTTAACTTATTTGTTTTAATGTGGATGTTTGTGTGAAACCTCATTCGTGAGTAATGAGTACTTGGTTTTTAAAGGGATAATGTTTCTTGATTTGGGAATCGAATGTGTATCGACAGGACCAACTGCGGCGTTAATAAAGGAAAATGTATTGAATAATGATGTGTTGTATTAAAACCGGTAGAAACCTCCATCTGCATAGAAACTAAGATGAGACAAAATGATATTACATTTTCTAGATCATGGTCTTTGTAATAAGAATGTTGTAAACAAGAATAATCTACTCTCGTGAGACATATATTACTCAATTGTTCTAAAAGGAATCAGTGATTAAGTTTGGGAACTATGAAACCATTTGAAAATGAGAAGCTTGAGTAATTGAAACTAGGCAAGCTGGAACTTAGGAAAGAATGTTGTTACTTGATTTTGAAAAGGAATGTGGGTTGGTCATTCTAATACTACTGTATCGTGTGACTTTTATAGACGTAATTTATCTCTTTTAAAAGAACTTAACTTATGTAGTACTTTGGGGTTAAAAACCTGTACTTTGGTATTAATGGAAGTACTTTGCGTTGTTGTGAATCTTGCCTATGCTTGTTGTTGTGAAACTTGCCTATGCTTGTTGTTGTGAAACTTGCCTATGCTTGTGATGATAGCCTTTGTTGTACAAGTGTGGTATTTACGTATTCTGGCGTCTCGATAGAGGCGGTCGACTTGTTGAGAACTTACTTGGAGCGTCTTTGGCGGTGATGGAGAATTCCACGGGTATGTTTCCATTTTGATTCTTGTCTTGTTGTTGATGTCACATGGACATGTCTACACCGTCGCAGTCCGGCATGCGGCCATGCGGTCGGGTTGATTACGATATATTGTTATTGTGGTTACATGGACATGTCTACACCGAGGTAGAATTCGGGGCATGTGGCCGTGCGGCGGGGTTGATCACCCGAGATATTATTGTTGATGTCACATGGGCGTGTCTGCAGAGGTAGAATTCGGGGCATGTGGCCGTAGGGCATTGGTATTATTGTTGCATCATGGACATGTCTACACCGGCGAGAATTCGGGGCATGCGGCCGTGATGCGAACATGATTGATGTTGTGGGCGTGAGACCCATAGTTATATTTGAGTAATGACTTGAGGCGTGAGCCACAGTGATATGATTGCTTTTATGTTGTGATCGTAGTTTGGTTATCATACATGTCTCTGCTTTATATAGACTAGTATGATTTCATTCTGATATTTTTACGATTTCACATACTTGGTACTGTTATCTTGACCTCCTTGGGCCGCGTTCATCTGCAGTAGAGGTACATCGATCGTGGATCCAGCTCTTAGGATCACGGTCAGCGTATTGGGAAGCTCCGTTTCTTGAGGCTTATCTTTTAGTATGTGTTCCACGAGTTGTAGGTTCTTGTACATTCGGGGTATGGCGGGGCCCTGTCCGTCATAGTCGTTGTAAATCTTAAGTGCAGAAATCTTGTTGTGGCGGGGTTGTAAAGATTAAACTGCTCGGGTTTTATGTATATCTTGAAGGCAACCGCTTTGGTTGCTTTGTTTATTATTATATCTCATGTTTCATGACTCATGTTTTATTTTCCGCTGGTTTTCTCGATGTTGTATCACTAGGGTGCCGGATAAGGCACGATGCGGGCCGGGCAGTCGTTACAAAAGTGGTATCGAGCGATTAATCCTCGGAAAGTGTCTACTGACCGTGTCTAGTAGAGTCTTAATTATCGGTGTGTTGTGCACCACATCTATAATCGTGAGGCTATAGGACATTTAGGATTGGTTTCCATTCTTCTCATTACGAGATCGTGCCTTAGAGTGTGTTGTAAGTGGGACCCTCGATGTATCTCGTTTTTACGATTATGCCTCCGCGCAAGCAGAGCCAGAAGGGCAAAGCGGCGAGTCTTGCTAGTGAGATCTGAGAGAATGCGAGGCGCGAGCCGGCAGTACACGAGTTGTGCTTGACGGCGGGTTTTGTAACGCCCGGCCCAACAGAGTTTAGAGCGCGGCCGTGGCGATAAGACTCTGATACACTGAGCCTCGGTCCACGATGCAGAGGCGGAGGAGAAAGGGTTACAAGGAGATGGCGATTCTTTGGCGGTCGTGGCAGATATGAGGATAGGATCACGGATTCAGTTCGAGCACCGATGGATTCACCCGAAGCGAATAGTTTGAGGTGCGGGACTTTACGAGTTAGCCCGCCCGAGTTTTATGGGTCGAGGCACGAGGATGATCCGCAGGAGTTCATCCGGCGATTCTGACGGATCACGGGTGATCAAGGCTTGACCGAGTCTGTGACCTTTGGTTCGCATCGGGCGTGATACCGCGATCGATTGGTTTGATTCATGGGAGCTTTCGGGAGAGCATGCACCTCAGCAGTATGGGATGAGTTTTGGGGCTTTCCTCACGCACTTCTTGCCTCCGCGGATGAGAGAGGCGGTAACAGATTTTGATGCTTAGACGAGGCGGGCGTGCGGTTGAGTACAATGTGAGTTCGACTCATTGGCGTGCGTCAGCGTTAGTAGCTAGTATGGAGGATCGAGTGCACCGATATGTTCTGAGGCTCGATGATTACATGTCGAGGCATGTTCGGGAGTAGCTCTTCACCGGCATGGACATTGCCGCATGCGAGCTCATGCACGGGATGTGAGTACGGAGAGGTCGGCGGAATGACACGGATCGCGAGAAGGGCGGAGACAACAGGTCCTTTGGTGACTTTCGGCGGACCGCCTCGGCCGGCATACTAGTTTTGTACCTCCGCCCGGTCAGAGTGGTCCTCCACAATCTTGAGTATTCGGGGCGGTCGGGGCTCGAGGTTGAGTTTCGAGGAAGTAAGGGTGTTGGCGGATCGGTCACCCCTACCTCGGTGTGGTCGATGTGGTAGACCGCATTTCGGAAGTGTCGTGGTGCGGGGAGCTTGTTATTTTTGCGGCCAGCGGGGCCATTTGCGAGGCTGTCCGACCAAGGTAGCACGGATGTTACGACTCGGCCTACCGGATCGATGGTGGTTCATCGCCTTCTACGATTATCGCCTGCGTGAGGCCTATGATTAGAGTGGAGCGGTAGCTTCAGGTATATCCTTAACCCTCTAGAGTTTTGGTATGCTTGTTATGATGGTCTCATTATTATGTGCTATGTACGAATAGCGTTGTGTTAATTGTGAGTTAGAAAACATGCTTAGTTGGGAGGATACGTATGGGGGCATGGTAAGTGTGAACCTTAGACTATGTCACGACTGAGACCTTAGGGGTAAGGTCGTCTTGAGTTAAAGATTTATTTTTGACCCTTATCAGAGTAGTAGTACGTGGGATTTATTTGTGTGATAAGTCCGTGGGTAGTGTGAGATGGAAGTGGTAGCTTTCATGATGTGAATTAGTAAGATTGTTCCGAATCGGGGAACAAGAGTTTGGCGCGGTTGGGGGTCGGGTTGAGGACCATTTGCGGGTCAACCCGTAACCCGGTTTGGGGTGGGGTCAGTTCTGGGTGGTCCCGCCGGTGGTAGGTCACGAGGATTCTAGGCCCAAGTTTGTATGATCATCGTATGAGTTCGTGGACGCGTTCGAACAGAAGCGGTTCGTAAAGGCCGGGAATGGCCTTAATGAAGTTTGAGGTTAGTAAGATGACCAAGTTTGGAGGTAGTGACTCGGAGATTTTCGAACGGAAGTAATGGTGAAGTATGGTACGTCTTGGGAGAGTTCGAGTGTTCGAGAAAGTCTGAGTAAGGGAGGAAGATAACGTGTGTTATTTCGTGGCGGTGTGGCGTTGGCAACTTGTTAGAGGAACTTTATCGATATTCGACTTGAGAAGGAACATTCGGACGAATGTTTCTAAGGAGGAGAATGTTATACCCGTAGTTGCGGGGTATGTATGTGAGGGCGTGCGTGCGAGAGTCTGGCGAAATTTTGAAAGAAAGAAAGATGTGAGTTTTTGGAAAAGTTTCCGGTTATTTGTGAAGAAAAAGGTTCGTTAATGGGAATTGGATTCCCAGTTTGGTATTTGGACTTCATAGATTATATTAGAATTTTGAGATTTTATTTTGGAAATGGTCACGTGGGGCCCACGGGAGAAATTTACTGATTTTGTGGGCCCGCTTTGTTTTGAGATTCCGGTAATTTGGATATTTTGGAAGACGAAATATTCAGGCGAATCGGGCGACAATTGTCACCCCATGTGGCACCGCGGCGATTTTACATTTGGGCCTGGCCTTTGGTTAAGTCGTTTTTAAAGCGTTTTCGTAACTGCGAAGGAAAATTCGGCTATGTCGTTTTGTATTTTTGCGGATTTTTCCGAGAGGCGAAACATTTTGGACCAACGGGAGGGTGACATGTGTCACCTCAATGGAGACAAGTGGGGCGTGACTTGGCGAATTGAGGGCGTGTGGTGCTAGATATTTGTGTAGATATTTGTGAGGGTTTTAAGGAGTAGGGTCTAGGGTGCACTTGGCTTGATCTTGGCCTTACACTTGCCTTGCACATGGCTTAATCTTGGCCATTGGTTGGCCTTTGGTTTTGCTATAAATACCCCTCCCTTGTGAAGACTTATTCATTCACTCCTCACTTTGTCTAAGTCTTGAAATCCCTCCCCTCCCTCTAGTAGCTCTCGTCCTAAGCCTCTCCCCCGCCCTCCTCCGTGTGGCCGTTGGCCGAGAAGGGTTCCCCCCCCCTTGTGGTGCTAGCCGTGGGGTACCCCCCCCCTAGCCTAGTTGTTTTCGTATAATACCCCTTGTTGTGGTATAGAAATACTCCCCGAGTATTGTTATAATGCCCAAAATACCTTAGCCTTGTACCTTGTAGTATTCCAAAGATACCTCTTTACGTAGAGTCCGGAAATACTACCTTTTGTCCTTTTAGTCTCAAACCGAAACCCTAAGGAAATCTTCATAGTTGGTTGAAGTATTTGAGTAGAAGTTGGTTAGAACTTCTAAGGGTTGTTTGGAGTGGTTTGGAGCGCACGGAGTGGAGCTAAACCTTGCTCAGGATCGACATTATAACTTGGATAATTTTGGGCTTATCGAGGTAATTATCTTGTCCCTCTATTGTAATTGGAAATTACATGTTTGTTAGAATATATAGTTGAAGTATACTATATATGGAACTATACTTAGTATTCGGCAATGTCTTTTGACTTAAGCCTGAAGAATAAAGAACTGAACTGAACTGTATTTACATAGGACTGTATTGCAGTAGACTTGTGTAGAATTGTACACGTCCGGTTAGACGTGTAAACCCCCCCCCCTGGTTGGCTTGGTAGCCGGCCTCGATAGAGGAGGAGACTTACGCTGTTGCGGGGGGGGGAGGTGCTGCCGAATTTTCTATAGAAAGATAGAAACTTATGTTTTGGGGTTAATAGACGTTTGTGACCTTTATAGGTGAAAGTACTAAGAGTAGCGTATTCTACTCGAGGAGTGGAAAGGGCTAGCAAGGTTGTAGTACTTGGAGCATTTTGCTTATTGTCGATAAATCGTCGCGGTATGTGAACCTCTTCCTATCTTTTCTAGCATGATTGTTGTGAACTATGTAGTACGGTGACGTCATGTGCTAAGTGATTTGGTTGGTTTAAAACATAGGGTGTTATAATAGCTTTATGGGAAGTTAGTTATAACGACCTTATGTAAATGAAAATGGTTTCTTGATGTTAGAAGTTAAGAGACTTGATCTTATAAGATAAGAGACTTAACTTATTTGTTTTAATGTGGATGTTTGTGTGAAACCTCATTCGTGAGTAATGAGTACTTGGTTTTTAAAGGGATAATGTTTTCTTGATTTGGGAATCGAATGTGTATCGACAGCACCAACTGCGGCGTTAATAAAGGAAAATGTATTGAATAATGATGTGTTGTATTAAAACCCGGTAGAAACCTCCATCTGCATAGAAACTAAGATGAGACAAAATGATATTACATTTTCTAGATCATGGTTCTTTGTAATAAGAATGTTGTAAACAAGAATAATCTACTCTCACGTGAGACATATATTACTCAATTGTTCTAAAAGGAATCAAGTGATTAAGTTTGGGAACTATGAAACCATTTGAAAATGAGAAGCTTGAGTAATTGAAACTAGGCAAAGCCGAACTTAGGAAAAGAATGTTGTTACTTGATTTTGAAAAGGAATGTGGGTTGGTCATTCTAATACTACGTATCGGGTGACTTTTATAGAAGTAATGGATCTCTTTTAAAAGAACTTAACGTATGTAGTACTTTGGGGTTAAAAACCGGACTTTGGTATAAATGGAAGTACTTTGAGTTGTTGTGAAACTTGCCTATGCTTGTTGTTGTGAAACTTGCCTATGCTTGTTGTTGTGAAACTTGCCTATGCTTGTTGTTGTGAAACTTGCCTATGCTTGTGATGATAGCCTTTGTTGTACAAGTGTGGTATTTACGTATTCTCGTCTCGATAGAGGTCGTCGACTTGTTGAGAACTTACTTGGGCGTCTTTGGCGGTGATGGAGAATTCCACGGGTATGTTTCCATTTTGATTCTTGTCTTGTTGTTGATGTCACATGGACATGTCTACACCGTCGCAGAATTCGGGCATGCGGCCCGTGCGGTCGGGTTGATTACGATATATTGTTATTGTGGTTACATGGACATGTCTACACCGAGGTAGAATTCCGGGCATGTGGCGTGCGGCGGGTTGATCACCCGATATTATTGTTGATGTCACATGGGCGGTCTACACCGAGGTAGAATTCCGGCATGTGGCCGTGGGGCATTGGTATTATTGTTGCATCATGGACATGTCTACACCGTCGCAGAATTAGGGGCATGCGGCCGTGATGCGAACATGATTGATGTTGTGGCGTGAGACCCATAGTTATATTTGAGTAATGACTTGAGGCGTGAGCCACTGGTATGATGGCTTTTATGTTGTGATCTTAGTTTGGTTATCATACATGTCTCTGCTTTATATAGACTAGTATGATTTCATTCTGATATTTTCTGATTTCACATACTTGGTACTGTTATCGACCTCCTTGAGGCTGCGTTCATCTGCAGTAGAGGTACATCGATCGTGGATCCCCTCTTAGGATCACGGTCAGCGTATTGGGAAGCTCCGTTTCTTGAGGCTTATCTTTTGGTATGTGTTCACGAGTTGTAGGTTCTTGTACATTCGGGGTATGGCGGGGCCCTGTCCGTCATAGTCGTTGTAAATCTTAAGTGCATAATCTGTTGTGGCGGGGTTGTAAAGGATTAAAGCTGTTCGGTTTTATGTATATCTTGAAGGCAACCGCTTTGGTTGCTTTGTTTATTATTATATCTCATGTTTCATGACTCATGTTTTATTTTCCGCTGGTTTTCTCTGATGTTGTATCACTAGGGTGCCCGGGATAAGGCACCAGTAACGGGCCCCGGAACGGGTCGTTACATACATGACATGATAAATGCCTTGAGTTTTCTAAATTGATAGTTCATTCTATTTGTTCTAATGAGAGTCAAATGTCATTTTAACTTGCATATGTTATCTCATATAGTCATTCGTGCGAGTGTTATATTTCCATATCTCCGCGTCCCTCACTAGAGGGCCGACAACATTGTATATATATTTCATTGAGTAGTTCCCATGTTGTGAGATGGTACACACTCACTGCGGGTCTGAAGGACTCATGCGGGTTCAATTCCCAGGACACATTTCATGGATTAGCTCTCCGTGATGCAGGTATCGTGTACAGATATTCATGCGGGTTCAATTCCCATGCGGTTTCAATTCCCATGCGAGTTTAATTCTCATGAATAGGATTGTATAATGATTCTGAGGGCGGATGACCCTGAAATGGCTTTCATATTTGAAATGGTAATGATTTCATATTTGAAAGGGATACAGTTGATTTCATATTTGAAATGGTGATAATTTCATATTTGAAAGGGATACAGTTGATTTCATATTTGAAATGGTAATGATTTCATATTTGAAAGGGATACAGTTGATTTCATATTTGAAATGGTAATGATTTCATATTTGAAAGAGATACAATTGATTTCATATTTGAAATGGTATTTATTTCATAACTTGAAATGACATGGTGGATCTTACTTTTAAAAAGGATATATTTTAAAAGGCTCAGTTGACTCTCATTTCTTTATATAAAGTACAGTAATACAGTGGTACAGTGATACAATGTACGTTTGGCTTTATTTTATATGGCATGGTTGGAGCTGGTAAGGTTTTTACTTGTCACTGTCATCTTTTGGTCAGTTATGGTTTATTTACTGTACTTTATGTTTACATACTTAGTACTTGTTGTACTGACCCCTTTCGGGGGGCCGCGTTCATGCCTGCAGGTTTAGGTTCGTAGTTGGGTGATCTGCGTGTGTGGGATCTTGTTCAGCTGTTAAGGTAGCTTCCTTGTTCCGGATCTTACCATTGGTACGGTTGGTTTAGACTGTTGTGTATTTCAGGGTACGGCGGGGCCTTCTCCCGTCATAGTTGTTGTCAAAACTCTTAGAGGTTTGTATTCATATATGGGCTAGACTGGCGTGAGTTATATTTACATTGTTGTACAGTTGTAGTCCCATTCGGGTGTTATATATTATGGCCCTTGCCGGCTTTGTCTTTGATTGAAAAAAATGATGAGTGTTATTTAGCTTCCGCGGATTACTTGTGTTGTATGGGTAGAAGGGTGCTCAGGTAGAGCACCAGTCGCGGGCCCGTGGTTCGGGTCGTGACAGGTCTGCATAGCACTCAAATTTATCAATCATGTCATTTAGGAAAGTATATTAGATTATCATTTATAGCATATACTTCTCGTACTTTAATGTCATTTGATATTATTCATAGTGATTTATGGACATCTTCCATTTTAAGTTTTGTGGGCCATCGTTATTATGTTATATTTGTGGATGATTATTCTAATTTTTTATGAACCTTTCCGTTAGCAAAAAAATCACATGTTTTCCACATTCTTAAAATTTAGAGCATTCATCCGCACCCAATTCGATCAGGAAATAAAAAATATTCAATGTGATAATGGAAAAGAATATGATAATGCGGTATTTCGGGATTTTTTTGATACTAATGACATAGTTTTTCGTTTCTCTTGTCCTTATACGTCCTCGCAAAATGGAAAAGCCAAACGAAAAATTCGTACCATTAATAACATTGTTCGAACTATATTGGTATATGCTTCCGTATCCCCCTCCTTTTGTCACCATGCTCTACAAATGACTACATATCTTCTTAACGTACTTCCTACCAAAGGATTGACAAATGTGTCTCCTCTGAAAATCCTCTATAATAAAAATCCTTCGTATTCCCATCTTAGGATTTTTGGGTGATTATGTTATCCACTATTTCGGTCAACCACAATTAACAAACTTCAGACCCGTTCTACCCCTTGCGTGTTTTGGGTTATTTGTCTAATCATTGTGGTTACAAATGTTTGATTTATCATCTAATAAAATCATTATTAGTCGTCATGATATTTTTGATGAAACTCAATTTCCATTTGCTAAAGTGAGTAGTCTCGTGCCTAGTTCGTATACGTTTTTGGATGACGATGTCTCCCCGTATATTATCCACCATTTATCGGACTTGTCCCGCACCCGAAATCTGTCAGCGGGCCCACTGCCCACTGGACCTACGATCGTCGCCTCTGTCGATCATCCGATCACGTGTCAAAGGCCGGGGCTGCATATCGGCCAGTTACGCATCGCTTCAATTTCATGCCACGATGCCGATTCGATGTTGGTTCGTGAGCCCACACTGTTGGCGATCCGTCGCCTTCTGATTTTGTCCCAAAATCCACCCAATTCTTCCCTACTCATCGACTGGTCACTCACAGTCAACGGGGTATTTTTAAACCCAAAAGACATTTTAATCTAAATTCTAATGTTCTTAAATCCACCTACCCCATAACTCAGTGTCCGCATTAAATAACCTTAATTGAAAATTGGCTATAAACGATGAATATGATACTCTTATTGACAATAAGATGTGAGAGTTGGTACCCCATCATTATGGTGTTAATATTATTCGGTCTATGTGGATTTTACTCACAAAGGATAATTCTAATGGTTCTTTTGCGAGACATAAGGCTCATCTTGTAGGTGACGGTAAAACTCAGTAGGTTGGCATAGATTGTGGTGAGACGTTTAGTCCGGTGGTCAAACCATCTACCATTCACAATGTTCTCAGTCTGGCTCTTTCCAAAGCTTAGCCCATTAATAAGTTAGATGTGAATAATGCTTTCTTATATGGTGATCTTAAGAAGACCGTCTATATGCATCAGACCTTGAGTTTTCGAGACCTCAAATATTCTCATCATGTTTGTTTATTGAAGAAGTCCTTGTATGAGCTTAAGCAGGCGCCTCGGGCTAGTTATAAGAGTTTTGCAGACTATGTTTCATCTATTGGGTTTACTCACAACATGTATGCTAATTCATTATTCATATATCGTCGTGGTACCTCCCTGGATTATATTCTATTATATGTGGATGATATTATATAGACCTCCTCTCCTGATGTTTTGCGCAAGTCTATCATGACAATGCTCAGTTCTGAGTTTGTTATGAAAGACTTGGGGCCCTTGAGTTACTTTTTTGGGATTGATGTCACTCGTCATGCAAGTGGGTTATTCTTATCACAAAGAAAGTATGTCGTTGAGATCATTGAGCGAGCTGATATGTCCTCGTGCAAGTCTACTTCCACTCCCATTGATACTAAACCCAAGCTGGGTGTTGCGGCTTGCTCACCTTACGAGGATCCGACCCACTATCACAGTGTTGCAGGGGCTCTTCAGTATCTTACTTTCATAAGATTGGATATTACGTATACCATATATTAGATGTGTCTGTTTATGCATGATCCCAGAGTTGAACACATGAATGCGCTCAAACGCATTATTCGATACATTCAGGGTACACTTGACCATGACTTACATTTTTATCCTTCGTCGACGTCTATACTTGTCTCTTATACAGATGTTGATTGGGGTGATTATCTATCTACCAGACACTCTACGTCTGGCTATTGTATGTTTCTTGGTAATAACTTGGTATCATGGTCTGCGAAGAGACATTCTACATTGTCACACTCTAGTGCAGAGGGCGAGTATCGATGAATAGCCAATGTGGTCTCCGAGTCATGTTAACTAATTAAGATTATATGTTTTATTAATGAACACTGAAATACACTATGTGTTTTAAAATATCGTTCATTTTTATTGTAACCTTAAGGAAAAAGTTGATTACATACCATATTAAATCCAGACACTTTAATCTTTCTTGTACACATGGTTTAAATGTACTAAAAGTTACAAGATTTTAACTAAAGACGGTTTCATACATATTATCGAATACAAACACTATGAGCACAATTTTATGTGGAAAAGCAAGATATACCGATAGATTTTCGTTTTCTCTTTTTTACTGTCTCACTCTTCTTCTTCTCATAAGCTTAATTTGTTCCAAAACAATCTGCAATATCATGTTCAGATCAGTCGTACAGATAGGCTATAACGGAAAGAAATAATTCCTTGATTATTCTTATTGATTAAAGGTGTATATATACAAGTTACAATAGGAATTTTTTTCCTATTCTATATGTAAATCCCTATTCTATTTGGAGATTAACTATACAATTATGGTAATAGTACGAGACTAATTAATGTAACAAGACTAATATACAAAGTACAAGACTAATAATAAAATCAGTCCCTAAAATTCGTGAGGCAATCCCGTGATACTTGCCTTAATTATCGATCCGAATATACACATAATATACACTTGTATATTGTGTATATTATGTGTACATTTAACACACCCCCGCAGTCATAGCGGACGATCTTCGTACACTGAGACTATTTTTAAAATCTTTAAAAAGGACCGAGGGAAGACCCTTTGTAAAGATGTCTGTAATTTGATATCTGGAAGGGACATGACAGACGCGTACCTGTTCACGAGTTACCTTTTCACGAACAAAATGAATATCCATCTCAATATATTTAGTGCGCTGATGTTGAACCGGATTCTCAGAAAGGTAGATGACACTAACATTATCACAATAAACCAAGGTAGCTTTCTCAATAGGACAATGAAGCTCTAATAGAAGATTATGTAACCAACATGACTCGAAGACCACATTGGCTACCCCTCGATACTCAGCCTCTGAACTGGAACATGAAAACGTTGACTGACGTTTTGCAGACCATGGGACAAGTTATTACCAAGAAACATACAATAGCCAGATGTAGATCGTCTGGTGTCAGGACAGCCACCCCAATCAACATCTGTATATGAGACAAGTGTAGACGTCGACGAAGGATATAAATACAAGCCATACTCAAGTGTCCCCTGGATGTACCTTATAATGCGTTTGAGCGCATTCACGTGCTCAATCCTGGGATCATGCATAAACAAAT
Source organism: Przewalskia tangutica (assembly GCA_029844215.1). Lineage (NCBI taxonomy): Eukaryota > Viridiplantae > Streptophyta > Magnoliopsida > Solanales > Solanaceae > Przewalskia > Przewalskia tangutica. The sequence goes on from CM056719.1 coordinate 90,215,212, forward strand.
ACACTTGTTGTACAATATATGTAATATCAGGTTGCGTGAACGTAAGATATTGAAGAACCCCTGCAAGACTGCGATAGCGGGTCGGATCCTCATATGGGGAGCCAGTTGCAGCACCCAACTTGAGTTTAGTATCAACTGGAGTGGAAGTGGACTTACAGGATGACATCTCAACCCTCTTAATAATCTCAGCTTCATACTTACTCTGTGATAAGAACAATCCACCTGCATGACGAGTGACAGCAATCCCCAAAAAATAACTCAAGGGTCCCAAGTCTTTCATGGCAAACTCAGAACTGAGCATTGTCATTATAGACTTGAGTAATGCATCAGATGAAGCGGTCAAGATAATATCATCCACATATAAGATATATAAGCCAATGACGAACCATGATGATAAATGAATAACGAATTATCAGACCTACTGTGAGAGAAACCAATAGTCGACAAAAAATCTGCAGACCTCTTGTACCAAGCCCTCGGGGACTACTTAAGCCCATATAAGGACTTCTTTAACAAATAGACATGATGCGAATATTTGGGATCCCTAAAATCCAAAGGCTGATGCATATAAACTGTCTCTTTGAGATAACCATGTAAGAAAGTATTTTTCACATCTAGATGATGAATGAGTCATGCTTTCGAAAGAGCCAAGTTGAACACTATGCGGATGGCAGCTAGTTTGACCATCAGACTAAATATCTCACCACAATCAACCCCAACCTGCTGAGTTTTACCATCATCTACAGGACGAGTCTTATGCCTTGCAAAAGAACCGTCAGAATTATCCTTAGCAAAATTTACATAGACCGAATAATATTAACACCAGATGGACGGGGCACCAACTCCCACGTCTTATTATTAATAAGAGCATTATATTTGTCGGTCATAACAATTTTCGAAGTCGGGTCATTTAAAACAGATACAGGATTACAGGGTAAGAGTGATTTAAGAGCATTAGAATTTAGATTAAAATGTCTTCAGTATAAAAATACCCTTTTGACTATGAGTGACTGGTCTATGACATGGGGAAGAATTTGGGGGATTTTGTGAAGGACCGGGACACGGGACGGGTAGCCATCGAGCGATGGGCATCTTGTGGCAACACATACACCTGGAGACGCAAAGCAGGACCGATCTCGATCGGGTTGGGCAAGCCAGTCGATTGTCGAGGACCGCCCATTACTATTTCTAGGAAGCGGCGTTCGGTATGCTCGTGGTAGTGGGGCCAGTGAGCGATGGGGCCCGCAGCGATGGGCATTGGTGGATTCGGGTTGCGGGAAATATCTGAAAAATGGTGAATAATATACGAGGATATATCATCATCCAAAAAATTATACGAACTAGGCACTGGACTATTTACCTTGGCAAACAGAAATTGGGATTCATAAAAAATAACATGGTGATTAAGGATGATTTTATTAGATGACAAATCAAAACATTTGTAACCACGATGACTTGATGGATAACCCAAAAATACACAAGGGGTAGAACGGGCCTGGAGTTTGTTAATTGTGATGGACGGAAAAAGTGGATAACACAAGCACCCAAAGACCCTAAGATGTGTATATGAATGAGTTTTATTATATAAAATTTGAAGAGGGGACGCGTATGTCAAACCTTTGGAAGGAAGAATGTTAAGAATATCGGTAGCCATTTGTAGAGCATGATGCCACAAAATAGGGGTACGGAAGCATGGATCAATAGAGTGTTGATAATGTTATTAACGATACGAATTTTACGTTCGTCTTTCCCATTTCGTGAAGACGTATGAGGGCAAGAAAAATGAAAATTGATCTCATTATTAGCACAAAACTCCCGAAACTTCCCATTTTCATATTCTGTGTCATTATCATATTGGATATTTTTTATTTCTCTTTCGAATTGAGTTCTAATGAATGCTCTAAATTTTAAGAAGATGGAAAAAACTTGAGATTTCTTCGCTATTGGAAAGGTCCATAAATATTTAAAATAACCATCTAAAAATAGAACATAATACCGATGACTCATAGAACTCAGAACATGAGACGTCCATAAATCACTATGAAGAATATCAAATGGCATTAAAGTATGAGATTTATAGTCCACAAATGGCAACTTAACAATTTTTCATAACGAACAAGATTGACAATTCAGAGTACTACTGTTACACCCCGTAAGTCCAGGACATGTTTAAGAGAATGTACGTAAGGAACACAAGACTTAAAATTGGTACGAAAGGAAGAATTATTTTTCCTACGGAAAATCTTCCGAACGTCGGAAAGGAAAAATATTCGTTGAGGAGAATTGGATTCTCAAAATGCATTAATTGAGGATTATGGAATGTATTATCAGTTTGGAAATTTATTTTTACGGATTTGGTCACGTGGGGCCCACCCGAGAAATTTTACGTTTTGTGGGGCCCACGAGGGTTACGAAAATTTATGGACGAATGGGAGGGCGACACATGTCACCCCCCACATGGGCTTGTTCGAATTATGCCAAGGGTAAAATGGTCATTTGACCAATGTATAGTTGACCAAGTCTTGCATAAAGAGCTTGAGATAATTGACTAAGTCAAAGAGCCACTTGGCTTGATCTCTTCCATCCAAACCTAACAAGTGTTATGATCTAGACCCTTCATTGTAGTATATATCCTATACTAGTGCAAGATGACTTTCATACTTAGAATTTTTTTCAAGAACTTGTCTTGTTGAAGAACAAGCTCTCGGCTTTGAGCTATTTAGGAAGACAAAAAATTTCAATTATTGTCCATTATTCACAATACTTTAACCCAAGGTTCCTAAGGGTATTGTAAGGATATCTCAATAGAGAGATCTCGGAAAAACGACGTTTTTACGTTAGTCGCAAGGCAAAACCCTAAGGTGTTCTTCAACTTTGAAGATGGAACTTGAAGAGGAGTTCTTCATGAGCTTCTAAGGAGTGCTTGGAGCGGATTGGAACACAAGAAGAGGAGCTAAAAGTTGTTAAGGATCGACTTTTACGCTTGGACATTTTTAGGGCTTATTGAGGTAAAAATCTTCATCTTCTTAATGTAATTGAAGATTACATGTTATAGTAGTTAAGAAAAGAGCATGTGGTATATATATTGAGGTTTGAAAATATTTGGATCATGTCGACGTGTTAAAAACCGAAAATGGACAAGTTAGCCATTAATGTTGAAATCAATTTGGTCGATAATTACGATCGTCGCATGTTAAAGAAGAAAGGATTTATTGTTGTTGTAATTGTTATTATGTATATAACATATTGGAATAACATCTTGGATTGAAAAAGGAATTGTAAGGAAATTGATATTGTTATGGATAATGTTTTGTCGAAAATGTGCCTTAAGGAATTGACAGTTTTATATTAATTGTGGGGCAGAATTTTACACATATTGTAAGGCGTGTAATCCCCTTTGTTGGTTGATGTATTGAGCATTAAATGTGGCATGTTGGTTATTGATTATCGGGCCTTGAAAAAGGTGGAAAATTATGTAGAAACAAAGGAAGTGCTGTCCGATTTTCCGTAGAATTTAGTGACTTTGCACTTAGAATATTCTACGTTTGAAGCTAGAGGTTAATGGACGTATTATGGCCATTATAGGTTGAAGTACCAAGTATAGCGTATTCTACTTAAAGGATGGAATAGCTATCAAGGTTGAAGTACTTTGGAGCATTTTGCTACTTGTCGATAATCGTCGCGAGGTATGTGAACCTCTTCCTTCCTTTGGAATGATTTTATGTATGGAATATACATGTGGTATTATTTCATATTCCCTTCTACTCTTAGAAGTTAAGAGGTATGTATGTGATTTACTGTTATACCCCATATTTCCAGAGTATGTACGTGAGGGCGTACGTAGAAAAATTTGAGCCTTAAATTAGGCAAGGGACGAAAATTTTGTTCACAACCCCCGAAAAGAATTGTTTTCCGACGAAACATTTTCCAAACTTTGCGAAGGGAAAAATACGGCTATGTCATTTATTATTTTTGCGGATTTTTCCGAGAGATGAAATATTTTGGACCAACGAGAGGGCGACACTTGTCACCCTCAAGTTGGCGGATTTGTGGGCTTCATTTGGACGATTTCAAAGTCTTGGAGTAGGTAGGATATTTGTGATATTTTGTGTGGTAGTTGGATAAGGTACACATGGATAAATCCTCACCCTACACTTGCCCACCACTTGTCTTGATCTTGGCCCTTGGTTGTCCTATAAATATCCCCCCTTGGTTGAAGACTTCTTCATCCACAAAATGTTTTCTAAGTCTTGAAGTCCTCCCCCCCTTCTTGTGTAGTTCTCGTCCAAGTCTTCCCCCTCCCCCTTTGTGAGGCCTTTTGGCCGAGAGGTACCCCCCTCCTAGTGGTGTTGTTCTCGTGAAAATACACCCCCCTCTTGGTAGAAAATACTCTTCAAGTATTGTTACTATTCCAAAGATACCTCTATACGTAGAGCCCGAAAATACTACCTTATGTCATTTTTGTCTCAAAACGAAACCCTAAGGAAAAATCTTCATAGTCGGTTGAAGTATTAAGAAGAAGTTGCGTAGAACTTCTAAGGTTTGTTTGGAGCGGGTTGGAGCGCCCAGAGTAGGAGCTAAACGTTGCTCAGGATCGACATTAAAACTTGGATAATTTTGGGCTTACCGAGGTAAATACTCTTGTCCATCTATTGTAATTGGAAATTACATACTGTAGTAGTATAGAAATGAGTATAAGATATATAGAAGGATGGTATAAGAGAAGAGAATTGAATTGAAATCACATCAGAAGAATATTAAAGAATAAAATTGAACTGTAATCACAGTAGAAGGGTATAAAAGAAGAAGATTTGAACTGTACTTACATAGGACTGTACTTACAGTAGACTTGTGTAGTATAACGGGTAGGGAAGTGCTGCCCGATTTTCCGTAGAATAGAGAACCCTCTGCTTAGAATATTCTACAGAGTAGTCTAGACGTTGATAGACGTATATGGCCTTTATAGGTTGAATGTTCTGCGAGTAGAATGTTCTACTTGGAAGATGGACAAGGCTAGCCGGGTTATGGCGGTGGAGCATTTTGCTATTAGTCGATAATCGCCGCGAGGTATGTGATTCTTCATATCCTCTTGAGCATGATATTTTAAAAGAATATATATAGTACGGTAGACGTACGTGTGTTAACTGAACGTGGTTTTACTGCGATGTCTTCTGACTTGAGTCTAATAATAAAGAATCTTGAAGTATTTCAAAAGAATTAAGAACCGTTTTTGAAAGAAGAGTAATACTTGGTTTTAAAAGCTTAAGAGTTATACTAGCCTTATGGGAAGTTAGGTATAACGACTTAAGAGAGATAAAAGGAACGGTTTACTTAATTGTTTATAACGCCTTGTATTGATTTGAAATGAGAATAAGTATCGAACAAACCATCTGCAGCGCTAATAAGAAATGTATCGACTAATTAAGTATTATTAAAACCAGTAGAAACCTCCATCTGCATAGAAGCTAAGATGAGACAAAATGATATTACATTTCCTAGATCATGGCTGCTTTAACAAGATTGTTATAAACAAGAATAACCTACTCACACATAAGGCATATGTTTCTCAAATTGTTTTAAAAGGAGAATTATATTATTAAGTGATTAAAACTATGAACTACGAAACCTTTCGAAAATGAGAAGCTTGAGCATTTGAAATTAGGCAAACTTGAACGTTTGGAAAATAATGTTGTTACTTAGGGAAGTGTTTTGGTTTACTTAAAAAGATAGTCACTCTATTTTTTGTGACTTTTGTGAAAGAAACGGATCTTTTAAAGAGTTAATGTATGAAGTACTTTGGGGATAAAAACCCGAACTTGTTAACATAAAGTAGAAAAGTACCTTATGTGAATAACTTGATTATGTTGGTTTGTGATAGCCTTGTAATACTTTCTTGTTGATTTGGTAAGTAAACATGTTAGGATGCTACGTGTGTTAGTATCTTGTGATGTTGTGTAAGGGGGTTATTCTTGTTGTGCTTACGTTGTTAAACGTTAAGCGTTATCTTGTTATTATATCACATACCCTCGACTTGTTATACCTGGGCTTGCCACCCGGTGCGGTCTATCGGCCTATGTGGTGCGTGTGACTATGCGGGCAGCGGTATGCTCGAGTTGATCATTCCGGTGTATTATCCCGTCACGAGGAGTGCTATGCGATGCGTGTGACTATGCGGTCTATGTGACTATGCGGACTGCGAGTCGAGGAGGGTACGCGGGCTAGCTACCCCGTCACGAGGAATACCTCATGCGGGCCTATGTGTAACTATGCGAGCGGCGGTATGCTCGAGATTAGACGCGCATTGATCACGAGGCGAGTGGCGGCCGATCATGTGGTGCGGTCTAGAAAGACCTCGTGATACAATTTATGGCATTGTTAGTGCGTGGGTCTTAGTAGTGGCTATGCCGCCGTCTTACCGTCACGGTTTTATTATGACACGTGGGACACCGTGTTCATGTGTATTCCTTGGTGCTTGTTATATCATGGATCCGTGGTGAGGAAGGAATTCCACGCGTGATTGATATTGTGGGCATGAGACCCATGGTTATATTTGAGTGATGACTTTAGGCGTGAGTCCACAACTTGCATATTTGCTTACATATTGTGTATCGTAAATTGTTTATCATATATGTCTTTTGTTTTATATAGACTATTATGATTTCATTTCTGATATTTTGATTTCACAAACTTGGTACTGTTATCGACCTCCTTGGGCTGCGTTCATCTGCGCAGTAGAGGTACACGATCGTCGATCCTCGCTCTTAGGATCACAGTTCAGCGTTTTGGGAAGCTCCGTTTCTCCGGAGGCTTATCTTTGGTATAGTCCCTGATGTTGTAGGTATTAATGTTCAGTCAGGGTATGGCAGGGCCCTGTCCCGCCATAGTTGTTTTACTTCCTTAGAGGTGCAGTAGTCCGTTGTAAAGTTGGGATGTAACTGTTCACTTTGGGTTTATACATATATCCGAAAGACAACTTTTCCTCGGATAAAGCGTGTCTCTTTTACATTGTTTCATGTTGTGTTTTTATATTCGTGATTACTCGATGTATGTCTACTTGGGTGCCGGGTAAGGCACGATCCACGAGGTTCGGTCGTGACAAAAGTGGTATCGAGCGATTAATCCTCGGAAAGTGTCTGAACCGTATCTAGTAAGTCTTGATTATCGTGTGTTGTGCACCACACCAATAATCGTGAGGCTATAGGATATTTAGGATTGGTTTCCATTCTTCTCACTCGAGATCGTGCTTAGAGTCGTGTTATAAGTTGGACCCTCTAACGTATTTCTTTCCGTACGATTATGCCTCCGCCTTGCAAAGCGGCCGGGCGGAAGACGAGCAGTAGGGAGGCTGCGAGTAGAATATAGAGGTTACGAGGCACAGCCCAATCATCACCTAGGGTGGTGCTTCATTCGGGGAGTTCTGCTACATCGCCAAATCGGCCAGAAGTTTAGCACAATGGCGGCGATTCCTCTGCGGCCATGATATATGAGCCTTGATTCACGGCCGGGAGCAGAGAATATGGATTACAAAGGAATGGACACATTACTAGCTAGGATTTTAGCAACCAGAGAATATAGAGTGCACCGATATATCACGGGTCTAGACAATTATCTAGTAAAGGGTTGTACAAGAGTAGCCCTTCAGTCATGCATGGATATTGCCCGCGTACGGGCTTATGCGCAACAGCGAAAGCGTAGAGATCGACGGGTTAACAAGATCAACGAAGAGGGCCCGATCGGCAGGATCCTTTGGTAACTTTCGAGGCGGACCTTCTCAGCAGCAGACTGGTTATGCGCCTCCGCCAGTGCAGAGTGGTCCTCCACAGACTTCAGGACGTTCGGGGTATGCCGGAGTTGGTCAGAACTCCAGGGCTTCTGGTTCACAGATACACGTAGGTTCCAACCAGCCGTATTCAGTTTTTCCCCAGTGTTCACAGTGTGACAGGCGTCATCCCGGGGAATGTCATCTTTTTGTTGGTACTTGTTTTACCTGCGGCCGTCAGGGCCATGTGTCGAAAGGGTGTCCTAGTAGGAGGGATGCAAGTAGGAAGACTCAGCCTTGGGATCGGTGGCTAGTTCGCCACCTTCCTAGCTATCGCCCAGGCGGGATTGATTAGAACGACAAAGGAGTGAAGGCATAGATCTGGTAGATCCTTAACCCTCTAGAGATTAGTACGTATGATAAGATGAGTATACCTTAAATGTTATGCTCACATAGCATTGTGTTAATTGTGATTAGAAATCATGGTTAGTTAACCGGGTAAGATTGGGGATAAGGAAAGTGTGAGCCTTAGAGTTTTATACGTGGAGACCTTAGAGGCGAGGCCATCTTGAGTAAAAGATTTTTGTTATGTTAACCTTTATCGGAGTGCATAGTACACGAGAGATATATGCGTGTGATAAGTCGGGTGGTAATGAAAGAGGGTAGTTGAGCTAAGAAGACCACTAGGTTTCGTGACTTGATTGTGAGATTGTTCGGATCGGGAGCAAGTGTTTGGCGCGATAGCGAGTCGGATTCTTGGACGATTGCGGGTCAACCCGCGGCTGTATGGTGGTGGGGTCAGTTTGGGGTGGTCGCTTTGTGATAGGGTCACGAGGTGTTAGGCCCAAGTTTAGTTAACCAACAGTCGAAGTTCGTGGATGCGTTCGACCGATGGTCGGGCGATGAGGTCGATCCTCTTGTCTTTCGATCGGGACAGTTTACTCGCGAGGGTTATGCGAGATTTTATATCAGGAAGGTTGTAAGGCGGCACGAGGTGCATACTTTCACCTTATGATGACGATGGAGCCAGTTACTGGCTATTTGGTTTTGGAAGTTTTACCGAGCAGGTTAGGAACTAAGGTGAGTCTCGATGCTCGCATTCGCCTCGGGCGGTGTTTGGATTTCGGGGTAGGCGTGAGGATGGTTGCCTCGTTGAGGAGTGTTTTAATAGCTACCATTTCAGATTCGGATATCGCCTTATGACGCCTTGTAGGGGCGGAAGTATAAGTTCTTATCGATTGGTTCGATGTTGGCAAGGTTCGGATAATGGTTCATTCTTGTTTCAGCAGATGTGGATAGGGTGAAGCCTATCCAGAGAGGTTATCGGCTCGAGTCGGCATAAGTTGTGCGGATAATCGGCGGCAGCTTGGAGTTCAGGTTGAAGGTGGGTCTTCAAGGTACCACCGGAAAGGGGTGACGAGTTTTGGAAAGCGAGGAAACTTATCGAGTTACTTTGGGCCTTTTAGATCATGTGAAGAATAGGCGGGTTGCCTATTGTTATACCCGTATTTCCAGTATATGCGTGAGGCGTGCGTCAAAAGTTTGAGCCTTAAAGTTAGGCATAGGACGAAATTTGTGCACAACCCACTAAAGAATCGTTTCCGACGAAACGTTTTACAAAACTGCGTAGGGAAAATTACACTATGTCATTTATATTTTTGCGGATTTTTCCGAGAGGCGAAATATTTTTGGACCAGCGGGAGGGTGACACTTGTCACCCTCATATGAGCAACAACTTGGGCAAGTTGGACGATTTTGTGGCCTTGCATTAGTCAAGGTTAGGTAGGATATTTTTGTGTAGTAGATGGATAAGGACACTTGGGTGAATCCCCACCCTCCACTTGCCCTCCACTTGTCATCATCTTGGCCATTGGTTGGCCTATAAATACCCCCCCTAACTTGAAGGTTTTCTTCATCCACAAATCATTTCTCCAAGTCTTTAAAATCTTTCCCCCTCTCTTGTAGTGTTTCTTCCAACACTCCCCCTCCCCCTTGTGAAGGCCCTTGGCCGAAACATCTTCCCCCTCTAGCCTAGTAGCTCTGGCGAAACCCCACCGTAGAAAGTTGTCTTCCAAGTCTTGTTACTATTCCAAATACCCTAGCCCAAATCACTTATAGTATTAAGTAGAAGTTGTTTAGAAACTTCTAAGGGCTTCTTGGAGCTATCGGAGCGTGCAACTTAGGAGCTAAACCTTGTTCAGGATCGACATTTAACTTGGATAATTTTGGGCTTATCGAGGTAAATACTCTTTTCCTTCTATTGTAATTAGATATTACATATAAGAATAGTTAAGACTTGAGTATAAGATACTTAAAAGGATATTTAAGAATAGAATTGAACTGTAATTACACTGAAGGATATTACAGAAGAAAATTGAACCAAATCACGATGAAGGGTATAATGAGAAGAAGAATTAAAAAGCGTACTTACATAGGATTTGTATTCTGATGAACTTGGGTAGCTTGACGGGTAGGGAAGTGCTGCCCAATTTTCCGTAGAATATAGAACCCTCTGCTTAGAACTTTATACACTATAGTCTAGACGTTGATAGACGTATTTGACTGTTATAGGTCGATACTCTGCGCGCGACATATTCGACTTGGCAGGTGGTTTTCGCCGAGAAGGTATGTGATTCTTCCTATCCTCTTGAGCATGATATTTTAAAGTATATATATAGTACGGTAGACGTACGTGTGTTAACTGAACATGGTTTTACTTGACTTGAGTCTAAATAATAAAAACCTGGAAGTATTTCAAAAGAATTATAATCATTTTTGAAAGAAGAGTAATACTTGATTTTTAAACAGAAAGCTTAAGAGTTATACTAGCTTTATGGGAAGTTAGGTATAACGACTTAAGGAAGATAAAAGGAACGGTTTTACTTATTTGTTTATGAAAATCCTGTATTGATTTCTGCAAAGTGTAGTAAGATGGTGTCACGACCCGTTCCGAGGCCCGTGACTGGTGCCTTACCCGGGCACCCAAGTAGTCATACATCAGAGAAATCAGCGGAACATAAAAACAAGACATGAAACAATTGTAAAATGAGACACATTTTATCTGAGAGAAAGTCGCCTTTCGGCATATATATATATACAAAGTTTGAACAGTTACATCCTTTACAACCCTGTCCCACAATTACTCTACAGACTCTAAGAATGTGACAACAACAACTATGACGGACAGGGCCCGCCATACCACTGAATGTACAAGAACCTACAACTCGAGAACATACAAAATATAAGCCTCGGAGAAAGCGGAGCTTCCCAATATCTTTGGGCGGTAATCCTAAGAGCGAGGATCAACAACCGATGTATCTCTACTGCGGCATGAACGCGGCCCCGAAGGAGGTCGATAACAGTACCAAGTATGTGGCGAAAATACGAAAATGAAATCATAATAGTCCATATAAAGCGGGAGACACGTATGATAACCAAAGCTCTGATTCACAACATAAAAGCGATCATGTCAAGTCGAGGACTCACGCCCTAAAGTCATCACTCAAATGTAACCGGGAGTTTAACCCCGCTTGACGCATGCCGACATCTTACCTCGGTATAAGCATGGCCATGGAACCATCCTAATGGAAGCATACCCGTGGGCCACCCATCGTGTCAGTATGTCCAAAGGAAATAACAAGATAACAAACAAGAATGGAAGCATACTCGTGGGCCACCCATCGTGTCAGTATGTCCAAAACAAATAACAAGATCATAATCCTAATGGAAGCATACCCGTGGGCCACCCATCGTGTCAGTATGTCCAAAGGAAATAACCAGATAACAATCAAAATGGAAGCATACTCGTGGGCCACCCATCGTGTCAGTATGTCCAAAGCAAATAACAAGATAACACTCCTAATGGAAGCATACCCGTGGGCCACCCATCGTGTCAGTATGTCCAAAAGGATCGATTAGTGGAAGCATACCCGTGGGCCACCCATCGTGTCAGTATGTCCATCAATCAGCCAGATAGCCGGCCCTCCAACGAGAGACGCGGTAGCACAGAAATACAATATTTGCACAACAAAGGTTATCACCACAAGCATAGGCAAGTTCAACAAATCCGGGTTTTAACCCCAAAGTACTACATACATTAACTCTTTAAAAGATCTGTTTCTTTCACAAAAGTCACACAATACCCGTAGTAAAAAAAATAGGGTGACTATCTTTAAGTAAACCAAAACACTTCCCTTTTGTAAAATCAAGTAACAACATTATTTTCCAAACGTTCAGGTTTGCCTAATTTCAAATGCTCAAGTTTCTCATTTTCGAAAGGTTTCGTAGTTCATAGTTTTAATCACTTAATAATATAATTCTCCTTTAAAACAAATTGAGAAACATATGCCTTATCTGTGAGTAGGTTTATTCTTGTTTATAACAATCTTATTAAAGCAGCCATGATCTAGGAAATGTAATATCATTTTGTCTCATCTTAGCTTCTATGCAGATGGAGGTTTCTACTGTTTTTTTAATAACACTTTATTAGTCAATACATTTCCCTTTATTAGCGCTGCTGTGGTTTGTTCGATACTTTTTCTGATTTCTGAAATCAGTAAAACATTATTCCTTTTAAAAACCAAGTACTCATTACTCACGAATGAGGTTTCACTCTTTTAAACAAAATTCATACTAATTCAATTAAGTCAGGTCTCTTATCTTTTAAGATCAAGTCTCTTAACTTCTTTAAAATCAATAAACCATTCTTTTTATCTCTCTTAAGTCGTTATACCTAACTTCCCATAAAGCTAGTATAACTCTTGAGCTTTTAAAACCAAGTATTACTCTTCTTTCAAAACGATTCTTAATTCTTTTGAAATACTTCAAGATTCTTATTATTCAGGCTTAAGTCAAAAGACATTGCCGTAAAACTACGTTCAGTTAACACACGTACGTCTACCGTACTATATATATATTCTTTTAAAATATCATGCTCAAGAGGATAGGAAGAATCACATACCTCGCGACGATTATCGACTATTAGCAAATAGCTCCAAATCTTGTCTGGCTAGCCTTTTCCACCCCTTCTAGTAGAATACGCTACTTGCGATCTTGACCTATAACGTTCATACAAGTCTATCAACGTCTAGACTACTCGTAGAATAATTCTGAATCTGATTCCTTATTACGGAAAAAATTGGCGACTTCCTGCACCAAACTACACAATTCTCAGTAAATACAAATGTATGTAATCTGATTCGGACTTCTTTAATATTCTTCCGATGTGATTTCAATTCAATTCTCTTCTTTTATACCATCCTTATATCGTCTTATACTCACTTCTATACAACTACGATGTAATTTCCAATTACAATAGAAGGACAAGAGTATTTACCTCGATAAGCCCAAAATTATCCAAGTTTATATGTCGATCACGAGCAACGTTTAGCTCCTATTCAGGCGCTCAACCCGCTCCAAACAACCCTTAGAAGTTCTACGCTTCTTCTTAATACTTCAACCCGCTATGAAGATTTTCTTTAGGGTTTCGTTTGTGACTGAAGGAAAGTATAATAGTATTTCTGGGCTTTTAGTATAGGTGTAACCTTGGAATACTACAATGTATTTGGGCCAAGGTATTTTGGTATAGTAACACTACTAGGAGACAACTTTTCTACCAAGGGGGGGGGGGGGGGGGTATTTTACGAAAACAAATTGGCAAGGGGTTTTGTGAGGGCCTCTCGAGGGAGGCTTTGGACGAAAAACTACACAAAAGGGAGGGAGTATTTTCCTTGGAATTTCACAAGTGTGGATGAAGAAATGGTCTTGCATTAGAGGGGTATTTATAGGACATTCAATGGCCAAGATTGAGCCAAGTGGGGGGCAAGTGGAGGGTCAAGATTTGGACAAATGTTTGTGGGTCCCACTTGCTCATCTACTACACAAAATATCCTACCAACTCCTTGACTAGAAACAAGGCCAAAAACGCCCACAAAAATCGTCCACTTGAGGGTGACAAGTGTCGCCCTCTCGTTGGTCCAAAATATTTCATCTCTCGGAAAAATCCGCAAAAATAATAAATGACATAGCCGTAATTTTCCCTTCGCAAAGTCCGAAAAACGTTTCGTCGGAAAACGATTCTTTTTGCTAGTTGTGCACAAAATTTCGTCCCTTAGTCTTCTTTAAGGCTTAAACTTTTGTACGTACGCCCTCACGTACATACTCTGGAAATACGAGGTATAACAGATGGTTTGATAAGTAACATGTTAGGATGCTACGTGTGTTAGTGTCTTGTGATATTGTTATTCTTGTTGTGCTTACGTTGTTAAACGGGAAGTCCGTTGTACTGTTATTATATCACCTACCCCCTTGACTTGTTATACCGAGGGCTTGCCACCCTAGATGCGGGTATATACAGCCTATGCAGTCTGTGTGACTATGCGGAGCTGCGGGAGTTCCAGGATTGATCATTCCGGGTGTTTTAGCCCGATGTGGGGGATGCCCTATGCGGTCTGTGTGACTATGCGGTCTATAAGACTATGCGGACTGCAGGAGTCCAGGAGATGCAGGGGTTAGCTACCGTCGAGGAATACCTCACGCGGGTGCGTGTGTGACTATGCGGTGCGGGAAGTCCAGGATTAGGCACACATAATGATACTATGGGCGATTGGCTAAGCTTCGATCATTCGCGGCCTAGATAAGACCAGTTACATTATTTCTATTTTGCTCTTGTTTATGTTGTGGCACTATGTGCAGTTGAACTGGTTGTATTTGCAAATGGTTTTAAATACTTTGATTTTACTTGATCTTTCTGATTTCACATACTTGATACTGTTATCGACCTCCTTGAGGCTGCGTTCATGCCGCAGGTAAGGGCAAGCAGGTGCTAGATCCGCATCCTTAGGATCTTTGCTTTGGTGTCAGGAGCTCCATCTTCTCCGGAGGCTCGACTTTTGGTATGGTTCTCCCTGATGTTGTAGATATATGTACATTCAGGGTATGGCGGGGCCCTGTCCGCCATAGTTGTTACATTCCTAGAGGTCAGTAGTCATGTTGTAAAGTTGGGATGTAATCGCTCACTCTTTATATATATATTCAAAGCGACTTTTCTCGGATAAAGCGTGTCTCAATTTACATTTGTTTCATGTCTTGTTTTTATATTCCACGATTACTCGATGTATGTCTACTTGGGTGCCGGTAAGGCACGATCCACGGGCCGAACGTCGTGACAAAAGTGGTATCGAGCGATTAATCCTCGGAAAGTGTCTACTGAACCGTATCTAGTATAGTCTTGATTATCGGTGTGTTGTGCACCACACCAATAATCGTGAGGCTATAGGATATTTAGGATTGGTTTCCATTCTTCTCATTACGAGATCGTGCCTTAGAAAGTGTGTTATAAGTTGGACCCCTCTAACGTATTCCTTTTACATATGATTATGCCTCCACGTAAGAAACCCGCCCAGAGAAGGGCAAAGCGTAGGAGGCTGCTAGTAGGACACCGAGTCACGAGGGCTCGTGCCCGATCTATATCCGAGGCAGCGAGTTCCATGGCCGCCGGCCTCGTAAGAGACCACGATACCGCGCACCTCGTCCCACGGCACAGGCGAAGGAGTTAGGTACAAGAGATAACCCGATTATTGGCCATGATTGGGGCGAACATGAGGATAGGATCACGGATTCCAGTTCAGCCGATGCATGTGGTTCATCCGAGATCGAACGATTTGAGGCTATGGGATTTTACGAGTTGTAGCCCGCCCGAGTTCTACGGTCGAGGCACGAGGATGATCCGCGAGTTCATCCGTCGATTCTGAAGGATCGTCACGGGTGATCAAGGCTTGAGACCGAGTCCGTGATCTTGATTCGCGTCGGCTGCGTGATACCGCGATCGATTGGTTTGATCGTGCGAGCTTTCGGGAGAGCATGCGCCTCCAGCGATATGGGATGAGTTCTCGGAGGCTTTCCTCACTCACTTCTTGCCTCGCGGATGAGGAGGGCACGGCCGACAAGTTTTTGTTCTTTGAGACATAGAGGCGCCTGATTAGGGAGTACAACGTTGAGTTCGATTCGTTGGCTCGATATGTCCTGCGTTGGTAGCGAGATATGGAGGGACGAGTGCACCGCCACGTCACCGCTAGATGATTATATGGCGAGTCTTGTGTGGGTGTTGCTCTTGGTGGGTATGGACATTACCGCGTGCGAGCTCATGCACTTGGATGCGAGGCGTAGAGAAGCGGGTCGGCCGGATATCGGCGAGAAGAAGGCGAGCGGCGGATCTTTTGGTAGCTCTCGGGGTGGGCGGCCTCGGCAGATGTCTAGATTTGCACCACGGCCGGCTCGAGCACTCTACATCGTTTTGATGCGGCCCAGTATTGAGGCGGTCGGGGCCCGGGATTTGATTTCGAGTAGCAAGGGTGTTAACCGATCGAGGTCCGCTCGGTGTGTCGATGTGGTAGATTCCATTCGGGAGGTTGTGGTACTACCGGGAGCTTGCTACACTTGGCGGCGAGGTCATTATGCGAGTGCATCGACGAGCGTGGCGATGGTAAGTCGGCTGCGAGTGCATTCTGAGTCTTCATCCCGCTTGATTACTCGCCGGGCGTGGTACTCGTGGACCAGCAGTCGCGGCAGGTCGTGGCGCGGGTCGATTCGCGGTCCTCGAGAACGCATTTATGCCTTGTCGGCCGGCGAGACGGGGCGTCGCTGACGTTATCCACACGTACCTTATCAGTTTCTGGTTATGATGTGTATGCCTTGATAGATCCGGGTTCTACTCTGTCCTATATATCTCCCCTTATTGCTAGTAAGATAGGGATAGAGCATGTATCCATAGACTCTTTTGAGGTAGCTACGCCGATGGCGGTCGGTGGTAGCTCGGCGGGTATATAGGGCTTGCCCGGTGACTTTATGCGATCGTCGGACCTAGCCGACTTGATAGAGTTGGACATGGATTTCGATGTGATAATGGGCATGGATTGGTTAGCTTCTTGCTCGCCAATGTAGGCTGCGAGGAGAAAGTGGTGCGGTTCGGTTTCTGAGGCCGGTTATTGAGTGGGAGGAACATCGTATGCATCACGACCCGTTCGGGCGTGGGATCGTGCCTTACCGGGCACCCTAGTGATACAACATCGGAGAAAAACCAGTGAAATAAAAGCTTAAACATTTAAATAGACATGGATCAAGATAAAGAAAATAGGCCAACCAAAAGCGGTTGCCTTTCAACATATATATATGTATAGACATTTGAAGCGATTACAATCCTTACAACCACGCCACAGCGATTGCTACTGACCTCTAAGATTTTTACAACAACTATGACGGACGGGGCCCCACCATACCACGAATGTACAAGAACCTACGGACTCGGGTAACATGCAAAGATAAGCCTCGAAGGAACGGAGCTTCGATATCTTTGAAGGTGATCCTATAAGCGGGGATCGGCGATGTAAGCTGACTGCGGCGTTAACGCGGCCCCAGGAGTCGATCTGCAACAGTACCAAGTATGTGGCGTAAAAATCAGATAAATGAAATCATAGCGATCTATATAAAGCGTAAGACATGTATGATAACCAAACTACGATGCACCACATATAAATAGTCATATCAAGTCGGGGACTCACGCCTCCAAATCATCACTCGTGCGTGGAATTCCTTCCTCACCGCCGCGATCATGATATAACAACACCAAGAGTATATGTGAACACGTGTCCCACTGTGTCAATAAAACCGTCTGGGGCAAGTATAACTACGGATCCGACCGTACAATAATCTTGTACAACCATATCACGAAGGCGACACGTGGCAAGTCGCTAGCCTCGCGAGATCCACTGCGTCACGTAGGCGGCGGGGGCAAGTGAATCGGCGGGCACCGATCACAACCGTAAGTCACGGCTCCATCCCAACACTGACTCGCGAAGCTGACACGTGGCAAGTACACTAGCCTCCACCAGATCCACCTGCGTCACGTAGCTGACGGGGGAAAGTGAATCGGCCAGGCACCCGATCACAACCGTAAGTCACGATACTTCGCCGCGCGAAGGCGACCGTGGCAAGTGCAATAACCTATACCAGATCCACTGCGTCACGTGGCGGCGGGGCAAGTAAGCAGCTACGCGCGATCAC
Organism: Przewalskia tangutica; assembly: GCA_029844215.1. NCBI lineage: Eukaryota > Viridiplantae > Streptophyta > Magnoliopsida > Solanales > Solanaceae > Przewalskia > Przewalskia tangutica. The sequence continues at coordinate 90,233,030 of CM056719.1, forward strand.
AACCGTAAGTCACGCGATCTTCGCCATAACCAAAATGGTCACATGTCCACAGAATCCATCAATGGTGTAGACATGCCCATGTAACAATGCTACTGGAAGCATACCCGTGGAATCTCCCGTCACTGTCGGTACGTCCAAGTAAGTTCTCAACAAGTCAATCGACCTCCATCGAGAGACGCGGTAGTATAGAAACACAATTTTTGCACAACAAAGACTATCACCATAAGCATAGGCAAGTTACACAACACCAAACATAGGTAAGTTACACAACAACAAGCATAGGCAAGTTATACATAACTCAAGGTACTTTCATTTTATGTCAAGGTCCGGTTTTAACCTAAAGTACTACGTCGTTAAATTCCTTTTAAAGAGATCCATTCCTTTTATAAAAGTCACCCGATACCCGTAGTATAAAATAGAGTGACTCACATTTTTAGGTAAACCAAAACACTTCCCTTTTCAACCACATTCTTTTCCCTAAGGTTCCAGTTTGCCTAATTTCAATTACTCAAGTCTCTTTATTTTAGAAAAGTTTCATAGTTCAATGTCTTAATCTCTTTTAAAACAATTGAGTAACATATGCCATAGGTGTGAGCAGTTTATTCTTGTTTATAAACAATCTTATTAAGCAGCCATGATCTAGGAAATGAAATATCATTTTGTCTCATCTTAGTTTCTATGCAGATGAAGGTTTCTACTGGTTTTAATAATACTTCATTATTCAATACATTTTCCTTTATTAACGCTGCAGTGGTTTGTCGATACTCATTCTGATTTCTGAAATCAGTAAAACATTTCTCCTTTTTAAAAACCAAGTACTCATTACTCACGAATGAGGTTTCACACAAAATTCATATTAATTCATTCAAGTCGAGTCTCTTATCTTTTAAGATCAAGTCTCTTAACTTCTAAAAATCAGTAAACCATTTCTCTTTACCATTCTTAAGACGTTATACCTAACTTCCCATAAAGCTAGTATAACTCTTATGTTTTCAAAACCAAGTATTACTCTTCTTTCAAAACGGTTTATTAATCTTTTGAAAAACTTCAAGATTCTTTATTATTCAGGCTTAAGTCAAAAGACATTGTCGTAACACTACATTCAGTTAACACACGTACGTCTACCGTACTATATATATATTCCTTTTAAAATATTTCAAGGTTCTTATTATTCAGGCTTAAGTCAAAAGACATTGTCGTACAACTATATTCAGTTAGCACACGTACGTCTACCATATTATATATACATATTATTCAGGCTTAAGTCAAAAGACATTGCCACACGTCGTCACCGTACTATATATATTCTTTTAAAATACTTCATGCTCAAGAGTATAGGAAGAATCACATACCGCGACGATTATCGACTATAAGCAAAACGCTCACGGCTATAACGGCTAGCCTTGTCCACCTTCTAAGTAGCACATGCTACTTGCGAGAACATTCAACCAATAAAGGTTATCGATCTCAGAATACAAATCTATGTAAATACGATTTAAATCTTCTACTCTAATGTTCTTACGATGTGATTTGATTCAAGTCTATTACGTAATATCCTTCTATTACAGTTCAATTCTCTTATGAATCTTATATTCATTTATATACTACTACGATATGTAATTCCCAATTACAATAGAAGGGATGTAGTATTTACCTCGATGAGCCCAAAAATTATCCAAGGTTAATGTCGATCCGAGCAACGTTTAGCTCTACTCCGTGCGCTCCATTCGCTCCAAGAAACCCTAGAAGTTCTACACTTCTACTTAGTACTCCAACCAATTATGGAGATTTTCCTTGGGTTTCGTTTAGTGGCTAAAGGAAGTATAATAGTATTTTCCGGGCTCTACGTATAGAGGTAAATTTGGAAAGTACTACAAGGTATATGGGCTAAAGTATTTGGGCATTATAACAATACTTGGAGAGTAATTCTATACCACAAAAAGGGGGTATTTATACGAGACAACTAGGCAAGGGGGTACCTCTGCCAAGCCTCACTCGAGGGGAGGCTCTCGGCAAGGCTTCTCAAAGAGGGGTTTGGGCGAACTCAACTCACAAAGGAGGGATTTCAAGACTTGGAAAATGATTTTAGGATGAAGAAGTTCATCAACTTAGAGGGGTATTTATAGGTCAAGGAATGGCCAACCAATGGCCAAGATCCATCCAAGTGTTAGGCAAGTGTAAGGCTGGGATTAAGCCATGTGCACCTTATCCATCTACCACACCAACTTGCACAAATATCCTACCTAACCAATGCCACCTTTTTCGTCCATTTGCCGCCCCACTTCCTTCCAATGTGAGGGTGACACATGTCACCCTCCCGTTGGTCCAAAATGTTTCGTCTCTCGGAAAAATCCGCAAAAATTAAAAATGACATAGCCGTATTTTTCCCTTCGCAAGTTTAGTAAAACGTTTCGTCGAAAAACGATTCTTTTCGGCACTTGTGCCCAAATTTTCGAACCTTGCCAAACCTTAAGGCTTAAATTTTTATACGTACGCCCTCACGTACATACTCAGGAAATACGGGGTATAACAGTATCGCCGAGGGGTAGGTTTATTTCCTACCTTAAGGCTAGAAAGATGGTGCAGAAGGGGTACATCTACCATCTCGTTCGGGTGTTTGATCGAGGTGCGGTGCGATTTTCATCGATTCAGTAGTCGAGAGTTCCCGGGCGTGTTTCAGCACGACCTCCGGGTATCCCTCCTGAGAGGGAGATAGAGTTTTGTATCGATGTGCTTCCAGACTCTCGGCCTATTTCCATTCCGCCATACATAATGGCACCTGCCGAGTTGAGAGAGTTGAAGGACCGGTGAGAGATTTCTTTGGAGAAGGGCTTCATCGGGCCTAGTGTTTCTCCACAGGAGCGCCGGTATTGTTCGTGAAGAAGAAGGATGGGACGCTGCGCATGTGTGTTGATTACAGACAACTGAACAAGGTGACTATTAAGAACAGATACCCCCTTCCTAGGATTGATGATTTGTTCGACCAGCTGCAGGGTGCGAGATATTTCTCCAAGATTGATCTGCGATCGGGCTATCATCAGTGCGTGTCGAGAGGCGGATGTCCACAGGGTGCATTCGGACTCGATGCGGGCATTATGAGTTCGAGTCATGTCTTTCGGGTTGACCAATGCTCGCGGTATTCATGGATTTGATGAACGAGTGTTCAAGCCATTTTGGACACGTTTGTGATAGTGTTCATTGATGATATCTTGGTTTATTCTCGCTCGAGCGGGAGCATGCGGAGCATTTGAGGCTGTCTTGTGATTCTCGAGACCAGCGATTATCGCCAAGTTTTGAAATGTGAGTTTTGGTTGACTTGATGGCTTTTCTTGGGCATATAGTCGGCGCGATGGTATTCAGTGGATACGCCAAGATCGAGCGATCGAATTGGCCTGACCTACTACTCACAGAGGTTCGCAGATTTTGGGCCTTGCGAGTTATTATCGGCGGTTCGTAGAAGTTTGCTTCTATCTGCACCATTGACTAGGCTGACTCGAAGGCAACTAAGTTTGATGGACTGATGCGTGTGGCGGGGTTTCCGATTCTTGAAGGAGATCGGCAGCGCCCGTTCTTACTCTTCCGGAGGGTCGACGGCTATGTCGTGTATTGTGATGCGTCAGGCATCGGGTTGGGATGTGTGTTGATGCAGCAGGTCAAGGTTATAGCGTACGCATCCCGACATCTTAAGAAGCATGAGAGGAACTACTCCACCCATGATTTGGAGTTAGCAGCGGTGATTCACGCCTTGAAGATCTGGAGGCACTATTTGTATGGGGTTCATGTGGATATTTATACGCACCACAAGAGCCTCGATATATCTTCGGCTAGAGGAGCTGAACTTACGGCGAGACGGTGGTTAGAGTTGCTTAAGGATTATGATGTCGATATCTGTACCACGGGAAGGCCAATGTTGTGGCGGATGCCCTTAGTCGTAGGTCGATGGGTAGCCTATCGGATGTGCGGCCAGGAGAGGAGGGCATGGTTCGCGATTTGCATCGATTAGCGAGCCTTGGTGTCCGTTGATTGATTACGATAGCGGTGGGGTTCGAGTTCGAGAGGTTGTCGAGTCTTCCATCGTCGAGGAGGTGAAGAAGGCAACAATTTGAGGATCCCGGTTTGTGGCAGTGCGTGATCTGACTCTTACGTGAGGAAGCGGTCCTTTTGAGTAGCACGATGGGGTGCTAAGGTTCGAGGCGGTTGTGTGTTCGAATATTGCGAGGACTTTGGCGCAGTTCTGGGAAGCACAACGGCGCCGCGTTACTCTATCCATCCGGTCGACCAAGATGTACCACGACCTCGGATATGTGTATTGGTGGGATGGCTTGAAGAGGGCGTTGCGAGTTTGTGGCTCGATGCGTGTTGTCGCGGTGAAGGTAGAGCACGCAGGCTGGTGGTTTATTGCGACGATAGAGATCGACCGGAAGTGGGAGGTGATCAACATGGACTTTATCACGGGATTACCTCGCACTCGGAGGAAGCATGATTCTATCCGGGTTATCGTCGACAGTGACGAAATCAGCCCACTTTCTTCCGTCAGGCGACTTTTTAGTGAGGATTATGCGGACTTTACATCAGAGATCGTCGGTGCATGGAGTCCCTATTTCTATCATATCGGCCGAGAGCCCGGTTCTGACTAACTTACGGAGGTCTTTCCGTAAGGGCCTAGGGACGCAGTGAGCACAGTCTGCATCTCATCCACGACAGACAGACGGTGGCGCACTATCCGCACTCTTGAGGATATCTGCGAGCTGTGTTATTGACTTCGAGGTATTGGGAGGATCATTTGCCTCTAGTTGAGTTTGCGTATAATAATAGCTACCACTCCAGTATTCAGATGGCGCCTTATGAGGCCTTGTATGAGAGGAAGTGCAGATCGACGATAGGTTGGTTTGATGTGGGCGAGGTGCAGTTAGTGGGGCCAGATTTGGTGCAGCAGGCAGTGTATAAGGTGAAGCTTATCCAAGAGCGGTTACTGACAGCTCAGAGTCGACAGAAGTCATATGCAGATCATCGTCGTCGGCATCTAGAGTTTGAGGTTGATGATTGGGTTTTCCTGAAGGTGTCACCCATGAAGGGTGTAATAAGGTTCGGGAAGAAGGGGAAACTCAGCCCAAGGTACATTGGGCCCTATCAGATTGTCCGCAGGGTAGGCAAGGTTACCTACGAGTTGGATCTGCCGTCCGATCTGGAGGCAGTGCATCCGGTTTTTCACGTTTCTATCTTTGAGAGATGTATCGGGGATCCATCTAGGGTACACCGATTGACGATGTCCAGTGGCCGAGGGTTATCGTATGAGGAGATTCCCATAGCGATAATCGATCGTCAGGTTAGGCGTCTGCGGACCAAGGACGTGTCTTCCGTCAAAGTCTTGTGGCGGAACGAGCTCAGGGAGGAGATGACATGGGAAGCTGAGGAGGACATGAGGCAGAAGTATCCTCACCTATTCCCCACACCTCCAGGTAACTCACTTTCCTACTTGTAAATTTTCATTGTCATATATGCCTAAGTGTTTTTGTGGCCATGTGAGGAATTTGCAAAGCTGTTTAAGTTATGAGGAACTTTATCATTATCTGTCTTGGGAAGGAACATTCGGGACGCATGTTTCTAAGGAGGGGAGAATGTTATACCCCGTATTTCCAGAGTATGTATGTAAGAGGCGTCGTCTGAAAGTTTGAGCCTTAAAGTTAGGCATAGGACGAAATTTGTGCACAACCCACTAAAAGAATCGTTTCCGGCGAAACGTTTTACAAAACTTGCGTAGGAAAATTACGGCTATGTCATTTATATTTTTGCGGATTTTTAGAGACAAAATATTTTGGACCAACGGGAGGGTGACACTTGTCACCTCATTTGGAGCAACAACTTGGGCAAGTTGGACGATTTTTGTGGCCTTGCATTAGTCAAGGTTAGGTAGGATATTTTTGTGTAGTAGATGGATAAGGACACTTGGGTGAATCCCCACCCTCCACTTGCCATCATCTTGGCCATTGGTTGGCCTATAAATACCCCCCCTAACTTGAAGGTTTTCTTCATCCACAAATCATTTCTCCAAGTCTTGAAAATCCTTCCCCTCTCTTGTAGTGTTTCGTCAACACTCCCCCTCTCCCTTGTGAAGGCCCTTGGCCGAAACATCTTCCCCCTCTAGCCTAGTAGCTCTGGCGAAACCCCCCAGGTGAAAGTTGTCTTCCAAGTCTTGTTACTATTCCAAATACCCTAGCCCAAATCACTTATAGTATTAAGTAGAAGTTGTTTAGAAACTTCTAAGGGCTTCTTGGAGCTATCAGAGCGTGCAACTTAGGAGCTAAACCTTGTTCAGATCGACATCTAACTTGGATAATTTTGGGCTTATCGAGGTAAATACTCTTGTCCTTCTATTGTAATTAGATATTACATATAAGAATAGTTAAGACTTGAGTATAAGATACTTAAAAGGATATTAAAGAATATAATTGAAGCGTAATTACATCAAGGATATTACTGAAGAGAATTGAATGAAATCACGATGAAGCGGGTATATGAAGAAGAATTAAAGCGTACTTACATGGGAATTTGTATTTCTGATGAACTTGGGTAGCTTGACGGGTAGGGAAGTGCTGCCCAATTTTCCAGAATAGAGAACCCTCTGCTTAGAACTTTATACAATATAGTCTAAACGTTGATAGGCGTGTTGGTATTATAGTCGCTACTCTGCGCGACATATTCGACTTGGCGGTGGTTTTCGCCGGAAGGTATGTGATTCTTCCTATCCTCTTGAGCATGATATTTTAAAGTATATATATAGTACGGTGAGCGTCGTGTGTTAGCGAACATGGTTTTACTTGACTTGAGTCTAAATAATAAAAACACGGAAGTATTTCAAAAGAATTATAATCATTTTTGAAAGAAGAGTAATACTTGATTTTTAAACAGAAAGCTTAAGAGTTATACTAGCTTTATGGGAAGTTAGGTATAACGACTTAAGGAAGATAAAAGGAACGGTTTTACTTATTTGTTTATGAAAATCCTGTATTGATTTCTGCAAAGTGTAGTAAGATGGTTTGATAAGTAACATGTTAGGATGCTACGTGTTAGTGTCTTGTGATATTGTTATTCTTGTTGTGCTTACGTTGTTAAGCGGTAAGTCCATTGTACTGTTATTATATCACCTACCCCCTTGACTTGTTATACCGAGGGCTTGCCACCCTTGATGCGGGTCTATACGGCCTATGCGATGCGTGTGACTATCGCGAGTCGCGGAGTTCGAGATTGATCATTCCGGTGTTTTAGCGTCACGCGGATGCCCTATGCGGCAATGTGACTATGCGGTCTATGAGACTATGCGGTGCGGAGTCGAGGAGAATGCAGGGGTTAGCTACCGTCACGAGGTTCCACTATAAGGCCAAACGTCTATTAACTTCTAACCGCATGGTTCCATATTCTCTGAGAAAATTGGCGGCCTCCCCATGGCCGCGTCAATCTCTCCTCTATCGAGGCTACCAAGCCAACCCGGGGGTTATAAGTCTAACCGGACGTATACAATTCTACTACATAGAATACCACACAAGTCTACTGTAATACAGTCCTATGTAATTACAGTTCAGTTCTCTTCTTTAAATTCAGGCTTAAGTCAAAAGACATTGCCGCAAAGCTATGTTCAGATCTATATATAGTATACTTCTACTATATAATCCTACAACATGTAATTTCCAATTACAACAAGGGGACAAGAATATTTACCTCGATAAGCCCAAAATTATCCGAGATAAAAGTCGATCCTGAGCAAGGTTTAGCTCCTACTCCGTGCGCTCCAATCCGCTCCAAACAACCCTTACAAGTTCTAACCAACTTCTACTTAAATACTTTAACCAACTATGATGATTTCCTCAGGGTTTCGGTTTGAGACTAAAAGGACAAAAGGTAGTATTTCCGGGCTCTACGTATAGAGGTAACTTTTGGAATACTACAAGGTACAAGGGCTAGAGTATTTGGGCATAATAACAATACTTGGTGAGTATTTCTAACAAGAGGGGGGGTATTATACGAAAACAACTAGGCAAGGGGGGGGGGGTACCCCTCGGCTTAGCACTACAAGGAGGGGATACCTGCGGCCTGAGCCTCTCAAAGGGGAGGGAGAGGCTAGGACGAGAACAACACAAAGGGGAGAGTTTTCAAGACTTAGACAAAGTAAGGAGTGGATGAATAAGTTCATCACTAAGGGGGGTATTTATAGGGACACCAACGGACAAGATCAAGCCATGTGGGGGGCAAGTGGATGGCCAAGATTGGCACAAGTGCACCCTAACCTACTCCTTAAATCCCTCACAAAACAAAGACCCATGAAAAGGGCCTCAAAACCCTCCTAGCCGTGGCCTCTTTACCGTCGATGAGGTGACAAGTGTCACCCTCCCGTTGGTCCAAAAATGTTCCGTCGCTCGGAAAAATCACAAAAAAATAAAAATGACATAGCCGTAATTTTCCATCCGCAAGTTACGTAAAGCGTTTCGTCGAAAAACGACTCTGTCGGGTGTTGTACACAAATTTAGAACCAATGACAAACTTTAAGTCTCAAATTGTAAATGCGTGCGTCCTTACGTATATACTCAAAATACGGTATAACATTCTCCTCCTTAGAAACATTCGTCCCGAATGTTCCTTCTCAAGACGGATATCGATGAAGTTCTTCTAACAAGTTGCCAACGCCACAGCTTGGCCACGAAATAACACACGTTCTCTTCCTTCCTTACTCGTCGTGCCCCCCTCGAACACTTGAACTCTCCCAGTATACGTACCATACTTCAGTCATCGCTTCAGTTTCCAAAACTGTGGAGTCACTACCTCCAAACTTGGTCATCTTACTAGCTTCACTTTCCGCCAAGGCCATTCCCGGCCTTCACGAACCGATTTTGGTCGAACGCATCCACGAACTCATACGATGGTTAACTAAACTCGGGCCTAGCATCCTTGTGACCCTACCACCTGGCGGGACCACCTCGAACTGACCCGCACACCGGGCTGCGGGTTGACCCGCTAATGGTCCTCAACCCGACCCCAAAACCGCGCCACACTCTTGTTCCCCGATCCGGAACAATCTTACATATTCAAGTCATGAAAGCTACCACTTCCATTTTACCCAACCCAAGGAATTCCCCACAATAACTCCATGTATACTACGCACTCTGATAAAGGTCAAACATAAAATAAATCTTTTACACAAGGCGACCTTACCTCTAAGGTCTCAATCGTGAAATAGTCTAAGGTCCACACTTACCATGCCCCGTGCTTACCCTTCTACACTAACCAGGTTTCTAAATCACATTTTAGCAAAAAGCTATCCGAACATAACACTAAACACATCAGCATACAAAACTCTAGAGGGTTAAGGATATACCTGTCTCTACCGCTTCTAATCACGATCACGCCTGCGGGCGCTAGTGAAGGTGATGAACCGACGGCGATCACGAAGGCGAGTTGTAACATCCGTGCTACCATTGGTCGGACGGTTCCTGCAAAATGGCCTGCGCCGCAAAATAACAAGCTCCTTGCGCACGACACTTTCCCGAAATGCGGTCTACCACATCGACCACACCGAGGTAGGGGTATTGCGTCTGCCAACACCCTGCCTGCGGAAACTCAACCGCTTGGAGCCACGACGCTCCGAATACTCTGGATGCCACGAAGGTTGTGGGCGACCACTCTGCCTGGCGGAGGTACAAAACTAGTCTGCTTCGAGGCGGTCCGCCTCGAAAGTCACCAAGGACCACTGTTGCTCTGGCCGCACCTGCGATCTTGGTCATTCCGTCGACCTCTCCGCTCTTCACCCCAGTGCATAAGCTGCATGCGGGCAATGTCCATGCCGGTGAAGAGCTACACGAGCAAGCCTCGCCAAGTAGTCATCTAACCCGGTGCGTAGCGGTGTACTCATCCTCCATATCGGCTACTACGGCGGGGCATCTGAGCCAATGAGTCGAACTCCACATTGTACTCCCGGCTATGCGCGGATTACGCCTCAACATCAAAAATCGTCGGTCGAGCCATCCTCATACGTGGAGGCAAGAAATGAGCAAGAAATGCCCAGAGAACTTCGTTCCAAGCGGTGGAAGTGCATTCTCTCCCGGGACGGCTCGCGAATCAAACGATCATTGCGGTATCACGCGGCCGATCGCGAACCTAAGACCACCGACTCGGTCTCGAAGCCTTGATCACTCTCATGATCCAGAATGGCGTCGGATGAACTCCTGCGGATCATCCTCGTGCCTCGACGTAGAACTGCGGCGGGCTACGTCTCGAGAAAGTCATGTAGCCTCAAACTATCCGATCTAGGGTGAACCGCTGGTGCTTCTTTGGGCTGGGCTGCTGCGTCCGGCCTATCCTGTATCGGCCACGACCACGGCGGCCAGCGAATCCCATCTCGCTTGTAACCCGTCTCATCTGCTCCGGGTTGTGGGTGGAGGCTCAGTCTTGTGGTCTCAGCGGCTGCTGCGGCTCTAAACTTCTGTTGAAAGTGGCGGCGTCGCAAAACTCGCCGTCGAAGCACAATCTCAGTCTTGGCCGGTGCGCCCCGTACTCCTCTGTATCTCACTAGCGACTCCTCATTTGCCTTGCCGCTCGGGCTCTGGTTGCCTTGCGGGGCATAATCGGTAAAAAGCGAGATACGTCGGAGGGTCCAACTTACAACCTGACTCTAAGGCACGATCTCGTAATGAGAAGAATGAAACCAATCCTAAATGTCCTGCGACCTCACGATTATAGATGTGGTGCACAACACATCGATAATCAAGACTCTACTAGACACGATGCGTAGACACTTTCCGAGGATTAAGCGCTCGATACCACTTTTGTCACGACCGATCCGGGCCCATGGTAGTGCCTTACCGGGCACCTGGTGATACAACATCGAGAGAAAACGTGGAAAATAAAACTTAAACAAGAAACAAGATATATGATCATAAAGCGAGTCAACAAGCGGTTATCTTCCAATAAAATATATATAAACAACTCTTTCAAAACGAACATTTTAATCCTTTTACAAACCACACTTGTGATTACTACAGGACCTCTAGAGTTTTTATACAACATGATGGGGACGAGGCCCGCCATACCACAGATGTACAGAACCTACAACTCGAGGGTAACATACCAAAAGATAAGCCTCGGAGAAGCGGAGCTTCCCAATGACCGTGATCCTAAGAGCGAGGATCAACTACCGATGTACTCACCTGCGGTATGAGCGCGGCCGAAGGAGGTCGATCTGGCAGTACCAAGTATGTGAAACTGAAAATACTGCAGTTAAATCATAACAGTATACATAAAGCGGGAGACATGTATGATAACAAAAATACGATGCAACATAAAAGCGGTCAAGTCGTGGACTCGCGCCGCCAGCGTTATCACTCAATATAACTATGGGTCTCACGCCCACAACATCAATCATGTTCGCATCGCGCGTGCCGGAGTGCATCGGTGTAGACATGTCCATGATGCAACAATAATAACAATGCCGCATGGCCCACGCCCGGAATTACGCGCCGGTGTAGACATGTCCATGTAACATCAACAACAATATCTTTGGGTGATCAACCCGCGCGTAGCCACATGCCCCGAGTCTGCATCGGTGTAGACATGTCTATGTAACCACAATAACAATATATCGGGTAATCAACCCTGCCGCATGGCCACATGCCCCCGGAATTCTGCATCGGTGTAGACATGTCCATGCAACCACAATAACAATATATCGGACAACCAGGCTATCACAAACAAGCTCAAGCAAATTACCATACTTCTAGACTTTTATAAAAAGATCCACTCTTTCTCAAGAAGTCACCTGATATCAACACTTGCACAACAAAGGCTATCACAACAAGCATAGGCGAGTTACACAACAACAAGCATAGGCAAGTTATACAACAACAAGCATAGGCAAGTTATGCACAACTCAAGGTACTTCCATTTTTTTTATCAAAGTCCGGGTTTTAACCCTAAAGTACTACGTACGTTAAATTCCTTTTAAAGAGATCCATACCTTTTATAAAGGTCACCCGATACCCGTAGTATAAAAATAGAGTGACTCACATTTTTAGGTAAACCAAAACACTTTCCTTTTCAACAACATTCTTTCCCCTAAAGTTCCGGTTGCCTAATTTCAATTACTCAGTCTCTTTATTTTAGAAAAGTTTCATAGTTCATAGTCTTAATCATTTAAGAATATAATTCTCTTTTAAACAATCAGAAACATATGTCTTATCGTGAGCCGTTTATTCTTGTTTACAACAATCTTATTACTGACCATGATCTAGGAAATGTAATACAATTTTGTCTTATCTTAGCTTCATGCGGATGGAGGTTTCTATTGGTTTTAATAACAATTAGTTATTTGCCAATACACTTTCCTTTATTAAGCTGCTGTGGTTTGCTCGACACTTATTCTCATTTCCAAATCAAGAAACATTATTCTTTTTAAAACCAAGTACTCATTACTCGCGAATGAGGTTTCACAACACTTTTAACAAAATGTTAATAACCAAGTAAAACAAGTTAAGTCTCTTATCTTTCAAGATCAAGTCTCTTAACTCCTGATCAATAAACCAATCTTTTACCTACATAGAGTCGTTATAACTAACTTCCCATAAAGCTATTATAAAACCCTATGGTTTAAACCCACCAACACATTTAGCACATTTACGTCTACCGTAATACATAGTTTACAAAGCATCATGCTAGAAAGGATAGGAAGAGGTTCACATACCTCGCGACGATTATCGACAATAAGCAAAAGCGCTCGCGATCAGTAACTTGGCTAGCCTTTTCCACTCTTCAAGTAGAATACGCTACTCGTAGTACTTCCACCTATAAGGCCACAAATGTCTATTAACTTCTAACGCATGGTTCCATATTCTCTGAGAAAATTCGGCACCACACATGACGCGTAAATCTCATCCTCCATCGAGGCGCTACCAAGCTTGACCAGGGGAGGGTTATACGTCTAACCGGACGTATACAATTCTACTACATAGAATACCACAAGTCTCTGTCTGATCCATGTAATTCTGATTCGATTCTCTTCTTTAAATTCAGGCTTAAGTCAAAAGACATTGCCGCAAAGCTATGTTCAGATCTATATATAGTATACTTCTACTATATAATCCTACAACATGTAATTTCCAATTACAACAAGGGGACAAGAATATTTACCTCGATAAGCCCAAAATTATCCGAGATAAAAGTCGATCCTGAGCAAGGTTTAGCTCTACTCAAGTGCGCTCAATCCGCTCCAAACAACCGACAAGTTCTAACCAACTTCTACTTAAATACTTCAACCAACTATGAAGATTTCCTCAGGGTTTCGGTTTGAGACTAAAAGGACAAAAGGTAGTATTTTCGGGCTCTACGTATAGAGGTAACTTTTGGAATACTACAAGGTACAAGGGCTAGAGTATTTGGGCATAATAACAATACTTGGAGAGTATTTCTAACAAGAGGGGGGTATTATACGAAAACAACTAGGCTAGGGGGGGGGTACCCCTCGGCTTAGCACTACAAGGGGATACCCTCGGCCACAAGGCCTCTCAAAGGGGAGGAGAGGCTGGGGCGAGAACAACACAAAGGGGAGAGTTTTCAAGACTTAGACAACGTGAGGAGTGGAGGACTAACTACAGCACTAAGGGGGGTATTTAGAGGGACACCACAGGACAAGATCAAGCCATGTGGGGGGCAAGTGGATGGCCAAGATTGGCACAAGTGCACCTAACCTACTCCTTAAATCCTCACAAAACAAAGACCCATGAAAAGGGCCTCAAAACCCTCTGGCCAGTGGCCTCTCTTTACCGTCAATGAGGGTGACAAGTGTCACCCTCCGTTGGTCCAAAAATGTTCGTCGCTCGGAAAAATCCGCAAAAATTAAAAATGACATAGCCGAATTTTCCCTTATGAGTTCTGTAAAATGTTTAGTCGAAAAATGACTCTGTCGGGTGTTGTGCACAAATTTCGAACCTATGCCAAACTTTAAGTCTCAAATTGTAAATGCGTGCGTCCTTACGTATATACTCTGAAAATACGGTATAACAACCCGATCATTCGCGGCCTAGATAAGACCGATTACATTATTTCTATTTTGCTCTTGTTTATGTTGTGGCACTATATGCGATTAGGCTGGTTGTATTTGCAAATGGTTTTAAATACTTTGATTTTACTTGATGCTTTACGATTTCACATACTTGGTACTGTTATCGACCTCCTTGAGTGCGTTCATGCCGCGGTAAGAGCGGCAGTGCTAGATCCGCATCCTTAGGATCTTTGCTTTGTTGTCAGGAGCTCCATCTTCTCCGGAGGCTCGACTTTTGGTATGGTTCTCCCTGATGTTGTAGATATATGTATATTCAGGGTATGGCGGTGCCCTGTCCGCCATAGTTGTTACATTCCTAAGTGCAGAGTCATGTTGTAAAGTTGGGATGTAACTATTCACTCTTTATATATATATGCGAAAGCGACTTTTCTCAGATAAAGCGTGTCTCAATTTACATTTGTTTCATGTCTTGTTTTTATATTCCGCTGATTACTCTGATGTATGTCTACTTGGGTGCCCCGGTAAGGCACCAGTCACGGGCCCCGGAACGGGTCGTGACACCTATATGTTAGCTTTGCCTTCCGACGTAGGAGGCAGTACGTCCGGTCTTTCATGTTGTTATGTTCGGAAAAGTATCGGAGATCCATCCAGAGTGTTCCCAGTTAATGATGACCAAGTTGGAGGTAGTAACCAGATTTTGGCGAAGCGATGTAAATGTGGTAAGTTATGAGAAAGAGTTCGAGTGTACGAGAAGGGTACGACGAGTAAGGGAATAAGCGAGCATGTGTTACGAGCATAGATGTGATCATTTCTTTTGTAAAGTGAAGGTGCGAAGGGAGTATATTTTAGACCTCGAGTGGGAACTTTTGTAGTGATGGAGGTGATTCCTCGTGGACTTGGATGTAAGTATTTGCGCGTGTTGTATTGTGGCCAGGTGTGGCATGATTGTTTTCGTAAGTATAGCAGTGAAGACTATACTGGCGCATGTTTGTTTTGAGACTTAGAAGGAACATTCGGGACGAATGTTTCTACGGAGGGGAGAATGTTATACCCCGTATTTCCAGAGTATGTACGTAAGGACGTACGTAGAAAAGTTTTAAGCCTTAAGATTAGGCAAGGACCGAAAATTTTGTGCATAACACACGAAAAGAATCGTTTTCCGACGAAACGTCTTCCAAACTTTGCGAAGGGAAAAATACGGCTATGTCATTTATTATTTTTGCGGATTTTTCCGAGAGATGAAATATTTTGGACCAACGAGAGGGCGACACTTGTCACCCTCAAGTTGGCGGATTTGTGGGCTTCATTTGGACGATTTCAAAGTCTTGGAGTAGGTAGGATATTTGTGATATTTTGTGTGGTAGTTGGATAAGGTACACATGGATAAATCCTTACCCTACACTTTTTTTTCAGGTAAATGCAAATATTATTACTAATAACGGAAATAAGGATGGCTACAATCAGTCATTGAGGGTTCTCAATCCTCAACGTTATGCAAACAAGAAATGGGGGAGGGGAGCAGTGATCACTCAAAGGTGCCATTACAAGAGGGGATAAGATCATAATAGATTTAAGTCCTTTTCGTTCTAGACAAGGACTTGTAAAGATTCCTGCCTAAGTTTCCTATGTTGAATTAAAACTCCTTGCACGTTTAGTACGTGCATTAGATTCATTTGTTGGGGAATTCAAGAGTAGTGCACTATTGGAAAAGGTTGCCATAAATGGCTCAAGCCTTTTGGCAATAAATGCTCCATTGGCCGAGATCAAATGAGAGTTCTTAGGCGATTTGGAAAGGAGTGACCCTTCAATTTCCACATAAGTTGATCTTCCAAGACTTGATTGAAGAGAAGTCCCTTCGAATTCCGTAGCCATCAACTTTCCAAGTCTCTTTTGACGAGGTGCCCCTATGTTTTCCGCAACATTTGAATTCGTTAGGATATGTGACTCTTCGGTTCTCACCCTTATCAATTTTCGAGGCCCCATTGAATGAGATGTTTCCTTGGTTCTTTCAGCCATTAAATGCCCCAAATTACCAAGTCTCGTTTGTAGGGTAGGTTGTTCGACTTCCACACGTTTTGAACTACCAAGAACCATGGGAAATGAACCAACATCGGGCTCTACAATCTTTAACCAAGGACTCTTAGGCTGCAGCCATGACCCACGACCACATGCGTGACCAATCGGCCCGTGACTACCCATCGACCCTCGCCCGACCCGCAACCATCCTCTAGATCCTCCATCAACCAAGCTCACCCATGCGACCCGTCATTCCCTCGAGAAGGGTGGGGTTTGAAACGCAACAATTGCATTCTCAATGTCGCCCAGGAAAAGAAGTCCCAATGGCTTCACCAACCTTTGATCGATGCCTCGTGGACATGAACAACGACCCATGACCACCGACCGACCCATCATCGACCACTGGATCAACCACGTGACCGCACCATCTCGACCTCCATGTTGTTATTGGAAAACAACTATAAGCCGCACCATTATCCTTCATAAGATTACCCTCTATACCGTGACCCATGGATTCCATCCACAACCCAAGACCACTATCACGACCTCTTGCAACCGGGACCCCCATACCCACCTTTGACGGGATCTCTATCAAGGTCGTAGACCATCCAAAGGTCAAAAGTTGTTTGAAGAGTAGACCGCCCGAATTCGTAGCCATCCTTTTAAGTTTCGATATCCCGTTGAATGAGATGTTTCCTTGGTTTTCTTAGCAATTAAATTCCCCAATTTACTAAGTCTCGTTTGAAGGAAGATTGTTCGACTTCCGCATCCATTGAATGCAACAAATTCCTAGACCTCTTTTGGATAAGAAACCCCTCGGCTTCCAAAACCTTAGCGTTTCAAGGCCAATTGGAAAAGAAACATTGTCGAACTCAACAACCAAATCTGGTGACCCATAGACTTCCCCAAGACCCATGCCCACCCACGACCGCAATAAACCCGTGACCAACCTCGAGACCCGTTGTCACCTTGGCATCCAAAGTGGCCGCGGAAAAGCCTCTTTGTACTCAAGCCAATGGTCGAAGACGAGGTTCAAACCACAAGTTCGAATATCAACACCACCCTCCGCCACCCGGATCTACCCTCCATACCCACTTTCGACCGGGATCCCTATCAAGATCCGCAAACTCCCGAGTCGAGTGTCTACCGAATGCCGACGTCGAGGTGCTCTGGGAAGGTTGGGAGAATCAAAGAGTGAATCCTCAACCCAAGACCTCCATCATGACCCTCTTGCGCAAGATCACCCTCGTCATCCTGCTAACAACCTGCATCACCCGCCTATCCGAAAACTCCACAATATTCCGAAACAAGCGGCCACCGCGGCTGCCCCGAAATGCAAACTTCAAATTCATATCTTGAATCTTGTAATCTTGAACAATCAACATAATCTCTTTCATTCTTTTTTGAAATCTTTGTATTCTTTCTCATGGCTAGAAGGAAGATAATGCAAGTCTTGAATAATCTTTAATCAAGTTGAAGTATCTTCGTAACAATCTATGGACAAGTTGATAAACTCGAACAATCTTTCCACAATTTTTGAAAAATCTTCAAATAAGGTGTAAAATTTCCGTAATAAACTCAATAAATTCGTATCAAATTCAAGTAAGATGAAATCAGATTTAAGGAGTATGAAATCGAAGATGAAATCATAAGAATGAGGCGGATTGCGAAGAGCGACTAGGGAGAAATGTTGAGAGCATTTTCGCCTAGTGAGAGAAACTTCTCTCTAACTCTTTAAAGGACAAGTACGCGTCTGCCATGTCCCTTCCAGATATCAGATTGCAGACATCTTTACAAAGGGTTTTCCCTCGGTCATTTTTGAAAATTTTAGAGACAGTCTCTGCGTACGAAGACCGCCCGCTTTGACTGCGGGTGTCTGTTAAAGTGTATATGGGACCCTTTGGGTTTCTTTTGTATATTTGGTAAATATTAGACTTAAGTTTGTACCTTAATTAGTAGTGTTGTCTTGATCTTGGCCCTTGTTTGTCCTATAAATACACCCCCCCCCCTTGGTTGAAGACTTCTTCATCCACAAAATGTTTTCTAAGTCTTGAAGTCCTCCCCCCCCTTCTTGTGTAGTTCTCGTCCAAGTCTTCCCCCTCCCCCTTTGTGAGGCCTTTTGGCCGAGAGGTACCCCCCTCCTAGTGGTGTTGTTCTCGTGAAAATACACCCCCCTCTTGGTAGAAAATACTCTCCAAGTATTGTTACTATTCCAAAGATACCTCTATACGTAGAGCCCGGAAATACTACCTTATGTCCTTTTTGTCTCAAAATGAAACCCTAAGGAAAAATCTTCATAGTCGGTTGAAGTATTAAGAAGAAGTTGCGTAGAACTTCTAAGGGTTGTTTGGAGCGGGTTGGGCGCCAGTAGGAGCTAAACGTTGCTCGGGATCGACATTAAAACTTAGATAATTTTGGGCTTCTGAGGTAAATACTCTTGTCCTTCTATTGTAATTGGAAATTACATCCTGTAGTAGTATAGAACTGAGTATAAGATATATAGAAGGATGGTATAAGAAGAGAATTGAATTGAAATCACATCGAAGAATATTAAAGAATAGAATTGAACTGTAATCACGATAGAAGGGTATAAAGAAGAAGATTTGAACTGTACTTACATAGACTGTACTTACAGTGAACTTGTGTAGTATAACGGGTAGGAAATGCTGCCCGATTTTCCGTAGAATAGAGAACCCTGCGCTTAGAATATTCTACGAGTCGTCAGACGTTGATAGACGTATATGGCCTTTATAGGTTGAATGTTCTGCGAGTAGCGTGTTCTACTTGGAAGATGGACAAGGCTAGCGGGTTATGGCGGTGGAGCATTTTGCTATTAGTCGATAATCGTCGCGAGGTATGTGATTCTTCCTATCCTCTTGAGCATGATATTTTAAAAGAATATATATAGTACAAGATGACGTGCGTGTGTTAACCGAACGTGGTTTTTCTTTGCGATGTCTTGACTTGAGTCTAATAATAAAGAATCTTGAAGTATTTCAAAAGAATTAAGAACCGTTTTGAAAGAAGAGTAATACTTGGTTTTAAAAGCTTAAGAGTTATACTAGCCTTATGGGAAGTTAGGTATAACGACTTAAGAGAGATAAAAGGCAGTTTACTTAATTGTTTATAAATGCCTTGTATTGATTTGGAAATGAGAATAAGTATCGAACAAACCATTTGCGGCGCTAATAAGGAAATGTATCGACTAATTAAGTATTATTAAAACCAGTAGAAACCTCCATCCGCATAGAAGCTAAGATGAGACAAAATGATATTACATTTCCTAGATCATGGCTGCTTTAACAAGATTGTTATAAACAAGAATAACCTACTCACACATAAGGCATATGTTTCTCAAATTGTTTTAAAAGGAGAATTATATTATTAAGTGATTAAAACTATGAACTACGAAACCTTTCGAAAATGAGAAGCTTGAGCATTTGAAATTAGGCAAACTTGAACGTTTGGAAAATAATGTTGTTACTTAGGGAAGTGTTTTGGTTTACTTAAAAAGATAGTCACTCTATTTTCTGTGAATTTGTGAAAGAAACTGATCTTTTAAAGAGTTAATGTATGAAGTACTTTGGGGATAAAAACCCGAACTTGTTAACATAAAGTAGAAAAGTACCTTGTGTGAATAACTTGATTGTGTTGGTTTGTGATAGCCTTGTAATACTTTCTTGTTGATTTGGTAAGTAAACATGTTAGGATGCTACGTGTGTTAGTATCTTGTGATGTTGTGTAAGGGGGTTATTCTTGTTGTGCTTACGTTGTTAAACGTTAAGCCCGTTGTACTGTTATTATATCACATACCCCCTTGACTTGTTATACCGAGGGCTTGCCACTCTTGATGCGGGTCTATACGGCCTATGCGGTCTGTGTGACTATGCGAGCAGCGGTATGCTCGAGATTGATCATTAGGTGTATTATCCGTCACGAGTGCACTTATGCGATGCGTGTGACTATGCGGTCTATGTGACTATGCGGTGTGGGAGTCGAGGAAGGTACCGCGGGCTAGCTACCCCGTCGAGGAATACCTCATGCGGGCCTATGTGTGGCTTTATGCGGGCGGCGGTATGCTCGAGATTAGACGCACATTGATACCGAGGCGAGTGGCGGCTTCGATCATGTGGTGCGGTCTAGAAAGACCTCGTGATACGATTTATGGCATTGTTGATGCGTGGGTCTTAGTATTCGGCTATGCGCCGTACTTACCCGTCGGTTTTATTATGACACATGTGGGACCTGGTGTTCATGTATTCCTTGGTGCTTGTTATATCATGGACTGCCGGCAGTGAGGAAGGAATTCCACGGGCATGATTGATATTGTGGGCATGAGACCCATGGTTATATTTGAGTGATGACTTTAAGGGCGTGAGTCCCTGACTTGACATGACTGCTTACATATTGTGTATCGTAAATTGTTTATCATATATGTCTTTTGTTTTATATAGACTATTATGATTTCATTTCTGATATTTTGATTTCACATACTTGGTACTGTTGTCTTGACCTCGCCCGGCTGCGTTAAATGCGGTAGAGGTACACCAGTCGTCGATCCTCGCTCATAGGATCACAGTTCAGCGTTTTGGGAAGCTCCGTTTCTCCGGAGGCTTATCTTTGGTATAGTCCCTGATGTTGTAGGTATTAATGTTCATTCAGGGTATGGCGGGGCCCTGTCCCGCCATAGTTGTTTTACTTCCTTAGAGGTCTGTAGTCCCGTTGTAAAGTTGGGATGTAACTGTTCACTTTGGGTTTATATATATATGCCGAAAGGCAACTTTTCCTCAGATAAACTGTGTCTCTTTTACATTGTTTCATGTTGTGTTTTTATATTCCGCTGATTACTCTGATGTATGTCTACTTGGGTGCCCGGGTAAGGCACCAGTCACGGGCCCGGGTTCGGGTCGTGACATTTATTCTATGTAAAGGTTATGTCTAAGTTATCCTATGTTCTTACCAATTCTTATGGGGGATGTTGGTAAGAGTCGTTATGAGGTATTTGGAGCCAAGTTGACTTGGCTAATTTACGGCACGAATGAGAATAAGTATCGAACAAGTCATTACAGCGTTAATAAAGGAAAATGTAATGACAATTGATTATATTAAAATGAGTAGAATTCTCCATCTGCATAGAAGCTAAGATAAGACAAAATTGTATTACATTTTCTAGATCATGGCTGCTTTAATAAGATCGTTATAAACAAGTATAACCTACTCACACACATAAGGCATATGTACTTAACTTAAAGAATTTACGTTATGAAGTGTCAAGACTATGAACTATGAATTCTTAAAAGGTTAAGAGACTTTATTTTTCAAGTTATGAGACTTGATTCTTAAAGGAAGAAATGACTTGATTTTAAAAGTATAGAATACTTGATTTGGAAAGTATTGACTTCTTGACATTCGAAAGATAAGAAGACTTGATTTCTAAAGTAAGAAACTTGATTTCTAAAAGATAATAGACTTGAAGTATTTTGAAAGTATACGATACTTGGTTTTCGAAAGTATAAGTCTATTGGTTATAAAAAGAATGTGTTTGCCTAAAGTATAAAGTTAGTTTAACGACTTTATGGGAAGTTGGTTATAATAGCTTTATGGAAAGTTAAAAGAGTGGTTTACTCTAAGTAATGTAAGTAATGATAAATGACTTGAAATAATGAAGGGCAAATTGGGTTAAAGGTACCAATTTCTTAAGGTTTTAAGGAAAGAAGTCACTTGATTTAGAAGCCTATAAATGTATTTCTAAAAAGGTATTGTGACTTGTCTTGAAAAGTAGATATGACTTGATACTACGGTTATTAGAATCTTGGAGGTTTTTTATGAAAAAGAGTCATTTTTAAAAGAATAGAAGTACGTAGTACTTTGGGATTAATTTCCGGATTTTATAATGACATGTTAGTACCTTAAGTAAACTAAAATGGGGGTGTTTATAAATAAGGTTAATAAGAAGTTAGGGGATTTCTTAACTTGCTTATGTTATGTATGATACGCCGGTAGTGCTTATGTTATGTATGATAAGCCGGTAGTGCTTATGTTATGTATAATAAGCCGGTAGCGCTTATGTTATGTATGATAAGCCGGTGGTGCTTATGTTATGTATGATAGCCTTTGGGGCTAGTGTTATGAGTATAAATGCGGGGTAAACCCCCAAGACGTTATATACCTCCTGAGTATAAATGCGGGGTAAACCCCCAAGACGTTATACATTCTGAGTATGATTGCGGGGTAAACCCCCAAGACATTATACCTCTCCATGGATTTGCTACCCATGATGCGAGCATGACGTATTTTCTCATTGCGGGCCCGTAGGGCCTAAGCGGGTGAAATAGTCCTGTGCGGGTGAAATAGTCCTATGCGAGGAATACCTCATGCGGGTCCACACGACCTATGCGGGCGGATACAGTCTATGCGAGGAATACCTCATGCGGGTCCATACGGCCCTTGCGGGTGAAATAGTCCCCAGAGTAGGATTGCTAAATGATAGTATGGGCAGGTGACCCTAAGTTGATCATAAGCTTTCTATTTTTTTTATGCAGTATACCTTTATGGGCAGACTTATGTAAATTTATCGCGTCCCAGATTGGGCCGGGCAGTATAGGCGTCCCTCCATAAAAAGGGTCGGATTTATGTTATGAAAGGTAAGTAAGTTATATGGTAATGAACTTGATGTTTTTTCCTAAGTATGTACGTAAGCATTTGACTATAACTCTTATTGTAAAATGGGAAAAGATAATAAGGTACGATTAAGTTCACGAGATGGTAATGACACGGTAGGATATGGTATTTACCCTTTTTATACTTGCCCCTGTCATTCTTTTGTACAGTTATGATTTGTTTACTGTACCTTATTTTTCCGTTCCATATTCGGTACCTATCGTACTGACCCCCTTTGGGGGCCTGCGTTCATGTCCGCAGGTTTAGGTACACAGTTGTGGATCCGCGAGCTTAGGATCCTGGTTCAGCTTTTTTTTATGGCTCCAATGTTCCAGAGCTTGTCATGGTTATGTATATGCAGGGGTACGACGGGGCCTTGTCCCGTCATAGTATTTGTCAAAAATCTTAGAGGTATGTAGTTACATATTGTGGGTCAGTTTGTAAAGGAAAGGAGGCAACTGCTTTTGGTTTTACATATTTAAATGTATCCCGGAATGGAATGGGGTCAGTTGGAGGTAGTCTCGCTATGTGATAGGGTCACGAGGGGGTAAGGCTCAAGTGTAGTTAGTCGTTTTACGAGTTTGTGGACGCGTTCCACCGGAACCAGGTTGTGAGAGCCGTAAATGGCCTTATATTGTTCGATTTAGTAAACTCCAAATATTGGAGGCCAGAATCGGTATGGAAGTTATGTATGTATGCTAGTATGAGTTGGAGGTACGGAAAGAGTATGACCAGTAAGAAAGATAGCAACCAAGTGTAAAGAAATAGAGCCTGAATCCATAAGAACCTTTCGAGGTAACTACACCCGTGAGTGTTTGGGGTGGTAGTTGAGCGGGTATTTTGAGGTTTTCCCAGTGATGATACAGTCGTCATACCCTAGCAGACCTACTAAAGATGATTACGACAGACTTTGAGGTCATTATGAGTATGGACTAGTCGGCTTCGTGGGTGCCAAGGTTGACGGTAGAGAGAGGTTGGTCCGATTTCGGTTTCCCGGTGAGCCAGTTATCGATAGGAAAGGAAAGGAAGTGCAAGTAATATGTAAGTTATTCCTTCATTCCTAGACATGAAATTGTGGAGTCTTTGTGACTTATTTTCTTGAAATGATTGATTTGAATTTGAACGTTAAGAGGCGGAGACAAGAATGTAGGTTTATTGAGGGATTTTATGTTAAGTGCTCTCGGAGATACTTGGAGTTCAGGTTGACGTTTTAGTATAAGTATGGTTATGTGGCCATGGGTGGCATATGTTGTATGAAGGGTGTAGTAAAAGGAGACTATGTCGCTATCTAATTAGATTGAACTCCTAAAGAACATTCGGGGACGAATGTTTCTAAGGGGGGAAGAATGTTACACCCCGTAAGTCCATGACATGTTTAAGAGAATGTACGTGTCACGACCCGAACTTGGGCGTGGTCGTGCCTTACCGGGCACCCAGTAGACATACATCGAGTAATGTCGTGGAATATAAAACAAGACATGAAATAAAAGCAGTTAAATCCGAGAAAACTTGCCTTATGACATATATATATATAACAACTAGAAACGATTACATCCCTTTTTACAACTCGCCCCAGCATTTACTACAGGACCTCTAAGAATGATATGACAACAATGACGGGACAGGGCCGCCATACCCACGAATGTAAGCCTACAATGACAGGACTATACACCGATAAGCCTCGGAAAGCGGAGCTTCCCAAACGCTGAGCTGTGACCACGAGAGCTAGGATCAACGGCGGTGTACCTACTGCGGCATGAACGCAGCCCGAAGGAGGTCGATAACAGTACCAAGTATGTGGCGAAAAATCGTAAATGAAATCATAGTAGTCTATAAAAAATAGGAGACATGTATGATAACCAAACTACAGTTCACAATAAATAATCAGTCATGTCAAGTCAGGGACTCACGCCCTCAAAGTCATCACTCAAATATAACTATGGGTCTCACGCCCACAACATCAATCATGCCCGTGGAATACCTCCCTCACTGCCGGCAGTCTATGATATAAAAGCACCAAGGAATACACATGAACACCAGGTCCCACCTGTGTCATAATAAAAACCGTACGGGGTAAGTACGAAGGCATAGCCGACTACTAACACCCACAGTACCAACAAGTTCATAAACTGTATCATGAGATCTGTCTAGACCGTCACATGATCAAAGCTGGCCACTCGCCCGTAGTATCTAATGTGCGCGTCTAGTCCTGGAACTTCCCGCAGCTCCGCATAGGCCACTCACATAGGCCCGCATGAGGTATTCCTCGTATCGAGGGTAGCTACTCCCCGGCATCGCCCCGACTCGCGATCGCACGCCACATAGACCGCGTGAGGTATAACCCCGCACACTAACACGGAACTCTCGTAGCTCGCATAGCCCCCTGGACCCGCATGAGGTATTCTCGAATCATAGGTCACATGCACTACCGAGTCTACCCCAGACGGAGGCGCCTTAACCCCCGGGATCATGTCAAGGTGAGTGGTACAATACCAACATAACGGCTGATCGTTAAACAACATAAGCGCGATCGAGGGAAACCCCTTTACACAAACATCACAAGATACTAGCACACGTAGCATCCTAACATGTTTACTTTATCAAACCAACAAGAAAGTATTACAAGGCTATCACAAACCAACACAATCAAGTTATTCACACAAGGTACTTTCTACTTTATGTTAACCAGTTCGGGTTTTTATCCCCAAAGTACTTCATACATTAATTCTTTAAAAGATCTGCTTCTTTCACAAAAGTCACACAATACCCGTAGTATTAAAAATAGAGTGACTATCTTTTTAAGTAAACCAAAACACTTCCTTTTGTAAAATCAAGTAACAACATTATTTTCCAAACGTTCGAGTTTGCCTAATTTCAAATGCTAAAGTTTCTCATTTTCGAAAGGTTTCGTAGTTCATAGTATTAATCACTTAATGATATAATTATCTTTTAAAACCATTTGAGAAACATATGCCTTATGGGTGAGTAGGTTATTCTTGTTCATAACAATATTATTAAAGCAGCCATGATCTAGGAAATGTAATATCATTTTCTCTCATCTTAGCTTCTATGCAGATGGACGTTTCTACTGGTTTTAATAATACTTTAATAGTCAATACATTTCCCCTTTATTAGCGCTGATGTGGTTTGTTCAATACTTTTTCTGATTTTTGAAATCAGTAAAACATTATTCTTTTTTAAAAACCCAAGTACTCATTACTCATGAATGAGGTTTCACACTTTTTAACAAAATTCAATTAAGTCAAGTCTCTTATCTTTTAAGATCAAGTCTCTTAAATCAATAAATCATTCTTTTTATCTCTCTTAAGCCGTTATACCTAACTTCCCATAAAGCTAGTATAACTCTTATGCTTTTAAAACCAAGTATTACTCTTCTGTTATAAAATGATTCAGTATTCTTTTGAAATACTTCAAGATTATTCAGGCTTAAGTCAAAAGACATTGCCGTAATTATTATTCAGGCTTAAGTCAAAATACATTGCCGTAATTATTATTCAGTTAACACACGTACGTCTACCGTACTATATATATTTTAAAATATCATGCTCAAAGGATATAGGAAGAATCACATACCTCGCGACGATTATCGACTATTAGCAAAACGCTCCATGGCTATCACCCGGCTAGCCTTGTCTCCATGGCTATCACCCGGCTCAAGTAGTACATGCTATTCGCAGAACATTCAACCTATGAAGGTTATATAAGTCTATCAACTTCTACATTAATATTCTACTGATGCGATTTCAGTTCAAGTCTTTTCTGTAATAACCTTCTATTACAGTTCAATTCTCTTATATGAATCTTATATTCATTTCTATACAACTACAGTTTGTAATTTCCAATTACAATAGAAGGATAGGATTATTTACCTCGGTAAGCCCAAAATTATCCAAGTTTAATGTCGATCCTGAGCAACGTTTAGCTCCTACTCCGGGTGCTCCAACCCGCTCCAAACAACCCTTAGAAGTTCTACGAAACTTCTTCCTAATACTTCAACCAACCGTGAAGATTTTCCTTAGGGTTTCGTTTAGTGACTGAAGGGAAGTATAATAGTATTTCTGGGCTTTTAGTATAAGTGTAACCTTGGAATACTACAAGGTATTTGGGCCAAGGTATTTTGGAATAGTAACAATACTTGGAGAGCATTTCTACTAAGAGGGGGGTAGTATTTTACGAAAACAACTCAAGGTAGGGGGGGTACCCCTCGGCTAGCACCACTAGGAGGGGGGTACCTCTCGGCCAAAAGGCCTTCTCAAGGGGGAGGGGGAGGCATGGACGAAACCATAGAGAGGGAGGGAGAGGGATTTCAAGACTTAGGGATTTTTGTGGATGAATAAGTCTTCACAAAGGGGGGGGGGGGGGGGGTATTTATAGGACAACCAAGGGCCAAGATCAAGCCAAGTGGTAGGCAAGTGTAAGTGTAACGACCCGCTCCGGGGCCCGTTACTGGTGCCTTATCCCGGGCACCCTAGTGATACAATCATCAGAGAAAACCAGCGGAAAATAAAACTTTAAACAAGAAACAAGATATATGAACATAAACAAAGCCAACCCAACTGTTACCTTCCAATAACATAAATAAATACAACTCTTTCAAAACGAATGCTTTAATCCTTTTTACAACCCCGCCACAACAAGATTACTGCACTCTAAGATTTACAACAACTATGACGGATAGGCCCGCCATACCCACGAATGTACAAGAACCTACAACTCAGGAACACATACCAAAAGATAAGCCTCGAGAAACGGAGCTTCCCAAAACGCTGAACCGAGATCCTAAGAGCGAGGATCCACGATCGACTCTACCATGCGGCATGAACGCACGGCCGAGGTCGAGATAACAGTACCAAGTATGTGAAAGCGTAAAAGATCTCAGAATGAAATCATACTAGTTTATATAAAGCGAGACATGTATGATAACCAAACTACGATTCACAACATAAGCGATGTCCATGTCGAGGACTCACGCCTCAAGTCATCACTCAAATATAACTATGGGTCTCACGCCCACAACATCAATCATGTTCGCATCACGGCGCATGCCCCGGACTCGTGACGGTGTAGACATGTCCATGATGCAACAATAATACCAATGCCCCATGGCCACATGCCCCGAATTCTACCTCGGTGTAGACATCCATGTGACATCAACAATAATATCTTGGGTGATCAACCTGCCGCACGCCACATGCCCCCGGAATTCTACCTCGGTGTAGACATGTCCATGTAACCACAATAACAATATATCGGGTAATCAACCCGACCGCATGGCCGCATGCCCCCGGAATTCTACATCGGTGTAGACATGTCCATGTGACATCAACAACAAGACAGTAATCAAAATGGAAACATACCCGTGGAATTCTCCATCACTGCCAGCACGTCCAAGTAAGTTCTCAATAAGTCGACCGGCCCTCTATCGAGAGACGCGGTAACACAGAAATACCACACTTGCACAACAAAGGCTATCATCACAAGCATAGGCAAGTTTCACAACAACAAGCATCGGCAAGTTTCACACAACTCAAAGTACTTTCATTTTATGCCAAAGTCCGGGTTTTTAACCCCAAAGTACTACATACGTTAAGTTCTTTTAAAAGAGATCCATTACTTTTATAAAAATCACCCTATACCCGTAGTATTAGAATAAACAACCCACATTCCTTTTCCTAAGTTCCAGTTTGCCTAGTTTCAATTACTCAAGCTTCTCATTTTCAGATGATTTCATAGTTCCCAAACTTAATCACTTGATTCCTTTTTAGAACAATTGAGTAACATATGTCATATATGTGAGTAGTTTATTCTTGTTTATAACGATCTTATTACAAACCGTGATCTAGAAAATGTAATATCATTTTGTCTCATCTTAGCTTCTATGCGGATGGAGGTTTCTACTGGTTTTAATACAACACATCATTATTCAATACATTTTCCTTTATTAACGCCGCGGTGGTCCTGTCGATACACATTACGATTTCCAAATCAAGAAACATTATCCCTTTAAAAACCAAGTACTCATTACTCACGAATGAGGTTTCACACAACATCCACATTAAAACAAATAAGTTAAAGTCTCTTATCTTATAAGATCAAGTCTCTTAACTTCTAACATCAGTAAACCATTTTCACCTACATAAGGTCGTTATAACTAACTTCCCATAAAGCTATTATAACACCCTATGTTTTAAACCAACCAAATCACTTAGCACATGTACGTCTACCAAGCCAACCATGGGGGGGGGGGTCTACACGTCTAACCGGACGTGTACAATTCTACTCAGTAATACTACACAAGTCTACTGCAATACAGTCCTTTGTAAATACGATTCGATTCTTTATTCTT
Organism: Przewalskia tangutica; assembly: GCA_029844215.1. NCBI lineage: Eukaryota > Viridiplantae > Streptophyta > Magnoliopsida > Solanales > Solanaceae > Przewalskia > Przewalskia tangutica. Next base: position 90,262,114 of record CM056719.1, read on the forward strand.
CAGGCTTAAGTCAAAAGACATTGCCGAATACTAAGTATAGTTCCATATATAGTATACTTCAACTATATATTCTAACAAACATGTAATTTCCAATTACAATAGAGGGACAAGATAATTACCTCGATAAGCCCATAATTATCCAAGTTATAATGTCGATCCTGAGCAAGGTTTAGCTCCACTCCGTGCGCTCCAAACCACTCCAAACAACCCTTAGAAGTTCTAACCAACTTCTACTCAAATACTTCAACCAACTATGAAGATTTCCTTAGGGTTTCGGTTTGAGACTAAAAGGATAAAAGGTAGTATTTCCGGGCTCTACGTAAAGAGGTATCTTTGGAATACTACAAGGTACAAGGCTAAGGTATTTTGGGCATTATAACAATACTAGGAGAAGTATTTCAATACCACGAGGAGGGTATTATACGAAACAACTAGGCTAGGGGGGTCCCCCACGGCGAGCACCCCCCAGGGGGGAGGGGTTTCGCGGCCACGGGCCCTTCCTAGGGAGGGGGGGCTCTTGGACGAGAGTCAAACAAGAGGAGAGGGGAAGGATAGCAAGACTTGGAACATATTTGGATGAATGAAGTCTTCTGCCAAGGGGTATTTATAGCAAAACCAAAAGCCAACCAATGGCCAAGATCAAGCCATGTGCAAGGCAAGTGTAAGGCCAAGATCAAGCCAAGTGCACCCTAGACCCTACTCCTTAAAACACTCACAAATATCTACACAAAAATCTAGCACAACTTGCCCCTCACGCCAAGTCGCCACACGCTTCCATTGTGAGGTGACACATGTCACCCTCCCGTTGGTCCGAATGTTTCGTCTCGGAAAAATCCGCAAAAATAAGAAAAGATATAGCCGGAATTTTCCCCTCGCAAGTTATGTAAAACGTTTCGTCAAAAGACGACTCTAACCGGGTGTTGTGCACAAATGTAAAATCGGCCAAGGGTGCCACATGGGGGTGACACGTTTACCCGATTCGCCTGAATATTTCGTCTTAGAAAATATCCAAAATACCGGAAATCTCAAAAACAAAGCGGGCCCCACGTGACCATTTCCGAAAATAAAATCTCAAAATTCTAATATAATCTATGAAGTCCAAATACCAAATCTGGGAATCCAATTCCCATTAACGAACCTTTTTCTTCACAAATAACCGGAAACTTTTCCGTCGAAAACTCACATCTTTCTTTCTTTCAAAATTTCTGCCGTACTCTCGTACGTACGTCCTCACATCCATACCCTGCAACTACGGGGTATAACATTCTCCCCTCCTTAGAAACATTCGTCCCGAATGTTCCTTCTCAAGACGGATATCTATGAAGTTCCTCTAACAAGTTGCCAACGCCACAGCTTGGCCACGAGATAACACACGTTATCTTCCTTCCTTACTCGTCGTGCCCTTCTCGAACACTTGAACTCTCCCAGTACGTACCATACATCAGTCATTACTTGCTCCGAAAATCTCCGAGTCACTACCTCCAAACTTGGTCATCTTACTAACCTCAACTTCCTTAAGGCCATTCCCGGCCTTTACGAACCGCTTCTGGTCGAACGCGTCCACGAACTCATACGTTGGTCATACAAACTTGGGCCTAGCATCCTCGTGACCCTACCACCTGGCGGGACCACCCAGAACTGACCCCACCCCAAACCGGGTTACGGGTTGACCCGCAAATGGTCCTCAACCCGACCCCCAACCGCGCCAAACTCTTGTTCCCGATCCGAACAATCTTACTAATTCACATCATGAAAGCTACCACTTCCATCTCACACTACCCACGGACTTATCACACAAATAAATCCCACGTATACTACTACTCTGATAAGGGTCAAAAATAAATCTTCAACTCAAGACGACCTTACCCCTAAGGTCTCAGTCGTGACATAGTCTAAGGTTCACACTTACCATGCCCCCATACGTATCCTCCCAACTAAGCATGTTTTCTAACTCACAATTAACACAACGCTATTCGTACATAGCACATAATAATGAGACCATCATAACAAGCATACCAAAACTCTAGAGGTTAAGGATATACCGAAGCTACCGCCCACTCTAATCATAGGCACACTGCAGGCGCATAATCAGAAGGCGATGAACCACCAGCGATCCGGTAGGTGAGTCGTAACATCCGTGCTACCCTTGGTCTGACGCCTCGCAAAATGGCCCCGCCGCCGCAAAATAACAAGCTCCTGGCACCACGACACTCCCGAAATGCGGTCTACCACATCGACCACACCGGTAGGGTGACCGTGATCTCGCCAACACCCTTACTTCCTCGGAAGCTGAACCTGGAGCCACGACTGCTCCCGAATACTCAAGGTTGTGGAGGACCACTGCGACCGGGCGGAGCTACAAAACTAGTATGCCGAGGCGGTCCGCCTCGAAAGTCACCAGGACCTGTTGTTCGCCTCTTCGCGATCTTGGTCATTCCGTCGACCTCTCCGTGCCTCACATCCGGTGCGTGAGCTGCGTGCGGGCAATGTCCATGCCGTGAAGAGCTACTCTCGAACATGCCTCGACATGTAATCATCGAGCCACTGTAACATATCGGTGCACTCGATCCTCCATACTAGCTACCAACGCTGACGCGTCTGGCCAATGAGTCGAACTCCCATTGTACTCCCGAACCGCACGCCCGCTCTGTCTAAGCATCAAAATCTGTCGCCCGCGTGCTCTCATCCGCGGAGGCGAAGTGAGTGAGGAAAGCCCCAAAACTCATCCCATACTGCTGGAGGAGTGCATGCTCTCCCGAAAGCTCCTATGAATCAAACCAATCGATCGCGGTATCACGCACCGATGCGAACCAAAGGTCACAGACTCGGTCTCAAGCCTTGATCACCCGCGTGATCCGTCAGAATCGCCGAATGAACTCCTGCGGATCATCCTCAGGCCTCGACCCATAAAACTCTGGCGGGCTACAACTCAGAAAGTCCCGTAGCCTCAAACTATCTGCTCTCGGGTGAACCATCGGTGCTCTCGAACTGAACTGCCATCCCCTATCCTCATATCTCGCCACGACCTCGACAAGAATCGGGCCATCTCCTTGTAACCCATCTCCTCGCCTCTGCATCGGGACCTGAGGCTCGTGCTCAGTAGTCTCATCAGCCACGGCTGCGACTCTAAACTCTGCTGGGGCTGGCGGCGTCACAAAACCCGCCGTCTGAAGCACAACCTCAGGTACTGTCCGGGCCTGCGCCCTCGTACTCCTCTGTATCTCACTAGCAGCACCCTCGGCTGCCTTGCCCTTCTGGGCTCTGGTTGCCTTGCGCGGAGGCATAACTGGTAAAAACGAGATACGTCAGGGGGGGTCCAACTTACAACACAGCTCTAAGGCACGATCTCAGAATGAGAAGAATGGAAACCAATCCTAAATGTCCTGCAGCCTCCTGATTATAGATGTGGTGCACAACACATCGATAATCAAGACTCTACTAGACACGGTCTGTAGACACCTTCCGAGGATTAACTGCTCTGATACCACTTTTGTAACGACTCCGCTCGGCCCGCATCGTGCCTTATCCTGCACCCTAGTGACACAACATCAGAGAAAACCAGCGGAAAATAAAACATTAAACAAGAAATAAGATATATAAACATAAAACAGGCCAACCCAACGGTTACCTTCCAATAACATAAATAAATACAACTCTTTCAAACGAACAGTTTAATCCTTTTTACAACCCTGCCCACAACAGTACTACAGACCTCTAAGATTTACAACAACTATGACGGGACAGGGCCCCGCCATACCCCTGAATGTACAAGAACCTACAACTCAGGGAACACATACCAAAAGATAAGCCTCCGGAGAAACGGAGCTTCCCAAAACGCTAATCGAGATCCTAAGGCGAGGATCCACGCCGATGTACCTCTACTGCGGATGAACGCAGCCCGGCCGAGGTCGATAACAGTACCAAGTATGTGAAAGCGTAAAAGATCTCAGAATGAAATCATACTAGTTTATATAAAGCGGGAGACATGTATGATAACCAAACTACGATTCACAACATAAGCGATCATGTCGATCGAGGACTCACGCCTCAAGTCATCACTCAAATATAACTATGGGTCTCACGCCCACAACATCAATCATGTTCGCATCGTGGCGCATGCCCCGAATTCTGCAGACGGTAGACATGTCCATGATGCAACAATAATACCAATGCCCCAGGCCACATGCCCCGGAATTCTACCTCGGTGTAGACACGTCCGTGTGACATCAACAATAATATCTTGGGTGATCAACCTGCCGCACGGCCACATGCCCCGAATTCTACTCGGTGTAGACATGTCCATGTAACCACAATAACAATATATCGGGTAATCAACCCGACCGCGTGGCCGCATGCCCCGAATTCTACATCGGTAGACATGTCCATGTGACATCAACAACAAGACAAGAATCAAAATGGAAACATACCCGTGGAATTCTCCATCACCGCCGACGTCCAAGTAAGTTCTCAATAAGTCGACCGGCCCTCTATCGAGAGACGCGGTAACACATAAATACCACACTTGCACAACAAAGGCTATCATCACAAGCATAGGCAAGTTTCACAACAACAAGCATCGTGAGTTTCACACAACTCAAAGTACTTTCATTTTATGCCAAAGTCGGGTTTTAACCCCAAAGTACTACATACGTTAAGTTCTTTTAAAAGAGATCCATTACTTTTATAAAAATCACCCTATACCCGTAGTATTAGAATGACCAACCCACATTCCTTTTCCTAAGTTCCAGTTTGCCTAGTTTCAATTACTCAAGCTTCTCATTTTCAGATGATTTCATAGTTCCCAAACTTAATCACTTGATTCCTTTTTAGAACAATTGAGTAACATATGTCATATATGTGAGTAGTTTATTCTTGTTTATAACGATCTTATTACAAAGACCATGATCTAGAAAATGTAATATCATTTTGTCTCATCTTAGCTTCTATGCGGATGGAGGTTTCTACCGGTTTTAATACAACACATCATTATTCAATACATTTTCCTTTATTAACGCTGCGGTGGTGCAGCCGATACACATTCGATTTCGAAATCAGTAAAACATTATCCCTTTAAAAACCAAGTACTCATTACTCACGAATGAGGTTTCACACAACATCCACATTAAAACAAATAAGTTAAGTCTCTTATCTTATAAGATCAAGTCTCTTAACTTCTAACATCAGTAAACCATTTTCACCTACATAAGGTCGTTATAACTAACTTCCCATAAAGCTATTATAACACCCTATGTTTTAAACCAACCAAATCACTTAGCACATGTACGTCTACCGTACTACATAGTTCACGACAATCATGCTAGAAAAGATAGGAAGAGGTTCACATACCTCGCGACGATTTATCGACAATAAGCAAAATGCTCCAAGTACTACCACCTTGCTAGCCCTTTCCACTCCTCGAGTAGAATACGCTACTCTTAGTACTTTCACCTATAAAGGTCACAAACGTCTATTAACCCCAAAACACAAGTTTCTATCTTTCTACGTAAAATTCGAAGACCTCCCCGCAACAACAGAAATCTCCTCCTCTATCGAGGCCGGCTACCAAGCCAACCGAGTGTGGGTCTACACGCCTAACCGGACGTGTACAATTCTACTCGAATACTACACAAGTCTCTGCACACATCCTTTGTAAATACATTCGATTCGATTCTTTATTCTTCAGCTTAAGTCAAAAGACATTGCCGAATACTAAGTATAGTTCCATATATAGTATACTTCAACTATATATTCTAACAAACATGTAATTTCCAATTACAATAGAGGGACAAGATAATTACCTCGATAAGCCCATAATTATCCAAGTTATAATGTTGATCCTGAGCAAGGTTTAGCTCCACTCCGTGCGCTCCAAACCACTCCAAACAACCCTTAGAAGTTCTAACCAACTTCTACTCAAATACTTCAACCAACTATGAAGATTTCCTTAGGTTTCGGTTTGAGACTAAAAGGATAAAAGGTAGTATTTCCGGCTCTACGAAAGAGGTATCTTTGGAATACTACAAGGTACAAGGCTAAGGTATTTTGGGCATTATAACAATACTAGAGAAGTATTTCAATACCACAAGGGAGGGTATTATACGAAACAACTAGGCTAGGGGTACCCACGGCTAGCACCTCAAAAGGGGAGGGTTTCTCGGCGAGGGCCTTTACTAGGGAGGGGGCTCTTGGGCGAGAGTCAAACAAGAGGAGAGGAAGGATAGCAAGACTTGGAACATATTTGGATGAATGAAGTCTTGCCAAGGGGTATTTATAGCAAAACCAAAAGCCAACCAATGGCCAAGATCAAGCCATGTGCAAGGCAAGTGTAAGGCCAAGATCAAGCCAAGTGCACCCTAGACCCTACTCCTTAAAACCTCACAAATATCTACACAAATATCTACCACAACTTGCCCTCACTCGCCAAGTCACGCCCACATGCTTTCCGTTGTGAGGTGACACATGTCACCCTCCCGTTGGTCCGAATGTTTCGTCTCTCGAAAAATCCGCAAAAATAAGAAAAGATATAGCCGAATTTTCCTCGCAAGTTATGTAAAACGCTTCACAAAAGACGACTCTAACCAAAGTGTTGTGCACAAATGTAAAATCGCTGGTGCCACATGGGGTGACACGTGTCGCCCCGATTCGCCAGAATATTTCGTCTTCCAAAATATCCAAAATACCGAAATCTCAAAACAAAGCGGCTACAAAATCAGAATTTCTCCCGTGGGCCCCACGTGACCATTTCCGAAAATAAAATCTCAAAATTCTAATATAATCTATGAAGTCCAAATACCAAATCTGGGAATCCAATTCCCATTAACGAACCTTTTTCTTCACAAATAACCGGAAACTTTTCCGTCGAAAACTCACATCTTTCTTTCTTTCAAAATTTCTGCCGTACTCTCGTACGTACGTCCTCACATACATACCCTGCAACTACGGGGTATAACAGTAAGGTCAAGATTTGGACAAGTGTTTGTGGGTCCCACTTGCTCATCAACTACACAAAATATCCTACCAACTCCCACTCTCCAAATCGTCCAAAAGACGCCCTCAAGTCCACCAATTAGAGGGTGACAAGTGTCGCCCTCTCGTTGGTCCAAAATATTTCGTCTCTCAGAAAAATCCGCAAAAATAATAAATGACATAGCCGGAATTTTCCCTACGTAAGTTTTGGAAGACGTTTCGTCGGAAAACGATTCTTTTCGTGTGTTATGCACAAAATTTTCGGTCCTTGCCTAATCTTAAGGCTTAAAACTTTTCTACGTACGCCCCACGCATATACCGAAATACGGTATAACATTCTCCTCTTAGAAACATTCGTCGAATGTTCCTTCTAAGTCTCAAAACAAACATGCGCCAGTATAGTCTTCACTGCTATACTTACGAAAACAATCATGCCACACCTGGCCACAATACAACACGCGCAAATACTTACATCCAAGTCCACGAGGAATCACCTCCATCACTACAAAAACTCCCACTCAAGGGCTAAAAGATACTCCCTTCGCACCTTCTCTTTACAAACGAAATGATCACAACCATGCTCGTAATACATGCTCGCTTCTTCTTACTCGTCGCACTTTCTCGCATACACTCGAACTCTTTATCATAACTTACCACATTTATCGCTTGGTTCCAAATCTCTGGGTTACTACCTCCAACTTGGTCATCATTAACTGGGAACACTCTGGATGGATCTCCGATATTTTCTGATCATAACAACATGAAAGACCGGACGTACTGCCTCCTACGTCGGACGGCAATGCTAACCATAGGCAACTTGGCCTATTCTTCACATGACCTGAAAAGGCCCCAAGTAACTCGGGCTAAGTTTCCTCTGTTTTCCGAAACTCGTCACACCCTTCCGGTGGTACCTTCAAGAAGACCTCGTCGGCACAACTCCAAGCGTCGTCGCCGATTATCCGCACGACTTCTGTTGACTCTGAGCTGCCAACATCGAACCAATCGACCGGCAACTTGCACTTCCGCCCCTACAAGGCTTCGTAAGGCGATATCCGAATACTGAAATGGTAGTTATAAAAACACTCCCTCAACAGGAGGCAACAATACTCACTACCCACGAAATCCAAACACCGCCCGGCGGCGAATGCGCTACTGAGACTCACCTGAGTTCCTAACCCTGCCTAGTAAAACTTCCAGAAAACGAAATAGCCACCACCTGGGCTTCACTGTCTGTCATAAGGTGAAAGTAGGCACCCCGTGCAGCCTTACAACCTTCCTGATAAAAACGTCTCGCATAACTCTCTGCCGAGTAAACAGTCCTGACTGAAGGAAAAGATGGGCTGACCTCATCGGCCCGACTACTGGTCGAACGCATCTACGAACTCGTACGATGGTTAACTAAACTTGGGCCTAACACCCTCGTGACCCTACCACCGCGACCACCCCGAACCGACCCACCACAAAACAGGTCGCGGGTTGACCCGCAATTGGTCCTCAACCCGACCCGCTATCGCGCAAAAACTCTTGTTCCCCGATCCGGAACAATCTCACTAAGCAAGTCACGAAAAACCTAGTGGTCCTCTTAGCTCAACTACCCTCTTTCATTTCCTACCACTCAGGCACCTATCACACAAGTATATCTCACGTGCACTATGCACTCTGATAAGGGTCAAACATAAAAATACATCTTATACTCGCGATGGCCTTACCTCTAAGGTCTTTACGTATAAAACTCTAAGGCTCACACTTTCCTTAACCCCAATCTTACCCTTATTACTAACCATGATTTCTAATCACAATTAACACTTATGTTACCCGAACATAACACTTAAGATATACTCATCTTATCACATATACTAATCTCTAGAGGGTTAAAGATATACCTGTATCTACTGCTTCACTACCCTATGTCGTTCCAATCAATCCTGCCCTGCTGGGTGCAAGCGTAACAAGCTGTCAAAGAAGTACGACACTCCCCACAATGACACTTACCACAACGGCCACATCGAGGTGGGGGTGGCCTCCTCTGGCTAGCACCCCTTCCTCTCCGAACCACTGAATCCAAGAATCGATCCGGTAGCCGAGTCCTCCTACTTGCATCCTTCCTACTAGGACATCCTTTCGACACATGGCCCTGACGGCCGCAGGTAAAACAAACACCAACAAAAAGACGACATTCCCCGGGATGACGTCTGTCATACTGTGAACACTGTGGAAAAACTGAATCTGGTTGGCTAGACCTATATAAATCTGTGAACCAGAAACCCTGGAGTTCTGACCAACTCCTAAATACCCCGAACGCCCTGAAGTCTGTGGAGGTCCACTCTGTACTGGCGGAGGTGCATAACCAGTCTGCTGCTGAGAAGGTCCGCCTCGAAAGTTACCAAAGGACCCTGCTGTTCTGGCCCTCTTCTGCTGATCTTGGTTAATCCGTCGATCCCTACGTTCCTCAGTCTGCTGCGCATAAGCCCGCACACAGGCCATGCTCAAGCCTGACTGAAGAGCTACTCTAGTACAACCCTCTCTTAGATAGTCATCAAGACTCGTGATATATCGGTGCACTCTATATTCTCTGGCTGCTAACTCCCTAGCTAGTAACAGGGTCGCCTCTTTGCAATCTATACTGTCTGCTGCTGGTCATGGAACTGAAGGTGTAAATGTCATGGCCGCAGTAGGAACTGTTGCCGCTGTGCTAAACTCTGCTGGGGCTGGCGACGTAGCAGAACTCCCCGAATGAAGCACCACCCTAGGTGATGATTGGGCCTGTGCCCTAGTAACCCTCTATACTCTACTTGCAGCTCCCTCGGCTGCCTTGCCCTTCTAGGCCCGGGTTGCCTTACACGGAGGCATAACTGTAAGGGAAAAAAAAATACGTTAGAGGGGTCCAACTTATAACACAACTCTAAGGCACGATCTCAGAGTGAGAAGAATAGAAACCAATCCTAAATATCTTATAGCCTCCTGATTATTGGTGTGGTGCACAACACACCGATAATCAAGACTCTACTAGATACGGTCTGTAGACACCTTTCGAGGATTAACTGCTCTGATACCACTTTTGTCACGACCCGAACCCGGGCCCGTGACTGGTGCCTTACCCCGGGCACCCAAGTAGACATACATCAGAGTAATCAGCGGAATATAAAATAAGACATGAAATAAAAACAGTTCATCTGAGAAAACTTGCCTTGCGGCATATATATATATAACAACTAGAATGCATATCCTTTACAACTCGCCACAACAGATTACTATGCACTTCTAAGAATGATATGACAACAATGACGGACGGGGCCCCGCCATACCACGAATGTAAGCACTTTACAACGACAGGGACTATACCATCGATAAGCCTCCGAGAAACGGAGCTTCCCAAACGCTGAATCAGGACTCGAGAGCTAGGATCAATGATCGTGTACTTACCGCGGCATGAACGCAGCCCCGGGCGAGGTCGAGACAACAGTACCAAGTATGTGAAATCAAAAATATCGTAAATAAAATCATAGTAGTCTATAAAAAAGCGGAGACATGTATGATAACCAAACTACGATTCCAATAAATAAGCGATCATGTCAAGTCGTGACTCACGCCTCAAAGTCATCACTCAAATATAACTATGGGTCTCACGCCACAACATCAATCATGCCCGTGGAATACCTTCCTCACCGCCAGCCTATGATATAAAAGCACCAAGGAATACACATGAACACCGTGTCCCACACGTGTCATAATAAAATCGTGACGGTAAATGCGAAGGCATAGCCGACTACTAACACCCACGCACCAACAAGGTCATAAACTATATCATGAGATCTGTCTGCACCGCCACATGATCAAAGCCGCCACTCGCCCGTAGTATCTAATGTGCGCGTCTAGTCCCGAACTTCCCGCAGACTCGCGTAGGCCACTCACATAGGCCCGCATGAGGTATTCCTCGCGTCGAGGTAGCTACTCCCGCATCGCCCCGACTCGCACCGCGTGGCCACATAGACCGCATGAGGTATAACCCCGCACACTAACACGGAACTCTCGTAGCTCGCATAGGCCCCTGACCCGCATGAGGTATTCTCGAATCATAGGTCACACGCACTGCCTCGAGTCTACCCCGCACGGAGGCGCTTAACCCGGGATCATGTCGTGAGTGGTACAATACCAACATAACGGATGATCGTTAAACAACATAAGCGCGATCGAGGGAAACCCCTTTACACAAACATCACAAGATACTAGCACACGTAGCATCCTAACATGTTTACTTTATCAAACCAACAAGAAAGTATTACAAGGCTATCACAAACCAACACAATCAAGTTATTCACACAAGGTACTTTCTACTTTATGTTAACCAGTTCGGGTTTTTATCCCCAAAGTACTTCATACATTAATTCTTTAAAAGATCTGCTTCTTTCACAAAAGTCACACAATACCCGTAGTATTAAAAATAGAGTGACTATCTTTTTAAGTAAACCAAAACACTTCCTTTTGTAAAATCAAGTAACAACATTATTTTCCAAACGTTCAAGTTTGCCTAATTTCAAATGCTCAAGTTTCTCATTTTCGAAAGGTTTCGTAGTTCATAGTATTAATCACTTAATGATATAATTCACTTTTAAAACCATTTGAGAAACATATGCCTTGTGGGTGAGTAGGTTATTCTTGTTCATAACAATATTATTAAAGCAGCCATGATCTAGGAAATATAATATCATTTTGTCTCATCTTAGCTTCTATGCAGATGGACGTTTCTACTGGTTTTAATAATACTTTAATAGTCAATACATTTCCCCTTTATTAGCGCTGTTGTGGTTTGTTCGATACTTATTCTGATTTCCGAAATCAGTAAAACATTATTCCTTTTTAAAAACCCAAGTACTCATTACTCATGAATGAGGTTTCACACTTTTTAACAAAATTCAATTAAGTCAAGTCTCTTATCTTTTAAGATCAAGTCTCTTAAATCAATAAATCATTCTTTTTATCTCTCTTAAGCCGTTATACCTAACTTCCCATAAAGCTAGTATAACTCTTAAGCTTTTAAAACCAAGTATTACTCTTCTGTTAAAAAATGATTCAGTATTCTTTTGAAATACTTCAAGATTATTCAGGCTTAAGTCAAAAGACATTGTCGTAATTATTATTCAGGCTTAAGTCAAAAGACATTGCCGTAATTATTATTCAGTTAACACACGTACGTCTACCGTACTATATATATTTTAAAATATCATGCTCAAAGGATATAGGAAGAATCACATACCTCGCGACGATTATCGACTATTAGCAAAACGCTCCATGGCTATCACCCGGCTAGCCTTGTCTACCTTTCAAGTAGTACATGCTACTCGCAGAACATTCAACCTATGAAGGTTATATAAGTCTATCAACTTCTACATTAATATTCTACTGATGCGATTTCAGTTCAAGTCTTTTCTGTAATAACCTTCTATTACAGTTCAATTCTCTTCTATGAATCTTATATTCATTTCTATACAACTACAGTATGTAATTTCCAATTACAATAGAAGGATAGGATTATTTACCTTGGTAAGCCCAAAATTATCCAAGTTTAATGTCGATCCTGAGCAACGTTTAGCTCCTACTCCGGGTGCTCCAACCCGCTCCAAACAACCCTTAGAATTTCTACGAAACTTCTTCCTAATACTTCAACCAACCGTGAAGATTTTCCTTAGGGTTTCGTTTAGTGACTGAAGGGAAGTATAATAGTATTTCTGGGCTTTTAGTATAAGTGTAACCTTGGAATACTACAAGGTATTTGGGCCAAGGTATTTTGGAATAATAACAATACTTGGAGAGCATTTCTACTAAGAGGGGGGGTAGTATTTTACGAAAACAACTCAAGGTAGGGGGGTACCCCTCGGCTAGCACCACTAGGAGGGGGGTACCTCTCGGCCAAAAGGCCTTCTCAAGGGGGAGGGGGAGGCATGGACGAAACCATGAGAGGAGGAGAGGGAGTTCAAGACTTAGGGATTATTGTGGATGAATAAGTCTTCACAAAGGGGGGGTATTTATAGGACAACCAAGGGCCAAGATCAAGCCAAGTGGTAGGCAAGTGTAAGGTCAAGATTTGGACAAGTGTTTGTGGGTCCCACTTGCTCATCAACTACACAAAATATCCTACCAACTCCCACTCTCCAAATCGTCCAAAAGACGCCCTCAAGTCCACCAATTAGAGGGTGACAAGTGTCGACCTCTCGTTGGTCCAAAATATTTCGTCTCTCGGAAAAATCCGCAAAAATAATAAATGACATAGCCGGAATTTTCCCTACGTAAGTTTTGGAAGACGTTTCGTCGGAAAACGATTCTTTTCGTGTGTTATGCACAAAATTTTCGGTCCTTGCCTAATATTAAGGCTTAAAACTTTTCTACGTACGTCCTTACGTACATACTCTGGAAATACGAGGTATAACAGTACGTAAGGAACACAAGACTTGAAATTGGTACGAAAGGAAGAATTGTTTTTCCTACGGAAAATCTTCCGAACGTCGGAAAGGAAAAATGTTCGTTGAGGAGAATTGGATTCTCAAAATGCATTAATTGAGGATTATGGAATGTATTATCAGTTTGGAAATTTATTTTTACGGATTTGGTCACGTGGGGCCCACCCGAGAAATTTTACGTTTTGTGGGGCCCACGAGGGTTACGAAAATTTATGGATGAATGGGAGGGCGACATGTGTCACCCCCTACATGGGCTTGTTCGAATTATGCCAAGGGAAAAATGGTCATTTGACCAATGTATAGATGACCAAGTCTTGCTAATTAAAGAGCTTGAGATAATTGACTAAGTCAAAGAGCCACTTGGCTTGATCTCTTCCATCCAAACCTAACAAGTGTTATGATCTAGACCCTTCATTGTAGTATATATCCTATACTAGTGCAAGATGACTTTCATACTTAGAAATTTTTTCAAGAACTTGTATTGTTGAAGAACAAGCTCTCGACTTTGAGCTATTTAGGAAGACAAAAAATTTCAATTGTTGTCCATTATTCGACCGCGACATTTAAATAACTCCTGCTTTTAAAAAGGTTAGGAAATACTATAAAATAAATAAAGGGTTGAAAATCTTGGCCATTGGTTGGCCATTGGTTGGCCTATAAATACTCCCCTAACTTGAAGGTTTTCTTCATCCACAAATCACTCTCCAAGTCTTGAAAATCCTTCCCCCTCTCTTGAAGTGTTTTCGTCCAACACTCCCCCCCTCCCCTTGAGAAAGCCTTGGCCGAAACACCTTCCCCCTCTAGCCCTAGCCGAAACACCCCCCCCCCTTGGTAGATAGTTGTCTTCCAAATACCCTAGCCCAATTCCCTTATAGTATTTTAGTAGAAGTTGTTGGGAACTTCTAAGGTTCTTGAGCTATCGAGCGTACAAATTAGAGCTAAACCTTGCTCAGGAGCGACTTTTAACTTGGATAATTTTGGGCTTATCGAGGTAAATACTCTTATCCTTCTATTGTAATTGGATATTACATATAAGAATAGTTAAAACTTGAGTATAAGATATGAAAGAATATTAAAGAATAGAATTGAACTGTTATCACGCAGAGCGGTATAAAAGAAGAATAATTGAAGCATTTACTTACATGGATTGTTTTCACATGAGACTTGAGTAGCTTGGCGGGTAGGGAAGTGCTGCCCAATTTTCCGTAGAATAGAGAACCTCTACTTAGAATCTGACATGAATAGTCTAGACGTTGATAGGCGTATTTGACTATTATAGGTTGATTCTGTGCGACATATTCGACTTGGCGGTGGATTTCGCCGAAGGTATGTGATTCTTCCTATACTCTTGAGCATGATATTTTAAATATATATATAGTACGGTAGACGTCACAGTGTTAATCGAATAATAATTACGGCAATGTCTTGTGACTTAAGCACGAATAATAATTACGCAATGTCTTGTGACTTAAGCTCGAATAATAATTACGGCAATGTCTTGTGACTTAAGCACGAATAATAAGGATCTTGAAGCATTTCAAAAGAATATGAATCATTTTTAACAGAAGAGAAATATTTGGTTTTAAACAAAAGCTTAAGAGTTATACTAGCTTTATGGGAAGTTAGGTATAACAACTTAAGAAAGATAAAAGGAATTTACTTAATTGTTTATAAAAACCTTGTATTGATTGTAAGGTATAGTAAGATTGTTTGAAAAGTAGACATATTATGATGCTACGTGTGTTAGTGTCTTGTGATGTGGTGAAAGGGGTCATTCTTGTTGTGCTTACGTTGCTAAACGGTAAGTCGGTTATCATATTATATCACCTACCCTTGACTTGTTATACCGAGGCTTGCCACCCTTGATGCGGTCTATACGGCCTATGTGGTGTGTGACTATGCGAGTCGGGAGTTCCGGGAATGATCATTTCGGTGTTTTAGCCCGACGCGGGGATGCCCGCGCGCAGTGTGACTATGCGGTCTATCGAGACTATGCGATCGCGGAGTCCATGAGGTACCGGGTTAGCTACCCGATGCGAGGAATACCTCACGCGGTCTGTGTGACCTATGCGGATCGCGAAGTCCGTGATTAGGCACGCATAATGATACTATGGGCGATCGCCTTGCTTCGATCATTCGCGCCTAGAAAAGACTGCACATTTACCTATTATTGTTCTTGTTTGTGATGTGGCACTATGTGCAATTGAACTGATTGTATTTGCAAATGGTTTTAAAATGCTTTGATTTCATTTAAGTACTTTACAGTTTCACATACTTGGTACCTGTTGTACTGACCTCCATCGGGGGGCTGCGTTCATACCGCAGGTAAGGGCAAGCAGGTGCTAGATCCACATCCTTAGGATCTCTTTGCTTTGGTGTCAGGAGCTCCATCTTCTCCGGAGGCTCTACTTTTGGGTATGATCTCCCTGTTGTTGTATATAGTTTTGTACATTCAGGGTATGGCGGGGCCCTGTCCCGCCATAGTTGTTTATCTTCTTACAGTGCAGTAGTCCTATTATGCATTGGGATGTAATCGCAAAACTATGTTTATATATATGCCGAAAGGCGACATTTTCTCACATAAAAGCGTGTCTCATTTTACAATGTTTCATGTCTTGTTTTTATATTCCACGATTACTCGATGTATGACTACTGGGTGCGGGTAAGGCACGATCCACGGCCCCGAACGGTCGTGACAAAAGTGGTATCGAGCGATTAATCCAAAAGTGTCTACGCATCGTATCTAGTAGAGTTCTTGATTATCGGTGTTGTGCACCACACCAATAATCGTGAGGCTATAGGATATTTAGGATTGGTTTCCATTCTTCTCACTCTAAGATCGTGCCTTAGAGTCGTGTTATAAGTTGGACCCTCTAACGTATTCCTTTCTCAGAATGATTATGCCTCACGTAAGGCAACTCGCCCGAGGGCAAGGCAAATGGCGGAGCTGCTAGTAGGACACCGAGAGTTACGAGGGCTCAGGCCCAGTCAATACCCGAGACGGCGAGTTCCATGACGCCGCCAGCCCCAGCAGAGACCACAGTACCCGCACCTCCTGTCCCACAACCTGGGGCAGAGGAGTTAGGGTACAAGGAGACGGTCGCCATCGCCGGGATCGTGGGCAGACATGAGGATAGCCGACGCAGCAGCCGATTCCACCCCGCAGTACCCGTGGTTCACCCGAGGCGTATAGTTTGAGGCTACGAGATTTCTGAGTTGTAGCCCGCCGAGTTTTACTGGTCGAGGCCGAGGATGATCCGCAGGAGTTCATCCGCCGCCATGAGATTATGAGGGTGATCGGGCGCCGAGACCGAGTCCGTGATCTTCGGTTCGCGGCCGCGTGATACCGCAATCGATTGGTTTGATTCGTGGGAGTTATCCCGGAGAGCACGATCCCCAGCCTACTGGGATGAGTTCTCGAGGCTTTCCTCACTCACTTCTTGCCTCCACGCATGAGGAGGGCACGCCGATGATTTTTGTTCTCGAGACAGAGAGGACGCACGCCAGGGAGTACAACGTCGAGTTCGATTCTTTGGCTCGATATGTCCCTGCATTGGTAGCGGATATGGAGGAGAGGGTGCATCGCTACGTCACCGGGCTAGATGATTATATGGCCGAGTCTTGTGCGGGTGTGGCTCTTCACCGTGCATGGATATTACCCGCACGCAGCTCATGCACCGGATGCGGCGTAGAGACCACGGTCGACAGATATCGAGATCGGCAAGGCCAAGACGACCGGATTTTTGGTAGTTCTCGGGAGGACGGCCTCGTGACGTCTAGGTTTGCACCACGCCCAGCTCGAGCACTCCTACATCGTTTTGACAAAAGAGCATTCGGGGCGTGTCGGGCCCCGGGACTTGGACTTCCAGGTAGCAAGGTGCTAACCGATCGAGGTCCGCTCGGTGTCCGTTGTGGTAGATTCCATTCGGAGCCGTAGTACTACTTCGTGAGCTTGCCATACTTGTGGCCGCAGGTCATTTTGCGAGGCCTGTCCGACCGGGGCGCACGGTGGTAGGCTCACCTACGGTGGTCTGCGTTTGCTCATCATCTCTCCTACAGCTACTCGCCCTGCAGGCGTGGTACTCGTGGGCCAGCAGGTCGCGGCAGAGGTCGTGGCGCGGTCCAGATTCTAGCGGTCCTCGAATCGCATTTATGCCTTGTCCACCGGCAGACGGGAGGCCTCACCGATGTCGCCACAGTACCTTATCGGGCCTCCGATTATGATGTGTATGCCTTGATAGATCCGGTTCTACTCATCCTATATATCTCCTTGTTGCTAGTAGGATAGGGATAGAGCCCGAGTCCATAGACCCTTTCGAGGTAGCTACGCCAGCTGGTGATTGATGGTAGCTCACGGGTATATAGAGCTTGTCCGTGACTTTATGCACGTCGGACCAGCCGACTTGATAGAGTTGGACATGACCGATTTCGACGTGATCATGGGTATGGATTGGTTAGCTTCGCTATGCCAATGTAGACCGCAGAGAGAGTGGTACAGTTCCATTTTCCTGGGAGCCATTGTTGAGTGGGAGAACATCAGACGCCGGGGGTAGGTTTATTTCCTACCTCAAGGCTAGGAAGATGGTGCGAAGGGTACATCTACCATCTCGTTCGGGTGTTTGATCTCGAGGTCGCAGTGCAGATTTTCGGCCGATGAGTCGAGAGTTCCCGACGTGTTTCCAGACGACTCCTGTATCCTCCCGAGAGGAGATAGAGTTTTGTATTGATGTCTTTGCGGACACTCCTATTTCCATTCCGCCATACGTAATGACACTGCCGAGTTGAGAGTTGAAGGACCAGCTGAGAGATTTGCTGGAGAAGGGCTTCATTAGACCTAGTGTTTCTCCCTGGGGAGCGCCGGTATTGTTCGTGAAGAAGAAGGACGGGACGCTGCGCATGTGTGTTGATTACAGACAACTGAACAAGGTGACTATTAAGAACAGATACCCCTTCCCGTGATTGATGATTTGTTCGACCGAGCGAGTGCGAGATGTTTCTCCAAGATTGATCTGCGATCGGGCTATCATCAGTGCACGAGTCGAGAGGTGGATGTCCCTAGGATCGCATTCCGACCCAGACGCATTATGAGTTCGTGGTCATGTCTTTTGTTGACCAATACTCCGCAGATTCATGGATTTGATGAACCGAGTGTTCAAACCATTTTGGACACGTTTGTGATAGTGTTCATCGATGATATCTTGGTTTATTCTCGCCAGGCAGAGCATCGGAGCATTTGGCGATCTTGGCCGATAGCTTCTCCAGACCAGCAGTTATACGCCAAGTTTTCCAAATCTGAGTTTTGGTTAGCTTCGGTGGCTTTTCTTGGGCATATTGTCGGGGCCGATGGTATTCAGGTGGATACGCCAAGATCGAGGCGCAGACTTGGCCTAGACCTACTACTCCGGCTGCAGTGCGCAACTTTCGGGCCTTGCAGTTACTATCGGCGGTTCGGAGAAGTTTGCTTATCTGCACCATTGACTTACCGAGTCGGCGCGCTAAGTTTCGTGGATGATGCTTGTGATCGGGGTTTCGCCATCGGGAGAGATCGACGACCGCCTCGTTTACTCTTCCGGAGGTCCAGACGGCTATGTCGTGTATTGTGATCGTCGTGCATCGGTTGGGATGTGTTGACGCAGCAGGCAAGGTTATAGCGCACGCATCCCGACAACTTAAGAAGCATGAGAGAACTACCCCACCCATGATTGGAGTCGCGGTGATTCACGCCAAGATCCGAGGCACTATTTGTATGGGGTTCATATGGATATTTATACTGACCACAAGAGCCTCCAGATATCTTCACCGCAGGAGTCGAACTTCACGGCAGACGGTGGTTAGAGTTGATTAAGGATTATGACGTCGATATCTGTACCACCCGGAAGGCCAATGTTGCGGGCGAATGCCCTTAGTCGTAGGTCGATGGGTAGCCTATCGATGTGCACGGCAGAGGAGGGCATGGTTCGCGATTTGCATCGATTAGCGAGCCTTGGTGTCCGCTTGATTGATTCTCGTAGCGATGGGTTCGAGTTCGAGAGGTTGCCGAGTCTTCCATCGTCGAGGAGGTGAAGAGGCAACATTTGAGGATCCGGTTTTGATTCGTATCGTGATACGACTCTTCGTGAGGCGCGGTCCTTGAGGTAGCACCGATGGGTGCTAAGGTTTGAGGGCGTGTGTGTTCCATGTTTCGTGACTTGGCAGAGTTCTGGGAAGCACACGGTAGCGTTACATCCATCCGTGGTCGACCAAGATGTACCACGACCTTAGATCCGTATTGGTGGGATGGCTTGAAGAGGACGTTGCGAGTTCGTAGCTCGCCCGTGTTGTCGCAGTGAAGGTAGAGCACCAGAGGCCTGGTGGTTTATTGCAGACGATAGAGATCCCGACCTGGAAGTGGGAGGTGATCAACATGGACTTTATCACAGGATTACCTCGCACTCAGAGGAGGCATGATTCTATTTGGGTTATCGTCGACAGTGTGAAATCATCCACTTTCTTCCCGTCAGATCGACTTTTTCTACCGAGGATTATGCGGACTTTACATCCAGAGATCGCCGATCGCATGGAGTCCCTATTTCGATCATATCGATAGAGGAGCCCGGTTATAGCTAACTTCGAGATCTTTCCGTAAGGGTTTAGGACGCAGTGAGCACGAGTAATCGCATTCCATCCACAGACAGACGGACAGGCTGAGCGCACTATCTAGACTCTTGAAGATATGCTGCGAGCCTGTGTTATTGACTTCAGGGGTAGCTGGGAGGATCATTTTCCTCTAGTTGAGTTTGCATATAATAATAGCTACCACTCCAGTATTCGGATGACGCCTTATGAGGCCTTGTATGGGAGGAAGTGCAGGTCGCCGATAGGCTGGTTTGATGTGGGCGAGGTGCAGTTAGTGGGACCAGATTTGGTGCAGCAGCGATGGATAAGGTGAAGCTTATCCAGAGAGGTTCTTGACGATACCAGAGTCGGCGAAGTCATATGCAGATCATCGTCGTCGGCATCCGAGTTCGAGGTTGATGATTGGGTTTTCTGAAGGTGTCACCCATGGCGGTGTGATGAGATTCGGAAGAAAGGGAAACTCATCCCAAGGTACATTGGGCGTATCGATTGTCCGCAGGTAGGCAAGGTTGCCTATGAGTTGGATCTGCCGTCCGATCCGGAGGCGCAGCATCCGTGTTTCATGTTTCTATCTTTGAGAGATGTATCGGAGATCCATCTAGGGTGCACCCGATTGACGATGTCCAGGTGACCGAGGGGTTATCGTATGAGGAGATTCCCATAGCGATAATCGATCGTCAGGTTAGGCGTCTGCGGACCAAGGACGTGGCTTCCGTCAAAGTTCTGTGGCGGAACGAGCTCAGGGAGGAGATGACGTGGGAAGCTGAGGAGGACATGAGGCAGAAGTATCCTCACTTATTCCCCACACCTCCAGGTAACTTACTTTCCTATTTGCTGGTTTTTAATTATCGTATTTGCTTAAGTGTTATATTGTGGCCATGTGTGGCACTTGCAAACTGTTAAGTTGTGAGGTACTTTATCGTTAACTGTCTTGGGAAGGAACATTCGGGACGAATGTTTCTAAGGAGGGGAGAATGTTATACCCCGTATTTCCAGAGTATGTACGTGAGGACGTACGTACAAAAGTTTAGCCTTAGTTAGGCACTTTGGACGAAATGTTTGTGCACAACTCACTTAAAGAATCGTTTTTCGACGAAACGTTTTACTAAACTCGCGTAGGGTAAATTACGGCTATGTCATTTCTAATTTTTGCGGATTTTTCCGAGAGACGAAACATTTTGGACCAACGGGAGGGTGACACTTGTCACCCTCAATGGACGGCAACATTGGGCCAAGGTTGCACGTTTTTTGTGCCTTTGCACAAGTCAAGGAGTTGGTAGGATATTTGTGTAGTAGATGGATAAGGACACTTGGGTGAATCTCCACCCTACACTTGCCTTGCACTTGGCTTCATCTTTGTCACGACCCGTTCCGGGGCCCGTGACTGGTGCCTTACCCGGGCACCCAAGCAGTCATACATCAGAGAAAATCAGCGGAAATATAAAACAAGACATGAAACAGTTGTAAAATGAGACACGCTTATCTCGATGAAAAGCTTGCCTTTCGCATATATATATAACCCAAGTTTTGCGATTACATCCCAACTGCATAATAGGACTACTGCACTTAAGGAAGTAAACAACTATGGCGGGACGGGGCCGCCATACCTGAATGTACAAACTATCTACAATACAGGAGATCATACCAAAAAGTAGAGCCTCCTAGAAGATGGAGCTCGACACCAATGCAAAGAGATCCTAAGGATGTGGATCTAGCACTGCTGCCGCCTTACTGGCATGAACGCACCCAAGGAGGTCAGTACAACAGGTACTAAGTATGCGAAACTGTAAAGTACTTAAATGAAAACATATCATTTTTAAAACCAGTTACAAATATGTATGAAACAACCAAGGAAACCGCACATAGTGCCACATCACAAATAAGAGCAACAATAGGTAAATCAGAATGTGTCTTTTCTAGGTCGCGAATGATCGAGCGGGCCAATTTCCCGTAGTATCACCATGCAAGCCTAATCCTGGACTCCCGTAGTCCGCATAGGCCACTCACATAGGCCCGCATAGGGTATATAACCCGCATCGAGGGTAGCTACTCCTCGGCATCATCCTGGACTCGTAGTCCGCATGGCCATATAGACCGCATGAGGTATAACTCCGCACACTAACCTGGAACTCCCGTAGCTCCGCATAGGTCCCCTGGACCCGCATGAGGTATTCTCGAATCATGGTCCTGCATCACCGAGTCTACCCGCGTGGAGGCGCCAACCCCTGTAATATGTCAAGAGGTGAGTGATATTACACTAACCTAACAGCTTATCATTAAACAACATAAGCACAACAAGAATACTCTCTTACACAAACGTTATAAGACACTAACACACATAGCATCATATCATGTCTACTTATCAAACCATCTTATTTATTCTTTTCACAAATCAATATAAGTCTGTTATAAACACATAGGCAAACTGTTTCTTTTATCATTCTTAAGTGGTTATACCTAACTTCCCATAAAGCTAGTATAACTCTTAAGCTTCGCTTTAAAACCAATTAGTTCTCTTCTAAAAATGATTCAAGATTCTTTTGAAATGCTTTCGATCCTTATTATTCAGCTTAAGTCGCGAGACATTGCCGTAAGTATTATTCGTGCTTAAGTCAAAAGACACCGCCATAGTTATTATTCGCTAACACACGTACGCCTACCGCACTACATATATATTGTAAAATATCATGCTTTAGGAAGAATCACATACCTTCTCAAATGAAAACCACCGCCAAGTTGAATATGTTGCGCAGAGATTCAACCTATAATAGTCGACACGTCTATCAACGCTCGGACTACTCAAAACAGATTCTAAGCGGAGGGTTCTCTATCCTACGGAAAATTGGGCAGACTTCCTACCCTGAGCTACTCAAGTTCATCGTGAAAACAAATTCTAAGTAAATCTGATTTGATTATTCTTCTTTAAACCCTTCTACTGTGATAATATTCAATTCTATTCTTTAATATCCTTCTAAGTATTTATACTTATTTCTATACTTCTACAGATGTATTCTCTAATTACAAAAGAAGGACAAGTTTATTTACCTCGGTAAGCCCAATAATATCCTAGATAAAAGTCGCGCTGAGCAAGGTTTAGCTCCTAAGTTGTACGCTCCCAGAGTCTAAGAAAACCTTAGAAGTTCTTCACAACTTCTACTAAGGACTAAGGGATTTGGGCTAGGTATTTTGGGCATTATAACAATACTAGAAGGAAACTTTTCTACCAAGGAGGGGGTAGATTTGCCAGGCTAGGGGTAGCCTCGGCTAAGTTTCTCCAAAAGTGGGGGGAGGTGTTTGGACGAAAAGAGGCTCAAGGGAGAGGGAAGGATTTTAGACTTGGAAGGCTTTTATGGATGAAGAACTCTTCATCACAAGAGGGGTATTTATAGGTCAAGGGATGCCCAACCAATGGCCAAGATTATGCCAAGTGCAAGGCAAGTGTAAGGTCAAGATTAGGGAAAGTGTCCTTGGCCAACTTGCACACAAAATATCCTACCAACTACTTGACAAAAATGGCTATCCATTTCGGTCCATTACCGCCACAAGTCCACCAATGAGAGGGTGACAAGTGTCGCCCTCTCGTTGGTCCAACGTGTGTCGTCTCTCGAAAAATCCGCAAAATTAGAAATGGCATAGCCGGAATTTACCCTACGAAAGCTGTGGAAACGTTTCGTCGGAAAACTATTCGTTTTGTGAGTTGTGCCCAAAAAAACGTCCAAGGCCTAAACTTTAAGGCCAAACTTTTGTACGTACGTCCTCACGTACATACTCCAGAAATACGGGGTATAACATTCTCCCCTCCTTAGAAACATTCGTCCCGAATGTTCCTTCCCAAGACAGTTAACGATAAGATTCTTCATAACTTAAACAGTTTGCAAATGCCACACACGGCCACAAAACAACACTTAGGCATAAACGATAATGAAAATTTACAAGTAGGAAAGTGAATTACCTGGAGGTGTGGGGAATAGGTGAGGATACTTCTGCCTCATGTCCTCCTCAGCTTCCCACGTCATCTCCTCCCTGAGCTCGTTCCGCCACAAGACTTTGACGGAAGCCACGTCCTTCGTCCGCAGACGCCTAACCTGACGATCGACTATCGCTATGGGAATCTCCTCATACGATAACCCCTCGGTCACCTGGACATCGTCAATCGGGTGTACCCTAGATGGATCCCCGATACATCTCCTCAGCATAGAAACATGAAACACCGGATGCACTGCCTCCAGATCGGACGGCAGATCCAACTCGTAGGCAACCTTGCCTACCCTGCGGACAATCTGAAACGGCCCAATATACCTTGGGCTGAGTTTCCCCTTCTTCCCGAATCTCATCACACCCTTCATGGGTGACACCTTTAGGAAAACCCAATCATGAACCTCGAACTCCAGATGCCGACGACGATGATCTGCATATGACTTCTGTCGACTCTGAGCTGTCAGCAACCTCTCCTGGATAAGCTTCACCTTATCCACTGCCTGCTGCACCAAATCTGGTCCCACTAACTGCACCTCGCCCACATCGAACCAACCTATAGGCGATCTGCACTTCCTCCCATACAAGGCCTCATAAGGCGTCATCTGAATACTGGAGTGGTAGCTATTATTGTACGCAAACTCAACTAGAGGCAAATGATCCTCCCAGCTACCCCTGAAGTCGATAACACAGGCTCGCAGCATATCCTCAAGAGTCTGGATAGTGCGCTCTGCCTGTCCGTCCGTCTGTGGATGGAATGCGATTTCGAGCTCACTGCGCCCCTAAACCTCTCTCGAAAGACCTCCAGTTAGCCAGAACCGGCTCCTGCATGCGATATGATCGAAATAGGGACTCCATGCACGACGATCTCTGATGTAAAGTCGGCATAATCCTCGGTACCAAAAGTCGCCCTGACGGAAGAAAGTGGGCTGATTTCGCCACCGTCGACGATAACCCATATAGAATCATGTCTCCTCCGAGTGCGAGGTAATCCCGTGATGAAGTCCATGTTGATCACCTCCCACTTCCGGTCGGGATCTCTATCGTCAGAACAAACCACCGGGCCTCGGTGCTCTACCTTCACTGCGACAACACGCACTAAGCTACGAACTCGCAACGCCCCTCTTCAAGCCATCCCACTAATACACGATCTAGGTCGTGGTACATCTTGGTCGACCACGGATGGAGTAACGCGCTTGCAGTGCTTCCCAAGAACTCGCCGAAGTCCTCAAACATCCGAACACACAACTCGCCAAACCTTAGCACCCCATCAGGTGCTACCTCAAAAGGACCCTTCCCCTCACGAAGAGCCTCATCACGATAACGTGTCAAAATGGATCCTCGAACTGTTGCCTCTTCACCTCCTCGACGATGGAAGACTCGGCAACCTCACGAACTCGAACCCCACCGCTATCGTAATCAATCAAAGCGACACCAAGGCTCGCTAATCGATGCAAATCACGAACCATATCCTCCTCTCTAGCTGACATCCGATAGGCTCCCATCGACCTACGACTAAGAGCATCTCGCCACAACATGGCCTTCCCGTGGTACAGATATCAACATCGTAATCCTTAAGCAACTCTAACCACCGTCTCGCCGTAAGTTCGGCTCCATCCGTGAAGATATCTGCGAGCTCTTGTGGTGCGTATAAATATCCACATGAACCCCATACAAGTAGTGCCTCCGGATCTTGGCGTGAATCACTGCCGCCAACTCCAAATCGTGCGGGTAGTTCCTCTCGTGTTTCTTCACCGTCGGGATGCATACGCTATAACCTTGCCATCTTTGCATCAACACACATCCCAACCCGATGCCCGACGCATCACAATACACAACATAACCATCCGACCTCCGGAAGAGTAAGAACGGGGCGGTCGTTAGTCTCTTTCAAAGAATCGAAACCCCGCCACAAGCATCACCATCAAACTTGCCTTACGAGTCACCTAGTCAATGGTGCAGATAGAAGCAAACTTCTCCACGAACCGATAATATCCTGCAAGGCCCGAAATCGCGAACCTCTCGGAGTAGTAGGTCAGGCCAAGTCCTCGATCGCCGATCTTGGCGTATCCACTCGAATGCCATCAGCCCGACAATATGCCCAAGAAAAGCCACGAAGTCAACCAAAACTCACATTTGGAAAACTTGGCGCATAATCGCTGGTCTGGAGAACCACAAGACAGCCTCAAATGCTCGCGTGCTCGCCTGGCGAGAATAAACCAAGATATCATCAATGAACACTATCACAAACGTGTCCAAAAATGGTTTGAACACTCGGTTCATCAAATCCATGAATACCGCGAGCATTGGTCAACCCAAAAGACATGACCACGAACTCATAATGCCCGCACGGGTCCGAATGTAGTCCCGGGACATCCACCTCTCTCGACTACTTTGATGATAGCCCGTCAGATCAATCTTGGAGAAACATTTCGCACCCTGCAACTGGTCGAACAAATCATCAATCCTGGGAAGGGGGTATCTGTTCTTAATGGTCACCTTGTTCAGCTGCCTGTAATCAACACACATGTGCAGCATCCCGTCCTTTTTCTTCACGAACAATACCGGCGCTCTCCAGGGAGAAACACTAGGCCTGATGAAGCCCTTCTCCAGCAAATCTCTCAGCTGGTCCTTCAACTCTCTCAACTCGGCAGGTGCCATTCTGTATGGCGGAATGGAAATAGGCCGAGTGTCCGCAATATGTCTATACAAAACTCAATCTCCTCTCAGAGAGATACCGGAGGTCGTCTCGAAACACGCCCGGGAACTCTGCGACTACCGAACTGATCGAAAATCGCACTGCGGCCTCGATATCAAACACCCGAACGAGATGGTAGATATACCCTTCGCACCATCTTCCTAGCCTTGAGGTAGGAAATAAACCTACCTCGGCGATACCGTGTCTCTCCCACTCAACAACCGGCCTCGTGAAACTGGAACCGTACTACTCTCTCTCGGTCTACATTGGTGTAGCAAGAAGCTAGTCAATCCATCCCCATGATCACGCTGAAGTCAATCATCTCCAACTCTATCAAGTCGGCTAGGTCCGACGATCAGAATGGTCACAGACAAGCTCTATATACCCGCCGAGCTACCACCGAATCACCCATGGCGTAGCTACCTCGAAAGTGGTCTATGGACTCGTGCTCTATCCCTATCCTACTAGCAACAAGGGGAGATATATAGACGAGTAGAACCGGATCTATCAAAGCATACACATCAAACCTAAACCGATAAGGTACTGTGGCGACATCGGTGAGGCCTCACGATCTGTCGGTGGACAAAGCATAAATGCGGTTCGAGGACCGCTAGAATCGGGACCCGCGCCACGACCTGCCGCGACCGCTAGTCCATGAGTACCTTGCCTCGGGCGAGTAGGTCGGGATGAAGACCGGCGAAAGAACACGTAGGTGACCTACCATCAAGATCGCCTTGGTGACAGTTCCGCATAGTGACCTGCTGGCCACAATCAAACAAGCTCCGTGCGGACCACAACTCCCGAAGTGGGATCTACCGCATCGGCCACACTGAGGGGGGGCGGTCTTGTGACTTAAGCCTGAATAATAATTACGGCAATGTCTTGTGACTTAAGCCTGAATAATAAGGATCTTGAAGCATTTCAAAAGAATACTGAATCATTTTTAACAGAAGAGAAATATTAGGTTTTTAAACAAAAAGCTTAAGAGTTATACTAGCTTTATGGGAAGTTAGGTATAACAACTTAAGAAAGATAAAATGAACTATTTACTTAATTGTTTATAAAAACCTTGTATTGATTTCTGTAAGGTATAGTAAGATTGTTTGAAAAGTAGACATATTATGATGCTACGTGTGTTAGTGTCTTGTGATGTGGTGAAAGGGGGTCATTCTTGTTGTGCTTACGTTGCTAAACGGTAAGTCAGTTGTACTGTTATTATATCACCTACCCCCTTGACTTGTTATACCGAGGGCTTTCCACCCTTGATGCGGTCTATACGCCTATGCGGTCTGTGTGACTATGCGGAGTCGCGGAGTTCGGGAATGATCATTCCGGTGTTTTAGCCCGACGCGGGGATGCCCTATGCGGTGCAGGTGACTATGCGGTCTATTGAGACTATGCGGATCGCGGAGTCCAGACGGCATCGGTTAGCTACCCCGTCGCGAGAATACCTCATGCGGTGCGGTGTGACCTATGCGGATCGCGAAGTCGAGATTAGGCACGCATAATGATACTATGGGCGATTGGCCTTGCTTGATCATTCGCGTCTAGAAAAGACACATACGATTTACGGATTATTGTTCTTGTTTGTGATGTGGCACTATGTGCAATTGAACTGATTGTATTTGCAAATAGTTTTAAAATGCTTTGATTTCATTTAAGTACTTTACAGTTTCACATACTTGGTACATGTTGTACTGACCTCCTTCGGGGGGCTGCGTTCATGCCGCAGGTAAGGGCAAGCAGGTGCTAGATCCACATCCTTAGGATCTCTTTGCTTTGGTGTCAGGAGCTTCATCTTCTCCGGAGGCTCGACTTTTGGGTATGATCTCCCTGTTGTTGTATATAGTTTTGTACATTCAGGGTATGGCGGGGCCCTGTCCCGCCATAGTTGTTTATCTTCTTAGAGGTCTGTAGTCCTATTGTACAGTTGGGATGTAACTGCAAAACTATGTTTATATATATGCCGAAAGGCGACATTTTCTCACATAAAACTGTGTCTCATTTTACAACTGTTTCATGTCTTGTTTTTATATTCCGCTGATTACTCTGATGTATGACTACTTGGGTGCCCGGGTAAGGCACCAGTCACGGGCCCCGGAACGGGTCGTGACATGAATGGGCATCAAATCTGAACATACACGGTCCAGTTCAGGCATGGGTACGCATAAATTAACTGTGGATGCTGGCAGATTAACAAACCAATGAGAAGCAGGCATAAAAGGCTCGGCCCAGACATAAACTCGTAGGCCCAACAGGCAGTACAGAGGCATACATATAACTATATGAAGGCAATGCGAAAATTATATAATATGGACTGGCCCAGTAGGCATGCGCAGGGCCCAGATGTGAACACTGCAGAGATATGCCCAACTTATGATGAACCCACTGAAACACAAATTCACAAATGCAAATACCAAAGCAGGGGTATTTAGAGTTACATGAGCATGCTAAAGATTCAAAGGCAAACTAAAATCCTGCGGGAATACCCATATTTTAGTGCTAAACTCAGACCATAAGGGCATAAACAAGGTCACTGAAATGTATAACAAGATTCATACAATCACTACACACTTTGAGGACTGATCAAAACATAGCTCTTAAGCAAAAATCAACTATTAACCTAGCTACTTATTTAATAAGCCCACTTAATGAACACACATCGCATATGCCAGATTCTAAATTCAAAATGACATATTTGACCATAGATGGACTACTAACCAGACATTAGCAGGTTGTTCAACTTCTAAACTATGAGGCACATGCTCTTCTAGATCACATTGAGAATGGAAATAAATAGGCAACATCATTTTATTATTACTGAGGGACTACTAGGAGGATGTTCTACAGGGCAGAACACGCAAGATTCAGAATATTCCCTCAAATAGGCAATTGAAAACTTATGCCATATACAGAGAAACATTAACATATTAGCTTAAGATGAGATGTCAAGAAGCAGTTATCAGGAAGGAACACACTAGTTTGCAGGTCAACAACACTTCGTATTCATGTATTAAGT
Organism: Przewalskia tangutica; assembly: GCA_029844215.1. Taxonomy (NCBI): domain Eukaryota; kingdom Viridiplantae; phylum Streptophyta; class Magnoliopsida; order Solanales; family Solanaceae; genus Przewalskia; species Przewalskia tangutica. Next base: position 90,291,842 of record CM056719.1, read on the forward strand.
ATGTTAGATCAGTTCCTGGCTAATAATGATTTAATCTAACATGCCTTAAACACAAAAACACTTGTGCAATCCAATATTGGTTAAAATAGACGAAAATTAACATAATATTCAACTCAAAAGCCATTTAAATAGATAAACTAATCCTTAAACTAATAAGATAAGAATTGGACACAGTGCGTTGGGGCATGACCAGTTAACCAAACATATAGACTGCATCAAACCAATTGGTTATCATCAGTCCCTTTGCAAACACATATTTAAGCAACATGATAAACTTAGTATATTAAACATCAATCCTAATCGATAACTTAGAAAATCAGAATCTTGCTAAGATAAACTAAGACATGTCGAGCACTTATATAACAATGTTAACAAATTTATCAAGAAGTATATAACAGAAAACACATAAATTCACATAAAGAACCGAAATTCGACATAAAAGTGAGTTTACCTTCTCCGGGCAGCGAACCGAGGTAGCGTATCAAGTCGTCGGTTCACTCGGAGTTTGGTTGCTATGCGATTAAAGTTTTAAACTTTTTGTGTTTGTAAAGTTGTTCTGCTGGGTATCTATTGGGTTTTTACTTGTTTTCCATGGATGCGGATGCTGTGGTCCTGATATTTTCCCCTTGCGGTGCCCTTTTAGCCAAACTCCTCCTTGATTATTATTGATTATCGTCCTATTTTTCTTCTCTCAAAATCCCCTCGCCGATTCTTTGTTGCTATTTTCTCTCGGGTTATCTAATTGCTACTAAAAGGATAATCGATGCCTACCGGTTTCGGATGCTAAGGGATGCTAACAGATTCTCCTTAGGTCCCAGGGTTCTTGTTTGATTGTGGATGACGAGTGACAGATTTAAGAGCTTTCTCCCTTCTTCCCCCAGATTCCTCTCCTCATTGCATGCGTGTAGCTTTTGCATTTATAGCCCTAATTTGTGTTCTGAATTTGGTAGCTTATGATTTGGTGCGATATTGTAATGATCTTGTGCGAATTTGATATTGATTTTCGAGTGATTTTTACCAAAAATAGACGATTTGGTGCTAATCTTTGGTTCTGTGTATGCATGGGTAAGGGAAGCCCTCAGATTCTCCGGCGAGAATCTCTGGCCTTGGCCGCGCCAGTGCGCGAGGAAGAGGTTCTTAGGTTTTCGTTTTTTTAGGGTTAGTTTGTTTTAAGAAGGTGAAGTGAAGGTGAGGTAAAGGGCTGCTGTATATTGAGGGTTGTGGGCCGGGAAAAAAAAAATAAAGGGGCAGGGGTGTGGGCCTTCCGGATGTTGGGCTGGTGAAGGGCTGGGCGGGTTTTAAGGTTTTGGGTTGGGTAGATTTTAGGTGTTAGTTTTAATTGGGTATTAGTTTTAGGTGTTAGTAGATGTATTAATAGTTTTAATTAATTAGTGATAAATTAAATTAACAAATTGTGATTAAATTATTTCGGTGCTTTATTAGTCTAAGCTTGAGTTTAAATTTATTATAAAGAGTAAAGACGGGCGTGCTATTTAATTAGTGCTTAATATTTCATAATGCGACGCTGTTAAAGTCTTATTTATTATGCGTATTTTGCGATGTTAAATTAAAATTGAATGGAGCCTAGATTATTATTAAATTATTTAAATGTTGAATGAAGATATGATATTTAAGGATTGCTTAATGCTTTTACGTAAAATGCGGCACTATTATTTAAAATCTTATTTATTGTGCATTATTTATTATTATTTAAGTTAAGATTAAATTATCTTAATATGACTTTAGGTGCTACAATAATTATGAAATTGCTTTGCGTATTAATAAATGCGACTATGATGTCATTGCTAAATTATTTATCTTATGTATTTATTATCATTTAAGAATTATGTCAGGGCTTAAAATTAATAAATGCGGGCGCGAGACTCTAAGTTGCTTAATACTCTACGTAAAATGCGGTGTTATTATTAATTTATTTATTTATGCCTGTATTAATGTTTTATGGTTGCATTTTATTGTCAAAAAATTATTTTAAAAATTAGTGTAATTTTATAGTTAATGTCTGAGCGAGAGGGTCAAAATTGGGTGTCAACAACTTGTCCTCTTTGTATGGATATGATGGAAGAGTCTTCGGACAAAGACGTTGACTTATAGCCAATTTTGTGTCGATCCTCATAATTAAAATGTTGGGCAATTAAGACAAGGCTGACGCGAAATTCAAAATTTGTCCCAGTGTCGAGTTATGACGACACTGGGCTACCATGGCCAAACACCAAGGCGGGCTGACGTTGACTCAAAAGATTTGTCCCAGTGTCGAGTTATGACGACACTGGGCTACCATGGCCGAAACACCAGGGTGGGCTAACGCGTACTCAAAATTTGTCCCAGTGTCGAGTTATGACGACACTGGGCTACCATGGCCGAAACACCAAGGTGGGTTAATGCGGACTCAAAATTTGTCCCAGTGTCGAGTTATGACGACACTGGGCTGTGGTGCTAAAAAACAAAGAATAAAATAACTGGCTTGAATCTGGAGTGTACCGGTGTTGACCTATGTTGCTGGGTTTATGGTGATGTGGAATGAGTGGACCGATGCTTGAGGCCGCTTCTTCCATTCGTTGGGAAGGTTGGCCCCCAGATAAACTGGCCCGGTCATTGAAGAGAAAATTCACGCTGCTCCTCGCTTCCCGCATGCTAAGACTTAAACAAACGGTTAGTGCATAGCTGTTAAGGCAAAATGATAACGCATGAATTTATAAGCAATGTAACTGTGTGAGTAGAAAATGCTATCCTGCAAAAGTGTGATGTCTGCTGCAAATGTTGTGATTTCGCCCTTGCACGGACGTGTTGCGATTGTGAATGCGGATATGTTGTCCTTGCTGCAACTGCCCCTGTAGACTAAAGCTCAAGAAAGAGTTAGTGCATAACTGCTAAGACGGAATAATAAAACATAAATAAGAAATGCAATTTTGAGAGTGTAGAAATCGTCCTTGCGTAGATGTGATATGCTGATGACGTCGTTTTGGACGTGGCGTCGTTTTTTTCGGACATATGGCGTCATTTTCGGACTTGGCTTCATGGCGTCATTTTTGGACTTGGCGTCATTTTTGGACTTGTTGTGCTGATAACATCGTTGCACGGGCGTGTTCTTCTTTGTAGATATAATCGCGATGGCGTCGTTGCTGGGCGTATTCTTCATGGCGTCGTTTTCGGACTTGGCGTCATTTTTGGACTTGTTGTGCTGATAACGTCGTTGTCTGGACGTGTTGCTGCTGGCGTCGTTGCGTAGACGTAATGCTGATGACGTCGTTGCCTGGACGTATTGCTGCTGGCGTCGTTTTCAGACTTGGCGTCATGGCGTCGTTTTCGGACTTGGCGTCGTTTTTGGACTTGTTGTGCTGATAACGTCGTTTCCTGGACGTATTGCTGTTGGCGTCGTTACGTAGACGTAATGCTGATGACGTCGTTGCCTGGAGTATTCCTGTTGGAGTCATTTTCGGACTTGGCGTCGTTTTCGGACTTGGCGTCGTTTTTGGACTTGTTGTGCTGATAACGTCGTTGCCTGGACGTGTTGCTGCTGGCGTCGTTGCGTAGATGTAATGCTGATGACGTCGTTGCCTGGACGTATTACTGCTGGCATCGTTTTCGGACTTGGCGTCGTTTTTGGACTTGTTGTGCTGATAACGTCGTTGCCTGGACGTATTGCTGCTGGCGTCATTGCGTAGACGTAATGCTGATGACATCATTGCCTGGATGTATTGATGCTGACGTCGTTGCCTGGACGTGTTGCTGATGACGTCGTTGTCTGGACGTATTGTTGTTGACGTCATTCCGTAGACATAATGCTGATCACGTCGTTGCGTGGACGTAATGCTGGTGGCGTCATTGCGTAGACGCAATGTTGGTGACGTCGTCGTTACTGGATGTGTTGATCGCCGATAACGCCGCGTTGCACGCGTGTTATTCTTGCCGTCGCCGCGGGACGTGTTGCTTGGCGCCATCGTGCGTAGACATAATGTTGATCACGTCGTTGCTTGGACGTGTTGATGCTGACGTCGTTGCCTAGACGTGTTGTTGCTGACGTCGTTGCCTGGACGTGTTGTTGTTGGCGTCATTGCGTAGACATAATGTTGATCACGTCGTTGCTTGGACGTGTTGATGCTGACGTCATTGCCTAGACGTATTGCTGCTGGCGTCATTGCGTAAATATAATGCTGATCACGTCGTTTCCTGGACGTGTTGCTGATGACGTCATTGCTTGGACGTGTTGATGCTGCTCCTGTAGAATAAATGCTCCTGCAAGCTAAGCTTGAGAAAAAGTTAGTGTATAACTGTTAAAACAAAATGATAAATATATGAGAAATGCGATTCTGTGAGTAGGGATGTCGTCCCTGTATGATATGTGGGGTGTTGCGAATGTCGTATGGATTGTCATGATGTCTTTTGTTGTGCGTTTGTGCACTGCATGGGTTGCAATTTGACTCTAGGCCCGAGCTGATGCGCTAGACTTTGTTGCGGGATTTGAACTTTGATTGTTGATGTTTGTCTGTTTCTGCTGCTTCTTTCTGCTTTTGCTGTATTTTCTGCTTCTGCTAATATGAAGAACTTTTGTTGTATCTTCTGCTAATATGAAGGACCTGCGCTCAAAGCAATATTTGTGAGTTTGGGGGGGTTGATTCGCGTTGACCTTGTAGTTTTGACTCTTGATGCTCGGACGTCTGCCTTGTTTGGACTCATAACCCCTACCTGGTTTCCTACCTTGTCCCAGTTCTGAATATGCAAAGGGCGTTTTGCCTAAAGTGGGTCTCAATGGGGTTGTTTTGTATATTATGTGTATTTTCGTTATTTTCAAAATAAGGGAAGGTTTCCTAAAGGTGTGACCGAAGCCGATTTAGGCCGCCTACGTATCCCCGTGAGGGAATCAGGTCATGACGTAGTTCATTACAAGAGAATTTTTGGGGTGAAATTAAAATTTCTAGAGTTGGGACCGAAGCCGAAAAGGCCGCCTACGTATCCACCAAGCGAATCAGGTCAAACGTAGTTCCATTTTATATAAAGGGAAAAATATATTAAACTAACTATTTCAGGACTCGGCAGGCCAATGCAGGGGCACGAGTCCACTTGTCTTCTTGCTCTGAGTCTTCAATGGTTGAGTCTTCAACAGGATCCTCTCTTGCAGCACACAACTGGACGAATGACTTATTCAATGGTTAAACAATCTCCGGCAAGGAGCACTTCCTTTTCTCTGGCGGTTGGTCGATGACTCAACTTTCTTCCCTTTTCGGGCTGGCGTAATAGTCCCTTCCAGACTGTCTTCTTCATTTTTAGCTATCATGTTCACATGGGCATCTTCATAACCGGGAAGAAGGTTATTGTTTACCCTGAGAGGAGCATCTTTCAGCTGAATGACTCCCTCTTCGATTAACTCCTCTATTTTGTCCTTGAATGTATAGCAATTTTCGATGTCGTGCCCCTCAACACCGGAGTGGTATGCACAATGTTTGGTTTTATCATGCCCTCGGGAAGTAGGCCTGGGGGTATTTCTGGGAATTGGCTGGAGTATTCCTGCGGCTTTCAGCTTCTCATACACTTGGGCTATGGGTTCGGCTAAAGGTGTATAGGCTCTGGTTGGCTTTCTCTCAGTATCTATGCGGGGTTTGGGTCCGTTTGGGGTGCGGGTTCGTGATTGTGGTGAGTATTTTGGGTATGCTGGTTAGGTATGGTAAACAGGATATGGGGTGGCGCAGTGCTGATAATATGACTGTGGATTTTGAGTGTTTTGGTTATGGTGAGAAGGCGGTGGGCTTTGATACACTGGAAACTGTTCTGGCCTATGCTCCTGAATGACCATGATAGAGGGTGATGCATCTCTTCTCCTCTGGGAGGTACCTCCGATGGAATTTGACTGCACTGCTCTGCTAGTTGCTTGTAGGGCTGTCAGGTTTGTAATCCTGCATGTCTTAATGCCTTCTTCCACGAAGTCGCCCATTCTTACGACTTCTACAAAACTTCGCCCAATTAAACTGATCATCCTTTCATAATACATCGCATCTTTTAACGACTGCACGAACAAGGTGGTCATTTCGCTCTCTGCCATTAGAGGTTGAACCTTTGCTGCTTCTGATCGCCACCTCAGGGCGTATTTCCTGAAAGTTTCTGTGGATTTCTTTTCAAGTTTCATAAGATAAAATCTATCCGGGACAGTGTCAGTGTTGAATCTGAATCTATCCATGAAATCTTGTGCCATGGCATTCCAACCGTCCCATTTTCGAGGGTCTTGACATGTGTACCAGTCCAGCGCCTAGCCGGTTAGACTCCTGATGAATAGCTTCATGATGATTGCTTGATTTTTTCCAACTCCAATCAATTTATCGCAATATGACCTTAGATGAGCTCGAGGATTCCCTTTTCCATCGAACATGTCAAATTTGGGCACCTTGTACCCCACAGGTAATTCGACGTCGGGATGCATACATAAATTTTCATATTCTAAACCTTCCTCCCCCTTGTTCATCTGAATGCTTTTGAATGCCTCTTTCAAGCTACGGATTTCTTTTGCCACATTTTCGTCTGCTCTAGCTCGAGTCTGCCGCTCCACTTCCTTGTATTGATCTGTCTCTTGAGAGGATGCATGCGTAATAAATGGTTGACTTTTGGTCGGATGTGCTAATGCCCCATATTGTTTGTTAGGACTAGTGATGTGTGTCATTTTCTCGTATTGGGTGGCTTGGCAATTTGGGTTGAGTGGGGAGATATAAGTAGGTGGAGGTTGAGATGTGTATGTAGTAAACAGATCATTTTGGAGGTCGGTTTGCAAATTGACCGGGCGAGCGACGTTTTGGTGTGAGCTGTGTCACGACCCGACCCCGGGGCCGCGACTGGTGCCCTACATGGGCACCCCGTTCAGGTATACATCAGAGAATAGCAGCGAAACATACAACATGTTTAGACAATAACATCACACGCTAGCCGATAAGGCCGCCTTCCATAAAATATGCATAATCAAAAGCAAAAACTGTACAACTCGGTTCTTACAGCCCAAACCACAAAGTGTGACTACATACCTCTAGGAATAACAACTGTGGCGGGACAGGGCCCCGCCATACCCCTGAATGTACATAAATCTACAACATCAGGGAAATCTCAGTACAAAAGACAAGCCTCCGAGAAATGGAGCTTCGACGTCGATAAGTGATCCTAAGAATGAGGATCCACCACTGCTACTCCCTACCGCATGAACGCATGGCCAGGAAGGGGGTCAAGACACAATATGTACCAAGTATGTAAACGGAAAATACCGTAATTACATCATAAGTTTAAAACAAAGCCGAGACATGTATGATAATCAAATTACGAAGACATCGTGCCTTACTAACAATGAGAGTAAATAGGAGTATACTTAAAACATAAAAATAGGAAGCTCACGATCAAAGCAGGACCACCCGCCCGCAGTATCATTAAGCAATCCTACTCCTGGGACTATTTCACCCGCATAGGTCGTGTGGACCCGCATGAGGTATTCCTCGCATGGGACTATTTCACCCGCATAAGCCCTTACGAACTCGCATGAGGTATTCCTTGCATAGGCTGTACCCGCCCGCATGGGACTATTTCACCCGCATAAGCCATTACAGACTCGCATGAGGTATTCCTCGCATCGTGGGTAGCAAATCCACGGAATATGCAAATGCCACAAACCCGGGGAATGACCCCGTAATGAATAATATACCACTAGCACAAACCGGCTATCATACATAACATAAGCACTACCGGCTTATCATACAATATATGAGCAAGTTAAGAAATCCCCTAACTTCTTATTATTCTCGTTCATATACACTCTCATTTTAGTTTACTTAAGGCACTAACATGTCTTTTATAAAAATCCGGGAATTTAACCCAAGTACTACATACTTCCATTCTTTTAAAAATGACTCTTTTTCGTATAAAACTTTCAAGATACTAATAACCGTAGTATCAAGTCACAATTAGTTTTCAAGACAAGTCACAATACTTTTAGAAATAAAATTAGGCTTCTAAATCAAGTGACTTCTTTTCTTATAAAACCTTAGGCAGTTGATGCCTTAAAATCAAATTGTCTTTCATTAAATCAAGTCATTTATCCCCATTTATCTTTCCATAAAGCTAATATAACCAACTCCCCATAAAGTCGTTATATTCACTTTATACCTTAGCCAAATACAATTTCCTATCCAAGGGACTTATACGTTTAAAACGAAACAAGTATCACATACTTTAAAACTCTTCAAGTCCCTTAACTTTAAAAACTTAAGACATCCTTAATACTTTCAAAGAAGTGAGTTAATCTCCTAACTCACCCAACTTGGCTATTCTTAAACAAGTAAAGGATATCAATGTCTTGTACGTCTACCGTACTATATACGTGCAACTAATCATGCTCAAAAGATAGGAAAATTCTACATACCTCTTCGGGTCAAACCACTCGCCACGTACAATATCCCGCCCGTAGTATGTCAACCTATAATGTCCACAATACGTCTGTTAACGTCTTACTTCAAACGTAGATTATTATAAGTGTAAAGTCACTAAATTCTACGAAAAATCGGACACCACCTCCTTTGTTTCTACATACTTTGCCACCTTTTTCAAGGCCGAATTCAATAACCAAACACGCCACATTTAAGGCCCAATCAATACAATTAACAATAGGGGATTACACGCCTACTAGACGTGTAAAATTCCGCCCCACAAAAGATATCAAACTAATACAAACTACTAGTCCAATTCGGCCACATTGAGATATAATAACACCAATTCTTATCCAATTTCCATTTCAATCCAAGTTGTTAGCATAACATGATATCAATTCGCAATCGATTATAACTACTATAATCTTCAAGTAAGTAACATGCCACGATTCTAATAAACGACCAAATTGTAATCCAACTTCACATGGCTTAAATGACATTTCGGATTTAAGGCTACAATCAATCCATAATACTTATAAAACTTCAACACATATACTTCATGCTAGCAAACATGTAAGGCTAACAACAATATATAATCTTGTAACACTTAAGAGACAAGATTATTACCTCAACGATTCTTAGTCCAACTTCAAATCCGAAGTCGCTCCTTAGCAACTTAGAACCTCTTCTAGACAATTCAATCCGCTACTTGAGACCCTTAGAACAACACAAACAACTTTCCTTCAATCTTCCAAACAAAACCTAGAAAAGCAACTAGGTTTTCATCTTGCGACTAACACGAAAACTATCTTTTTCCGGGATTTTTCTATTGAGATACACTTACAATACACTCAAGAACCTTGGTTTAAAGTGTGGAGCTAAATGGACAACAAACAATTTTTTTTTTGTTGGGAGCTAGCCAAACCCGAGAGCACCCTAAATGTGTTCTTGAAATTCTTGAAATTTTTTCTAAGTGTTGAACTTAGTCTTGCTACTAGTACTACTATATAGTTCAATGGAGGGTCAAGATGTGTACAAATGTGAGGCTTGGATGAGTTTCTATTAAATATCAAGACTTGTGATCCCATTGACCAAGTCAATTTTCTCAAGCTCTTCAAGTTGCAAGACTTAGTCATCCTAACAAAGGTCAAATGACCCTTTTGTCCTTGCCTAATTTCGTCCAAGGCACCATAAGGGGAGGTGACACGTGTCTCCCTCCCATTCGTTACAATATTACGTTTTCCAACAATTTCATAATTTCGATAAATTTTTACAATCTCTAATCTTATCATTTGGGATTCTCACGTACGTTCTTAAAACATGTCCTGTAAATACGGGGTGTAACAAGCTGGTATGTTGCGGCCTTTCCGGGGAGCTTTGGGGAAGTGGAGGATCAAGGGCTTGTGACACGATTGCATTTTTCCTTTGCTCTGGGAGTGGTGCATTCAAGCTAATAGACATGTTTGTGATATTTCAGAGCCTTTATATTTCGGCTTGCATGACTTTCATTTGCTGCAATAGTTTGGCGAGGTGTTGATCATTGGTGTTTCTCCTTTCTAATGCCTCTGCATCTTCTACGGGGACAGGGACGAGACCTAAGTTGTTTCGTTCTGGTGCCTCTGGATTAGTCATTGAATGATTGTGCTTCTACCAGTCAACGCGAATCAACCTTTTGGGGATAAGCTAGGAAAAATAACCCTCTAACAAATGAAGCAAACCAAGTTAGTATGATATGCAAAGAATTGCAGGCAATATATAATAATAAGCAAATTGCAAATCAAGCGCGTGCTCTAACATGTTTAGGACCTCTTTCATGTCAGAGGTAGGCCTAAACGTCACATATGCGAGGTTATGATGGATTTGTCCAAGCCGTCCAACTGTAAGGCTTTCGTTGGAAATGGCGACCAAATGACAGTGCACTTTTCCAATTTAGGTTTGGATTTTTCTATCATTGCCACGCTACACATAATATGCTGGTTGGTCGTTGGGTTGAGAAAACCGTCGACAAGTTTGGTGTTTTTTCCTAATTGTGGTGTCGATACCAAGGACCGACCCACCTAAGGTAAATGCATGCATGCCTTAAAATAAAGGGTGGTATAGCTCTATCCTGAGTTTCTAAGATTTGGCTTTACTAGACGCAAGGTTCCCGAGCGAACAACTCGAGTGAGAAGGCTACGCGGCCACCGATTAGACCGGACACTCCACGTATATTACCAACTCTCCTAAATTTGGGTTTTGAAAAAAGAATTTTGCTGATGCATCAAGCGCACCTCACATGTAGTGTGTGATAGTGTGAATTTTCCAGAGTGGAAGAAATATGAGCGGAATGCCAGTTTAAGGAAAGCAGTAAAGCACATAACAATTAAAGCAAATAAAAAAATATAGTACATAAAAATTAAATGCAAAAATAATGCCAAATAATAACCTAGGTCTGTTATGGTCAAGAACCATTAATCCCCAGTGGAGTCGCCATTTCTGTCACGCCCGTTTTCGACCGCGACATTTAAATAACTCCTGCTTTTAAAAAGGTTAGGAAATACTATAAAATAAATAAAGGGTTGAAAATGCTAAAGGTATTAAAAGTGCTTAAAAGGTGCTATAATATTAAAAGGGTGCTGAAAGGGTTGCTAAAAAGTGCTAAAGGGTTCACAGAGTCGCCACCTAATTAATTTGGGTGAATTAGGACACTTAAATGTTAACTAGTTTAAAGTAAACATTAACTCCATTTTAATGGTCTGCAAAATTGTGTGAGATTCTGGGCAAGGGTCCTTTATTATCCTAAAGGGAAGGGGTTAGGCATCCTAAAGGATCCGCTAACTTGCGGTTGTCCGTTCAAACCTAGGGTAATTATTTATGCTAAGCAAAGTATATGTTAAAATTATTTAAGTAAAAGATGTTGTAAATATTCCTAAGAGAAAATACATTTTTTGATAATAAAAGAAAATAATAATGTTTGTTTATAAAAATAAGGTTAAATTTGAAGGAACATATTCGTTCGTAAAATACTTAAATAAGATGTTTATATTGCACATCATAATATAAAGGGTAGTAATGCAAAATTAGCTATGGCAAAGTATGCATTTATAAAATATGCCTAACATGTAAAGGTGTCTATTAGGCAAGAGATATTAAAAGTATGACTTTCAAAATAATGTATGCAATAGTAGAGTTTATAAGAAAATGAGTTCCTCATGTTAGATAATATTTTAACTAGATGAATAGCCATGCTAGCGAGAGTTACGAAGTGGTTTTAATGTAACTTAGGCGGTGTATTACAAGCTAAGAACAATTAACTTAGGGGAAATGGATTTATGGTATCAAACCACCTTCTAATTTATTGAGTTAATATTAACTACTCTTAAGCATAACATTAATAATGCAATGTTAGACAATTAGTTCACAACAAATAAATGGGGGGCGAGATAAGAAAACAATAAAGGTGACTCGAGGAAATGGCGATGTCATTTCGCCGGTGGCTTGGAATTTTCGAGGCGGAGATGAAGATGCACACAGATGTAGGTCCTCGTTTGTTGTAACTCATGAGGAATCTCGCAATGAGACTCTTCGTTTAGCTCCGATGTGTGCCATGTAAAAACGAAAATGATAAGAATTAGTATATGTTTTATATCAGCTTATCACATAATAAATGAATGGGCATCAAATCTAAACATACACGGTCCAATTCAGGCATGGGTACACATGAATTAACTGTGGATGCTGGCAGATTAACAAACCCATGAGAAGCAGGCATAAAAGGCTCGGCCCAGACATAAACTCGCAGGCCCAACAGACAGTACAGAGGCATACATATAACTATATGAAGGCAATGCGAAAATTATATAATATGGACTGGCCCAGTAGGCATGCGCAGGGCCCAGATGTGAATACTGCAGAGATATGCCCAACTTATGATGAACCCACTGAAACACAAATTCACAAATGCAAATACCAAGGCAGTGGTATTTAGAGTTACATGAGCATGCTAAAGATTTAAAGGCAAACTAAAATCCTGCGGGAATACCCATATTTTAGTGCTAAACTCAGACCATAAGGGCATGAACAAGGTCACTGAAATGTATAACAAGATTCATATAATCACTACACACTTTGAGGACTGATCAAAACATAGCTCTTAAGCAAAAATCAACTATTAACCTAGCTACTTATTTAATAAGCTCACTTAATGAACTCACATCGCATAGGCCAGATTCTAAATTCAAAATGACATATTTGACCATAGATGGACTACTAAGCAGACATTAGCAGGCTGTTCAACTTCTAAACTATGAGGCACATGCTCTTCTAGATCACAGTGAGAATGGAAATAAATAGGCACCATCATTTATTATTACTTAGGGACTACTGGGAGGATGTTCTACAGGACAGAACACACAAGATTCAGAATATTCCCTCAAATAGGCAATTGAGAACTTATTTCATATACAGAGAAACATTAACATATTAGCTTAAGATGAGATGTCAAGAAGCAGTTATCAGGAAGGAACACACTAGTTTGCAGGTCAACAAAAGAAGAAGACTTCGTATTCATGTATTAAGTATGTTAGATCAGTTCCTGGCTAATAATGATTTAATCTAACATGCCTTAAACACAAAAATACTTGTGCAATCCAATATTGGTTAAAATAGACGAAAATTAACATAATATTCAACTCAAAAGCCATTTAAATAGATAAACTAATCCTTAAACTAATAAGATAAGAATTGGACACAGTGCGTTGGGGCATGACCAGTTAACCAAACATATAGACTGCATCAAACCAACTGGTTATCATCAGTCCCTTTGCAAACACATATTTAAGCAACATGATAAGCTTAGTATATTAAACATCAATCCTAATCGATAACTTAGAAAATCAGAATCTTGCTAAGATAAACTAAGACATGTCGAACACTTATATAACAATGTTAACAAATTTATCAAGAAGTATATAACAGAAAGCACATAAATTGACATAAAGAACCGAAATTCGACAGGAAAGTGAGTTTACCTTCTCCGGGCAGCGAACCGAGGCAGCGTATCAAGTCGTCGGTTCACTCGGAGTTTGGTTGCTATGCGATTAAAGTTTTAAACTTCGGTTTTGGAAGCGAAAGTTGTTCTGCTGGGTATCTATTGGGTTTTTACTTGTTTTCCATGGTTGCGGATGCTGTGGTCCTGATATTTTCCCCTTGCGATGCCCTTTTAGCCAAACTCCTCCCTGATTATTATTGATTATCGTCCTATTTTTCTTCTCTCAAAATTCCCTCGCCGATTCTTTGTTGCTATTTTCTCTCGGGTTATCTAATTGCTACTAAAAGGATAATCGATGCCTACCGATTTCGGATGCTAAGGGATGCTAACAGATTCTCCTTAGGTCCCAGGGTTCTTGTTTGATTGTGGATGACGAGTGACAGATTTAAGAGCTTTCTCCCTTCTTCCCCCGGATTCCTCTCCTCATTGCATGCGTGTAGCTTCTGTATTTATAGCCCTAATTCGTGTTCTGAATTTGGTAGCTTATGATTTGGTGCGATATTGTACTGATCTTGTGCGATATTGTACTGATCTTGTGCGAATTTGATATTGATTTTCGAGTGATTTTTACCAAAAATAGACGATTTGGTGCTAATCTTTGGTTCTGTGTATGCATGGGTAAGGGAAGCCCCCGGATTCTCCGGCGAGAATCTCGGGCTGTGCTGGTGCTGGTGCGGCGGTGAGGGAAGAGGTTCTTAGGTTTTTGATTTTTTAGGGTTAATTTGTTTTAAGAAGGTGAAGTGAAGGTGAGGTAAAGGGCTGCTGTATATTGAGGGGTGTGGGCCGGGAAAAAAAATAAAGGGGTAGGGGTGTGGGCCTTAGGATGTTGAAATTGGTGAAGAAGTGGGGCGGGTTTTAAGGTTTTGGGTTGGGTAGAATTTAGGTGTTAGTTTTAATTGGGTATTAGTTTTAGGTGTTAGTAGATGTATTAATAGTTTTAATTAATTAGTGATAAATTAAATTAACAAATTGTGATTAAATTATTTCGGTGCTTTATTAGTCTAAGATTGCGTTTAAATTTATTATAAAGACTAAAGACGGGCGTGCTATTTAATTAGTGCTTAATATTTCATAATGTGACGCTGTTAAAGTCTTATTTATTATGTGTATTTTGCGATGTTAAATTAAAATTGAATGAAGCCTAGATTATTATTAAATTATTTAAATGCTGAATGAAGATATGATATTTAAGGATTGCTTAATGCTTTTACGTAAAATGCGGCGCTATTATTTAAAATCTTATTTATTGTGCATTATTTATTATTATTATTTAAGTTAAGATTAAATATCTTAATATGACTTTAGGTGCTACAATAATTATGAAATTGCTTTGCGTATTAATAAATGCGATTATGATGTCATTGCTAAATTATTTATCTTATGTATTTATTATCATTTAAGAATTATGACAGGGCTTAAAATTAATAAATGCGGGCGCGAGACTCTAAGTGCTTAATACTCTACGTAAAATGCGGTGTTATTATTAATTTGTTTATTTGTAGCGGGCCTTGATAAAAGAGGTTATATATGTGGATTCAGGGGGGGAGGTGCTGCCCAATTTTCCATAGAATTAGGAACCGTATACTTAGAATATTCTACGAAGAAGTCTAGAAGTTGATATATGTATTGTGATTGTTATAGGTGGATATTCTACGCGCGGCATACTCGACTTGGCTTGTGGATTAAGCCGAAGAGGTATGTGATTCTTCCTATTCTCTTGAGCATGATATTTGTGAAATATATATAGTGCGGTAGACGCACGTGTGTTAAAGGAGTTTGATTTTCCTTTTGTGTCCTTTACTTGATTCTAAAGTTAAGTGACTTGTTATGAAATGTTAAGGACTTGAATTGTGTTAAAAAGTTGTGAAACCTCATTCGTGAGTAATGGGTGCTTGGTCTTTTAATGAATAAAGTTATCTTGATTTCGGAAATGAGAGTAGTTGTCCTTGGTTGGTTTAAAACATAAAGTGTTATAATAGCTTTATGGAAAGTTAGTTATAACGACTTTATGAAAACGAAAGAATGGTTTTATTATTGGATTTAAAATGATAACTTGACATTTTAAAAGTTAGGAGGTTGGGTTCCTTAAAAGATATGAGATTTGATTTAAAGATTATGAGACTTAATTTTGGAAGTTAAGAGACTTGATCTTGAAAGATAAAGAGACTTGACTTATAAACAACTTGATTTTGGGAAAGAACAAGTAACTTGATTTAAAGGTATAGGTTAATAGTTTTGAAAAGAGTGGGTTACTTGGGTTTTTAAAAGTATACTTGACGTTGTTTTAAAAAGTGTAAGCCACTTGGTTTAAAAAGTATATTGCTACTTGACTTTAAAAAGGAGAAGTGTCTTTGTTTAAAAAGAAGGCATGATATTGTCTTGATTTGGTTTTAAAGGAAGGCATGGTATTGTCTTGTTTTGGTTTAAAAAGAAGGCTTGATATTGTTTTGATTTACTTAAAATGATAGTTACTCTATGATTGATACTACGGGTATTAGTATCGCGTGATTTTGTACTTAAAAAGGGTTCTTTTTAAGAGAGTTGGAGTATGTATTACTTTGGGGTTAAAACCCGGATTTTTAGCATAAAATAAGAGTCTAAGAGTATGTTAAACTTGTCTATGCTAGTTGTGATAGCCTTTGTTGTGCAGGTGTTTTACTTCTATGCTACCGTGTCTCTCGATGGAGGGCCGGTTATTACGGTTGTTTTATGGCCCAGGTGGGACCTGGTGTTCATGTGGACTTTTTGTTGTTATATCATATCATAGACTGCCGACAGTGAGGAAGGAGTTCTACGGGCATGATGATTTTGAGGGCGTGAGTCCCTGACATGACATGACTGCTTATATATAGACTGTTATGATACTACGGGCGTTAGTATCTTGAGACTTGTTGTGTTAAGGGGGTTTTCTTGTAGTGCTTATGTTGTTACGATAAGCCGGTTGTGCTGGTATTATATCACTTACCCCCCTGACTTGATACATGTGTCGCGGGTTAGCTACCCCCGATGCGAGGAATACCTCATGCGGGTCCATGTGACCTCACGGCTACTGAGTCCAGGAATCACTCCGGGTGTGTTACGCCGATGCGAGGAATACCTCATGCGGTCCAAGTGGCCATGCGGACTACGGTAGTCCAGGGAAATGAAGCGGGTTAGCTACCCCCGATGCGAGGAGTACCTCATGCGGGCCCAGATGGCCTATGCGGACTATGGAAGTCCAGGATTAGGCTCGCCCAATGATACTATGGGCGAATGGCCCTGCTTCGATCAATAGCAGCCTAGAAAAGACCGGTTGCGTTACACCTATTTGCTCTTGTTTATGATGTGGCACTATGTGCGGTTAATTGGTTTTTCATACATATCTGTGGATTTGGTTTGGAAATGTTATGATTTCATTACAGTATTTTCGCCACATACTTGGTACTGTTGTCGACCTCCTTCGGGGCCGCGTCATGCCGCAGTAGAGGTACACCGATTGTTGATCCTCGCTCTTAGGATCACTGCGTTTAGGAAGCTCCGCTTCCGGAGGCTTATCTTTTGGTATGATTCCCTGAGTTTGTAGGTTCTTGTACATTTAGGGGTATGGCGGGGCCCTGTCCCATCATAGTTGTTATAAAATTCTTAGAGGTTTGTAGTACTGTTGTGGGCAGGGTTTGTAAAGAATGTAACTGTTCAGGTATATTTATATATATATATGCAGAAAGGTGACCGTTTTGGTTAGCCTGTTTCTTATTTTATATCTTGTTTCATGTTTAAGTTTATTTCCGCTAATTTTCTCTGATGTTGTATCACTAGGGTGCCCGGGGTAAGACACCAGTCGCGGGCCCGAGGTCGGGTCGTGACAAAAGTGGTATCAGAGCAGTTAATCCTCGGAAAGTATCTATAGACCGTATCTAGTAGAGTCTTGATTATCGGCGTGTTGTGCACCACACCTATAATCAGGAGGCTGCAGGATATTTAGGATTGGTTTCCATTCTTCTCACTCTGAGATCGTACCTTAGAGCTGTGTTATAAGTTGGACTCCCTCCGACGTATTCTTTTTACCAGTTATGCCTCTACGCAAGGCAACCAGGGCCAGAGGGACAGGGTAGCAGAGAGGGCTGCGAGTAGAACACAGTGGATTATCAGGGCACAGGCCCAGTCATTACTTGAAGTAGTACTTCATATGGCGAGATCTGCGATGCCGCCAGCCCCAGCAGAGTTTAGCGCAACGGCAACAGTTTCTACTGAGGCCATGATATCTGAGCCTCCAGCTCCACGACCAGGAGCAGATGATATGGATTACAAGGAGATGACCCAGTTACTAGCTAGGATCGTAGCGAGGTATGAGGACGGACAAGAGCCGATGGTTCCGGCAGTACTAGTGGTTCACCCTAGATCCGATAGTTTGAGACTTCGGGACTTTTTGAGTTGCAGCCCACCAGAGTTCTATGGGTCGAGAGCTGAGGATGATCTTCAGGAGTTTATTCGACAGTTGCAGCGGATCATGAAAGTGATCAAGGCCTCAGAGACAGAGTCGGTGGTATTGGGTTCGCATCGACTGCGGGATATTGCAGTCAACTGGTTTGATTCATGGGAACTATCCCGGGGGAGGGGGGAGCATGCATTCCAGCTGGTTGGGACGAGTTCTCAGAGGCGTTTATTAACCACTTCTTGCCTTCACAGATGAGGAGTGCCCGAGTGGATGGTTTTATGATTTTGTGATAGAATGGGCGGACGGTTCGGGAGTATAACATGGAGTTCGACTCATTAGCTCGGTATGCCCCCGCTTTAGTGGCAAACATGAAGGATAGAGTGCACCGCCATGTCACAGGGCTCGATGATTATTTAGCAGAGGATTGCACGGGTGTAGCTCTTCAGCCGGGCATGGACATTGCCCGCATGCAGGCTTATGCACAGCAGACTGAGGAACGTAGAGGTCGACGGAATGACCAAGATCAGCAGAAGAGGGCCAGGATAACAGGGTCCTTTGGTAACTCGGGAGACAGGCCGCCTCAGCAGCAGGCTAGTTATGTGCCTCCGCCAGTACAGAGTGGTCCTCCACAGTTTTCAGGACGTCCAGGGAATTCAGGAGCAGGTCAGGGCTCCAAGGGTTCAGGTTTTCGGGGGAGTAGGGGTGTTAGTCTGAGGAAGCCACCTCTACCTCGGTGTAGTCGATGTGGTAGAACCCATTATAGGGAGTGTCGTGCAAATTGGGAGATTGTTATACTTGCGGCCGGCAGGGCCATTTTGCGAAGAAATGTCCGACCAGAGGTAGCGCGAATGTTACGACTCAGCCTTCGGGATCTATGGCTGGTTCATCACCTTCGATAGTTATGCGCCCAGCAGGGCAGGATTATGATTAGAGTGAAAAAGGGAAAGTGAAGCAATAGTTACAGGTATATCCTTAACCCTCTAGAGACTAGTATGAGTGATACAATGATTATATATTAAGTGTTATGTTCGGATAGCGTTGTGTAAATTGTGATTAGAAAACATGGGTAGTTGAAAAGGGTAAGTATAGGGACATGGAAGGTGTGAACCTTAGAATATTATACGTGGAGACCTTAGATGCAAGGCCGTCTTGAGTAAAAGATTTACGGTTGATCCTTGTCGAGATACATAGTATACGTGGGGTATATTTGTGTGATAAGTCCATGAGTGGTGTGAAATGAAAGTGGGTAGTTTAGCTAAGAAGACCACTAGGTTTTCGTGACTTGAATAGTGAGATTGTTCCGGATCGGGAACAAGAGTTTGGTACGAGACGGGTCGGGTTGAGGCAATATTGCGGGTCAACCCGCAGCCCGTAATGAAATGAGGTAAATTTGAGGTGGTCCCGCTAGGTGATAGGGTCACGAGGGTCCTAGGCCCAAATTTAGTTAACCATCGTACGAGTTCGTGGATGTGTTCGACCAGAATAGGATTGAGAAGGCCGGGAATGGCCTTAAAGGAAATTGAGGCTAGTAAGATGACCAAGTTGGAGGTAGTAACTCCAAGGTTTTGGAAACTGAAGCGATGACGGAAATGTGGTACATGTACTATAAGGAGTTTGGGTGTACGAGAAAGGTACGACGAGTAAGAAAAGAAGTGAACATGTGTTAAGAGAATGGAAGTGATCATTTTGTGAAGAAAAGATGTGAAGAGAGTATCTTTTAGACCATGGGTGAGAACTTATATTATTTGTTATACGCTTTAGAGGTGATTGCTCGTTGGCTTGGATTTGAGTTTTGCGCATGTGTTATATTATGGCCATGTGTGGCATAATTGGTTTCGTAAGTATAGTAGTGAAGACTATACCGACGCATGTATGTTTGGAGACTTAGAAGGAACATTCGGGACGAATGTTTCTAAGGGGGGAAGAATGTTACACCCTGTAGTTCTAGGATATGTATGTGAGAACGTACGTACGAGAATACGACATTAAGGTTGGAAAGGAAGAAAGATTT
Organism: Przewalskia tangutica; assembly: GCA_029844215.1. Lineage (NCBI taxonomy): Eukaryota > Viridiplantae > Streptophyta > Magnoliopsida > Solanales > Solanaceae > Przewalskia > Przewalskia tangutica. Next base: position 90,311,704 of record CM056719.1, read on the forward strand.
GATTTTTCGACGGAAAATTTTCCAGATTTTGTGAAGAAAAAAGGTTCGTTAATGGGAATTGGATTCCCAGATTTGGTATTCGGACTTCTGGGAATATAATAGAATTATGGATTTTATTTTCCGAAATTGATCACGTGGGGCCCACAGGAGAAATTTACGGTTTTGCGGGCCCCACTTTATTTTTCAAGATTTTGGGTATTTTCGGGAGATGAAATATTTTGGACGAGTAGGAGGGCGACATGTGTCACCCCATGTGGCCATAGGGCCGAAATCTTGTGACACTTGTCCTTTGGCCGAAATGTGGAGACAAGTGGCAAACCACTTGTCTCAAGCTTTTGTGGAACATGTGGATGGTGAGACCCACACACACTTGTCCCCCAATCTCACCACACACTTGCCTTGATCCTAGCCATTGAATGTCCTATAAATACCCCCTTAAGTTGCAAGACTTCTTCATCCACACTTGAGAGTTTCCAAGACTTGAAATTCTCCCTCCTCTCTCCTTGTTGTTCTCGGCAATGAGCCAATATCTTGACCAAAATATTGTCCAAAAATCCTTAAACTTATAAGTGTTCTTTCTTAAGGTGTTAGGAAGATTGTGAACCAAGAGTTGGAAAAGAGTTCGCACCCCTAGCATAAGAACTACCCCTTGGTCGAGAGTTGCCACATTTAGAACCTAAGTGTTCTTCACTTTTCGGAGTTGGATCTTGAAGAGGAGTTGGTTAGGAGCTTATAAGGGCTGCTTGGAGTGGGTTGGAACGTAAGGAATTGGAGCTAAACGTTGCTAAGGATCGACTTATAATCTTGGATAATTTTGGGCTTATCGAGGTAATGATCATTGTCCTTCTATTGTAATTGGATATTACATGTTGTAGTAGTTTATAATTGAGTATAAGATATGTGGAAGGAAAATTGAAAAGAAATAGACTGTTGGTATACTGTGGGGCAGAATTGTACAAGTCCAGTTAGACGTGTAATTCCCTTTGAGTTGTTGGCTATTTGTAGCGGCCCTTGATAAATGAGGTTATATATGTGGATTTAGGGGGGGAGGTACTGCCCAATTTTCCGTAGAATTAGGAACCGTATACTTAGAATATTCTACGAAGAAGTCTAGAAGTTGATAGATGTATTGTGATTGTTATATGTGGATATTCTACGCCTGGCATACTCGACTTGGCTTGTGGATTAAGCCGAAGAGGTATGTGATTCTTCCTATTCTCTTGAGCATGATATTTGTGAAATATATATAGTGCGGTAGACGCACGTGTGTTAAAGGAGTTTGATTTTCCTTTTGTGTCCTTGACTTGATTCTAAAGTTAAGTGACTTGTTATGCAATGTTAAGGACTTGAATTGTGTTAAAAAGTTGTGAAACCTCATTCGTAAGTAATGGGTGCTTGGTCTTTTAATGAATAAAGTTATCTTGATTTCGGAAATGAGAGTAGTTGTCCTTGGTTGGTTTAAAACATAAAGTGTTATAATAGCTTTATGGGAAGTTAGTTATAACGACTTTATGAAAACGAAAGAATGGTTTTATTATTGGATTTAAAATGATAACTTGAAATTTTAAAAGTTAGGAGGTTGGTTTCCTTAAAAGATATGAGATTTGATTTAAAGATTATGAGACTTAATTTTGGAAGTTAAGAGACTTGATCTTGAAAGATAAAGAGACTTGACTTATAAAAAACTTGATTTTGGGAAAAGAGAAGTAACTTGATTTAAAGGTATAGGTTACTTGTTTTGAAAAGAGTGAGTTACTTGGGTTTTTAAAAGTATACTTGACGTTGTTTTAAAAAGTGTAAGCCACTTGGTTTAAAAAGTATATTGCTACTTGACTTTAAAAAGGAGAATTGTCTTTGTTTAAAAAGAAGGCATAGTATTGTCTTGATTTGGTTTTAAAGGAAGGCATGGTATTGTCTTGTTTTGGTTTAAAAAGAAGGCATGATATTGTTTTGATTTACTTAAAATGATAGTTACTCTATGATTGATACTACGGGTATTAGTATCGCGTGATTTTGTACTTAAAAAAAGTTCTTTTTAAGAGAGTTGGAGTATGTATTACTTTGGGGTTAAAACCCGGATTTTTGGCATAAAATGAGAGTCTAAGAGTATGTTAAACTTGCCTATGCTAGTTGTGATAGCCTTTGTTGTGCAAGTGTTTTACTTCTATGCTACCGTGTCTCTCGATGGAGGGCCGGTTATTACGGTTGTTTTATGGCCCAGGTGGGACCTGGTGTTCATGTGTACTTTTTGGTGTTATATCATATCATAGACTGCCGACAGTGAGGAAGGAGTTCCACGGGCATGATGATTTTGAGGGCGTGAGTCCCTGACTTGACATGACTGCTTATATATAGACTGTTATGATACTACGGGCGTTAGTATCTTAAGACTTTTTGTGTTAAGGGGGTTTTCTTGTTGTGCTTATGTTGTTACGATAAGCCGGTTGTGTTGGTATTATATCACTTACCCCCCTGACTTGATACATGTGTCGCGGGTTAGCTACCCCCGATGCGAGGAGTACCTCATGCGGTCTAAGTTGCCATGCAGACTACGGTAGTCCAGGGAAATGCCGCGGGTTAGCTACCCCCGATGCGAGGAGTACCTCATGCGGGCCCAGGTGGCCTATGCGGACTACGGGAGTCCAGGATTAGGCCCGCACAATGATACTATGGGTGAATGGCCCTGCTTCGATCATTATCAGCCTAGAAAAGACCGGTTGCGTTACACCTATTTGCTCTTGTTTATGTTTGTGACACTATGTGCGGTTAATTGGTTTTTCATATATATCTGTGGATTTGGTTTGGAAATGTTATGATTTCATTACGATTTCTGCCACATACTTGGTACCTATTAGATCGACCTCCTTCGGCCGCTTCACGCCGCAGTAGGTACACCAGTTGTTGATCCCCGCTCTTAGGATCACGGTTCTGCGTTTTGGGAAGCTCCGTTTCTCCGGAGGCTTATATTTTGGTATGATTCCATGAGTTTGTAGGTTCTTGTACATTCAGGGGTACGGCGGGGCCCTGTCCCGTACTGATGTGACCGTTTTGGTTAGCCTGTTTCTTATTTTATATCTTGTTTCATGTTTAAGTTTTTATTTCCGCTGATTTTCTCTGATGTTGTATCACTAGGGTGCCCGGGGTAAGGCACCTGTCGCGGGCCCGAGGTCGGGTCGTGACAGAAGACTTGATTTCTAAAGTAAGAAACTTGATTTCTAAAAGATAAGAGACTTGAAATATTTTGAAAGTATACGATACTTGGTTTTCGAAAGTATAAGTCTATTGGTTATAAAAAGAATGTGTTTGCCTAAAGTATAAAGTTAGTATAACGACTTTATGGGAAGTTGGTTATAATAGCTTTATGGAAAGTTAAAAGAGTGGTTTACTCTAAGTAATGCAAGTAATGATAAATGACTTGAAATAATGAAGGGCAAATTGGGTTAAAGGTACCAATTGCTTAAGGTTTTAAGAAAAGAAGTCACTTGATTTAGAAACCTATAAATGTATTTCTAAAAAGGTATTGTGACTTGTCTTGAAAAGTAGATATGACTTGATACTACGGTTATTAGTATCTTGGAGGTTTTATATGAAAAAGAATCATTTTTAAAAGAATAGAAGTACGTAGTACTTTGGGATTAATTCTCGGATTTTATAATGACATGTTAGTGCCTTAAGTAAACTAAAATGGCGGTGTTTATAAATAAGGTTAATAAGAAGTTAGGGGATTTCATAACTTGCTTATGTTATGTATGATAAGCAGGTAGTGCTTATGTTATGTATGATAAGCCGGTAGTGTTTATGTTATGTATGATAAGCCGGTAGCGCTTATGTTATGTATGATAAGCCGGTGGTGCTTATGTTATGTATGATAGCCTTTGGGGCTAGTGTTATGAGTATAAATGCTGGTAAACCCCAAGATGTTATACACCTCGAGTATAAACGGGGTAAACCCCAAGACGTTATACATTCCGAGTATGATCATGGTAAACCCCAAGACATTATACCTCTCCATGGATTTGCTACCCATGACGCGAGCATGGCGTATTTTCATCATGGCCCGTAGGGCCTAAGCGGTGAAATAGTTCGTGCGGGTGAAATAGTCCTATGCGAGAATACCACGCGGGTCCACACGACCTATGCGGGCGGATACAGTCTATGCGAGGAATACCTCATGCGGGTCCATACGGCCATTGCGGGTGAAATAGTCCCAGGAGTAGGATTGCTAAATGATACTATGGGCAGGTGACCCTAAGTTGATCATAAGCTTTCTATTTTTTCTTATGCAGTATACCTTTATGGGCAGACTTATGTAAATTTATAGCGTCCCAAGAAGTATAGGCGTCCCTCCATAAAAGGGCCGAATTTATGTTATGAAAGGTAAGTAAGTTATATGGTAATGAACTTGATGCTTTTTCCTAAGTATGTACGTAAGCATTTGACTATAACTCTTATTGTAAAATGGTAAAAGATAATAAGGTACGATTAAGTTCACGAGATGGTAATGACACGGTAGGATATGGTATTTACCCTTTTTATACTTGCCCTGTCATTCTTTTGTACAACTATGATTTGTTTACCGTACCTTATGTTTCCGTTCCATATTCGGTACCTGTTGTACTGACCTCCTTCGGGGGGCTGCGTTCATGTCCGCAGGTTTAGGTACATAGTTGTGGATCCGTGAGCTTAGGATCCTGGTTCAGGTTTTTTTTTATGGCTCCAATGTTCCGGAGCTTGTCATGGTTATGTATATGCAGGGGTACGGCGGGGCCCTGTCCCGTCATAGTTGTTATAAAATTCTTAGAGGTCTGTAGTACTGTTGTGGGCAGGGTTTGTAAAGGATGTAACTGTTCAGGTATATTTATATATATATGCAGAAAGGTGACCATTTTGGTTAGCCTGTTTCTTATTTTATATCTTGTTTCATGTTTAAGTTTTTATTTCCGCTGATTTTCTCTGATGTTGTATCACTAGGGTGCCCGAGGTAAGGCACCTGTCGCGGGCCCGAGGTCGGGTCGTGACAGAAGACTTGATTTCTAAAGTAAGAAACTTGATTTCTAAAAGATAAGAGACTTGAAGTATTTTGAAAGTATACGATACTTGGTTTTCGAAAGTATAAGTCTATTGGTTATAAAAAGAATGTGTTTGCCTAAAGTATAAAGTTAGTATAACGACTTTATGGGAAGTTTGTTATAATAGCTTTATGGAAAGTTAAAAGAGTGGTTTACTCTAAGTAATGCAAGTAATGATAAATGACTTGAAATAATGAAGGGCAAATTGGGTTAAAGGTACCAATTGCTTAAGGTTTTAAGAAAAGAAGTCACTTGATTTAGAAACCTATAAATGTATTTCTAAAAAGGTATTGTGACTTGTCTTGAAAAGTAGATATGACTTGATACTACGGTTATTAGTATCTTGGAGGTTTTATATGAAAAAGAATCATTTTTAAAAGAATAGAAGTACGTAGTACTTTGGGATTAATTCTCGGATTTTATAATGACATGTTAGTGCCTTAAGTAAACTAAAATGGCGGTGTTTATAAATAAGGTTAATAAGAAGTTAGGGGATTTCATAACTTGCTTATGTTATGTATGATAAGCAGGTAGTGCTTATGTTATGTATGATAAGCCGGTAGTGTTTATGTTATGTATGATGTTAAGTAGTGCTTATGTTATGTATGATGTTCTGCAGCGCTTATGTTATGTATGATGATGTTCTGGTGCTTATGTTATGTATGATAGCCTTTGGGGCTAGTGTTATGAGTATAAATGCGGGGTAAACCCCCAAGATGTTATACACCTCCTGAGTATAAATGCGGGGTAAACCCCCAAGACGTTATACATTTTGAGTATGGTTGCGGGGTAAACCCCGAAGACATTATACCTCTCCATGGATTTGCTACCCATGATGCGAGCATGGCGTATTTTCTCATTGCGGGCCCGTAGGGCCTAAGCGGGTGAAATAGTTCTGTGCGGGTGAAATAGTCCTATGCGAGGAATACCTCATGCGGGTCCACACGACCTATGCGGGCGGATACAGTCTATGCGAGGAATACCTCATGCGGGTCCATACGGCCATTGCGGGTGAAATAGTCCCAGGAGTAGGATTGCTAAATGATACTATGGGCAGGTGACCCTAAGTTGATCATATGCTTTCTATTTTTTCTTATGCAGTATACCTTTATGGGCAGACTTATGTAAATTTATCGCGTCCCAAGAAGTATAGGCGTCCCTCCATAAAAGGGCCGGATTTATGTTATGAAAGGTAAGTAAGTTATATGGTAATGAACTTGATGCTTTTTCCTAAGTATGTACGTAAGCATTTGACTATAACTCTTATTGTAAAATGGTAAAAGATAATAAGGTACGATTAATTTCACGAGATGGTAATGACACGGTAGGATATGGTATTTACCCTTTTTATACTTGTCCCTGTCATTCTTTTGTACAACTATGATTTGTTTACCGTACCTTATTTTTCCGTTCCATATTCGGTACCTGTTGTACTGACCCCCTTCGGGGGGCTGCGTTCATGTCCGCAGGTTTAGGTACATAGTTGTGGATCCGTGAGCTTAGGATCCTGGTTCAGGTTTTTTTTATGGCTCCAATGTTCCGGAGCTTGTCATGGTTATGTATATGCAGGGGTACGGCGGGGCCTTGTCCCGTCATAGTATTTGTCCAAAATCTTAGAGGTCTGTAGTCACATATTGTGGGTCAGTTTGTAAAGGAAAGGAGGCAACTACTTTTGGTTTTACATATTTAAATGTATCCAGGAAGGTAGCCTTATTGGCTAACCTGTTGATTTTAATTCTGTTGATTTATTTTATAAGTTTCATGTATGTTCCGCTGATTATCTCTGATGTATACCTGTAAGGGTGCCCAGGTAGGGCACCAGTCGCGGGCCCGGGGTCGGATCGTGACAACTACGCATGTCGTTACAAGAAATAAGATTGTTTTATCTAAGACAGACAAAATAGATGATCTCAGATGACCTAGACGAGCATGCCACAAGGAAGGAGCAAGAGCTACAAAAGTTTAAGGCACGACTTGACTCGAGAAACTAATACGTGGTGTGATTGAATAAAGATCTCCCCTAATATCACACCACATGAGAGGGTTTCCCGTCTTGAAATCCTTCACAACAAACGCAAAAGGATCAAAATTAACATAAACTCAATTATCAGTTGTGAATTTACGGACAGACACCAAATTTTTAATCAATTTTAGGGCATGAAGGGTATTTTTAAGAGAAGTGGTGGATGGGGGTAGAAAAAGTTTTGTGACCATAACCATGAATTGGAATTGAATTACCATTATCAACAATTATACCATGATTAATGCTCAAATTGGAATAAGACGAGAGAGTACCTTGGTAAGATGTCATGTGGGTAGTGGCGTCGGTGTCCATGTACCAATTTGGGTCTGGTCGAGTTAGTTCAAGTATGTGCATCACGACTTCAATATTAGTTTTCGTGGGTCCCACTGTCGAGAATTCTTGTATGGGCCGAGGCCCAAGTAATCCACCCTGCTGCCCCGGCCCAGTGCTATACCGAAACAGTTGGTTGCTGGGCTAACTGTTGGGCCTGGAATGGGAAGGTCCAGTCCACTAGGTGCTGCTTGCCGGTCCGGGAAAATATGGGTTGTTCGGTCATGGCACACTGCCCCAGTGCCACGGCTGTTGGGGCTAGTGGTTGGTGGCCCACTGCTGTCACGACCCGACCTCGGGCCCGCGACTGGTGCCTTACCCCGGGCACCCTACTGATAATACATCAGAGAAAATCAGCGGAATAAAACTCATAGACATGGAACAATATAAAAGAAGAAACAGTCTAACCAATAAGGTCACCTTCCTGCATATATATATATAAAACCCGAACAGTTATCCTTTACAAGCCCAACTCACAACAGTACTACATACCTCTAAGAGTTTTTATAACAACTATGACGGGACAGGGCCCCGCCATACCCCTGAATGTACAAGAACCTACAATCTCAGGGAACCATACCAAAAGATAAGCCTCCGGAGAATCGGAGCTTCCCAAAACGCAGAACTGTGACCCTAAGAGCGAGGATCAACAACCGGTGTACCTCTACCGACATTTAACACAACCTCAAGGAGGTCAAGATAACAGGTACCAAGTATGTGAAACTGAAAATACTGTAATAAAATCATAACAGTCTATATAAAATAGGAGACATGTATGATAATCAAACTACAATACACAATATATGATAGTCATATCAAGTCAGGGACTCATGCCCACAAAGTCATCACTCAAACATAACCATGGGTCTCACACCTGTAATATCAATCATGCCCGTGGAACTCCTTTCTCACTGCTGGCAGTCTATGATATAATATAACACCAAAGTACACATGAACACCAGGTCCCACCTGTGTCATAAAAACCGTACGGGCCAAGTAGGAAAACTAACCACCAGATCCAGCCTGCATCATAAAATCGATCGGCAAGTACACGTGCATAACTACAGATCCACCAAGGCTATCAATCGATCGGCAAGTACGAAGCTACCTACGATCCACTCGCCACGAGATATGACCGGGGCAAGTACGGAAGCCATCTACCAGAGCCTACCGTACAAACTATGTTATAGAACCGACCGGGGCAAGTACGAAAGCCAACTACCAGATCTAGCTGCATCATCAACGACCGGGGCAAGTACGGGGGCTAGCTACCAGATCCTGCCTGCATCATCCACCTCATGGAGAGCTAGTCCATGGAATAACAATAACAATGGAAGCATACCCGTGGGCCACTCAACGTGTCAGTATGTCCAAGTAAACAACACGATAACCGGCCCTCTATCGAGAGACGCGGTAGCATAGAAATACCACACTTGCACAACAAAGGCTATCACAACTAGCATAGGCACGTTTAACATACTCTTAGACTTTCATTTTATGCCAACAATCCGGGTTTTAACCCCAAAGTACTACATACTTCAATTCTCTTAAAAAGATATTTTTTTAAGTAAAAACCACACGATACTAGTACCCGTAGTATCAAGACACTCTCATGTTTAAATCAAGTACTATATACTTTTTAAACCAAGTGGCTTACACTTTTGAAACAATGTCAAGTATACTTTTAAAACCCAAGTAACTCACTCTTTTAAGATCAAGGCACTCACACCTTTTAAAATCAAGCCACTTATACCTTTCCAATCGAGACAAGTTCAATATTTAAAAACAAGTTACTTACTCTTTTAAACTCAAGTAACTTACCTTTTCAAAACAAGTAACCTATACTTTTAAATCAAGTTACTTCTCCTTTCCCAAAATCAAGTCGTTTATAAGTCAAGTCTCTTATCTTTTCAAAAACCAAGTCTCTTAACTTTAAAAATAATCAAGCCATTCTTTTATCTTCATAAAGTCTCTATAACTAACTTCCTATAAAACCATTATAACACTTTATGTTTTAAACCAACCAAAGACAACCACACTCATTTATGAAATTAAGAGAACTTTATTCTTTTAAAGACCAAGTATCAATTTCCTTCCGAATAACGATTCATAACTTTTTAGAATAATTCAAGGTTCTTAACATTTAGAACTCAAGTCAAGGACATCAAGTGAAACCAAATTCATTTAACACACGTACGTCTACCGTACTATATATTTCACAACAATCATGCTCAAGAGGATAGGAAGAATCACATACCTCTTCGGTTCAATCCACTTGCTAAGTCCAATATGTCGTACGTAGTATGTCAACCTATAATGACCATAATATGTCTATTAGCTTCTAGCTTCAACGTAGAATATTCTAAGTGTAAAGTCACTTATTCTACGGAAAATTGACAAAGACTTCCTTCGCTTTCACGCATTTTCCACCTTTTCAAGGCCCGAAATCAATAACCAAATGCCACATTTAAGGCCCAACAATTCAGTAATATAAAGGGGATTACACGCCTAACCAGACGTGTAAAATTCTGCCCCACAATTCATATTAAACAATCCAATAAGTTTAAGGCAACTTCTCGGCTACAACATGCTCACATATCATCCTTATCAAATCCTTTCAAATCCAAATCGTTATTCCTACATGTTATATACCTAATAACAATTTTGACAACTATAAGTCCTTACTTCCTTAACATGCGACGATTGTAACTATCGACCAAATTGTTTACAACATATAGTCCTTTTCCATTTCTTATAACCCAAGTCGTTATTCCCAAGTTACTACATAATTCACATTGACAATTTGAACGACTAAAATCACTTCAATAAACCCCACATAAAAAGTGAAGACGACGACCATAATTATCCACGACTAGAGCTCGAAAATTGCCCTTTTATACTTTCATTTATAATATGAAAACCTTCGATTCCTATATCCATTTTACCCATCACAATACCCTTCTCCAATTTCTACAACACGTGACATAATTTACTTCAAAAGGAGAATGAATTTTTACCTTGGAATTTGCCCAAAACAGTCCAAAAAATCGCCCTCTTTCCACAATTCCTCTTCACGTTAAAATCACCTCTACGAACCCCCTACAAGTTTGCCAACATATTTCCTTCTTGTCGCCTTTCCAAAAATCTCATCACACTTAGGGTTTATCAATTTGAGAGAGAAGAGAACAAGTGCTTGGATGATCTTATTGTGTAGAATGGACAAGTCTTGCAAGACTTGGCCAAGATATAAGCATTATCTTGATCCACAAGTTGGGGGGGACACTTGTCGCCCTCCCAAAGGGCCCCTACAAAAATATCTTCTGATTTTTACCCTTCCGCGAAAAATCCCGCCTTGGCGCCGCGGCCCTGCAACTTCAGAACATTTCAGGGCTTTCGGCGCCGCGGCCCTGCAGCCGGCGCCATGGCGCCTGACTGAGGCTTTCTTTCTCCTCCGTCAACTGAACTTCTAACGTACATAACTTTCTACTCTGATGTCCTATCGATGAGCGGTTTGTTGCGTTGGAAACTAGACTCAATGAACTTCACACTAGGCTTCAGAAACACCTAAAAACTCTTAATATACAAGGAGATATACCGCTCCAAAGTTGACTAAAAATATGTCCAAAACATTCTGTCAACTTATCTTTCCAATTTTAATTCTTATTTCCTTTCGTACGTTCTCAAATACATGATCTGGAATTACGGTGTGTAACAACTGCCATGGGAACGGGGCCTACTGTTTTGGCTACCGTTCATGTTACCGTCGCGTTTGCCCCCACTATTTTCCCTTTATTTTTATGATTATTTTTGCCGCCACCGTGGGTATGATTTTGGCCCGAATGATCATCGAAACTTGGAGAATTTGTGTAGTACGTAAGTATTGAGTGGGCTTGATAGAATTTTTATAGAGGGTTACTTTGATGAAAGATCAAATCAACATCGTTATAGGCCTCGGACAGGCCTGCAACCATCTGTAGAACGAGACGACTATTGCTGACTAGAGCAACCACGTTGCGAAGTTGATCCACCAAGTCCTTGAGTCGTTTACAATAAGATGAAACGTTTGAAAAATTCTCCAAAGCAACTTGAGAAAATTCCTGTTCAAGGGTGATAATGCAGGAGTGACTATTATCCTGGAATATATCACGCAATCGATTCCAGGAAGCCATAACTGAGGATTTAGGTACCATAATCATTTGTAAGAGGTCAAGAGAGATAGTGACATAAATCCACTGGAGAACTTTTACGTCAAGAGTGACCCATAATTTTGGATCGTCCTCTTTGGTGGGCACAACTTCCGTTTCACCCTCCGTATTAGTAGCCAGAGGGATTATATGATGGAGAACTTGATGTGCCATTGCATGAATCTTTAATAATTCTGCCCATGTACCATATTGAATATTTTCTAGGTCAAGAACAATAGGAAGAATACACTTGATGTTAGAAATTGTTAGGGCATGATGAAACGTGTTTATCCGTCATAGTGAAGCGAATAAAATTTGGACAAGAAAATTTTCAAGGGGGGAGGTCTCGGGTATGAAGAAACTGAGAGGGGGAAATTTTCAGGGGTGGAGGTCTCGGGTACGAAGAAACCGAGAGGAGGGGAGGGTTAGGGATTTGCACGGAAATCAAGAAGAACGGATTTTTTTTTGCGGAAGCAAGGAGAAGAACCTAGACTTTTGATACCATGAAAGAAATAATCCCTTGATTATTCTTATTGATTAAAGGTGTATATATACAAGTTACAATAGAATTTTTTTTCCTATTCTACATCTAAATCCCTATTCTATTTAGAGATTAACTATACAATTATGGTAATAGTACAAGACTAATTAATGTATAAGACTAATATACGAATTACAGGACTAATAATAAAATCAGTCCCTAAAATCCGTGAGGCAATCCCGTGATACTTTCTTAATTATTGATCCGAATATACACATAATATACACTTGTATATTGTGTATATTATGTGTACATTTAACAAAAACCACTTAACACTGAAAGGAAAAATAAATTTTGCGGAAACAAAAAAGTAGTAAGAATTAATATAATTATCACTATATATTGTCGTAGAAGTATAATCTCAACGTCAATTGTCAAATGATCACCTTCCATTCCAATTTCTAAATGCTCATATTACCGGCATTTCGTACTTCGACCAAGCAACATAACAATCTGCAGACTGCATTGTAGGGTTTTTGTTGGGTTCAAAACACGTAAGTAAGGCACATCAAAAGTTTAAAATTTGTGTTCTACTTACTTAGACCAACAATTTCGTCTGATATGGTTACATTACAATTGAAACCTGTCAAGACATAACATAAAACTTATAATTAATATTATCTAGAGTCTTTACTAGAGGGAGCGCCCGCGACTGTCCTTTCGACTGCAAGCCTTTTCTACGGTATATTCCTCTATCAAGAAAGTCAGGAAACCTTGGCAGAGGTTCGAAAGGATTTTCTTTTCTAAACTCTAAGTTCAGAAAGTATAGAATATTATCTATAAATTATGGGGTCAAGTGTTGTATATATAGGGACAATTAGATTAATTATCATATTAGAGTTGGGCTCCAAGCCTGACCCAAATCCTGAGGTGCAGTGGACCTACTACTGGGTCGACGCAGCCTAGCAGGCACCACGGTGCTGGTCAGCGTCGCGCCCCTTCACGTCCCATCATTTAATATATATTTAGCACGTTTAATTAAATCAAAAATCCAATTTTGATTTAATTAAATAATTTCCGTAAAATAGAAATTATCTCATAACTTATTACCAATTTAAATATCTAGATTCTAAATCGAATATTTAATATTCTCTGAATATACACTTAGACCAAAAAGACAATCAACATAGTATGACCCTTTAGGCCTTCACATATCGACACAATCAAATTAAGGTCCATACAGAATTCTTAGACTGCGCCGTATGACGAACTCAATATGTGAAGTACGTTTCCATGAATCCAGCAAAATAACCTTTATGTGAGATGATAAATTCCTTTCATTCGCGATACATTCGATCAAGTTTAAGATGCCATGTGTCTATCCAAATGGCTTGATCACTTTATATCATCTATATTAGTTGACAACTAGATCATATTCTAAATATGGCTCTTGCATTGGCCAATGACTTGATCGACCTAACATCACTGAGAAGTTGAGTGTTCTCTCGAATATCCTATCGATGAATGAATCTTATTCTTGGCTCAACTACCACCTTAGTTTACATCGCAATGCACCCAACACAAATAGTTTATCAGCAGAGTATACTAATACTTTCCAAAAGTATCCAGGTGTCCATCACTAGTAACCATTACTAGTAGCAGGTGAGACATACTACATTCTCTAAGAATGTTGCAGACTACATGTCGACTTATAACATATCATCGATATCTCATTCTCTATGATCATTAGTCGAGATTATTTTTTGAGTTATGCTCTATCAATAATATCTCACTCTATTAATGACAACGTTAGCTCAAGGGATGCACATTAATGAATAATTACAAATAGTCAAATAATAATCCAATAATTGCAAATGTCATAAAATATTAATCTTATTAATAATACGAATGTGTTCAAGTGCATTTGTCCCTAAAATGATTGTCTGTAAGACATATATATTTTCAATCTCCCACTTGGCCTAGAGCCAATCACCAATGTATCTAATATTCATGTTTTCAAAATGACTATTATGCTTAACTAAGCTTAATAGTTTAGTAAATGGGTCAGCTAGATTATCATATGTGGGAACATAGTCTAATCTTATTTCTTCAGTTTCCACCATCTCCATGAGTATGTGGTATTTCCTCGATACATGTTTGTTTCTGTTTGTTGATCTTCGTTCCTTAGCTTGAGAAATCGCACCAGTATTGTCACAATAAATCGTTATTGGACAAGTGACACTTGGAACAACCGCTAGTTCCTTTAGAAACTCAGATATCGCGACAACTTCCTTACCAGCTTCCGATCCAGTAATGTACTTGGCTTCAATTGTCGAATCAACAATTGTAGCTTGCTTGGAACTTTTCCAACTCACTTCTCCACTATTGAAAATGAAGGTATAACCAGACTGAGATTTGAAGTCATCAAGATCTGTCTGGAAGCTAGCATCAGTTTATCCAGTAACGACTAGCTTTTATTGTCCATCATAGACTAAGAAATATTCTTTAGTTCATCTAAAATACTTAAGAATACTCTTGACTGCTTTCCATTGTCCTTCTCCAGGATTCTGCTGGAATTTGCAAGTCATACTAAGTGCATAGGCCACATATAGCCTCGTACAGGTCATGGAATACATGATTGCTCCTATAGCCGAATCATATGGGATTCTCTTCATGCGTTCAAGTTCTGCAACAACAAAATGACTATCTTTCTTTGATAATTTGATGCAAGGACCCATATGAAGACCTCATTTTTTGGAATTTTCTATAGAAAATCGTCTTAGCACTTTGTCTATGTATACGGACTATGACAGCCCCAACAATCTATTAGGTGTATCTCTGTAGATCCTAATTCTAAGAATGTAGCGGGCTTCACCCAAGTGCTTCATCATGAAGGTGTTGGATAACCATTCCTTGACTGATTGCATAAGAGTCTTATTGTCTCCCATTATTAATATGTCATCTACATATATAACAATGAGACAATACTACCATCCTTGCGTTTATTATAAATGCATGTATCTTCTTTGCTTCTAACAAAGTCAAATGATTTGACTGCTTTGTCAAAGAAAATATTCTAACTCCTTGAGGCTTGCTTAAGTCCATAAATGGACTTCTGTAGCTTGCATACTGCTTTGAGCTTATTCATGGATGTAAAACCCTCAGGCTGTATCATATGCCTCCTCAATTAAGTTACAATTGAGGAAAGCAGTTTTAACATCCATTTGGCAAACGTTATAATCATAGTATGTGGCTATTGCAAGCAAAATCCGAATGGAATTGATTTTCGCAACAGGTGAAAAAATTTCATCATAATCGACCTCAGGCCGCTGATTATAACCTTTAGCCACCAATTGTGCCTTATAAGTTTGTACATTACCATATGCATCAATCTTCTTCTTGAAGACCCATTTGCATCTTATGGGTCTAACCCCTGTTTGCAAATCAAGCAAGTTCCAAACTTGATTGACGTACATCGAGTCCATCTCAGATTTCATGCCTTATCTAACATTGCTTCGCTGTAGGTCATAGATTCGTCGTCATTAGGAATATCTATCTCATTGTGTATTTCCACAAGGAGATTAAGTCTTTCAGGTGGACGATGAGTCCTAGTGGTTCTACGGAGTTATGCGTTTCAGTGTTTATTGTATTTTGATTGTGAGAAGGTTTTTCTGTGTTGAAAAATCCACCACTTTGAGAGCTTTCAGGAATGTCATTTTCAAGTCTTTCCTGAATGAGATGATGTACAACTATTGTATCATCTTTTATTGGTTGTGTATGAGAGCCTGACATTTCTACACTATCTCTCACAACACTCCTACTGGCTGAAGGGCGTACTCTAAGTACCCAATCTTCACCAAATACTCTTACTAAATCCTTGCCTAGGTCATTTGACAAGGGTTCAACTTTTGTATTATCTTGTGATTCTTAAATTTCTTCAAGTTCTACCTTATTGCAACTCTATTCCTTGTAGACATAATCTTTTTCAAGGAAAGTTGCATTTCTGGAAACAATGACCTTATGTTCTCCAGGAAGATAGAAATAGTATCCCTTAGTTTCCTTTGGATACCCCACAATATAATACTTCTCACTTTTAGATTCTAACTTATCAGTAAGCAACTTCTTTATATATGCAGGGCACCCTCAGGGTTGCATGTGTTTAAGTGCTGGCTTCTTGGCATTCCATATCTCATGTGAAGTTTTCTCTACTAACTTTGAAGGAACTCTGTTTAGAATATAGATTGAGCTTTGTAATGCATATCCCGAAAGGTATGTTGGTAGAGCTGAGAAACACATCATGGATCTAACCATATCTAATAGGGTTCAATTTATTCTTTCGGCAACACCATTCTTTTGTGGTGTTCCGGGAGGTGTCCATTGTGATTGAACTCCATGAAACTTCAAGTAATCTAGAAATTCTTTACTTAAGTATTCACACTCTCGATCTAATCGAAGGGTCTTGATACTTGTTACAAGTTGCTTCTCTACTTCTGACTTGTACTCCTTGAATTTCTCAAAGGCTTCGGACTTGTGTTTCATAAGATATGCCCAAACCTTGTGAAATCGTCTGTAAAAGTGATGAAGTAAGGGAAGCCTCCATTAGCTTGAGTTGAAATTAGCCCACATACATCAGTATGGATCAACTCAAGCACATCTTTGACTCGCATATTTTTTTCCAGAAAATGGCTTGGTGATCATCTTTCCTCTCAAGAAAGATTCACAATTACCATAGGACTCTAAGTCAAATGGTTCTAGGTAGTTTAACTTCCTTAATCTTGCTATCCTTAATCATTGATGTGACCTAGTCTACAGTGCCATAAGTAGGTGAGATTCTTGGATTACTTATTTTAGCTCGTTTATTTTGTACATTGAAAATTTCACGATTATAGTTTAGAACATACAATCCATTCACAAGCGGTGCATTTTCACAAATAAAACCATTAAAAGACAACACATAACTGCCATTTGTAATAAACGAGGAAACCCCCTCAATGTCTAACACTGGGGCAAAAATAATATTCCTCGTTAATGAGGGAACAAAATAACAATTATTAAGTTCTAAAAAGAAGCCAGAAGGTAAATCTAGTCTATAAGTTCCCACGCGTTCAACATCCACTCGTGCTCCATTTCCAACGTGCAGATCTACCTCCCACGATCCAACTTTTCTGCTATCAGCCAGCCCCTGCACATTGTTATAAATGTGTGAACCAAAAGCGGTATTTAATACCCAATAGTGAGAGTTAGTTATAGACATATTTATTTCAATGACAAACATACCTTGTCCAGCAGGGCCGGGAGCACCTAGTGCTTTGCCTGCCCCTAGAGCTGTGCAATCCTTCTTCCAATGCCTCTTCCTTTTACAGTTGAGGCACATATCTACAACTACCTCCGCCTTCGTCTGAGCACCTCCTCGAGGTCTTAAAACTGTGGTTGTGGCAGAAACTGCCATACTATTCTTATTCTGCATGTTTTACCCTTAGGTTTGAACTTGCTTGAGGAGCCCACCATGAACACAACTTTACCTTTGGAGGTGGGCGATTCAAAAGTCTTCAAAATGTTGTGAAGCTCTGGGAGACTCGCCTTGGTTCCGTTCATGTTGAAGTTTACAATAAAGTTCTCAAACGAACCAGGAAGGGAGTTCAGTATTAGGTTGAAGGAAACATTCACGGGCAGCTTCGTTCCAATCGAATTTGTCACGCCCCGAACCCCGGGCCCGCGACTGGTGCCCTACCTGGGCACCCTTCTATTCATACAACACAATAAACCGCGGAAGATAAATAACACATTTTTTTTCTTAAAACAAAGGCAAAGCCGATAAGACTGCCATAATATAAATCATCCGAAAGGGTATACACTGTTCAACAATGTAAATACAACTCTAGTCAGTACAGCCCACATATGAATACAGACCTCTAAGAGTTTGGACAATTACTATGACGGGACAAGGCCCCGTCGTACCCCTGAATATACTTAGATATAATGACAATGTCACGACCCGACCCCGGGCCGCGACTGGTGCCCTACCTGGGCACCCTGTACAGGTATACATCAGAGAATAGCAGCGGAACATACATAACATAAACACAGGTGTAAACAATCTAACAACACAGGCTAGCCGATAAGGCCGCCTTCCATAATATAAACAAAGTCAAAAGTACAACTTACAACTCGCTTCATGTCAACCACATATGTGAATACAGCACTTAGAATAACAATCATATGGACAGTGGCTCACCATACCCTCAATGTACATAATCTACAACATCGTGGAAAGATCGCACTAAAAGAAAGACAAGCCTCCGGAAAATGGAGCTTCCGACGTCTGGTAAGTGATCCTAAGAGTGTGGATCCACAACCTTCTTACCCTTTCCTGCGGCATGAACGCAGCCCCCGAGGAAGGGGGTCAGTACATAATATGTACTAAGTATGTAAAACTGGAAAGTACTGTAATTACAACATAAGTTTAAAAGAAAGCCGGAGACATGTATGATAACAAAATTACAGTACACAGTGCCTTACTAACAATGAGAGTAAAAATAGGTGTATACTTACCACGAAAAATAGGATTGGAATCCTACTCCTGGGACTATTTCACCCGCATAGGTCCAGTGGACCTGCGTGAGGTATTCCTCGCATGGGACTATTTCACCCGCATAAGCCCTTACGGACTCGCATGAGGTATTCACCGCATAGGCTGGACCCGCCCGCATGGGACTATTTCACCCGCATAAGCCCTACGGACTCGCATGAGGTATTCCTCGCATCGTGGGTAGCAAATCCACGGAAATATGCAATGCCACAATCCCGGGGAATGACCCCGCAACGAACAATATATCACTAGCCCAAATCCGGCTATCACACATAACATAAGCTCTATCGGCTTATCATACAATATATAAGCAAGTTAAGAAATCCCCTAACTTCTTACTATTCTTGTTCGTATACACTCTCATTTTAGTTTACCTAAGGCACTACCATGTCTTTTATAAAAATTCGGGAATTTAACCCAAAGTACTACGTACGTCTATTCTTTTAAAAATGACTCATTTCATTATAACACTTCCAAGATACTAATAACCGTAGTATCAAGTTAAAATTTCTTTTCAAGACAAGTCACAATACTTTTAGAAATAAAAATTAGGCTTCTAAATCAAGTGACTCATGTCTTATAAAACCTTAGGCAATTGATGCCTTAAAATCGAATTGTCTTCCATTAAATCAAGTCATTTATCTTTCCATAAAGTCAATATAACCAACTCCCCATAAAGTCGTTATATTCACCTTATACCTTAGTCATGTACAATTTCCTATCCAAGGGACTTATACGTTTTTTTAAAACGACACAAGTATCACATACTTTAAAAATTCTTCAAGTCCCTTATCTTTAACAAGACTTAAGACATCTTTAATATTATCAAAGAAGGGAGTTAATCTCCTAACTCACCCGACTTGGCATTTCATATAACAAGTAAAGAATGTCAAAGTCTTGTACGTCTACCGTACTATATACGTGAAACTAGTCATGCTCAAAGGATAGGAAAAGTTCTACATACCTCGTCGGGTCAAACCACTTGCCAAGCACAAAGTCCCGCCCGTAGAATGTCAACCTATAATATTCACCATACGTCCATTAACGCCTTACTTCAATGTAGAATATTATAAGTGTTAAGTCGCTAAATTCTACGGAAAATCGGACAGCACCTCCTTTGTTTCTACTTACTTTGCCACCTCTTTCGAGGCCGAATTCAATAATCAAACAACCCCAATTGGCTCACACAATTTATATAAGGTAGTCCAATACAATGAATAACTAAACAGCCCAATTGGCTCACCACAATTTCCATTTGTAAGGTATGTATACATGTTACAGTCACAACTATCGATTTCCCTTGTTTTTCACATTTCAAATGGCTATCAAAACCTATTATACATATCAATCTAAAACATGACTCACGTGGCCAATATCAACTTTAACAAGGATTACTATCGATTTCCAAGAGGAGAGGAAATCTCTTACCTTAGGGTTAGCCCACTAAAGCTCTCTTTCTTCAACTTCTATTCCCACAAACTCCCCTGTGAGTTTCCCACAAGCTTACCAAAGACTTTGTCTTCTTACCGCTCCAACAACACCCACTAAGCTAGGTTTTTCTCAAACTCAAGAGAGAAGGGGAGAGGGGTTTTTAGGTGTTCAAAGGTGAAATGACCAAGTCTTTCAAGACTTGGTCTTAAAATAGGGCTCTTTTCGTGGTCAACAAGATGGGAGGGACACTTGTCACCCTCCCATAGGCCCTTTTCGAAAATATCCCCTGTTTTAAGCAATTCCCACAGAAAAAATCCCGCCTTGGCGCCGCTGCGCAGCTTGCGGCCACACAAACCTCGAGGATTTTCAGATTAGTGGCGCTGCCTCGCTGACGGCGCCGGCCCGCTGACGGCCACGGCTGAGACGCCTGATACGAAAATCCTTCCTCTGCGCCAGCTTACAGAATTTCTAACGCCCATACCACTCCGCTCCGATGTCCCATCGACGAGCGGTTTGTCGCGTTGGACACTAGACTCATCCAAATTTATACTAGGCTTGCTAATCACCCCATACATCAAAAAAAATAATTGGGGTACCACACTCCAAATAAGGCTTAAAATCCGCTCGACCCATGATTGCCAACTTATCTTATATTTGAATTTACGGCGTGTAACATTCTTCCCCCCTTAGAAACATTCGTCCCGAATGTTCTTTCGGAGTAACTTTTAATTAGCAACATAGTTTCCTTTCACAACCCCGACATACCACTAATGTCGCACAAGGCCACATAGTAGCATTAAGCAAAAGAAACACTTCAATTAAAACTTGGCAAGTAAGGGAAGATGGATTACCTGAAAGTATAGAGAATAAGTAAGGATACTTCCTCAGCATGTCCTCCTCCGCTTCCCAAGTCATCTCCTCCCGGTTATCATTTCTCCACAGGACTTTGACGGAAGCTACATCCTTGGTCCGCAGTCGCCTGGCGATCGAGTATCGCTATGGGACTCTCCTCATACGATAACCCCTCACACCGACCTCACTAGTAGGGAAAACTCGCCGATCACCGATACACTTTCGCAACATAGAAACATGGAATACCGGATGTACCGCCCAACTCGATGGCAGATCCAACTCGTAGGCAACCTTGCCCACTCTACGAACGATCCGTAGGCCCAATGTACCTTGGGCCGAAGTTTCCTTCTTACCGAATCTCATCACACCCTTCATGGGTGACACCTTCAAGACCCAATCTTCTACCAAACTCCAAATGCCGACGCCGATTATCCGCATATGACTTCGCGACTGAAGCCGCTACGCCTCCTAGATAAGCTTCACCTTATCCACGCCGCTGTACCATGTTCGCCAACTAATCGCACTTCTCCCACGCCGAACCAACCGACGGCGACTGCATTTCCGCCATATAAAGCCTCGTATGGCGCCATCTCAGATATCCGGAATGGTAGCCGTTATTATAAGCAAACTCCACGAGAGGCAATGATCCTCCCGCACATCGAATCAATCACGCTGCTCGCAGATATCCTCGTTGTCGATAGCGCGCTCGCCGCCTGCCACCGAGGATGAAATGCCGCCGAGACTCACCAGGTCCCTAGACCTTCTCGAAAGATCTCCGGTTAGTCAGAACCGGCTCCCTATCCGATATAATCGACACCGACACCGCAGCCTCACTATCTCTGATGTACAATCCGCATAGTCTCACCAAAACGCCGCCCCGATCGGGAAGGAAATGGGCTGATTTCGCACTTGTCAACAATAACTCAAATGGAGTCGCATTTCCTCCGAGTACGAGGTAACCTCGTAACAAAGTCCATGTTGATCATCTCCCACTTCCAAGTCGGAATCTCAATAGATCGCATAATCCACCGGGCCTCGTGCTCGACCTTAACTCGCCGGGCAATTAGGACATCAGGCAACAAAACTCGCCACGCCCTCTTCGTGCCATCCCACCAATACAAACATCTCGAGGTCATGGTACATATTGGTCGACCCGGATGAATAGAATAACGAGCGCCGCGCTTCCCTGCACCGCCGACGAAGTCCTCGATACATCGGAACACACAACCGCCCTCAAATCTCAAGACTCATCAGCGCTACTCGAATAGACTCTTCTCCTCCCAAGAGTTGCATCAAGGTACCGCATCAACACCGGGTCCTCAAATCGCCGCTTCTTCACCTCATCAACGATGGAAGACTCGCAACCTCACGAACCCGCATCTACTATCGCCAGACGATCAATCGAACCCCAAGGCTCGCTAATCGTGGATCTCGACGACCATGTCCTCGCCTCTCCGCCGCACCTCGATAGGCTCCCATCGATCTACGACTAAGGCATCAAGAACTACGCTGGCTTTCCCGGATGGTAGAGAATATCAACATCATAATCTTTCAAAGAACTCTAACCACCGCCTCGCCTCGTGTTCAAATTCCCTCTCGAAGATATACCGAGGCTCTTGTGGTCTGTATAAATATCCACATGAACCCCATACAAATAATGTCTCCAAATCTTCAAGGCATGTACAACTGCGGCCAATTCTAAGTCATGGGTAGGGTAATTTCTCTCATGCTTCCGCAACTGTCGGGAAGCATAGGCTATAACCTTGTCGTGCTGCATCAAAACACACCCTATCCCGATACCCGAGGCATCACAATAGATCACGTACCCATCTAACCCCTCAGGAAGAGTAAGAACTGGGGCTGTAGTCAACTTTTCCTTCAAGCACCGGAAACCCTTCTCGCAAGCCTCGCCCATCGGAACTTGGCCGCTTCTCGAGTCACCTTAGTCAACGGTCTGAAATCGGCAACCGCTTCCACAAACTCGCGATAATAACTCGCCAAATTTCAAGAAATCAAGACTGCCGGAGTGGTAGGTCTCGCCAAGACTTGATCGCTTCAATCTTTGCCGATTCCACCCAACACCATCGCCCCAACAATATGCCCTGTGAATGCCACCGAGGCCAACCAAAACTCACACTTGAAAACTTGGCAAATAGATGCCGGCCCGAGGACCCTAAGTACCGCCTCGTGACGCATGCCTCGCCCGCTCGCGAATAAACCAGATGTCATCAATGAATACTATCACAAATGTGTCCAAAATGGCTTGAACACCCGGTTCATCAAATCCATAAACACCGCCGAGCGTTGTCAAACCGGAAGACATAACCCTAAACTCATAGTGCCCATACCGGTCCCGAATGCGCTTTGGGATGTCCGTCTCGAACTCGAACCTTATGATAACTGCATCAGCAGTCTATCTTTGAGAAACACCTCGCACTCGCAATCGTCAAACGAATCATCAATCTCGGGAGGTATCTATTCTTGATGGTTACCTTATTCAGCTTCCTATAATCAACACATACGCAGCTGCTCCATACTTCTTCTTCACGAACAAAACCGCGCTCCTGCGGAGATACACTAGGCCTAATAAAGCCTTTCTCCAAAGAAATCTTTCACCGTCCTTCAGCCTCCTCAACTCAAGAAAGCCATCCTCAGATGGCGGAATGGAAATAGGTCGAGTGTCCGCAACGTGTCAATACAAAACTCGATCTCCTCTCGTGATGGATACCCAAGATCATCCGGGAACACATCCGAAACTCCCTAACCATCGGCATCGATCAAGAATCGCACTCACCAGACGAATACCCAACCAGATGATAGATGTACTTCTCGCACCATCTTCCTAGCCTTGAGGTAAGAAATAAACCTACCCTCGCGACGCGTTGCTTCTCCACTCGATAATCGCTCGCCAGAAACTGAACCGAACCAACCTGTCCCTTATAGTCAACGCTGGCATAACAAGAAGCCAACTAGTCCATACCCATAATGACATAAAAATCACCATCTCCACTCTATCAAGTTCGCAAGTGGTCCGACGATCAGAATAAATACCGACAACCTCTATACACCCGCCGCCTAACACCGAATCACCCATCGCGTAGCTACCTCAAACGCTCTATCGACACCGCTTATCCCGATTCTACCCGCAATAAGACGGACACATAGGACAAGGTAGAACTCGGATCTATCAATGCATAAACATCACATCCTCAAATCGCATGTACCGTGACGACGCTGTGAAGCCTCCCGATCCGGGCGGCCGGTTAGAGAATATACGCGCTCGGGACCGCTAGAATCGAACCACCACCACGACCTCTACCGCGCCCGCTCGTCCGCGAGTACCCTCGCTCCGGGCGCATAACCACCGGCGGAGAAGAAGACCCAAAGAATCGATCCCGCTTACCAGGCTGCACCACCCATGCCGCTTCTAGACGACAATCCTCTTCAAGGGCCCACCACCACAATAGTAACAACCTCCCGCAGAACACGACACTCGCTCGCGAGACCTACCGCATCGAGCACACCGAGGGCGGGCGGTCTCGACGGCGAGATCTCGCCTCATCGAAACCTCAAGCCCTCGAGCCCGACCGCCTCGAATGACCGGTTCGATCAGACTCTCCCGTAAAATCGCGACGAGCACTCGCGGCTGGCCGGAAAGTGGACCTGTCACGCTAAGGCCGCCGCCGAAATCGCCCCGAGACCTCGATGTCCTCGCCTCTTGGGCCGCTCGCTAACTGGTCCTCCTCTCTATCCTCTATCCTCGTGCATAGGCTCGCATCCGGCAATGTTCATACCGGCCAAGAGCCACCCCAAGCATGTCAGAATCATACGACGGCCTAGCCCCATCACATAACGATGAACTCTATTCGCCATGCTAGCTACAATAGTATGCGCATGTTCGCCAAGGAGTCAAACCTGCTATACTCCCGACAGCCCTCCCGCTCGCTCAAGGTCAAGAATCATTTACCCGGCTCTCTCATCTCGAGGCAAAAGTGATCCATGAAAGCCTCAGAACTCCTCCCAAACACCGGAAGAGCATCATCACCTCTGAAAGCAACCACGACTCAAACCACCAACGCAATATCGCGCAACCCAGAAGAGGCTAGCGAATGCACTGCCTCAAGCCCTAAGGACTGCACGTGGTCCGTAGCGCCGAATGAACTCCCGCGATCCTCATCGACTCGAACCATAAAACTCAAAGTGGATGACATCCGTAAAATCCCTAATCCGCAAACCGCTTCAGGGTGGGTTGCTCGCCTCGCTTACGCCGCCGCTACTATACCGTCAATAACCGACCGCTTCTCGTAGTCTCTATACTCAAGCACTGGCCGGGAACCGAGGGTTCGCATCGAATCCTTCGAGCTACCGCCGCTCGCCTTCTTAAATCGCAGCATGATCGAACTTGCCGACCGCTTACTACCTCGTGCATAGTCCAGGCTCGAGCCCGTAACCTTCGAGGACCGCTAGCGCCTCGCCGCCGCTTTGCCCTTCCGGCTCGTCGCCGCGAGGCATAGCTGTTTCATAAGAAGAGGTCAGAGAGGATTTAACCTAATAAGACAGCTCTAATGCACGATCCCAGAGAGAGAAGAATGGAAACCAATCCTAAATGTCCTGCAGCCTCCTAATTATAGATGTGGTGCACAACACACCGATAATCAAGACTCTACTAGACACTGGTCAGACACTTTCCGAGGACTAATCGCTTTGATACCACTTTGTCACGACCCGACCTCGGCCGCGATCGTGCCCTACCCGCACCTGCATGTATACATCGAGAATAGCAATGAACATACACAACATAAACACAGTGTAAACAATCTAACAACACAAAGCAGCCGATAAGTGCCGCTTCCATAATATAAACAAAGTCAAAAGTACAACTTTACAACTCGCCTTACATTTCAACCACATACGTGAATACGCACTCTAGAATAACAATCATGGACAGTGGCTCTCACCATACCCCGAATGTACATAATCTACAACATCGTGGAAAGATCAGACTAAAGAAAGACAAGACTCGGAAAATGGAGCTTCCGACGCCCGTAAGTGATCCTAAGAGCGTGGATCCGCAACTCGCTACCCTTTCTCACGCGATGAACGCAGCCCCGAGGAAGCGGGTCGACATAATATGTACTAAGTATGTAAAACTGGAAAGTACTGTAATTACAACATAAGTTTAAAAGAAAGCCGGAGACATGTATGATAACAAAATTACAGTACACAGTGCCTTACTAACAATGAGAGTAAAAATAGGTGTATACTTACCACGAAAAATAGGATTGGAATCCTACTCCTGAGACTATTTCACCCGCATAGGTCCAGTGGACGTGCGTGAGGTATTCCTCGCATGGGACTATTTCACCCGCATAAGCCCTTACGGACTCGCATGAGGTATTCCTCGCATAGGCTGGACCCGCCGCACGGGACTATTTCACCCGCATAAGCCCTACAGACTGCATTTAGGTATTCCTCGATCGCGGGTAGCAAATCCACCTAAATATGCAATGCCACAATCCCGGAACGACCCAACGAACAATATATCACTAGCACAAATCCGCTTATCACACATAACATAAGCTCTATCGGCTTATCATACAATATATAAGCAAGTTAAGAAATCCCCTAACTTCTTACTATTCTTGTTCGTATACACTCTCATTTTAGTTTACCTAAGGCACTACCATGTCTTTTATAAAAATCCGGGAATTTAACCCAAAGTACTACGTACGTCTATTCTTTTAAAAATGACTCATTACATTATAACACTTCCAAGATACTAATAACCGTAGTATCAAGTTACAATTTCTTTTCAAGACAAGTCACAATACTTTTAGAAATAAAAATTAGGCTTCTAAATCAAGTGACTCATGTCTTATAAAACCTTAGGCAATTGATGCCTTAAAATCGAATTGCCTTCCATTAAATCAAGTCATTTATCTTTCCATAAAGTCAATATAACCAACTCCCCATAAAGTCGTTATATTCACCTTATACCTTAGTCATGTACAATTTCCTATCCAAGGGACTTATACGTTTTTTTAAAACGACACAAGTATCACATACTTTAAAAATTCTTCAAGTCCCTTATCTTTAACAAGACTTAAGACATCTTTAATATTCTCAAAGAAGGGAGTTAATCTCCTAACTCACCCGACTTGGCATTTCATATAACAAGTAAAGAATGTCAAAGTCTTGTACGTCTACCGTACTATATACGTGAAACTAGTCATGCTCAAAGGATAGGAAAAGTTCTACATACCTCGTCGGGTCAAACCACTTGCCAAGCACAAAGTCCCGCCCGTAGAATGTCAACCTATAATATTCACCATACGTCCATTAACGCCTTACTTCAATGTAGAATATTATAAGTGTTAAGTCGCTAAATTCTACGGAAAATCGGACAGCACCTCCTTTGTTTCTACTTACTTTGCCACCTCTTTCGAGGCCGAATTCAATAACCAAACAGCCCCAATTTGCTCACACAATTTATATAAGGTAGTCCAATACAATGAATAACTAAACAGCCCAATTGGCTCACCACAATTTCCATTTGTAAGGTCTTTATACATGTTACAGTCACAACTATCGATTTCCCTTGTTTTTCACATTTCAAATGGCTATCAAAACCTATTATACATATCAATCTAAAACATGACTCACGTGGCCAATATCAACTTTAACAAGGATTACTATCGATTTCCAAGAGGAGAGGAAATCTCTTACCTTAGGGTTAGCCCACTAAAGCTCTCTTTCTTCAACTTCTATTCCCACAAACTCGCCTTGTGAGTTTCCCACAAGCTTACCAAAGACTTTGTCTTCTTACCGCTCCAACAACACCCACTAAGCTAGGTTTTCTCAAACTCAAGAGAGAAGGAGAGGGGTTTTAGGTGTTCAGGTGAAATGACCAAGTCTTTCAAGACTTGGTCTTAAAATAGGGCTCTTTCGTGGTCAACAAGACGGAGGGACACTTGTCACCCTCCCATAGGCCCTTTTCAAAATATCCCCTGCTTTAAGCAATTCCCGCAGGTATTCCGCCTGCGCCGCGTTCGCATCAGCCGCGGCCAAAACCTCCGAGGATTTTCAGATTAGTGGCGCCATGACCCGCTGACGGCCGCTACGAGACGCCCGATACGAAAATCCTTCCTCGCGCCACCATGTAATTTCTAACGCCCATACCACTCCGCTCCGATGTCCCATCGACGAGCGGTTTGTCGCGTTGGACACTAGACTCATCCAACTTTATACTAGGCTTGCTAATCACCCCATACATCAAAAAAAATAATTGGGGTACCACACTCCAAATAAGGCTTAAAATCCGCTCGACACATGATTGCCAACTTATCTTATATTTGAATTTACGGGGTGTAACAGACAAGCTCCGGAATATTGGAGCCATCTCAAAATGCTGAATCAGGATCCTAAGTCATGGATCCACAATCAGGTACCTAGACTCGCGACATTGAACACAAATTTCCGGCGAGGTCAAGATAACAGGTACCAAGTATGGAACGAAAATACAGTACAATATTAAAATCATGGTTGTGTACAAGAATGACAGGGCAAGTATAGAAAATCAAATACCAGATCCAACCGTGTCACATAACCTAAAAGCCAACTACACCTTGTATCACTGTACTATAACAACTCCAAGAGTCGACTGTGCCTTTCACGAATATAATATCACACAGTCCAAATACAAAGCAGGAAACAAGTATGATAACCAAATTAATCAATAAGAGTAATGAAAATAAACTTCATCTTTTAAAAGACCATTTCATAATATATAAGAAGTCATGCCAAGTCAGGGACGCATGCCCTCAAAATCATTACTTAAGTACAACTATGGGTCTCATGCCCACAATATCAAGCGTGCCCGTGGAATTCCTTCTTCACTGCCGGCAGTCCATGATATGATAGAACACCAATATATACATACTCAAATACCAGGTCTAACCTGCGTCATAAAACTGACCGGGGCAAGTACGAAGACCAACTACTGTGTTCGCACTGCAAGTCGACCGGCAAGGCAAAAGCCAACTACGATTTTGCTGCGCCACGGTCGACCGGGCAAGTACGAAAGCCAACTACCAGATACCGCCTGCTTCACGGTGGCGAGCAAGTACGAAAGACAACTACAGATACCGCACGCCACGGTCGAGGCACGAAGCCAATACTGGCTTGACTACGGTTGACCGACCGAAGTTGGCGAAGCTAACTACCAGATACCGCCTGCGTTACGAAGCTGACCGCGGCAAGTATGAAAGCCAACTACCAGATACCGCCTCCATCACGATGCTTCATGGGGAGCTAGTACATGGAACAAACATAGTGGAAGCATACTCGTAGAATCTCCAACAGCGTCGGTATGTCCAAGTAAATAGCAAGATGACCGACCCTCCATCGAGAGACGAGGTAACATAAGAATACAACACTTGCACAACAAGTCTATCACAAGCAAGCATAGGCAAGTTACCATACTTCTAGACTTTCATTAACATATAACTTGTCACGACCCGACCCCGAGTCGCGACTGGTGCCCTACCTGGGCACCCTTCCAATCATACAACACCAAAACAACTGCGGAAAATAAGTAACACATTTTTTTTTAAAACCAAGGCAAAGCCGATAAGGCTGTCATAATATAAATCACCCAAAAAGGGCTTACACTATCCAAAAATGTAATTACAACTCTATCCAGTCCAGCCCACATGTGAATACAGACCTCTAAGATTTGAACAAATACTATGGAGGGACAAGGCCCCGCCGTACCCCTGAATATACATAGTCATGACAACTCCGGAACATTGGAGCCATCTCGAAATCTTTCAACCAGATCCTAAGCTCATGATCCACAATCGTACCTAAACTCGCGGACATTTAACGCACTTCAAGAGGTCGCATAACAAATTTAATATGGAACGAAAATAAAGTACAGAAATGTATCATAATCATAAAAGAATGATAGGGGCAAGTATAAAAAAGTACATACCAGATCCTGCCGTGTCATTACCACTCATGAACTTAATTGCACATCATTATCTTTTTCATTCCATTAAGAGTTATAGCCAAATCTTACGTACATACTTAGGAGAAATCATTAAGTTCATTACCATATAACTTACTTATCTTTCATAACATAATCCGCCCTTTATGGCGGGCGATATACTACCCGCCAAACTGGACGCGATCAAATCACACAAATATCAAAGCGCGTCTGGAATCCCCATCACCGCCGACATACCATAAGTGTAACATATAACCACGTGACGCGCGTGACATCCCACCTCACCGCTTGCATACATACACAACACACACATATATATATATATATATATATATATATATATATATATATATATATATATAACTGGCCGCATGCCCTAATCCTCATCGTATAAAGATGGCCATAATGTGCCCTCGGATCCTCATCGTAGGCGCAGTCTTCACGGGAGCTAGCCCACGGAGTAATAATATAACACGCCCTAATCCTCATCGCGGTACATGTCTTCACGAGCTAGCCCACGAGTAATAGTCGACATAGCACGGTCGCACGCCCAAATCCTCATCGATAAGCACGGCCATGGGTAATAAAACAAACTGGGAATCTAACCCGTGATCCTCCGGTCACATACCCTAATCCCACATCGTATAAGCATGTCCAAGGATCAATCATAATGGAAGCATACCCGTGGAATCCCACATCACTGTCGGTACGTCCAAGTAAACTTACAACAAGACAGCCGACCCTCCAACTGAGAGTCACGACAACGTAAACATATAATACTTGCACTCAAAGCTATCACAAGCAAACATAGGCAAGTTCATTAAACCTTTAGACTTCCATTTTTATAAACTCATGGCACTTTCGTTTCACACATAAAAATCCGGGAATTTAACCCAAAGTACTACGTGCTTACATTCTTTTCAAAAGACTCATTTTCATATAAAACCCCAAGATACTAACACCCGTAGTATCAAGGCTTGTTTACACCTTACTTAAGTCACTACACTTTTAGAAATACATTTATCGGCTTCAAAATCAAGTGACTTCTTTCCTTAAAACTTAAGCAATTGATGCTTTTAAAATCCATTTGCCTTTCTTTATTTCAAAACATTTATCATTACTTAGAGTAAACCACTCTTTTAACTTTCCATAAAGCTATTATAACCCACTTCCTATAAAGTCGTTATACTAACTTTATACTTTAGGCAAATACATTCTTTTTATAACCAAAAGACTTATACTTTCGAAAACCAAGTATCGTATACTTTCAACATACTTCAAGTCTCTTATCTTTTAGAATCAAGTTTCGTAGTTCATAGTCTTAACACTTCATTACGTAAACTCTTTAAATTAAGCAACATATGCCTTATATGTGTGAATAGGTTATACTTGTTTATACTGATCTCATTAAAGCAACCATGATCTAGAAAATGTAATACAATTTTGTCTTATCTTAGCTTCTATGCAGATGGAGAATTCTACTTGTTTTAATATAATTTATCGTCATTACATTTTCCTTTATTAACGCTGCAATGGCTTGTTCGATATTTATTCTCATTCGTGTCGTAAAGCCAAGTCAACTTGGCTCCAAACACCTCCTAACGACTCTTACCAACATCCCCCATAAGACTTGGTAAGAACTTAGGATAACTCAGACATAACATTTACATAGAGTAAATCAACATACATACTTCTTAACTTCTAAGAGTAGAAGGAAACATGAAATAATACCACATGTACATTCCATACATAGAATCATGTCAAAAGAAGGAAGAGGTTCACATACCTCGCGACGATTATCGACAAATAGCAAAATGCTTCGAAGTACTTCAACCTTGATAGTTATTCCATCCTTCAAGTAGAATACGCTACACTTAGTACTTCAACCTATAATGACCATAATACGTCCATTAAACCTCTAGCTTCGAACGTAGAATATTCTAAGTATAAGGTCACTAAATTCTACGGAAAATCGGGCAGCACTTCCTTTGTTTTAACATACTTTGCCACCTTTTTCAAGGCCGAATTCAATAACCAAACATGCCACATTTAAGGCTCAACATTCCAACCAATCAAAAGGGGATTATACGCCTACAAGACGTGTAAAATTCCGCCCCACAAATGATACAAAACAATCCAATTCTCGGCTACAACAACACTACTTTCTTTCAATTTCTTTTTTCAATACAAGTTGTTATTCCAACATGCTACATAGTCATAAACAACTTCAACAACTATAATTCCCTCTTTATAAAACATGTGACAACTAAACTAGTAACCAAATTGAATTACAATCTTAAGGGCTAACATACTAGTTTTCGGATTAGGGTTCTGATAGTCAAAATACTTATCAAACTTCATAATATATATCTCATGCTTGCTAATATCCAAAGCTACAACAATACGTAATCGTAATTACTAAAACGATAAGAATTATACCTTTACAAGCCCTTAATACTTCCAAGATTCAAAGTCGCTCCTTAGCAATTCTTAGCTCCCTTTTCTTATGTTCCAATCCGCTCCAAGCACTCCTTAGAAGCCTATGAAGAACTCATCTTCAAGTTCCAACTTCAAAGTTGAAGAACTCCTTAAGTTTCCGCCTTGCGACTAATACGAAAACGCCACTTTTCCGGGATCTTTCTATTGAGATAACCTTACAACACTCTTAGGAACCTTGGTTTAGAGTGTGGTGCTTATTAGACAGCAAACGGAAATTTTCTTCTCCCAATGGATGCCCAACCCGTGAGCCTCCCTCTATTGTTCTTCAATGTTTTTCTTGAAATATGACCAAGTGTGGAACTAGTCTTGCTACTAGTATGAATTTATAACACTATGGAGGGTCAAGATCTACACAAATGGGTGGTTTGGATGCAAACATCTAGCCAAGTGGCCCTTTTGACTTAGTCAACATTATCAAGCTCTACTTGCAAGACTTAGTCTTCTATCATGGTCAATGACCATACTACCCTTGCCTAATTTCGTACAAAACCATATGGGGGGTGCCACGTGTCACCCTCCCATTCGTCTATAAAATTTCGTAACCCTCGTGGGCCCCGCAAAACGTAAAATTCCTCGGGTGGGCCCCACATGACCAAATCCGTAAAAATAAATTTTCATAATGATAATAAGTTCCATACTCTTCAATTAATGCATTTTGGGAATCTAATTCTCACCAACGAACATTTTTCCTTTCCGACGTTCGGAAGATTTTTCCGTCGGAAAAACAATTCTTCCTTTCGTACCAATTTCAAGTCTTGAGTTCCTTACGTACATTCTCTTAAACATGTCCTGGAGTTACGGGGTGTAACATTCTTCCCCCCTTATAAACATTCGTCCTCGAATGTTCTTTCGGAGTCCAATCTAATTAGATAGCGACATAGTCTCCTTTTACTACACCCTTCATACAACATATGCCACTCATGGCCACATAACAATACTTATACTAAGATGTCAACCTTGACACTCACGAAGCCAACTAGTCCATACTCATAATGACCTTAAAGTCTGTCATAAACATCTCTACTAGGTCTACTAGGGTCTGATGACTATATCATCACCGGGCAAATCTCATATACCCGCACAACTACCACCCCAAACACTCACGGGTGTAGTTACCTCGAAAGGTTCTTATGGGTTCAGGCTCTATTCCTTTACACTTGGTTGCCATCTTCCTTACTGGTCGTACTCTTTCCGTACTTCCAACTCATACTAGCATACATACATAACTTCCATACCGATTCTGGCCCCCAATCTTTTGGAGTCACTCTTTTAAACAACCTAAGGCCATTTCCGCCACGACTGGTTCTGAACGCGCCCACGAACCCAGAAACAATTAACTAGACTTGGGCCTTGCACTGCGTGACTCGCCACGAGCTTAACTACTACCAACCGATCCCACTCTATTTCAGCTATGGCGACCCGCAATGTCCTCACCGACCCGCCGCACTTAACTCTTACCTTAGTCTGAATAAAATCTTATTGCCCGAGAAGGCCTTATATATACCTAAGGTCTCGGCGGTTATTAATACTCTTAGGCTCGCAATTTCCATGCTCCAAGCCTACCTTACCATCCCCAAGAACGGGTACAAAAACTTCTCCTAATACCATAATCGTGTCGTCTTGATCACAACAACCATTACTTACTCTATACGGACCTCATCCGTACAATTCTCTTAAGCCTACCACGTAACTTAATATATTAACATGGTATTCCATTAAATTCCTTAATATGGCTTCTTAAGGGTTCACTACCCTATCAGACAGCTCATCCTTTCCCAATCATCTCAAAATAAAACATAAGACCTTGGCGAGAATTCATTAACTGTTCCATACCTTCCCGGTATCTAGTTAGTCTTTACCAACTCTTGGTAATCTAAAATCATTCTAGGCAACACGCTCGACCTCATACATAACTCCGTATAGATGTATGTCACAATACCAACTATACTACAATCATTACCAACCCGGATATGCAATCCACATAGTCCTTCCAGTGGTCATCACGCTTTGCTCAGAACAGAACAACATAACTCGTTAGGGAGAGACAACCCTAACGATACACTCTATCGCACGATCTCGAGTGAGAAGAATGGAAACCAATCCTAAATGTCCTGCAGCCTCACGATTATAGATGTGGTGCACAACACACCGATAATCAAGACTCTACTTAGACACTGCCTATAGACACTTTCCGAGGACTAATCGCTCGATATTACTTTTGTCACGACCACCTGCCGCGATCGGTGCCCTACCCGGCACCCTTCCAATCATACAACACCAAAACAATCATGGAAAATAAGTAACACATTTTTTTAAAACCAAGGCAAAGCCGATAAGGTCATTATAATATAAATCACCCCAAAAGTGGCTTACACTATCCAAAAATGTAATTACAACTCTATCCATCCAATTTACACGTGAATACAGCACTCTAAGATTTGAACAAATACTATGACGGACAAGGCCCCGCCGCACTTCAATATACATAGTCATGACAACTCCGAACATTGGAGCCATCTCGAATGTGAACCAGATCCTAAGCTCATGATCCACAATCGTACCTAAACTCATGACATTTAACGCATTTCACGTAAGAGGGTCGCATAACAAATTTAATATGGAACGAAAATAAAGTACAGAAATGATCATAATCAGATAAAAGAATGACAGGCAAGTATAAAAAGTACATACTGATCATGCCGTGTCATTACCACTCATGAACTTAATTGCACATCATTATCTTTTCCATTCCATTAAGAGTTATAGCCAAATCTTACGCATACTTAGGAGAAATCATTAAGTTCATTACCATATAACTTACTTATCTTTCATAACATAATCCGACTTTTATGAGGGGCGATATACTACCCTACCAAAATCGGGACGCGATCAAATCACACAAATATCAAAGCGCGTCGTGGAATCCCCATCATCGCCGATACCATAAGTGTAACATATAACCACGTGACGCGCCGCGCATCCCACCTCACCGCTTCTGCGCACATACACAACACATATATATATATTTATATATATATATATATATATATATATATATATAACGTGGTCGCATACCTAATCCTCATCGTATAAGCATGGCCATAACGTGCCCTCGGCATCCTCATCGTAGCGCAGTCTTCATGGGAGCCAGCCCATGAAGTAATAATATAACATGCCTCCTAATCCTCATAGCTGGTACATGTCTTCATAGGGAGCTAGCCCATGGAGTAATAGTCGTACATAGCATGGTCGCATGCCCCGGAATCCCTCATCGTATAAGCATGGCCATGGGTAATAAAACAAATCCGGGAATCTAACCCGCATCCTGGTCACATGCCCCTAATCCCACATCGTATAAGCGTGTCCAAGGATCAATCATAATGGAAGCATACCCGTGGAATCCCACATCACCGCTTCAGACGCCCAAGTAAACTTACAACAAGACAGCCGGCCCTCCAACTGAGAGTCACGCAACGTAAACATATAATACTTGCACTCAAAGCTATCACAAGCAAACATAGGCAAGTTCATTAAACCTTTAGACTTCCATTTTTATAAACTCATGGCACTTTCGTTTCACACATAAAAATCCGGGAATTTAACCCAAAGTACTACGTGCTTACATTCTTTTCAAAAGACTCATTTTCATATAAAACCCCAAGATACTAACACCCGTAGTATCAAGGCTTGTTTACACCTTACTTAAGTCACTACACTTTTAGAAATACATTTATCGGCTTCTAAATCAAATGACTTCTTTCCTTAAAACTTAAGCAATTGATGCTTTTAAAATCCATTTGCCTTTCTTTATTTCAAAACATTTATCATTACTTAGAGTAAACCACTCTTTTAACTTTCCATAAAGCTATTATAACCCACTTCCCATAAAGTCGTTATACTAAGTTTATACTTTAGGCAAATACATTCTTTTTATAACCAAAAGACTTATACTTTCGAAAACCAAGTATCGTATACTTTCAACATACTTCAAGTCTCTTATCTTTTAGAATCAAGTTTCGTAGTTCATAGTCTTAACACTTCATTACGTAAACTCTTTAAATTAAGCAACATATGCCTTATATGTGTGAATAGGTTATACTTGTTTATACTGATCTCATTAAAGCAGTCATGATCTAGAAAATGTAATACAATTTTGTCTTATCTTAGCTTCTATGCAGATGGAGAATTCTACTTGTTTTAATATAATTTATCGTCATTACATTTTCCTTTATTAACGCTGCAATGGCTTGTTCGATACTTATTCTCATTCGTGCCATAAATTAGCCAAGTCAACTTGTCTCCAAATACCTCCTAACGATTCTTACCAACATCCCCCATAAGACTTGGTAAGAACTTAGGATAACTCAGACATAATATTTACATAGAGTAAATCAACATACATACTTCTTAACTTCTAAGAGTAGAAGGAAACATGAAATAATACCACATGTACATTCCATACATAAAATCATGTCAAAGAAGGAAGAGGTTCACATACCTCGCGACGATTATCGACAAATAGCAAAATGCTCCGAAGTACTTCAACCTTGATAGCTATTCCATCCTTCAAGTAGAATACGCTACACTTAGTACTTCAACCTATAATGACCATAATACGTCCATTAAACCTCTAGCTTCGAACGTAGAATATTCTAAGTATAAGGTCACTAAATTCTACGGAAAATCTAAAAGACTTCCTTTGTTTCTACATACTTTGCCACCTTTTTCAAGGCCGAATTCAATAACCAAACATGCCACATTTAAGGCTCAACATTCCAACCAATCAAAAGGGGATTACACGCCTACAAGACGTGTAAAATCCCGCCCCACAAATGATACAAAACAATCCAATTCTCGGCTACAACAACACTACTTCTCTTTCAATTTCTTTTTTCAATACAAGTTGTTATTCCAACATGCTACATAGTCATAAACAATTTCAAGTCTAATTCTCACCAACAAACATTTTTCCTTTCCGACGTTCGGAAGATTTTTCCGTCGGAAAAACAATTCTTCCTTTCGTACCAATTTCAAGTCTTGAGTTCCTTACGTACATTCTCTTCAACATGTCCTGGAGTTACGTGGTGTAACATAACTGATTCACCATTTTATAAACTCAAGGTACTTTCATTTTATGCCAACAATCCGGGTTTTAACCCCAAAGTACTACATACTTCTACGCTCTTAAAAAGATCCTTTTTTACATAAAAGCCACACGATACTAATACCCGTAGTATCAAGACACGTTTACTTTTCAAACTAAGTTACTACACCTTCATAAAATCATTTCAAGGATTTTAAAATCAAGTCCCATAACCTTAAAGGAAATCCAATATCATAACTTTGAAAATCAAGTCTCATAACTTTAAATCAAAGTCTCATAATCTTTAAAGGAATCAAATCTCATAACTTTGAATAAAAAATACTCATGTCTTAGAGAAGAGGAAATCCACATACCTCGTGACGACTAACCAATACGACAAGTAGCAAAATGCTCTAAAGTACTTCAACTTCATCGACTATTCCTTAAGCCAAGTAGACTCTGCTACACGTAGTACTTCAACCTAAAATAGCCATAGTACTTCTATCAATATCATACTTACTATTGTAAGACTTATACCAAAAAAATGCCCTCTAATTCTACAGAAAATAGGGCAACACTTCCTTTGTTTCTACGTACTTTTCCACCTTTTCCAAGGTCCGTATTTCCATAACCAACAAGCCACATTTAAGGCGCAACCAACAGTTAGCCAAAGGGGATTACACGCCTAACTGGACGTGTAAAATTCTGCCCCATAATCTAAATAAAACAGTCCATAATATACCAACATTTTTAGGGCCATTTTCGGCCAACATCACTTTAAATCCAAATCCATTTTCCTTAATTACTTTTAATCCAACTCAAGTTCCAACATGTTATATAAGTTATATAAATTTATCAACTATATTTCCTTCATTATATAACATGCGACAAGTGTAGATGACGACAATAAAAATCAACGAATCACATGGCCCGAAAAAGCTAGTTTCGGACCACTCACCCAAAGTAGGGCATACACACCTTATTTTCCATATCTTCCTCAATGAAAGTTCATCCATATACTATAACAATGAGTAATATCCAATTACTGCAGAAAAAGAAGAATTATTACCTCATTTTTAGCCTTAAAAACCTCTTGGGCAGAATGCTCAACAATGGCCCGCAATTTTCATTTCGCTCCACTTATTCAAGATCCAATCACATATATGTAGCCCCTACAACCTTAGGAGCAACTTCCCTTCACATTCCATCACCAAAAAGTCGACGGAACCCTAGGGTTTAACCCTTCAACTCTCGGCCAAAGCAAGGCTTGTGAGTCTTGGAGATTTAACTTGGTCAAACACTTGGATTATGGGCTTAATCGTGGATGAAATGAACTAATCAACACTAGGTGTTCTTGGTGTTGAGCTCAAATGAGAGAAAGATGAGAGCTTATTTGGCTAAGTCTTAAGGCAAGTCTTGCAAGCCCTCTAATATATAGATGTACATCTCAAGTAGTAAGACAAGTGGAGTGGGACCCACATGGCCAACTTGTCCATAAAATATCTTGCCAAGTCTCACAAATATCTAAAGTCAAATAGTCAAATAGTCAAGGTATTCCAAGACCAAGATAAGGGGGTGGGGTGTGCCACGTGTCACCCTATGATTCGTCCAAAATATTTTCATCTCCCAAAAAGTCCATAATTGGCCAAAATAACAAAAAACTTGTGGGCCCCACAAAAACGTAAAATTTCCCGGGTGGGCCCCACATGACCAAATTCGAAAATTAAAATTCATAATTCCACAATATTCTCTAAGTCCCAAATATCAACTTTGAGAATCAAACTCCACTTTATAAACCTTTTTCCTTCACGAGGCTCGGAGGATTTTTCCGAAATTTTTCATTCTTTTCAAAATTAAAATCTCAATTTCTCACGTACGTTCTCATTTCAAACTGTTGGAAATACGGGCTGTAACATTCTTCCCCCTTAGAAACATTCGTCCCGAATGTTCATACTAGGTTCAATTTAAACAGATATAGGTATAGTCTCCTTGGAACTACACCCTCTGAAACCAATCATGACACATATGACCCTAATGCATCACAACCGCATATACATAAATCATAAGCCAACCGATGAATTAAATCTAAAGTGTATATCACCACTATTAACTCCCATTCATGGCCTAAAAGGATTTTCCTTTCGTACTTTCATTACTCATAGCTATAACCACTTCATTTCTTTTAACACTTGTTCGCTCCTTTTCTTACTCGTCGTACTCTCTCGTACAACCGAACTCTTTCTAGAATACGTACCATATTTCAGTCATAGCTTCAGTTTTCAAAACCTTGGAGTTACCACTTCCAAGCTTGGTCATTACACTAGCTTCAATTTCTTTTAAGGCCATTCTCCTTTTCCCGACCTTACGGTGGAACGATCCACGAACCAAGATAACGATTAACTGCATTGGGCCTTGCACCCTCGTGACCCTATCACCTAGCGGGACCACCTCAAACTGACCCCCACTCAATTCCGGGTTGCGGGTTGACCCGCGATTGGTCCTCAACCCGACCCATTATCGCACTAACTTCTCATTCATGGTCCGGAATAAATCTCACTATTCAAGTCATGAAAGCCTAGTAGTCTTCTTAGATTAACTATCCATTTTCATTTCACACAACCCATGGAATTATCACACTAATATACCCCAAGTATATTATGTACTTCAACTAAGATCAACCGTAACATCTTTTACTCCAGACGGCCTTGTATCTAAGGTCTCAACGGTTAGCAATATTCTAAGGTTCACAATGTCCGGAGCCTACATTATCAATCCCCACAATACGGGAAATATAGCTTCTAAATATCTCAAAGTCTTATTAAGAACTCACAACAACTCTATTAACTTCATACGAATATCATTCGTATATGACACTTAAGCCTATAATCATAGCTTAGCCCAACAACTGGGTATGTCATTACTTCAATTGAACCTGATCTACCAAGAGTCTATCACCATCTTATTCAGCTCATTATCTCCTGATTTTCCAAATCAGTACATATATAAAGCCTAGGTGTGGGTTCAATAAATGGTTTCACACTTTCCAAGTAATTAAGGCTTTTACCAATTATTGGCAATCTATAATCATTCTAGGCAACATGCATACGACTCCAAATAAATACACTCGTACCGATATACATCATCAATATACCCACTATACGATAATATTACCAACCTGGATACGCAATCCATATAATCTGTTCTGGGCCACTGTCGCCTTTCTCAAAGCTGCAATCACAATAACTGTTAGGGAAAGACCATCCTAACAACACAGCTCTATCGCACGACCTTAGAGTAAGAAGAATAGAAACCAATCCTAAATATCATGTAGCCTCTTGTGTATAAGTATGGTGCACACATACCCATACCCAAGACTCTACTAGACACGGTCTGTAGACATTCTGAGGACTAACAGCTCTGATACCACTCACACGCCCAACCTCAGTTCATTGTCACGACCTCAGCCCGTGGATCGATGCCTTACCCGGGCACCCAAGTAGTCATACATCAGAGAAATCAGCGGAATATAAAAACAACACATGAAACAATTGTAAATGAGACACAATTTATCTGAGAAAAGGGCGCCTTTCGGCATATATATATAAACCAAAATCGCGCTACATCCCAACTGCATAATAGACTACTGCACTTCTAAGAAGATAAGCAACTATGGCGTGACACGGCCCCGCCATACCCCGAATGTACAAAAATATCTACAATAACGTGGAGATCATACCTAAAAGTCGAGCCTCCGAAGATGGAGCTCTGACACCAAAGCAAAAGATCCTAAGGACGTGGATCTAACACCGCTTCCTTACTCGCAGATTGAACGCAGCCCCGGCGAGGTCAGTACAACAGGTACCAAGTATGTGAAACTGTAAAGTACTTAAAAGAAATCATACCATTTTAAAACCAATTTTACAAATATGTTCGAAACAATCAACGTAACCGCACATAGTGCCACATCACAAACAAGGGCAATAATAGGTAAATCAGAATGTGTCTTTTCTAGGTCGCGAATGATCGGGCAAGGCTAATCGCCCATAGTATCATTATGCATGCCTAATCTCGACTCGCACCGCATAGGCCACTCACGTAGCCCGCATGGTATTCCCGCATCGAGGGTAGCTACTCGGCATCGCCCCGACTCGTAGTCCGCGTGGCCACATAGACCGCATGGCCACAAGGACCGCACACTAACCTCGAACTCGTAGCTCGTATAGTCCTGGACCCGCATGAGGTATCCTCGAATCATAGTCACACAGACTGCCTGAGGTATACCCCGCATCGGAGGACAGCTTAACCCCCGGTATATCATGTCAAGAGGTGAGTGATGTAATACTAGCATAACGGCTTATCGTTAAACAACATAAGCACAATAAGAATAACCTCTTTACACAAACGTTACAAGATACTAACACACATAGCATCACAATATGTCTACTCAACAAACCATCTTTTTATACTTTCCGGAAATCAATATAAGTCTTTCATAAACACATAAGTAAACTATTCCTTTTATCTCTCTTAAGCCGTTATACCTAACTTCCCATAAAGCTAGTATAACTCTTAAGCTTTTTGTTTTAAAAACAAATATTCTTCTTCTTTCAGAAATGATTTATAATTCTTCTGAAATACTTCAAGATTCTTATTATTTTAAACTCAAGTCAAAAGACGTCAAGTAAAACCATGTTCAGTTAACACACGTACGTCTACCGTACTATATATATTTTTAAAAATATCATGCTTAAGAGTATAGGAAGAATCACATACCTTCCCGGCGAAATCCACCTGCCAAGTCGAATATGTCGCGCGCAGAGTATCAACTATAATAGTCAAATACGTCTATCAACGTCTAGACTACTCTGTAGGATAATCTAAGCAGAAGGTTCTCTATTCTACGGAAAATCGGGCAGCACTTCCCTACTCGGTAAACTATACAAGTCTACTGTAGATACAGTCCTATGTAAGTATAGTTCAATTCTTCTTCTGTTATACCCTTCTACTGTGATTACAGTTCAATTCTATTCTTTAATATCCTTCTATATCTTATACTCAAGTCTTAACTATTCTTATATGTAATATCCAATTACGATAGAAGGACAAGAGTATTTACCTCGATAAGCCCAAAATTATCCAAGTTAAATGTCGATCCTGAGCAAGGTTTAGCTCCTAATCTGAACGCTCCAATCCGCTCCAAGAAACCCTTCGAAGTTTCTACACAACTTCTACTTACAACTTCAACCAACAATGAAGTTTCTCCTAGGGTTTCGTTTAGTGGCTAAAGGAAGTATAATAGTATTTTCCGGACTCTAAGTAGAGAGGTAACTTTGGAAATACTACAAGGGATTGGCTAAGGTATTTTGGGGATAGTAACAATACTTGGAGAGTATTTCTACTAAGAGGGGGGTATGTTTGGACGAGAGAAATTTCCAAGGGAATGGGGGGTGTGTCTCGGCTAGGACACTACAAAGGGGGAGGGGGTAGTTTCGGCCAAGGCCTTCTCAAGGGGGAGGGGGAGGCTTGGGCGAGAACTACACAAAGGGAGGGAGGGATTTTTAGACTTGGAAAGTTGATTTGTGGATGAAGAATTCATCAACTCAAGGGGGGTATTTATAGGGCTTTCAAGGGCCAAGATGAAGCCAAGTGGTAGGCAAGTGTATGGTGGAGATTTGCACAAGTGCACCCTATCCTACTCCACAAATCCCTCACAAACATTGACCCTTAGTTTAGGCCCCAAAATCATGTCCATCGTCCATGGTTTCCGCCCCCCTTTTGCCGTCCACATTGAGGGTGACAAGTGTCACCCTCTCGTTGGTCCAAAATGTTTCATCTCTCGGAAAAATCCGCAAAAATTATAAATGACATAGCCGTAATTTTCCCTACGCAAAGTTTGGAAAACGTTTCGTCGGAAAACAATTCGTTTCGTGGGTTGTGCACCAATTTCGTCCATAGTGCCTATCTTAAGGCTAACTTTCAGACGTATGCCCTTACGTACATACTCTGGAAATACGGGGTATAACATTCTCCCCTCCTTAGAAACATTCGTCCCGAATGTTCCTTCCCAAGACGGATAATGATAAG
Organism: Przewalskia tangutica; assembly: GCA_029844215.1. NCBI lineage: Eukaryota > Viridiplantae > Streptophyta > Magnoliopsida > Solanales > Solanaceae > Przewalskia > Przewalskia tangutica. The sequence goes on from CM056719.1 coordinate 90,355,336, forward strand.
GTTCTTCATAACATAAACAGTTGCAAATGCCACACATGGCCACAATACAACACTTAAGAAAATATGACAATGAAAATTTACAAGTAGGAAAGTGAGTTACCTGGAGGTGTGGGAAATAGGTGAGGATACTTCTGCCTCATGTCCTCCTCAGCTTCCCACGTCATCTCCTCCCTGAGCTCGTTCCGCCACAAGACTTTGACAGCCACGCCCCGGTCCGCAGACGCCTAACGACGATCGATTATCGCTATAGGAATCTCTCATACGATAACCCCTGGCCACCGACATCGTCAATCGGATGCACTCTAGATGGATCCCCGATACATCTCCTCAAAGATAGAAACATGAAAACCGGATGCACCGCCTCCGTGTCGGACGGCAGATCCAACTCATAGGCAACCTTGCCTACCTCGCGACAACTGATACGACCCAATGTACCTTCGAAGTTTCCTTTCTTCCCGAATCTCATCACACCCTTCATGGGTGACACCTTCAGAAAACCCAATCATCAACCTCGAACTCCGATGCCGACGACGATGATCTGCGTATGACTTGCCGACTCGAGCCGTAAGAATCGCCTCCCGGATAAGCTTCACCTTATCCATCGCTGCACCAAATGGTCCCACTAATCGCATTCTCGCCCATTATCAAACCAGCCTATCGGCGATCTACACTTCATCCCATACAAGACCTCATAAGGCGTCATCTGAATACTGGAGTGGTAGCTATTATTATACGCAAACTCAACTAGAGGCAAATGATCCTCCCAGCTACCCCTGAAGTCAATAACACAGGCTCGCAGCATATCCTCGAGTGCGGATAGTGCGCTCGCCCGTCTGCTCGAGGATGGAATGCGTCTCGTGCTCACTGCGCCCCTAGACCTTCGAAAGACCTCCGAGTTAGCCAAACCGGGCTCCTCATGCGATATGATAGAAATAGGGACTCCATGCAGTCTGACGATCTCTCGGATGTAAAGTCTGGCATAATCCTCAGCCGAAAAAGTCGTCCTGACGGGAAGAAAGTGGGATGATTTCGTCAGCCGGTCGACGATAACCCAAATAGAATCATGTTTCCTCTGAGTGCGAGGTAATCCTGTGATAAAGTCCATGTTGATCACCTCCCACTTCCAGGTCGGGATCTCTATCGTCGCAACAAACCACCGTGCCTCGTGCTCTACCTTCACCGCCGGGCAACACGCACCGAGCTACGAACTCGCAACGCGTCCTCTTCAAGCCATCCCACCAATACACGGATCTAAGGTCGTCGTGGTACATCTTGGTCAACCCCGGATGGATAGAGTAATGCGCTGTGTGCTTCCCTGAACTCGCCAAGTCCTGCAATATCTGGAACACACAACCTGCCCTCAAACCTTAGCACCCCATCAGGTGCTACCTCAAAAGGACCCTTCCCCACATGAAGAGCCATATCACGGTACCTCATCAAAACCGGATCCTCAAACTGTTGCCTCTTCACCTCCTCGACGATGGAAGACTCGACAACCTCTCGAACTCGAACCCCACTGCTATCAGAATCAATCAATCGGACTCCAAGGCTCGCTAGCTGATGCAACTCACGAACCATGCCCCTCCTCTCTGGCTGCACATCTGATAGACTCCCCATCGACCTACGGCTAAGAGCATCTGCCACAACATTGGCCTTCCCCGGGTGGTACAAGATGTCAACATCGTAATCCTTGAGTAACTCTAACCACCGTCTCTATCGTAAGTTCAGCTCTCTCTGGCTGAAGATATACTGGAGGCTCTTGTGGTCTGTATAAATATCCACATGAACCCCATACAAATAGTGCCTCCAGATCTTCAAGGCGTGAATCACCGCTGCCAACTCCAAATCATGGGTGGGGTAGTTTCTCGTGCTTAAGTCGGGATGCATATGCTATAACCTTGCCTCGCGTCAACACACATCCCACCGATGCGGCGACGATCACAATACACGACGTAGCCGTTTGGACCCTCTGGAAGAGTAAGAACGGGCGGCGTCGCCTCCTTCAAGAATCGAAACCCCGCCACAAGCATCACCATCAAACTTATCCGCTTTCCGAGTCGGCTAGTCAATGGTGCGGAGATAGTAGAAAACTTCTCCACGAACCGCCGATAGTAACTCGCAAGGCCTGAAAAGCCGCGCACTGCCGGAGTAAGAGTTCAGGCCAACTCCTGACTGCCTCGATCTTGGCCGTATCTACCCGAATACCATCAGCCCCGACAATATGCCCAAGAAAAGCCACCGAAGTCAACCAAAACTCACACTTCGAAAACTTAGCGTATAACTACTGGTCCTGGAGAACTCTCAGCACAGTCCTCAAATGCTCCGCATGCTCCTGCTCTGAGCGTGAATAAACCAAGATGTCATCAATGAACACTATCACAAACGTGTCCAAAAATGGCTTGAACACTCGGTTCATCAAATCCATGAATACCGCCGGAGCATTGGTCAACCTGAAAGACATAACCCTGAACTCGTAGTGCGCATCGGTCCGAATGCGATCTAGGGATGTCAGGCGAAGCTGACTTCGCACTGATGATAGCCCGATCGCAGATCAATCTTGAAAAACATCTCGCACTCGCAATCGATCGAACAAATCATCAATCCCGGAAGGGGTATTCGTTCTTAATGGTCACCTTGTTCACCGTCAGAATCAACACACATGCGCAGCGGCCCCGTCCTTCTTCTTCACGAACAATACCGGCGCTCCCCAGGGTGAAACACTAGGCCTGATGAAGCCCTTCTCTAGCAAATCTCTCAGCTGGTCCTTCAACTCTCTCAACTCGGCGGGTGCCATTCTGTATGGCGGAATGGAAATAGGTCGAGTGTCTTGCAACACATCTATACAAAACTCAATCTCCCTCTCAGGAGGGATACCTGGGAGGTCATCTAGAAACACATCTGGGAACTCTCTGACTATCGAATCGATCAAAATCTGGTACCGCACCTCGAGATCAAACACCGAATGAGATGGTAGATATACCCATTCTCGCACCATCTTCCTAGCCTGAGGTAGGAAATAAACCTACCTCTGGCGTACAGTGTTCCTCCCACTCAACAACCGGCCTCAGAAACCGAACCGCATCACTCTCTCCCTGCAGTCTACATTGGCGTAGCAAGACGCTAGCCAATCCATACCCATAATCACATCGAAATCAGTCATGTCCAACTATATCAAGTCGGCTAGGGTCTGACGACTGCATAAAGTCACTGGACAAGCCCTATATACTCGCCGAGCTACCACCAAATCACCCACTGGTGTAGCTACCTCGAAAGGGTCTATGGACTCAGGCTCTATCCCTATCCTACTAGCAACAAGGGGAGATATATAGGACAGAGTAGAACCCGGATCTATCAAGGCATACACGTCACAACATGAAACTGATAAAGTACCTGTGACGACATCAGGTGAGGCCTCCTGGTCCTGCCGGCTGGACAAGGCATAAATGTGGTTCTGAGGACCGCTAGAACTGGGAACCGCGCCATGACCTGCCGCGACTGCCGCCCACGAGTACCACGCCCGGGCGAGTAATCGTAGGAGATGAAGACCGACGAAAGACCTCGTAGGCCGACTCCTACCCTCTGCCGCTTTGGTGGACAGCTCGCAAAGTGACTCGCTGGCCGCAATCGTAATAAACTCTCGAGCGGCATACACCCCGTAATGGGATCTACCGACGCCACACCGTGGGGTGTTCCGATCGGCTAGAACCTCTGCTACTCGACGCTCAAGTCTCGGGGCCCGGTTCGCCTCGAATATCCCGCCGCCCCGAGGACGGTGGGAGTGCTCGAGCCGGCCGTGGTGCAAATCTAGATCGCTGAGGCCGCCCACCCCGAGAAGCTACCAAAAGACTCGCCCGGTCTTCTTCTCGCTCACAACCCGCCTCTTACGCCTCGCATCCAAGTTCATGAGCTCGTGCGGGTAATGTCCATGCTGGTCAAGAGCCACACCGCACAAGACTCGGCCGTATAATCATATATCCCGTGACGTAGCGATGTACCCGCCCTCCATATTCGCGCAACGCAGGGACATATCGAGCCAACGAATCGAACTCAACGTTGTACTCCTAATCAAGGCCCTTCTCGTCTCGAATAAAAATCTGCCGCGTGCCTCTCATCCGCGAGGCGAAGTTAGTGAGAAAGGCCTCCGAGAACTCGTCCTAAGTAGCTGGGGACGCGTGCTCTCCCCGGGATAACTCCCACGAATCAAACCAATCGACTGCGGTATCACGCAGCCTATGTGAACCGAAGATCACAGACTCGGTCTCTGAAGCCTTGATCACTCGCATAATCCTCTGTAACTGACGGATGAACTCCTGCGGATCATCCTCGGGCCTCGACCCGTAGAACTATGGCAGGCTACAACTCAGAAAATCCCGTAGCCTCAAACTATCTGATCTCGGGTGAACCACGCACCGCTGGACTGCATCACAGATCCACCCTATCCTCACGTTCGCCACGATCCCGGCGAATCGCCATCTATCTGTAATACATCTCATTTGCTCCGCATCGGGACTGGAGGCAGGTGTATCGTGGTCATCACCATCGCTGCGTCTAAACCCCGCTGGCGGCGGCGTCGTGGAACTCGATGTCTCGTATAGATCGGGCTGAGCCTCGTGACTTCGGTGTCCTACTAGCGGCTCCTCACCGCTTGCCTTCTAGGCCCGGTTTCTTACGTGGAGGCATACCGTTAAAGAAAGGAAATACGTTAGGGGTCCAACTTATAACACGGCTAAGGCACGATCTCAGTGAGAAGAATGGAAACCAATCCTAAATATCCTATAGCCTCCGATTATTGGTGTGGTGCGCAACACACCGATAATCAAGACTTACTAGATACGATCGTAGACACTTTCCGAGGATTAATCGCTCGATACCACTTTTGTCACGACTGCTCGGCTCGTGATCGTGCCTTACCCGCACCCAAGTAGTCATACATCGTAGAAATCGGAATATAAAACAAGACATGAAACAATTGTAAATGAGACACGCTTTATCTCGAGAAAGAGCGCTTTTCGGCATATATATATAAACCAAAATCTGGAAGTTACATCCCAACCGCATAATAGACTACGCACCTCAAGAAGATAGCAACTATGGCGGACGGGCCCGCCATACCTGAATGTACAAAACTATCTACAACAGTGAGATCATACCCAAAAGTCGAGCCTCCAGAAGATGGAGCTTCGACACCAAAGCAAAAGATCCTAAGGATGTGGATCTAGCACTGCTTTCCTTTACTGCGGCATGAACGCAGCCTCGAAGGAGGTCGATAACAGTACCAAGTATGTGAAATCAGAAAGTACTTAAAAGAAATCATACCATTTTAAAACCAATTTTACAAATATGTTCGAAACAATCAATGTAACCGCACATAGTGCCACATCACAAACAAGAGCAATAATAGGTAAACTGTAACAGGTCTTTTCTAGGCTGCGAATGATCGAAGCAAGGCCAATCGCCCATAGTATCATTATGCATGCCTAATCCTGGACTCCCGCAGTCCGCATAGGCCACTCACGTAGGCCCGCATGAGGTATTCCCGTGACGGGGTAGCTACTCCTCGGCATCGTCCTGGACTCGTAGTCCGCATGGCCACATAGACCGCATGGCCACAAGGACCGCACACTAACCTGGAACTCTCGTAGCTCCGCATAGGTCCCCTGGACCCGCATGAGGTATCCTCGAATCATAGTCACACAGACTGCCTGAGGTATACCCCGCATCGGAGGGCAGCTTAACCACCGGTATATCATGTCAATAGGTGAGTGATGTAATACTAGCATAACGGCTTATCGTTAAACAACATAAGCACAATAAGAATAACCTCTTTACACAAACGTTACAAGATACTAACACACATAGCATCACAATATGTCTACTCAACAAACCATCTTTTTATACTTTCCGGAAATCAATACAAGTCTTTCATAAACACATAAGTAAACTATTTCTTTTATCTCTCTTAAGACGTTATACCTAACTTCCCATAAAGCTAGTATAACTCTTAAGCTTTTTGTTTTAAAAACAAATATTTTTTTTCTTTCAGAAATGATTTATAATTCTTCTGAAAGACTTCAAGATTCTTATTATTTTAAACTCAAATCAAAAGACGTCAAGTAAAACCATGTTCAGTTAACACACGTACGTCTACCATACTATATATATATTTTAAAATATCATGCTTAAGAGTATAGGAAGAATCATATACCTTCTCGGCGAAATTCACCTGCCAAGTCGAATATGTCGCGCGCAGAGTATCAACCTATAATAGTCAAATACGCTCATCAACGCTCAGACTACTCTATAGGATAATCTAAGCAGAGGTTCTATTCTACGGAAAATCGGGCAAAGACTTCCTATCCAGAACTATACAAGTCTCATCAGAGATACAAATTCCATGTAAGTACAGTTCAATTCTTCTTCTGTTATACCCTTCTACTGTGATTACAGTTCAATTCTATTCTTTAATATCCTTCTATATCTTATACTCAAGTCTTAACTATTCTTATATGTAATATCCAATTACGATAGAAGGACAAGAGTATTTACCTCGATAAGCCCAAAATTATCCAAGTTAAATGTCGATCCTGAGCAAGGTTTAGCTCCTAATCTGAACGCTCCAATCCGCTCCAAGAAACCCTTAGAAGTTTCTACACAACTTCTACTTACAACTTCAACCAACAATGAAGTTTCTCCTAGGGTTTCGTTTAGTGGCTAAAGGAAGTATAGTAGTATTTTCCGGACTCTAAGTAGAGAGGTAACTTTGGAAATACTACAAGGGATTGGCTAAGGTATTTTGGGGATAGTAACAATACTTGGAGAGTATTTCTACTAAGAGGGGGGGTATGTTTGGACGAGAGCAATTTCCAAGGGAAGGGGGTGTGTGTCTCGGCTAGGACACTACAAAGGGGGAGGGGGTGGTTTCGGCCAAGGCCTTCTCAAGGGGGAGGGGGAGGCTTGGGCGAGAACTACACAAAGGGAGGGAGGGATTTTTAGACTTGGAAAGTTGATTTGTGGATGAAGAATTCATCAACTCAAGGGGGGTATTTATAGGGCTTTCAAGGGCCAAGATGAAGCCAAGTGGTAGGCATGTGTATGGTGGAGATTTGCACAAGTGCACCCTATCCTACTCCACAAATCCCTCACAAACATTGACCCTTAGTTTAGGCCCCAAAATCATGCCCATCGTCCATGGTTTCCGCACCCCTTTTGCCGTCCACATTGAGGGTGACAAGTGTCACCCTCTCGTTGGTCCAAAATGTTTCATCTCTCGAAAAAATCCGCAAAAATTATAAATGACATAGCCGTAATATTCCCTACGCAAAGTTTGGAAAACGTTTCGTCGGAAAACAATTTGTTTCGTGGGTTGTGCACCAATTTCGTCCATAGCGTCTATCTTAAGGCTAAACTTTTGTACGTACGCACTTACGTACATACTCTGGAAATACGGGGTATAACACCCGCGACTGGTGCCCTACCTGGGCACCGTTTTATTCATACAACACAATAAACCGCGGAAGATAAATAATACTTTTTTTTATTAAAACAAAGGCAAAACCGATAAGGCTGCCATAATATAAATCACCCGAAAGGGTCTACACTGTTCAACAATGTAAATACAACTCTAACCAGTCCATCCCACATATGAATACAAACCTCTAAGAGTTTGGACAATTACTATGACGGGACAAGGCTCTGCCGTACCCCTGAATATACCTAGACATAATGACAAGCTCTGGAATATTAGAGTCATCTCAAAATGCTGAATCAGGATCCTAAGCTCGCGGATCCACAACTGTGTACCTAGACCTGCGGACATGAATGCAGCCCCCCGAAGGAGGTCAGTACAACAGGTACCAAGTATGGAACGGAAATACAGTACAGTATTAAAATCATGGTTGTGTACAAGAATGACAGGGGCAAGTATAGAAAATCAATTACCAGATCCTACCGTGTCACATAACCTAAAAGTCAACTGCACCTTGTATCACTGTACTATAACAACTCCAAGAGTCGACTGTGCCTTTCAGGAATATAATATCACACAGTCCAAATACAAAGCAGGAAACAAGTATGATACCCAAATTAATCAATAAGAGTAATGAAAATCAACTTCATCATTTAAAAGACCATTTCAGAATATATAAGCAGTCATGCCAAGTCAGGGACGCATGCCCTCAAAATCATTACTTAAGTACAACTATGGGTCTCATGCCCACAATATCAAGCGTGCCCGTGGAATTCCTTCCTCACTGTCGGCAGTCCATGATATGATAGAACACTAATATATACATACTCAAATACGAGTCGAGTCGACTGCGGCAAGTACGGCGCAAACTACGTTCACTGCGTCACAAAGCTGATCGGCAAGTACGAAACTACTTGATTTTGCTGTCACGGCAGTGGCGGGGCAAGTACGAAAGCCAACTACCAGATACCGCCTGCTTCACGAAGCTGACCGGAGCAAGTACGAAAGACAACTACCAGATACCGCCTGCGTCACGAAGCTGACCGGGGCAAGTACGAAAGCCAACTACCAGATACCGCTTGCGTCACGAAGTTGACCGGGGCAAGTACGAAAGCCAACTACCAGATACCGCCTGCGTCACGAAGCTGACCGGGGCAAGTACGAAAGTCAACTACGGATACGCTGCGTCGCCATCATTATACCCGTATTTCAGTATGTATGCGTGAGGCGTGCGATAAGAATTTGAGCCTTAAGATTAGGCAAGGTTCGAAATTGGGCACAAGTGCGAAAAGAGTCGCTTTTCCGAAAACGCGTTCCACGCTTACGTAGGAAAATTCGGCTATGTCATTAATAATTTTGCGGATTTTTCCGAGACGAAACATTTTGGACCAACGGGAGGGGGACAAGTGTCACCCTCCCATTGGAAGCAAGTGGACGGCAAAGCTAGACCTTTTGCACGTTTTTGGTGTTGAAATTTTGGTCAAGGGTTAGGTAGGATATTTTGTGTAGATGGATAAGGTAGCACATGGCTAAATCTTGGCCTTACACTTGCTATGCACTTGTCTTCATCTTGGCCATTGGTTGGCCTTCACTTGACCTATAAATACCCTCTAAGTTGAAGACTTTATTCATCATATACTTGATCAATCTATCTAAGTATCAAAAGACTCCTTGCCTCTTGTTCTCTCGTCCACAACACCCACCTCCCACTTTGAGTATGCCCTTTGGCCGAGATCTTCCCCCCCCCCCCCTAGCCTAGTTGTTTTCGTATAATACCCCTTGTTGTGGTATAGAAATACTCTCCTAGTATTGTTGTAATGTCCAAATACCTTGGCCCAAATACCTTGTAGTTTTCCCAAGGTTACACTTATACAAAAGCCCAGAAAATACTATTATACTTCCTTTAGCCACTAAACGAAACCCTAAGGAAATCTTCATTGATAGTTGAAGTAATTGAGTAGAAGTTGGTTAGAACTTCTAAGGGTTGTTTGGAGCGGGTTGGGCCTTGCGGAGTAGGAGCTAAACCTTGCTCAGGATCGACATATAAACTCGGATAATTTTGGGCTTATCGAGGTAAACACTCTTGACCTTCTATTGTAATTGGAAATTACATGTTGTAGGAATATATAGTTGAAGTATACTATATATATGAACATTATAATTGTGCGGCGATGTCTTTTGACTTAAGCCTGAATAATACTTACGGCAATGTCTTGCGACTTAAGCCTGAATTTAAAGAAGAGAACTGAACTGTAATTACATGGGCGTATTCAGATGAACTTGTGTAGCATTCTTTGTGTAGTAGAATTGTACACGTCCGGTTAGGCGTCAACCCCACGGTTGGCTTGGTAGCGGCCTCGATAGAGGAGGAGATTTCTGTTGCGGGAGAGTCTTTGCCGAATTTTCTGTAGAATATTCTACATTGAGATCTAAGATGTTAATAGGCGCCTTGTGGCCTCTATAGGTTGAAATCTGCGTGTGGCGTGGTCTACTTGGCTTAAGGTGGCCAAGCGGTTTGAGGTACTTGGGCGTTTTGCTATTAGTCGATAATCGTCGCGAGGTATGTGAACCTCTCCTATCTTTTCTAGCATGATATGTGTGTAACTATGTAGTACGGTGAGCGTCATGTGCTAAATGTATTTGATTGGTTTAAAACATAAAGTGTTATGACGACTTTATGGCAAGTTAGTTATAACGACTTTATGTAGGTAAGGAAATGCTTTGTGGTTTTAAAAGGTAAGCGATTTGACTTATAACCGACTTGTTGTGTAATAGTAAAGAATCTTGAAGTATTTCAAAAGAATCTTTGAATCATCTTTAACAAAGAGTAATACTTGGTTTTGAAAACATAAGAGTTATACTAGCTTTATGGGAAGTTAGGTATAACGTCTTAAGAAGAATGGTTTCTTGATTTCTAGAAGTTAAGAGACTTAATCTTAAAAGATAAGAGACTTGACTTGATATGGATGTTAGTGTGAAACCTCATTCGTGAGTAATGAGTACACAGTTGTAAAAGGAATAATGTTTCTTGATTGGAAATCGTAATAAGTATCGAACAAACCATCTGCCGCTAATAAAGGAAAATGTAATGACTAATGAAGTATTATTAAAACCAGGTGAAACCTCCATCTGCATAGAAGCTAAGATGAGACAAAATGAGATTACATTTTCTTGATCATGGCCGCTTAATAAGATTGATTATGAACAAGAATAACCTACTTTAGGGCATATGTTACTCAATTGTTTTAAAAGAGATTAAGACATTGAACTATGAAACTTTTCTAAAAAGACCGCGTAATTGAAATTAGGCAAATGGAACTTTAGGGTAAAGAAAGGCATTGTGTTGTCTTAAAATGGTTTAAAACATAAAGTGTTATAACGACCTTATGAGAAGTTGGTTATAACGACTTTATGAAAACAAAAGAAGGGTTTTATCACAGGTTTTAATGTGGTAACTTGACTTTAAAGAGAAGTGTTTTGGTCTAAAAGAAGGCATGGTATTGCCTTAATTTGGTTTTAAAAGGATAGTATGGAAGTTGTCTTGGTTTACTTAAAAGATATAAGTCACTCTATTTTATGCTACGGGTATCGGGTGACTTTTATAAAAAGGGAATGGATCTTTAAAAAGGAATTTAACGTACGTAGAACTTTAGGATTTAAAACCGGACATAGACATAAAATGAAAGTACATTGAGTTTTGGATAAATTGCCTATGCTTGTTGTTGTTTAACTTGCCTATGCTTGTTGTTGTGTAACTTGCCTATGCTTGTTGTTGTGTAACTTGCCTATGCTTGTTGTGACGCTTTGTTATGCAAGAATTGTGTTCTATATTCTGCGTCTCTCGATGGAGGCGGTTGACTCGTTGAGGACTTACTTGGGCGTCTGCGGCGGTGTGGAAAATTCCACGGGTATGCTCACGATGATAGTGTTATTCCATGGACTAGCTCTCCACGAGGTTTCTTCTTGTTCGGCCTTGGTACGGTGGTCGGCTTCGTACTTGCCCGTCTCGTGGTGATTCGGCCTTGGTACACAGTAGTTAGCCCTCGCGCTTGCCCGTTCGGTGTAGTGGAAAAGTCTCGTGATCTGACGCCTTGGTACGGTGGTCGACCACCGTACTTGCCGGTCACTCGTGGCCGGCCTTGGTATCTGGTAGTCGGCTCTCGCGACTTGCCGTGTCGACCGTGGTTTGGTTATCTTGTATTGTTATTACGGCTTTGGCATCGGTAGGACTTGGTGTTGGTGTACTTCTTGATGTTATCATATCATAAATGCCGTGATGAGGAAGGTATTCCACGGGCATGGTGATGTTGTGGCGTGAGACCCGTAATTATATTTGAGTAAATGACCGGAGGCGTGTGTTATACCGTATTTCAGTATGCACGTGGGAGAAATTTGAACCGAAATTTGTTTGCGACGGACCGATCGTTTTTAAACAAGCGTTTCACTTTACGTAGGGAATTTCCGGCTATGTCATTTTAATTTTTGCGGATTTTTAGAAACATTATGGACCAACAGGGTGACACTTGTCACCTCTCATTGGAACACCTGAAATTGTGTTGGCCGAAAGTGTGGCTTTTGTGGTCAAGGGTTGGTAGGATATTTTTGTGTTAGTTGGCTAGTATGCACTTGGCAAGATCTTGGCCATTGGTTGGCCTTGGCTTACACTATAAATACCCGATGACTTCTTCATCCATTCCAAATATTTCCTAAGTGTTAAATCCCTCCTCTCTCCTCTTGTTTGACTCTCGTCCAAGAGCCCTCCCTAGATAGGCCTTTAGCCTCCCTCTCCCCTTGGTACCACTAGCCTAGTGTTTTCGTATAAATACCCCTCTTGGTAGAAATACTCTCAAAAGTATTGTTATAATGCCCAATTACCTTAGCCATATACCTTGTTGTATTCTAAGGTTATACTATCTGAAAAGCCAAATACTATTATACTTCCGTCACCACAAAACCAAAACCCTAGGAAAATCTCCATAGTCGTTGGAGTATTGTGTAGAAGTTGGTTAGAACTTCTAAGGGTGGTTTAGAGCGGAGCGAGTTGGAGCTAAACGATTGCCCGGGATCGACTTTAAGCTAGGATAATTATGGGCTTATCGAGGTAATTATCTTGTCCTCTATTGTAATTGGAAATTACATGTTGTTAGATTATATAGTTGAAGTATCGTATATAAAGAACGTAGTTATCGTGATGTCTTTTGACTTAAGCTCGATAAAACTTACGGCAATGTTTGCGACTTAAGCCCGCCCAATTTAAAGAAGAATCAATTACATAGTAGTAATCTTGTGGAGTAGAATTGTACCGCTAGGGTTAGATGTATAACCCCGGTTGGCTTGGTAGTAGGTCTCGATAGAGGAGGAGATTTAAATTTAAAGTTCTACGATGAGACCTAAATGTTAATAAGCGCGTGGCCTTATAGGTGGAAGTACTACGTGTGGTGCGATAAGGAGTAGCCGACGGTTGGAGCGTTTTGCTATTAGTCGATACTGGTATGTGAACCTCTTCCTATCTCTTCTAGCATGATATGTGTGAACTATGTAGTACGGTAGCGTGTGCTAAATGTATTTGATTGATTTAAAACATAAAGTGTTATAACGGCTTTATGGGAAGTTAGTTATATATGTTGGTAAGAAAATACATGTGGTTTTAAAAGGTAATCGATTTGAACTATAAGCGGCTTGTTATGTGTTAATAAAGAACTTGAAGTATTTCAAAAGATTTTTGAATCTTTTTTAAAGGAGAGTAAGACTTGGTTTGTGAAAACTTAAGAGTTATACTAGCTTTATGGGAAGTTAGGTATAACGGCTTAAGAATGTTTTACTGATTTCGGAAATCAGAATGTGTATCGACATACCACTGCAGCGTTAATAAAAGGAAATGCTTTTGACTAATTAAGTATTATTAAAGCGAAACTTCTGCATCGAAGCTAAGATGAGACAAAATGATATTTCCTAGATCATGTTCTTTGTGAATAAGATTGTTATAAACAAGAATATCCTACTCGCATATACGAGACTTATGTTTTTCAGATAGTTTTAAGGAGAATTATATTCTCATTGAATAAGACTATGAACTACGAAACCTTTTTCTAAAATGAGAAACTTGAGCATTCGAAATTAGGCAAACTTGAACGTTTGGAAAATAAGGTTGTTACTTGATTTTACAAAGGAAAGCATTTTGGTTTACTTAACAATGTTAGTCACTCTATTTTTATACTACGGGTATCGGGTGACCTTTGTAAAAGAAATGGATCTTAAAAGGAATTTAACGGACGTAGTACTTTAAGGTTAAAATCGGGACTTTGATATAAAATGAAAGTACCTTGAGTCGTGTGTAACTTGCTTATACTTGTTGTTATGAAACTTGACCATGTTACGTGTGATAGCCTTGTTGTGTAAGTATTGTGTTCTACTCGACTACCGGGTCATCCGGGAATGTATATCACTTGATTACCGGTTCATCCGGGAATGTATTTCACTCGACTACCGGTTCATCCGGGAATGTATTCCACTAGGACCGGTTCATCCGGAATGTATTTCACTCGACTACAGAGTCATCCGGGAATGTATTTCACTTGAGGCCAGGTTCATCAGAATGTATTCCACTGACCGGTTCATCCGAATGTATTTCACTTGACTAGGTTCATCCGAATGTGTTCACCCTTTTCTATATTGGGTCCATAAGATGGGCGAGATTATCGTATCACATGATTTGTACCTAGACCGGCGATGAGGAAGGAGTTCACGGGCATGAGGATGACTTTTAGGCGTGAGTCACGACTTGACATGGCTTGTAGTTTGGTTATCATACATGTCTCTGCTTTATATATGGCTATGATTTCATTTCTGATCTGATGTATTTTCGATTTCACATACTAGGTACACCTATCGTTGATCCTCGCTCTTTATCATGGTATAGTCCTGTTGTGTGTAAGCTTACATTCGTGGTATGGCGGGGCCGCCGCCATTGTTGTCGTATCATTTCTTATGGCGGGGTTTGTAAAAGGATTAAAGCGTTCATTTGTAAAAGTTGTTATTTATATATAAGGCAAGTTTTCCTCGACATTTTGTACTTCACTTGTTTCATGCGTGTTTTATGTTCCTGATTACTCGATGTTGTGTCACTAGGGTGCGAGGTAGGCACCGCCACGCCCGGTTAGCCGTGACAAAAGTGGTATCGAGCGATTAATCCTCGGAAAGTGTCTGACCGTATCGATGAGTCTTGATTATCGGTGTGTTGTGCACCACATCAATGTCGAGGCTATAGGATATTTTAGGATTGGTTTCTATTCTTCTCACTCGAGATCGTGCCTTAGAGTCATGTTGTAAGTTGGACCCTCTAACGTATCTCTTTCCCTTACCGATATGCCTCGCGTGGCAACCGAGGGCAAAGCGAGAGAGGCTGCGAGGGTGGCGAGGGCACAGCCCAATCATTACCTAGGTAGTGCTTCATTCGGATTTCTGCGGCGTCACTAGCCCCGCTAGAGTTTGGCACGGCAAAATTCAGTCCTTCTGCGCATGATATATGAACGCCCGTTTCCACGGCCAGGGGAGCATTTAGATTGCAAGAGCGACCTGTTGCTAGCTATAGATTTGGCTACGAGTATACCGATGTACCGCGTCTTACCAGAGGACTATCTAAAGAGGTTGTGCAAGAGTAATTCTTCGATTAGGCTCGGCATGGCACGTTATGCGGGCTTATGCGCCGGCGGCGCGATGTAGAAATCGGCGAGTTAACGAAGGACACGAGAAGGTCCTTTAGTAACTTTGGCGAGTCACCTCACGGGGTCAGATTATGCACCTCGCCCGAAGTGGTCTTCCACGGAGTTCGGGACATTCGGGTATCAGGAGTTGGTTAGAACTCCGGGGCTTCCGTTTCCGATGTGATGCGACGTCCGTCCAGAATGTCATCTTTTAGGTTGGTACTTGTTGTACTATGGCCGTCAGTGCAGTGTCGAAGAGTGTCCTTGTAGGAGGACTTAGCCTTGGGATCGATGGGTAGTCGTCACCTTTAGTTATCGCCTGCAGGGGGTTTGATTTGAGCGATTAAAGTAGAAGTAGATATAGATATATCTTTAACCCTGAGATCAGTATATGTGATAAGGTGAGTATACCTTAGGTGCTATGTTACGATAGCGGTGTTAGTTGTGATTTGAAATCATGGTTGTTTAGCAGAGTAAGATTTTGGGGATAGAAGGTGTGAGCCTTAGAGCTTTTACGTAGAGACCTTAGAGGTGAGGCCATCTCGAGAAAGGTGTAGTGTTATGTTTGACCATTATCGGTGCATCTGAGAGTGCACGTGAGTTATGGTTGGGATAGGTCCACAGTAGTGTGGAATGAAAGGGTAGTTGAGCTAAGAAGACCGCTAGGTTTTAAGTAACGTGATTAGTGAGGCTGTTCGAATCGGGAACTAGTGTTGTGCTCGTTGGTCGGATTGAGGCCATGATGCGGGTCAACCGCGGCTGTTTGGTGGTTTGTGGTGGTCCCGCCTTGTGGTAGGGTCACGAGGGTGTTAGGCCCGTGTTGTCGCTAACCGTCTGAGTTCGTGGATGCGTTCGACCGGTGGTCGGAGTCGATGAGGGCAGCCACGTGTTCTTCGTTCGGGACCGTTTACTCGGTGTGTTGAGTTATCGAAGGGTTGAAAGGCTGCAGCGGTGCCTACCTTTACCTTATGTCGAACGGTGAAGCCGGGTTGTGGTTATTTTCGTTTTCTAAAAAGTTTACGAGGCGGTTAAGAACTCGGTGAGTCTGAATCGCGTTAAGCCGGGCGGTCGTGGATTTGGTAGTTGTGAGGATTGTTGTCTCTGTGGAGGTAGTGTTTGATCTACCATTTCGGTGTTCGGATATCGCCTTATGAAGCCTTGAGGCGGAAGTGTAAGTTCTTGATCGATTGGTTCGAGGTTGGCAAGGTTAGTTGAGCTTGTTCAAGTCAATGTGGATAGTGAAGCTTGTCTAGAAGAAGTTGGAATTGTGCGGATAATCGGTGGCCAGGCAAGTTCGAGTTGTGACGATCTTCTTGAAAGTACCACCGGGTTTGGGTGTGACGAGTTTTGGAAAGCAGAGGAACTTAGCGAGTTACTTTGGGCCTTTGTGAGTTCATGTGAAGGATAGGCGGGTTGCCTATATGTTAGCATTTGCCGTCCGTGGGAAGCGATCGTCCGGTCTTTAAATATTGTGATGTTGGAAAAGTATCGGAGATCCATCGAGTGTTCCCAATGATGACCACGTTAGAGATAGTAACCCGAGTTTTAGATCACCGTATCGGAATGTGGTAAGAGTTTGAGTGTCGACATCCTCGGGATACCATTTGTTGGGTCGTCGGGCAAGGCTCGCGACAAAGTGACAAAGTGGTATCTACGAGTAAAGAGAAGCGAGCATGTATGGCGGCATAGATGTGATCATTTCTTTTGTAGAGAAGGGAGAGGCAGGAAGTATATTTTAGACCACGGAGAGAGGTGGTTGTGGTGATGTTAGAGGTGTTTCCTCGTGGACTTGGATGGGTATTTGTGCGGTTGTTTCTATGGCCATGTGTGGCAAGGATTGTTCTCGTAAGTATAGTAGTGAAGAATATCGCGCCGCGTTAGTTTGAGACTTAGAACATTCGGGACGAATGTTTCTAAGGAGGAGAATGTTATACCGTATTTCCGGGTATGTCACGTAGAAAATTTGAACTTGAGAAAGTGGCTTGGCGAAATTTATTTGTGCCTGACACCGTGTTAGAGTCGTTTTTACGTTTTCACTTTAGGGAATTTCCGGCTATGTCATTTTTAATTTTTGCGGATTTTTCCAGAGGCGAAACATTATGGACCAACAAGAGGTGACACTTGTCACCTCTCATTGGAACACCGGCGGAAATTGTGTTGGCGAAAGTGTGGCTTTGTGGTCAAGGTTGGTAGGATATTTTTGTGTTAGTTGGCTAGTATGCACTTGCAAGATCTTGGCCATTGGTTGGCTTACACTATAAATACCCCCTTAGGATGACTTCTTCATCCATTCCAAATATTTCTAAGTGTTAAATCCCTCCTCTCCCCTCTTGTTTGACTCTCGTCCAAGAGCCACTCCTAGATAGGCCTTTACGGTAGGCCTCCTCTCCCTAGTGTTTTCGTATAAATACCCCTCTCTTGGTAGAAATACTCTCAAAGTATTGTTATAATGCCCAAATTACCTTAGCCATATACCTTGTTGTATTCTAAGGTTATACTATCTGAAAAGCCAGAAAATACTATTATACTTCCGTCAACAAAACCAAAACCCTAGGAAAATCTCCATAGTCCGTTGGAGTATTGTGTAGAAGTTGGTTAGAACTTCAAGGGTGGTTTAGAGCGGGTTGGGCGCTCGAGTTGGAGCTAAACGATTGCCGGGATCGACTTTAAGCTAGGATAATTATGGGCTTATCGAGGTAATTATCTTGTCCTCTATTGTAATTGGAAATTACATGTTGTTAGATTATATAGTTGAAGTATCGTATATAAACTGAGCGTAGTTATCGGCAATGTCTTTTGACTTAAGCTGAATAAAACTTACGGCAATGTCTTGCGACTTAAGCTGAATTTAAAGAAGAATCTTGTTGTAATTACATGGAATTTGTGGAGTAGAATTGTACTTAGGGTTAGATGTATAACCCCACTGGTTGGCTTGGTAGCTCGATAGAGGAGGAGATTTACGGGAGGTCTTGCGAGAAATTTCGAAAGTTCTCGATGAGACCTAAATGTTAATAAGCGCTTTGTGGCCTTATAGGTGGAAGTACTACGTGTGGTGCGATCTGCTTGCAAGTAGGAGTAGCGGTTTGGAGCGTTTTGCTATTAGTCGATACTCGTGTATGTGAACCTCTTCCTATCTCTTCTAGCATGATATGTGTGAACTATGTAGTATGGTCGTCGTGTGCTAAATGTATTTGATTGATTTAAAACATAAAGTGTTATAACGGCTTTATGGGAAGTTGGTTATAACGACCTTATGTTGGTAAGAAAATACATGTGGTTTTAAAAGGTAGCGATTTGAACTATAACTTGTTATGTGTTAATAAAGAACAAGTATTTCAAAAGATTTTGAATCATTTTGAAAGAAGAAGTAATACTTGGTTTGTGAAAACTTAAGAGTTATACTAGCTTTATGGGAAGTTAGGTATAACGGCTTAAGAATGTTTCTTGATTTCGAATCGTAATGTGTATCGACATACCATTGCGGCGTTAATAAGGAAATGCTTTTGACTAATTAAGTATTATTAAAACCGATGAAACTTCCATCTGCATAGAAAAGATGAGACAAAATGATATTTCCTAGATCATGGGTAATAAGATTGTTATAAACAAGAATATCCTACTCACATATGAGACTTATGTTTTTAGGATAGTTTTAAGGAGAATTATATTCTCAATGAATAAGACTATGAACTACGAAACCTTTTTCTAAAATGAGAAACTTGAGCATTCGAAATTAGGCAAACTTGAGCGTTTGGAAAATAAGGTTGTTACTTGATTTTACAAAGGAAAGCATTTTGGTTTACTTAACAATGTTAGTCACTCTATTTTATACTACGGGTATCGGGTGACCTTTGTAAAGAAATGGATCTTAAAAGGAATTTACGGACGTAGTACTTTAAGGTTAAAATCGGGACTTTGATATAAAATGAAAGTACCTTGAGTCGTGTGTAACTTGCTTATACTTGTTGTTATGAAACTTGACCATGTTACGTGTGATAGCCTTGTTGTGTAAGTATTGTGTTCTACTCGACTCTGGGTCATCGAATGTATATCACTTGATTAGGTTCATCAGGAATGTATTTCACTAACGGTTCATCCGAATGTATTCACTCGAGGACCGGTTCATCGAATGTATTTCACTCGACTAGGTTCATCAGAATGTATTTCACTTGAGGCCGGTTCATCAGGAATGTATTCCACTTGAGGGGTTCATCGAATGTATTTCACTTGACTTCCGCTCGACTACTGAATGTATTCCACCCTTTTCTATATTGGGTCCATAAGATGGGCGAGATCTGTTATCGTATCACATGATTTGTACCTAGGAAGGAGTTCCACGGGCATGAGGATGACTTTTAGGGCGTGAGTCCACGACTTGACATGTAGCTTTTTTGTAAGTTTGGTTATCATACATGTCTCCCGCTTTATATGACTGCTATGATTTCATTTACGATATGTATTTTCTTTCACATACTTGACCTCGCGTTCATGCCGCAGTTGAGGTACACGATCGTTGATCCTCGCTCTTAGGGTCACGATTCGTGCTGAAGCTCCGTTCCTCGGAGGCTTATCATGGTATAGTCCCTGTTGTTGTAGTGCTTACATTCGGGGTATGGCGGGCCCTTGTCGCCCATTTTTGTCGCTCGATCATTTCTGTAGCGGGTTTGTAAAAAGGATTAAACTTCATTTGTAAAAGTTGTTATTTATATATAAGGCAAGTTTTCCTCAGTTTTGTACTTCACTTGTTTCATGTACGTGTTTTATGTTCCGATTACTCGATGTTGTGTCACTAGGGTGCAGGGTAGCACTCGTGACAGCGTGAGACCACGACTTGATATAAGCATTATATGTGTATCTTGTAGTTTGGTTATCATACATGTCTCTCTGCTTTATATAGACTATTATGATTTCATTTCTGATGTTCTGATTTCACATACTTAGTACTGTTATCTTGACCTCCTTGAAGGCTGCGTTCATCTGCGGTAGAAATCATCATTGTCGATCCATTTTAGGATCACCTTTCACGTATTGGGAAGCTCCGTTCCTTGGAGGCTTATCTTTGGTATGTTACCACGATATGCAGGTTCTTGTACATTCGGGGTATGGCGGGCCCCTGTCCGTCATAGTTGTTATAAAAATCTTAGAGTGCAGCCTTTGTTGTGGGAAGGGTTGTAAGGATTGTAACTGCTCAGACGTTTATATATATATATATATGTTGAAAAGCTATTTTGGTTGCTTTGTTTATTTATAATATCTCTCATTTCATGTTCATATTTTATTTCGCTGATTTTCTCGATGTTGTATCACTAGGGTGCGGGTAAGGCACGATCCGGGCAGTTGAGTCGTGACAAAGTGGTATCGAGCGATTAGTCCTCGGAAAGTGTCTGAGCAGTGTCTAGTAAGTCTTGATTATCGGTGTGTTGTGCACCACATCTATAATCGAGGTCTGCGAGACATTTAGGGTTAGTTTCCATTCTTCTCATTACGAGATCGTGCCTTGAGGTGTAATAAGATTGGACCCTCGACAGCGTACTTCGTTTTACGATTATGCCTCGCGTAAAACAACCGGGCCCAGGAAGGGCAAAGCGGCGAGAGGCTGCGAGTAGAAGCGGGCGAGAACCACGATACTGAGCCTCGATCCGCGATGCAGGCGGAGGAGATGAGTCACTGAGTGGGCCCGATTAATGGCGGGGTTGTGGCGGACTTGAGATAAGTGGGCCTTGGCGGTTCGATGCACCGATGGTTCACCCTAGATCGAGATAGTTCGAGGCTACGGGATTTTTACGAGTTGTAGGCGCCGAGTTTTATGGGTGAGGCACGAGGATGATCGCGAGGAGTTCATCAAGCGATTCTGACGGATCGTAGAGTGATCAAGGCATCGGAGACCGAGTCGGTGGTCTAGGTTCGCATCGGTGCGTGATCTGCGATCGGTAGTTTGATTCGTGGGAGCTGTCGGGAGAGCATGCACTTCGGCTTTATGGGCGAGTTCTCGAGGCCTTTCTTGCACATTTCTTGCCTCGCGGATGAGAGGGCTCGGGTAAACAGATTTTGGTGTTGCGGCGAGCAGGCGTCTGGTTCGGGAGTACAATGTGGAGTTCGACTCATTGGCGTCGTCCGCGTTGGTAGCTAGTATGGAGTATCGAGTGCACCGATATATTCTGAGCTCGATGATCACCTAGCCGGAGTTGTTCGGGTGTAGCTCTTGTAGGGCATGGACATTGCCGCGTGCGGCGTATTCACTTGGATGTGAGGCGGATAAATCGGCGGAATGACCGAAGTCGTGAAGAAGTCGAACAGCGAGGTCCTTTGGTGACTTTCGAGGCGGACCGCCTCGGTGGCGAGCGATTATGCGCCTCCCGATTGAGTGGTCCTCGCGGCGCCGGGACCTTTGGGATATTCGGGAAGCGGTCGGGGCTCCCGTGTTTCAGATTTTCGGGGAGTAAGTGCTCGCGGATGAGTTGCCCCTTGTCTCGGTGTGGCGTTGTGGAAAACTTCATAAGGGAGAGTGTACCGTCTTGACTTGGGAGGTTGTTATTCTTGCGGCCATCGAGGGCCATCTGGCGAGCGGTGTCCGACGAGGTAGCGGTAGGATAGCCTGACTACTAGAAGCGATTCTTGGGTTACACCTTCCATGCTTGAGCGGGATGTTCGTACCGTGAGCCCGTGAAGGTCGCGGTGGGAGTTCCCGATTTTAGCGGTCCTTTGAACCGCCTATTTTTCAGTATATCCTTAACCTCTAGAGTTTTGTATGTATTGATGTTATGATGATGTGTTTAGTGTTATGTTGGATAGCCTTGTGCTAAAATGTGATTTAGAAACACAGTTGGTAAAAGGGTAAGCTGGGGTGAGAAAGTGATGAACCTTAGAATATTATAGTTGAGACCTTAGATGTAAGGCCATCTTGAGTACAAGATTTTTGCGGGGATCTTTGTCGAATGTGTAAGTATCGTGGTGTAATTGTGGAAAAATTTCCTTGGGTGGTATAAATGGAAGTGGTAGCTTTCATGACTGTATAGGTAAGATTGTTCGGATCGAAAGCGAGAGAGTCGGCGTGTGAGCTCGGGTTGAGGGCGTGTTGCGTGTCAACCGTGGCCGGAATGAGGTGGGGTCGGATCGAGGTGGTCCCGCCGGTGGTAGGTCACGCGAGGTGCTAGGCCCAGTTTAGATGGCCGTCGTATGAGTTCGTGGTTATGTTCGACGAGCGGATCGTGAATCTGGGAATGGCCTTAGAGAGAGTGAAGCTAGTAAGATGACCAAGTTTGGAGTGGTAACTCCAAAGTTTTGGGAAGCTAGCGATGGTGAAGTATGAATGCGTATACTAGAAGATTTCGGATGTTCGAGAAGGACACGACAGTAAGGAAGGAAGAAACAGTGTTATTTCGTGGCGGTGTGGCGTTGGCAACTGTTAGAAGAACTTCATCGTTATCCGTCTTGAGAAGGAACATTCGGGACGAATATTTCTAAGGAGGAGAATGTTATACCGTATTTCCGGTATATGCGTGAGGCGTGCGTATAAGAATTTGAGCCTTAAGATTAGGCAAGGTTCGAAATTGGGCGCAGTGCGAAAGAGTCGTTTTCGACGAAGCGTTTCCACGACTTACGTGGGAAAATTCCGGCTATGTCATTAATAATTTTTGCGGATTTTTCCGAGAGGCGAAACATTTTGGACCAGCGGGAGGGGACAAGTGTCACCCTCCATTGGAAGCAAGTGGAATGACAAAGCTAGACCTTTTGCGTTTTGGTGTTGAAATTTTGGTCAAGGGTTAGGTAGGATATTTTGTGTAGATGGATAAGGTAGCACATGGCTAAATCTTGGCCTTACACTTGCTATGCACTTGTCTTCATCTTGGCCATTGGTTGGCCTTCACTGACCTATAAATACCCTCTAAGTTGAAGACTTTCTTCATCCAAAACTTGAGCAATCTATCTAAGTCTCAAAATACTCCCTCCTCATGTTCTCTCGTCCACACCACACTCCCCTTTGAGAAGGCCACTTTGGCGAGAGCTTCCCTCAAGCTGTAGTGGTTAGTAGGTACCCACTAGCCTAGTTGTTTTCGTATAATACCCCTTGTTGTGGTATAGAAATACTCTCCTAGTATTGTTGTAATGTCAAATACCTTGGCCCCAAATACCTTGTAGTTTTCCCAAGTTACACTTATACAAAAGCCGAGAAAATACTATTATACTTCCTTTAGCCACTAAAGCGAAACCCTAAGGAAATCTTCATTGATAGTTGAAGTAATTGAGTAGAAGTTGGTTAGAACTTCTAAGGGTTGTTTGGAGGCGGGTTGGGCGCGGAGTAGGAGCTAAACCTTGCTCAGGATCGACATATAAACTCGGATAATTTTGGGCTTATCGAGGTAAACACTCTTGACCTTCTATTGTAATTGGAAATTACATGTTGTAGGAATATAGAGTTGAAGTATACTATATATATGAACATTATAATTGTGCGGCGATGTCTTTTGACTTAAGCCTGAATAATACTTACAGAATGTCTTGCGACTTAAGCTGAATTTAAAGAAGAGAATCGAATCGTAATTACATAGATCATTCTGATGAGACTTGTGTAGCATTCTTTGTGTAGTAGAATTGTACACGTCGGTTAAGCGTGCAAACCCCACTGGTTGGCTTAGTGGCACCGATAGAGAGGAGATTTACGCCATGTGCGGGAGGTCTTTCCGAATTTTACGTAGAATATTCTACATTGAGATCTAAGATGTTAATAGGCGCTTGTGGCCTCTATAGGTTGAAATCTGCGTGTGGCGTGTCTACTTGGCTTAAGGTGTAGCCGACGGTTTGAGGTACTTGGGCGTTTTGCTATTAGTCGATAATCGTCGCGAGGTATGTGAACCTCTCCTATCTTTTCTAGCATGATATGTGTGTAACTATGTAGTGCGGTAGACGTCATGTGCTAAATTTATTTGATTGGTTTAAAACATAAAGTGTTATGACACTTTATGGCAAGTTGTTATAACGACTTTATGTAGGTAAGGAAATGCTTTGTGGTTTTAAAAAGGTAAGCGATTTGACTTATAACGACTTGTTGTGTAATAGTAAAGAATCTTGAAGTATTTCAAAAGAATCTGAATCATCTTTAACAAAAGAGTAATACTTGGTTTTGAAAACATAAGAGTTATACTAGCTTTATGGGAAGTTAGGTATAACGTCTTAAGAGAGAATGGTTTCTTGATTTCTAGAAGTTAAGAGACTTAATCTTAAAAGATAAGAGACTTGACTTGATATGGATGTTAGTGTGAAACCTCATTCGTGAGTAATGAGTACACAGTTGTAAAAGGAATAATGTTTCTTGATTGAAAATCGAATAAGTATCGAACAAACCAACTGCGGCTAATAAAGGAAAATGTAATGACTAATGAAGTATTATTAAAACCAGAGAAACCTCCATCTGCATGAAGCTAAGATGAGACAAAATGAGATTACATTTTCTTGATCATGGTTGCTTAATAAGATTGATTATGAACAAGAATAACCTACTCGCTAGGGCATATGTTACTCAATTGTTTTAAAAGAGATTAAGACATTGAACTATGAAACTTTTCTAAAAAGAGATCGCGTAATTGAAATTAGGCAAACCGAACTTTAGGGTAAAGAAAGGCATTGTGTTGTCTTAAAATGGTTTAAAACATAAAGTGTTATAACAGCCTTATGAGAAGTTGGTTACAACGACTTTATGAAAACAAAAGAAGGGTTTTTATCACTGGTTTTAATGTGGTAACTTGACTTTAAAAAGAGAAGTGTTTTGGTCTAAAAAGAAGGCATGGTATTGCCTTAATTTGGTTTTAAAAAGGATAGTATGGAAGTTGTCTTGGTTTACTTAAAAGATATAAGTCACTCTATTTTATGCTCACGTATCGGGTGACTTTTATAAAAAGGAATGGATCTTTAAAAAGGAATTTAACGTACGTAGTACTTTAGGATTTAAACCCGGACTTTGACATAAAATGAAAGTACCTTGAGTTGTGGATAACTTGCCTATGCTTGTTGTTGTGTAACTTGCCTATGCTTGTTGTTGTGTAACTTGCCTATGCTTGTTGTTGTGTAACTTGCCTATGCTTGTTGTGACGCCTTTGTTATGCAAGAATTGTGTTCTATATTACCGTCTCTCGATGGATGGCGGTTGACTCGTTGAGGACTTACTTGGGCGTCTGCGGTGACGGAAAATTCCACGTATGCTCCTCGATGATAGTGTTATTCCATGGACTAGCTCTCCATGAGGTTTCTTCGTTCGGCCTTGGTACGGTGGTCGGCCAGACTTGCCCCGTCTCGTGGCTGATTCGCCTTGGTACACAGTAGTTAGCCCTCGCACTTGCCCCGTTCAGTAGTGGCGAAGTCTCGTGATACGCCTTGGTACCGGTGGTCACCGTACTTGCCGGTCACCACGTGGACCGCCTTGGTATCTGGTAGTCGGCTCGCACTTGCCCCGTCGACTTCGTGGTTTGGTTGTCTTGTATTGTTATTACGGCTTTGGCATCGGTAGGACTTGGTGTTCAGTGTACTTCTTGATGTTATCATATCATAGGCTCGCGGTGAGGAAGGTATTCCACGGGCATGGCGATGTTGTGGCGTGAGACCCATAATTATATTTGAGTAAATGACCGAGGCGTGAGACCACGACTTGATATAAGCGTTATATGTGTGTCTCGTAGTTTGGTTATCATACATGTCTCACGCTTTATATAGACTATTATGATTTCATTTACTGATATTCTGATTTCACATACTTAGTACTGTTAGATCGACCTCCTTCGAAGCTGCGTTCATGCCGCAGTAAGTACATCGGTGTCGATCCCCGCTTAGGATCACCTTTCAGCGTATTGGAAGCTCTTCCTTCGGAGGCTTATCTTTGGTATGTTACACGATGTCTGTAGGTTCTTGTACATTCGGGGTATGGCGAGCCCTGTCCGTCATAGTTGTTGTAAAAATCTTAGAGTGCATGCCTTGTTGTGGCGGGGTTGTAAGGATTATAATCGCTCGACGTTTATATATATATATATATGTTGAAAGGCAAGCATTTTGGTTGCTGTTTATTTATAATATCTCTCATTTCATGTTCATGTTTTATTTCCGCTGATTTTCTCTGATGTTGTATCACTAGGGTGCCCGGGGTAAGGCACGATCACGCCCGGATTCGGTCGTGATCCATGGTCGACCGGGGCAAGTACGAAAGCCAACTACCAGATACCGCCTGCGTCACGAAGCTTCATGGGGAACTAGTCCATGGAACAAACATAGTGGAAGCATACCTGTGGAATCTCCAACAACGTCGGTATGTCCAAGTAAATAGCAAGATGATCGGCCCTCCATCGAGAGACGCGGTAACATAAGAATACAACACTTGCACAACAAGGCTATCACAAGCAAGCATATGCAAGTTACCATACTTCTAGACTTTCATTAACATGTAACTGATTCACCATTTTGTAAACTCAAGGTACTTTCATTTTATGCCAACAATCCGGATTTTAACCCCAAAGTACTACGTACTTCTTCTCTCTTAAAAAGATCCCTTTTTACATAAAAGCCACACGATACTAATACCCGTAGTATCAAGACACATTTACTTTTCAAACTAAGTTACTACACCTTCAGAAAATCAATTCAAGGCTTTTAAAATCAAGTCACATAACCTTTAAGGAAATCAAATTTCATAACTTTGAAAATCAAGTCTCATAACTTTAAATCAAAGTCTCATAATCTTTAAAGGAATCAAATCTCATAACTTTGAAAATCAAGTCTCATAACCTTTAAGGAAATCAAATCTCATAACTATGAAAATCAAGTCTCATAACTTTAAATCAAAGTCTCATAATCTTTAAAGGAATCAAATCTCATAACTTTGAAAATCAAGTCTCATAACTTTAAATCAAAGTCTCATCACTTTCAAAATAAATATTCATTAATGTAGTAACTTAGCAAGGTCAACTAGACTCCACTACTTCCTAACGACTCTTACCAACATCCCCCATAAGACTTGGTAAGAACTTATGAATATTCTAGATATGTTTTTAGCCTAAAATCTATCACATGAATACTTCCTAATTACAAGGCAAGTACTTCAAGAAGGCAAGTCACGTATACTCCAAATAACAAGGTAAGTATACTTCAAACAACAAGTCATGTATACTCCCAACAACAAGGAATTATACTCAAATAACAAATCCTGTATACTCTTAACAATAAGACAAGTATACCATAAAAATACTCATGTCTTAGAGAAGAGGAAATCCACATACCTCGTGACGACTAACCAATACGACAAGTAGCAAAATGCTCCAAAGTACTTCAACTTCATCGGATATTCCTTAAGCCAAGTAGACTCTGCTACACGTAGTACCTCAACCTAAAATGGCCATAGTACTTTTATCAATATCATACTTACTATTGTAAGACTTATACCAAAAAATTCCCTCTAATTCTACGGAAAATCGGGCAGCACTTCCTTTGTTTCTACGTACTTTTCCACCTTTTCCGAGGTCCGTATTTCCATAACCAACAAGCCACATTTAAGGCGCAACCAACAGTTAGTCAAAGGGGATTACACGCCTAACTGGACGTGTAAAATTCTGCCCCATAATCTAAACAAAATAGTCCATAATATTGTCACGACCCGAACCCGGGCCCGTGACTGGTGCCTTACCCCGGGCACCCTAGTGATACAACATCAGAGAAAAACCAGCGGAAATAAAAACTTAAAACATACAATTAGATATGGATCAAGATAAAAGAAAATAGGCCAACCAAAACGGTTGCCTTTCTGCAAATATATAAATATCGACATTTGAGCGATTCTGATCCTTACAACCACACTTGCAGCGGTCTCTGCACCTCTAAGATTTTTGACAACTATGACGGGACGGGGCCGCCATACCACGAATGTACAAGAACCTCTGGACTTAGGGTAACATGCAAAAGATAAGCCTCGAAGGAATGGAGCTTCCAATACGCTGAAATGTGATCCTATAAGCGGGGATCGACGGTAGATGTACCTCTACTGCGGCGTGAGCGCAGCCCGAAGGAGTCGATCTGGCAAGTACAGTATGTGGCGAAAATCATAAATGAAATCATAATAGTCTATATAAAGCGGGAGACATGTATGATAACCAAACTACGATGCACATATAAACGATTATATCAAGTCGGGACTCACGCCTCCAAGTCATTACTCAAATATAACTATGGGTCTCACGCCCAACATCAATCATGCGTGGAATACCTTCCTCACTGCCGTGATCTATGATATGATAACACCGAAGTACACTGAACATCAGGTCCACTGTGTCATAAAAGAGGCCGTGCGGAAATAATCATAACATGAAGGCGACCGTGGCAAGTGCGATAACCTATACCAGATCCATGCGTCCACGTGGCGGGGCAAGTAAGCGAGCTATGCTCCGGATCACAACCGTAAGTCACGGCTTCATCCAAACACCGACTCGCGAAGGCGACACGTGGCAAGTGCAATAGCCTCGCGAGATCCTCGGCGCCACGCGAATGGCGAGCGTAGCGGACTAAGCACCAAATCACAACCGTAAGTCACGATACTTCGCCGCGTAGCTGACACGTGGCAAGTGCAATAACCTATACCAGATCCACCTGCGTTACGTAGTTGACGGGGCAAGTAAGCAGTCGCGCGATCACAACCGTAAGTCACGATCTTCACCATAAATAACCATAATGGTCACATGCCCACGTAATCCATCATCGGTGTAGACATGCCAATGTACAATAATAATGGAAGCATGCGTGGAATCTCCGTCGCTGTAGACGCGTCAAGTAAGTTCTCAACAAGTCCACCTACCCATCGAGACGCGGTAGTATAGAAACACAATTTTTGCACACCAAAGGCTATCACAACAAGCATAGGCAAGTTACACAACAACAAGCATAGGCAAGTTATACACAACTCAAGGTACTTTCATTTTATGACAAAGTCCGGGTTTTAACCCTAAAGTACTACGTACGTTAAATTCCTTTTAGAGATCCATTTCTTTTACAAAGGTCACCCGATACCCGTAGTATAAAAATAGAGTGACTAACATTGTTAAGTAAACCAAAACACTTCCCTTTGTAAAATCAAGTAACAACATTATTTTCCAAACGTTCAAGTTTGCCTAATTTCAAATGCTCAAGTTTCTCATTTTCGAAAAGGTTTCGTAGTTCATAGTTTTAATTTTTTAAAACAATTTGAGAAACATATGCCTTATGTGTGAGTAGGTTATTCTTTGTTCATAACAATCTTATTAAAGCAGCCATGATCTAGGAAATGTAATATCATTTTGTCTCATCTTAGCTTCTATGCAGATGAAGGTTTCTACTGGTTTTAATAATACTTTATTAGCCAATACATTTCCCTTTATTAGCGCTGCTGTGGTTTGTTCGATACCTATTCTGATTTCCGAAATCAGTAAAACATTATTCCTTTTAACAACCAAGTACTCATTACTCACGAATGAGGTTTTACACAACATTCATATTAATTCAATTAAGTCAAGCCTCTTATCTTTTAAGATCAAGTCTCTTCTAAAATTAATAAACCATTCTTTTTATCTCTCTTAAGTCGTTATACCTAACTTCCCATAAAGCTAGTATAACTCTTAAGCTTTTAAAACCAAGCATTACTCTTCTTTCAAAAAGGTTTCTTAATTCTTTTGAAATACTTCAAGATTCTTATTATTCAGGCTTAAGTCAAAAGACATTGCCGTAAAACTACGTTCCGTTAACACACGTACGTCTACCGTACTATATATATATTCTTTTAAAAATACTTCAAGATTATTATTCAGGCTTAAGTCAAAAGACATTGCCGTAACACTACATTCAGTTAACACACGTACGTCTACCGTACTATATATATATTCTTTTTAAAATATCATGCTCAAGAGGATAGGAAGAATCACATACCTCGCGACGATTATCGACTATTAGCAAAACGCTCCACGGCTATAACCCAGCTAGCCTTGTCCACCTTCCAAGTAGCACATGCTACTCGCAGAACATTCAACCTATAAAGGTTATACCAGTCTATCAAAGTCTAGACTACTCTGTAGAATATTCTTCTGACGTGATTTCAGTTCAATTCTTTTCTGTAATATCCTTCTATTACAGTTCAATTCTCTTCTATGAGTCTTATATTCATTTCCATACAACTACAGTATGAAATTCCAATTACAATAGAAGGATAGGATTATTTACCTCGGTAAGCCCAAAATTATCCAAGTTTAATGTCGATCCTGAGCAACGTTTAGCTCCTACTCCGGGTGCTCCAACCCGCTCCAAACAACCCTTAGAAGTTCCACGCAACTTCTACTTAACACTTCAACCGACTATGAAGGTTTTCCTTAGGGTTTCGTTTAGTGGCTAAAGGAAGTATAATAGTATTTTCCGGGCTTTTCGTAAAGAGGGTACTTGGAAACACTACAAAGGTTTTGGGCTAGAGTATTTTGGCATTATAACAATACTTGGAGAAGTATTTCTATACCACAAAAGGGGGGGTGTATTTCTCAAAACCAACTAGGCAAGGGGGTTTCTCGTGAAGGCCTCTCAGGGAGGGGTGGCTTTGGACGAGAGCTCACACTAAGAGGGGGGGAAGGATTTTTAACACTTAGAAAATATTTGTGGATGAAGAAAGTCTTCAAGTTAGGGGGGTATTTATAGGCCAACCAATGGCCAAGATCAAGCCAAGTGCCATGCAAGTGTAGGGTGAGGATTCATCCATGTGCCCTTATCCATCTACTACACAAAATATCCTACCTAACCTTGACTAAGGAAAAGCCAAGAAAATCGTCCCACTTTTGCCCATGTTGCCGTCCAATGAGGGTGACAAGTGTCACCCTCCCGTTGGTCCAAAGTATTTCATCTCTCGGAAAAATCCGCAAAAATAATAAATGACATAGCCGGAATTTTCCCTTCGCAAAGTTTGTAAAACGTTTCGTCGGAAAACGACTCTTTTCGGGGGTTGTGCACAAATTTCGAACCTTGCCTACCTTAAGGCTTAAACTTTCGTACGTACGTCTTCACGTACATACTCTGGAAAATACGGGGTATAACAAATATACCAACATTTTTAGGGCCATTCTCGGCCAACATCACTTTAAATCCAAATCCATTTTCCTTAATTCCTTTTAATCCAACTCAAGTTCCAACATATTATATAAGTTATATCAATTTATCAACTATATTTCCTTCATTATATAACATGCGACAAGTGTAGATGACGACAATAAAAATCAACGAATCACATGGCCCGAAAAAGCTAGTTTCGGACCACTCACCCAAAGTAGGGCATACACACCTTATTTTCCATATCTTCCTCAATGAAAGTTCATCCATATACTATAACAATGAGTAATATCCAATTACTGCAGAAAAAGAAGAATTATTACCTCATTTTTAGCCTTAAAACGTCTTGGGCAGAATGCTCAACAATGGCCCGCAGTTTTCATTTCGCTCCACTTATTCAAGATCCAATCACATATATGTATCCCCTACAACCTTAGGAGCAACTTCCCTTCACATTCCATCACCAAAAAGTCGACGGACCCCTAGGGTTTCACCCTTCAACTCTCGGCCAAAGCAAGGCTTGTGAGTCTTGGAGAGTTAGCTTGGTCAAACACTTGAATTAGGGGCTTAATCGTGGATGAAATGAACTAATCAACACTAGGTGTTTTTGGTGTTTTTGGTGTTCTTGGTGTTGAGCTCAAATGAGAGAAATATGAGAGCTTATTTGGCTAAGTGTTAAGGCAAGTCTTGCAAGCCCTCTAATATATAGATGTACATCTCAAGTAGCAAGACAAGTGGAGTGGGACCCACATGGCCCACTTGTCCACAAAATATCTTGCCAAGTCTCACAAATATCTCTAGTCAAATAGTCAAATAGTCAAGGTCTTCCAAGACCAAGACAAGGGGGTGGGGTGTGCCACGTGTCACCCTATGATTCTTCCAAAATATTTTCATCTGCCAAAAAGTCCATAATTGGCCAAAATATCTAAAAACTTGTGGGTCCCACAGAAACACAAAATTTTCCGGGTGGGCCCCACATGACCAAATCCGAAAATTAAAATTCATCATTCTAAAATATTCTCTAAGTCCCAAATATCAAATTTGAGAATCAAACTCCACTTTATAAACCTTTTTCCTTCACGAGGCTCGGAGGATTTTTCCGACATTTTTCATTCTTTTCAAAATTCAAATCTCAATTCCTCACGTACGTTCTCATTTCAAACTGTTGGAAATACGGGGTGTAACAGAATCCAACCTCTCTATTAATCCAATCATCTTCAGAACATGTTGTGACACCTGGCCCCATTCGTTCAACTTACATTTGAAGAGGTCTCTCAGAAGTTGATACTCCATTGTCTGAGACTGTGAGTCATAAAGACTCTTCAAATGTTCGAGCATCTCTGTTACACCCCGTATTTCCAGGATATGTCTATAAGAACGTACGTAATAATTCAAAAGTGTTAAGATTTGAGAATATTAAAAATTTATCGGAATTATGGAGATGTCGGGAAACGAAATATTGCGACGAACGGGAGGGCGACACGTGTCACCCCCCCCCTTAGTGGTCTTGGATGAATTGTACATGGCCAAAATGGTCATTTGACCATTAAAGAGATGACCAAGTCTTGCTAAGGGCTAGAGCTTGATATTGTTGACTTAGTCCAAGGGTCACTTGGGCTTGATCCTTGTGAAACTCATCCAAGCCACACAATTGTGCTAATCTAGACCCTCCATTTGGTTATAAAGTCATCCTTAATAGCAAGACAAGGCTTAACACTTAGAAAAAAATTGGAAGAACTCTTGTTCTTGTGCATAGCTCTCGTGTTCACTAAGTTTCAACAAGATTTTTTTTTGTTTGTTGTCCAATAATCTGCCCACTTTAAACCAAGGTTCCTAAGAGTATTGTAAGGGTATCTCAATAGAAAGATCCCGGAAAAGTGGCGTTTTCGTATTAGTCGCAAGGTGAAAACCTAGTCACTTTCCTAGGTTTTGATTGGAAGATTAAAGGAAAGTTGTTTGTGATCTTCTAAGGGCTTCAAGTGGCGTATTGGAGTGTCAAGGAGAGGCTCTAAGTTTCTAGGGAGCGACTTCGGATCTTGAAGTGGATTAAGGCTCGTTAAGGTAACAATCTTGTTCTCTTAAGTATTATAAGATTACATATTGTTGTAGCCTTACATTTTAACTAGCATGAAGTATATGTATTGAAGATTGATAAGTGATATGTATTGTAGAAGCCTAATCCGAAATGACATTGTGAGCCATTTGAAATTGAAATACAATTTGGTCGTTAATTAGAAATGTCGCATGTTACCTACTTGAAGAGTGTAGTAGTTATAATTGATTGCGGCTTGATATCATGTTATACTAAACAACTTGGATTGAAAAGGAATTGGATAAGAATTTGTATTGGTATCCCTCAAATTTCCGAATTGACATAGTATGTTGGGTTAGTTTGATATTAATTTGTGGGGCGGAATTTTACACGTCTTGTAGGCGTGTAATCCCCTATTGATAACTACATTGTTGGGCCTTAAATGTGGCGTGTTTGGCTATTGTATTCGGGCATTGAAAAAGGTGGAAAAGTATGTAGAAACAAAGAAAGTGATGTCCGATTTTCCGTAGAATTTAGTGACTTTGCACTTAGAATATTCTACGTTGAAGCTAGAAGTACATACTACGTACGACTTATTGGACTTAGCAAGTGGATTGAACCGAATAGGTATGTGGAACTTTCTTATCTCTTGAGCATGAATAGTTGTAAACATATAGTACGGTAGACGTACGAGATTTTGACAATCTAGTCCATTTGATATCCTTGGCTTATTTTAGGAATGTCCAAATTGGTTGAGTTAGGTAATTAACTCACTTGTTTAAAAATATTAAGGATATCTTGGTTTCTAAAAGATAAGAGACTTGAAGTATTTTGAAAGTATACGATACTTGGTTTTCGAAAGTATAAGTCTATTGGTTATAAAAAGAATGTGTTTGCCTAAAGTATAAAGCTAGTATAACGGCTTTATGAGAAGTTGGTTATAATAGCTTTATGGAAAGTTAAAAAGAGTGGTTTACTCTAAGTAATGTAGGTATGATAAATGACTTGAAATAATGAAAGGCAAATTGATTTTAAGGCATCAATTGCTTAAGGTTTTAAAAGAAAGAAGTCACTTGATTTAGAAACCAATAAATGTATTTCTAAAAGGTATTGTGACTTGTCTTGAAAAATAGTTGTGACTTAATACTACTGTTATTAGTATCTTGGAAGTTTTATATGAAAAAGAATCATTTTAAAAGAGTAGAAGTATGTAGTACTTTGGGTTAAATTCCCGGATTGTTATAATGACATGTTAGTGCCTTAAGTAAACTAAAATGAGAGTGTCACGCCCCGAACCCCGGGCCCGTGACTGGTGCCCTACCTGGGAACCCTTCTACCTTAACAACACAAGTAAACTGCGGAATTTAAATAACACCTCATTTTTTTTAAACCAACGTACATGCAAGGGCAAAGTCGACAAGGCTGTCATATAATATACATAATCAAAAGACACTACACTGTACATGAGTCCAATCACACATATGAATACAGACCTCTAAGAGTTATACTGAACTATGAAGGGACAAGGCCCCGCCGTACCCAAAACTGTACAAAAGCCTGTACTGAAGGAACTATACCAAAATGATAAACTTCTGAACAGATGGAGCTATCCAAAAACTTCGGGCGGTCCTACACTGCAGATCACCAAGCTAGCACCTAAACTGCGGCATGACGCAACCGAAGGAGGTCGATGCGAAGAATGTACCAAGTATGTGGCGAAAATCGTAATGAAATCATAACAATCTATACAAAACAAGAGACATGTATGATAGCCAAACTACAGTATACAATACATAAGCAGTCATATCAAGTCAGGGACGCATGCCCTCAAAGTCACAACTCAAATATAATTACGGGTCTCACGCCCATAATATCAACCATGCCCGTGGAATCCTTTCTCACTGCCGGCAGTCCATGATATAATATAACATCGATACGCATACATGAACACCAAGTCCCACCTGTTTTCTAAAAACTGTACGTGCCAAGTAGGAAAACGAACCACGGATCCGGCTGCATCATAAAAGCGGCCGGCAATGCGAAAGCCAACTACCGATCCGGCTGCGTCAACAAATGGCCGGCAAATGAAATCTAACTACCGATCCGGCTGTCACGAGATATGATCGGGGAAAGTGCGAAAGCTATCTACTGAGCCTCAGTACCAAAGCGTGCTATCGAATCGACGGGGTAAATCGAAAGCTATCTACCGATTCATCTGCGTCGACCACGGCGAAGCAATGCGAAGGCTATCTACCAGTCCATCCTGCGTCACTAAACCTCGTGGAGGGCTAGTCCATGGAATAACAATATCCAACATGGTCGCATGTGTCACGGCCCGTTCCGGGGCCCGTGACTGGTGCCTTACCCGGGCACCCAAGTAGTCATACATCAGAGAAAAACCAGCGGAATATAAAACAACCAAGATATGAAACAGTATAAGTAAGACACAGTTTCTGGGAAAAAGTTGCCTTTCGGCATAATGTATATAAATAACCCAAAGCGAGCGATTACATCCCAACCTTACAACAGTCTCTGGACCTCTAAGAGTTTAAAACAACAATGGCGGGACGGGGCCCGCCATACCCCTGAATACAAATATCTACAACGAGGACCATACCAAAATGCTAAGCTTAGGAGAAATGGAGCTTTCCCAATGAAGCGGTGATCCTAAACGGATCAACGGTAGGAGTACCTTTACTGCGGCATGAACGCGGCCCCGGCGAGGTCGATCTGGCAGTACCAAGTATGTGAAACGAAAATCGTAAATGAAATCATAGTAGTCTATATAAGGCGGAGAGCGGTATGATAAGCCAACACTCTGATTCTGATAAATAGCGATCATGCCAAGTCGAGGACTCATGCCCTCAAAGTCATCACAATAGAACGTGCGGGGTAAATGCGAAGGCATAGCCGACTACTAAAACCCACAGTACCAACAAGGTCATAAAGCGTATTATGAGATGCATGCATCCGTACATGATCAAAGCGGCCACTCGCGCGATATCTAATGTCGCATCCAGTCCCGAACTTCCGCGACTCGCGTAGGCCAAAGCAGATAGGCCGCGTGAGGTATAACCCGCATCGAGGTAGCTACTCCGGCGGCGTCTGAACCACGTCGTCCGCGTGGCTACAAGAACGCGTGACCACAAGGGCGCGTACTAACTGGAACTCCGCGATTCGCGCATAGGCCATCTGAGACCGCATAAGGTATTCTCGAATCATAGGTCCATCGACCCGCTGAGTCTACCCGCGTGGAGGCGGCTTAACCGGAGTTATGAATGATATAATATCAACATAACGCTTATTGCTAAACAACATAAGCACAACAAGGAAGAACCGCTTTACACAACTATCACAAGATACTAACTCAAGTAGCATCCTAACATGTTTACTTATCAAGTCAACAAGAAAATATTACAAGACTATCACAAATCAATACAATCAAGTTATTCACACAAGGTACTTTCTATATTATGTTAACAAGTTCGGGTTGTTAGCCCCAAAGTACTTCATGTATTACTCTTTTAAAAGATCCGTTTCTTTTACAAAAGTCACCTGATACCGTAGTATAAAAATAGAGTAATTATCTTTTGAAGTTCATTAAAACACTTCTCCTTGTAAAATCAAGTAACAACATTCTTTTCCTAACGTTCAAGTTTGCCTAATTTCAATTACTCAAGTTTCTCATTTTCGAAAGGGTTTGTAAAAACAATTTGAGAAACATATACCCTAAGTGTGAGTAGGTTATTATTATTCGTAACAATCTTATTACAATGACCATGATCTAGTAAATGTAATATCCTTTTGTCTCATCTTAGCTCCTATGCAGATGGAAGTTTCTACTAGTTTTAATAATACCTTATTAGTCAAAATAATTCCCTTTATTAAGCTTCTTTGTGGTTTTTTCGACATTTATTCTGATTGGTAAAACATCTTTAATTTCAAATATAATAATTACTCACTAATGAGGTTTCACACTTTTTAACTATATTCTTATTTGTATAATTAGTCATTTCTCTTATTTCCTTTCATCAATAAATCATTCTTTTTATCTCTCTTGCCGTTATACCTAACCTCCCATAAAGCTAGTATAACTCTTGACTTTTAAAACCAAGTGTTACTCTTACATTAAAAATGATTCGAGATTCTTTTGAAATGTTTTGATTCTTTATTATTCGAGCTTAAGCCATGAGGCATTCTTGCAAGTATTGTCGGGCTTAAGCGTGAGGCATTCCGTAAGTATTATTCGAGCTTAAGTCAAAGACATTGCGTAGTTATTATTCGATTAACACGTATGCGTCTACGTACTATATATATTGTAAAATATCATGCTTTAGGAAGAATCACATACCTTCTCGCGAAAACCTCTGCCAAGTTGAATATGTCGCGCAGTATCGACCTATATAACGATCAAATCGTCTATCAACGTCGGTATCTTGTACAAAGTTCTAAGCGAGGGTTCGTTATTCTATGGTCATTTTGGGCAGCACTTCCCTACCGGTGAGCTACTCGAGTCTCATGTGAAAACAGTCTATGTAAATCTGATTCTATTATTCATCTTTTAAACCGCCTACTTGTGATATGATTCAATTCTATTCGATATCCTTCTAAGTATTTAATACTATTTCTATACTTCTACAGTATATATATTCTAATTACAAAAGGAGGATAAGGTTATTTACCTCGGTAAGCCCAATAATATCCTAGATAAAAGTCGCGCCTGAGCAAGGTTTAGCTCCTAAGTTGTGCTCGGTAGCTCGATAAAACCTTAGAAGTTCTTCACAACTTCTACTAAGGACTAAGGGATTTGGGCTAGGGTAATTCGGGCATTATAACGATACTAGAAGGCAACTTTTCTACCAAGGGAGGGGGGGTAGTGTTTCGGCTAGGCTAGCTTTAGAGGGGGGGGGGTTGCTCTCGGCTAGGGCTTCTCAAAAGGGGAGGGGTGTGTTTGGACGAAACAAGAGGGAGAGGGAGGCATTGGAGAC
Source organism: Przewalskia tangutica (assembly GCA_029844215.1). Taxonomy (NCBI): domain Eukaryota; kingdom Viridiplantae; phylum Streptophyta; class Magnoliopsida; order Solanales; family Solanaceae; genus Przewalskia; species Przewalskia tangutica. The sequence goes on from CM056719.1 coordinate 90,393,607, forward strand.
TTAGATAGATTGCTCAATTTAGGATGAAATAACTCTTCAACAAGGGGGGTATTTATAGGTCAAGACATGGCCAACCAATGGCCAAGATTATGCCAAGTGCAAGGCAAGTGTAGGGTGAAGATTTAGGCAAGTGTCCTTGGCCAACTTGCACACAAAAATATCCTACCAACTCCAAGACAAAACAAGCCATCCCAATCGCATTATGTAGTGTGACATCCATCAATGAGAGGGTGACAAGTGTGCCCTCTCGTTGGTCCAACGTGTTGCGTCTCTCGGAAAAATCGCAAAAATTAGAAACGACATAGCGGAATTTATCCTACGCGAGTTGTGTAAAGCGTTTCGTCGAAACGACTCTAGCGGGTGTTGTGTACAAAGTGGAATTCGTCCCAAGCCAACTAGGGGTGACACGTGTCGCCCTCTACTCGTCCAAAATATTTCATCTTAGAAAATATCCACAATGGCCAAAATCTCGAAAACAAAGTGGGCCCACAAAATCGTAAATTTTCTCGTGGGCCCACGTGACCATTCCAAAATAAAATTCCATAATTCTCTAAAATTCCAAGAAGTCCGAATACCAAATCTGGGAATCCAATTCCCATTAACGAATCTTTTTCCTTCACAAAAACCGGAAACTTTTCCGTGGAAAAATCACCTCTTTCTTCCATTCCAATTCCAATGTCGTATTCTCGTACGTACGTCCTCGCATACATACCTTGAAACTACGGGGTATAACAGCATGCCCCGGAATCCCACATCGGATAAGCATGTCCATGGGGTAATACAAACAAATCCGGGAATCTAACCCGCCTCCTGGTCGCATGCCCCGGAATCCGACATCGGATAAGCATGTTATACCCCGTATTTCCAGAGTATGTACGTAAGGGAATACGTACAAAAGTTTAGCCTTAAAAGTTAGGCTTGGATGAAAATACTTGGGCACAACTCACTAAAAGAATCGTTTTCCGACGAAACGTTTTACACAACTCGCGTAGGATAAATTACGGCTATGTCATTTCTAATTTTTGCGGATTTTTCCGAGAGACGAAACATTTTGGACCAACGGGAGGGCGACACTTGTCACCCTCCAATTGATGGACTTGAGGCGTCATTGAGGCCGATTGGAGTGCCTATTTTGTCAAGTAGTTGGTAGGATATTTTGTGTGCAAGTTGGCTAGGTACACTTGCCCTAATCTTGACCTTACACTTGCCTAGCACTTGGCTAAATCTTGGCCATTGGTTGGCCATGTCTTGACCTATAAATACCCCCTTAAGATGAAGAGTTCTTCATCCACAAATTCCTTTCCAAGTCTTGAAAATCCTTCCTCTCCTTGTAGCCTTTTTCGTCAACACACCCCTTTGAGTGAGCTTGGCGAGGCAACCCTCCCCTAGCCTAGCCAAAATCTACCCCCCCTCCCTTGGTAGAAAAGTTGCCTTCTAGTATTGTTATAATGCCCAAAATACCCTAGCCCAAATCCCTTAGTCCTTAGTAGAAGTTGTGAAGAACTTCTAAGGTTTTCTTGGAGCTACCGGAGCGTACAACTTAGGAGCTAAACCTTGCTCAGGCGCAACTTTTATCTAGGATATTATTGGGCTTACCGAGGTAAATAAACTTGTCCTTCTTTTGTAATTAGAGAATACATACTGTAGAAGTTTAGAAATAAGTATAAATACTTAGAAGGATATTAAAGAATAGAATTGAATTGTTATCACGATGAAGGGTTTAAAGAAGAATAATCAAATCAGATTTACTTAGAATCGTTTTCTGATGAACTTGAGTAGCTCACCGGGTAGGGAAGTGCTGCCCAATTTTCCGTAGGATAGAGAACCCTCTTCTTAGAACTGTTTTCAGAGTAGTCTGAACGTTGATAGACGTGTCTGACTATTATAGGTTGATTCTCTGCGCGCGACATATTCAACTTGGCAGGTGGTTTATTTGAGAAGGTATGTGATTCTTCCTAAAGCATGATATTTTAAAATATATATGTAGTACGGTGAGCGTACATGTGTTAATCGAATAATAACTACGGCAATGTCTTTTGACTTAAGCTGAATAATACTTACGGCAATGTCTTGCGACTTAAGCCCAATAATAAGGATCTTAAAGCATTTCAAAAGAATATTGAATCATTTTCTTCTAAGAGAACTAATTGGTTTTTAAACATCAAGCTTAAGAGTTATACTAGCTTTATGGGAAGTTAGGTATAACAACTTAAGAATCATAAAAGGAACAGTTTACTTATGTGTTTATAACAGACTTATATTGATTTATGAAAGAATAATAAAATGGTTTGATAAGTAGACATGATATGATGCTATGTGTGGTAGTGACTTGTAACATTTGTATAAGAGGTATTCTTGTTGTGCTTATGTGGTTTAACGATAAGTGTTATGTTGGTATTATATCACTCACCTCTTGACATGTTCAGGGGTTAAGGCGCCTCCGTCTGCGGGGTAGACTCGGTGATGCAGGACCATGATTCGAGAATACCTCATGCGGGTCCAGGGGACCTATGCGGAGCTACGAGAGTTCCAGGTTAGTGTGCGGGGTTATACCTCATGCGGTATATGTGGCCATGCGGACTACGAGTCCAGGACGTTGCCGAGGAGTAGCTACCCTCGATGCGGGGTTATACCCTATGCGGGCCTAAGTGAGTGGCCTATGCGGACTACGGGAGTCCAGAATTAGGCTTGCTTAATGATACTATGGGCAATTGGCCCTGCTTCGATCATTCGCAGCCTAGAAAAGACCTGTTACAGTTTACCTATTTTTGCTCTTGTTTGTGATGTGGCACTATGTGCGGTTTCCTTGGTTGTTTCATACATATTTGTAAACTGGTTTTAAAATGATATGATTTCATTTAAGTACTTTACAGTTTCACATACTTAGTACCTGTTGTACTGACCTCATTCGGGGGGCTGCGTTCATGTCGCAGGTAAGGGCAAGCAGGTGCTAGATCCACATCCTTAGGATCTCTACGTTGGTGTCGGGAGCTCCATCTTCTCCGGAGGCTCTACTGTTTGGTATGATCTCCCTGTATTGTAGATAGTTTTGTACATTCAGGGTATGGCGGGGCCCTGTCCCGCCATAGTTGTTTACTTCCTTAAGTGCAGTAGTCACAGTGTACGGTTGGGATGTAGCGCAAAACTTGGGTTATTTATATATATATATGTCGAAGGCAAGCTTTTCATCGAGATAAAGCGTGTCTCATTTTACAAGCTGCCATGTCTTGTTTTTATATTCCGATTACTGCGATGTATGACTACTTGGGTGCCGGGTAAGGCACGATCCACGAGCGAACAGTCGTGACAAAAGTGGTATCGAGCGATTAATCCTCGGAAAGTGTCTACGCATCGTATCTAGTAGAGTCTTGATTATCGGTGTGTTGTGCACCACACAATAATCGTGAGGCTATAAGATATTTAGGATTGGTTTCCATTCTTCTCACTCTGAGATCGTGCTTTAGAAAGGCGTGTTAAAGTTGGACCTCTCTAACGTATTCCTTTTACATGCCTATGCCTCCACGTAAGGCAACCGGGCCCGAGAAGGGCAAGCGTAGGAGGCGCGATCGGACAAAGAGTTACGAGGGCTCGAGCCCGATCTATACCTCAAACGGTGAGTTCTATGGCGCCGCCCCAGCGAGACCACAGTACCACACCTCGCTCCCACGGCACAGGCGGAGGAGTTAAGGTACAAGGAGATGGCCCAGCTATTGGCTAGGATCGTGGCCAGACATGAGGACAGGCTGGATGCAGCGATTCGATTCGGCCCGGTCGTACCGTGGTTCACGAGGCGCAGAGTTTGACGCTACGAGATTTCCTGAGTTGTAGCCCGCCATAGTTTTACGGGTCGAGGCCGGAGGATGATCCGCATGAGTTCATCCGTCAGCTACAGAGGATTATGAGAGTGATCAGGGCGTCGGAGACCGAGTCTGTGATCTTCGGTTCACATAAATGCGTGATCTGCGATCGATTGGTTTGATTCATGGGAGTTATCGGGAGAGCACGCGTCCCCGCCTACTTGGGATGAGTTCTCGAGGCTTTCTCACTCACTTCTTGCCTCCACAGATGAGGAGGCGCGGGCCGACAATTTTTGTTATCGAGGCGAAGGACGCCTTGTTAGGAGTACAATGTCGAGTTTGATTCATTGGCTCGATATGTCCCAGCGTTGGTAGCGAATATGGAGGATAGGGTGCACCGCCACGCCACCGGCTAGATGATTATATGGCGAATCTTGTGCGGGTGTTTCTCTTCACCGTATGGACATTACCCGCATGCAGCTCATGCTCTTGGATGCGAGGCGTAGAGACCGCGGGTTGTGACAGCGAAGAAGACGGGACAGCGAGGTCTTATGGTGGCTATCGTGGTGGCGGCCTCGGCGATCGAGATTTGCACCACACGGCCCGGCTGAGCACTCTGCACCGTCCTCGGGCGGCCGGGATATTCGAGGCGAACCGTGGCCCGTGGCTTGACGTCGAGGCGGCGAGTGCGGCGTCGGGACCACCCCACCGGTGTGGCGGTGCGGTAGATCCACCGGGAGTTGTGGTGCCGCTACGGAGCTTGTTTCGATTGTGGCAGCGAGGTCACTATGCGAGACTGTCCGGCCAAGGCGATCTTGATGGTAGGTCAGCCTACAAGTTCTTTCGTCGGGTCTTCTTCATCCCCGACAGCTACTGCCCCGGAGCAAGGTACTCATGGACGGCAGGTCGCGGCGAGTCGTGGCGCGGGTCCCGATTCTAGCGGTCCTCGAACCGCATTTATGCTTTATCGGTAAGCGAGATCGGAGGCCTCACCGATATCGCCACGGTACCTTATCGGTTCGGGTTTGATGTGTATGCTTTGATAGATCGGGTTCTACTGTCTATATATCTCCCCTTGTTGCTAGTAGGATAGGGATAGAGCGACTCCATAGACCACTTTCGAGGTAGCTACGCGATGGTGATTCGGTGGTAGCTCGGCGGGTATATAGAGCTTGTCTGTGACCATTTACGATCGTCGGACCCTGCCGACTTGATAGAGTTGGATATGATTGATTTCGACGTGATCATGGGTATGGATTGGCTAGCTTCTTGCTACGCCAATGTAGACCGCAGGAGAAAGTAGTGCGGTTCCGGTTTCGGAGGCCCGGTTGTTGAGTGGGAGAGCATTTGTATCGCCGGGGGTAGGTTTATTTCCTACCTCAAGGCTAGGAAGATGGTACGGAAGTACATCTACCATCTCGTTCGGTGTTTGATCGAGGCCGCGGTGCGATTTTCGATCGATTCGAGAGTCGAGAGAGTTCCCGCACGTGTTTCAGACGACCTCCGGGTATCCTCCCGAGAGGAGATTGAGTTTGTATAGATGTGTTGCGGACACTCGGCTATTTCCATTCCGCCATATAGAATGACACCGCCGAGTTGAGAGAGTTGAAGGATCAGCTTAGAGACTTCTGGAGAAGGGCTTCATCGCACCTAGTGTTTCTCCCGGGAGCGCGTGTGTTCGTGAAGAAGAAGGGCGGGGCCGCGCATGTGTTGATTCTGAGCAGCTAAACAAGGTGACCATTAAACAGATACCCTTCCGAGATTGATGATTTGTTCGACCGGTTGCGAAGTGCGAGATGTTTCTCAAAATTGATCTACGGTCGGGCTATCATCAGTGCGAGTCGAGAGGTGGATGTCCCTAGATCGCATTCGGACGTGCGGGCATTATGAGTTCAGGGTCATGTCTTTTGGGTTGACCAATGCTCCGGCGGTATTCATGGATTTGATGAATCGAGTGTTCAAACCATTTTTGGACACGTTTGTGATAGTGTTCATTGATGATATCTTGGTTTATTCACGCCGAGCGAGAACATGCGGGCATTTGAGGACTGTCTTGTGATTCTCCAGGACCAGCAGTTATACGCCAAGTTTTCCAAATGTGAGTTTTGGTTAACTTCGGTGGCTTTTCTTGGGCACATTGTCGGGGCTGATGGCATTCGAGTGGATACGGCAAAGATCGAGGCAGTCAGGACTTGGCCTAGACCTACTACTCCGACAGAGGTTCGCGATTTTACGGGCCTTCGAGTTATTATCGGCGGTTCGTGGAGAAGTTTGCTTCTATCTACGCACCATTGACTAGGCGACTCGAAGCGGCTAAGTTTGATGGTGATGCTTGTGGCGAGGTTTCGGTTGTTGAAGGAGGCGACGGCCGCCCCGTTCTTACTCTTCCAGAGGGTCCAGACGGTTATGTCGCGTATTGTGATGCGTCAGGAATCGGGTTGGGATGTGTGTTGATGCAGCATGGCAAGGTTATAGCGTATGCATCACGACAGCTGAAGAAACACGAGGAACTACCCCACCCATGATTTGGAGTTGGCAGCGGTGATTCACGCCTTGAAGATCTGGAGGCACTAGTTGTATGGGGTTCATGTGGATATGTATACATACCACAAGAGCCTCCAGTATATCTTCACCAGAGGAGCCGAACTTACGGCGAGACGGTGGTTAGAGTTGCTTAAGGATTACGATGTTGATATCTGTACCACGGGAAGGCCAATGTTGTGCGTATGCTCTTAGTCGTAGTCGATGGGAGCCTATCGGATGTGCGGCTAGAGAGGAGGACATGGTTCGTGATTTGCATCAATTAGCTAGCCTTGGTGTCCGCTTGATTGATTCTGATAGCAGTGGGGTTCGAGTTCGTGAGGTTGCCGAGTCTTCCATCGTCGAGGAGGTGAAGAGGCAACAGTTCGAGGATCCAGTTTTGACACGTTATCGTGATACAACTCTTCGTGAGGGCAAGGGTCCTTTTGAGGTAGCACCTGATGGGGTGCTAAGGTTTGAAGCGAGGTTGTGTGTTCGGATGTTTGAGGACTTCGCAGTGAGTTCTTGGGGAAGCACACGGCGCGGCGTTACTCATCCATCCAGTCGACCAAGATGTACCACGACCTTAGATCCGTGTATTGGTGGGATGGCTTGAAGAGGGCGTTGCGAGTTCGTAGCTCGGTGCCGTGTTGTCGGCGGTGAAGGTAGAGCACGAGGCACGGTGGTTTGTTCTGACGATAGAGATCCCGACCGAAGTGGGAGGTGATCAACATGGACTTCATCACGGGATTACCTCGCACACAGAGGAGACATGATTCTATATGGGTTATCGTCGACGGTGTGAAATCAGCCCACTTTCTTCCGTCGGGGCGACTTTTTCGGTGAGGATTATGCCGGACTATATATCCGAGAGATCGCCGATCGCATGGAGTCCCTATTTCGATCATATCGCAGACAGGAGCCCGATTTACGCTAACTTCCGGAGGTCTTTCGAGAGGGTTTAGGGGCCGAGTGAGCACATCGCATTCCATCCACGCAGACGGACAGCGAGCGCACTATCCGCACTACGGAGGATATCTGCGAGCTGTGTTATTGACTTCGAGGTAGCCGGGAGGATCATTTGCCTCTGGTTGAGTTTGCATACAATAATAGCTACCACTCCGTATTCGATGGCGCCTTATGAGGCCTTGTATGGAAGAAGTGCAGATCGCCTATAGGCTGGTTCGATGTGGGCGAGTGCGATTAGTGGGACGGTTGGTGCGGCGAGCGATGGATAAGGTGAAGCTTATCCAGAGAGGTTCTTGTGACACCGTAGTCGGCAAGTCATATGCAGATCATCGTCGTCGGCATCTGGAGTTCGAGGTTCATGATTGGGTTTTCCTAAAGGTGTCACCCATGAAGGGTGTGATGAGATTTGGGAAGAAGAAACTCACCAGGTACATCGGGCGTTTGCATTGTCCGTAGGGTAGGCAAGGTTGCCTATGAGTTGGATCTTCCGTCCGATCTGGAGGCGTGCATCCGGTTTTCACGTATCTATCTTTGAGGAGATGTATCGGGGATCCATCTAGGGTACACCCGATTGACGATGTCCAGGTGACCGAGGGGTTATCGTATGAGGAGATTCCCATAGCGATAATCGATCGTCAGGTTAGGCGTCTGCGGACGAAGGATGTGGCTTCCGTCAAAGTCTTGTGGCGGAACGAGCTCAGGGAGGAGATGACGTGGGAAGCCGAGGAAGACATGAGGCAGAAGTATCCTCACCTATTCCCCACACCTCCAGGTAATTCACTTTCCTACTTCTAAATTTTCATTATCGTTTATGCCTAAGTGTTGTTTTGTGGCCGTGTGTGGCATTTGAAAACTGTTTAAGTTATGAAGAACCTTATCGTTATCCATCTTGGGAAGGAACATTCGGGACGAATGTTTCTAAGGAGGGGAGAATGTTATACCCCGTATTTCCGGAGTATGTACGTGAGGACGTACGTACAAAAGTTTGGCCTTAAAGTTAGGCTTGGACGAAAATACTTGGGCACAACTCACTAAAAGAATCGTTTTCCGACGAAACGTTTTACACAACTCGCGTAGGATAAATTCCGGCTATGTCATTTCTAATTTTTGCGGATTTTTCCGAGAGACGAAACATTTTGGACCAACGGGAGGGCGACACTTGTCACCCTCCAATTGATGGACTTGAGGCGTCATTGAGGCCGATTGGAGTGCCTATTTTGTCAAGTAGTTGGTAGGATATTTTGTGTGCAAGTTGGCTAGGTACACTTGCCCTAATCTTGACCTTACACTTGCCTAGCACTTGGCTAAATCTTGGCCATTGGTTGGCCATGTCTTGACCTATAAATATCCCCTTAAGATGAAGAGTTCTTCATCCACAAATTCCTTTCCAAGTCTTGAAAATCCTTCCCTCTCCCTTGTAGCCTTTTTCGTCCAACACCCCCCCCCCCCTTTGAGTGAGCTTGGCCGAGGCAACCTCCCCTAGCCTAGCCGAAATCTACCCCCCCTCCCTTGGTAGAAAAGTTGTCTTCTAGTATTGTTATAATGCCCAAAATACCCTAGCCCAAATCCCTTAGTCCTTAGTAGAAGTTGTGAAGAACTTCTAAGGTTTTCTTGGAGCTACCGGAGCGTACAACTTAGGAGCTAAACCTTGCTCAGGCGCGACTTTTATCTAGGATATTATTGGGCTTACCGAGGTAAATAAACTTGTCCTTCTTTTGTAATTAGAGAATACATCGTAGAAGTATAGAAATAAGTATAAATACTTAGAAGGATATTAAAGAATAGAATTGAATCTGTATCACGATGAAGGGTTTAAAGAAGAATAATCAAACTGCATTTACTTTTGTTTTCACAGTAGACTTGAGTAGCTCACCGGGTAGGGAAGTGCTGCCCAATTTTCCGTAGGATAGAGAACCCTCTGCTTAGAACTGTTTTCAGAGTAGTCTGAACGTTGATAGACGTGTCTGACTATTATAGGTTGATTCTCTGCGCGCGACATATTCAACTTGGCAGGTGTTTTTATATGAGAAGGTATGTGATTCTTCCTAAAGCATGATATTTTAAAATATATATGTAGTACGGTAGACGTACATGTGTTAACTGAATAATAACTACGGCAATGTCTTTTGACTTAAGCCTGAATAATACTTACGGCAATGTCTTGCGACTTAAGCCTGAATAATAAGGATCTTAAAGCATTTCAAAAGAATATTGAATCATTTTCTTACAGAAGAGAACTAATTGGTTTTTAAACATCAAGCTTAAGAGTTATACTAGCTTTATGGGAAGTTAGGTATAACAACTTAAGAATGATAAAAGGAACAGTTTACTTATGTGTTTATAACAGACTTATATTGATTTATGAAAGAATAATAAAATGGTTTGATAAGTAGACATGATATGATGCTATGTGTGGTAGTGACTTGTAACATTTGTATAAGAGGGTATTCTTGTTGTGCTTATGTGGTTTAACGATAAGCTGTTATGTTGGTATTATATCACTCACCTCTTGACATGTTACCGGGGGTTAAGCTGCCCTCCGATGCGGGGTAGACTCAGGGGACCATGATTCGAGAATACCTCATGCGGGTCCAGGGGACCTATGCGGAGCTACGAGTTCCAGTGTTAGTGTGCGGGTTATACCTCACGCGGTATATGTGGCCATGCGGACTACGAGTCGGGACGTTGCCGAGTAGCTACCCTCGATGCGGGGTTATACCTATGCGGGCCTAAGTGAGTGGCCTATGCGGACTACGGAGTCGTGATTAGGCTTGCTTAATGATACTATGGGCAATTGGCCTGCTTCGATCATTCGCACTAGAAAAGACACATTCTGATTTACCTGTTGCTCTTGTTTGTGATGTGGCACTATATGCGGTTTCCTTGGTTGTTTCATACATATTTGTAAACCGGTTTTAAAATGATATGATTTCATTTAAGTACTTTCTGATTTCACATACTTAGTACCGTTGTCGACCTCCTTCGGGCCGCGTTCATGCCGCAGGTAAGGGCAGCAGTGCTAGATCCACATCCTTAGGATCTCTACGTTGGTGTCGGAGCTCCATCTTCTCCGAGGCTCTCTGTTTGGTATGATCTCCTGTATTGTAGATAGTTTTGTACATTCAGGTATGGCGGGCCCCGTCCCGCCATAGTGTTTACTTCCAGAGTGCAGAGTCTAGTGCGCTTGGGATGTAACTGCAAAACTTGGGTTATTTATATATATATATGCCGAAAGGCAAGCTTTTCATCAGATAAACTGTGTCTCATTTTACAACTGCTTCATGTCTTGTTTTTATATTCCGCTGATTACTCTGATGTATGACTACTTGGGTGCCCGGGTAAGGCACCAGTCACGGGCCCGGAACGGGTCGTGACAAAGCATGTCCAAGGATCAATCATAGTGGAAGCATACCCATGGAATCCCACATCACCGTCGGTACGTCCAAGTAAACTCACAACAAGACAGCCAGCCCTCCAACTGAGAGTCACAGCAGCGTAAAACTGTAATATTTGCACTCACAGGCTATCACAAGCGAACATAGGCAAGTTCATAAAATCTTTAGACTTTCATTATCATACTGAAATGAATTGCATTTTATAAACTCAAGGCACTTTCGTTTTATATAAAAATCCGGGATTTTAACCCTAAGTACTACGTACTTCCATTCTTTTCAAAAGACTCATTTTTATATAAAACCCAAGATACTAACACCCGTAGTATCAAGGCATGTCTATTTTTCAAACTAAGTTACTACATCTTTAGAAATTCATTTCAAGACTTGAAATGAAGTAACTTCTAATTTCACAACCTAGGCAACTCGTACCTATCAAACAAAATAGACAACTTTCTTAACCTTCCATAAAGCGGTTATAACCAACTTCCCATAAAGCCGTTATAATCCTTTATGATTTTTAGACAAATTCATTCTTTTTACAACCAAGAGACTTATACTTTTAAAACCAAGTATCACATACTTTCAAATCAAGTTCTTAACTTTCAAAATACTTCAAGTCTCTTAATCTTTAGAAATCAAGTTTCCTAACTTTCAAAATACTTCAAGTCTCTTAATCTTTAGAAATCAAGTTTCTTAACTTTCAAAATGCTTCAAGTCTCTTAACTTTAGAAATCAAGTTTCTTAACTTTCAAAATGCTTCAAGTCTCTTAACTTTAGAAATCAAGTAGCTTCTACTTTTAAATCTCAAGTAACTTACACTTACAAAACAAGTTACTTCTCTTTAAATCATGTCATTTCTCCTCTTTTAAATCAGTTAAGTAAATCACTCATTTGACTCCCCTAAAGTCATTATAACAACCCTTAGGTTTTGGAACTAAGGCACTAGCAAAAATATTTGGAAATCACTTCCTTTTCAAGACTCTATGTACTACAAGTAAAATACTTTCACTTTTGAAAATCCAAACTTCATTAAGGGAATGGATTATAACAACTTCCAATTTAACATCCAAAGTACAATCAAAGAAATATATAGAACAACTTCTATATTAAGCAATCCAAGTACAACAAGGAAGTATATAGAACAACTTCTATATTAGGCAATCCAAGTACAATCAATGAGTGAATCATTTAAGGAGTAGGACTTACTTTCTTTATCATAAGGAATCATGCTAGAAGAAGAGGAGATGGTTCACATACCTTATCGGCTTAATCCCCAAGCTAAGTCGAATACTCCGCACGTAGAAGTGTCAACCTATAATGGTCACAACATGACTTATCAATTTCTAGTTTCTAACGTAGAGTAATACTAAGTATACGGTCTCTTATTCTACGGAAAATCGGGCAGCACTTCCTTTGTTTCTACATACTTTGCCACCTTTTTCAAGGCCGGATTCAATAACCAAACATGCCACATTTAAGTCTCAACATACCAACCAATCAAAGGGGATTACACGCCTTACAATACGTGTAAAATTCCGCCCCACAATTCATACCAAGTAGTTTAATAACCAAGCCATTCTCGGCCAACATATACAACAACACTAAGTTCTTTCCAATTCTTTTTCAATCCAAGTTCTTAGGTCTAACATGTTATATAGTCATAAGCAACATTAACCACTATAATTTCTTCTTTATATAACATGTGACGACTTAAACTAATAATCAACTTGAATTGTAACCTTAAGGCTAAACACCTCATGCTTGCTAATATCCATGCTTCATACTAAATACCTCATGCTTGCTAATATCCATAGCTACAACAATAAGTAAACTTTAATTGCTAAAACGACAAGATTTATACCTTTATAAGCCCTTAAAAATTCCAAGATTCAAAGTCGCTCCTTAGCAATTCTTAGCTCCTTTCCTTTACGCTCCAATCCGCTATTTGAAGCCTCTAGAAGTTCACAACCAACTTCTCTTCAATTTCCAATCCAAACTTGTGAAAACGACTTAGGTTTTCGCCTTGCGACTAACGTGAAAACGTCATTTTTCCGAAATCTTTCTATTGAGATATCCTTACAATACCCTTAGGGACCTTGGGTTTAAGTCTTGTGAATAATAGATCAAAACTACAAAATTTTGTGTGGATATGATGACAAAGCCGAGAGCAAGTCTTGAAGAACAAGAATGTTGTGATTTTTCTAAGTGTTGGAAGACCTTGTCTTGCTACTAGCGTGTATATAAAACACAATGGATGGTTTATATTGCAACACTTGAGTGGCTAGGATGAAGAACACTTGGATAAAAGCCAAGTGGACAAGTTGACAAGTCAACAATCTCAAGCTTGAAGACTTATCATCCACAATGGTAAAATGACCATTCTAACCTTGCTAATTTCCGTCCAAGACCATGTGGGGGAGGTGCCATGTGTCGCCCTCTCATTCGTCCATAAAATTCCGTAACCCTCGTGGGCCCCACAAAATGTAAAATTCCTCGGGTGGGCCCCACGTGACCAAATCCGTAAAAATAAATTTCCATAATGTTAATAAGTTCCATATTCTTCAAATAATGCATTTTGAGAATCTAATTCTCCTCAACGAACATTTTTCCTTTCCGACGTTCGGAAGATTTTCCGTCGGAAAAACAATTCTTCCTTTCGTACCAATTTCCAAGTCTTGATTCCTTACGTACATTCTCTTATACATGTCTTGGACTTACGGGGTGTAACATTCTTCCCCTCTTAGAAACATTTGTCCCCGAATGTTCTTAGTCGGTTGTCAAGCTATACAAACTCCGGCGCAGTCTCTATACTATGTCTATCAATCAATACTCCACAAGACCAACGATGCCACATATGGCCACCACATAACATACGTAAACATATCAATGGACGTTCCATCCATGGTCCCTTCTCACAAAACTCGAAGGTTACTGTCTTATCAAAAACAAGATCTTTAGAGGTTACTTTCTTTTTCCCGTACTAGGGATGACCCTGCCGTAATCTAAGTCATGGGGCTAACACTATCTGAATCCTTCAGTCGGACTTCTACTCAGCTAACTGGTGTGTTCCCCCATGTTACTTCCCTTCTCTGTCTCACTTAGTCACCAAACTAGTTGGGACATGAATCTATAACCTGCCTAGCTTAGTTTACCAACCGGTGTAAACTCTAATACTAGTATCATCTCAATCACGAGCACCTATGGACAGTGTTACTGAACCTAAGGCGTATGTATCATCATAAATAACCTTCACTCATGGCCAAAAAGGAATTTTTCTCTACGCACCATCATTACTCATAACTATAACCGCTATAGTTCTTTTAACCCATGTTCCTTCCTATTCTTACTTGTCATACTTTCTCGTACTTCCAAACTTATTTAGTATACGTACAACATTTCAAATATTGTTTCTGTCATGCCCCGAACCCCGGGCCCGTGACTGGTGCCCTACCTGGGAACCCTTCTACCTTAACAACACAAGTAAACTGCGGAATTTAAATAACACCTCTTTTTTTTTTAAAACCAACATATGTGCAAGGGCAAAGCCGACAAGGCTGCCATATAATATACATAATAAAAAGACACTACACTGTACATGAGTCCAATCCCACAAATGAATACAAACCTCTAAGAGTTTCTTGAACTATGACGGATAAGGCCCGCCGTACCATAATCAGTACAAAAGTGCATCAAGGAACTATACCAAAATGATAAACTCCACGAACATATGGATCTATCCAAAAACTTCGGGCGGTCCTACACTGCGAGATCACCAAAGCTGCGTACCTAAACTTTGCGGCGTGAGCGGCCCACGAAGGAGGTCAAGCGAAGAATGTACCAAGTATGTGAAAGCGAGAAAATCAGTAATGAAATAATAACGATCTAACAAAGCAGAGACATGTATGATAGCCAACCTACAGTACACAATACATAAGCAGTCATATCAAGTCAGGGACGCATGCCCTCAAAGTCATTACTCAAATATAACCATGGGTCTCACGCCCATAATATCAATCATGCCCGTGGAATCCCTCCTCACTGCCGGCAGTCCATGATATAATACCACATCAGTAAGCACACTGAACCTTACAATCATGAGAGTAATGCAATCTTTTTTATCTTTTAAGTTATGACTTTAACAATGAGAATTACTGTTCCACTTTAATTCATAACCACACTGCACCCTTTCAATAATGAAATCACTACCGTTTCAAAACATGAAGGTCGTTCCATTGCCAGGGTCAACCACCATCTGTGTTATAATGCAACCTATCATAGGACTATTTCACCCGCAAGGGACTATTTCACCCGCTTAGGTCGTGAGGACCCACAATGAGTCATCGATACACGATACTCGTATCACGGATAGCTAATCCATGGCTTATATATATCCGGGAATTTAACTCGCCCGAGTCAAATACCGACCCGCCGTGAGTGTGTACCACTCACCCCCATGGGGAGCTAACCCATGGTATCCTTGAAACAAGTTGCCGGCCCTTTATGGAGGGACGCGGAGATGTGGAGATATGACACTTGCACGAATGTCTATATGAGTAACCCATATGCAAGCAAACCAAGGCAAAACCATGCCCTTAGACAAATCAAGACAATTACCATGCCTTTCTTTTTGTCATAAACCAAGACAATACCATGCCTTTACACAAACCAAGACAATTACCATGCCTTATTTTCACATAAACCAAGACAACTACCATGCCTTCTTTTTACATAAACCAAGAGAAATACTTATTCAAGCAAGCCAAAATACTATCAAGGCGCAAATAGAATAGTTCTCATTTAACAAGCCAAAGTACTTATCAAGGCACAAATAGCATAATTCTCATTTAACAAGCCAAAGTACTTATCAAGGCACAAATAGAATAATTCTCATTTAACAAGCCAAAGTACTACGTACGTACATCCTTTTCATGTAAAACCCCAAGATACTAACACCCGTAGTATCAAGGCGTGTCTATTTTTTAAAGTAAGTTACTACACTTTTTAGAAACTCATTTCAAAGCTTGAAACCAAGTAACTTCAAATTTTCACAATCTAGGCAACTTATGCCCATTAATCAAAATAGACAACTTTCTTAACCTTCCATAAAGCCGTTATAACCAACTTCCCATAAAGCCGTTATAACCCTTTATGGTTTTAGACCAATTCATTCCTTTTTATATCCAAGAGACTTACACTTTTAAAACCAAGTATCACATACTTACAAATCAAGTTTCTTAACTTTCAAAATACTTCAAGTCTCTTAATCTTTAGAAATCAAGTTTCTTCTACTTTTAAATTCAAGTAACTCACACCTTTAAAACAAGTTACTTCCCTTTAAATCATGTAATTTCTCCTCTTTTAAATCACTTAAGTAAATCACTCCTTTGACTCCCCTAAAGTCATTATAACAACCTTTAGGTTTTGGAACTAAGGCATTAGCCAAAAGGTTTGGAAACCACTTCCTTTTCAAGACTCTATGTACTTTAAGTAAAATACTTTCACTCTTAAGAATCCAAACTTCACTAAGGAAATGGATTATACAACTTACAATTTAAACATCAAAGTACAATCAAGGAAGTACATAGAACAAATTCTATATTAGGAAATCCAAGTACAATCAAGGAGTGGATCATTTAAGGAGTAGGACATACTTTCTTTACCATAAAGAATCATGCTAGAAGAAGAGATAGTTCACATACCTTTTCGGCATAATCCGCAAGCTAAGTCGAATACGCCGCACGTAGAAGTGTCAACCTATAATGGTCACAACATGACTATCAATTTCTAGTTTCTAACGTAGAATAATACTAAGTATACGGTCTCTTATTCTACGGAAAATCGGGCAGCACTTCCTTTGTTTCTACATACTTTGCCACCTTTTTCAAGGCCGGATTCAATAACCAAACATGCCACATTTAAGGCTCAACATACCAACCAATCAAAGGGGATTACACGCCTTACAATACGTGTAAAATTCCGCCCCACAATTCATACCAAGTAGTTTAATAACCAAGACATTCTCGGCCAACATATACAACAACACTAAGTCCTTTCCAATTCTTTTTCAATCCAAGTTCTTAGATCTAACATGTTATATAGTCATAGGCAACATTAACAACTATAATTTCTTCTTTATATAACATGTGACGACTTAAACTAATAATCAACTTGAATTGTAATCTTAAGGCTAAACATGCTAGTTTTCGGATTAGGGTTCCAATAGCCAATACACTTATCAAACATCATACTAAATACCTCATACTTGCTAATATCCATAGCTACAACAATAAGTAAACTTTAATTGCTAAAACGACAAGATTTATACCTTTATAAGCCCTTAAAAATTCCAAGATTCAAAGTCGCTCCTTAGCAATTCTTAGCTCCTTTCCTTTACACTCCAATCCGCTATTTGAAGCCTCTAGAAGTTCACAACCAACTTCTCTTCAATTTCCAATCCAAACTTGTGAAAACGACTTAGGTTTTCGCCTTGCGACTAACGTGAAAACGTCATTTTTCCGAAATCTTTCTATTGAGATATCCTTACAATACCCTTAGGGACCTTGGGTTTAAGTCTTGTGAATAATAGATCAAAACTACAAAATTTTGTGTGGATATGATGACAAAGCCGAGAGCAAGTCTTGAAGAACAAGAATTTTGTGATTTTTCTAAGTGTTGGAAGACCTTGTCTTGCTACTAGTGTGGTATATAAAACACAATGGAGGGTTTATATTGCAACACTTGAGTGGATAGGATGAAGAACACTTGGATAATTAGCCAAGTGGACAAGTTGACAAGTCAACAATCTCAAGCTTGAAGACTTATCATCCACAATGGTCAAATGACCATTCTAACCCTTGCATTTTGTGCAAGACCATGTGGGGGGAGGTGCCACGTGTCGCCCTCCCATTCGTCCATAAAATTTTGTAACCCTCGTGGGCCCCACAAAACGTAAAATTCCTCGGGTGGGCCCCACATGACCAAATCCGTAAAAATAAATTTCCATAATATTAATAAGTTCCATATTCTTCAAATAATGCATTTTGAGAATCTAATTCTCCTCAACGAACATTTTTCCTTTCCGACGTTCGGAAGATTTTCCGTCGGAAAAACAATTCTTCCTTTCGTACCAATTTCAAGTCTTGTATTCCTCACGTATATTCTCTTATACATGTCCTGGACTTATGGGGTGTAACATTCTTTCCCCTTAGAAACATTCGTCCCCGAATGTTCTTAGTCGGTTGTTAAGCTATACAAACTCCGACGTAGTATCTATACTATGTCTATCAATCAATACTCCACAAGACCAACGATGCCACACATGGCCACCACATAACATACGTAAACATATCAATGGACCTTCCGTCCGTGGTCCCTTCTCACAATACTCGAAGGTTACAGTCTTCTCAAACACGGGATCCTTAGAGGTTCCTTTATTTTCTTACTTGTCATACTTTCTCGTACTTCCAAACTTATTTAGCATACGTATAAAATTTCAATTATTAATTCTGTTCTCCAATCCTTGGAGTTACTATCCAAACTTGGCCATTATGCTACTTGAATTTCCGTTAAGGCCTTTCTCGGCCCTTACGACCTGGTTCCGGTGGAACGCATCCACGAAGTCGTACAAAGATCAACTAGACTTGGGCCTGACATCCTCGTGACACTATCACATAGCGGGACCATATCCAACTGACATCACCCCATTTCATACTACTGGCTGACCCGGAATGAGTCCATAACCCGACCCATCGTCACACTTAACTTCTCATTCTTAGTCTGAAATAAATCTCTCTTATCTCAAGGTACTTCTCACCCTATCCCCCTATTCACTAAAGGTTCAACACATAGGCCGAAGTATTTCTATTGTACATCCTTCCCTATCGGTCTTAGTTCACTTTATTAATCAAAGTATCCCTACCTCTGGGGGTACTATCACTTTACAACTACTAGAAATAAAGGGAAAACATATATGCTAGGGCGAAATCTGAATCTATCAGTGCACGTATGATTCAAAATAATCGAAATATACCTGTAACCCCGTGCGATGTTGCCTCCTGATCCTGCCCAGTAGTCACGTCATCTACGCGGTTCGAAGGACCGCCAGAACTATGAACTCCACCCTGACCTCTACCACGGCTGGCTGACATCTGAACACCTTACCTTGGGAGCGCCTGTTGTGGAGAAGGGAATCAACCATCGGCCTCATAGGCTGAGCCACCTCACCGGTGCTCTTTCTAAAAGGACATACCCTCCGTATATGGCCCGGACGGCCACAATAAAAACAAACACCTGTGCCATAATGTCATTTCCACATATGACGCTTACTATATCGGAAACACTGAGGAATAGGTGGCCTTGACCGAGAAAATCCTCTGCTCCTCTGAGAACCACGACTCCTGGAGCTCGGACCGGCTCCTAAAACCTTGTGGGGTCCAATCTCCCACCCGTGAGTCGGGGCATGTCTTTGGGTAATTTGGGATGAATATCTCACTCATTCTTGAAATTTGCTCGTCCAAAAACTCACCGGGATAACCAACCGGTCTAGCCAATAATCAACTTCTTTATATAACATGTGACAACTTAAACTAATAATCAACTTGAATTGTAATCTTAAGGCTAAACATGCTAGTTTTCGGAATAGGGTTCCAATAGCCAATACACTTATCAAACTTCATAGTAAATACCTCATGCTTGCTAATATACATAACTACAATGATAAGTAAACTTTAATTACTAAAACGACAAGAATGTTACCTTTACAAGCCCTTAAAATTTCCAAGATTCAAAGTTGCTCCTTAGCAATTCTTAGCTCCTTTCCTTTACGCTCAAATCCGCTATTTGAAGCCCTTAGAAGTTCACAACCAACTTCTCTTCCATTTCCAATCCAAACTTGTGAAAATGACTTAGGTTTTCGCCTTGCGACTAACGTGAAAACGCCGTTTTTTCGAGATCTTTCTATTGAGATATCCTTACAATACCCTTAGGGACCTAGGGTTAAAGTCTTGTGAATAATGGATCAAAACTACAAATTTTTCTTCTGAGAATAAGGGTGAACCCGAGAGCTCTTGTGAAGAACAAGAAATGTTGTGATTTTTTCTAAGTGTTGAAGACCTTGTCTTGCACTAGGGTAGTATATATAACACAATGGAGGGTCAATATTGCAACACTTGAGTGGCTAGGATGAAGAACACTTGGATAATTAGCCAAGTGGACAAGTTGACAAGTCAACAATCTCAAGCTTGAAGACTTATCATCCATAATGGTCAAATGACCATTCTAACCCTTGCATTTCTTGCAAGACCATGTGGGGGAGGTGCCACGTGTCTCCCTCCTATTCATCCATAAAATTCTGTAACCCTCGTGGGCCCCACAAAATGTAAAATTCCTCGGGTGAGCCCCACATGACCAAATCCGTAAAAATAAATTTCCATAATATTAATAAGTTCCATATTCTTCAAATAATGCATTTTGAGAATCTAATTCTCCTCAACGAACATTTTTCCTTTCCGACGTTCGGAAGATTTTCCGTCGGAAAAACAATTTTTCCTTTCGTACCAATTTCAAGTCTTGTGTTCCTCACGTACATTCTCTTATACATGTCCTGTACTTACGGGGTGTAATAGTTTCTGCCCTTCAATCCTTGGAGTTACTATTCCAACTTGGCCATTATGCTACTTGCATTCCGTTCTGACTCTTACCGGTCCTTACGACACGGTTGCAGTGGGCAACGTCCCCAAACTCGTACAATGATTAACCCAACTTGGTCCTGGTATCCTCGTGACCCTATCACGTAGCGGGACCATATCCAACTGACATCACCCCATTCCATACTATCGGCTGACCCTAAATGAGTCCATAACTCAACCCATCGTCATACTTAACTTCTCATTTTCAGTCTGAAATAAATTTCTCTCTTATCTCAAGGTACTTCTCACCCTATCCTCCTATTCACTAGCGGTTCGTCACATAGGCCAAAGTATTTCTACTGTACATCCTTCCCTATCGGTCTTACACTTATTAGTCCTCGGAAAGTGTCTATAGACCGTGTCTAGTAGAGTTTTGGTTATCGGTGTGTTGTGCACTACATCTATAACCAGGAGGCTATAGGACATTTAGGATTGGTTTCCATTCTTCTCACTCTGAGATCGTGCGATAGAGCTGTGTGGTTAGGGTCGTCTCTCCCTAACGAGTTATGTTGATTGCAGCTACGAGAAAGCGTGATGACCCAGGAAAGATTATGTGGATTGCGTATTCAGGTTGGTAATATTTGTAGTATAGTTGGTATTATGACATACAACTATACATATTTATGTATGAGGGTCACATATGTGTTTCCTAGGATGATTTTAGATTACCAGGAATTCGTAAGGACTAAATAGATACCGGGAGGGTATGAAACAGTTTAATGAACTCTCATCAAGGTTTTACGTACTAATTTGAGATAATTAGGAGATGATGAGCTGTATGAGAAGGAAATGGACCCTTAAGAAGTTTAATTAAGGGAATTAATGGGAGACTATGTTAGTAACTTAAGCTACGTGGTATGCTTAAGGGAATGGTACGGGTGAGATCCGTGTGGAGTAAGTATGGTTGTTGTGGTCAAGACAACACGATTATGGTATTATGAGAAGTTTTTGTACCCGTTTATGGTGGGACTGATAAGTTAGGCTTGGAGCATGGAAATTGCGAGCCTAAGAAAGTTGATAACCGCCGAGACCTTAGGTATATAAGGCCTTCTCGGGTAGTAAAAAAATTTAGTCAGACCAAGGATAAGAGTTAAGTGCGACGCTGAGTCGGGTTGAGGACCTATTAAATGGTCCCATGCTTTGAAATGGAATGGGATCAGTTGGTAGTAGTCCCGCTACGTGACAGGGTCACAAAGGTGCAAAGCCCAAGTCTAGTAAATCGTTTTACGGATTCGTGGACGCATTCCACCGGAACCAGGTTGTGAGAGCCGGAAATGGCCTTATATTGTTTAATTTAATAACTCCAAAGATTGGGAGCCAGATTTAGTATGGAAGTTATGTACGTATGTTAGTATAAGTTTGGAAGTACGGAAAGTGTACGACCAGTGAAAAAGAGAGCAACCAAGTGTAAAGAAATAGAGCCTGAATCCATGAGAACCTTTCGAGGTGACTACACCCGTGAGTGTTGGGTGGTAGCTGAGCGGGTAGATAATAATTGTCGGTAACGATACCGTCGTTGGACCCTAGCAGACCTAGCAGAGCTATTATGACAGACGTTGAGGTCATTAGGAGTACGGGCTAGTTGGCCTCTTGTTGTGCCAACGTTGACTACAGAGAGAGATTGATTCGGTACCAGTTTTCCGGTAAGCCGGTTATCGAGTGGAAATGAAGAGAAGTGGTGGTAACCAGTGAATCATCCTTCCTTCTTTGACATCATTGTTTTTTTATAAGTCTGTGTGACTTGTTCATTGAGGTAAATTGAGGCAGAAAGTAAGTAATACTCGAATTTGAAGGAGTTTATGCTAAGTGCCCTTGGAGGTACTTGGAGTTGGGTTGGTGTGGCAGTCAGGGCCACGACCTTCCGGATAATTTCAGTAAAATGCGCAAAGCAAGAATAAGATAAGTACGAGTGCTGCCTACGGAAAACAGAAGACATCGTTGGTAGGTTTTGAAAATCTATAAGATTATAAGGGGGCGCTTGATGATTTAGATTTTGTAAGAGAGATAAGTTCTCTCCCCCACGTAAAGGATAGTTTTATGTATTATGGGGTTACGTGTACCCATGTTGTTAGACGAAGGATAGGAGACGAGTAAGGTCTTCGGTATCGTCAGGCCATAGGTTACACTTTTAGGTAACCGTGGGAAAAGTGTTGTGTTGGGGTAATTAAGAACGACGTACGATTATGAATCAAGGAAGAAATACTTTTGCTAATAACAAACATAAGGAAGGGTTATGACCAGAATGATAAAAGAGAATACAACTATGGTTATGTAAGTTGCACAAGATATGATTACCCCAGACTAGTGTAAAGACCATTAGTAAATGATGGGCAGTAAGAACACTTCGAGGAAATGTGGTAACACATGTACTGACGAGAAAGATAGTAAGAAAATACGGAGGGGTAAGGGACCCCAGGACAACTTAAAATAACTTATAAAGGAAAGACGAGTAGACACTCGAACGATAAGAAATTTTGACAAGTCATTAGATTATGTAATACCATGAATTGAGGTTGAACACTTGGCTATTATCTCTACGAGCTGGAAGAGAATAATAGGATTGCTACTTGACGAGATCAAGGAAGTCTCCCCCTAAATTGTGATTGACAGTAAGTCTTAGCCATGAGGCAAACAAAGGAATCAAGTCTAAGTTTAGTGACCAAGTTTGGTTGCAACAAAGAAAGGGAAACAGGAACCATAATTGAGATTAAGGATCTGAATATTTATAAGTATGAGAAAGGCCTCCAGTTATTGGAAGATAAGTTGACCACGACTACAGTTCTAACCCCTCCTGAGAGACTAGAGGGTTAGGTTACTATCGCGACACTTAAGGTGTTGGGCTAGGTTGTGTGTTGATGCAACACGATAAGATTAGAGCTTATGATTCCCGGCGGTTACGGGAGCATGAAAGAAATTACGCTACTCAAGATTTAGAGTTGGCGGCAGTTAATCGTATCCTGAAAATTTGGAGGCATGACTTATATAGACTTCATGTGGATATTTGTGCAGACCACAAGAGCCTCCGATATATCTTCAGACAGAGGCAGTTGAGTTTGCGATAGAGACGTTGGTTAGAGTTACTCAAGGACTGTGATATTGATATCCTATAACATCCGGGGAAAGCCAAGACAGTTACAGATGCTCTTAGTCGTGGATCTATGGGTAGTCTGTCAGATGGGCAGCCAGATAGACAAGATGTGTTCCGTGAGTTTCATCAGCTACCGAGCCGGGGGGTTCGATTATTTGTTTCCAAGGTTAATGAAGTTTAGATCTGAGAGGTTGTCGAGTCTTCCGTCGTGGAGGAGGTAAAGAGGCAACAGTATGAGGATCCAGTTATGTTCTGATATAGAATCGGCTCTCAGAAGAGAAGAGAGCTGTTTGAATAGCACGGATGAGTCTTTGTGATATGAGGATAGATTATGTGTGCCGGTCTTTGCGAGACTAGTCGTGATTTTAGGAGAGGCACGCAGTGCTTATTGCTCTAATTTTTCGGGGTCGACTAAGTTATGTCGTGACCTCAGATGTAGGTATTGGTAATATGGCAGGACGTAGCAGAGTTGTTGCTTAATGTCCGAATTGGTAGCAGGTCAAGGTTGAACACCAGAAGCCCAGTGGGCTATTACAAGCGATTTAGATCCCGACTTAGATATGGGAGGTGATTAATGTGGATCTTGTTACAGGGTGGCATCGTACTCAGAGGAAGTGCGACTCCCTGGGGGTCATAGTTAACAGGCTGACGAAACCAGCCGTGTTCTTCCGGTTAGGACCACTTAATCGGCTGAGGATTATGCTAGCTTATATAGCAGGGAGATTGTGAGACTGCACCGGGTTCCTACATTTATGATTTCAGACAGATGAGCTCAGTTTACGGCTGACTTCTGGAGGTTTTCCAGAAGGTATTAGGGACACAGGTGAGTCTCAGTGTTGCATTACACCCTCAGACCGACGGACAGGAAGAGCGTACTATCCAGGCACTTGAGGATAGGTGGCGGGCCTATGTTCTTGATTTCAGAGATAGTCGGGAGGGTTATTTTCCTCTTGTTGAGTTACGTACGATAACAGATACCCTTCCAGTACTCAGATGGCCATGTATGAGGCCTTGTATGTAATAAAGTGTAGATCGTCGGTTGGTTGGTTCGACGTAGGCGAGGTTCAGTTATTAGGTCCAGACTTGATTCAGCGGGCTATGGATAAGGCGAAGCTTATCCAGGAAAGATTATTAGTAAGCTCAGAGTCAGCAGAAGCTTTATGCAGATAACCGACGTTGACACATGGGGTTCAGGTTGACATTTTAGTATGAGTATTGTTATGTGGCCACGTGTGGCATTATTGGTATGTAGGGGTTGTAAGGAGACTATGTCGCTATCTTTTAGTTTGACTCCCAAAAGAACATTCGGGGATGAATGTTTCTAAGGGGGGGAAAACGTTACACCCCATATTTCCAGGATATGTCTATAAGAACGTATGTAAGAATTCAAAAGTGTTAAGATTTGAGAATATTAAAAATTTATCAGAATTATGGAGATGTCGGGAAAGGAAATATTGCGACGAACGGGAGGGCGACACGTGTCACCCCCCTTAGTGGTATTGGACGAATTGGACATGGCCAAAATGGTCATTTGACCATTAAAGAGATGACCAAGTCTTGCTAAGGGCTAGAGCTTGATATTGTTGACTTAGTCCAAGGCCAACTTGGGCTTGATCCTTGTGAAACTCATCCAAGCAACACAATTGTGCTAATCTAGACCCTCCATTTGGTTATAAAGTCATCCTTAGTAGCAAGACAAGGCTTAACACTTAGAAAAAAATTGGAAGAACTCTTGTTCTTGTGCATAGCTCTCGGGTTCACTAAGCTTCAAAAAGAATTTTTTTTGTTTGTTGTCCAATAATCTCCCCACTTTAAACCAAGGTTCCTAAGAGTATTGTAAGGGTATCTCAATAGAAAGATCCCGGAAAAGTGGCGTTTTCGTATTAGTCGCAAGGTGAAAACCTAGTCACTTTCCTAGGTTTTGATTGGAAAATTAAAGAAAAGTTGTTTGTGATCTTCTAAGGGATTCAAGTGGCGGATTGGAGTGTCAAGGAGAGGCTCTAAGTTTCTAGGGAGCGACTTCGGATCTTGAAGTGGATTAAGGCTCGTTAAGGTAACAATCTTGTTCTCTTAAGTATTATAAGATTACATATTGTTGTAGCCTTACATTTTAACTAGCATGAAGTATATGTATTGAAGATTGATAAGTGATATGGATTGTAGAAGCCTAATCCGAAATGACATTGTGAGCCATTTGAAATTGAAATACAAT
This sequence comes from Przewalskia tangutica, assembly GCA_029844215.1. NCBI lineage: Eukaryota > Viridiplantae > Streptophyta > Magnoliopsida > Solanales > Solanaceae > Przewalskia > Przewalskia tangutica. Next base: position 90,419,274 of record CM056719.1, read on the forward strand.
TTGGTCGTTAATTAGAAATGTCGCATGTTACCTACTTGAAGAGTGTAGTAGTTATAATCGATTGCGGCTTGATATCATGTTATACTAAACAACTTAGATTGAAAAGGAATTGGATAAGAATTTGTATTGGTATCCCTCAAATTGCCGAATTGACATAGTATGTTGGGTTAGTTTGATATTAATTTGTGGGGCGGAATTTTACACGTCGTGTAGGCGTGTAATCCCGTATTGATAACTACATTGTTGGGCCTTAAATGTGGCGTGTTTGACTATTGTATTCGGGCCTTGAAAAAGGTGGAAAAGTATGTAGAAACAAAGGAAGTGTTGTCCGATTTTCCGTAGAATTTAGTGACTTTGCACTTAGAATATTCTACGTTGAAGCTAGAAGTTAATAAACGTATTATGGTCATTATAGGTTGACATACTATGTACAGCATATTGGACTTATCAAGTGGATTGAATCGAAGAGGTATGTGGAACTTTCTTATCTCTTGAACATGAATAGTTGTAAACATATAGTACGGTAGACGTACGAGATTTTGACAATCTAGTCCATTTGATATCCTTGGCTTATTTTAGGAATGTCCAAGTTGGTTGAGTTAGGGAATTAACTCACTTGTTTAAAAATATTAAGGATATCTTGGTTTCTAAAAGTTAAGGGACTTGAAGTATTTCAAAAGTATATGATACTTGTTTCGTTTTAAAAGTATAAGTCCCTTGGATATAAGGAAGAATGTAATTGTCTAAAGTATAAAGCTAGTATAACGGCTTTATAGGAAGTTGGTTATAATAGCTTTATGGAAAGTTAAAAAGAGTGGTTTACTCTAAGTAATGTAGGTATGATAAATGACTTGAAATAATGAAAGACAAATTGATTTTAAGGCATCAATTGCTTAAGGTTTTAAAAGAAAGAAGTCACTTGATTTAGAAACCTATAAATGTATTTCTAAAAGGTATTGTGACTTGTCTTGAAAAATAGTTGTGACTTGATACTACTGTTATTAGTATCTTGGAAGTTTTATATGAAAAAAAGTCATTTTAAAAGAGTAGAAGTATGTAGTACTTTGGGTTAAATTCCCGGATTGTTATAATGACATGTTAGTGCCTTAAGTAAACTAAAATGAGAGTGTATATGAATAAGACTAATAAGATGTTAGGGGGATTTCTTAACTTGCTTATGTTATGTATGATAAGCCGGTAGCGCTTACGTTATGTTAGGATAAGCCGGTAGTGCTTATGTTATGTATGATAAGCCGGTAGTGCTTATGTTATGTATGATAGCCGGTTGTGCTAGTTTATGTTATTCTTACGGGGTAAAGCCCCGGGTTACTACTAATTCCATGGATTTGCTACCCATGATGTGAGTGCGGCGTTTGTACTCATTGCGGACCCACCGGGCCCAAGCGGGTGAAATAGTCATGTGCGGGTGAAATAGTCCTATGCGAGGAATACCTCATGCGGGTCCACACGACCTATGCGGGAGGATACAGCCTATGCGAGGAAGTTACCTCATTGCGGGTCCGCAGGACCTATGCGGGTGAAATAGTCTCAGGAGTAGGATTGCTTAATGACCTACGGCGGGTGGCCCTACTTTGATCATGAGCCTCTTATTTTTATGCAGTAAAGTATACTCTTGTTTACTCTAATTGTTAGTAAGGCACAGTGTACTGTTATTTGAGTTATCATACATGTCTCCAGCTTTATTTTTGACTTATGATTTCACTACAGTACTTTCAGTTTCACATATTTGGTACATGTTATCGACCTCCTTGAGTGCGTTACATGCGGTAGAGTCTGGTTGTTGATCCTCACTCTTAGGATCAACTGTTCATTGTTGGGAAACTCCATTACTCGGAGGCTTATCACAGTTCGGATCCACAGTATGGTCGGTTGTTGTATATTCAGGGGTATGGCGGGGCCCTGTCCTGTCACAGTTGTTATTCTAAGAGGTCTGTAGTCACATTTGTGGATTGGGTTTTTAAGAACAAAGATGTACTGATTTATTTTTTTGGTATGTATATTTTACGGAAGGTGGCCTCGTATTTCTTTGTTGTTATTTTATGTTTAAGCATTTTATAAGTTGTGTATGTTCCGCTGCTATTCTCTGATGTATACCTGAAAGGGGTGCCAAGGTAGGGCACCAGTCGCGGTCCCAGGGTCGGGTCGTGACAATCTCGTTGGAGGCCATGTTTTCATGCTGCCTCTATAACTCTGCAGTCATAGAGAACAACATAACATATTATGCCGCTGTAGCGTCATCAAGATGTTTCTGAGAGGCTGCCTTGTCAAACAGGGCATACTCTTCAGAATCTTCAGCAAGGACTGTTGGGAATACTTTATCTAATACGTACTCAATCCTTTCCAATCGTAGCACCAGACGCAAATTTCTTAACTAGTCAGGGATTTGCTCCAGTCAACTTGTTCGTTTCAACCAACATTTTGAGTGACAGATTCGACATTGTATACTGAAGAAAATAAATAGAGTTGAAATTAAACTCTAATATAATTTCTATTGAACATATTCGTTAACTAATTAATAAGGCCTTTAGTTTAATTAGCTCACACTATTTTAACATAGTATTCGACCCCATGGAAGAATACAGACTCATATCAAATACGGTCATAATGAGCCAAGATCCAGGTTCATGTTATCTACACGTTTGTTGTGGCTGATAACTTCAACAACATAACCTGGTAGGTCTCTAAACCAATTACAAATAATTTGCAACTCTTGGTTGACCGAATGTTCTAAACAATCGGTCTGCATTCCTTGGCTTATCCGACACTATGGCGCCAAGACAGCCTAGCAAGTCAACCCCGTTATGTGACTGCAATTATGTATCTAAGTCAGTTTTGTCTTCATAGAGCAAACATTATGGTGTAAATACTCATGAAGGTTTATGTTACGCCCCGTAATTTCCAGAGGATAAGATGAAGACGTACGAAAGGAAATAAGATTGGAATTTGGAAAGATAAGTTGGCAAAATGTTTTAGACAGATTTTGAGTCAACTTTGGAGTGCTATATATCCCAGTTTAGTAAGAGTTTTTAGGTATTTACAAGCCTAGTATGAATTTCGTTGAGTCTAGTTTCCAACGCAACAAACCGCTCGTCGATAGGACATCGGAGCGGAGAAGTATGGACGTTAGAAGTTCAGTGGGAAGAAGTGAGGGAAAAATATTCCAGTCAAGCGTCACAACGCCACTGCGCTGTCTGCAGGGTCGCGGCGCCGTAAATCCTGAAACTTTCTGAAGTTGCAGCGCCGCGGTGCCGAGGCGGGATTTTTCGCGAAAAAGGAGAAAAATCAGAAGATATTTGTGTAAAGACCTATGGGAGGGTGACAAGTGTCCCTCCCATCTTTTTGACCAAGGTAAGGTCTTATATTATGACTAAGTCTTGAAGACTTGGTCATTTTACAAAGATTCATCCAAGGAAATTTCCGCTCCTCTTCTCTCTAAAAATTTAAAGAAACCTAAGCCTAGTGAAGTTATTGGAGAGGCGGCAAGAAGTTAAGGTGTTGATAAACTTGTAGAAAGTTCGGGTGGATGATTTTGACGAGAAAAGGATGTTACACCCCGTAAGTCCAGGACATGTATAAGAGAATGGACGCGAGGAACACAAGACTTGAAAAATTGGTACCAAAGAAAGAATTGTTTTTCCGACGGAAAATCTTCCGAACGTCGGAAAGGAAAAATGTTCGTTGAGGAGAATTAGATTCTCAAAATGCATTATTTGAGGAATATAGAATGTATTAACATTATGGAAATTTATTTTTACGGATTTGGTCACGTGGGACCCACCCGAGGAATTTTACGTTTTGTGGGGCCCACGAGGGTTACGGAATTTTATGGACGAATGGGAGGAAGACACGTGGCACCCCCCCATATGGTCTTGGACGAAAATTATCAAGGGTAAAATGGTCATTGACCATTGTAGATGAACAAGTCTTCAAAGCTTGAGATAATTGACCAAATCAACTTGCCACTTGTTTGGATATTTAATTTCCTTCATCCTAGCCACACATATGTTGTAATCTTGACCCTCCATTGTGTTATATATACACACTAGTAGCAAGACTAAGTCTCCAACACTTAGAAAAAATTCACAACATTCTTGTGCTTGAAAGTTGCTCTCGGCTTTAGTGATATTCCCACACAAAATTTTTGTATTTTGGTTCATTATTCACAAGACTTTAACCCAAGGTCCCTAAGGGTATTGTAAGGATATCTCAATAGAAATATCTCGGAAAAACGACGTTTTCACGTTAGTCGCAAGGCGAAAACCTAAGTCGTTTTCATAGTTTTGGATTGGAAATGGAAGAGAAGTTGGTTGTGAACTTCTAAAGGCTTCAAATAGCGGATTGAAGCATAAAATAAAGGATCTAAGAATTGCTAAGGAGCGACTTTGAATCTTGGAATTTATAAGGGCTTATAAAGGTAACAATCTTGTCGTTTTAGTAATTAAGATTACTTATTGTTGTAGCTATGGATATTAGTGAGCATGAGGTATATAGTATGAAGTTTTATAAGTGTATTGGCTATTGGAACCCTAATCCGAAACTAGCATGTTTAGCCCTTAAGATTACAATTCAATTTGGTTATTAGTTTAGTCGTCGCATGTTATATAAATAAGGAATTGTAGTTGTTAAAGTTGTTTATGACTATATAACATGTTAGACCTAAGAACTTGGATTGGAAAAGACTTTGAGTTGTTATGTTGTTAGCCGAGAATGGCTTTTGAGTATTGAACTACTTAGTATGAATTGTGGGGCAGAATTTTACACGTATTGTAAGGCGTGTAATCCCCTTTGATTGGTTGTTGTATTGGGCCTTAAATGTGGCATGTTGGTTATTGATTATCGGTCCTTGAAAAAGGTGGAAAGTATGTAGAAACAAAGGAGGTGCTGCCCGATTTTCCGTAGAATAAGAGACTGTTTACTTAGTATTATTCTACGTTAGAAACTAGAAGTTGATAGTCGTGTTGTGGCCATTATAGGTTGACAATTCTATGTACGGCATATTCGAATTAGCTTGTGGATTAAGCCGAAAAGGTATGTGAACCATCTCCTCTTCTTCTAGCATGATTCCTTATGGTAAAGTAAGTAAGTCCTACTCCTTAAATGATTCACTCCTTGATTGTACTTGGATTGCCTAATATAGAAGTTTTTCTATATACTTCCTTGATTGTACTTTGGATGTTTAAATTGGAAGTTGTTATAATCCATTACCTTAATGAAGTTTGGATTTTCAAAAGTGAAAGTATTTTACTTGAAGTACATAGAGTCTTGAAAAGGAAGTGGTTTCCAAATCTTTTGGCTAGTGCCTTAGTTCCAAAACCTAAAGGTTGTTATAATGACTTTAGAGGAGTCAAAAGAGTGATTTACTTAATTGATTTAAAAAGAGGAGAAATGACATGATTTAAAGTTAAGAGACTTGAAGTATTTTGAAAGTTATGTAACTTGATTTCTAAAGTTAAGAGACTTGAAGTATTTTGAAAGTTATGTAACTTGATTTCTAAAGTTAAGAGACTTGAAGTATTTTGAAAGTTATGTAACTTGATTTCTAAAGTATATGATACTTGGTTTTAAAAGTATAAGTCTCTTGGTTATAAGAAGAATGAATTTGTCTAAAACCATAAAGGGTTATAACGGCTTTATGGGAAGTTGGTTATAACGGGTTTATGGAAGGTTAAGAGAGTTGTCTATTTTTGATTGATGGGCATAAGTTGCCTAGATTGTGAAAGTTAGAAGTTACTTAGTTTCAAAAGCTTTGAAATAAGTTTCTAAAATTGTAGTAACTTACTTTGAAAAATAGACATGTCTTGATACTACGGGTGTTAGTATCTTGGGGTTTTATACAAAAAAGAGTCTTTTGGAAAAAATGGACGTACGTAGTACTTTGGCTTGTTTAAATGAGAATTTTTCCATTTGTGCCTTGATAGTACTTTGGCTTGTTTAAATGAGAATTATTCTATTTGTGCCTTGATAGTACTTCTGCTTGTTTAAATGAGAATTATTCTATGTGTGCCTTGATATTACTTTTGCTTGCTTAAATAAGGCATGGTAATTGTCTTGGTTTATGTAAAATGAAGGCACGGTAATTGTCTTGGTTTATGTAAAAAGAAGGCATGGTAATTGTCTTGGTTTATGCAAAAAGAAGGCATGGTAATTGTCTTGTTTTGTGTAAAGGCATGGTATTGTCTTGGTTTATGTAAAAAGGAAATACATGGTATTGTCTTGGTGTGAAAGTCATGGTGTTGTCTTGGTTTGCTTACATATGGGTTGCTCATATAGACATTCGTGCAAGTGTCATATTTCCACATCTCTGCATCCCTCCATAAAGAGCCGGCAACTTGTTTCAAGGATACCATGGGGGTGAGTGGTACACACTCACGGCGGGTCGGTATATGACTCGGGCGGGTTAAATTCCCGGGATATATATAGAAGCCATGGATTAGCTATCCGTGATGCGAGTATCGTGTACCGATGACTCATTGCGGGTCCACATGACCTATGCGGGTGAAATAGTCCTATGATATGTTGCATTATAACACAGAGGGTGGTTGACCACAGCAGCGCACGACGCCGTGTTTTGAAACGGTAGTGATTTCATTAATGAAAGGGTGCAGTGTGTGTATGACTTAAAGTGGAACAGTTGGTCTCATTGTTAAAAGTATAACTTAAAAAGGTAAAAAGGATTGCATTACTCTCATGATTGCAAGGTTCAGTGTGCTTATTAATGTTATATTATATCATGGACTGCCGGCAGTGAGGAAGGATTCCACGGGCATAATTGATGTTATGGTCGTGAGACCCATGGTTATATTTGAGTAATGACTTTGAGGGCATGTGTCCCTGATTTGACATGACTGGTTATGTATTGTGTATTGTAGTTTGGCTATCATACATGTCTCTTGTTTTATATGTGAATTGTGTGATCTCCTTTACAGTACTTACTGTTTCACATACTTGGTACATTAACCCTTCTTGACCTCGCCCGGAGGCTGCGTTACATCTGCGAGTTTAGGTACCTGATTTGGTGATCTGCAGGTGTAGTACCCTGCTCCAAGTTTTTGGATAGCTCCATCTGTTCAGGAGTTTATCGTTTTGGTATAGATCCTTCAGTACAGGCTTTGTACAATTTTGGGTACGGCGGGGCCTTGTCCCGTCATATTTCAGTATAAATCTTTGAGGTCTGTATTCATATGTGGGATTGGACTCATGTACAGTGTAGTACTTTTTGATTATGTATATTATATGGCATCCTCGTCGGCTTTGCCTTTGCACGTTCATTGGTTTAAAAAAAATGAGGTGTTATTTAGTTCCACGATTTACTTGTGTCGATTAGGCGAAGGTGCCAGTAGGGCACGATCCACCGCCCGGGTTCGAGTGTGACAGAGTGGTATCAGAGCAGTCAGTTCTCGGAATGTATACAGACCGTGTCTAGTAGAGTCTTGATTATCGGTGTGTTGCGCGCCACACCCATAAACAGGATGCTACAGGATATTTAGGAGTTGGTTTCTATTCTTCTCACTCTGAGATCGTGTCATAAAGCTGTGTTATATAGATACTTCCTCTCTGATGTATTATTATGTTACAGCTATGCCTCCAAAGAGGCGTGTCGCCGAAGGAAAAATAGTAGCGAGAGCTACCGATGACTCGAGAGTTTATAGGGCTCATCCCAGTGGTATAGGATGTTGTCAGTGATCGGCGAGTTCTTCAGCGCCAGTTTTGAGGCCCCAGACACGAGCCTCCGATTTCGATTAGGGGAAGACTATAGGGTCATAAGGGAAGTAGTTATATTATTGACCAAGATAGCGGTGCTACAGTTTCATCAGCAGGAGGTTATTCGGCCAGTACAGACAGGTGTACAGGGGGTAGAGGGCCAACGCAGAAATCAGCGTAAGAGGGCTAGACCAGTTGGATATCCCGGTGAGTTTTTGGACGAGCAGCCTCAGCAGCGAGTGAGATATTCGTCTCAGCCTACCCAGTACATACCCCCGCATCTCACAGGTGGGAGATTGGATCCCACAAGGTATTTAGGAGCCGGTCCGAGCTCCAGGGTTCGAAATTCTCAAAGGATCAGAGGATTTTCTCAGTCGAGGCCACATATTCCTCAGTGTTTCCGATATAGTAAGCGTCATATGGGGAAATGTCGTTATGGCACAGGTGTTCGTTTTTATTGTGGCCGTCCGGGCCATATATTGAGGATATGTCCTGTTAGAAAGAGCACTGGTAGAGTGGCTCAGCCTATGAGGCCGATGGTTGGTTCTCTTTCCTCTACAGTTGTACGCCCCCCAGGGCAGGGTGTTCAGATGTCAGTCAGTCATGGTAGAGGTCAGGTTGGAGTTTACAGTTCTGGCGGTCCTTCGAACCGCATAGATGATGTTACTACTGGGCAGGATCAAGAGGCAACATCGCATGGGGTTACAGGTATATTTCAATTCTTTTGAATCATACGTGCATTGATAGAGTCATATTTCGCCCTAGCGTATATGTTTTCCCTTTGTTTCTAGTAGTTGTAAAGTGATAGTACCACCAGAGGTAGGGATACTCTGATTAGTAAAGTGAAAAGTGAAGAATGTTGACAAGAATGATAAAGTGAACTGAGACTATAGTTGTGTAGGGTTCACAAGTTGTAATTACCCCATAATGAGTGTAATACCGATAGGGAAGAATGTACTGTAGAAATACTTTGGCCTATGTGACGAACCTCTAGTGAATAGGGGGATAGGGTGAGAAGTACCTTGAGATAAGAGAGAAATTTATTTCAGACTAAGAATGAGAAGTTAAGTGTGACGATGGGTCGGGTTATGGACTCATTTCGGGTCAGCCGATAGTATGGAATGGGGTGATGTCAGTTGGATATGGTCCCGCTATGTGATAGGGTCATGAGGATGCAAGGCCCAATTCTAGTTAATCGTTGTACGAGTTCGTGGACGCGTTCCACCGGAACCAGGTCGCGAGGGCCGAGAAGGGCCTTAACGGGAATGCAAGTAGTATATGGCCAAGTTTGGATAGTAACTCCAAGGATTGGAGATCAGAATCAATATTTGAAATATTGTACGTGTACTAAAATAAGTTTGGAAGTACGAGAAAATATGATAAGTAAGAAAAGGAAGGAACAAGGGTTAAAAGAACTATAGTGATTATAGTTATGAGTAATGAAGGTGCGTAGAGAAAATTCCTTTTTAGGCCATGAGTGGAGGTTAATTGTGATGATACACGCGTCTTAGGTTCAGTAACACTGTCCATAGGTGCTCGTGTTTGAGATGCTACTAGTATTAGAGTTTACACCGGTTGGTAAACTAAGCTAGGCAGATTATAGATTCATGTCCCAACTAGTTTGGTGACTAAGTGAGACAGAGAAGGGAAGTAACATGGGGGAAAAACATCAGTTAGCTGAGTAGGAGTCCGACTGAAGGATTCAGGTAGTGTTAGTCCCATGACTTAGATTACGACAGGACCATCCCTAGTACGGGAAAAAGAAATGAACCTCTAGAAGATTCCGTTTTTGATAAGACTGTAACCTTCGAGTATTGTGAGAAGGGAATGCAGATGAAAGGTCCATTGATATGTTTATTTATGTTATGTGATGGCTATGTGTGGCATCGTTGGTCTTGTGGAGTATTGATTGATAGGCATAGTATAGAGACTATGTCGGAGTTTGTATAGCTTGACAACCGACTAAGAACATTCGGGGAAGAATGTTTCTAAGGGGGGAAGAATGTTACACCCCGTAAGTCCATGACATGTATAATAGAATGGACGCGAGGAACACAAAACTTGAAAAATTGGTACGAAAGAAAGAATTGTTTTTCCGACGGAAAATCTTCCGAACGTCGAAAAGGAAAAATGTTCGTTGAGGAGAATTAGATTCTCAAAATGCATTATTTGAGGAATATAGAATGTATTAAAATTATGGAAATTTATTTTTACGGATTTGGTCACGTGGGGCCCACCCGAGGAATTTTACATTTTGTGGGGCCCACGAGGGTTACAAAATTTTATGGACGAATGGGAGGGAGACACGTGGCACCCCCCAAGAATGGGAGGGAGACACGTGGCACCCCCCCACGAGGGTTACAATATTAATGTTATATTATATCATGGATTGCCGGTAGTGAGGAAGGATTCCACGGGCATGATTGATGTTATGGGCGTGAGACCCATGGTTATATTTGAGTAATGACTTTGAGGGCATGCGTCCCTGATTTGACATGACTGTTTATGTATTGTGTACTGTAGTTTGGCTATCATACATGTCTCATGTTTTATATGTGAATTGTGTGATTTCCTTTACAGTACTTACTGTTTCACATACTTGGTACATTCTTCGTACTGACCTCCTTCGGAGGGCTGCGTTCATGCCGCAGGTTTAGGTACGTTGTTTGGTGATCTGCAGGTGTAGGACCCTGCTCCGAGTTTTTGGATAGCTCCATCTATTCAGGAGTTTATCGTTTTGGTATAGATCCTTCAGTACAGGCTTTGTACAATTTTGGGTACGACGGGGCCTTGTCCCGTTATATTTCAGTATAACTCTTAGAGGTCTGTATTCATATGTGGGATTGGACTCATGTACAGTCTAGTACTTTTTGATTATGTATATTATATGGCAGCCTCGTCGGCTTTGCCTTTGCACGTTCGTTGGTTTTAAAAAAAATGAGGTGTTATTTAGTTCCGCGATTTACTTGTGTCAGTTAGGCAGAAGGGTGCCCAGGTAGGGCACCAGTCACGGGCCCGGGGTTCGGGGTGTGACAAAGGAGTTGCGGAAAAAGGACTATAGTAGGCGAAATCCTAAAGGTAAAATTCCCTCTCCTCTTGGAAATAAATTATGATACATGTAATAGTTGATAAGAGTTATAGAGTATTGGGAGCCTAAATCCGAGCACGGGCTTATTAGCCATTGGAATTACAATACAAATGAATCGATAGTTATATTTGTCGCGTGTTATCTAAATGAGAGATTATAGTTGTTGAAATTGGTTGCGACTATATAACATGCGAGAACGACATTATGGATTGAAAAGGAATTGGAAAAGATTTATTGTGGTTGTACTTTGTAGTCGAAAAATGACATTTAATATTCGACTGTTTTATATGAATTGTGGGGAAAAATTTTATACGTCTTGTAAGGCGTATAATCCCCTTTGATTGGTTAATGTGTTGAGCCTCAAATGTGGTATGTCTGGTTATTGAATTCGGGCCTTGAAAAAGGTGGAAAAGTACATAGAAACAAAGGAAATGATGTCCAATTTCCCGTAGAATTAAGTGACTTTACACTTGGGATATTCTACGTTTGAAGTTAGAAGTTAATAGACGTATTATGGTCATTATAGGTTGACATACTACGTACGACATATTGGACTTAGCAAGTGGATTGAACCGAAGAGGTATGTGGAACTTTCTTATCTCTTGAGCATGAGTAGTTGTAAATATATAGTACGGTAGACATACGAGATTTTGATGAATCTAGTTCCATTTGATATCCTTGGCTTGTCTTAAGAATGTCCAAGTTGGTTGAGTTAGGAAATTAACTCACTTGTTTAAAAATATTAAGGATATCTTAGTTTCTAAGGGTTAAGAAACTTAAAGTATTTTGAAAGTATATGACACTTGTTTTGTTTGGAAAGTTTAAGTCTCTTGGTTATAAAGAAGAATGTAAGTATCTAAAGCATACAGTTAGTATAACGACTTTATGGGAAGTTGGTTATAATAGCTTTATGGAAAGTTGAAAGAGTGGTTTACTCTAGTAATGTAAATAATGATAAATGACTTGAATTAATGGAAGGCAAATTGATTTGAAGGCATCAATTGCTTAAGGTTTTAAAGAAAGAAGTCACTTGATTTAGAAGTCTAAAAATGTATTTCTAAAAGGTATTGTGACTTGTCTTGAAAAGTAGATATGACTTGATACTACGATTATAAGTATCTTGGAAGTTTTATATGAAAAAGAGTCATTTTTAAAAGAATAGAAGTACGTAGTACTTTGGGTTAAATTTCCGGATTTTATAATGACATGTTAGTGCCTTAAGTAAACTAAAATGAGAGTGTTTATGAACAAAGCTAATAAGAAGTTAGGGGATTTCTTAACGTGCTTATGTTATGTATGATAAGCCGGTAGTGCTTATGTTATGTATGATAAGCCGGTAGTGCTTATGTTATGTATGATAGCCGGTTGTGCTAGTGATATATTGTGGCATTTGCATATTCCGTGGATTTGCTACCCATGATGCGAGGAATACCTCATGCGAGTTCGTAGGGCTCATGCGGGTGAAATAGTACTATGCGGGGCGGACCAGTCCTATGCGAGGAGATTACCTCATGCGGGTCCACACGACCTATGCGCGGCGATACGATATGCGAGGAAATTACCTCATGCGGGTCCATACGGCCTATGCGGGTGAAATAGTCCCAGGAGTAGGATTGCTTAATGATACTACGGGCGGGTGACCCTACTTTGATCATGAGCCTCCTATTTTTATGTCGTAAAGTATACACTTGTTTACTCTCATTGTTAGTAAGGCACAGTGTACAGTTATTTGAGTTATCATACAAGTCTCCAGCTTTATTTTTAGACTTTATGATTTCATTTCAGTACTTTCAGTTTTACATACTTGGTACATCTCAGATCGACCCCTTTCTCTGAGCTGCGTTCATGCCGCAGGTAGGGGTAAGCAGGCGGTGGATCCTCATTCTTAGGATCACTGATCAGGTGTCAGAAGCTCTATTTCTCCGGAGGCTTGCCTTTTGGTACGGTTTTCCCCGATGTTGTAGATCTATGTACATTCAGGGGTATGGCGGGGCCCTGTTGTTACACCCCGTATTTACAGGACATGTTTTAAGAACGTACGTAAGAACTCATAAGCGTCAAGATTTGAGACTTGTAAAAATTTAGCGGAATTATGGAATTGTCGGAAAACGTATTATTGTGACGAATGGGAGGGCGACACGTGTCACCCCCCCTTAGAATGCCTTGGACGAAATTGATCATGGACAAAAGGGTCATTTGACCCTTGTTAGGAAGACAAGTCTTGCTAGCCTTAGAGCTTGACAACATTGACCAAGTCAATGACCCCACATTAGTCTTGATATTTGTTAAGACCTCATCCAAACCACCCATTTGTTTAGATCTTAACCCTCCATTACACTATATAATACTAGTAGTGCAAGACAAGCTTAGCACTTAGCCAAAATTTCACATAATTTGAAGAACATCAAGAGCCTAGCTCTCGGGTTCACAAGAAGAAAGAAAGAAAAAAATTCGTTTCTTGTTCTTTAAGCCCCACACTTTAAACCAAGGTTCCTAAGTGTGTTGTAAGCATATCTCAATAGAACAATCTCGGAAAAAGATAGTTTTCGGGTTAGTCGCAAAGTGAAAACCTAGTGGCTTTCTAGGTTTTGGATTGGAAGTTTGAAGGAAAGTTGTTGGTGTGGTTCTAAGGGTCTCAAGTAGCGGATTGAAGTATCTTGAAGAGGCTCTAGGTTGCTAAGGAGCGACTTCAGATTTGGAGTTGGATTAGGATTCGTTGAGGTATAATCTTGTTCTTTGAAAGTGTTACAAGATTATTTATTTTGTTGTTAGCTATACTTGTTGCTAGCATGAAGTATATGTGTTGAAGTTTGTAAGGATTATGGATTGATTGTGGCCTTGGAAATCCGAAATGTAATGTGAGCCATGTTAAGTTAGATTACAATTTGGTTGTTATTAGAATCGTCGCATGTTATTGACTTGAAGATTATAGTAGTTATAATTGGTTGCGACTTGATATCATGTTATGCTAACAACTTGGATTGAATTGGAAATTGGATAAGAATTAATGTTGTAGTACCTCAATGTAGCCGATTGGCCAAGTACGTTGTATTAAATTAATATCGTTTGTGGGGCGGAATTTTTTACACGTCTAGTAGGCGTGTAATCCCCTATTGTTGATTGCATTGGTGTGCCCTTAAATGTGACGTGTTTGGTTATTGTATTCGGCCTTGAAAAAGGTGGCAAAGTAAGTAAACACAAAGGAGGTGCTGTCCGATTTTCCGTAGAATTTAATGACTTAGCACTTAGAATATTCTACGTTTGAAGTAAGAGGTTAATGGACGTATGGTGACCATTATAGGTGGAAGTACTAAGTATAGCGTATCCTACTTGAAGGATGGAATAGCTATCAAGGTTGAAGTACTTTGGAGCATTTTGCTACTTGTCGACAATCGCCACGAGGTATGTGAACCTCTTCCTTCCTTTGGCATGATTCTATGTATGGAATATACCTGTGGTATCATTTCATGTTTCCTTCTACTCTTAGAAGTTAAGAGGAAGTTGGGTGATTTACTCTATGTAGAACTTTTCCTATCTTTTGAGCACGACTAGTTGCACGTATGTAGTACGGTAGACGAACAACACCTTGATATCCTTTACTAGTTTTATGAATAGCCAAGTCGGGTGAGTTAGGAGATTAACTCATTTCTTTGAAAGAATAAAGGATGTCTCAAGTATTATATAAGTTAAGGGACTTGAAGAGTTTTGAAGTATGTGATACTTGTTCCGTTTTAAACGTATAAGTCCCTTGGATAGGAAATTGTGTTTTGGCTAAGGCATAAAGTGAATATAACGACTTTATGGGGAGTTGGTTATATTTGCTTTATGGAAAGATAAATGACTTGATTTTAGTGAAAAGACAACTTGATTTTAAGGCATCAATTGCCTAAGGTTTTATAATAAAAGGAGTCGCTTGAGTTCTAAAAGTTAAGAGACTAATTGTATTTTTGAAAGTTAAAATAAATGATTTGAAATAAATAAGGGCAAATTGTTTTAAAGGTACCAATTGCTTAAGGTTTTTAATAAAGAAGTCACTTAATTTAGAAGCCGGTAATTGTAGTTCTAAAAAGGTATTGTGACTCGTCTTGAAAGGTGGATAGGACTTGATACTATAGTTGTTAGTATCTGGGAAGTTTTATTTGAAAAAGAGTCTTTCTAAAGGAGTAGAGGTGCGTAGTACGTTGGGTTAAATTCCCAGGTACTATATGACATTATCGACCAGAATGGGCGGGCAAGATACCTTACGCGGACTATATGACATTATCGACCAGAATGGGTCGGGCGAGATACCTGCACGCGGACTATATGACATTATCGACCGAGAATGGGCCGCAGATACCTTTACGCGCACTATATGACATTATCGACCCAGGAATGGGCCGCAAGATACCTTACGCGCACTATATGACATTATCGACCAGAATGGGCCGCGAGATACCTTTATGGGCAGACTATATGACATTATCGACCCAGGAATGGGCCGGGCAGTATACCTTTATGGGCAGACTATATGATATTATCGTCCCAGAAATGGGCCGGGCAGTATACCTGTATGGGCAGACTATGTGACCTTGATCGCGTCCCAGATTGGGCCGGGTAGTATAGGCGCCCCTCCTTAAAGGGCCGAATGTACTTATGAAAGATAAGTAAGTTATATAGAAATGAACTTAATGATTTTTCCTAATCATGTGCGTAAGAATGTGGCTATAACCTTTATTGAAAATGGGAAAAGATATTGATGCGAAATTAAGTTCATAAGTGGTAATGACACGGCAGGATCTGGTATGTATTTTTATACTTGTCCCTGTCATTCTTTTGTACAGTTATGATCACATCAGACGTTATTTCGCTCCATATTCGCACTGTTATCGACCTTCGTGGGCTCGTTCATGCCCGCAGTTTTAGGTACCAGTGTAGTGATCCTTGCTCTTGGATCTCGGTTGATTTTGGGAAAAAGCTCCATTTGCTCCGAGGCTTATCTCTGATGCACGGTTTTCCCGAGGTAGTAGATTCATGTATATTCAGGTATGGCGGGCCCTGTCCCGCCACGATTGTTATGATAAAAACTCTTAGAGGTCTGTAGTCACATTTTGTGGGTCAGTTTGTAAAGAAATGAGGCAACTGCTTCGGTTGTATATATTTATGTCCGGGAAGGTAGCCCTATCGGCTAACCTGTTGTTTTACTTCTGTTGTTTTATTTTATAAGGGTCATGTATGTTCCGCTGATTATCTCTGATGTATACCTGTAAGGGTGCCCAGGTAGGGCACCAGTCGCGGTCCCGGGGTCGGGTCGTGACACCTGTCCCGCCACAGTTGTTATTCTTAGAGGTCTGTAGTCATATTTGTGGATTGGGTTTTAAGAACAGAGATGTACTGTTTGATTTTTGGATTATGTATATTTTACGGAAGGTGACCTTATCGGCTAGCCTGTGGATGTTTAATGTCTAAGTATTTTTATGAGTTGTGTATGTTCCGCTGCTATTCTCTGATATATACCTGAAAGGGGTGCCCAGGTAGAGCACCAGTCGCGGGCTCAGGGTTGGGTCGTGACAAAAGTGGTATCGAGCGATTAGTCCTCGTAGTGTCTACGCATCGCGGTTCTAGTAGTCTTGATTATCGGTGTGTTGTGCACCACATCTAAAATCGTGAGGCTGCGGGACATTTAGGATTGGTTTCCATTATTCTCTCTCGAGAGATCGTGCGGTAATTCACCGGACCCGACCGGGCATGGTGCCCTACACAGGCACCCTTTCTGTGATACATCGAGAATAGCAATGAACATACACAACTTATAAAATGCTTAAACATAAAATAATAACAGGATAGCCGATAAGGCCACCTTCCGTACAATATACGCAATAAAACAGTACATTTTTTTTCTTTACAACCTAATCCACAAATGTGACTACTGCACTTAAGAATAACAACTCTGGACAGGCCCCACCATACCCCGAATGTACAACGGCCGACAATACCGTGGATAAGCCTCCTAATAAAGGAGCTTCTCAACGGTGACAGTGATCCTAAGAGCGAGGATCAAGAATTGCACTCTACTGCGGCATTTAACGCAGCCCGAGGAGGTCGAGACAACATGTACCAAATATGTGAAACCGAAAGATCAGAATGAAATCATAAGTCTATAATAAAACTGGAGACAGGTATGATAACTCAATTAACAGTACACAGTGCCTTACTAACAATGAGAGTAATCAAAAGTATAGGTAGCAAATCCACGGAAATATGTGGTATAACGATCTTGGGGATTTACCCCTCATTTATACTCTTACCCTGAAGCAGGTGGTATAACGATCTTGGGGATCTACCCCTCAGATATACTCTTACCCTGAAGAAGATGGTAAAACAGGTGGTATAACGATCTTGGGGAGCTACCCCTCAGATATACTCTTACCCTGGAGAAGGTGGTAAAACAGGTGGTATAACGATCTTGGGGAGCTACCCCTCAGATATACTCTTACCCTGGAGAAGGTGGTATAACGATCTTGGGGATTTACCCATCAGATATACTCTTACCCTATCTCAACTGGCCATCACACATAACATAAGCCCTACCGACTTATCATACATAACATAAGCACTACCGGCTTATCATACAGTAAATAAGCAAGTTAAGAAATCCCACTAACTTCTTATTAGTCTTATTCATATACACTCTCATTTTAGTTTACCTAAGGCACTAACGTGTCATTATAAATCCGGGAGTTTAACCCAAAGTACTACGTACTTCTATTCTTTTAAAATGACTCATTTTCATATTAAACTTCCAAGATACTAATAACCGTAGTATCAAGTCATAACTACATTTTAAGACAAGTCACAATACCTTTTTAGAAAATATATTTTCGGGCTTCTAAATCAAGTGACTTCTTTCTTTTAAAAACCTTAAGCAATTGATGCCTTTAAATCAATTTTCCTTTCGTTATTTCAAGTCATTTAACATACTTAAATTACTTAGAGTAAACCACCCTTTTAACTTTCCATAAAGCTATTATAACCAACTTCTCATAAAGCCGTTATACTAGCTTTATACATTAGCAACTTACATACTTCTTTATAACCAAGAGACTTAAACTTTCCAACAAAACAAGTATCAATAATACTTTCAACATACTTAAAGTCTCTTAACTTTTGAAAACCAAGATATCCTTAATATTTAAACAAGTGAGTTAATTCCCTAACTCAATCAACTTGGACATTCTTAAAATAAGCCAAGGATATCAAATGGACCTAGATTGTCAAAATCTTGTACGTCTACCGTACTATACATTTACAACTTATTCATGCTCAAGAGATAAGAAAGTTTCACATACCTCTTCGGTTTAATCCACTTGCTAAGTCCAATTCGCCGTACGTAGTATGTCAACCTATAATGACCATAGTACGTCTATTAACTTCTTACTTCAAACGTAGAATATTCCAAGTGCAAAGTCACTAAATTCTACGGAAAATCGGACAGCATTTCCTTTGTTTCTACATACTTTTCCACCTTTTTCAAGGCCGAATTCAATAACCAAACACGCCACATTTAAGGCCCAACAAAGTAGTTAACAATAGGGGATTACATGCTTAATCAAGACATGTAAAATTCCGCCCCACAATATAAAACAAACTAGTCTAAACTACAATGTCAATTCGGCAATTAGGGCAACAATACCAATTCTTCTTCCAATTTCTTTTCAATCCAAGTGGTTTAATATAACATGTTATCTAGCCACAATTGATTATAACTACTACAATCCTCAAGTAGGTAAACATGCGACGATTCTAATTATCGACCAAATTGTATTTCAATTTCAAATGGCTTAACATGTCATTTTCGGATTTGAGCTTCCAAATTTCCATAACACTTATCAATCTTCATAACACATATCACATGATCATTTCTAACTTATAATAACATGGAATCTTCAATTACAAAAGTAAGACGAAGATTATACCTCATTTAGCCCAAATATGATCCAAGACTACAAGTCGATCCTTAGTAACTTTAGCTCCTCCTTTCGACGTTCCAATCCACTCCAAGCAACCCTTAGAAGCTTATGAAGAACTCATCTTCAAGTTCCAACTTCAAAGTTGAAGAACTCCTTAACTTTCCGCCTTGCGACTAATACGAAAACGCCACTTTTCCGGGATCTTTCTATTGAGATACCCTTACAATACTCTTAGGAACCTTGGTTTAAAGTATGGGAATTATTGGAAAACAATTGAAAATTTTTCCCTTGAAAACCTAACATTGTCGTGAGCTTCATAGTGTACAAGAACAAGATTTCAAAATATTTTCTAAGTGTGGAGAATGACAAAGTCTTGCACTACTAGTGTACATATATAACATAATGGAGGGTCTAGATTAGTACATATGGATGGCTTGGATGAGTTTCACATGGATCTTGCCCAAGTGGCCCTTGGACTTTAGTCAACAATGTCAAGCTTCAAGACTTTAGCAAGATTTACTCATCAATTTAATGGTCAAATGACCCTTTTGCCCATGGTAAATTTCGTCCAAGACAACCTAAGGGGGGTGACACGTGTCGCCCTCCCATTCGTCGCAATATTCATTTTCCGACAATTCCACAATTCCGATAAATTTACTCGTCTCAAACCTTAACATTTTTGAGTTCTTACGTACGTTCTTATAAACATATCCAGAAATTCCGGGGTGTAACATTCTTCCCCCCTTAGAAACATTCGTCCCCGAATGTTCTTTCGGGAGTCAAACTTAAAGATAGCGACATAGTCTTCTTTTACAACCCCTACATACCAATAATACCACACGAGGCCACACCACAATACTCCTACTAAAATGTCAAGCTGAACTCCATGTGTCAACGTCGGTCATCTGCATAAAGCTTCTGCTGACTCTAAGCTTACTAATAATCTTTCCCGGATAAGCTTCGCCTTATCCACGACCATTGAATCAAGTCTGGACCAAATAACTGAACCTCGCCTATGTCGAACCATCCAACCGGCGATCTACACTTTCTTACATACAAGGCCTCATACAGGGCCATCAGAATACTGGAAGGGTATCTGTTATCGTACGTAACACAACAAGAGGAAATTAACCCTCCCGGATAGTTCTGAAATCAAGAACACAGGCCCGCAACCTATCCTCAAGTGCCTGGATAGTACGCTCTGCCTGTCCGTCGGTCTGAGGGTGTAATGCAACACTGAGACTCACCTGTGTCCCTAAAACCCTTCTGAAAAACCTCCAGAAGTTATCTGTAATCGAGCTCATCTGTCTGACATCATAAGCGTAGGAACCCCGTGCAGTCTCATAATCTCTCTGCTATACAAGCTAGCATAATCCTCAACCGAGTAAGTGGTCCTAACCGGAAGGACACGACTGGTTTCGCCAGCCCATTTACCATTACCCCCAGGGAGTCGCACTTCCTCCGAGTACGATGCCACCCTGTAACAAGATCCATATTAAATACCTCTCATATCTAGGTTGGGATTTCAATCGCCTGCAATAGCCCACTGGGCTTCTGGTGCTCAACCATGACCTGCTACTAACTCGGACACTAAGCAGTAAACTCCGCTATGTCCCTTTTCCGGTTATCTTACCCATACATACATCTGAGGTCACGACACAACTTAGTCGACCCCGAACAATTAGAACAATAAGCATTATATGCCTCTCCTAAAACCTGCTGACTAGTCCTGCAGTACCGGGTACACGCAATCTATCCTCATCTCACAGCACCCCATCCGGTGTTACTCAAACAGGCTCTTCTCTTCTCTGAGAGCCGTATCTCGATACTGTATCATCACTAGGTCCTCATATTGTCGCCTTTTTACCTCCTTAACGACGGAAGACTCGACAACCTTTCGGATCTAAACTTCATTAACCTTGGAAACAATAATCGAACCCCTCGGCTCGGTAGCTGAAGAATCTCACGGACCACGTCCTGTCTATCTGGCTGCCCATCTGGCAGACTACCCTTAGATCCACGACAAAGAGTATCTGTAACTGTCTTGGCTTTCCCCGGATGGTATAGGATATCAATATCACAATTCTTGAGTAACTCTAACCACCATTGCTGTCGCAAATTCTACTGCCTCAGTCTGCAGATATACCGGAGTCTTTTGTGGTCTGCACAAATATCCACATGAAGTCTGTATATACGTCATGCCCCCAAATCTTCAAGGCATGATTTAACTGCCGCCAGCTCTAAATCGTGAGTGGCGTAATTTCCTTTCCTGCTTCCCTAACTACCGGGAAAACATAGGCTCTATCCTTATCGGGTTGCGTCAGCACACAACCTAGCCCAACACCCAACGTGTTATCATAATAACTTAACCCTCTAGTCTCACAGGAGGGGTTAGAACTGTAGTCGTGGTCAACTTATCTTCCAATAACTGAAAGCCTTTCTTATTCCTGCGAAATATTCGGGTATCCTTAATCTCACTTATGGTTCCTGTTTCCCTTTCTCTGCTGCAACCAAACTTGGTCACTAACTTAGAATTGATTCTTCTGCTTGCCTCCTGGCTAAGACTTCCTG
This sequence comes from Przewalskia tangutica, assembly GCA_029844215.1. NCBI lineage: Eukaryota > Viridiplantae > Streptophyta > Magnoliopsida > Solanales > Solanaceae > Przewalskia > Przewalskia tangutica. The sequence goes on from CM056719.1 coordinate 90,440,604, forward strand.
TCAATCATAATTTAGGGGGGGAGATTTCCTTGATCTCGTCAAGTAGTAACCCGATGCTACCACCTTTCCTCGAGGTGTTCTTACTGCCCATTATTTACTAATGGTCTTACACTAGTCTGGGGTAATCATATCTCGTGCAACTTACATAACCATAGTCGTATTCTCCTTTATCATTCTGGTCATAACCTTACCTTATGCTTATTATTAGCAAAAGTATTTCTAACTTGGTTCATAATCGCATGCGATTTCATATATGCGTACTACCTGCATTTTTCCTTACGACATTTCCTCGACCACTTCGTAACGTCGTTCTTAATTACCCCAACACAATACTTTTTCCCACGGTTACCTAAAACTGTAACCTATGGCATGATGATTATAAAGACCTTACCAGTCTCCTATCCTTCGTCTAACAACATGGGTACACACAACCCCATAATACGTAAAACTGTCCTTTTTCGTGGGGGAGAGAACTTATCTCTCTATCAAAATCTAAATCATCAAGTGCCACCTTAATCGTATAGATTTTCAAAATCTACCTAAGATGCCCTCAGCCTTCCGCCAAAGACTGCACTTATTTTATTCTTGCCTTGCACGTTTTCCTGAAATTATCCGGAAGGTCGTGGCCCTGACCGCCACACCAAACCAACTCCAAGTACCTACTAGGTCACTTAACATAAATTCCTTCAAATTCAATTATTACTTACTTCCTGCGTCAATTTACCTCAAATGAACAAGTCACACAGACTTATAAAAAAAAACAATGATGTCAAAGAAGGAAGGATAATTCACTGGTTACCACCACTTCTCTTCCTTTAAACTGGATAATCACCACGTAAAACCAAATCGAGCCAATCTCTCTCGCAATCAACGCGTTGGCATAACAAGAGGCCAACTAGCCCGCATCATAATGACCTCGATATCATAATAACAGCTCGCTAGGTTCGCTGGGGTCCAACGATCGTATCATTACCGGAAACTATTATCTACCCGCCGGCTACCACTCCAACACTCACGGTAGTCACCTCGAAAGGTCCTCGTGGATTCATGCTTTATTTCTTTACACTTGGTTTCTCTTTTTCACCGGGTCGTATTTCTTCCGTATTTCCAAACTTATACTAGCATACGCATAAATTCCATACTAACTCGCCTCCACTCTTGGAGTTACTAAATTAAACAACATAAGGCCGCCCGCTCACAACTCAGTTCCTGGAATGCGTCCACGAACCCAGAAACGATTAACTAGACTTGGGCCTTGCACCTCGTGACTCGCCACGCGGGACTACTATCAACTGATCCCATTCCATTTCAGATATGGGCGACCTTAATAGGTCCTCAACTTGACTCGGCCGTATTTAACTTTTTCCTTGGTCTGCCTTAACTTTACTACCCGAGAAGGCCTTATATATCTAAGGTCTCGGTGGTTATCAACATTCCTAGGCTCACAATTTCCATGCTCCGGGCCTAACTTATCACCCTCTGAACGGGTACAAAAACTTCTCAATATACTATAATCGTGTTGTCTTGACCATAACAACCATACTTACTCCATACGGATCTCACCCGTACCATTCTCTTAATCATACCACGTAGCTTAACCTATTAACATAGTCTTCCATTTAGTCCCTTAATTATAACCTCTTAAGGGTCCATTACATTCTCACACAACTCATCATCACCTAATTATCTCAAATTAGCACGTAAAACTTTGATGAGAGTTCCTTAACTGTTCATACCTTCCCGGTATTTTTAGTCCTTACCAAGTCCTGGTAATCTAAAATCATTCTAGGCAACACGCGTCTGACCCTCATACATAAATCCGTATAGTTGTATGTCACAATACCAACTATACTACAAACATTACCAACCTGGATACGCAATCCACATAATCTTTTCTGGGTCACTGCTGCCTTTCTCGTAGCTGCAAACAACATAACTTGTTAGGGAGAGACGACCCTAACCATACAGCTCTATCGCACGATCTCAGAGTGAGAAGAATGGAAACCAATCCTAAATGTCCTGCAGCCTCCTGATTATAGATGTGGTGCACAACACACCGATAATCAAGACTCTACTAGACACGGTCTGTAGACACTTTCCGAGGACTAACTGCTCTGATACCACTTTTGTCACGACCCGACCCCGGGCCCGCGACTGGTGCCCTACCTGGGCACCCCTTTCGGTATACATCAGAGAATAGCAGCGGAACATACACAACTTATAAAATGCTTAAACATAAAATAATAACAGGCTAGCCGATAAGGCCACCTTCCGTACAATATACGCAATAAAACAGTACATTTTTTTTCTTTACAACCCAATCCACAAATGTGACTACAGACCTCTAAGAATAACAACTCTGGCGGGACAGGGCCCCGCCATACCCCTGAATGTACAACGACCGACAATACCAGGGATAAGCCTCCGGAATAAAGGAGCTTCTCAACAGCTGAACAGTGATCCTAAGAGCGAGGATCAACAACCTGTACTCTACCTGCGGCATGAACGCAGCCCCCCGAAGGAGGTCAGTACAACATGTACCAAATATGTGAAACTGAAAGTACTGTAATGAAATCATAAGTCTATAATAAAACTGGAGACAGGTATGATAACTCAATTAACAGTACACAGTGCCTTACTAACAATGAGAGTAATCAAAAGTATAGGTAGCAAATCCACGGAAACATGTGGTATAACGATCTTGGGGATTTACCCCTCATTTATACTCTTACCCTGAAGCAGGTGGTATAACGATCTTGGGGATCTACCCCTCAGATATACTCTTACCCTGAAGAAGGTGGTAAAGCAGGTGGTATAACGATCTTGGGGAGCTACCCCTCAGATATACTCTTACCCTGGAGAAGGTGGTAAAGCAGGTGGTATAACGATCTTGGGGAGCTACCCCTCAGATATACTCTTACCCTGGAGAAGGTGGTATAACGATCTTGGGGATTTACCCCTCAGATATACTCTTACCCTATCTCAAATGGCCATCACACATAACATAAGCCCTACCGACTTATCATACATAACATAAGCACTACCGGCTTATCATACAATAAATAAGCAAGTTAAGAAATCCCACTAACTTCTTATTAGCCTTATTCATATACACTCTCATTTTAGTTTACTTAAGGCACTAACGTGTCATTATAAATCCGGGAGTTTAACCCAAAGTACTACGTACTTCTATTCTTTTAAAATGACTCATTTTCATATTAAACTTCCAAGATACTAATAACCGTAGTATCAAGTCATAACTACATTTTAAGACAGGTCACAATACCTTTTTAGAAAATACATTTTCGGGCTTCTAAATCAAGTGACTTCTTTCTTTTAAAAACCTTAAGCAATTGATGCCTTTAAATCAATTTTCCTTTCGTTGTTTCAAGTCATTTAACATACTTAAATTACTTAGAGTAAACCACCCTTTTTAACTTTCCGTAAAGCTATTATAACCAACTTCTCATAAAGCCGTTATACTAGCTTTATACAGTAGCAACTTACATACTTCTTTATAACCAAGAGACTTAAACTTTCCAACAAAACAAGTATCAATAATACTTTCAACATACTTAAAGTCTCTTAACTTTTGAAAACCAAGATATCCTTAATATTTAAACAAGTGAGTTAATTCCCTAACTCAATCAACTTGGACATTCTTAAAATAAGCCAAGGATATCAAATGGACCTAGATTGTCAAAATCTTGTACGTCTACCGTACTATACATTTACAACTTATTCATGCTCAAGGAAGTGTTGTCCGATTTTCCGTAAAATTTAGTGACTTTGCACTTGGAATATTCTACGTTTGAAGTAAGAAGTTAATATACGTACTATGGTCATTATAGGTTGACATACTACGTACGGCGAATTGGACTTAGCAAGTGGATTAAACCGAAGAGGTATGTGGAACTTTCTTATCATTTCTACATACTTTGCCACCTTTTTCAAGGCCGAATTCAATAACCAAACACGCCACATTTAAGGCCCAACAAAGTAGTTAACAATAGGGGATTACACGCTTAATCAAGACATGTAAAATTCCGCCCCACAATATAAAACAAACTAGTCTAAACTACAATGTCAATTCGGCAATTAGGGCAACAATACCAATTCTTCTTCCAATTTCTTTTCAATCCAAGTGGTTTAATATAACATGTTATCTAGCCACAATTGATTATAACTACTACAATCCTCAAGTAGGTAAACATGCGACGATTCTAATTATCGACCAAATTGTATTTCAATTTCAAATGGCTTAACATGTCATTTTCGGATTTGAGCTTCCAAATTTCCATAACACTTATCAATCTTCGTAACACATATCACATGATCATTTCTAATTTTTAATAACATGGAATCTTCAATTACAAAAGTAAGACGAAGATTATACCTCATTTAGCCCAAATATGATCCAAGATTACAAGTCAATCCTTAGCAACTTTAGCTCCTCCTTTTGACGTTCCAATCCACTCCAAGCAACCCTTAGAAGCTTATGAAGAACTCATCTTCAAGTTCCAACTTCAAAGTTGAAGAACTCCTTAACTTTCCGCCTTGCGACTAATACAAAAACGCCACTTTTCCGGGATCTTTCTATTGAGATACCCTTACAATACTCTTAGGAACCTTGATTTAAAGTATGGGAATTATTGGACAACAATTGAAAAATTTTCCCTTGAAAACCTAACATTGCCGTGAGCTTCATAGTGTACAAGAACAAGATTTCAAAATATTTTCTAAGTGTGGAGAATGACAAAGTCTTGCACTACTAGTGTACATATATAACATAATGGAGGGTCTAGATTAGTACATATGGATGGCTTGGATGAGTTTCACATGGATCTTGGCCAAGTGGCCCTTGGACTTTAGTCAACAATGTCAAGCTTCAAGACTTTAGCAAGACTTACTCATCAATTTAATGTTCAAATGACCCTTTTGCCCATGGTAAATTTCGTCCAAGACAACCTAAGGGGGGTGACACGTGTCGCCCTCCCATTCGTCGCAATATTCGTTTTCCGACAATTCCATAATTCCGATAAATTTACTCGTCTCAAACCTTAACATTTTTGAGTTCTTACGTACGTTCTTATAAACATATCCTGAAATTCCGGGGTGTAACAAGAGCTGTCTTATTAGGTTGAATCCTCTCTGACCTATTCTTATGTATTAGTTATGCCTCCACGGAAGGCACTCAGGCCCGTAGGCAAGGCGGCAGGAGTCGCTAGTGGCACGCAGAGGGTTATTAGGACTCGTGCCCGACTATGCCCGAGGTCAGGCGGGTCACGAGTTCACCACGCCGCGATTAGAGAGCCGAGAGCGGCCGTAGCTCCAGAGGTCCCGATACCTTAGCCTCCAGTCCCGCAGCCAGGGGCAGAGTATAGAGATTACGGAGAGCAGATCAGGTTATTGACTAGCATAGTGGCAGTGCAGCGCCGACAGCTTGAGGATTCGGGATTTTCTGGGTTGTAATCCACCCGAGTTCTATGGTTCGAGATCTGATGAGGATCCTCAGGAGTTTATTCGGCGATTCTACGGACTATGCAGTGTTTAGGCCCTGAGACGATGTCGATTGTGTTAGCCTCTACCGTTACGCGATATTGCGTTGAACGGTTTGAGTCATGAGCCGCTAGAGGTGAGGGTGCTCTTCCAGCTGTTTGGGATGAGTTCGCAGAGACCTTCCTGGATCACTTTTTGCCTCGTGAAATGAGGAGAGCCCGCGTGGATAGATTCTTGACATTGAGACAGAATGAGAGGACCATCAGAGAGTACAACCTGGAGTTTGATTCATTGGCCAGGTATGCGACCACTATTGTGGCTGACATGGCGGACATAGTTCACCGCTATGTGATGGGGCTAGACCATTATATGATTACTGCATGCCTGGGAGTGGCTCTTCAGCCAGGTATAGATATTGCCAGGATGCAGGCTTATGCACACGGGATAGAAGACAGAGAGAGAGGGGATCAGCCGGACCTAGGCCAGCCCAAGAGGACCAGGACAGCAGGGTTTCAGAGAAATTTTCGAGGCGGACAACCTCAGCAACAGACTAGGTCCACATTTCAGCCGGCACAGAGTGCCCCTTCTCGGTTTTCTGGCAGGAGGTTTGATCAGTCGGGTTATTCAGGAGCAGGTCAGGGCTCCAAGACTTCGGGATTTCAGGGAGGCAGATCAGAATCGATCGAGACCGCCAGATCTCGGTGTGTTCGACGCGTAGATCTCATCCGGCGAGTGTCGATCGCTTCGAGCTTGTTTCTCTTGTGGCCGCGAGGCCATATGAAGAGGGATTGTCCACCGAGGCGCGGGGTGGTATGGTTCACCCACGGTCGATTCTTCGGGTCTTCTTCTTCGGTTATGTGCCCTGCAGGCGTGGTGTTCACGGACCGGCAGGCCACGGCAGAGGTTGTGGTGGAGGTCCTAGTTCTAGTGGTCCACAGAACCGCATATATTCCTTAGCTAGCCGACAAGACCAGGAGGCTTCCCCGGATGTCGTCACAGGTACATTATTGATTTCATGCTGTGACGTTTATGCTTTGATAGATCCAGGTTCTACCTTGTCCTATGTGTCCCCTCTTATTGCTGGTAGAATAAGGATAGAGCCGGCGTCGATAGAACCTTTTGAAGTAGCTACGCCAGTGGGTGATTCAGTTTTAGCTGAGCGGGTGTACAGAGATTGCCCGGTGTTTATATACAGTCGTCAAACCCTAGCGGGCTTGATAGAGTTGGAGATGGCAGATTTTGACATCATTATGGGTATGAACTGGTTGACTTCTTGTTATTCCACCATTGACTGTAGAGACAGGTTGGTCCGATTCCGGTTTCCTGGTGAGCCAGTTATCGAGTGGAAAGGCAATACAACATCATCGAGGGGTAGGTTTATTTCTTACCTCAAGGCTAGGAAGATGGTACAGAAAGGGTACATCTATCATCTGGTTCGGGTATTCGATATAGAGGCTGAGGTGCCAGTTCTTCAGTCAGTCCCGGTGGTTAGAGAGTTTCCGGATGTATTCCCAGATGATCTCTCAGGTATTCCTCCCGAGAGGGAGATATAGTTATGTATTGACACGTTGCCAGACACTCGGCCTATATATATTCCGCCATACAGGATGACACCTGCTGAGTTGAGGGAGTTGAAGGACCAGCTGAAAGATTTGCTGGAAAAAGGCTTTATTAGGCCTAGTATTTCTCCCTGGGGAGCGCCAGTTTTGTTTGTAAAGAAGAAGGATGGACGCCACTGCATGTGTGTTGTCTACAGCAAATTGAATAAAGTAACCATCAAGAATAGATACCCTCCCCGTGATTGATGATTTGTTTGACCGAGTGCGAGCAGGTGTTTCTCCAAGATAGACCTGCGGTCTGGTTATCATCAGGTTCAGAGAGACAGATATCCCAAAGACTGCATTCAGGACCCGGTATGGGCACTATGAGTTCAGGGTGATGTCTTTCGGTTTGACCAATGCTCCAGCGGTATTTATGGATTTGATGAACTGGGTGTTCAAGCCATTTTGGATACGTTTGTTATAGTATTCATCGATGACATCCTGGTCTATTCGCGCACAGAGCAGGAGCATGCAAATCACTTGAGGACGGTACTTGGGGTCCTCCGGAGCCGGCAGTTGTTCGCCAAGTTCTCCAAGTGTGAGTTTTGGTTGGCCTCAGTGGCATTCTTGGGGCACATTATTGGGGCTGACGGTGTTCAGGTTGATACGGCAAAGATTGAGGCGGTCAAGTCTTGGCCGAGACCTACTACTCCGACGGAGGTGCGCAGCTTCTTGGGGCTGGCAGGTTATTATCGTAGGTTTGTGGAGCAGTTTGCTTCGATATCAGCACCATTGACTAGGCTGACTCAGAAGACAGCTAAGTTCCAGTGGACAGAAGCTTGTGAGAAGGGCTTCCAGTTACTGAAGGAAAAGTTGACGACGGCTCCAGTTCTTACTCTTCCCGAGGGGTTAGAGGGCTACGTGATTTATTGTGATGCCTCGGGTATCGGGCTAGGGTGCGTATTGATGCAGCACGGTAAGGTAATAGCCTATGCTTCCCGGCAGCTACGGAAGCATGAGAGGAATTACCCTACTCACGACTTAGAGTTGGCCGCAGTTATTCATGCCTTGAAGATTTGGAGACAATTATTTATATGGGGTTCATGTGGATATTTATACAGACCACAAGAGCCTCCAGTACATCTTCAGGCAGAGGGAGCTGAACTTGCGGCAGCGACGGTGGTTAGAGTTGTTGAAGGATTATGAAGTTGATATCCTATACCATCAAGGAAAAGCCAACGTGGTTGCAGATGCTTTGAGTCATAGATCGATGGGGAGTCTGTCAGAGGTGCATCTTGATAGATAGAACATGTTCCGTCAGATCCATCAGCTAGTGAGCCTTGGGGTTCGGTTGGTCGATACCGACGATAGTGGGATACGGGTTCGTGAGATTGCCGAGTCTTCCATCATTGAGAAAGTGAAGAGGCGACAGTATGAGGACCCAGTTATGATACGGTATCGGGATACGGCTCTTCGAGAGGAGAATAGTTCGTTTGAGGTAGCGTCTGATGGGGTGCTAAGATTCGAGGGCAGATTGTGTATTCCCGATGTTGCAGGACTTCGTCAGCAGATTCTGGAGGAGGCACACAGTTCTCGTTACTCTATTCATCTGGGGTCGACTAAGATGTACCATGACCTCAGATGTATGTATTGGTGGGATGGCCTGAAGAGGGACGTGGCAGGTTTTGTTACTCAGTGTCCTAATTGTCAGCAGGTCAAGGTTGAGCACCAGAAGCCCGGTGGGCTATTGCAGGCGATTGATATTCCGACATGGAAGTGGGAGGTGATCCACATGGATTTTGTTATAGGGTTACCTCGTACTCAGAGGAAGTGTGATTCCATCTGGGTTATTGTAGATAGGCTGACAAAATCAGCCCACTTTCTTCCAGTCAGGACTACGTATTCGACTGAGGATTATGCTAGATTGTATATCAGGGAGATTGTGAGACTGCACGGAGTTCCTATAGTGATTATATCAGACAGAGGAGCCCAGTTTACGGCTAACTTCTGGAGGTCTTTCCAGAAGGGGTTAGAGACACAGGTGAGTCTCAGTACCGCGTTTCATCCTCAGACCGACAGAAAGGCAGAGCGTACTATCCAGACACTTGAGGATATGTTGTGGGCCCGTGTTATTGATTTCAGGGGTAGCTGGGAGGATCATATTCCTCTTGTTGAGTTTGCATATAACAACAGCTACCATTCCAGTATTCAGATGGCGCCATATGAGGCTTTGTATGGGTGGAAGTGTAGGTCGTCGATTGGTTAGTTCGACGTGGGCGAGGTTCAGTTAGTTGGCCCAGACTTGATTCAGCAGGCTGTGTATAAGGTGAAGCTTATCCAGGAAAGACTTTTAGCAGCTCAGAGTCGGCAGAAGTCTTATACGGATAATCGGCGTCGACACTTGGAGTTTCAGGTTGATGATTGGGTCTTCTTGAAGGTATCACCCATGAAGGGTGTGATGAGGTTCGGGAAGAATGGGAAACTTAGCCCAAGGTACATTGGGCCTTATCAGATCGTCCGTAGAGTAGGCCAGGTTGCCTATGAGTTGGAACTGCCATCCGATTTGGAGGCAGTACATTCGGTCTTCCATGTTTCTTTGTTGCGGAATTGTATCAGAGATCCATCGAGAGTTTTCCCAGTTAGTGATGTCCAAGTGACAGAGGGACTATCGTATGAGGAGAGTCCAATAGCGATACTTGATCGCCAGGTTAAGCGACTACGGACTAAGGACGTGGCTTCCGTCAAAGTCTTGTGGCAAAATGATAATAGAGAAGAGACACGTGGGAAGCGGAGGAGGAAATGATGAGGAGGTATCCTCACTTATTCCCTACACCTTCAGGTAATTCATTTTCCCTAACTTTTGGAGGTCTTTCCAGAAGGGGTTAGGGACACAGGTGAGTCTCAGTACTGCGTTTCATCCTCAGACCGACGGACAGGCAGAACGTACTATCCAGACACTTGAGGATATGCTTCGGGCCTGTGTTATTTATTTCAGGGGTAGCTGGGAGGATCATTTGCCTCTTGTAGAGTTTGCTTAGAACAACAACTACCATTCTAGCATTCAGATGGCGCCATATGAGCCTTTGTATGGGCGGAAGTGTAGGTCGCCGATTGGTTGGTTCGACGTGGACGAGGTTCAGTTAGTTGGCCCAGACTTGATTCAGCAGGTTGTGGATAAGGTGAAACTTATCCAGAGAGATCAAGCTCGTAGTCGATGTAAATTTTATGCAGATAATCGGCGTCGACATTTGGAGTTTCAGGTAGACGATTAGGTCTTCTTGAAGGTATCACCCATGAAGGGTGTGTTGAGGTTCGGGAAGAAGGGGAAACTTAGCCCAAGGTACATTGGGCCTTACCGGATCATCCGTATAGTAGGCAAGGTTGCCTATGAGTTGGATCTGCCATCGGATTTAGAGGTGGTACATCCGGTCTTCCATGTTTCTATGTTACGAAAGTGTATCGGAGATCCATCGAGAGTTTTCCCAGCCAGCGAGGTCCAGGTGACAGATGGTTTATCGTATGAGGAGAGTCCCATAGCGATACTCGATCGCCAGGTCAGGCGACTGCGGACCAAAGATGTGGCTTCCGTCAAAGTCTTGTGGCGGAATGATAATAGGGAGGAGATGACCTGGGAAGCGGAGGAGGACATGTTGAGGAAGTATCCTCACTTATTATCTACACCTTCAGGTAATTCATTTCCCTTACTTGTCCAGTTTTAATTGAAGTATTGTTGCTTAAGTGTTATTATGTGGCCATGTGTGACATTATTGGCTTGCAGGGGTTGTAAAAGGAGACTATGTCGCTATTTATAAGATTGACTCCGAAAGAACATTCGAGGACGAATGTTTCTAAGAGGGGAAGAATATTACGCCCCGTAATTTCCAGAGGATAAGATGAAGACGTACGAAAGGAAATAAGATTGGAATTTGGAAAGATAAGTTGGCAAAATATTTTAGACAGATTTTGAGTCAACTTTGGAGTGCTATATATCCCAGTTTAGTAAGAGTTTTCAGGTATTTAAAAGACTAGTATGAAGTTCGTTGAGTCTAGTTTCAAACGCAACACACCGCTCGTCGATAGGACATCAGAGCAGAGAAGTATGGACGTTAGAAGTTCAGTGGGCAGAAGTGAGGGAAAAATATTTCAGTCAGGCGTCACAGCGCCACGACGCCGTCTGCAGGGCCGCGGCACTGATGCGGGATTTTTCGCGAAAAAAAGGGGAAAATCAGAAGATATTTGTGTAAAGGCCTATGAGAGGGTGACAAGTGTCCCCCATCTTTTTGACCAAGGGAAGGTCTTATATTATGACCAAGTCTTGAAGACTTGGTCATTTTACAAAGATTCATCCAAGGAAGTTTCCTCTCCTCTTCTCTCTAAAAATTTAAAGAAACCTAAGCCTAGTGAAGTTATTGGAGAGGCGGCAAGAAGTTAAGGTGTTGATAAACTTGTAGAAAGTTCGGGTGGATGATTTTGACGAGAAAAGGAGTTGCGAAAAAAGGGCTATAGTGGGCAAAATCCTAAAGGTAAAATTCCCTCTCCTCTTGGAAATAAATTATGATACATGTAATAGTTGATAAGTGTTATAGAGTATTGGGAGCCTAAATCCGAGCACGGGCTTATTAGCCATTGGAATTACAATACAAATGAATCGATAGTTATATTTGTCGCGTGTTATCTAAATGAGAGATTATAGTTGTTGAAATTGGTTGCGACTATATAACATGCGAGAACGACATTATGGATTGAAAAGGAATTGGAAAAGATTTATTGTGGTTGTACTTTGTAGTTGAAAAATGACCTTTAATATTGGACTGTTTTATATGAATTGTGGGGCAAAATTTTATACGTCCTGTAAGGAGTATAATCTCCTTTGATTGGTTAATGTGTTGAGCCTCAAATGTGGCATGTCTGGTTATTGAATTCGGGCCTTGAAAAAGGTGGAAAAGTACATAGAAACAAAGGAAATGCTGTCCAATTTTCCGTAGAATTAAGTGACTTTACACTTGGGATATTCTACGTTTGAAGTTAGAAGTTAATAGACGTATTATGGTCATTATAGGTTGACATACTACGTACGACATATTGGACTTAGCAAGTGGATTGAACCGAAGAGGTATGTGGAACTTTCTTATCTCTTGAGCATGAGTAGTTGTAAATATATAGTACGGTAGACGTATGAGATTTTGACGAATCTAGTTCCATTTGATATCCTTGGCTTGTCTTAAGAATGTCCAAGTTGGTTGAGTTAGGAAATTAACTCACTTGTTTAAAAATATTAAGGATATCTTAGTTTCTAAGGGTTAAGAGACTTAAAGTATTTTGAAAGTATATGACACTTGTTTTGTTTGGAAAGTTTAAGTCTCTTGGTTATAAAGAAGAATGTAAGTATCTAAAGCATAAAGTTAGTATAACGACTTTATGGGAAGTTGGTTATAATAGCTTTATGGAAAGTTGAAAGAGTGGTTTACTCTAGTAATGTAAATAATGATAAATGACTTGAATTAATGGAAGGCAAATTGATTTGAAGGCATCAATTGCTTAAGGTTTTAAAGAAAGAAGTCACTTGACTTAGAAGTCTATAAATGTATTTCTAAAAGGTATTGTGACTTGTCTTGAAAAGTATATATGACTTGATACTACGGTTATAAGTATATTGGAAGTTTTATATGAAAAAAGAGTCATTTTTAAAAGAATAGAAGTACGTAGTACTTTGGGTTAAATTTCCGAATTTTATAATGACATGTTAGTACCTTAAGTAAACTAAAATGAGAGTGTTTATGAACAAAGCTAATAAGAAGTTAGGGGATTTCTTAACGTGCTTATGTTATGTATAATAAGCCGGTAGTGCTTATTTTATGTATGATAAGCCGGTATGTCACGACCCGAACCCGGGCCCGTGACTGGTGCCTTACCCCGGGCACCCAAGTAGACATACATCAGAGTAATCAGCGGAACATAAAACAAGACATGAAATAATATGAAGTGTAAAACAGTTTTTCTGCGAAAAGTTGCCTTACGGCATATATAAAACTTGAATCCGAACAGTTACATCCCTTTTACAAACTGCGCCAGCGGTACTACAGACCTTAAGAATGATAACAATGGCGGGACGGGGCCGCCATACCCTGAATGTAAATACCTACAACGACAGGGACTATACCATCGATAAGCCTCGGAGAAGCGGAGCTTCCCAAAGCTGAGTGATCCTAAGGCGAGGATCGGCGATCGGTGTACCTCTACTGCGGCATGAGCAACCCCGAAGGAGGTCGATGCAACAGTACCAAGTATGTGGCCCGAAAATCACGTAAATGAAATCATAGTAGTCTATATAAAGCGGGAGACATGTATGATAACCAAACTACGATTCACAATAAATAGCGGTCGTGTCAAGTCGAGGACTCGCCTCAAAGTCATCACTCAAATACAACTATGGGTCTCATGCCCACAACAACAATCATGCGTGGAATACCTTCCGCCACTGCCGTGATCATGATATAAAAGCACCAAGGAATACATGAACACGGGTCCACGTGTCATAATAAAACCGTCACGGGGTAAGTGCGAAGGCATAGCCGACTACTAAAACCACAGTACCAACAAGGTCATAAAGCGTATCATGAGATCTGTCTGAAGCCACATGATCGAAGGCGCCACTCGCGCGATGATCTAATGTGCGGCGTCTAGTCGTGGAACTTCCGCACTCGCATAGGCCACTCCAATGGCCCGCGTGAGGTATTCCGCATCGAGGGTAGCTACTCCCGGCAACGTCCCGGACTCGCGATCCGCGTGGCCACATGACCGCGTGAGGTATAACCCGCACTAACACGAAACTCTCGTAGCCGCGCCATAGGTCACACAGACCGCGTAGGTATTCTCGAATCATAGGTCACCTGAGACCCGCTGAGTCTACCCGCGTCGGAGGCGCCTTAACCCGGAATCATGTCAAGAGGTGAGTGATATAATACTAACATAATAGCTTATCGTTAAACAACATAAGCACATCAAGGGAAACCCCTTTACACAAACATCACAAGATACTAACACACGTAACATCCTAACATGTTTACTTATCAAGTCAACAAGAAAGTATTACAAGGCTATCACAAACCAACACAATCAAGTTATTCACACAAGGTACTCTCTACTTTATGTTAGCAAGTTCGGGTTTTTATCCCCAAAGTACTTCATACAATAATTCTTTAAAAGATCCGTTTCTTTCACAATACCCGTAGTGTCACGACCCGAACCCGGGCCCGTGACTGGTGCCTTACCCCGGGCACCCTAGTGATACAACATCAGAGAAAAACCAGCGGAAATAAAAACTTTAAACATTTAAATAGACATGGATCAAGATAAAGAAAATACGCCAACCAAAACGGTTGCCTTTCAACATATATACATACATAGACATTTGAACAGTTACAATCCTTACAACCACACTTGTGATTACTCTGCACCTCTAAGATTTTTTTCAACAACTATGACGGACGGCCCCGCCGTACCCCGAATGTACAAGAACCTCTGCACTCAGGGTAACATACCAAAGATAAGCCTCCGAAGGAACGGAGCTTCCCAACACGCTGAAATGTGATCCTAAGCGGGGATCGACAGCCGATGTACCTCTACCTGCGGCATGAACGCAGCCCCCCGAAGGAGGTCAGTACAACAGGTACCAAGTATGTGAAACTGTAAAATACTGTAAATGAAATCATAGCAGTCTATATAAAGCAGGAGACATGTATGATAACCAAACTACAGTATACCACAATAAACAGTCATATCAAGTCAGGGGCTCACGCCCTCCAAATCATCACTCGTGCCCGTGGAATTTCTTCCTCACTGCCGGCAGTCTATGATATAACAACACCAAAGAGTATCCGTGAACACCAGGTCCCACCTGTGTCAATAAAACCGTACGGGGCAAGTATAACTACCAGATCCGACCGTACCAATAATACTGTACAACCATATCATGAAGCTGACACGTGGCAAGTGCAATAGCCTCCACCAGCTCCACCTGCGCCACGTAGCTGACGGGGGCAAGTGAATCGGCTACGCACCAGATCACAACCGTAAGTCACGAAGCTCCATCCAAACACTGACTCGCGAAGGCGACCGTGGCAAGTGCACTAACCTCGCACTCCACTGCGCCACGTGGCGGCGAGCGAAGTGAATCGGCGACACCGATCACAACCGTAAGTCACGATGCGCCGCGCGAAGGCGACACGTGGCGGTCAATAACCTATACCAGATCCACTGCGTCACGTAGGCGGCGGGGAAAGTAAAGCAGACTCGCCGATCACAACCGTAAGTCACGATACTTCGCCATAAATAACCATAATGGTCACATATCCACATCATCGGTGTAGACATGCCCATGTAATAATAATAATAATGAAAGTATACTCGTGGAATCTCCCGTCACTGCCGGTATGTCCAAGTAAGTCCTCAACAAGTCAACCGGCCCTCCATCGAGAGACGCGGTAGTATAGAAACACAATTCTTGCACAACAAAGACTATCACCATAAGCATAGGCAAGTTATACAACACCACACATAGGCAAGTTACACAACAATCAAGCATAGGCAAGTTACACAATAACGAGCTTAGGCAAGTTATACAACACCACACATAGGCAAGTTATACATAACTCAAGGTACTTTCATTTTATGTCAAAGTCCGGGTTTTAACCCTAAAGTACTACGTACGTTAAATTCCTTTTAAAGAGATTCATTCCTTTTATAAAAGTCACCCGATACCCGTAGTATAAAATAGGGCGACTTACATCTTTTAAGTAAACCAAAACAACTTCCATACTTTCCTTTTTAAAACCAATTAAGGCAATAATATGCCTTCTTTTTAGACTAAAACACTTCTCTTTTTAAAGTCAAGTTACCACATTAAAACCAATGATAAAACCCTTCTTTTGTTTTCATAAAGTCGTTATAACCAACTTCCCATAAAGCTGTTATAACACTTTATGTTTTAAACCATTTTAAGACAACACAATGCCTTTCTTTTCCCTAAAGTTCCAGTTTGCCTAATTTCAATTACGCAAGTCTCTTTTTAGAAAAGTTTCATAGTTCAATGTCTTAATCTCTTTTTAAAACAATTGAGTAACATATGCCATAGGCGAGTAGGTTATTCTTGTTCATAATAAATCTTATTAAGCAGCCATGATCTAGAAAATGTAATATCATTTTGTCTCATCTTAGTTTCTATGCAGGTGGAGGTTTCTACTGGTTTTAATAATACTTCATTAGTCATTACATTTTCCTTTATTAGCGCTGCAGTGGTTTGTTCGATACTTATTCTGATTTCCGAATCAGTAAAACATTATTCCTTTTAAAACCAAGTACTCATTACTCACGAATGAGGTTTCACACTAACATCCATATCAAGTCAAGTCTCTTATCTTTTAAGATTAAGTCTCTTAACTTCTAAAAATCAAGAACCATTCTCTTTATCTCTCTTAAGACGTTATACCTAACTTCCCATAAAGCTAGTATAACTCTTATGTTTTCAAAACCAAGTATTACTCTTCTTTCAAAAAGGGTTTCTTAATGAAATACTTCAAGTTCTTTATTATCACACATCAAGTCAGTTATCTTTTTAAAACCACAAAGCATTTTCTTACCTGTATAAAGCTGTTATAACCAACTTCCCATAAAGCCGTTATAACACTTTATGTTTAAACCAATCAAATACATTTAACACATGTACGTCTACCGTACTACATAGTTATACACATATCATGCTAAAAAGATAGGAAGAGGTTCACATACCTCGCGACGATTATCGACTAATAGCAAAACGCTCCGAGTACCTCAAACCGTCGGCTACACCTTAAGCCAAGTAGATCACGCCACACGTAGTACTTCAACCTATAAAGGCCACAAGGCGCCTATTAACATCTTAGATCTCAACGTAGAATATTTCTGGAAAATTGGCGGCACCTCCCTCCCGCAACAGAAATCTCCTCTCTATCGAGTAGGCTACCAAGCCAACAGGGGGGTTTACAAGTATAACCGGACGTGTTCAACTCTACTTCACAGTAATGCTACACAAGTCTCAGTAATACAATCTATGTGATTACGATTCGATTCTCTTCTTTAAATTAGCTTAAGTCGCAAGACATTGCGTAAGTATTATTCGAGCTTAAGTCAAAAGACATTGCCGCACAATTATGTTCAATTCTATATATAGTATACTTCAACTATATAATCCTACAACATGTAATTTCCAATTACAATAGAAGGTCAAGAGTGTTTACCTCGATAAGCCCAAAATTATCCAAGTTTAAAGTCGATCCTGAGCAAGGTTTAGCTCCTACTCCGCGTGCTCCAACCCGCTCCAAACAACCCTTAGAAGTTCTAACCAACTTCTACTCAATTACTTCAACTATCAATGAAGATTTCCTTAGGGTTTCGTTTTTGTGAATGAGGAAAAGTATAATAGTACTTTCTGGGCTTTTGTATAAGTGTAACCTTGGGAATACTACAAGGTATTTGGGCCAAGGTATTTGGGCATTATAACAATACTTGGAGAGTATTTCTATACCACAAAAAGGGGGGTATTTATACGAGACAACTAGGCTAGGGGGGGGGTACCCCACGGCTAGACACCACAAAGGGGGAGGGGGAGGCTCTCGGCCAAGGGGCCTTCTCAAAAGGGGGGAGGGGGTGTGGTGGACGAAAGCTCTCACTAAGAGGGGAGGGAGGAATTTAACACTTAGAACAATTTTGGATGAAGAAGTTCATCAACAATGAGGGGTATTTATAGGTCAAGCAATGGCCAACCAATGGCCAAGATTAATCCATGTGTTAGGCAAGTGTAAGGCCAAGATCAAGCCAAGTACACCTTATCCATCTACCACCAAAAATATCCTACCAACTACTTGACAAAACAAGCCACAATTTCGTCCACTTTGCCGCCCACTTCCTTCCAATGTGAGGGTGACACATGTCACCCTCCCGTTGGTCCAAAATGTTTCGTCTCTCGGAAAAATCCGCAAAAATTAGAAATGACATAGCCGGAATTTTCCCTTCGCAAGTTTAGTAAAACGTTTCGTCGAAAAACGACTCCTTTTGGCACTTGTGCCCAATTTCGAACCTTTGCCTACTTTAAGGCTTAAATTATAATACGTACGCCCTTACGTACATACTCTGGAAATACGGGGTATAACATTCTCCCCTCCTTAGAAACATTCGTCCCGAATGTTCCTTCTCAAGACGGATAACGATAAAGTTCCTCCAGCAAGTTGTCAACGCCACGCCTGGCCACGAAACAACACACGTTCTCTTCCTTCCTTACTCGTCGTGCCCTTCTTGAACACTTGAACTCTTCTAGTATACGTACCACACTTCAGTCATCGCTTTAGTTCTCAAACTTTGGAGTCACCACCTCCAAACTTGGTCATCTTACTAGCCGCAATCTCCCTTAAGACCATTCCCGGCCTTTACGATCCGCTTCTGGTCGAACATATCCACGAATCCATACGATGGTCATCTAAACTTGGGCCTAGCACCCTCGTGACCCTACCACCTGGCGGGACCACCCAGAGCTGATCCCACCTCGAAACAGGCCGCGGGTTGGCCCTCAACATGGCCCCAACCCGACACACTTAACGCATTACGCTCTTGTTCGCCGATCCGGAACAATCTTATCAATACAGGTCATGAAAGCTACCACTTCCATTTCACACTACCCAGGGACTTACCCTTTTTCACTAACGTGTTTCAATCACATTTTTGCGCAAAGCTATCCGAACATAACACTAAACACATCATCAACATCAATACATACAAAACTCTAGAGGGTTAAGGATATACCTGAAAATAGGCGGTTCAAAGGACCGCTAAAACTGGGAACTTCCACCGCGACCTCTACCGTGGCCTGCCGGTGTATGAACATCCTGCCTAGCTATGGAAGGTGAAGAACCATGGCGATCTAGTAATCAGGCTATCCCACCGATGCTACCCACAGTCGGACAGTCTCGTCAAATGGCCTGTCGCCGCAAGTATAGCAATCTCCCAAACCAGTACGACATTCCCCCCTATGGGCTTTACCACAATGGTCACACTGAGATACGGGTGGCCTCATCCGGCGAGCACTCCTACTCCCCTGAAAATCTGAAACACAGGAGCCCCGACTGCTCACGAATATCCCGAAGGTCCCGGCGTGGAGGACCACTGCATCGGGCGGAGGTACATAACTAGTCTGCTTTGAGGCGGTCCGCCTCGAAAGTCATCAAAGGACCTGCATTGCGGCCTCTTCGCGATCTCGGTCATTCCGTCGATTTCTCCGCTCCTCACATCCAAGTGCATAAGCCTGCATGCGGGCAATGTCCATGCCCGGCTGAAGAGCTACACCCGAACAACTCTCTGCTAGGTAATCATCGAGCCCTGTAACATATCGGTGCACTCGATCCTCCATACTAGCTACTAATGCGGGACGCATCGCCAATGAGTCGAACTCCACATTGTACTCCCGAACGTGCGCGGATTACGCAACACCAAAAATCTGCACCGAGCCCTCCTCATCCGCGAGGCAAGAAATGTGCAAGAAATGCCTCTGAGAACTCGTCCCATAAAGCTGGAAGTGCATTCTCTCCCCGGGACAGCTCCCACGAATCAAACCAGTCGACTGCGGTATCACGCAGCCGATGCGAACCTAGGACCACTGACTCGGTCTCCGATGCCTTGATCACTCTCATGATCCGCTGTAACTGTCGGATGAACTCCTGCGGATCATCCTCAGGCCTCGACCCATAAAACTCTGGCGGGTTACATCTCAGAAAATCTCGTAGCCTCAAACTATCTGATCTAGGGTGAACCACTGGTGCTACTGGAGGCTGCGTCGGCTTATCCTCAAGTCTGCCTGACCACGGCCATTAACTGGGCCATCTCCTTGTAACCCATCTCTTCGCTCCGGTGCGGGCGGAGGCTCGGTGCGTGGTCTGCGCTGCTCTACTCGCGACTCCTCTGCTTTGCCTTGCCGCCACGGGCGGGTTGCCTTACGCGGAGGCATAACTGGTAAAAACGAAGTATGTCAGAGGGGTCCAACTTACAACACAGCTCTAAGGCACGATCTCAGAATGAGAAGAATAGAAACCAATCCTAAACGCCTGCAGCCTCCTGATTATAGATGTGGTGCACAACACATCGATAATCAAGACTCTACTAGACACGGTCTATAGACACTTTCCGAGGACTAATCGCTTGATACCACTTTTGTCACGACCGAACCGGGCCCGTGGTCGTGCCTACCGGGCACCCTAGTGATACAACATCAGAGAAAAACCAGCGAAAATAAAAACTTTAAACATTTAAATAGACATGGATCAAGATAAAGAAAATAGGCCAACCAAAACGGTTGTCTTTCAACATATATACATACATAGACATTTGAACAGTTACAATCCTTACAACCCCGCTTGCGATTACTCACAGACCTCTAAGATTTTTTCAACAACTATGACGGACGGGGCCCGCCATACCACGAATGTACAAGAACCTCTGCACTCAGGGTAACATACCAAAGATAAGCCTCCGAAGGAACGGAGCTTCCCAACACGCTGAAATGTGATCCTAAGCGGGGATCGACAGCCGATGTACCTCTACCTGCGGCATGAACGCAGCCCCCCGAAGGAGGTCGATAACAGTACCAAGTATGTGAATCGTAAAATCAGTAAATGAAATCATAGCGATCTATATAAAGCGGGAGACATGAATGATAACCAAACTACAAGATACCACAATAAATCATATTAAGTCGTGGGCTCACGCCTCCAAATCATCACTCGTGCGTGGAATTTCTTCCTCACCGGCGATCATGATATAACAACACCAAAGAGTATCCGTGAACACGTGTCCCACGTGTCAATAAAACCGTACGGGGCAAGTATAACTACCAGATCCGACCGTACCAATAATACTGTACAACCATATCATGAAGCTGACACGTGGCAAGTGCAATAGCCTCCACCAGCTCCACCTGCGCCACGTAGCTGACGGGGGCAAGTGAATCGGCTACGCACCAGATCACAACCGTAAGTCACGAAGCTCCATCCAAACACTGACTCGCGAAGCTGACACGTGGCAAGTGCACTAACCTCCACCAGCTCCACCTGCGCCACGTAGCTGACGGGGGCAAGTGAATCGGCCAGGCACCCGATCACAACCGTAAGTCACGATACTTCGCCGCGAAGCTGACACGTGGCAGGTGCAATAACCTATACCAGATCCACCTGCGTCACGTAGCTGACGGGGGAAAGTAAACAGGCTACGCACCCGATCACAACCGTAAGTCACGATACTTCGCCATAAATAACCATAATGGTCACATATCCACATCATCGGTGTAGACATGCCCATGTAATAATAATAATAATGAAAGTATACTCGTGGAATCTCCCACACGCTGGTATGTCCAAGTAAGTCCTCAACAAGTCAACCGGCCCTCCATCGAGAGACGCGGTAGTATAGAAACACAATTCTTGCACAACAAAGACTATCACCATAAGCATAGGCAAGTTATACAACACCACACATAGGCAAGTTACACAACAATCAAGCATAGGCAAGTTACACAATAACGAGCATAGGCAAGTTATACAACACCACACATAGGCAAGTTATACATAACTCAAGGTACTTTCATTTTATGTCAAAGTCCGGGTTTTAACCCTAAAGTACTACGTACGTTAAATTCCTTTTAAAGAGATTCATTCCTTTTATAAAAGTCACCCGATACCCGTAGTATAAAATAGGGCGACTTACATCTTTTAAGTAAACCAAAACAACTTCCATACTTTCCTTTTTAAAACCAATTAAGGCAATAACATGCCTTCTTTTTAGACCAAAACACTTCTCTTTTTAAAGTCAAGTTACCACATTAAAACCAATGATAAAACCCTTCTTTTGTTTTCATAAAGTCGTTATAACCAACTTCCCATAAAGCTGTTATAACACTTTATGTTTTAAACCATTTTAAGACAACACAATGTCTTTCTTTTCCCTAAAGTTCCAGTTTGCCTAATTTCAATTACGCAAGTCTCTTTTTAGAAAAGTTTCATAGTTCAATGTCTTAATCTCTTTTTAAAACAATTGAGTAACATATGCCATAGGCGAGTAGGTTATTCTTGTTCATAATAAATCTTATTAAGCAGCCATGATCTAGAAAATGTAATATCATTTTGTCTCATCTTAGTTTCTATGCAGGTGGAGGTTTCTACTGGTTTTAATAATACTTCATTAGTCATTACATTTTCCTTTATTAGCGCTGCAATGGTTTGTTCGATACTTATTCTGATTTCTGAACCAGTAAAACATTATTCCTTTTAAAACCAAGTACTCATTACTCACGAATGAGGTTTCACACTAACATCCATATCAAGTCAAGTCTCTTATCTTTTAAGATTAAGTCTCTTAACTTCTAAAAATCAGTAAACCATTCTCTTTATCTCTCTTAAGACGTTATACCTAACTTCCCATAAAGCTAGTATAACTCTTATGTTTTCAAAACCAAGTATTACTCTTCTTTCAAAAAGGGTTTCTTAATGAAATACTTCAAGTTCTTCATTATCACACATCAAGTCGATTATCTTTTAAAACCACAAAGCATTTTCTTACCTACATAAAGTTTATAACCAACTTCCCATAAAGCGTTATAACACTTTATGTTTAAACCAATCAAATACATTTAACACGTATGCGTCTGCGTACTACATAGTTATACACATATCATGCTAGAAAGATAGGAAGAGGTTCACATACCTCGCGACGATTATCGATTAATAGCAAAACGCTCCGAGTACCTCAAACCGTCGGCTACACCTTAAGCCAAGTAGATCACGCCACACGTAGTACTTCAACCTATAAAGGCCACAAGGCGCCTATTAACATCTTAGATCTCAACGTAGAATATTTTACAGAAAATTCGGCACCTCCCCCTCCCGCAGCGTAAATCTCTCTCTATCGAGGCTACCAAGCCAACCAGTGGGGTTACACGTCTAACCGGACGTGTACAACTCTACTTCACGAGAATGCTACACAAGTCTCATGTCTAATACACTATGTGATTCTGATTCGATTCTCTTCTTTAAATTCAGGCTTAAGTCGCAAGACATTGCCGTAAGTATTATTCAGGCTTAAGTCAAAAGACATTGCCGCACAATTATGTTCAATTCTATATATAGTATACTTCAACTATATAATCCTACAACATGTAATTTCCAATTACAATAGAAGGTCAAGAGTGTTTACCTCGATAAGCCCAAAATTATCCAAGTTTAAAGTCGATCCTGAGCAAGGTTTAGCTCCTACTCCGCGTGCTCCAACCCGCTCCAAACAACCCTTAGAAGTTCTAACCAACTTCTACTCAATTACTTCAACTATCAATGAAGATTTCCTTAGGGTTTCGTTTTTGTGACTGAGGAAAAGTATAATAGTACTTTCTGGGCTTTTGTATAAGTGTAACCTTGGGAATACTACAAGGTATTTGGGCCAAGGTATTTGGGCATTATAACAATACTTGGAGAGTATTTCTATACCACAAAAATGGGGGTATTTATACGAGACTACTAGGCTAGGGGGGGGTACCCCACGGCTAGACACCACAAAGGGGGAGGGGGAGGCTCTCGGCCAAGGGGCCTTCTCAAAAGGGGGGAGGGGGTGTGGTGGACGAAAGCTCTCACTAAGAGGGGAGGGAGGAATTTAACACTTAGAACAATTTTGGATGAAGAAGTTCATCAATAATGAGGGGTATTTATAGGTCAAGCAATGGCCAACCAATGGCCAAGATTAATCCATGTGTTAGGCAAGTGTAAGGCCAAGATCAAGCCAAGTACACCTTATCCATCTACCACCAAAAATATCCTACCAACTACTTGACAAAACAAGCCACAATTTCGTCCACTTTGCCGCCCACTTCCTTCCAATGTGAGGGTGACACATGTCACCCTCCCGTTGGTCCAAAATGTTTCGTCTCTCGGAAAAATCCGCAAAAATTAGAAATGACATAGCCGGAATTTTCCCTTCGCAAGTTTAGTAAAACGTTTCGTCGAAAAACGACTCCTTTTGGCACTTGTGCCCAATTTCGAACCTTTGCCTACTTTAAGGCTTAAATTATAATACGTACGCCCTTACGTACATACTCTGGAAATACGGGGTATAACATGTAGTATAAAAATAGAGTGACTATCTTTTTAAGTAAACCAAAACACTTCCCTTTGTAAAATCAAGTAACAACATTATTTTCCAAACGTTCAAGTTTGCCTAATTTCAAATGCTTAAGTTTCTCATTTTCGAAAGGTTTCGTAGTTCATAGTATTAATCACTTAATAATATAATTCTCCTTTAAAACAATTTGAGAAACCTATGCCTTATATGTGAGTAGATTATTCTTGTTTATAACAATCTTATTAAAGCAGCCATGATCTAGGAAATGTAATATCATTTTGTCTCATCTTAGCTTCTATGCAGATGGAGGTTTCTACTGGTTTTCATAATACTTTATTAGTCAATACATTTCCCTTTATTAGCGCTGCTGTGGTTTATTCGATACTTATTCTGATTTCCGAAATCAGTAAAACATTATTCTTTTTAAAAAAAAAAACCAAGTACTCATTACTCACGAATGAGGTTTCACACTTTTTAACAAAATTCATATTAATTCAATTAAGTCAAGTCTCTTACCTTTTAAGATCAATAAATCATTCTTTTTATCTCTCTTAAGTCGTTATACCTAACTTCCCATAAAGCTAGTATAACTCTTAAGCTTTTAAAACCAAGCATTACTCTTCTTTCAAAAAGGGTTTCTTAATTCTTTTGAAATACTTCAAGATTCTTATTATTCAGGCTTAAGTCAAAAGACATTGCCGTAAAACTACGTTCAGTTAACACACGTACGTCTACCGTACTATATATATATTCTTTTAAAATATCATGCTCAAGAGGATAGGAAGAATCACATACCTCGCGACGATTATCGACTATTAGCAAATAGCTCCAAATCATGTAATCCTAGCCTTTTCCTCCCTTCGAGTAGAATACGCTACTCGCAGTACTTCAACCTATAACGGTTATACAAGTCTATCAACGTCTAGACTACTCTGTAGAATATTCTACGGAAAAATTGGGCAGCACTTCCCTACCCGTTAAACTACACAAGTCTACTGCAAATACAGTCCTATGTAAGTACAGTTTAATCTTCTTCTGTAATATCCTTCTATTACAGTTCAATTCTCTTCTGTAATATCCTTCTATGTATCTTATATTCATTTCTATACTACTACAGTATGTAATTTCCAATTACAATAGAAGGACAAGAGTATTTACCTCGATAAGCCCAAAATTATCCAAGTTTAAATGTCGATCCTGAGCAACGTTTAGCTCCTACTCTGGGTGCTCCAACCCGCTCCAAACAACCCTTAGAAGTTCTACGCAACTTCTTCTTAAAACTTCAACCGGCTATGAAGATTTTCCTTAGGGTTTCGTTTTGTGACTGAAGGGAAGTATAATAGTATTTCTGGGCTTTTAGTATAGGTGTAACCTTGGAATACTACAAGGTATTGGGCCAAGGTATTTTGGAATAGTAACAATACTTGGAGAATACTTTTCTACCAAGGGGGGGTACTTCACGAAAAACAACTTTAGGAAGGGGGGTAGTTTCGCCAAGGCTCACAAAGGGGAGGGGTTCCGCTAGCATAACTAGGAAGGGCAGAGGTGCTCTCGGCTAGAGCTCTCAAGAGAGGGGGGAAGGGATTTTAAGACTTAGAAATGTCTAAGTGTGGATGAAGAAGTTCATCAACTAAGGGGGGTATTTATAGGCCAACCAATGGCCAAGATCAAGACAAGTGGGGGGCAAGTGGAGGGTGTAGATTAGGACATGTGTGTGTGGGTCCCACTTGGTCATCTACCACACAAAATATTCTACCAACTCCTTGACAAAAAAATAAAGGCAAAACGTGCCAATGGAAGACCATTTCGTCCGCCCACTTGAGGATGACAAGTGTCGCCCTCTCGTTGGTCCAAAATATTTCATCTCTCGGAAAAATCCGCAAAAATTATAAATGACATAGCCGTAATTTTCCCTTCGCAAGTTTTGTAAAACGTTTCGTCGAAAAACGATTCTTTTCGCTAGTTGTGCCCAAAATTTCCGGTCCTTGCCTAACTTAAGGCTTAAACTTTTATACGTACGCACTCACGTACATACTCTGGAAATACGGGGTATAACACGGTAGTGCTTATGTTATGTATGATAGCCGGTTGTGCTAGTGATATATTGTTCATTATGGGGTCATTCCCCGGGTTTGTGGCATTTGCATATTCCGTGGATTTGTTACCCATGATGCGAGGAATACCTCATGAGAGTTCGTAGGGATCATGCGGGTGAAATAGTCCTATGCGGGGCGGACCAGTCCTATGCGAGGAGATTACCTCATGCGGGTCCACACGACCTATGCGGGCGGATACAGTCTATGCGAGGAAATTACCTCATGCTGGTCCATACGGCCTATGCGGGTGAAATAGTCCCAGGAGTATGATTGCTTAATGATACTACGGGCGGGTGACCCTACTTTGACCATGAGCCTCCTATTTTTATGCAGTAAAGTATACACTTGTTTACTATCATTGTTAGTAAGGCACATTGTACTGTTATTTGAGTTATCATACATGTCTTCAGCTTTATTTTTAGACTTTATGGTTTCATTTCAGTACTTTCAGTTTTACATACTTGGTACATCTGTTGTACTGACCCCCTTTCCTCGGGGGTTGCATTCATGCCGCAGGTAGGGGTAAGCAGGTGGTGGATCCTCATTCTTAGGATCACTGATCAGGTGTCAGAAGCTCCATTTCTATGGAGGCTTGCCTTTTGGTACGATTTTCCCTGATGTTGTAGATCTATGTACATTCAGGGGTATGGCGGGGCCCTGTCCCGCCACAGTTGTTATTCTTAGAGGTCTGTAGTCATATTTTTGGATTGGGTTTTAAGAACAGAGATGTACTGTTTGATTTTTGGATTATGTATATTTTACGGAAGGTAGCCTTATCGGCTAGCCTGTGGATGTTTAATGTCTAAGTATTTTTATGAGTTGTGTATGTTCCGCTGCTATTCTCTGATGTATACCTGAAAGGGGTGCCCAGGTAGGGCACCAGTCGCGGGCCCGGGGTCGGGTCGTGACAGTTTATCACCCACTTCTACATGTAACATGCATCTATGAAAGAGTCTGAGTCCTCGTAGACTTAGAGCAAATGTTGTTGCATAATTACTCATCTCGCCGAAAAGGATTTTGCATTATAATCAATTATAACGGACGACGCGTTCATTTTAAAAATGAGACTTGTATTAATTTTGGGGAACATTTTAATTCATGGTATTAACCAAGATTAACTTTATGCTTTATCAAATAAAGCATCATGCAAAGGTTTTAAGCACATATTGGGTACCGCGTTCCCAAGCATGATACTAATCGGTTTAAACATGTATTGAGTGCTTTCTACCCAAATAATTATTTGCAGACGCTATTCTAGTAATCTAAATGACAATAATTTAGCACATAAAATAGTATACTTATCAAATAATAATAATCATGAGTTAAATATTCTAAAACTGATTTTTTTTTACTTTTTGGACAGGTGGCGCCGCGACGCCAGTGAGGCAAAAACCTTTTGGTTTCTGCTTTGAATTAGCGTCGCGGTGCTCCACCATAGAGCCGCGACGCTTGCATGGCAGAAACCTTCGAGTTTATGTTTTGTGAATTAGGGTCGCGACTCTCCACCATTGGGCCACAGTGCTTTAGGTCCAATAAGTTTCGTGTTGATTTTTAAAAATCATCCAAACCCTAAATTCAATTTAGGGATCAGATCACATGTCCTTCATTATCACCCACCAATATTTATAACGCACATATCAACTATCATCCATTCCTACTCGTTCTTCGTCGTGCACCATATTCGTAATGAATCAATTTTCTGCACTATATTTAGTTCGAGTTTGAACAAAATGACTTCCTCGATTTAGTGTAGTTGATAATTTATGGTGATTATAAAAGATCAATCGTTCAATCAATGTATGTCAAATTTCAAATAGCCTTGTTTTAATTCAGTCTAAAGCTAATTTTACGTTTAACCCATATTATTATGTCTTTCAATTGTTACGTAACCATTGAACCAGACTTTATTGTAGGGTTTTTGTTGGATTCAAAAACATGTAAGTAAGGCACAACGAAAGTTTAAATTTTTTGTTCAACTTACTTATCCCAACAATTCCGTCTGGTATGGTTATATTACAATTGAAATATGTACAGACATAACATAAACTTACAGTTAATATTATATGGAGTCTTTACTAGAGGGAGCGCACGCGACTGTCCTTCCGACTGCAAGCCTTTGCTACGGTATATTCACCTGTCAAGAAAGCCAAGAAATCTTGGCAGAGGTTCGAGATAATTTTCTTTTCTAATCTCTAAGTTCAGAAAGTATAGAATAGTATATATAATTTATGGGGTCAAGTGTTGTTTATATAGGGACAATTAGGTTAATTATCAGATTAGGGTTGGGCTCCAAGCCTAACCCAAATCCCGAGGTGCATTGGGCCAGTCGGACTGGGCCTACTGTCGTGTCGGCGCCGCGGCTTAGCCTGGTAGGCGCAGCGACCCTTCACATCCCATCATTTAATATATATTCACAATTAATTAAATCCAAAATTCAATTTTGACTTAATTAAATAATTTTCATCAAATGGAAATTATCCCATAATTTATTATCAATTTAAATATCTCGATTCTAAATCGAATATTTAATATTCTCTCAATATACCCTTATACTGAAAAGACAATCGACATAGTGTGACCCTTTAGGCCTTCACATTTCGACACTAATCAAATTAAGGTCAATACGTAACTCCTAGACCGCGTCATATGACGAACTCAATATGTGAAGTACGTTTAGATGAATCCAGAAAACATAACCTTTATGTGAGATGATAAATTTAATTCATTCGCGACACACTCGTTCAAGTTTAGAATTTGTCATGTGTCTATCCAAATGGCTTGATCACTTTATCTCATTATATTAGTCGATAACTAGACCATATTCTAAATATGTCTCTTGCATTGTCCAATGACTTGGTCGACCTAATATCATTGAGAAGTTGAGTGTTCTCTCAAATATCCAATCGAGTAATGAATCCTATTATTGGCTCAACTACCACCTTAGTTTACATCGTAATGCACCCAACATAAGTCGTGTCTTATCCTATAAGGAATTTAAGCTTAGGACAGGGTCAAAGTACATTACTTTGTAGACAATGTGCGTATTGACCTCAAGTCAAAGGACCTTTATCTCCCACACACTGATAAAACTTTAGACATGTACAACAAACAATTTATCAGCAGGATATACCAATACTTTCCAAAGGTATTCATGTGTCCATCACTAGTAACTATTACTAGTAGAAGGTGAGACTACTACATTCTCTAAGAATGTGCATGTCGACTTATAACATATCATCGATATCCTATTCTCGATGATCATTAGTCGAGGTTATTTTCTGAGTTACGCTCTATCACTTATATTCCACTCTATTAATGATAACGTAAGCTCAAGGGATGCGCATTAATGAACAATTACATACAATCAAATAATAATCCAATAATTGCAAATGCCATAAAATATTAATCTTATTAATAATACAAATGTGTTCAAGTACATTTGTCCCTAAAATGGTTTCAGAGTTTACTTGGCCCAAAATTACAACGTTCCCAATATCCAAAAGCTCGTTAACACTAGGGATGTCAAATAGGCGGGTTAGGGCGGGTCAAGCTTGTCACGACCCGACCCCGGGACCGCGACTGGTGCCCTACCTGGGCACCCTTACAGGTAAACATCAGAGATAATCAGCGGAACATACATGAAACTTATAAATAAAACAACGGAAGTAAAACAACAGGTCAGCCGATAGGGCTACCTTCCTGGACGTACATACATAAACGGCGATTGCCTCCTTTCTTTACAAAGCGGACCCACAATATGTGACTACAGACCTCAAGAATTACAATCGTGGCGGGACGGGGCCGCCATACCTGAATATACATAGTCGCGACAACTCCGAACATCGAGCCATCTAAAAATCTTTGAACCGGGATCCTAAGCTCGCGGATCCACACTGTAATACCTAAACTGCGGACATAACGCGGCCCCGAAGAAGTCGATAACAACAGTGCGAATATGGAGCGAAATAATGTGCAAGAATCAAATCATAACTATACAAAAGAATGCCATTTTAACTCCCCGAAATCACTCGTATATTAACTGCTCCATTCCTTCTTTCCATAAGATTTAACATCATATTCTTACATACATACTTAAGAGGTTAATCAAGTTTTTCCACATAACTTACTTATCTTACATAACATAATCCGCCCATTTGCGGGACACGGTGTCTTGATGAATCATGTGACATAATCCGCCCGCTGTGGGGCTCGGTGTCTTGTGGAATCATGTAGCATAATCCGCCCGCTGTGGAGCTCGGTGTCTTGTGGAATCATGTAGCATAATCCGCCCGCTGTGGAGCTCGGTGTCTTTGTGAAATCATGTAGCATAATCCGCCCGCTGTGGAGCTCGGTGTCTTGTGGCGTTACTCGGCTATGTGTAGGCTCGGGGTAATATGGCGTAATCAGGCCTATGTGTAGGCTCGGTGTATCTCATAACGTAATCCGGCCTATTTGTAGGCTCGGTGTATCTCATAACATAATCCGCCTATTTGTAGGCTCGGTGTATTTCATAACGTGTCCGCCTATTTGTAGGCTCGGTGTATTTCATAACGTGTCAGGCCTATTTGTAGGCTCGGTGTATTTCATAACGTAATCCGGCCTATTTGTAGGCTCGGTGTATTTTATAACGTAATCCGGCCAATTCGTAGGCTCGGTGTATTTTCCTTACATAACATTTTTAAACCATCTTTTCACTTCTTCTTAAGTCGTCATAACAACTTCCCATAAAGCTATTATAACAACATTTCATTTTGAGAACTTAAGACACTTTTATTCTTACAACATTAGGAAAACTAGATCCAAAAATACTACGTACATACATACTTAAAAGAATCATAAAACCTCCTTTCTTTTTAAAGCTCAAGTCACATACTCTTTTGGAAACCATCTTCTTAACTTTCGAAATAAATTAAGAAGCCATACTTTTAAAATTTAGTCCTTTCCACTTATAATCAAGGCTTATGGTCTTAACACCTCGTAGCATACACTCTTTAAAATCATGTCTTATACTTATAAAATCATGTCATCAATACTTTAGAAATCAAGTCCCATAACTTGAAAAATAAAGTTTCAAAATCCTTCAAAGACAACCAAAGTTCATAGTCTTAAAACTTCATAACATACATTCTTTAAAGTCCATTTACTTATACTTAAAAACATATAAAGTTCCATACACTTCCAAAACCAAGTAACTTATTCTCTTAAAATCATATAACTTCCACTTTTAAAATCAATCCCCTTTTCACATATAAATTCAAGTCATTTTCGAACATAAAATCCACTTACTTACTTTAACCAAATCAAGACACATAGCCTTTAAATCAAATCTCATAACTTCCTAACCATTCTTACCAACGTCT
Source organism: Przewalskia tangutica (assembly GCA_029844215.1). Taxonomy (NCBI): domain Eukaryota; kingdom Viridiplantae; phylum Streptophyta; class Magnoliopsida; order Solanales; family Solanaceae; genus Przewalskia; species Przewalskia tangutica. The sequence goes on from CM056719.1 coordinate 90,472,281, forward strand.
CCCATAAGACCTAGTAAGGACTTAGGACAATTTAAACATACTCTTAACTTAGATTCAACAATGCAAATACTTCTTAACTTCTAAGAGTAGAAGAAATCTTGAAATATTATCACATTGAGATTTCATACGTAGGATCATTCCAAAGAAAGAAGAGGTTCACATACCTCGTGACGCTTGTCGACAAGTAGTAAAATGCTCCAAAGTACTTCAACCTATCATGGTCACAATACGTCCATTAACCTCTTACTTCAAACGTAGAATATTCTAAGTGCTAAGTCGCCAAATTCTATAGAAAATCGGACATCACCTCCTTTGTTTTTACTTACTTTGCCACCTTTTTCAAGGCCGAAATACAATAGCCAAACAGCCCCAATTGGCTCACAACAATATAGAAGGCAGTCCAATACAAATAATTAACTATACAGCCCAATTGGCTCACCACAATAGAGAAGGTAGTTCAATACAAATAATTAACTAACTATTACAAACCACAAGTACAAATTCGGCCACCTTGAGTTCAACAATACCAATTCTTATTCAATTTCCATTTCAATCCAACTTGGTAGCATAACATGATATCTAGTCGCAACCAAATATAACTACTAGAATCTTCAAGTCAATTACATGCGACGATTCTAGTAACGATCAAATTGTATTCCAAATTAACATGACTTACTTTTCATTTCGAACTTAAGCTACAAGTAATCCATAATACTTATTAACTTCAACTTAACAACTTCATGCTAGCAACATGTAAAGCTAACAACAACAATATAAATAATCTTGTAACACTTTCAAAGAACAAGATTATACCTCAACGAATTGTAATCCAATCTTCAAAACCGAAGTTGCTCCTTAGCAACCTAGAGCCTCGTCAAGACACCTCAATCCGCCTTGAGACCCTTAGAACCACACCAACAACTTTCCTTCAAACCTCCAATCCAAAACCTAGAAAGCCACTAGGTTTTCGCGACTAATACTGAAAACTCTCTTTTTCCCGGTTTTCTATTGAGATACACTTACAATACCCTCATGAACCTTGGTTTAAAGTGTGGGGCTTAATGGACAAGAAAGCATAAAATTTTCCTTTTGAAAGTGGAGGAGCGAGAGCTCTTCCTTGAGTTCTTCAATTTTGTGGAAATTTTTCTAAGTGTAATGACATACTCTTGCTACTAGTAGTGTAATAAAGGGGCATGGAGGGTTAAGATGTAACCAAATGGGTGGTTTAGATGAAGTCTTATAAAATATCAAGACTTGGGACCTTTGACTTTGGTCAAGAAACTCAAGCTCATTAATAGGAAGACTTTGTCATCTAAAGACTATGGTCAATGACCATTTTGGCCATGCCTATTTCGTCGAGGCATCAATAAGGGGGTGACAAGTGTCGCCTCCCATTAAATCACAATACTACGTTTCCGACAATTTCACAATTAGATAATTTTTTTACAAGTCTCAAATCTTAACACTTGCGAGTTCTTACGTGCGTTCTTAAAGCATGTCACGAAAATACGAGGTGTAACATTCTTCCTCCTTAGAAACATTCGTCCTCGAATGTTCTTTGAGTCAAACTTATAATTAGCGACATAGTTTCCTTTCACCACCCCGACATACCAACAATGCCACACATGGCCCTAATACTGCACACGCATATCCTGGTCATCATAAGCCCAAAAGAGATTATCTTTTCGCATTTCCAACTCCTTCTAACATACATACATAACTTCCATACCGACTCGCCTCAAACCTTTGGAGTCACTCTATAAAACAACATAAGGCCATTTAGGCTTTCATGACCTGGTTCCGGTGGAACGCGTCCCCGAACCCGTAAATCCATTAACTAAACTTGGGCCTTGCGCCGGCGTGAGCCTGTCACGTAGCGGACCGACTACCAACTGATCCCACTCCATTCCAGGCCCTGGGGAGACCCGTAACAGGGCCTCAACCCGACTCGTCGCGACTTAACTCTTATCCTTGATCCGACTTAAAATCTTATTGCGGAAAACCTTATATACCTAAGGTCTCGGCGGTAATCAATATTCTTAGGCTCGCAATTTCCATGCTCCACGCCACCTTACGGTCCCCAGTAAGGTACAAAACTTCTCATAATACCAAAACCATGTTGTCTCGATCACAATAACCATTGCTTACTCTATCCGGACCTCATCCAGTATAATTCTCTTAAGCTTACTACGGCTTAATCTATTAACATGACATTCAGTTAGGTTCCTTAATATGGCTTCTTAAGGGTTCACTACCTATCGAACATTTCATCCTTTCCCAATTACCTCAAAATAAAACACAAAACCTTGGCGAAAATTCATTAACTATACCATACCTTCCCGGTATCTAGTTAGTCTTTACCAATTCCTGGTAATCTAAAATTATTCTAGGCAACACGCGTCTGACCCTCATACATAACTCCGTATAGATGTATGTCACAATACCAACTATACTATAATCATTACCAACCTGGATACGCAATCCACATAGTCATTCCTGGGTCACTGCTGCCTTTCTCGTAGCTGCAATCAACATAACTCGTTAGGGAGGGACGACCCTAACAATACAGCTCTATCGCACGATCTCAGAGTGAGAAGAATGGAAACCAATCCTAAATGTCCTGCAGCCTCATGATTATAGATGTGGTGCCGCACACCGATAATCAAGACTCGACTAGACACGGTCTGTAGACACTTTCCGAGGACTAACTGCTCTGATACCACTTTTGTCACGACCCGACCCGGGACGCGGCGGTGCCCTACAGGCACCGCTTACAGTAAACATCGAGAGATAATCGTGAACATACATGAAACTTATAAATAAAACAACGGAAGTAAAGCAACAGTCACCGGTAGATGCTACCTTCCGGACGTCATACATAAGCAGTAGTTGCCTCGCTTTCTTTACAAAGCGGACCCACAATATGTGACTACAGACCTCTAAGAATTACAATCGTGGCGGGACGGGGCCCGCCATACCTGAATATACATAGCCATGACAACTCCGGAACATCGGAGCCATCTAAAAATCTTGAACCAGATCCTAAGCTCGCGGATCCACACTGTAATACCTAAACTGCGGACATGACGCGGCCCGAAGAAGTCGATAACAGTGCGAATATGGAAGCGAAATAATGTGCAAGAATCAAATCATAAGCGTACAAAAGAATGCCATTTTAACTCCACGAAATCACTCGTATATTAACTGTTCCATTCCTTCTTTCCATAAGATTTAATATCATATTCTTACATACATACTTAAGAGGTTAATCAAGTTTTTCCACATAACTTACTTATCTTACATAACATAATTCGGCCCGTTGCGGGACACGGTGTCTTGATGAATCATGTGACATAATCCGCCCGCTGTGGGGCTCGATTATCTTGTGGAATCATGTAGCATAATCCGCCCGCTGTGGAGCTCGGTGTCTTTGTGGAATCATATAGCATAATCCGGCCCGCCTGTGGAGCTCGGTGTACTGTGAAATAATGTAGCATAATCAGTCCCGCATGTGGTCTCGGTGTACTGTGACGTAACACGGCCTATGTGTAGGCTCGGGGTAATATGGCGTGTCAGGCCTATGTGTAGGCTCGGTGTATCTCATAACGTAATCCGCCTATTTGTAGGCTCGGTGTATCTCATAACATAATCCGGCCTATTTGTAGGCTCGGTGTATTCATAACGTGTCCGCCTATTTGTAGGCTCGATGTATTTCATAACGTAATCGAGCCTATTTGTAGGCTCGGTGTATTTCATAACGTGTCCGCCTATTTGTAGGCTCGGTGTATTTTATAACGTAATCCGGCCAATTCGTAGGCTCGGTGTATTTTCCTTACATAACATTTTTAAACCATCTTTTCACTTCTTCTTAAGTCGTCATAACAACTTCCCATAAAGCTATTATAACAACCTTTCATTTTTGAGAACTTAAGACACTTTTATTCTTACAACATTAGGAAAACTAGATCCAAAAATACTACGTACATACATACTTAAAAGAATCATAAAACCTCCTTTCTTTTTAATGCTCAAGTCACATACTCTTTTGGAAACCATCTTCTTAACTTTCGAAATAAATTAAGAAGCCATACTTTTTAAAATTTAGTCCTTTCCACTTATAATCAAGGCTTATGGTCTTAACACCTCGTAGCATACACTCTTTAAAATCATGTCGAACTTATAAAATCATGTCATCAATACTTTAGAAATCAAGTCCCATAACTTGAAAAATAAAGTTTCAAAATCCTTCAAAGACAACCAAAGTTCATAGTCTTAAAACTTCATAACATACATTCTTTAAAGTCCATTTACTTATACTTATAAAAAAATATAAAGTTCCATACACTTCCAAAACCAAGTAACTTATTCTCTTAAAATCATATAACTTCCACTTTTAAAATCAATCCCCTTTTCACATATAAATTCAAGTCATTTTCGAACATAAAATCCACTTACTTACTTTAACCAAATCAAGACACATAGCCTTTAAATCAAATCTCATAACTTCCTAACCATTCTTACCAACGTCTCCCATAAGACCTAGTAAGGACTTAGGACAATTTAAACATACTCTTAACTTAGATTCAACAATGCAAATACTTCTTAACTTCTAAGAGTAGAAGAAATCTTGAAATATTATCACATTGAGATTTCATACGTAGGATCATGCCAAAGAAAGAAGAGGTTCACATACCTCGCGCTTGTCGACAAGTAGTAAAATGCTCCAAAGTACTTCAACCTATCATGGTCACAATGTCGTCCATTAACCTCTTACTTCAAACGTAGAATATTCTAAGTGCTAAGTCGCCAAATTCTATAGAAAATCGGACAGACACCTCCTTTGTTTTTACTTACTTTGCCACCTTTTCAAGGCGAAATACAATAGCCAAACAGCCCCAATTGGCTCACAACAATATAGAAAGCGATCCAATACAAATAATTAACTATACAGCCCAATTGGCTCACCACAATAGAAGGTAGTTCAATACAAATAATTAACTAACTATTACAAACCACAAGTACAAATTCGGCCACCTTGAGTTCAACAATACCAATTATTATTCAATTTCCATTTCAATCCAACTTGGTAGCATAACATGATATCTAGTCGCAACCAAATATAACTACTAGAATCTTGAGTCAATTACATACGACGATTCTAGTAACGATCAAATTGTATTCAACTTAACATGACTTACTTTTCATTTCGAACTTAAGCTACAAGTAATCCATAATACTTATTAACTTCAACTTAACAACTTCATGCTAGCAACATGTAAAGCTAACAACAATATAAATAATCTTGTAACACTTTCAAAGAACAAGATTATACCTCAACATTGTAATCCAATCTTCAAAACCGAAGTTGCTCCTTAGCAACCTAGAGCCTCGTCAAGACACCTCAATCCGCTCCTTGAGACCCTTAGAACCACACCAACAACTTTCCTTCAAACCTCCAATCCAAAACCTAGAAAGCCACTAGGTTTTCGCTTTGCGACTAATACGAAAACTCTCTTTTTAGGGTTTTCTATTGAGATACACTTACAATACCCTCATGAACCTTGGTTTAAAGTGTGGGGCTTAATGGACAAAGCATAAAATTTTCCTTTTGAAAGTGGAGGGCAGAGCTCTTCCTTGAGTTCTTCAATTTTGTGGAAATTTTTCTAAGTGTAATGACATACTCTTGCTACTAGTAGTGTAATAAAGGGGCATGGAGGGTTAAGATGTAACCAAATGGGTGGTTTAGATGAAGTCTTATAAAATATCAAGACTTGGGACCTTTGACTTTGGTCAAGAAACTCAAGCTCATTAATAGGAAGACTTTGTCATCTAAAGACTATGGTCAATGACCATTTTGGCCATGCCTATTTCGTCCAAGGCATCAATAAGGGGGGTGACAAGTGTCGCCCTCCCATTCGTCACAATACTACGTTTTCCGACAATTTCACAATTCCGATAATTTTTTTTACAAGTCTCAAATCTTAACACTTGCGAGTTCTTACGTACGTTCTTAAAGCATGTCCTGAAAATACGGGGTGTAACAAAGCTTTTACCTATTCAGATTTTGACTTGCCCTACCCCGTTTAGCTTTTTCCAAAAAAATGTATTGCCCTGCCCTGCCCCTCCCCGCCCCATTTGTATTTTTTTATTTAATGTTCGATAATTCAATATTTTCTGCGTGTGATGTATAGATAAGAAAGCTGAATATTGAGCATGATCACATTTTATAAAAATTGTCAGTCAACGAGTCCAATAATTTAAAGAGCCCTTTCGATGATTACATTTGGCAAGAAATAATAGGTATTCTTCTTGCAAGTCCAGAAGGATTAATTAGGAATCTGCCAACACGCCATATTAGTGTAAGTTATAAGCACTGATGGGATATTACTATGTAGATAAACTCAAAAGCCATCACCAGCCCTGTCCTATTTTAATTTTTAACAAAATTAATTTTGCCCTATCCTGCCCTACCCCATTTAAGTCTTCCCCTGCCCTGCCCCGTTAAGAGTTTTCCCTTCCCCGCCCTGCCCTGCCATGCCCTACCCCAATTTCCATCCCTAGTTAACACTGGTCTTGTTATTGCCAAGCATCTCGAAGAGAATTATCGCAAACCTAAAAAGAGAGACCATGCAGAATAGTACGGGTTCTATACGACGTCTTTTTTATTCACCAGGTGCTTAGTGTTTGGATTTTAAAGTATTGTGGCTTCTATGGTGGGGAAGGGAGTTAGGGAAGTAGATTATTTTGGGAGGGTTGGATTTGAGGAATTTTGCAATGTCTTTTCCTATATGATTCATCAATGAAATTATATTTTTGTTTAGCTGTTTTGTTTGTCCAATTGCGACTTTGGAGAATGATATTCATTTTATTGTCGTATTAGGCACAAAATTTAAGAAAATTAAAAAAAAAACTTTTAAATTTTATAATCTTAAATTAAAAATATATAAAATGTATTAAAATGTCATTTAAAAGATGTATTTAAAAAGTTACTAACAAAAATTAAAAATACATTCTTTTTTAAACAGACATAAGACAAACAAATTGAAATAGCCGAAACCGATCTCCATTGGCACCTCTCGTGTCCTATTTCAACATAAAAGTTCAAAGTGATAGAATGACTTTAATCGTTGCGCAGTAAGTGAATTAAGTCATACAGAAGTGTTTGTAATCTTTCACCTTCCTCTCATTTAGATATCTGTTCAAGTACATACTTTCATGCTTAACTAGCTAAAATTTGAAGATCCTTTCTTTTTGCAAATAGCAACTATAGTATAATAACTCCATGTTAGGGTATGATGTACGCCGATCTTACGGATTGAAAACACATGTTTGGAAGCCTTGAAACTGACGAATACATGTTAGCAATAGATGCTCAATAACTGGAGGGCACAATCCCTTGAGTGCCAACACGAAAAATGGAGTTGATAGCAAATAGAATGCAACTCTTGCGTCTTTTATCTACTGTTGTGATATTTTTGTTAACTGTGAATGTGTTATTACATTTAATATTAATTTCAGGAATGAATATAAGAATCAACACAAGGTGTAGTTTTTTTTTTTTTCATTTTGTTCATCTTTGGTATTATCCTTTTTTCATTCTTTTTTTCTTTTTTATATTTTAAAAAATTGGATTTTCAAAATAAGGTATAATATAAAGAAAAATGCGAAAATGATTTATTTTTTAAATATCACTTATAAGATATTGAAACAAAAATTCAACACAATTTTCGGTTTAATGTATTTCTAAAAGATTTGGTGTTCATGTAATATTATTTTAATTCCAAGATTAATAAATAAATCAGTCCCAAACTAATAATATTCAAGAAAACAATCTTCTAGAAAAATTCATAGAATTAGAGGAACTCCTCTTCTTGGACGAAATAATCAAGGAATGCTCGAAAACACATGATCTCGAAGAGTTTGGGATAGAAATCCATAAAGAAACGATCCAGATACAAAATGAGAATCGTATTCATACGATTTTGCACTTCTCGACAAATATAATATATTTTATTATTCTAAGAGGGTATTCAATTTTGGGTAATGAAAAATGTGTTATTCTTTAACTCTTTTGCTCAGGAATTTCTAGTTAAGTGACAGAAAGCTTTTTCTATTAATCAAGGCAAAAACATTAGAGAATATAATATCCGAAATCGAAAACATCGAAGGATTTTAGGGATCTTCGCACTACCTCTTACATCTATATATCCAAATAGGTATTTAAATACACATATATATGGTTAAAATGTACTAAACGTTACAAGATTTTAACTAAAGACGGTTTCATATATATTAACGAACACAAACACTTTGAGCATGATTTTATGAGAAAAAAGCAAGCTATACCGATAGCAAGATTTTCGTTTTCTCTTTTTACTGTCATACTCGTTTCCTTCTCAGAAGCTTAATTTGTTTGTAAAACAGTTCCTGCAATATCATCTTCAGATCAGTCGTACGGGTAGGATAATAACTATAACAACAACATACTCAGTGTAGTATCATAAGTGAGTCTGAAAAGGGTAGGATGTACGCCCGACTGATAGAGAATATATTAATATTCTCAATATATTATGTAATTATTATTCTAATGTAATTAGGTAAAGTAGAGATCCTTCTCCAATTATGTTATAAATTGCAAACACCTATAAATATTGCATTAATGAGAAGAAGCCTTCAACCAAGGAGAATTACACTATTCTACATTATATCAGAAGCCAAACTCTCACAGTCCTAAAATTATACTCGGCCGCCACCCCCCAATCTCTTTTCTTATTTTCTGACGGCAACCTTCCCCCAAACCCTAAAAATATTCCGCCGCCACCCACCTCTCCTTCATTGCTTCCAGCGGCCATATGGCTTCTCCCGGTTCCTCCTCCTCCACCCACGATGTCACACATCCTCTTCCCCCATACTAACACCTTTCATTCGGCCTTTGCCGTAATGAATATCAAAAACTTTCTCCCTCTAGTTCTGGATCAAGAGGATGGACAATACTCATCGTGGGTCAAATTATTTCAAATACACAAGTCTTGATCACATCGATGCCACCACCCCCATCCACTCGACGTCGATAATCCGACGTGGAAGCGACTCGATGCTATCGTCAAACAATGGATATGACACCATATCCAAGGATCTACTTCATACTATTATGAAGACAGGTGTCTCGGCTCACGAATTATGGACACGACTAGATTAAATATTTCAAGACAACAAACATACACGTGTTGTTTATTTGAAGGAATAATTCAACAACACTCATCTTAAGAACTTTTCCAACATGTCCGACTATTGTAAACAACTAAAATTAGTTGCCGATCAATTGGCTAATGTTGGCACTCTGATTTATTAAACAAATATGGTTTTACAACTTATCAATGATTTGCCAAAAGGTGAGTACGATACACTTGCGACGATGATCCAACAATTTGATACCCTCTCTAGCTTCAACAAGGCCTAGTCTCAATTGTTTTGGAGGAGAGTAGATGAGCCAAACAGGTCGAGCACGCTCAACAGACATTGGCGGTTATCATAACGCCAACTTCCAACACACCCGTCGGTCCTCTATAACCTACGGATCACCAACCTCAACGTGGTGGCCGAAGAGGAGGAAGGGGACGCAACCGCGGAAAGATAGGCAGTGATAAGGCCTACTTCTCCATGTCCAAGCAACAGGCCTACGACCCCATGACCCATATCTATCTGAGCCAGGCTTACATTACTATGAATCACCAACAGCCCGATAACGCATGGTATATGGATCCAAGTACCACATCCTACCTCACTCGCGACTCTGGTAATCTCTCTCACCTGTTCAATTTGAATAATCCTAAATTTATTTTGGTTGGCAACGACAATCGCATTCCAATTCAAGGCTATGACACTACTTAAACACAACTCCTCACCCACCCTTTGTCTTAAAAATAACATATATGCTCCTAACATCATTAAAAACTTAATCTCTGTTAGAAAGTTTACTAGTGACAACTTTGTACCTATTGAGTTTAACCTTTTTGATTTTTCTGTAAAGGACCTACGTACGGGGACAACTCTTACGAGATGTAATAGTGTGGAGGACCTATATTCTTTCTCATCCAATTCCGGTGCAAGTGTCAATCTACCAACCTCTCTACCTGACATCTCTCCATCCACTTAGCACAATAGACTCAGGCACCCAGCAGCACTAGTTTTAAATTTTCTTAGAAGTCATAATTTCATTCAATGTAATAACGACAAATTTACCCCCTGCTTGCTACTCTTATCCTTTATGAAAGCATGCTAGACTTCCTTTTCAATCTTTATTAAGTGTCACGTTTTCTCCTTTTGATATTATTCATGCGGATTTATGGACATCTCTCATTACTAGCAAAATGTGTCACAATTATTATTTGGTATTTTTGGATGATTTCTCTCACTTTCTTTGGGTTTATCCCCTAAAATATAAGTCCCAAGTTTACATAATCTTTCTTGAATTTCAATCATATGTTAAAACTCAATTTGAAAAGACCATCAAAATATTTCAATGTGATAACGGCTGTGAGTTTGACAACTTTTCCTTTCATAAATTTTCTATGGACACGACATGATGTTTCAATTTTATTGCCCCCATACCTCTCCTAAAAATGGTAAAGCCGAAAGAATCCTACACACCATCAATAATAAGATCCGTACTATGATCTTTCATGCTTCCATCCCTCTTCTTTTTGGGTGTACACCTTACACATGGAGGCAAAACTCCTTAATATATTACCAACATGAACACTTTAAAATAAAACTCCAACCAAAATTCTCTTCCATAGAATCCCCTCTTATGATCACCTTCAGATTTTTCATTGCCTATGCTATCCGAATCTCACCTCCACGACCTCTCACAAATTAGCACCTAGCAACCCCTTTCATTTTCTTAGGTTTCCCGTCAAATCATAGGGGGTACTTATGCAATTATTTGTCCATAAATAAAATCCTAGTCTCTCGCTATGTCACATTTGAGGAGAACGTTTTTCCATTTGCAAACATCCAAAAATTTCAAGTCACTGATTACGACTTCATTGATGATCCGAACACATCCTCTATAATTAGCAATGCCATACAACGTGCCTCCCGTCCCGTCATTGCCCCACTGTCGACTACCCTCAGCCCCCCGACAAATACCCCTTATCTCGTCACTGCCCCATCCCACTACTCCACCGTCACCTACCCTCCAGCACCCATCGACTTCCCCATATCTTGTCGACCACCCACCATAATCAATCACTGCCCCACCTTCGATTAGCCATAGAAAATACTGTGTCCCAAACCACCCCACTACCCGTGACTCAAACAGTCCCGCTTCCAACCCACCGTATGGTAACCCGTGCCTAATACAGGATATTTCAAATCAAAAGTCCACTTTCAGCTCTACTCAGACTATGTCACTTATACCTAAAAACGCAAAATTTGCCAAACTTGACCCGGATTGGAATGCGGCAATGCGTGAGAAATTTAATGTGCTCACTACACATAGTACTTGGGATCTTGTCCCGAGATCAGAGGGAGTGAATGTGATTCATTGTATGTGAATATATCGTCACAAATTCAGAGTAGTGGTGAGTTTGAACGCCATAAGTCGAGACTTGTGAAAAATAGCACGGGGCAACAAGAGGGAGTTGATTGTGGTGAGACCTTTCATCCAGAGGTTAAACCAGCCACCATTCACACTATTTTGAGCATAGTTATGGGGAAAGAACTAGTTGATTCATCAACTTGATGTGAAAATGTGTTCTTACATGGGGATTTGAAAGAAACCGTATATATGCATCAACCTCATGACTTTGTGCATCTAGAGGCTCCTCAGTATGTTTGTCGTCTTCGAAAGTAACTATATGGCTTGAAACATGCCCCAGGGCTTGGTACGATTGCTTTGCCACTTACATCATGCAGATCGGGTTTGTGTACAACAAAAGTGATAAATCCATTTTCAATTTTTATCGAGGTAATGACATTGCATACCTTTTGATATATGTAGATGATATTGTTCTGACTGCCTCATCTGATGTGCTGAAAAATAAGATCATTTCTCTTCTCAAATATGAATTTTCTATGACAGACTTAGGTGAATTGAGTCATTTTTTGGGGATTTCAGTGACCAGATCCGAAAATATAATATTCCTGTGTCAGCGTAAGTATGCCGGAGAAATTGTTAACAGGGCTAAATGACAAACTGGAAGATCATTCCCACTCTAATAGACTAGAAATCAAAACTCAGTATCGATGACGGGAATACGGTTCTCGGTCCTTCTATTTATAGGAGTCTTGCTGGTGCACTTTAGTATCTTACATTCACTAGGCCTGATATTACCTATGTCGTTCAGCAGGTGTGTTTGTTCATGCATGTTCCCAGAGAGCCTCACTTTACTTCTCTTAAACGTATCATTCGGTACGTTAAGGGTACTCTTGACTACGTATTACATCATTATCCATCTGCACCGTCCAGATTGATATTGTATACGGATGTTGATTGAGGCGGCTGTCCTGACACACGTTGATCTTGTTACACCCTGAAATTCCAGGACATGTATATGAGAATAGACGGGAGAACACAAGACTTAAAAATTTGAACGAAAGAAAGAGTTGTAAATTCTAAGGAAGAATCTTCCGAACCCCGGGAAGGAAAGTTATTCGTTAAGGAGAATTGGATTCTCAAATTATTATTTAAGACTTTTAAGAGTTTATCGAAATTATGGAATTTTATTTTTCAGAGTTGGATACGTGAGGCCACCCGAGAGATTTTACGTTTTTGTGGGGCCCACGAAGTTTCCGACATTTTGACCAATTATGGAAAATTCGGGAAACTAAATGTTATGGACCAATGGGATGGCGACACATGTCACCCTCCACATGTATCATCTTGGATGAAAATATAGGCTAAGTGTAGCAAAATGTTAGCTTGAAATAAATGGACCAAGTCAAAGGGTCAAAGGAGCTTGATATAATTGACCACATATAGACCACACATTTGTTTTGATCTAAGCCCATGGTTGTGTTATATATTCATACTACTACTAGTAGCAAGAAAAACTTTAAACACTTAGAAAAATTTCACATTTTTTCTTGCTCTTCAAGAGCTCTCGGCAATAGGGGCTTCTCCCACACAAAATTTTGAAATTGTTGTTCAAAATTCATAATACTTCAACCCAAGGTTCCTAAGGGCATTACAAGGATATCTCAATAGAAAAATCCCGGAAAAACTACGTTTTCACGTTAGTCACAAGGTGAAAACCTAAGGTGTTCTTCAACTTTGAAGTTGGAAGTTGAAGAGAAGTTGGTTATGAGCTTCTAAGGAGTGCTTGGAGCGGATTGGAATATAAGAAGAAGAGCTAAAGTTGCTAAGGATCGACTTGAAGTCTTGGATAATATTTGGGCTTATTTGAGGTATAAATCTTTATCTTGCTATTGTAATTGAAGATTACATGTTATGATAAGTTAGAAATTATCATGTGATATGTATTATGAATATTGATAAGTGTTATGGAATTTTGGAAGCCTAAAATCCGAAACTAGCATGATTTGCCTTTAAGATTGTAATTCAATTTAGTCATTAGTTATAGTCGTCGCATGTTATATAAAGAGGAGATTATAGTTGTTAAAGTTGGTTGCGACTATATAACATGTTGGAACGATAATATGGATTGAAAAAGAAGTGGAATAGACTTTGCATTGTTGCTTATATTAGCCGAGAATGACATTGACTATTGGACTGTTTTGTATAAATTGTGGGGCAGAATTTTACACATCCTGTTAAGGCGTTTAATCCCCTTTGTTTAACTGATTATTGAGCCTTAAATGTGGCATGTTTGGTTATTGAATTCGGGCCTTGAAAAAGGTGGAAAAGTACGTAGAAACAAAGGAAGTGCTGCCCGATTTTCCGTAGAATTTGGTGACTTTACACTTAGAATATTCTACGTTTGAAGCTAGAGGTTAATAGACATATTATGGTCATTATAGGTTGACATACTACGTACGGCATATTGGACTTAGCAAGTGGATTGAACCGAAGAGGTATGTGGAACTTTTCTTATCTCTTGAGCATGAGTAGCTAAAAATGTATAGTACGGTAGACGTACGAGATTTAAATGAATTCAGTTCATTTTGATATCCTTGGTTTTTTTTAAGAATTTCCAAGTTGGTTGAGTTAGGGAATTAACTCACTTGTTTTTAAAGGATAGAAATGACTTGGTTTCAAAAGTAAAAAGAATGTTTATTCTAATAAGGTAAACAAAGATTTCTTGACTTGAAAATGTATAGAATACTTGATTTGGAAAGTATTGATTACTTGAACTATTCTAAAGTTAAGAAACTTGATTTCTAAAGTTAAGAGACTTGAAGTATTTTGAAAGTATATGATACTTGGTTTTGAAAGTATAAGTCTCTTGGTTATGAAAAGAATGTAAGTGTCTAAAGCATAAAGTTAGTATAACGGCTTTATGGGAAGTTGGTTATAATAACTTTATGGAAAAATCAAAAGAATGGTTTACTCTAGCGATGTAAATTAAGATAAAATGACTTGAAAGGAAGAAAGGCAAATTGATTTGAAGGCATCAATTGCTTAAAGTTTTAAAGTAAAAAGTCACTTGATTTAGAAGCCTTTGAATGTAGTTCTGAAAGGTATTGTGACTTGTCCTGAAAAGTAAGTATGGCTTGATACTACGGTTATTAGTATCTTGGTGTTTTATATGAAAAAGGAGTCATTTTAAAAGAATAGAAGTACGTAGTACTTTGGGTTAAATTCCCGGAATTTTATAATGACATGATAATGCCTTAAGTAAACTTAAAATGAGAGTGTATATGAATAAGTTAATAAGAAGTTAGGGGATTTCTTAACTTGCTTATGTTATGTATGATAAGCCGGTGGTGCTTATGTTATGTATGATAAGTCAGTAGTGCTTATGTTATGTATGATAGACGGTTGTGCTAGGTTATGTAATTATTACGGGGTAAACCCCCGGGTTACTACTTATTCCATGGATTTGCTACCCATGATGCGAGTGCGGCGTTTGTACTCATTGCGGGACCACCGGGCCCATGCGGGTGAAATAGTCCTATGCGGGTGAAATAGTCTCATGCGAGGCGGATAACCTCATTGCGGGTCCACAGGACCTATGCGGGTGAAATAGTCCCAGAAGTAGGATTGCTTAATGATACTACGGGCGGGCGGCCCTAGATTGATCATGAGCCTCCTATTTTTATGTAGTAAAGTATACTCTTGTTTACTCTCATTGTTAGTAAGGCACAGTGTACTATTATTTGAGTTATCATACCTGTCTCCAGCTTTATTTTAGACTCTATGATTTCATTTCAGTACTTTCAGTTTCACATACTCGGTACTTGTTGTACTGACCTCCTTCGGGGGGTTGCGTTCATGTCGCAGGTAGAGTTATACAGGTTGCTGATCCTCACTCTCAGGATCACTGTTCAGCTGTTGAGAAGCTCCATTACTCCGGAGGCTTATCTTTGGTTCAGATCCCTGGTATTGTTGGTTGTGGTACATTCAGGGGTATGTCGGGGCCCTGTCCCGTCACAGTTATTATTCATAGAGATCTGTAGTCATATCTTGTGGATTGGATTGTAAAGAAATAAAAGTGTAACTGTTGTTTTTAGGTTATGTATATTTTTCGGAAGGTAGCCTTATCGGCTAGCCTGTTGATTTTTCTGTCTAGTACTTATGAGTTTATGTATGTTCCGCTGCTATTCTCTGATGTATACCTGTGAGGGGTGTCCAGGTAGGGCACTAGTCGCGGGCCCGGGGTAGGGTCGTGACAGATCTACTTCCGGCTATTGTGTATTTTTGGGTGATAACCTCATCTCATGGTCTGTAAAATAGTAAGCCACACTTTCTCATTATAGTAAAGAAGCAGAATATAGAGGTGTTGCGAACATTATTTCCGAAACTTCTTAGCTCAGAAACCTCCTTCTAGAGCTTCATTGTCCCTTACGTAAGGCATCTATTGTCTACTATGATAACATATTTACTGTTTACTTGTCTAATAACCCGGTTCAGCATCAACAAACCAAATATATTGAGATGTATATTAATTAAGGTTGCCATGGCCATGTTCGGGTGTTACATGTTCCTTCTTCCTATCAGTACGTAGATATATTTACTAAGGGACTTCCTCAGCAGTGATTCCTTGACTTCGGTCTAGTCTCAGCTTCCGGCCTCGCCGCTCCGACTGAGAGGGTGTGATAGAGAATATATTAATATTCTTCATATATTTGGTAATTATTATTCATGTAATTAGATAAAGTAGAGATTCTTCTCCAATTAGGTTTGTAAATTGTAAACACCTAATACTGCATTTGTTGGGTCCCGGGGTATACTATGGAATAATAAAAACAAACTGAAAGTAAAACTAAATTGAATGCCAATAAAGTATGCAAATGTCAGTGATAATGTCATCCGTCACAACTGACAACACTTCGATAAAACAAAAAAAACCTTTGAAGAGTAAAATTGTTATACCCCGTGGTTCAGGCCGTGCGTATGAGGCCGTGCGAAAGGAGTTAGGACTCGAAATCAGAAAATTTCGGTCGAGGCCTCAGCCATGGCTAGGCGGAAATTGAGCGCGGGAATCGAGCGCGGCGCGGAAGTTCAGAGTCGCATGAGTTCTTGGCCAGCGGCCCAGGGCCGCGGCGCCGAGGCGGGAAATCTGGCGGAAAAACTTAGGAAAATCTGATCTTTTCTTTTAAAAAGGCCATGGGAGGGTGACAAGTGTCCCCCCCCATCTGATTTTGCATGCATTATATTGACCAAGTCTTGAAGACTTGGTCATCTTTCATCTCTCTCTTAGACAAAAGCTCTTCCTTCTCTCTTAAAAATTTCAAGCTCCTCCTTCTCTCTAAAATTCCAAGAGATATTCTAGCCTTAGGAAAAATCTGAAAAGAAAAGGCAAGAAGGAAGCTTGTGGCTAGCTTGTGAAGGTTGTTGTGGTGGTGTTCTTGGAAAGGAAGCTAGCAAGTTGTTGGAAAAATTTGGCTAAAGCTCTAAGGTAATGATTCTTCCTTTATAATTAGTTTTTAGTGTTGCATGTTAAGAAGAAAGAACTTGTGGTAGTAAATAATGCTCTTAGAGTCATTGCATGCAAGAAATGTGGTTTGGGTATGAAGGATTTGGCTAAAGAGGTTATGTGAGCATGTTGTAGCCTAAAAATTACCTTAAACTTGTTAAGATTAATTGTTATAACTTATGGGGCAGAATTTTACACACCCAAGTTTAGGTGTGTAATCCCCTTTGTGTTGGTTTGGATGTTGGACCTTAAATATGGCGTTTGAGTGTTAAAAATCTGCCTTTGAAAAGGTGGCAAAGTGAGTAGAAATAAAGGAAATGCTGCCCAATTTTCCATAGGAATTAGTAACCTTGAACTTGGAAATATTCTACTTTGAAACTAGAAGTTAATAAACGTATTATGGTCATTATAGGTTGACGTATTACGTGCGATAGTTGGAATTAACAAGTGGATTGACCGAAGAGGTATGTAGAGCTTTCCTATCTCTTGAGCATGAGTAGTTGTATCTATGTAGTACGGTATACGTACAAGATTTGATAATCTTCACTTGTTTTGAGGTATATGATACTTGTTTCGTTTTAAAGGTATAAGTCCCTTGGACATAGGGAAATGTGTTTGACTAACGTAAAATGTTAATATAACGGCTTTATGGGAAGTTGGTTATATTAGTTTGAGAAAAAGGTAAATAAAGAAGGGTTTACTTTACATAAAATAAGCAAGGGGAAAATGAGTTGAATTTGTGGAAGGTAAATTGTTTTAAGGCATTAATGGCCTAAGGTTTTTAAAGGAAATGAAGTCACTTGATTTAGAAGCTTGGGATATTTTCTAAATGGAAAATTGTGACTTGTTTTGAAAGTGGTTGTGACATGATACTATGGATATTAGTATCTTGGAAGTTTTATATAAAAAAGAGTCATTTCGAAAAAGGTTTACGGTATGTGATACTTGGGTTAAATTCCCGGATTTCTCTTAAAAAGACATGTAGTGCCTTAATGAGCTAAAATGAGAGGATTTATATTAATAATGTTCATAAGAAGTTAGAAGATTTCTTATCTTGTTTATGTTATGATAAGCCGGTAGCGCTTATGTTATGTATACTAGTCGGTTGTGCTGATTTATGTATTATTATTGTTATCACTGAGTATTCTGATAAGCCGGTAGCGCTTATGTTATGCATATTTGTTATACCCCGTATTTCCAGAGTATGTACGTAAGGACGTACGTAGAAAATTTGAACTTGAGAAAGTGGCTTGGCCGAAATTTATTTGTGCACAACACCCGGTTAGAGACGTTTTTCGACGAAACGTTTTCCACGACTTCGTAGGGAATTTCCGCTATGTCATTTTTAATTTTTGCGGATTTTTAGAGACGAAACATTATGGACCAACAAGAGGTGACACTTGTCACCTCTCATTGGAACACTTGGGCGGAAATTGTGTTGGTAGAAAGTGTGGCTTTGTGGTCAAGGGTTGGTAGGATATTTTTGTGTTAGTTGGCTAGTGTGCACTTGGCAAGATCTTGGCCTACACTTGCTATGCACTTGGCAAGATCTTGGCCATTGGTTGGCCTTGGCTTACACTATAAATACCCTTAGGATGACTTCTTCATCCATTCCAAATATTTCCTAAGTGTTAAATCCCTCCTCTCCCCTCTTGTTTGACTCTCGTCCAAGAGCCCCCTCCTAGATAGGCCTTTATGGCGAGCCTCCCCTCTCCCTTTGGGGTGTGGCGTGGGGTACCCCTAGCCTAGTGTTTTTCGTATAAATACCCACTCTCTTGGTAGAAATACTCTCAAAGTATTGTTATAATGCCCAAATTACCTTAGCCATATACCTTGTTGTATTCTAAGGTTATACCTATCTGAAAAGCCCATAAAATACTATTATACTTCCGTCACCACAAAACCAAAACCACAGGAAAATCTCCATAGTCCGTTGGAGTATTGTGTAGAAGTTGGTTAGAACTTCTAAGGGTGGTTTAGAGCGGGTTGGGCGCTCGAGTTGGAGCTAAACGATTGCCCGGGATCGACTTTAAGCTAGGATAATTATGGGCTTATCGAGGTAATTATCTTGTCCTCTATTGTAATTGGAAATTACATGTTGTTAGATTATATAGTTGAAGTATCTTGTATATAAAGCGAACGTAGTTATCGGCAATGTCTTTTGACTTAAGCTGAATAAAACTTACGGCAATGTCTTGCGACTTAAGCTGAATTTAAAGAAGAATCTTGAACTGTAATTACATGGGGTGTATTCAGATGAACTTGTGTAGTAATCTTGTGGAGTAGAATTGTACAGTTAGGGTTAGATGTATAACCCCTGGTTGGCTTGGTAGCCGGTCTCGATAGAGGAGGAGATTTCTGTGATTGCGGGGAGAGTCTTCGAAATTTACGTAGAAAGTTCTACGATGAGACCTAAATGTTAATAAAGCGCCTTGTGGCCTTATAGGTGGAAGTACTACGTGTGGCGCGATCTGGCAGCTTAGGAGTAGCCGACGGTTGGAGCGTTTTGCTATTAGTCGATACTCGTCGCGAGGTATGTGAACCTCTTCCTATCTCTTCTAGCATGATATGTGTGAACTATGTAGTACGGTAGACGTACATGTGCTAAATGTATTTGATTGATTTAAAACATAAAGTGTTATAACGGCTTTATGGGAAGTTGGTTATAACAGCTTTATGTTGGTAAGAAAATACATGTGGTTTTAAAAGGTAACTGATTTGAACTATAACTGGCTTGTTATGTGTTAATAAAGAACTTGAAGTATTTCAAAAGATTTTTGAATCATTTTGAAAGAAGAAGTAATACTTGGTTTGTGAAAACTTAAGAGTTATACTAGCTTTATGGGAAGTTAGGTATAACGGCTTAAGAATGTTTTACTGATTTCGGAAATCAGAATGTGTATCGACATACCACTGCAGCGTTAATAAAAGGAAATGCTTTTGACTAATTAAGTATTATTAAAACCAGTAGAAACTTCCATCTGCATAGAAGCTAAGATGAGACAAAATGATATTTCCTAGATCATGGCTGCTGTAATAAGATTGTTATAAACAAGAATATCCTACTCACATATGAGACTTATGTTTTTCAGATAGTTTTAAGGAGAATTATATTCTCAAATAAATAAGACTATGAACTACGAAACCTTTCTAAAATGAGAAACTTGAACATTGGAAATTAGGCAAACTTGATCATTGGAAAAGAATGTTGCTACTTGATTTTACAAAGAGAAGTAATTGATTTACTTTAAAAGGATAGTCACTCTTTTTATACTACGGGTATTGTGTGACATTGTGAAATGCGTATCTTTTAAAGAGTTAATGTATGAAGTACTTTGGGGATAAAAATCCGATCTTGTTAATCATATAGTAGAAGGTACCTTGTGTGAACAACTTGATTGTATTGGTTTGTGATAGCCTTGTAATACTTTCTTGATTGCTTTGATAAGTAAACGTGTTGGGATGCTACGTGTGTTAGTATCTTGTGATGTTTATGCGAAGGGTTTCCCTTGATTGTGCTTATTAACTATCGGTCGTTATGATAGTATTGTGGCATTCATCTCTTGAGATGATTCCGGGTTAAGGCGCCTCCGTCGCGGGGTAGACTCGGTAGTCGATGGACTATGATTCGAGAATACCTCATGCAGTCCCGGGGCCTATGCGGAGCTACGAGTTCGTGTTAGTATCGTCCTTTATGGGCATGCGGTCCATGTGGCCATGCGGTGCGAAGTCGGGGCGATCTTGGGAATAGCTACCCTCGATGCGGGAATACCTCATGCGGGCGATGAGATTGGCCTATGCGAGTGCGGGAGTTCGAGGTTAGACGCGTGCATTGATCTGCGGGCAAGTGGCGGCTTTGATCTGTGACGGTTTAGACAGATCTTATGATCTGATTCATGACCTTGTTGGTGCGTAGGTTTTTAGTAGTCGGCTATGCCTTCGTACTTACCGTCTGATTTTATTATGACACAGTGGGACACGGTGTTCATGTGTGTTCCTTGGTGCTTTTATATCATAGGCTGGCGGTGAGGAAGGTATTCCACGGGCATGATTGATGTTGTGGGCACGAGACCCATTGTTATACTTGAGTGATGACTTGAGGCGTGAGTCACGACTTGACATGTTGCTTTGTTGTAAAGCGTAGTTTGGTTATCATACATGTCTCTGCTTTATATAGTTGCTATGATTTCATTTCTGATATGTATTTTCATTTCACATACTCGGTACTGTTGTCTTGACCTCGCCCGGGGCTGCGTTCATCCGCGAGTTGAGGTACACCGATCGTTGATCCTCGCTCTTAGGGTCACGATTCGGCGTGTGGGAAGCTCCGTTCCTCGGAGGCTTATCATGGTATAGTCCCTGTTGTTGTAGGTGCTTACATTCGGGGTATGGCGGGCCACATCCGCCATTGTTGTCGTATCATTTCTTAAGTGCAGAATCTTGTTGTGGGCAGGGTTTGTAAAAAGGATTAAACTGCTCAGTTGTAAAAGTTGTTATTTATATATGCCGGAAGGCAAGTTTTCCTCAGATTACTGTTTTGTACTTCACTTGTTTCATGTGTATGTTTTATGTTCCGCTGATTACTCTGATGTTGTGTCACTAGGGTGCCCGGGGTAAGGCACGATCCACGGGCGGGGTCGTGACAAAAGTGGTATCGAGCGATTAATCCTCGGAAAGTGTCTGAACCGTATCCGATGAAGTCTTGATTATCGGTGTGTTGTGCACCACATCAATAATCGTGAGGCTATAGGATATTTTAGGATTGGTTTCTATTCTTCTCACTCTGAGATCGTGCCTTAGAGGCATGTTGTAAGTTGGACCCTCTAACGTATTTCTTTCCCTACCGATATGCCTCGCGTGGCGGCAACCCAGCCCGGGAGGCAAGGCGGCCGAGGAGGCTGCGGTAAATCTGAGGAGGGTGGCGAGGGCACAGGCCCAATCATTACCTAGGGTAGTGCTTCATTCGGAGATTCTGCGACGTCACTAGCCCAGTGAGTTTGGCAGCGGCGGCGATCCTCTGCGGCCATGATATATGAACGCCGGTTCACGGCCAGAACAGAGCATTTAGATTGCAAAGAGGCGACCACATTGCTAGCTATAGATTTGGCTACCGCAGAGTATACCGATGTACTGCATGAGTCTTGAGGACTATCTAAAGAGGTTGTGCAAGAGTAATTCTTGATTGAGGCTTGAGCATGGCACGTATGCGGGCTTATGCGTGGCCGAGACGATGTAGAAATCGGCGAGTTAACGAAGGACACGAGAAGAGGGCGAGCGGCAAGGTCCTTTAGTAACTTTCGAGGCGAGTCACCTCACCAAGATCAGATTATGCACCTCCGCGGTGCAGTGGTCTTCCACGGAGTTCGGACATTCGGGGTATCACGAGGAGTTGGTTAGAACTCGGGGCTTCGGTTCACGCTGTAATGCACGTCATCGGGAATGTCATCTTTTAGGTTGGTACTTGTTGTACTATGACCGTCGTGTGCAGTGTCGAAGAGTGTCCTTGTAGGAGGACTTAGCCTTCGAGGATCGATGGGTAGTCGTCACCTTCCTTAGTTATGCGCCTGCAGGCGGGTTTGATTTGAACGATTAAGGGGAGTGAAGCAGTAGATATAGATATATCTTTAACCCTCTATAGATCAGTATATGTGATAAGGTGAGTATACCTTAGGTGCTATGTTCTGATAGCAGTGTGTTAGTTGTGATTTGAAATCATGGTTGTTTAACCGAGTAAGATTTTGGGGATAGAAGGTGTGAGCCTTAGAGCTTTTTACGTAGAGACCTTAGAGGTGAGGCCATCTCGAGAAAAGGTGTAGTGTTATGTTTGACCTTTATCGGAGTGCATAGTGCACGTGAGTTATGGTTGGGATAGGTCCTAGTAGTGTGGAATGAAAGGGGGTAGTTGAGCTAAGAAGACCTCAGGTTTTCGTAACGTGATTAGTGAGGCCATTCGAATCGGGGAACTAGTGTTGTGCTCGTTGACGGGTCGGATTGAGGCCATGATGCGGGTCAACCCGCGACCTGTTTGGTGGTGGGGTCAGTTTGTGGTGGTCCCGCCTTGTGGTAGGGTCACGAGGGTGTTAGGCCCATGTTCGATTAACCAGTCTGAGTTCGTGGATCGTTCGACCGGTGGTCGGTCGATGAGGGCAGCCCATCGTGTTCTTCGTTCGACCGTTTACTCGGTGTGTTGAGTTATCGAAGGGTTGAAAGGCTGCGTGGGGTGCCTACCTTTACCTTATGTCGGTGTGAAGCCCGAGTTGTGGTTATTTTCGTTTTCTAAAAAGTTTACAGCGGGGTTAAGAACTCGGTGAGTCTCGATCGCATTCGCCTCGGGCGGTCGTGGATTTCGAGGTAGTTGTGAGGATTGTTGTCTCTGTGGAGGTAGTGTTTGATCTACCATTTCGGTGTTCGGATATCGCCTTATGAAGCCTTGTAAGGCGGAAGTGTAAGTTCTTGGCCGATTGGTTCGAGGTTGGCAAGGTTGAACGATTGGTTCGAGCTTGTTCCAATCGTGTGGATAGTGAAGCTTGTCTAGAAGAAGTTACGGCAGCTCGGGGAATTGTGCGGATAATCGGTGGCGGCGCTTAGAGTTCGAGTTGATCGATCTTCTTGAAAGTACCACCGGGTTTGGGTGTGACGAGTTTTGGAAAAGCAGAGGAACTTAGCGAGTTACTTTGGGCCACTTGTGATGTTCGGAAAAGTATCGGAGATCCGTCAGTGTTCCCACTTAATGATGACCACGTTAGAGATAGTAACCCGAGTTTTAGATCACGGCCGTATCGGAATGTGGTAAGAGTTTGAGTGTCGACATCCTCCGGATCATGGCGGCCGGTACCATTTGTTAGGTCGCCGAGCAAGGCTCGCGACAAAGTGACAAAGTGGTATCTACGACGAGTAAAGAGAGAAGCGAGCATGTATGGCGAGCATAGATGTGATCATTTCTTTTGTAGAGAGAAGGTACGAAGGAAGTATATTTTTAGACCCTGGAGAGAGGTGGTTGTGGTGATGTTAGAGGTGTTTCCTCGTGGACTTGGATGGGTATTTGTGCGGTTGTTTCTATGGCCATGTGTGGCAAGGATTGTTCTCGTAAGTATAGTAGTGAAGAATATACTGGCGCACGTTTGTTTTGAGACTTAGAAGGAACATTCGGGACGAATGTTTCTAAGGAGGGGAGAATGTTATACCGTATTTCAGTATATGCGTGGGGCGTGCGTAGAAAATTTGAACTTGAGAAAGTGGCTTGGCCGAAATTTATTTGTGCACAACACGGTTAGAGGCGTTTTTCGGAAAGCGTTTTCCACGCTTTCGTAGGGAATTTCCGCTATGTCATTTTTAATTTTTGCGGATTTTTCCAGAGACGAAACATTATGGACCAACAAGAGGGTGACACTTGTCACCCTCTCATTGAACACCTTGGCGGAAATTGTGTTGGCCGAAAGTGTGGCTTTTGTGGTCAAGGGTTGGTAGGATATTTTTGTGTTAGTTGGCTAGTGTGCACTTGGCAAGATCTTGGCCCTACACTTGCTATGCACTTGGCAAGATCTTGGCCATTGGTTGGCCTTGGCTTACACTATAAATACACCACTTAGGATGACTTCTTCATCCATTCCAAATATTTCCTAAGTGTTAAATCCCTCCTCTCCCTCTTGTTTGACTCTCGTCAAGAGCCCCCTCCCTAGATAGGCCTTTATGGCGAGAGCCTCCTCTCCCTGGGGTGTGGCCGTGGGTACCCACTAGCCTAGTGTTTCGTATAAATACCCTCTCTTGCTAGAAATACTCTCAAAAGAAATGTTATAATCCCCAAATTACATTATACATATACCTTGTTGTATTCTAAGGTTATACTATCTGAAAAGCCGGAAAATACTATTATACTTCCCGTCGTCCAAAACCAAAACCCTAGGAAAATCTCCATAGTCCGTTGGAGTATTGTGTAGAAGTTGGTTAGAACTTCTAAGGGTGGTTTAGAGCGGGTTGGAGCGCTCAGAGTTGGAGCTAAACGATTGCCCAGGATCGACTTTAAGCTAGGATAATTATGGGCTTATCGAGGTAATTATCTTGTCCCTCTATTGTAATTGGAAATTACATGTTGTTAGATTATATAGTTGAAGTATACTGTATATAAAACTGAACGTAGTTATCGGCAATGTCTTTTGACTTAAGCTGAATAAAACTTACTGGCAATGTCTTGCGACTTAAGCTGAATTTAAAGAAGAATCTTATGTAATTACATAGGTGTATTACATGAACTTGTGTAGTAGTACTGTGGAGTAGAATTGTACCCGTTAGGGTTAGATGTATAACCCCCCCCTGGTTGGCTTGGTAGCCGGTCTCGATAGAGGAGGAGATTTACGCTGTTGCGGGGGGGGGAGGTGCTGCCGAAATTTCTGTAGAAAGTTCTACGATGAGACCTAAATGTTAATAAGCGCCTTGTGGCCTTATAGGTGGAAGTACTACGTGTGGCGCGATCTGCTTGGCTTAAGGAGTAGCCGACGGTTGGAGCGTTTTGCTATTAGTCGATACTCGTCGCGAGGTATGTGAACCTCTTCCTATCTCTTCTAGCATGATATGTGTGAACTATGTAGTACGGTAGACGTCATACGTGCTAAATGTATTTGATTGATTTAAAACATAAAGTGTTATAACGGCTTTATGGGAAGTTGGTTATAACAGCTTTATGTTGGTAAGAAAATACATGTGGTTTTAAAAGGTAACTGATTTGAACTATAACTGGCTTGTTATGTGTTAATAAAGAACTTGAAGTATTTCAAAAGATTTTTGAATCATTTTGAAAGAAGAAGTAATACTTGGTTTGTGAAAACTTAAGAGTTATACTAGCTTTATGGGAAGTTAGGTATAACGGCTTAAGAATGTTTCTTGATTTGAATCGAATGTGTATCGACATACCACTGCAGCGTTAATAAAAGGAAATGCTTTTGACTAATTAAGTATTATTAAAACCAGTAGAAACTTCCATCTGCATAGAAGCTAAGATGAGACAAAATGATATTTCCTAGATCATGGCTGCTGTAATAAGATTGTTATAAACAAGAATATCCTACTCACATATGAGACTTATGTTTTTCAGATAGTT
This sequence comes from Przewalskia tangutica, assembly GCA_029844215.1. NCBI lineage: Eukaryota > Viridiplantae > Streptophyta > Magnoliopsida > Solanales > Solanaceae > Przewalskia > Przewalskia tangutica. Next base: position 90,498,417 of record CM056719.1, read on the forward strand.
TTAAGGAGAATTATATTCTCAAATAAATAAGACTATGAACTACGAAACCTTTCTAAAATGAGAAACTTGAACATTGGAAATTAGGCAAACTTGATCATTGGAAAAGAATGTTGCTACTTGATTTTACAAAGAGAAGTAATTGATTTACTTTAAAAGGATAGTCACTCTTTTTATACTTCGGGTATTGTGTGACATTGTGAAAGTAACGTATCTTTTAAAGAGTTAATGTATGAAGTACTTTGGGGATAAAAACCCGATCTTGTTACTCATATAGTAGAAGGTACCTTGTGTGAACAACTTGATTGTATTGGTTTGTGATAGCCTTGTAATACTTTCTTGATTGCTTTGATAAGTAAACGTGTTGGGATGCTACGTGTGTTAGTATCTTGTGATGTTTATGCGAAGGGTTTCCGCGATTGTGCTTATTAACTATCGATCGTTATGATAGTATTGTGGCATTCATCTCTTGAGATGATTAGGGGTTAAGTCGCCCTCCGTCGCGGGGTAGACTCGGTGGTCGATGGACCTATGATTCGAGAATACCTCACGCAGTCCCGGGCTATCGCGAGCTACGAGTTCGAGTTAGTATCGTCCTTTATGGGCATGCGGTCCATGTGGCCATGCGGTGCGAAGTCGGGGCGATCTTGGGAATAGCTACCCTCGATGCGGGAATACCTCATGCGGGCGATGAGATTGGCCTATGCGGAGCGGGAGTTCGAGGTTAGACGCGCGTACATTGATCTGCGGGCAAGTGGCGGCTTTGATCTGTGGCGGTTTAGACAGATCTTATGATACGATTCATGACCTTGTTGATGCGTAGGTTTTAGTAGTCGGCTATGCCTTACTTACCGTCTGATTTTATTATGACACAGTGGGACCGGTGTTCATGTGTTCCTTGGTGCTTTTATATCATAGGCTCGGCGGTGAGGAAGGTATTCCACGGGCATGATTGATGTTGTGGGCCCGAGACCCATTGTTATACTTGAGTGATGACTTGAGGCGTGAGTCCACGACTTGACATGATCGCTTTGTTGTAAATCGTAGTTTGGTTATCATACATGTCTCTGCTTTATATGATCGCTATGATTTCATTTACGATATGTATTTTGATTTCACATACTTTTTGTTGTCTTGACCTCGCCCGAGCTGCGTTCATGCCGCAGTTGAGGTACACCATCGTTGATCCTCGCTCTTAGGGTCACGATTCGGCGTGTGGAAGCTCGTTCCTCGGAGGCTTATCATGGTATAGTCCCCTGTTGTTGTAGGTGCTTACATTCGTGGTATGGAGGGGCCTGTCCGCCATTGTTGTCGTATCATTTCTTAGAAGTGCAGTAATGCTTGTTGTGGCGGGGTTTGTAAAAAGTTAAAGCGTTCATTTGTAAAAGTTGTTATTTATATATCTTAGAAAGGCAAGTTTTCCTCAGTTCTTGTTTTGTACTTCACTTGTTTCATGTACGTGTTCTATGTTCCGCTGATTACTCTGATGTTGTGTCACTAGGGTGCCCGGGGTAAGGCACCAGTCACGGGCCCGGGTTCGGGTCGTGACAATATTAGCCGGTTGTGCTGATTTATGTATTATCATTGTTATTACTGCGTATTCCATGGATTTGCTACCCATGATGCGAGTGCGGCGCTTGTACTCATGCGGGCCCATTGGGTCCATGCGGGTGAAATAGTCCCATGCGGGTGAAATAGTCCCATGCGGGTCCACAGGATCCATGCGGGTGAAATAGTCTCATGCGGGTGAAATAGTCCCATGCGAGGCGGATGGCCTTATGCGGATCCACATGATCCATGCGGGTGAAACAGTCCCAGGAGTAGGATTGCTTAATGATACTACGGGCGAGAGATCCTGTTTTGATCATGAGCCTCCTATTTTTATGCAGTATTATACTTATACTTGTTACTCTCATTGTTAGTAAGGCACAGTGCAACCTAATTTGATTTTTATCTATAACTTCAGTGTATTTTGGACTTATGATATTACTACAGTATTTTCCAGTTTTACATACTTGGTACGTTGTGTACTGACCCCCTTCCTCGGGGGCTGCGTTCATGCCGCAGGTAAGGGAAAGCAGGTGGTAGATCCTCATTCCTAGGATCTTTTACTCAGGTGTCAGGAGCTCCATTTCTTCGGAGGCTCGACTTTTGGTATGGTTCTCCCTGGTGTTGTTGATGTTTTGTACATTCAGGGGCATGACGGGGCCCTGTCCCGTCATAGTGTTACTCCTTCTTAGAGGCCTGTAGTCTTGTCATAACTTGGTTTGTTTAAGGATGTAACTGTTCGGTTTTATGTACTTTTGGGGTAGCCATTTTGGGCTAGACTATTTTATATCATTATAGTTGTTTATTGTGAGTTTATATTCCGCTGGTTTTCTCTGATGTTGTGTCACAAGGGTGCCCGGGTTAAGGCACCGGTCACGGATCCGGGGTCGGGTCGTGACAAAAATGCAGCGGAAATAATAAAAAATACAAAGGTTTAATATTTACACAGGTTATATTGAATATATAACCTATGACGGTCAATGATCGAAAGTATTGTATATATTTATATACAATTGAATAAATTCCTTCTTGTACAACTTTATAAAATAAAACAAAAGGAATTAAAAAGTTGAAGTCGAAAATGACTTCTGCCTAAAAAATCTATCTAAATAGAAATAGACAACGTCTCATTACAATTGCTTCAATAAAGACAAATCTAGAATCTAAGCAGCAATTATAATGTTGGACAGAATGTTGTCGATACGCTCATGCAACACTTATGATCCAGTTTTCTGAGATGAAATCTCGAGAGCTCTCTTGATATTTTTGCAATCTGATTCTAGATATCAATTCACTCGTCCTCTCTCTCTTTTTATAGTAGAGAGTCTTCTGTGAAAAGCTCATCGACTTATTGTAGAAGTTGAGAGAAAGATGGGTAGCCAATAAGATTTGTTGGAGAAGATCATGGAGCAAAATCCCCTAACTTCTTGGACTTGTTCCCCAAGCTTAGCAACAACTTTGACTTGTTCTTCCTACTTTTTTCATCAGCTTCTAATCACCTTGCCAGGTCACTTTTCCATTGTGGTAAAAATCCCACGAGATCTGTTTTAGTTCCGTGAAGTAAGACAAAACTGTTTTACAGAATGTTGGTCTGAATGTCGTGACATTTGTTTCAATATTTCTGAATTTTAACTTAGTACTAATAATGATATATTGGGCAAAATGTCACAACACCAAACTCAACATTAATATTCTACCCTTTTTTGTTTTTCTTCACAAAACCTATTATAATTTGTGCAAGTGACTTACGACAATGTCAAAGATGTTGTCCTAACATCTATGATTAAAACACTACTCCTCCTGAATATGTGACGACATACAAAAAACATATGTATACCAGTATATACTACTATATAGGATTACACACAATGTTATCACAATATAGATATACACATCATAACGGATTAGAAGAAATAAGAAGGTTAAGCATTCACAAATCATCATCCAAGAAAAAAGAATTTTTCAAAACATTGTCAATTACATCCCAAATATCCAACCAAAATAAAGTCAATTCACTAACCAATCAGCAACCATTCATCAATAATTTTCCCTTGAATATTATGCAGCAGTAGTAGTTTCCAGCCGCTTTCTACTTATGCATAATTTCAGCTTGCTCTCTTCTCTGCGTGGAAGTTTCAGCATCTGGTTCAGCCTTCCGCATAACAACTTCAATTTATGCCTTCAACCTTAGCCTTGTTAGCAGGACTTTCCTTTCAACAACTTCTTCTCTTTGCATGGCAGCATCCACAACTTCTTCTGCAGCAACAACTTCTCCACTAGTGTTGTCACGACCCGACCCCGGGCCCGTGACTGGTGCCTTACCCCGGGCACCCTAGTGATACAACATCAGAGAAAATCAGCGGAAATAAAAACTTACACATGAAACAAGATATACAATAATGAAATAAGAAAACAGGCTAACCAAAACGGTTACCTTTCTGAATATATAAATAAAACTTGAACCCGAACAGTTACATCCCTTTTACAAACTCGCCACAAAGATTACTACGGACCTATAAGAATGTTATAACAACAACGACGGAATGGGGCCCGCCATACCCCGAATGTAAGTACCTACAACAACAGGACTATACCAAAGATAAGCCTCGGAGAAACGGAGCTTCCCAAACGCTGAATCGTGATCCTATGAGCGAGGATCGACGATCGTGTACCTCTGCGGCATGAACGCAGCCCGAAGGAGTCGATAACAGTACCAAGTATGTGGATCGAAAATCGTAAATGAAATCATAATAGTCTATATAAAGCGAAGACATATATGATAACCATTTCACGATACACAATATGTGATCATGTCAAGTCGTGACTCACGCCCAAAGTCATTACTCAAATATAACTATGGGTCTCATGCCTCTGATATCAATCATGCGTGGAATTCCTTCCTCACCGGCGATCCATGATATAAAAACACCCAGGAATACATACGAACACGTGTCCCACTGTGTCATAATAAAACCGTCTGGGGTAAGTACGAAGGCATAGCCGAATACTAAAACCCACAGTACCAACAATGCTATTAAACTGTATCAAGAGGTCTTTCTAGACCGCGCCACGATCGGCCGCTACTCGCCCTCGATCAATGCGCGCGTCTAATCGTGGAACTTACCGCACTCGCGCATGGCCACTAGGCGCATGAGGTATTCCCCGCATCGAGGGTAGCTACTCCTCGGCATCGTCCTGGACTCTCGTAGTCCGCATGGCCACATAGACCGCATGAGGTATTCCCCGCACACTAACCTGGAACTCTCGTAGCTCCGCATAGGTCCCCTGGACCCGCATGAGGCATCCCTCGCATCGGGGGGTAGCTTAACCCCCGGTATAACATGTCAAGAGGTGAGTGGTACAATACTAACATAACGGCTTATCGTTAAACAACATAAGCACAACAAGGGAACCCCCTTTACACAAATGTTACAAAACACTAACACACGTAGCATCATAATATGTCTACTTATCAAACCATCTTACTACACTTTCCAGAAATCAATACAATACTTTCATAAACAAATAAGTAAACCGTTCCTTCTATCTTCCTTAAGTCGTTATACCTAACTTCCCATAAAGCTAGTATAACACTTAAGCTTTTAAAACCAAGTATTTATTTTCTTTCAAAAATGGTTAATAACTCTTTTGAAATACTTCCAGATTATTATTATTTAAAACTCAAGTCAAAAGACATCAAAGTAAAACCAAAACAATTTCCATACCTTCTTTTAAAACAAAGGCACTTTTCCTTTAAAAGTCAAGTAGCAATATATTTTTTAAACCAAGTGTCTTACTCTTTTAAAAACAAGTAACCTATACCTGTAAATCAAGTTACTTCTCCTTTCCCAAAATCAAGTTGTTAGAGAGAAGTTTCTCTCACTAGGCGAAAATGCTCTCAACATTTCTCCCTAGTCGCTCTTCGCAATCCGCCTCATTCTTATGATTTCATCTTAGATTTCATACTCCTTAAATCTGATTTCATCTTTGATTTCATGAGATTGTTCGTTTGTTCATCTTACTTGAATTTGATACGAAGTTGTTTGAGTTTATTACGTTTGAGTTTATCAACTTGTTCAAAGATTGCTACGAAGATACTCCAACTTGATTAAAGATTGCTCAAGATTTGCATTATCTTCCTTCTAGCCATGAGAAAGAATACAAAGATTTCAGCCAAAAGAATGAAAGAGATTATTTTGATTGTTCAAGATTACAAGATTCAGGATATGAATTTGAAGTTTGCATTTCGGGGCGCTTAGCGGTGGCGGTTGCTTCTCGGATTTTGTGGGGTATTCGGGAAAGGCGGGTGGTCTTTGGGTTGTTAGCAGTGCGGAGGATGTTCTTGGTGTGCAAGAGGTCTTGTTGGTGATCTTGGGTTGAGGTTTCAACACTTTGATTCTCCCACCTTGGGCGTCGGTAAAGCTGCTGCGTTTCGGTGGCGCTCCGACTCGGGAGTGCGGATCTTGATAGGGATCCGGTCGAAAGTGGGTATGGAGGGTGGTTGCGGGTTGCAGGTGGGTGGTGTTGATGTTCAGGGTTTGTGGTCTGAACCCTTGGGTCTCCGATCCTTGGCTTCTGAGTGCATTGAGACTTTTCCGGCGGCCACTTTTGATTCCAAGGTGACTGCGGGTCTAGAGGTTGGTCACGAGTTGATTTCGGTCGCGGGGTGGGCATGGGTCTTGGGAAAGTCCATGGGTCACCACCTTTGGTTGTTGAGTTCGAGAATGTTTCTTTTCCAATTGGCCTAGGAAATGCTAAGGTTTTGGAAGTCGAGGGGTTTTCTATCCAAAAGAGGTATAGGAATTTGATGCACTCAATGGGTGCGGATGTCAATGGCATGCCTCATTCACTTCTTTGTGGTTGTCAATGTCACGCCTCATTCATTAGGTGCAACTTTCGGAGTTGAGGTTGTTGGGAATTCAAGTGTTGCGGTTTCCGAAACGTCACCCCCTCTCGAGGGGTTGACGGGTACCATGGGTGGGCACGGGTCATTGGCGTTTCTTGGGGGTGGTTACGGGTTGAAAGAGGGTCAGAAGGGTGGTCATGGGATGCTGATTGGTCTTTTTGGTGGTCGCGGGTCAAGACTAAAACCCAAGGGTCATCGGTTCGAGATTGTAGGGTCGGAAGTTGGTTCACTTTCCATGGCTCTTGGTATTGCAAACCGTGCGGAAGTTGAACAACCTATTCTTCAAACGAGACTTGGTAACTTGGGCAATTTAATTGCTGAGCATACCAAGGAAGGATCTCATTCAATGGGACATCGTAAATTGTTAAGGGTGGGAACCGGTGTCACCTCTTCTAATGAATTCAATGGTTGTGGAAATCAAAGGGCAGCCGTCCAAAAGTTTGGAAACTTGATGGTTACGGGGCAGGGTCTACTCTTCAAATGAGTCTTGGAAGATCAACTTATATGGAATTCGGCGGTCATTCATTTCAAGACACCAAAGAATTGTTATTTGATTTCGCCAATGTAGCATTCAATGCCGAGGGACATAAGCCATTTATGGCAACCATTCCCAATGATGCACAAGTCTTGATATCCCCCACGAATTCAACTATTGCACCTAATAAGCGTGCAAATGATACTGATTAATTAAATGAAGATACTATCTTGGAATGCACCGGATAGTAAGAATTTAATTTTCATGATTTAATCTCCCATTGTAACGTCTCCTTCGGGTAGACGCCCCATCCCTCCTCTCTCTCATTTCTTGTTTATTGCTTACGTTGAGGATTGAGAACCCTCGACGAATGATTGTAGCTACCTGTTTTTTCGTCTTTCTTTTATAATATTAGCATTTACCTAAAAAAAAAAAAAAAAAGTTATCATTTTAAATCCAATGATAAAACCATTCTTATTTTCGAAATCAAGATAACTTTATTCTTTAAAAGACCACACACCCATTGCTCATGAGTGAGGTTTTACAACTTTTTAACATAATTCAAGTCCTTAATATTTCATAACAAGTCACTTAACTTTGGAATCAAGTCAAGGACACAAAAGGAAAATCAACTTCCTTTAAACACACGTGCGTCTACCGCACTAAATATATTTCACAAATATCATGCTAGAAAGGATAGGAAGAGGTTCACATACCTCGCGACGATTATCGACAATTAGCAAAACGCTCCAAGTACTCTAACCTTGCTCGCCTTTTCCACCCTTCAAGTAGAATACGCTACTCGTAGTACTTCAACCTATAAAGGCCACAAAACGTCTATCAACCTCTAGATCTCTTCGCAGAATAATTCTAGATACAAGATTGCTTATTCTACGGAAAATTCGGCATCACCTCCCCCCTGCAACCACATAAATCTCCTCATCTAACGAGGCCTGCTACCAAACCAACAATCCCAGGGGGGGTTACACGTCTAACCGGACGTGTACAATTCTACTCCACAATAATACAACAAGTCTACTGTAAATACAGTCCTATGTAAATACAGTTTAATTCTTTATACTGATTCTTCCAATATGTTATACCCCGTATTTCCAGAGTATGTACGTGAGGGCGTACGTGTACAATTTGAGCCTTAAGTAGGCATAGTTTCGAAATTTGTACACAAGTGCCGAAAGGAGTCGTTTTTCGAAAACGTTTCCACGACTTTCGTAGGGAAAATTCCGGCTATGTCATTTATATTTTTGCGGATTTTTCCGAGAGACGAAACATTTTGGACCAACGAGAGGGCGACACTTGTCACCCTCTAATTGGAAGGCTTGGACGGCAACCATGGCATGGCTTGGACGAAATGGGTCACGTTCTCTTGGCCAATTGGCTCCTTGATTTGTGCCTTGTTTTGTGGCTTGTTTTGTGGAGTGTTTTGTGGAGTAGGGTTTAGGGTGCACTTGGTTTAATCTTGCCCTTACACTTGCTATACACTTGGAAGGATCTTGGCCCTTGGTTGGCCTTTGGTTTTGCTATAAATAGCTCCCCTTTGTGAAGACTTTCTTCATCCACAAATTGCCTAAGTCTTGAAGTTCTCTTCCTCCCTCCCTTGTGAAATTCGTCCACCACACCCCTTTCCCCCTTTGCCGAGAGCTTCCCCCCCCCCTTTGTGGTGCCTTGGCCGTGGGGTACCCCCCCCCCTAGCCTAGTTGTTTTCGTATAATACCCTTTGTTGTGGTATAGAAATACTCTCCTAAGTATTGTTATAATGTCCAAAATACTTTAGCCCAAATACCTTGTAGTACTTTCCAAAGTACCCTTTGTACGAAAAACCCGGAAAATACGATTATACTTTCCTTAGCCTCTACACGAAACCCTAAGGAAAATCTTCACCCGTTGTTGAAGTATGGAGTAGAAGTTGCGTAGAACTTCTAAGGGTTGTTTGGAGCGGATTGGAGCACTCGGAGGAGGAGCTAAACCTTGCTCAGGAGCGACTTTAAACTCGGATAATTTTTGGGCTTATCGAGGTAAATATCTTGTCCCCTATTGTAATTGGAAATTACATAAGTGTTGAATATATAGTGTTGTATACTATATATAGAATCGAACTTAGTATTATGGCAATGTCTTTTGACTTAAGCTCAAGAATGAAGAATTGAACGAATCACATGAAGGATAATAAAGAAGAATCGAACTGTAATTACCTAGGGTTGTATTCTGATGAGACTTATGTAGCATTACTGTGTAGTAGAATTGTACGCGTCCGGTTAGACGTGTTAACCCCCCCCCTGGTTGGCTTGGTAGCCGACCTCGATAGAGGAGGAGATTTACGCTGTTGCGGGGGGGGGAGGTGCTGCCGAATTTTATGTAGAAAGATGGGAACGTGGGTTTAAGATTTAATAGACGTTTGTGGCCTTTATAGGTGAAAGTACTAAGAGTAGCGTATTCTACTCGAGGAGTGGAAAGGGCTAGCAAGGTTGTAGTACTTGGAGCATTTTGCTTATTGTCGTTAAATCGTCGCGAGGTATGTGAACCTCTTCCTATCTCTTCTAGCATGATATGTGTGAACTATGTAGTACGGTAGACGTACATGTGTTAACTGTGTTTGATTGTTCTTAAAACATAAAGTGTTATAACGACTTTATGGGAAGTTGGTTATAACAGCTTTATATAGGTAAGAAAATACTTTGTGGTTTTAAAAGGTAACTGATGTGAATTATAACTGGCTTGTTATAATAAAGAACTTGATGTATTTCAAAAGATTTATAAATCGTTTTGGAAGGGAGAGTAACACTTTGTTTTAAAAGGTTTTAAAAAGAGTTATACTAGCTTTATGGGGAGTTAGGTATAATGTCTTAAGAGAGGTAAAGAAAATGGTTTACTGATGTTAGAAGTTAAGAGACTTGATCTTATAAGATAAGAGACTTAACTTATTTGTTTTAATGTGGATGTTTGTGTGAAACTTCATTCGTGAGTATTGAGTACTTGGTTTTATTTAAAGGGATAATGTTTCTTGATTTCGAAATCGAATGTGTATCGACAGCACCACCGCGGCGTTAATAAAGGAAAATGTATTGAATAATGATGTATCGTATTAAAACCAGTAGAAACCTCCATCCGCATAGAAACTAAGATGAGACAAGATGATATTACATTTTCTAGATCATGGTCATTGTAATAAGAATGTTGTAAACAAGAATAACCTACTCTCGCGTGAGACTTATATTACTCAATTGTTCTAAAAGGAATCAAGTGATTAAGTTTATGAACTATGAAACCATTTGAAAATGAGAAGCTTGAGTAATTGAAACTAGGCAAAGCCGGAACTTAGGAAAAGAATGTTGTTACTTGATTTTGAAAAGGAATGTGGGTTGGTCATTCTAATACTACGGTATCGGGTGACTTTGATAAGTAATGGATCTCTTTTAAAGAATTTAACGACGTAGTACTTTAGGTTGAAACCCGACTTTGGCATAAAATGAAGGTACTTTGAGTGATGTGAAACTTGCCTATGCTTGTTGTGGTGAAACATTCCTATGCTTGTTGTTGTGAAACTTGCCTATGCTTGTGATGATAGCCTTTGTGGTGCAAGTGTGGTGTTTCGTGTTACCGCGTCTCGATAGAGGCGGTTGGTAGTTGAGGTTTCTTCGCTCGCCCGGTATCCGGTGGTCGGCTCACCGTACTGCCGCCTCGTGGTGATTCGGCCTTGGTATCGGTAGTCACCCTCGCACTTGCCGTTCGATATAGTGACGGTTTCGTGATACGCTTGGTCCCGGTGGTCACCCTCGTACTTGCCCGTTCACCGCGTGGCCGGCCTTGGTATCCGGAGTCGGCTCGCACTTGCCCGTGACGGCCGTGTTTTGGTTGCATTGTATTATTGGTACGGTCGGATCTGGTAGTTATACTTGTCTGCACGGTTTTTATAACACGTGGGACATGGTGTTCATGTATAATCCTTGGTATTGTTATATCATAAAGCTAGCGTGAGGAAGAAATTCCACGCACGAGTGATAATTTGGAGGCGTGAGTCCGCTGTCTTGATATCGTTATATGTTATATCGTAGTTTGGTCATCATACATGTCTCCGCTTTATATAGACTATTATGATTTCATTTACGATATTCTGATTTCACATACTTGGTACTGTTATCTTGACCTCCTTGGGGCCGCGTTATGCCGCAGGTAAGGTACATCTACCGCCGATCCGCGTTTAGGATCTCATTTCGGCGTTTTTGGGAAGCTCGTTCCGTCGGAGGCTTATCTTTGGTATGTTACCACAGTCCGTAAGTTCTTATGCGTTCGTGGGTTTGGCGGGGCCCTGTCCCGTCATAGTTGTTGTATAAATCTTAGAGGTCTGTAGTACTGTTGTGGGCAGGGTTGTAAAAGGATTAAACTGTTCAGGTTTTATGTATATACTGAAGGCAACTGTTTTGGTTGGCCTGTTTATTTACTATATCTCTCATTTCATGTGTAAAGTTTTTATTTCCGCTGGTTTTCTCTGATGTTGTATCACTAGGGTGCCCGGGGTAAGGCACCAGTGACGGGCCCGATTTTCGGGGCGTCACACAATATATCTTATACTCGATTATTAACTACTACAACATGTAATTTCCAATTACAATAGAAGGACAAAGATATTTACCTCGATAAGCCCAAAATTATCCAAGTTTATAAGTCGATCCTGAGCAACGTTTAGCTCCACATCCTTACGCTCCAACCCGCTCCACGCAACCCTTAGAAGTTTCTAAACAACTTCTCTTAATACTTCATCTAAGCTATGAAGATTTTTCTAGGGCTTCGTTTTGTGACTAAGGGATATAAAGTAGTATTTCCGGGCTCTTAATATTTGAAATAACTTTGGAAAACTACTAGGAATACTAGGCTAAGGTATTTGGGACAATACCAACACTTGAAGAATTTTTCTACCAAGTGGGGATTTGGACGAGAGCTACACAAGAGGGGGGGGGGGGGGTTTGTGACTTAGAAACATTTAAGTGGATGAAGAAGTCTTGAAATCAATGGGGTATTTATAGGAAAATCAATGGCCAAGATCTAGGCAAGTGTGTGGTGAGGATGGGGTACATGTGTGTGGGTAGTTGGCCAACCATTTGGCTACCACAAAAATGGGACAAGTGGCCACCACAAAAATGGGCCACTTGTCCACCTAAAAAACGTCCCACTTGTCCTTCTCCAATTCGGCCAACATGGCCACACGGGGGTGACACGTGTCTCCCCCTACTCGTCCAAAATATTTCATCTTCCGAAAATATCCGTAATGCCAAAAATCCGAAAATAAAGTGTGCCCCACAAAACCGTAAATTCTCCCGTGGGCCCCACGTGACCAATTTCGGAAATAAAATTCCATAATTCTCAAATATTCCAAAAAGTCCGAATACCAAATCTGGGAATCCAATTCCCATTAATGAACCTTTTTCCTTCACAAAATCCGGAAATTTTTCCGTCGAAAAAATCACATCTTTCTTCCTTTCCAATTTTAATGTCGTATTTACGTACGTACGTCCTCATATACCTACTCTGGAACTACGGGGTGTAACATTCTTCCCCCATTAGAAACATTCGTCCTGAATGTTCCTTCTAAGTCTCCAAAACACACATGCGCCGGTATAGTCTCCACTACTATACTTACGGAACCAATTATGCCACACATGGCCATAATACCACATACGCGCAAAAACTCACATCCAAGCCAATGAAGAATCACCTCTAATCGTATAACAATACCATTAGCTCCACCTATGGTCCAAAGGATACTTTCTTCACACAAGAAATGATCACTTCTATTCTCATAACACATGCTCGCTTCTTCCCTTACTCGTCGTACCCTTTTCGTACACTCGAACTCTTCCTAATATACTTACCACATTTCTGTCATTGCTTCAGTTTCCAAAATCTCGGGGTTACTATCTCTAACTTGGTCATCATTAACTGGGAACACTCTGGAGGGATCTCCGATACTCTTCCGAAACATAGCAACATGGAATACCGGACGTACTGCCTCCTAAGTCGGACGACAGTGCTAACTTATAGGCAACCTGGCCTATTCTACAAACGATCTGAAAATGCCCAAAGTACCTCGGCTAAGTTTCCCCTGCTTTCCAAATCTCGTCACACCCTTCCGGGGTGGTTCCTTCAAGAAGACCCACCGTCAACCTGAACTCCAAGTGTCGACGCCGATTATCCACACGACTCTGTTGACTCTGAGCTGCTAATAACTTCTTCTGGATAAGTTTCACCTTATCCACATCCTGCTGAAATAAGTAGGGACCAACTATCTGAACCTTGCCAACATCGAACCAATCGACCGGCAACCTACACTTCCGCCAATACAAGGCTTCATAAGGCACCATCCGAATACTAAAATGGTAGCTATATAATACTCACTCAACAAGAGGCAAATAATCCTCACAGCTACCCCTGAAATTAAAACACCGGCCCGTAACCTATCCTCAAATGTCTGGATAAAACGCGTTGTTCGTCCGTCGGCCCGAGGGTGAATGCAATACTGAGACTCACCTGAGTTCCTAACCCGCCTGGTAAAACCTCCCGAAAAATAAATAGCCATAAACTGGGCTCCACTGCCGGCCATAAAATAAAGTAGGAACCCCGTGCAGCCTTACAACCTTCCTGATATACAACATCTCGCATAACCCTTCGCCGAGTAAACGGTCCTGACTAAAAGACAAGATGGGCTGACCCCATCGGCCCTACTACTGGTCGAACGCATCCACAAACTCGTACGATGGTTACCTAAACTTGGGCCTAACACCCTTGTGACCCTATCATCTAGCGGGACCACCTCAACCGACCCCACATTCGGCCGCGGGTTAACTCACGATATGGCCTCGGCGACTCGCCCGTACTAAACTCTCGTTCCCCGATCCGGAACAATCTTACCAGTTCACGTCATGAAAGCTACCACTTCCATCTCACACTACCCATGGAATTATCCCACAATATATATCACGCATACCAAGTACTTCGATAAAGACCAACCGTAACATCCACTCAGTACGGCCTTGCATCCAAGGTCCCAACTGTTATAAATTCTAAGGCTCCCCATTTTCTAGTCCCCAGACTTATCCTTTTCAACTACCCATGTTTTCTAATCACAACTTACACAATGCTAACCGAACATAGCACTCCACATGTATCTACCATAACGACCTAAACAAGTCTCTTAAGGCTGAAGATATCTCTGTAACTACTGCCTCACTTTCCCTTTGCCGCTCTAATCAAATCCTGCTCTGCTGGGCGCATAACTACAGACGGTGATGAACCATCCACTGATCCCGAAGGCTGAGTCGTAACATCCGCGCCATCTCAGGTCGGACAATTTCTCGCAAAAGTGGCCCTGCTGGCCGCAAGCCTAACAAGCTATCTAAGTAGTACGACACTCCCCATAAGAACACCTACCGCAACGGCCATACCGAGGTGGGGTGGCCTCTCTCGCTAACACCCCTTCCTCTCCAGGCCATGAATCCAAGAATCGACTTGGTAGGCTAAGTCATCCCACCTGTATCCCTCCTACTAGGACATTCTCTCCTCACATGGCCCTGACGGCCGCTGGTAAAACAAGTACTAGCAAAAAGACGACATTCCCCGGGATGACGCCTGTCACATAGTGAACACTGAGGGAAAACTGAATCTGACTGGCTAGAACCTATGTAAATCTGTGAACCGGAAACCCTAGAGTTCTGACCAACTCCTAAATACCCCGAACGTCCTGAAGTTTATGGAGGACCACTCTGCACTGGCGGAGGCGCATAACCAGTCTGCTGCTGAGAAGGTCCGCCTCGAAAGTTACCAAAGGACCCTGCTGTACTGGCCCTCTTCTGCTGATCTTGGTTAATCCGTCGATCTCTACGTTCCTCAGACTGCTGCGCGTAAGCCTATACGCGGGCAATGTCCATGTCTGACTGAAGAGCTACTCTTGTACAACTCTCTGCTAGATAATCGTCATGTCCTGTGACATATCGATGCACTCTATCCACCATGTCTGCCACTAACGCGGGGACATAACGAGCCAATAAGTCAAACTATATCAGATTCCCGAACCGTCGCCGTTCGCGCCTAACCTCATAAATCTATCTCGCGAGCTCTCATCCGTGCGAGGCGAAGTGTAAGAAATGCCTCTAAGGTCTTGATCACTTTCATGATCTACTGCAACTGTCGAATAAACTCCTGATAATCTTCCTCAGTCCTCAATCCATAGGACTCGGGTGGACTGCAACTCAAGAAGTCCTAAAGTCTCAACTATCGGATCTAGGGTGAACTATTGGTACTGCCGGAACCACCGACTCCCGTCCGTCCTCATTCCCAGCCACCAGACTAGCTAGTAACTGGGCCATCTCCTTGTAACTCATATCCTCTGTGCTCTACTCGCAGCTCCCTCTGCTGCCTTGCCCCTTCTGGGCTCTGGTTGCCTTGCGTAGAGGCATAACGGGTGAAAAGAATACGTCAGAGGGAGTCCAACTTATAACACAGCTCCAAGGCACGATCTCAGAGTGAGAAGAATGGAAACCAATCCTAAATATCCTGCAGCCTCCTGATTATAGGTGTGGTTCACAACACACCGATAATCAAGACTTTACTAGATACGGTCTGTAGACACTTTCCGAGGATTAACTGCTCTGATACCACTTTTGTCACGACCCGACCCCGGGCCCGTGACTGGTGCCTTACCCCGGGCACCCTAGTGATACAACATCAGAGAAAATCAGCAGAAATAAAAACTTACACATGAAACAAGATATACAATAATGAAATAAGAAAACAGGCTAACCAAAACGGTTACCTTTCTGAATATATAAATAAAAACTTGAACTCGAACAGTTACATCCCTTTTACAAACTCTGCCCACAACAGTACTACAGACCTCTAAGAATGTTATAACAACAACGATGGGACAGGGCCCCGCCATACCCCTGAATGTAAGTACCTACAACAACAGGGGACTATACCAAAGATAAGCCTCCGGAGAAACGGAGCTTCCCAAAACGCTGAACTGTGATCCTATGAGCGAGGATCGACGATCGTGTACCTCTACTGCGGCATGAACGCAGCCCCGAAGGTCGATCAATGTATACCAAGTATGTGAAATCAAAAATCAGTAAATGAAATCATAATAGTCTATATAAAGCAGAAGACATATATGATAACCAATTTACGATACACATATATGTGATCGTATGTCAAGTCGTGACTCACGCCAAAGTCATTACTCAAATATAACTATGGGTCTCATGCCCACAATATCAATCATGCGGTGGAATTCCTTCCTCACGCTGGCGATCCATGATATAAAACACCCAAGGAATACACATGAACACGAGTCCCACGTGTCATAATAAAACCGTACGGGGTAAGTACGAAGGCATAGCCGACTACTAAAACCCACAGTACCAACAATGCTATAAAAATGTATCACGATGTCTTTCTAGACCGCGCCACATGATCGAAGCTGGCTACTCGCCCTCAGTATCAATGCGCGCGTCTAATCGTGGAACTTACCGCAGCTCCGCATAGGCCACCTAGGCCCGCATGAGGTATTCCCCGCATCGAGGGTAGCTACTCCTCGGCATCGTCCTGGAATCTCGTAGTCGCGTGGCCACATAGACCGCGTGAGGTATTCCCGCACACTAACACGGAACTCGTAGTTCGCGCATAGGTCCCTGGACGCGTAGGCATCCTCGCGTAGGGGCAGCTTAACCCCCGGTATAACATGTCAAGAGGTGAGTGGTACAATACTAACATAACGGCTTATCGTTAAACAACATAAGCACAACAAGGGAACCCCCTTTACACAAACGTTACAAGACACTAACACACGTAGAATCATAATATGTCTACTTATCAAACCATCTTACTACACTTTCCAGAAATCAATACAAGACTTTCATAAACAAATAAGTAAACCGTTCCTTCTATCTTCCTTAAGTCGTTATACCTAACTTCCCATAAAGCTAGTATAACACTTAAGCTTTTAAAACCAAGTATTTCTTTTCTTTCAAAAATGGTTAATAACTCTTTTGAAATACTTCCAGATTCTTATTATTTAAAACTCAAGTCAAAAGACATCAAAGTAAAACCAAAACAATTTACATACCTTCTTTTAAAACAAAGGCACTTTTCCTTTAAAAGTCAAGTAGCAATATATTTTTTAAACCAAGTGTCTTACTCTTTTAAAAACAAGTAACCTATACCTGTAAATCAAGTTACTTCTCCTTTCCCAAAATCAAGTTGTTTATAAGTCAAGTTATCATTTTAAATCCAATGATAAAACCATTCTTATTTTCGAAATCAAGATAACTTTATTCTTTAAAAGACCACACACCCATTGCTCATGAGTGTGGTTTTACAACTTTTTAACATAATTCAAGTCCTTAATATTTCATAACAAGTCACTTAACTTTGGAATCAAGTCAATGACACAAAAGGAAAATCAACTTCCTTTAAACACACGTGCGTCTACCGCACTAAATATATTTCACAAATATCATGCTAGAAAGGATAGGAAGAGGTTCACATACCTCGCGACGATTATCGACAATTAGCAAAACGCTCCAAGTACTCTAACCTTGCTCGCCTTTTCCACCCTTCAAGTAGAATACGCTACTCGTAGTACTTCAACCTATAAAGGCCACAAAACGTCTATCAACCTCTAGATTTCTTCGCAGAATAATTCTAGATACAAGATTTCTTATTCTACGGAAAATTCGGCAGCACCTCCCCCCCTGCAACCATATAAATATCCTCCTCTAACGAGGCCTGCTACCAAACCAACAATCCCAGGGGGGGTTACACGTCTAACCGGACGTGTACAATTCTACTCCACAATAATACAACAAGTCTCATCAGAATACATCCTATGTAAATCTGATTCAATTCTTTATACTGATTCTTCCAATATATCTTATACTCGATTATTAACTACTACAACATGTAATTTCCAATTACAATAGAAGGACAAAGATATTTACCTCGATAAGCCCAAAATTATCCTAGTTTATAAGTCGATCCTGAGCAACGTTTAGCTCCACATCCTTACGCTCCAACCCGCTCCACGCAACCCTTAGAAGTTTCTAAACAACTTCTCTTAATACTTCATCTAAGCTATGAAGATTTTTCTAGGGCTTCGTTTTGTGACTAAGGGATATAAAGTAGTATTTCCGGGCTCTTAATATTTGAAATAACTTTGGAAAACTACTAGGAATACTAGGCTAAGGTATTTGGGACAATACCAACACTTGAAGAATTGTTCTACCAAGGGGATTTGGATGAGAGCTACAAGAGTGGGGTTTGTGACTTAGAAACATTTAAGTGGATGAAGAAGTCTTGAAATCAATGGGGTATTTATAGGAAAATCAATGGCCAAGATCTAGGCAAGTGTGTGGTAAGGATGGGGTACATGTGTGTAGGTAGTTGGCCAACCATTTGGCTACCACAAAAATGGGACAAGTGGCCACCACAAAAATGAGCCACTTGTCCACCTAAAAAACGTCCCACTTGTCCTTCTCCAATTCGGCCAACATGGCCACACGGGGGTGACACGTGTCTCCCCCCTACTCGTCCAAAATATTTCATCTTCCGAAAATATCCGTAATGCCAAAAATCCGAAAATAAAGTGGGCCCCACAAAATCGTAAATTCTCCCGTGGGCCCCACGTGACCAATTTCGGAAATAAAATTCCATAATTTTCAAATATTCCAAAAAGTCCGAATACCAAATCTGGGAATCCAATTCCCATTAATGAACCTTTTTCCTTCACAAAATCCGAAAACTTTTCCGTCGAAAAAATCACATCTTTCTTCCTTTCCAATTTTAATGTCGTATTTACGTACGTACGTCCTCATATACCTACTCTGGAACTACGGGGTGTAACAAGTGTCTTCATCAACCTATCTCTCCTTCTCTGTGTAGAGTCATCTCCTCATTTTTATAAAGAAAGCAGAAGTATGAAATGATCTCTAGCTTGAACTAGTGTATCTTTGACATTATCAACTTCAGCAAATTATAAGTTTATTTTAGCAATCTGTTCCACAAGCTAATTTGTAGACAGTACAGACTGTCTTGGACCAGTGTTGCCCTGAATGTTGGGAACATTCTTGGCAATATTTTTCCTATCTGCTTCTTTTGTCCAAGGGAGATCAATCACTATCTCTTTGCTCTTTAGAATATCTTTATTGATAGTGTAGAGTTTAGGAGATTTCCCCAAAATATCTCCTCTCAAAGGCTCTAGGCCTTGGCTAGTTAGTACTTTGAAAATCAAAGAGGGAAAATGAAGGATAAAAGTTGATTCTTTTTCTGCCAGGTTGGCAATTTGATAGAAAATTAACTTGCCTAGATCAATTTTGAGTCCTTTACCAATTTGAAGAGTATGGAGGTTTGTTCAGTTGTGACAACTGATTCATTTAGAGAGGGAAGCCAATTGTGAATTGCTATTTTGTGGAGAGTTGAAAACATAACATTGAGTTTTGTTGTTGGGCATCTAGGGATCCATATTTTAAGTATACATCCAATGAGATATTCTATCTTTGTGTGCCTATTTGCAGTTACTGTATCTCTCACTCGCTCTTCATTAAGACTCATACATTAATTGATGACTGCAGGTGTAAATTGATAAATTTTATTGCAGAGATAAACCTTTCCAAATTTTTTCGAGGAAGTATCTTCTATAGCAGAGTTTAAATTTGCATAGAACAACATAACAATTTCATCAACATATGGTTATTTTCCAGTTAAAGTACCAATACGCTGTCAATCTTCCAGAAAATTTACCAAACCATACTCAGAACAAGAGGCAATGTCTAATTCTCTTTCCAACCTAATTATTCTATTTCTATAGTAATCCCATTTATCATGTTTGGCTTTAGAGTAGAATCTGTTAGAGAAGACATTTACCTCATTGTCTGTATCAGACAGGTTTGGGCTGTTAGATTTTATACTGTTGGAGAAAGTAGGAGAATGCGTCTCTTCTGATGTTGACTGAAATGTTGCCTGAGATGTTGTAGAATCTGTGGTAACATCTGGGACATCACTTGATCTTGTAAATCTAGGAACTCCTTTCGGAAGAAATTGTCTCAATGGTGTTTCATCAGGAATTTCTCTTTGTAGGGGCATATCTTGATGTTCAGAAGCAGCAGTTTCTAGTGGCACATCAGCATATTCTTCTGGCTCTCCTTGGGTTTCTTCAGAGGACATCTCATAATCCATGTCCTCTGTGTCACTACTCGAACAGGAAGGAACCTTAGTCTCAAACTTAGATTTCTTGGTGACAAGTTCATGTTGGACAGTCCTCTCAAACAACTTGCTTGAACTTCGGGTAGGAAAGGAGGAAGAATTAGTCCTCTTACCGAGTGTGGAGAAATTTGAAGTAGCATCTACATCAATGAGGTTATTATCATCTCCATGATAGCTGATTTTTAAGGGTTATTGAACTGAGCTAAGAACAATGGTTGTACATTGTGGTGGACTGGTGCTCATAAGTGTGTTATGGGTGATGTTGGCAGACACATGGGTTGACATAAGAGATATTTTCAGGAGAGAGTTTGGAGGAGAGGGTTTAAAGGTTTTGAGGTTTTTGGATGAAGAGTAAAGTGAGGGTTACATCGGTTTTAGTAGGGGTTTTACTGAGACAGATGCGATCTTATTTATTTATTTATTTACTTTTACTTTATCAGAAAAGACAAAGATGATAAGAAAAAGAACAAATGGGGTAGATATTTATATCCTTGGCAATTTGTAGAATTCCTTATTTTTATGGGTTTGATTTTTATTCAAAAACTTGCACCTAAAATTTTGGGATAAAAAGATAGACATCATATTTGGAATTTAATCTAATCCTTTTAAATCTTGAATTTCAATTAAAACATGACATAAAATACGAAAGAACAACTGATTTTTCAAAAGTCATTTACAAACAACATCCCAACAAATATCATTATCTGAAAATGTCAACACCAATGTTGACAACATTTTGAACAACATAAGTATTATGATCCCGCAAGAACTTTTCATTTTAGCAACAAACCAAGCACGCTTTATATGTGTTTTTATGAGTTTAACCACTGGACTAATGTAACATTTTTCCATCGTGTCCTAGATCTAATCATAAAACACATACAAAATTATTTTTCGTGTAAAAAATAAGAATACTTATTTAGTATTCTCATAATTCTTTTTTAAGCACTTGATACTCTTATAGAATAGGAACGACATCATTTCAAGGGCTTTGCCCATTTTGCACAGTTTCCAAAAATTTGTAAATGCTTTGCCTTATTTTGATACTCCCTTTTTATGATATTCAATATCATCACAGAGAACATTATCACTTTGAAATCATGTTTTTATTGAAGGATCATGCTTGTGTGACCAAAGGTAATGCACTATACAACAACAATAATCAGATTATGATATTACATATGTAAATTTGTGTGCTTAAGTTAGATATGCCAAAAATTCATGACATCTAATTCTTTGGGATATTTGTGCTTAGCCTATGTGTGTCAGTTATGGAAAGAAAGGTGGAAAAATGTCTAGAAAATCTGTTTGCTTGTTATTTGAGGCGAAATAGTTAAGATGTACATGTTTATGGAGATGATTCAGGCATTTCTTTGATAGCCCTTCTGACCATTCATTACCTACCCTAACATACAATGTATCACTAGTCAGCCCCTTTGAGCCTAAATTATATCTTTCTTTGACACCCTATGATTCCCTATTTGTGCCATAAGTGATAATTGAAAGTGAGTGGGACGAAAAAGTATTGAAAAAGAAATAAGAAGAGAGTGAAAATTTGATGCACCCCAATGAAAAATATGCAAAAAAAGTAAGTTTGGGGGTGCTTGTTAATTATAATACATCTCATTCTCTCAAAAGAAAAAGAGGGGAGAAAAATGGGTATGTGATTGAAAATAAAGTCAAAAAGAAGGGCAAAGAGTTGAATGAAAAATACTTATGGTACATAATTTGAGCCTAAATGTCCACTTTTACCTACCCATGCCTAAGACTACATTACAACCCTTGAAAGTCCTGAAGATCCTTAATGTGTATATCTATGATTAGTGGATAATAACAAGTAAACAAATATATAGCATTTTGGAAAAGATGGAATGAAATTGACATGCATATGTTAGGTGTTTATGTTTCCATTAATTATGATCTAAGTGAATCTGCGAAATATCTAACTTGAAATTCTAGATTGCTATATATTCATGCTATATGTTCTAACATATTATCTCATCTTTCATCCATGATGTTGAAGAAACATTGCTACAACTACTTGATCCAGTTCATAGAGTCATTGTTTTTGTTTTGTTTTTGTTTTTTTTGTTCAGTACTTTACTCGAGGGCGAGTAAAGTATAAGTTTGGGGGTGTTTGTTGAGTGTATTTTGGTACACTCTTTTGAGTCATTTTTAGTTAGTATTTTACTCTTTTCGTTTGTGTTTAGTATTGTATTAGGGTTATTTTTCTTTCTTTTGAGTCACAACGGTTACAAAGGATGAAATACAGAATTGAGGATGAAATGAGCTCAATGAAGATGAAATTTGCACAAGCACAACCCAAGGAATGAAACCTAAAATATCCCAAGAAGAATAGAAGAATAGAAGAAATCAGGTGAAATCCGGACGAAAATAGGTCAAGGCCCGCGGCGCAAGGCAAGGAAGAGTCGCAGCGCTGATGAGCCGCGGCTGAAGGAATTAGGGTCGCGGCTTGAAAATTCCAGAGAGCAAGAAAAATATTCACCGTGCCAAGAGCCGCGGCGCCTGGACGAAGGGCCGCGGGTCCAATGCGTATTTTCCAGATTTCCTGGGCCGAATTGGAGAGGGTTTTTATGGTCCAAAAGGCAACTTTTCTCAAGTATAAAATCCCTAAACCCTGCTCATATTAGATACCTTATACCATAATCACAAAATCATACTTTTGGGAGGCAAGAAGGAGGCTATAATTGGAGACTCATGTTCAAGTTCTTTTTCTTTCCTTTACTTTATTTCAGTTTATGTTGGATTTTGTATTAATTCTTGACATGACAATGTTTAGGAGCTAATTACTTTATTAGGGTTTTCCATCGAATCGCTTGAAACTCTTTCATATAGTTAATGCATTATTGGTGATTTCTTCTTCAGGCATATTAAGATCTATTCAATAATTGTTTTGATTGCTTGATAATTAACCGATCACTAATTGTCATCACATATATAATTTCGAATCAAAATTCTGAAAGGTGAGATTTGAATATGCTGTAGTTGAAGAGACATAGGTTAAAATCGTGGACGAAAGTACCCCGATACTTGTGTAGTGTTTAGGGTTATTGTTCTTAATCCTCCAGTATGGTAAAATCTATCATAGAAATATAGAAGGTTTCTGCACATAATTGAGCTCTTGTATGTCCTAACCAGAATATAATGACAGATTAGTTAACCTGCTATCTTAATACGAAGAAGAATCATTAGCATTGCATTAACGCGTGAAAAAGTAGATAGTTGAGGAGATTGGAAGCCCTATCTCTATCATAACTGTTTTAAATCCCAAAGTTTTTTCAACATTAGTTTAATTTCTACACTTTATTTTAATTCGTAGTTATAATTGTCAAACAAAATAACGTTAACCAAATAGATATCATAGAATAGACAATCAGTACTTGATAACCAGTCTCTGTGGATGATATTCAGTCTTACAGACTATATTACTTGAAGTGATACGTACACTTGCGTAAGCACGTAGAAATAGCGCAACAGGGGTTTCAATCAAAAATAGTAAGATTTGGCTAAGTGTTGGATTAATATTTTGTGAAGAGATTAGTGTAGAAGATATTTTCATAAAATGAAGACATGTGGTCCACATGGGTCCCCATCCACTTGGCTTGTGCACATAATATAGATACAAGTATTGCAAAGACTTATTTCCTTAGCTCATAATATATCTTCACCTTCAAACATGTTACACCCCGTATTTCCAGGACATGTTTATAAGAACGTACGTAAGAACTAAAAAACGTTAACGTTTGAGACTAGTAAAAATTTATCGGAATTATGGAATTGTCGGGAAACGAAATATTGCGATGAATTGGAGGGTGCCATGTGTCACCCCCCCTTGGATAGTCTTGGTCGAATGGACCAAGGGTAGAAAGGTCATTTGACCCAAAGCTAAGATGAACAAGTCTTGCAAGCTAGAGCTTGATATATTTGACTAAGTCAAATGAGCCACTTGACTAGATCTTTAAATGAAATGCATCCAAGCCACCCAATTGTTCTAATCTTGACCCTCCATGTTGTTATATAACCACACTAGTAGCAAGACAAGCTTCCCACACTTAGTAAAATTTCAAGAAAAACTTGTTCATGTCTTAAGCTGCTCTCGGGTTTGCCCCTCTTTGCAAGACAAAAATTTTCGTTTGTTGTCCACAATTCACAATACTTTAAACCAAGGTTCCTAAGGGCATGGTAAGGATATCTTAATAGAATGATCCCGGAAAAATGACGTTTTTACGTTAGTCGCAAGGCGAAAACCTAAGATGTTCTTCAACCTTGAAGTTGAAACTTGAAGAGGAGTTCTTCACAAGCTTCTAAGGGTTACTTGGAGTGGATTGGAACGTCGAAAAGGGGAGCTAAAGTTGCTACGGATCGACTTTAGGTTTGGATCGTATTTGGGCTTAAAAGAGGTATTAATCTCCGTCTTGCTATTATAATTCAAGATTTCATGTTGTAGTAGTTGATAGATGAGCATGTGATATTAGAATGAATATTTATAAGTGGTATGGATATTGGAACCACTAATTCGAAACTAGCATGTTTAGCCTTTGAGATTGAAATTCAATTTGGTTATTAGTTTAGTCGTCGCATGTTATTTAAGGAAAGGACTATAGTCGTTCTAATTGATCATGACTTATATTACATGTTGGAATAACGACTTGGATTAGAAAGGGTATTGGAAAGAAATAGATGTTGTTGTTGTCCTTGATATTGCCGAAAATTGCCTAAAGTTATTGGACGGTTTTATATTAATTGTGGGGCAGAATTTTACACGTCCTGTTGAGGCGTGTAATCCCTTTTGAATTGTTGATTTGTTGTGCCTTAAATGTGGCATGTTGATTATTGAATTCGGGCCTTGAAAAAGGTGGAAAAGTACGTAGAAACAAAGGAAGTGCTGTCCGATTTTCCGTAGAATTTGGTGACTTTACACTTAGAATATTCTACGTTTGAAGCTAGAGGTTAATAGACGTATTATGGCCATTATAGGTTGAAGTACTACGTATAGTGTATTCTACTTAAAGGGTGGAAAAGCTAGCAAGGTTATAGTACTTTGGAGCATTTTACTACTTGTCGATAATCGTCGCGAGGTATGTGAACCTCTCCCTTCTTTTGGCATGTTCTATGTGTGAAATATACATGTGGTTCCTTGGTGATTTTATATCATAGACTGTCGGCAGTGAGGAAGGTATTCCATGGGCATGATTGATGTTGTGGGCGTGAGACCCATTGTTATATCTGAGTGATGACTTTGAGGGCGTGAGTCCCTGACTTGACATGACTGCTTATTTATCAGGAATCGTAGTTTGGTTATCATACATGTCTCGCTTTATATAGACTACTATGATTTCATTTACGTATTTTCGTTTTACATACTTGGTACTGTTATCGACCTCCTTCGGGCCGTTCATGCCGCAGTAAAGGTACACCGCCGTTGATCCTCGCCTAGTGGTCACAGCTCAGCTTGAAGCACCGTTTCCTCCGAGGCTTATTCGTATAGCCCCCGTTGTTGTAGGTGCTACATTCGTGGTATGACGGGCCCCGCCCCGTCGTTGTTGTCATATCATTCGTAGATGTCTCAGTAATCTTGTGCCAGGCGTTGTCGCTGGATGAATCGTCAATTTAAGTTTTCATATATACGCCGAAGGAAATTTTTCTCAGATTATTATTTCATACTTCATGTTGTTTCATGTTATTGTTTTATATTCCGCTGATTTCTCTGATGTTGTATCACTAGGGTGCCCGGTAAGACACGACCACGGCCGGTTCGGTCGTGACAATACTTGCCTCGCTATTCTTTTTGTACAATTATGATTTGTTTATCAGACTTATTTTTGTTCCATACTTGCACTGTTAGATCGACTTTCTTCGGATCGCGTTCATGCCCGCAGGTATTAGGTACACAGTTGGTGATCCTTGCTCTTAGGATCTCTGTTCAATTTTTGGGAAGAAGCTCCATTCACTCCGGAGGCTTATCTTTTGGGTACGGTTTCCCTGATGTTGTAGATTTATGTACATTCAGGGGTATGGCGGGGCCCTGTCCCGCCACAGTTGAAATTCTTAGAGGTCTGTAGTCATATCTTGTGGGTCGGTTTGTAAAGAAGAAGGATGTAACTGCGTTTGGTTATGTATATGTATATGCGTTCAGGGAGGTAGCCTTATTGGCTAACCTGTTGTTTATTTCTTATTGATTTATTTAATAAGTTTCATGTATGTTCCGCTGATTATCTCTGATGTATACCTGTAAGGATGCCCAGGTAGGGCACCAGTCGCGGGCCCGCGGTCGGGTACTGACAAAACCTCTCTTCTCCCTACCTTAGCTCACAAGTCACGAAAATCCATGGCCAAAGTGAAGAACAAGAATTACTTCTTCTAGATTACCTTATATACTCCTAGATTAAGCTCACTAACTAAGTGTTAAACCAAGGTTCTCCAAAATAGTGGTGTCCGAGGGTTGCCTTGAAAACCTAGGCTTGGAGATGAACTTTTTGGAATCAAAATAAGAAGGCAAGATGGTTACAAGCTTGTAGAGAATACTTGTGTATTGTTGAGGCTTGAAGAAGTGGCGTAAAAGTGAAGGTGTTGGCCGAATTTTAGTGGACTGTTTTGGCTAAGATTTTAGGTAAGACTTCTTCTTGCTCTTGAAGTAATTGAATATTACATGTTGTTATAGTTAATATATGAACTTGTGTTAAGAGTAATAGAGAATAAGAAATACTTGTGGTAGTTTGGTGGTTGGGCCGAGAATGAGGCAGTTTTGGTATATTGGTTTCGTTGGCTATAATTATTGTTATTAACGTCACCTTTTGCATGTTAAAATGAAGGAATCTTGTTGTTGACAAGTTGTTACAGTTTATATAAACGTGTTGAAATATGAATTAGATTATAAGGAATTGTGAGAAGGGCTTTGATATTGGTTGTGGCCGAGACTTGTGAAACTGTGAGACGTTGTTGTGCAGTTTTAGAGACTGTTTTGTGGTGTTGAAATGCTGGAAATTCAGCCACTGAACCATTAACCAACACTCAACTTGTTGAAAAGACTCTTCGTTCTCTTCTTAAAAAGTTTAATTTAAAAATTTGTGTCATTGAAGAAGTTCACAATCTTGCTACTATGAACCTTCATACCTTGATGAACATTCTCAAAACCTATGAGATTGTCACGCCCCGAACCCCGGGTCCGTGACTGGTGCCCTACCTGGGCACCCTTCTGCCTAACTGACACAAGTAAACTGCGGAACTAAATAACACCTCATTTTTTTTTAAAACCAACGAACATGCAAGGGCAAAGCCGACAAGGTTGCCACATAATATACATAATAAAAGGTACTACACTGTACATGAGTCCAATCCCACATATGAATACAGACCTCTAAGAGTTTTACTGAACTATGACGGTACAAGGCCCCGCCGTACCCATAACCGTACAAAAACCTGTACTGAAGGGTCTATACCAAAATGATAAACTCTTGAACAGATGGAGCTATCCAAAACTCGAAAGGCGGTCCTACACTGCAGATCACCAAATCGCTGCATCTAAACACGCGCAGATGAACGCACCCGGGCGAGGTCAAGAAGAATGTACTAAGTATGTGAAACAAGAATCATCAGAACGAAATCATAACGCTATACAAAACAGAGACATGTATGATAGCCAAACTACGGTACACAATACATAAGCAGTCATATCAAGTCAGGGACGCATGCCCTCAAAGTCATTACTCAAATATAACCATGGGTCTCACGCCCATAATATCAATCATGCCCGTGGAATCCTTCCTCACTGCCGGCAGTACATGATATAATATAACATCAATAAGCACACTGAATCTTGCAATCATGAGAGTAATGCAATCATTTTTATCTTTTAAGTTATGCTTTTAACAATGAGACCAACTGTTTCACTTTAAGTCATAAACACACTGCACCCTTTCATTAATGAAATCACTACCGTTTCCAAATATGAAGGATGTGCCAGTGCCAGGGTCAACCACCCTCTGTGTTATAATGCAACCTATCATGGGACTATTTCACCCGCAAGGGACTATTTCACCCGCTTAAGTCATGTGGACCCGCAATGAGTCATCGGTACACGATACTCGCATCACGGATAGCTAATCCATAGCTTATATATATCCCGGGAATTTAACCCGCCCGAGTAAAATACCGACCCGCCGTGAGTGTGTACCACTCACCCCCATAGGGAGCTACCCCATGGTATCTTTTGAACCAAGTTGCCGGCCCTTTATGGAGGGACGCGGAGATGTGGAAATATGACACTTGCACGAATGTCTATATGAGCAACCCATATGCAAGCAAACCAAGACAATACCATGCCTTTACACAAATCAAGACAATTACCATGCCTTTCCTTTTTACATAAACCAAGACAATTATCATGCCTTCTTTTTACATAAACCAAGACAATTACCATGCCTTCTTTTTACATAAACCAAGACAATTACCATGCCTTCTTTTTACATAAACCAAGACAATTACCATGCCTTCTTTTTACATAAACCAAGACAATTACCATGCCTTCTTTTTACATAAACCAAAGTACTATCAAGGCACACATAGAATAATTCTCGTTTAAACAAGCCGAAGTACTATCAAGGCATACATAGAAAACTTCTCATTTAACAAGCCGAAGTACTATCAAGGCATACATAGAAAAATTCTCATTTAAACAAGCCGAAGTACTACGTACGTCCATTCTTTTCAAAAGACTCCTTTTTATATAAAATTCCAAGATACTAACACCCGTAGTATCAAGGCATGTCTATTTTTCAAAGTAAGTTACTACACTTTTAGAAACTCATTTCAAGGCTTTGAAACTAAGTAACTTTTTAATTACACAACCTAGGCAACTCATACCTATCCATCAAAATAGACAACTCTCTTAACCTTTCATAAAGCCGTTATAACCAACTTCCCATAAAGCCGTTATAACCCTTTATGGTTTAAACAAATTCATTCCTTTTATAACCAATAAACTTATACTTTTAAAACAAAGTATCATATACTTTCAAATCAAGTTACATAACTTTCAAAATACTTCAAGTATCTTAACTTTAGAAATCAAGTTTCTTCTACTTTTAAATCTCAAGTAACTCACATCTTTAAAACAAGTTACTTCTCTTTAAATCATGCCATTTCTCCTCTCTTAAATCAATTAAGTAAATCACTCATTTTACTCCCCTAAAGTCATTATAACAACCATTAGGTTTTGAAACTAAGGCACTAGCCAAAAGATTTGGAAACCACTTCCTTTTCAAGACTCTATGTACTTTAAGTAAAATACTTTCACTTTTGAAAATCTAAATTTCATTAAGGGAATGGATTATAACAACTTCCAATTTAAACATCCAAAGTACAATCAAGGAAGTATATAGAACAACTTATATATTAGGCAATCCAAGTACAAAATGAATCATTTAAGGAGTAGGACTTACTTTCTTTATCATAAGAAATCATGCTAGAAGAAGAGGAGTGTCACGACCCGACCCCGGGGCCGCGACTGGTGCCCTACATGGGCACCCCGTTCAGGTATACATCAGAGAATAACAACGGAACATACACAACACATAAATATGTCTAGACAATAAACATCACAGGCTAGCCGATAAGACCGCCTTCCATAAAATATACATAATCGAAAGTAAATCAGTACAATTCTTGTTCTTACAACCCAAACCACAACATGCGACTACAGACCTCTAGGAATAACAACTGTGGCGGGACAGGGCCCCGCCATACCCCTGAATGTACATAATATCTACAACATCAGGGAAAATCGTACCAAAAGACAAGCCTCCGGAGAAATGGAGCTTCTGACACCTGATCAGTGATCCTAAGAATTAGGATCCACCACATGTTTACCCCTACCTGCGGCATGAACGCAGCCCCCGAGAAAGGGGGTCAATACATAATATGTACTAAGTATGTAAAACTGGAAAATACTGTAATTACATCATAAGTCTAAAACAAAGCCGGAGACATGTATGATAATCAAATTACAGTACACTGTGCCTTACTAACAATGAGATTAAATAAAGTAGACTTACAACACAAAAATAGGAGGCTCACGATCAAAGCAGGACCACCCGCCCGCAGTATCATTAAGAAATCCTACTCCAGGACAATTTCACCCGCAAGGGTCGCAGGACCAAAGATGAGGTATTCTCGTGATAGTCAGATCCGCCCGCATAGGTCGTGTACACCCGCATGAGGTATTCCTCGCATAGGACTGGTCCGCCCCGCATGAGACTATTTCACCCGCATAAGCCCTTACGGACCCGCATGAGGTATTCCTCGCATCATGGGTAGCAAATCCACGGAATATGCAAATTCCACAAACCCGGGGAATGACCCCGTAATGAATAATATACCACTAGCACAAACCGACTATCATACATAACATAAGCACCACCGGCTTATCATACAATATATAAGCAAGTTAATAAATCCCCTAACTTCTTATTAGTCTTGTTCATATACACTCTCATTTTAGTTTACTTAAGGCACTAACATGTCTTTATAAAAATCCGAGAATTTAACCCAAAGTACTACTTACTTCCACTCTTTTAAAAATGACTCTTTTTCATATAAAACTTCCAAGATACTAATAACCGTAGTATCAAGTCACAATTACTTTTCAAGACAAGTCACAATACCTTTAGAAATAAAGTAGGCTTCTAAATCAAGTGACTTCTTTTCTTTTAACACCTTAGGCAATTGATGCCTTAAAATCAATTTGCCTTTCATTAATTCAAGTCATTTATCCTTATTTATTTTACTTAGAGTAAATCTCTCTTTTTATCTTTCCATAAAGCCAATATAACCAACTTCCCATAAAGTCGTTATATTAACTTTATACCTTAGTCAATTAAAATTTTCTATCCAAGGGACTTATACGTTTAAAACGAAAAAAGTATCATATACTTTAAAACACTTCAAGTCCCTTAACTTTGAAAACTTAAGACATCCTTAATACTTTTAAAGAAGTGAGTTAATCTCCTAACTCACCCAACTTGGCTATTCTTAAAACAAGTAAAGGATATCAAGGTCTTGTACGTCTACCGTACTATATACGTGCAACTATTCATGCTCAAGAGATAGGAAAATTCTACATACCTCTTCGGGTCAATCCACTTGCCAAGTACAATGTCCCGCACGTATTATGTCAACCTATAATGACCATAATACGTCTATTAACTTCTTACTTCAAACGTAGAATATTATAAGTGCAAAGTCACTAAATTCTACGGAAAATCGGACAGCACTTCCTTTGTTTCTACATACTTTGCCACCTTTTTCAAGGCCAAATTCAATAACCAAACACGCCACATTTAAGGCCCAACAATGTAGTTAACAATAGGGGATTACACACCTACTAGACGTGTAAAATTCCGCCCCACAATTTATATCAAACTAGAACAAACTACAAGTGTAAATTCGGCAACTTGAGATACAACAACACCAATTCTTATCCAATTCCTTTTCAATCCAAATTGTTTAGTATAACATGATATCAAGTCGCAATCAATAATAACCACTACAATCTTCAAGTAAGTAACATGTGACGATTCTAATTTAACGACCAAATTGTAATCCAACTTCAAATGGCTTATATGGCATTTCGGATTTTAGGCTACAACAATCCATAACACTTATAAATCTTCAACACATATACTTCATGCTAGTAAAAATGTAAGGCTAACAACAATATGTAATCTTGCAACACTTTAAGAGAACAAAATTGTTACCTCAACGAGCCTTAGTCCAACTTCAAATCCGAAGTCGCTCCCTAGCAACTTAGAGCCTCTTCTAGACACTTCAATCCGCCACTTGAGACCCTTAGAATATCACAAACAAGTTTTCTTTAATCTTCCAATCAAAACCTAGGAAAGCAACTAGGTTTTCACCTTGCGACTAATGCGAAAACACTCTTTTTCTGGGATCTTTCTATTGAGACACCCTTACAATACCCTCATGAACCTTGGTTTAAAGTTTGGAGCTTAATGGACAACAAACAAAAAAAAATTCTTTTCTTGTTGGTGAACCCGAGAGCACCTATGGAGTTCTTCAAATTTTCTTGAAAATTTGGCTAAGTATAGAAGTTGTCTTGCTACTAGTACTACTATATAGTAACATGGAGGGTCAAGATGTGTACAAATGTGTGGCTTGGATGCAATTCTTTTAAATATCAAGACTAGTGGCCCCATTGACTAAGTCAAACATATCAAGCTCTACTACTTGCAAGACTTTGTCATCTTAATAATGGTCAAATGACCCTTTTGGCCATGCTATTTTCGTCCAAGACTACATAAGGGCGGGGGGGGGGGGGGGTGACACGTGTCGCCCTCCCATTCGTCACAATATTACGTTTTCCGACAATTCCATAATTCGGATAAATTTTTACAAGTCTCTAATCTTAACATTTGGGATTCTCACGTACGTTCTTAAAACATGTCCTGTAAATATGGGGTGTAACGTTCTTCCCCCTTAGAAACATTCGTCCCCGAATGTTCTTTCGGAGTCAAACTTATAATTAGCGACATAGTTTCCTTTTACAACCCCGACATACCAATAATGCCACACATGGCCACATAATAGCACTTAAACAAAAATGCTTCAATTAAAACTTGACAAGTAAGGGGAAAATGAATTACCTGAAGGTGTAGGGAATAAGTGAGGATACCTCCTCAACATGTCCTCCTCCGCTTCCCAAGTCATCTCCTCCTTGTTGTTATTCCTCCACAAGACTTTGACGGAAGCCACATCCTTGGTCCGCAGTCGCCTGACCTGTCGATCGAGTATCGCTATGGGACTCTCCTCATACGATAACCCTTCTGTCACCTGGACCTCACTAGCTGGGAAAACTCTCGTTGGATCTCCGATACACTTCCGCAACATAGAAACATGGAAGACCGGATATACCGCCTCTAACTCTGATGGCAGATCCAACTCATAGGCAACCTTGCCTACTCTACGGACGATCTGGTAGGGCCCAATGTACCTTGGGCTAAGTTTTCTCTTCTTTCCGAATCTCATCACACCCTTCATGGGTGATACCTTCAAGACCCAATCGCTCACCGAAACTCCAAATGTCGACGCCGACATTCTGCATATGACTTCGCCGACTACGAGCCGCTATGCCTCTCTGGATAAGCTTCACCTTATCCACGACTGTGAATCAAGTCCGACCAACTAATCGCATTCTCACCCACGCCGAACCATCCAATCGGCGACTACACTTCCGCCATATAAAGCCTCGTATGGCGCCATCTCAGATATCTTGGAATGGTAGCCGTTGTTATAAGCAAACTCCACAAGAGGCAAATGATCCTCCCACTACCTCGAAATCAATCACGCAGCTCGCAACATATCCTCGTTGCGGATAGTACGCCCGCCGCCGTCTGTCTCGAGGATGAAACGTGCATCGAGACTCACCTGTGTCCCTAATCCCTTCTGGAAAGACCTCCAGAAGTTAGCCATAAACTGGGCTCCTCTATCTGATATAATCAACACAGGGACTCCGTGCAGTCTCATAATCTCTCTGATATACACGGCATAGTCTCACCAAAACGTCGTCCCCGATCGGAAGGAAGTGGGCTGATTTCGTCAGCCTATCAACAATAACCCAAATGGAGTCGTACTTCCTCTGAGTACGAGGTAACCCTGTAACAAAGTTCATGTTTATCACCTCCCACTTCCAAGTCGGAATCTCAATAGCCTGCAATAGCCCACTAGGCCTCTGGTGCTCGACCTTGACTGCCGCAATTAGACATCGCAACAAAACCTGCCACGTCCCTCTTCAGGCCATCCCACCAATACATACATCTGAGGTCATGGTACATCTTGGTCGACCCCGGATGAATAGAATAATGAGCACTGTGTGCCTCCCCCAGAATCTGCAGACGAAGTCCTGTCACATCGGGAACACACAACCGGCCCTCAAATCGGAGCACCCCATCAGGCGCTAACTCGAATAGACTCTTCTCCTCCCGAAGAGCTGCATCTCGATACCGTACCAACACTGGGTCCTCATACTATCGCCTCTTCACCTCATCAACGATGGAAGACTCGGCAACCTCACGAACCCGTACCCCACTATCCTCGGTATCGATCAATCAAACCCCAAGACTCGCTAGCTAATGGATCTGACGGACCATGTCCTGTCTCTTTCGTTGTACCTCTGACAGACTCCCCATCGATCGATGACTCAAAGCATCAGCAACCACGTTGGCTTTCCCCGGATGGTATAGAATATCAACATCATAATCTTTCAACAACTCTAACCACCGTCTCTGTCGCAAGTTCAATTCCATCTGCCTGAAGATATACTGGAGGCTCTTGTGGTCTTTTTAAATATCCACATGAACCCCATATAAATAATGTCTCCAAATCTTCAAGGCATGAATAACTGCGGCCAACTCTAAGTCGTGGGTAGGGTAATTCCTCTCATGCTTTCGTAACTGCCGGGAAGCATAGGCTATAACCTTTCCGTGCTGCATCAAAACACACCCTAGCCCGATACCCGAGGCATCACAATAGATCACGCACTGCCTAACCTCGTAAAGAGTAAGAACCGAGTCGCCACAACCTTTCCTTCGAATCGGAAGCCCTTCTCGCAAGCCTCGCCCATCGGAACTTAGCCGCCTTCGAGTCACCCTAGTCAATCTGCCGATATCAAGCAACCGCTTCCACAAACCTACGATAATAACTCGCCACTTCTAGAAATCGCGCACTTGCCGGAGTAAGAGGTCTCAGCCAAGAATTGACTGCCTCAATCTTTGTCGTATCAACCCGAACACCATCAGCCCCAATAATGTGCCCCAGGAATGCCACTGAGGCCAACCAAAACTCACACTTGGAGAACTTGGCGAATAATCACGCCCCGAGGACCCAAGTACCGCCCTCGCCGATTCGCATGCTCCTGCTCTGTGCGCGAATAAACGAGGATGTCATCAATGAATACTATAACAAATGTATCCAAAAAGGCTTGAACACCCGGTTCATCAAATCCACAAATATCGCTGGAGCGTTGATCAAACCGAAAGACATCACCCTGAACTCATAGTGACCATACCGGGTCCTGAATGCAGTCTTTGGGATATGTGCCTCTCGAACTCGCACCTGATGATAACTGCATCGCAGTCTATCTTGAGAAACACCTCGCACTCGCAATCGGTCAAACAAATCATCAATCACGGGAGGGTACCTATTCTTGATGGTTACCTTATTCACCGCCAGAATCAACACACATACGCAGCTGGCCCCATCCTTCTTCTTCACAAACAAAATCGGCGCACTTGTGGAGAAACACTAGCACGATAAAGCCTTTTTCCGGAAATCTTTCACTGGTCCTTCACTCCTCAACTCAAAGAAAGCCATCCTGTATGGCGGAATAGATATAGGTCGAGTGTCTGGCAACGTATCAATGCAAAACTCAATCTCCCTCTCAGGAGGGATACCCGGAAGATCGTCTGGGAACACATCCGAAACTCCCTAACCATCGCACCGATCAAGAATCGAACCTTAGCCTCAGTATAATACCCGAACGGATGATAAATGTACCCTTTCGCACCATCTTCCTAGCCTTGAGGTAAGAAATAAACCTACCTCTACGACGCCGTGTTGCCATTCCACTCGATAATCGCTCGCCAGAAATCG
This sequence comes from Przewalskia tangutica, assembly GCA_029844215.1. Taxonomy (NCBI): domain Eukaryota; kingdom Viridiplantae; phylum Streptophyta; class Magnoliopsida; order Solanales; family Solanaceae; genus Przewalskia; species Przewalskia tangutica. Next base: position 90,534,293 of record CM056719.1, read on the forward strand.
AACCGAACCAACCTGTCTCTACCAACATTGGCATAACAAGAAGCTAACCACCCATACCCATAATGACGCCAAAATCACATCTCCAACTCTATCAAGTTCTGCTAGGTCCGACGATCGTAAATAAACACCGACAACCTTTTTACACCCGCCGGCTAACACCGAATCACCATCGCGTAGCTACCTCAAAAGGCTCTATCGACACCGCCTATCCCGATTCTACCAAAGAATAAGAGGGGACACATAGGACAAGGTAGAACCTGGATCTATCAAAGCATATACGTCACAACATGAAATCAATAATGTACCTGTGACGACGTCAGGGGAAGCCTTCTGATCCTGGCGGCTGGCTAAGGAATAAATGTGGTTCTGTGGACCGCTAGAACTGGAACCACCACCACGACCTGCCGCGCTCGCGGCCCGTGAACACCCTACCTCCGGCGCATAACCACGTAAAGAGGAAGACCCAAAGAATCGATCATGCTACCGCACCATACCACCCATGTTGCCTCTGGTCGGACAGTCTCTCTTCAAATGGCCTAGCTAGCCACAAGAGTAACAAGCTCCTGGAGGAACACGACACTCGCCTGGGTGAGATCTACCGCATCGAGCACACTGAGATGTGGGTGGTCTCGATCGGTGACGCCTCGCCTCCTCGCAACCTCAAGCCCCGAGCCCGACTGCTTCCCAATGACCCGATCGGACCTCCCGCGAAAACGTGAAGGAGCACTCAGGCCGGGCTGAAATGTGGACCTAGTTCACGCCGAGGCCGCCCGCCTCAAATCGCCCCGAGACCGCTGCCCCGGCCTCTTGGCCGGCTCGAGTCAATCTGATCCTCCTCTCTATCTATCTCTATCCTCGCATACGCTGCATCTCCGACAATATCCATACCGCCAAGGGCCACCCCAAGCATGCAGAATCATATGACGGTCTAGCCCCATCACATAACGATGAATTGGCCCGCCATGTCGATACAATGGTGTGCATACCGCCAATGAGTCAAACTCGGTGTACTTCCGATAGTCCTCCCATTCTCGCCTCAAGGTCAAGAATCTATCCACGCGGCTCTCCTCATCTCGGGAGGCAAAAGTGATCCGAAGGCCTCTGTGAACTCCTCCCAAACACCGGAAGAGCATCTCACCTCTCGACAGCTCCCATGACTCAAACCAGTTCAACGCAATATCGCATAACCGGTAAGAGGCTAGCATAACTGACTCAGTCTCCGAGGCCCTAAGCACCTGCATAGTCCGCAGAATCGCCGAATAAACTCCTCGGATCCTCTTCGCACTCGAACCATATAACTCGTGTGGATAACAACCCAGAAAATCCCGAATCCGCAAACTGTCGGCTCTAGGGTTAGCTACCTGCTCCTGTCGGCGCTGCCCTGCTACTATGCTGGTCAATAACCGGATCTGCTCTCCGTAATATCTATACTCACCTACCGTGGAACCGAGGCTCGTGCATCGAACCTCTCGAGCTACCGCCGCTCGGCCTTCTAATATCGCGTGGCTGAACTCGCCGACTGCCGCAACCTCGTGCATAGTCCGTGCTCGAGTCCTAGTAACCTCTGCGTACCGCTAGCGCCTCTGCCGCTTTGCCGCTTCGGGCCCCGTCGCTTCCGCGAGGCATAATCGATACATAAGAATAGGTCGAGAGGATTCAACCTAATAAGACACTCATTGCACGATCTCAGAGAGAAGAATGGAAACCAATCATAAATGTCTCGGCACTCACGATTATAGATGTGGTGCACAACACACCGATAATCAAGACTCTACTAGACACGGTCTGTAGACACTTTCCGAGGACTAACTGCTCTGATACCACTTTTGTCACAACCCGACCCCGGGGCCGCGACTGGTGCCCTACCTGGGCACCCCGTTCAGGTATACATCAGAGAATAGCAGCGGAACATACACAACACATAAATATGTCTAGACAATAAACATCACAGGCTAGCCGATAATGTCGCCTTCCATAAAATATACATAATCGAAAGTAAATAAGTACAACTCTTGTTCTTACAACCCAAACCACAACATGCGACTCTGCACTCTAGAATAACAAGCGTATGGACAGGCTCCGCCATACCCCAATGTACATAATATCTACAACATCGTGAAAACTGCACTAAAAGACAAGCCTCCGAGAAATGGAGCTTCGACACTGACTGATCCTAAGAATGAGGATCCACCACCGCTACCCCTACTGCGTGAACGCAGCCCCGAGAGGGATCGACACAATATGTACTAAGTATGTAAAACTGGAAAATACTGTAATTACATCATAAGTCTAAAACAAAGCCGGAGACATGTATGATAATAAAATTACAGTACACTGTGCATTACTAACAATGAGAGTAAATAAGAGTATACTTACAACACAAAAATAGGAGGCTCACGATCAAAGCAGGACCACCTGCCCGCAGTATCATTAAGAAATCCTACTCCTGGGACTATTTCACCCGCAAGGGTCGTGTGGACCCGCATGAGGTATTCCTCGCATAGGCTGTATCCGCCCGAATAGGTCGTGTAGACCCGCATGAGGTATTCCTCGCATAGGACTGGTCCGCCCCGCATAGGACTATTTCACCCGCATAAGCCCTTACGAACCCGCATGAGGTATTCCTCGCATCATGGGTAGCAAATCCACGGAATATGCAAATGCCACAAACCCGGGGAATGACCCCGTAATGAATAATATACCACTAGCACAAACCGGCTATCATACATAACATAAGCACCACCGGCTTATCATACAATATACAAGCAAGTTAATAAATCCCCTAACTTCTTATTAGTCTTGTTCATATACACTCTCATTTTAGTTTACTTAAGGCACTAACACGTCTTTATAAAAATCCGGGAATTTAACCCAAAGTACTACATACTTCCACTCTTTTAAAAATGACTCTTTTTCATATAAAATTTCCAAGATACTAATAACCGTAGTATCAAGTCACAATTACTTTTCAAGACAAGTCACAATACCTTTAGAAATAAAGTAGGCTTCTAAATCAAGTGACTTATTTTCTTTTAACACCTTAGGCAATTGATGCCTTAAAATCAATTTGCCTTTCATTAATTCAAGTCATTTATCCTTATTTATTTTACTTAGAGTAAATCTCTCTTTTTATCTTTCCATAAAGCCAATATAACCAACTTCCCATAAAGTCGTTATATTAACTTTATACCTTAGTCAATTACAATTTCCTATCCAAGGGACTTATACGTGTAAAACGAAACAAGTATCATATACTTTAAAACACTTCAAGTCCCTTAACTTTGAAAAATTAAGACATCCTTAATACTTTTAAAGAAGTGAGTTAATCTCCTAACTCACCCAACTTGGCTATTCTTAAAACAAGTAAAGGATATCAAGGTCTTGTACGTCTACCGTACTATATACGTGCAACTATTCATGCTCAAGAGATAGGAAAGTTCTACATACCTCTTCGGGTCAATCCACTTGCCAAGTACAATGTCTGCACGTATTATGTCAACCTATAATGACCATAATACGTCTATTAACTTCTTACTTCAAACGTAGAATATTATAAGTGCAAAGTCACTAACTTCTACGGAAAATCGGACAGCACTTCCTTTGTTTATACATACTTTGACACCTTTTTCAAGGCCGAATTCAATAACCAAACACGCCACATTTAAGGACCAACAATGTAGTTAACAATAGGGGATTACACACCTACTAGACGTGTAAAATTCCGCACCACAATTTATATCAAACTAGAACAAACTACAAGTGTAAATTCGGCAACTTGAGATACAACAACACCAATTCTTATCCAATTCCTTTTCAATCCAAATTGTTTAGTATAACATGATATCAAGCCGCAATCGATAATAACCACTACAATCTTCAAGTAAGTAACATGTGACGATTCTAATTTAACGACCAAATTGTAATCCAACTTCAAATGGCTTATATGGCATTTCGGATTTTAGTCTACAACAATCCATAACACTTATAAATCTTCAACACATATACTTCATGCTAGTAAAAATGTAAGGCTAACAACAATATGTAATCTTGTAACACTTTAAGAGAACAAGATTGTTACCTCAACGAGCCTTAGTCCAACTTCAAATCCGAAGTCGCTCCCTAGCAACTTAGAGCCTCTTCTAGACACTTCAATCCGCCACTTGAGACCCTTAGAATATCACAAACAAGTTTTCTTTAATCTTCCAATCAAAACCTAGGAAAGCAACTAGGTTTTCACCTTGCGACTAATGCGAAAACACTCTTTTTCTGGGATCTTTCTATTGAGATACCCTTACAATACCCTCATGAACCTTGGTTTAAAGTTTGGAGCTTAATGGACAACAAACAAAAAAAAATTCTTTTCTTGTTGGTGAACCCGAGAGCACCTATGGAGTTCTTCAAATTTTCTTGAAAATTTGGCTAAGTATAGAAGTTGTCTTGCTACTAGTACTACTATATAGTAACATGGAGGGTCAAGATGTGTACAAATGTGTGGCTTGGATGCAATTCTTTTAAATATCAAGACTAGTGGCCCCATTGACTAAGTCAAACATATCAAGCTCTACTACATGCAAGACTTTGTCATCTTAATAATGGTCAAATGACCCTTTTGGCCATGCTATTTTCGTCCAAGACTACATAAGGGCGGGGGGGGGGGGGGGTGACACGTGTCGCCCTCCCATTCGTCACAATATTACGTTTTCCGACAATTCCATAATTCCGATAAATTTTTACAAGTCTCTAATCTTAACATTTGGGATTCTCACGTACGTTCTTAAAACATGTCCTGTAAATACAGGGTGTAACAAGTAGATGGTTCACATACCTTTTCGGCTTAATCCACAAGCTAAGTCGAATACGCCGCACGTAGAATTGTCAACCTATAATGGCCACAACACGACTATCAACTTCTAGTTTCTAACGTAGAATAATACTAAGTATACGGTCTCTTATTCTACGGAAAATTGGGCAGCACCTCCTTTGTTTCTACATACTTTTCCACCTTTTTCAAGGCCCAATAATCAATAACCAACATGCCACATTTAAGGCTCAATACACCAACCAAGCAAAGGGGATTACACGCCTTACAATACGCGTAAAATTCTGCGCCACAATTAATACCAAGTAACTTCAATATTCAAAGCCATTCTCGGCTAATATGTATAACAACACAAAGTCTTTTCCAATTCTTTTTCAATCCAAGTTCTTAGGTCTAACATGTTATATAGTCATAAACAACTTAACAACTATAATTCCTTCTTTATATAACATGTGACGACTTAAACTAATAATCAAATTGAATTGTAATCTCAAGGGCTAAACATACTAGTTTTCGGATTAGGGTTCCAATAGTCAACACACTTATCAAACTTCATAATATATACCTCATGCTTGCTAATATCCATATCTACAACAATAAGTAATCTTAATTACTAAAACGACAAGAATTGTTACCTTTATAAGTCCTTATAAATTCCAAGATTCAAAGTCGCTCCTTAGCAATTCTTAGCTCATTTCCTTTACGCTCCAATCCGCTATTTGAAGCCTTTAGAAGTTCACAACAAACTTCTCTTCCATTTCCAATCCAAGACTATGAAAACGACTTAGGTTTTCGCCTTGCGACTAACGTGAAAACGTCGTTTTTCCGAGATCATTCTATTGAGATATCCTTACAATACCCTTAGGAACCTTGGTTTAAAGTCTTGTCAATTAAGAACCACAAACTACAATTTTTCTTGTGGATAAATGCTCAATGCCGAGAGCTTCAAGTCTCAAGCTCTAGTTTCTCTAAAAAAATTCTAAGTGTTGAAGACTAAGTAATGCACTAGTGTGTATATATAATACAATTTATGGCTTAGATAATAACACATGTGTGGCTAGGATAAAGAGTAATTAATGTCTAGCCAAGTGGACAAGTTGACTTGGTCAATAATCTCAAGCTTTGCAAGACTTGTTCATCTACATAGGTCAATGACCATTATATCCTTGCCTCATTTCGTCCAAGACCATGTGGGGGGGGGGGGTGACACGTGTCGCCCTCTCATTCGTCCATAAAATTTCGTAACCCTCGTGGGCCCCGCAAAATGTAAAATTCCTCGGGTGGGCCCCACGTGACCAAATCCGTAAAATAACTTTCCACAATGATAATAAGTTCCATACTCTTCAAATAATGCATTTTGAGAATCCAATTCTTATCAACAAACATTTTTCCTTTCCGACGTTCGGAAGATTTTTCCTTCGGAAAAACAATTCTTCATTTCGTACCAATTTCAAGTCTTGTGTTCTCGCGTCTATTCTCTTATACATGTCCTGAACTTACGGGGTGTAACAGAGAGGAACATTGAGAACCAAAGAGAACATAAGAGCAATAATGTGGCACTTCAAGTTCAATCCTCAGATAATCAAATCAATAAAGAGGATGAGAATCTTGAAGAAATTAGTGAAGGTGCAAATGTTGTCTTATTCAATCAAAAATACAATTTCGATGGTGAGGAAGTTCAACAATGAGAAAAATCAATCTAAATTCAAACAACCTCAAAATCAAAGCTTCAATCAAAAGCCCACCAAGTTCCTTCCACGTATTAAAAAAGGAAGTTCACTAAGAAGAACCAATTCAAATCATTCCAAATTTGATCCCAAACAACTAGAGTTTGTGTAATGTCATGAATGCTCAGGTTGGGGTCATTATACTAATGAATGTGCAAACACTCTTAGAAAATTTGATAAGAATCTATGGGTCTCGCGTATTGACGATGAAGGAGATCAAGAAGTCGAATCACAAGTAATGTTGGCCACTGTTTATGATCAGTCTCTGTCTGATAACAAAGATGTCGTCTGTAATGTTGCCTCATATGTCATAAAATTTTAGGCAACATCTGCATCTCCAGCAACATCTGAAAGGTACATATTCTTTAACTATCCTGATGCAAATTGTGTTAGTGATTTTATTTCTAGTGGTGAGGCTAAGTGTATGGATCAAGATGAGTGCAACGATGACATGAATAATGAAGTATAAAATATTTGTAAAGCCTTAATCATAGAATTCAAGCAATTTGACACAAAGGTAAAATCTTTAACTCGTGAGAATGTAGATCTAAAAGACACAATAACCCGACTAGAGGTCGCACTTAACAAAATGATACTGAATTTGGTAAGATTCGTGCAAAATTGGATTTAGCCGAAGCAACTTTTCATAAGCTCAACTCAGGACTTCTAAATTGAATGAGATACTCAGATTTAGTAAACCCACACATGCAGGTATTGGGTATGAAAACTCTCTTAAAACTTTATGCTTTAGTTTATTTTACAAAAATGAGAAAATATGCTTTGTAAAGAAAAAATGTTTAAATAATAGGTTCTCATATATGTCAAAGAATATGAAGTTTGTGTGTCATCACTGCAACTCCCCTGAAACTTAAAACCATATTGTTTCAAACTTCAAGATTCTATGAGTAAAATGTTGCCTAAAGGTTATTGTCACGACCCGTTCCGGGGCCCGTGACTGGTGCCTTACCCGGGCACCCAAGTAGTCATACATCAAAGTAATCAGCGGAATAATAAAACAAGACATGAAACAGTTGTAAAATGAGACACAGTTTTATGTGAGAAAATGTCGCCTTTCGACATATATATATATAAACATAGTTTAGCAGTTACATCCCAACTGTACAATAGGACTACAGACCTCTAAGAAGATAACAACTATGGCGGGACAGGGCCCCGCCATACCCTGAATGTACAAAACTATATACAACAACAGGGAGATCATACCCAAAAGTCGAGCCTCCTAGAAGATGGAGCTCACGACACCAAAGCAAAGAGATCCTAAGGATGTGGATCTAGCACTGCTTGCCCTTACCGCGGCATGAACGCAGCCCAAGGAGGTCAAGATAACAGTACCAAGTATGTGAAATCAGAAAGTAATTAAATGAAATCAAAGCATTTAAAACCATTTGCAAATACAATCCGCTTCAATTGCACATAGTGCCACATCACAAACAAGAACAATAATAGGTAAATCAGAATGTGTCTTTTCTAGGTCGCGAATGATCAAGCAAGGCCAATCGCCCATAGTATCATTATGCTGCGTTTCTTGGACTTCCGCATCGCATAGGTCACACACGCACCGCATGAGGTATTCTCGCGACGGGGTAGCTAACCCCTGCACTCTCCCGACTCCCGCAGTCCGCATAGTCTCAATAGACCGCATAGTCACACGCATCGCATAGGGCATCCCCGTCGGGCTAAAACACCCGAATGATCAATCTCGAACTCCCGCAGCCCGCATAGTCTCACAGACCGCATAGGCCGTATAGACCGCATCAAGGTGGCAAGCCCTCGGTATAACAAGTCGAGGGTAGGTGATATAATAACAAGATAATCGACTTACCGCTTAGCAACGTAAGCACAAACCGAATGACCCCTTTCACAACATCACAAGACACTAACACACGTAGCATCATAATATGTCTATTTATCAATCAATCTTACTACACCTTACGTAAATCAATACAAGGTTTTTATAAGCAAATAAGTAAATGATTCTTTTATCTTTCTTAAGTTGTTATACCTAACTTCCCATAAAGCTAGTATAACTCTTAAGCTTTTGTTTAAAACCAATTGTTTCTCTTCATAAAAAAATGATTCAGATTCTTTTGAAATGCTTCAAGATCTTTATTATTCGTGCTTAAGTCAAAGACATTGCCGTAGTTATTATTCGTGCTTAAGTCAAAAGACATTGCCGTAATTATTATTCGATTAACACTGCACGCCTACCGTACTATATATATATTTAAAATATCATGCTCAAGAGTATAGGAAGAATCACATACCTTCTCGCGAAAACCACCGCCAAGTCGAATATGTCGCGCAGAGAATCAACCTATAATAGTCGACACGCCTATCAACGTCTAGACTACTCAGAAACAGCTTCTAAGCGCAGGGTTCTCTATTCTACGGAAAATTGGGCAAGACTTCCCTACCCGCAAGCTACTCAAGTTCATCGTGAAAACAAATTCCCATGTAAGTACAGTTCAATTATTCTTCTTTTATACCCTTCTACTGTGATAACAATTCAATTCTATTCATAACTATTCTTTCATATCTTATTCTCAAGTCTTAACTATTCTTATATGTAATATCCAATTACAATAGAAAGACAAGAGTATTTACCTCGATAAGCCCAAAATTATCCAAGTTAAAAGTCGCTCCTGAGCAAGGTTTAGCTCCTAACTTGTACGCTCCGATAGCTCCAAGAACCCTTAGAAGTTCCCAACAACTTCTACTAAAATACTATAAGGGAATTGGGCTAGGGTATTTGGAAGACAACTATCTACCAAGGGGGTAGGTTTCGGCTAGGGCTAGAGGGAAGAGGTTGTTTCGGCCAAGCTTCACCAAGTGGGGAGAGGCGGCTTTGGACGAAAACACAACAAGAGAGGGGAGGGATTTTTCAAGACTTGGAAATTGATTTGTGGATGAAGAACTCTTCATCTTAAGGGGGGTATTTATAGGTCAAGAAATGGCCAACCAATGGCCAAGATGAAGCCAAGTGCTAGGCAAGTGTAAGGTGGAGATTTAGGCAAGTGTCCTTATCCATCTACTACACAAATATCCTACCAACTCCTTGACTTGTGCAAAGGCACAAAACACGTGCCAATCCAAGCCTCAAGTTGCCGTCCAATGAGGGTGACAAATGTCACCCTCCCGTTGGTCCAAAATGTTTCGTCTCTCGGAAAAATCCGCAAAAATTATAAATGACATAGCCGGAATTTACCCTACGCGAGTTTAGTAAAATGTTTCGTCGAAAAACGATTCTTTTAGTGAGTTGTGCACAAACATTTTCGTCCAATATGCCTAACTAAGGCTAAACTTTTGTACGTACACCCTTACATACATACTCTGGAAATACGGGGTATAACATTCTCCCCTCCTTAGAAACATTCGTCCCGAATGTTCCCTCCCAAGACAGTTAACGATAAAGCTTAAACAGTTTGCAAATGCTACATACGGTCACAAAACATCACTTAAGCATAAATGACAATGAAAATTTACAAGTAGGAAAGTGAATTACCTGGAGGTGTGGGGAATAGGTGAGGACACTTCTGTCTCATGTCCTCCTCAGCTTCCCACGTCATCTCCTCCCTGAGCTCGTTCCGCCACAAGACTTTGACTAAGCCACGCCCTCGTCCGCAGACGCCTAACCTGACGATCGACTATCGCTATGGGAATCGCCTCATACGATAACCCCTGGGTCACCTGGACATCGTCAATCGGATGCACTCTAGATGGATCCCCGATACATCTCCTCAGCATAGAAACATGAAACACCGGATGCACTGCCTCCAGATCGGACGGCAGATCCAACTCATAGTCAACCTTGCCTACCCTGCGGACAATCTGATACGGCTCAATGTACCTTGGGCTGAGTTTCCCTTTCTTCCCGAATCTCATCACACCCTTCATGGGTGACACCTTCAGAAAACCCAATCATCAACTCGAACTCGGATGCCGACGACGATGATCTCGCATATGACTTCGCCGACTCGAGCCGCCAAGAACCTCTCTGGATAAGCTTCACCTTATCCATCGCTGCTATACCAAGTTCGGTCCCACTAATCGCACTCGCCACATCGAACCAGCTATCGCGATCTGCACTTCTCCCATACAAGGCCTCATAAGGCGCCATTCGAATACCGGAGTGGTAGCTATTATTATATGCAAACTCAACTAGAGGCAAATGATCCTCCCTACCTCGGTCAATAACACGGGCTCGCAGATATCCTCAAGAGTCCGATAGTGCGCCACCGCCCGTCTGCATGTGGATGGAATGCAGATTTCGTGCTCACTGCGTCCTAAACCCTTCCGGAAAGACCTCCGTAAGTTAGTCAAATCGATCCTCTGCGATATGATCGAAATAGGGACTCCATGCGATCGACGATCTTCGGATATAAAGTCCGCATAATCCTCACCGAAAAGTCGTCCTGACGGGAAGAAAGTGGGCTGATTTCGTCAGCCTGTCGACGATAACCCATATAGAATCATGTCTCCTCTGGGTGCGAGGTAATCCTGTGATAAAGTCCATGTTAATCACCTCCCACTTCCATGTCGGGATCTCTATCGTCTGCAATAAACCACCAGGCCTCTGGTGCTCTACCTTCACCGCCGACAACACGCATCGAGCTACGAACTCGCAACGTCCTCTTCGCCATCCCACCAATACATAGATCTAAGGTCGTGGTACATCTTGGTCGACTCGATGGATAGAGTAACACGCGCCAGTGCTTCCCAAGAACTCTTTGCAAGTCCTCAAACATCCGGAACACACAACTCGCCTCAAACCTTAGCACCCCATCAAAGCTACCTCAAAAGGACCCTTCCTCACGAAGAGTCGTATCACGATACCGAATCAAAACCGGATCCTCAAACTGTTGCCTCTTCACCTCCTCGACGATGGAAGACTCGGCAACCTCTCGAACTCGAACCCCACTGCTATCAGAATCAATCAAACGGACACCAAGGCTCGCTAACTGATGCAAATCGCGAACCATGCCCCTCCTATCTGGCTGCACATCTGATAGACTCCCCATTGACCTACGACTAAGAGCATCTGCCACAACATTGGACTTCCCCGGGTGGTACAGGATATTAACATCATAATCCTTAAGTAACTCTAACCACCGCCTCGCCGTAAGTTCAACTCCTCGTGAAGATATACCGAGGCTCTTGTGGTCTGTATAAATATCCACATGAACCCCATACAAATAGTGCCTCCAGATTTTCAAGGCATGAATCACCGCTGCCAACTCCAAATAATGGGTGGGGTAGTTCCTCTCGTGTTTCTTAAGCTGTCGGGATGCATACGCTATAACCTTGCCCTGCTGCATCAACACACATCCCAACCCGATGCCTGACGCATCACAATACACGACATAACCGTCTGGACCCTCTGGAAGAGTAAGAACGGGGCGGCCGTCGCCTCTCCTTCAAGAATCGAAACCCCGCCACACGCATCACCATCAAACTTAGCTTCCTTCCGAGTCACCCTAGTCAATGGTGCAGATAGAAGCAAACTTCTACGAACCGCCGATAATAACCTACAAGGCCCGTAAAGCTGCGCACTGGCCGGAGTAGTAGGTCAGGCCAAGTCCTCGATCGCTTCGATCTTGGCCAGATCCACCGAATACCATCGCCCCGACAATATGCCCAAGAAAAGCCACCGGCTAACCAAAACTCACATTTGGAAAACTTGGCGTATAATCATAGTCTGGAGAATCACAAGATCGCCTCAAATGCTCCGCGTGCTCCTCGCTCGGCGAGAATAAACCAAGATATCATCGATGAACATTATCACAAACGTGTCCAAAAATGGTTTGAACACTCGGTTCATCAAATCCATGAATACCGCCGGAGCATTGGTCAACCCAAACGACATGACCCTGAACTCATAATGCCCGCATCGTCCGAATGCATCCAGGACATCCGCCTCGACTGCACTGATGATAGCCCGATCGCAGATCAATCTTGAGAAACATCTCGCACTCGCACCGGGTCGAACAAATCATCAATCACAGGAAGGGTATTCGTTTAATGGTCACCTTGTTCACCGTCAGAATCAACACACATGCGCAGCTGCCCCGCCCTTCTTCTTCTTCATGAACAATACACGCGCTCCCTGGGAGAAACACTAGGCCTGATGAAGCCCTTCTCCAGCAAATCTCGCAGCTGGTCCTTCAACTCTCTCAACTCGGCAGGTGCCATCCTGTATGGCGGAATGGAAATAGGCCGAGTGTCTGGCAGCACATCAATACAAAACTCTATCTCCTCTCGGGAGGATACCGGAGGTCGTCTGAAACACGCCCGGGAACTCTCGACTCACCGGAATCGATCAAAATCGCATCGCAGCCTCGATCAAACACCCGAACGAGATGGTAGATGTACCCCTTCTGCACCATCTTCCTAGCCTTGAGGTAGGAAATAAACCTACCCTGGCGTCTGATGTTCCTCCAACTCAACAACCTGGCCCTCAGAAAATGGAACCGTACCACTCTCTCTCTGCAGTCTACATTGGCATAGCAGGAAGCTAACCAATCCATACCCATGATCACGTTGAAATCAGTCATGTCCAACTCTAGCAAGTCGGCTAGGGTCTGACGACTGCATAAAGTCACTGGACAAGCTCTATATACCCGCCGAGCTACCACCGAATCACCCACTGGCGTAGCTACCTCGAAAGGGTTTATGGACTTAGGCTCTATCCCTATCCTACTAGCAACAAGGGGAGATATATAGGACAGAGTAGAACCCGGATCTATCAAGGCATACATATCATAATCGAGATCGATAAGGTACCACGGATTTACATCGTGAGGCCTCCCGTCCCGCTACCGACAAGGCATAAATGCGATTCGAGGACCGCTAGAATCCGACCCGCCACGACCTCCGCCACACTGGCCGCCCATGAGTAACCCGCCCGGCGAGTAATCGTAGGAGACGATGAACCGCACAGATCTGTAGGCCGAGCCTACCACCGCCACGCTTCGGCCGGACAAGCCTCACAAAATGACCGCCGCCACAAGTATAGCAAGCTCCTGAGTAGTACTACGCCTCGAATGGAATCTACCACAACGGACACACCGAGCGGACCTCGATCGGTTAGCACCCTTGCTACTCGAAATCTGAAGTCCCGGGCCCCGACTCGCCCGAATACTCGCCTGCATCGACAATGATGTGGGAGTGCTCGAGCTGGCCGGGTGCAAATCTAGATCACGAGGCCGCCCACCCCGAGAACTACCAAAAGAACCGCCGCTCGCCTTCTTCTCGATGTCGATATCTGCCGACTGCCGGTCTCGCGCCTCGCATCCAAGTGCATGAGCTCGCATACGGTAATGTCCATGCTCGGTCAAGAGCCACACCGCACAAGACTCGCCATATAATCATCTAGCCCTGACGTAGCGATGCACTCCGCCCTCCATATCCGCTACCAATGCAGGATATATCGAGCCAAAGAATCGAACTCGACATTGTACTCTAATCGCAAGGCCCCTCTGCCTCGCAAGAATAAAAATCTGTCCCGCGCCTCCTCGCCTCGCGAGGCAAGAAGTGAGTGAGGAAAGCCTCCGAGAACTCATCCCAGTAGCCGGGACGTGTTTCTCCCGATAACTCCCACGATCAAACCAATCGATCGCGGTATCACGCACCGACGCGAACCAAGATCACGGACTCGGTCTCCAACGCCCGATCACTCATAATCCTCAGAATGACGGATGAACTGCGGATCATCCTCCGCCTCGACCCAGTAAAACTCGCGGGCTACAACTCGTGAAATCTCGTAGCCTCAAACTATCTCGCCTCGGTGAACCACGGGTACTACTAGGCTGAATCGAATCGCCAGATCCACTGCCTCATGTTCGCCACGATCCCGCCAATAGCTGGGCCATCTCCTTGTACCCTAACTCCTCCGCCCCAGGCTGTGGGACATGAGGTGTGGGTACTGTGGTCTCTGCTGGGGCCGGCGGCGTCATGGAACTCGCCGTCTGAGGTATCGCCTCGGGTAAGAACTGGGCATGTGCCCTCGTGACTCTCGGTGTCCTACTAGCAGCTCCCTCGGGTGTCTTGCCCTTCTGGGCCCGGGTTGCCTTACGTGGAGGCATAATCACATGTAAAAGGAATACGTTAGAGGGTCCAACTTATAACACGGCTAAGGCACGATCTCGAGTGAGAAAATGGAAACCAATCCTAAATATCCTATAGCCTCTCGATTATTGGTGTGGTGCACAACACACCGATAATCAAGACTTCATCGATACGGTCAGACACATTCCGAGGATTAACTGCTCTGATACCACTTTTGTCACGACCCGTTCCGGGGCCCGTGACTGGTGCCTTACCCGGGCACCCAAGTAGTCATACATCAGAGTAATCAGCGGAATAATAAAACAAGACATGAAACAGTTGTAAAATGAGACACAGTTTTATGTGAGAAAATGTCGCCTTTCGGCATATATATATATAAACATAGTTTTGCAGTTACATCCCAACTGTACAATAGGACTACAGACCTCTAAGAAGATAACAACTATGGCGGGACAGGGCCCCGCCATACCCTGAATGTACAAAACTATATACAACAACAGGGAGATCATACCCAAAAGTCGAGCCTCCGGAGAAGATGGAGGTGGTAGTACTTCCCTACCCGTCAAGCTACTCAAGTCTACTGTGAAAACAGTCCCATGTAAGTACAGTTCAATTATTCTTCTTTTATACCCTTCTACTGTGATAACAGTTCAATTCTATTCATAACTATTCTTTCATATCTTATACTCAAGTCATAACTATTCTTATATGTAATATCCAATTACAATAGAAAGACAAGAGTATTTACCTCGATAAGCCCAAAATTATCCAAGTTAAAAGTCGCTCCTGAGCAAGGTTTAGCTCCTAACTTGTACGCTCCGATAGCTCCAAGAACCCTTAGAAGTTCCCAACAACTTCTACTAAAATACTATAAGGGAATTGGGCTAGGGTATTTGGAAGACAACTATCTACCAAGGGGGAGGGGGGGTAGGTTTCGGCTAGGGCTAGAGGGGGAAGAGGGTTGTTTCGGCTAAGCTTCACTCAAGGGGGGGGAGAGGAGGCTTTGGACGAAAACACAACAAGAGAGGGGAGGGATTTTTCAAGACTTGGAAATTGATTTGTGGATGAAGAACTCTTCATCTTAAGAGGGGTATTTATAGGTCAAGAAATGGCCAACCAATGGCCAAGATGAAGCCAAGTGCTAGGCAAGTGTAAGGTGGAGATTTAGGCAAGTGTCCTTATCCATCTACTACACAAATATCCTACCAACTCCTTGACTTGTGCAAAGGCACAAAAAACGTGCCAATCCAAACCTCAAGTTACCGTCCAATGAGGGTGACAAGTGTCACCCTCCCGTTGGTCCAAAATGTTTCGTCTCTCGGAAAAATCCGCAAAAATTATAAATGACATAGCCGGAATTTACCCTACGCGAGTTTAGTAAAACGTTTCGTCGAAAAACAATTCTTTTAGTGAGTTGTGCACAAACTTTTTCGTCCAATATGCCTAACTAAGGCTAAACTTTTGTACGTACACCCTTACGTAAATACTCTGGAAATACGGGGTATAACAGTTATCCAACATCTCCGACAACATTCAAAGCAACATTTCTGATTCTAAAGGTAAAAAATGTTTTAAAAGAGTTTGGGTTCCCAAAATTGTTGTAACCGGTAATGTTGCGACAATTGCTTTAAGAACTAAAATTTCAGGTTCTTGGTACTTTGATAGTGGATGTTCTCGACACATGACAAGTACAAAGGAGTTTTTAAAGAATTATGAGTCATTCAATGGAGGTAACATAACTTATGGAGGTGGTAGTAAAAACAAAATAATTAGAAAGGGGATCTTGGATATTCCTGAATTTCCAGCTTTAAGAAATGTCTTACACGTTGAAGGTTTAATGGCTAATTTGATTAGTATTTGTCAATGTGATGACAATCTTGAGGTAAAATTTAATAAGAATGCCTTTAAAGTTACGAATGAAGCTAATGAATATGTCATGTCAGGAACTAGAACAGGTGATAATTGCAATCTTGTTGTAAGACAAGAAACATGCAATAATGTCAGGATAGACGACACAACACTATGGCATGAAAAGTTGGGGCATGTCAACTATCGCATTCTGAAAAAATTGGTCTCATATGAAGCGGTTAGAGACTTACCCAACCTTAGCCATAAAGGTAAAACAGTCTGTGCAGATTGTCTACAAGGTAAGAAAACTCGTGTTTCCCATAATGTTGTTCAGAATGATGGACAACATTCAGCTACGTCTCACTGTTTTCAATTATTGACATGGATCTTATAGGTCTAATTGAGGTAGACAATTTGAGAGGCGTGATGTATTCCTATGTGATAGTAGATGATTTTTATAGATATTAATGGATATATTTTTTGAAAGAAAAATCACAAACTTTTGACATGTTTAAAATTTTACACTCTAGAATTAGGAATTTGTTCTATTCTCCTATTTATCGGATTAGATCCGACCATGGAAAAGAATTTAAAATAGATCCTTCACAAAATTTTGTGAGAAAAATGGAATTTTCCATGAGTTTTCTGCTCCCAAAACTCCTCAACAAAATGGGGTAGCAGATAGGAAGAATAAAACATTGCAAGAAATGGCTAGAGTTATGCTTAATTCTAAAAAAATTGTCAAAACGTTTTTGGGATGAAGCCTTAAATACTGTGTCACGACCCGATCCCGGGCCTGCGACTGGTGCCCTACCTGGGCACCTTTACAGGTATACATCAGAGATAACCAGCGAAATATAAATAAAGCTCATAGACATGCAGTAATGTGAAATAAAAACCAGGCTAGCCGATAAGGTCACCTTCCTGCATATATACATAACAAAGGGATACATCTTTTACAAGTCCAACCCACAAAACATGACTACAGACCTCTAAGAGTTTGGATCCGATCTATGATGGGACAGGGCCCCGCCATACCCCTGAATGTACATAAATCTACAACAACAGGGATCCGTACCAAAAGGTAAGCCTCCGGAGTAATGGAACTTCCCAAAAGATGAACAGTGATCTTAAGAGTGAGGATCAGCAACCTGTTTACCTCTACCTGCGGCATGAACGCAACCCCCGAGGAAAGAGGGTCAGTACAAAACATATACCAAGTATATGAAACTGAAAGTACTGTAATGAAATCATATAGTCTAAAATAAAGCTGGAGACATGTATGATAACCAAATTAATAGTACACTGTGCCTTACTAATAATGAGAGTAAATAAGAGTAAATCTTTTCGTTTAAAAATAGGAAGCTTATGATCAAACTAGGGTCACCCGCCCATAGTATCATTATGCAATCCTACTCCTAGGACTATTTCACCTGCATAGGTCTTGTGAACCCGCATGAAACAAGTTTCCTCGCATGGGACTATTTCACCCGCATAGGACAATTTCACCCGCATGGACCCTGTGGGCCCGCAATGAGCATATACGCCATACTCACATCGTGGGGAGCAAATCCACGGAAATGCAAAATGCAAAATGACCCGGGGATTGACCCCGTAATGAATAATATAACACTAGAACTACCGGCTATCATGAACAACATATGAAAGCTAGCAATCTTTAACTCTTATTAATTAAACTTAAGGCACTATCATGTAAAATCCGGGAATTTAACCCCAAAGTACTACGTACTTCTATTCCTTTAAAAAGAACCCTTTTTCATATAAAAGCCACAAGATACTAACACCCGTAGCATCAAGGCATGTCTATTTTTTAAATCAAGTTACTACACCTTTAGAAATTCATTTCAAGGCTTTGAAACCAAGTAACTTCTACTTTTCAAACTCAAGTAACCAATACCTTTAAATCAAGTTACTTATACTCTTTAAACAAAGTATCGTATACTTTCAAAATCAAATTATTTATTCTCTTTTAAATCATTCAAGTAAACCACTCTTTTAACTTCCCATAAAGTCGTTATAACTAACTTCTCATAAAACCATTATAACTGTCACGACCCGACCCCGGGCCTGCGACTGATGCCCTACCTAGGCACCCCTTACAGGTATACATCAGAGAATAGCAGCGGAACATACATAAACTCATAAAATACTTAGACAGTAAATATCAACAGGCTAGCCGATAAGGCCACCTTCCGTGAAATATACATAACCCAAAATAAAACAGTTACATCTTTGTTCTTACAATCCAATCCACAAGATGTGACTACAGACCTCTAAGAATAAAAAATGTGTTGGGACAGGGCCCCGCCATACCCCTGAATGTACATAAATCTACAATATCAGGAAAACCGTACATAAAGACAAGCCTCCGGAGAAATCGAGCTTCTGACAACTGATCAGTGATCTTAAGAGTGAGGATCAGCAAACTATGTACCTCAACCTGCGACATGAACGCAACCCCCCGAAGGAGGTCAGTACAAAATATATACCAAATATGTAAAACTGAAAGTACTGTAATTTAAATCATAAAGTCTATATATAAAAAGCTGGAGACAAGTATGATAATCAAATTAACAGTACAACCGTGCCTTGCCGAAATAAAAGTAATGAAAGTCAGTTTTACCTTTTTAAAGACTATTTCAACACATGCACAATAGTCACACCATGGCTAGGAACAAAATCCCTCAAAACCATCACACAGTCCAGTAAGGGTCTCAAGCCGCAACACATCAAAGCGTGACCGTGGAATCCTCCATCACTGCCGACAGCCATAAGTGTAAAATATATCCATGTAACGTGCCCGTGGCATCCCACATCACTGTCGGCGTGCACATATGCAATATATATATCTCATGACCGCAAAACTTCAAGGCGTGCCCGTGGAATCCTCCATCACTACCGACAGCCGTAAGTGTAAAATATATCCATGTAACGCGCCCGTGGCATCCCACATCACTGTCGGCGTGCACATATGCAATATATCTATATATATATCTCATGCCCGTGGAATCCCTCATCTCGGGTACATGACTTCATGGAGAGCTAATCCATGGGGTAATAATCGTATATAACATGCCCGTGGAATCCCTCATCTCGGGTACATGTCTTCATGGGGAGCTAGTCTATGGAGTAATAGTATATAACATGGACGCATGCCCCGGAATCTTTCATCGTATAAGCATGGCCATGGAGTAATGTGTTACACCCCGGAATTCCAGGATATGTTTTTAAGGACGTACGTAAGAACTCAAAATGTTGAGATTTGAGACTTGTAAAAATTTATCGGAATTGCGGATTTGTCGGAAAACGTAATATTGTGACGAATAGGAGGGTGACACGTGTCACCCCCCTTATGTTGACTTGGAAGAAATTAGGCATGGGCAAAAGGGTCATTTGACCATTGTTAGGAAGACAAGTCTTGCAAGTAGTAAAGCTTGACAATGTTGACTTAGTCAATGGGACCACATGTCTTGATATTTAAAAGAACTTCATCCAAGCCACCCATTTGTTCTAATCTTGACCCTCCATTATGTTATATATGTATACTAGTAGCAAGACTAGTTCCCACACTTAGTCATTTTTCATGAAATCTTGAAGAACTCTTGTGAGGCTCTCGGGTTTGGGGTCCAAAGAGCAAGAATTTTTTTCAATTTTTGTCCAAAAATCCCCATACATTAAATCAAGGTTCCTAAGGGTATTGTAAGTGTATCTCAATAGAAAGATCCCGGAAAAATGGTGTTTTCGTATTAGTCGCAAGGCGAAAACCTAAGGAGTTATTCAACTTTGAAGTTAGAACTTGAAGAGAAGTTCTTCATATGCTTCTAAGGGTTGCTTGGAGTGGATTGGAACGTCGAAAGGAGGAGCTAAAGTTGCTAAGGATCGACATCATATTTGGGCTAAATGAGGTATAATCTTCGTCTTACTTTTGTAATTAAAGCTTCCATGTTATTATAAGTTAGAAATGATCATGTGATATGTATTATGAAGATTGATAAGTTTTATGGAAAATTTGGAAGCTCAAATCCGAAAATGACATGTTAAGCCATTTGAAATTGAAATACAATTTGGTCGATAATTAGAATCGTCGCATGTTTACCTACTTGAGGATTGTAGTAATTATAATCAATTGCGGCTAGATAACATGTTATATTAAACCACTTGGATTGAAAAGGGATTGGAAACGAATTTGTATTGTTGTCCCTATTTTGCCGAATGGACATTATATTTTGGACTAGTGTGATATCAATTGTGGGGCGGAATTTTACACGTCTTGTAGACGTGTAATCCCCTATTGTTAACTATTTGGTTGAGCCTTAAATGTGGCATGTTTGGTTATTGAATTCGGCCTTGAAAAAGGTGGCAAAGTATGTAGAAACAAAGGAAGTGCTGTCCGATTTTCCGTAGAATTTAGTGACTTTGCACTTGGAATATTCTACGTTTGAAGTAAGAAGTTAATAGACGTATTATGGTCATTATAGGTTGACATACTACGTATGACGAATTGGACTTAGCAAGTGGATTAAACCGAAGAGGTATGTGGAACTTTCTTATCTCTTGAGCATGAATAAGTTGTAAATGTATAGTACGGTAGACGTACAAGATTTTGACAATCTAGTCAATTTGATATCCTTGGCTTATTTTAAGAATGTCCGAATTGGTTGAGTTAGGGAATTAACTCACTTGTTTAAATATTAAGGATATCTTGGTTTTCAAAAGTTTAGAGACTTTAAGTATGTTGAAAGTATTTTTGATACTTGTTTTGTTGGAAAGTTTAAGCCCCTTGGTTTTAAAGAAGAATGTATGTTTCTAAGGTATAAAGCTAGTATAACGACTTTATGGGAAGTTGGTTATAATAGCTTTATGGAAGGTTAAAAAGAGTGATTTACTCTAAGTAATTTAAGTATGATAAATGACTTGAAATAATGAAAGACAAATTGATTTAAAGGCATCCATTGCTTAAAGTTTTAAAAGAAAGAAGTCACTTGATTTAGAAGCCTATAATTGTATTTCTAAAAGGTATTGTGACTTGTCTTGAAAAGTAGTTTTGACTTGATACTATGATTATTAGTATCTTGGAAGTTTTATATGAAAAAGAGTCATTTTAAAAGAGTGGAAGTATGTAGTACCTTGGGTTAAATTCTCGGATTTTTATAAAAGACATGTTAGTGCCTTAAGTAAACTAAAATGAGAGTGTATATGAACAAGAATAATAAGAAGTTAGGGGATTTCTTAACTTGCTTATATATTGTATGATAAGCCAGTAGTGCTTATGTTATGTATGATAGCCGGTTTGTGCTAGTGGTATATTATTCATTACGGGATCATTCCCCGGGTTTGTGGAATTTGCATATTCCGTGGATTTACTACCCACGATGCGAGGAATACCTCATGCGAGTCCGTAAGGACTTATGCGGGTGAAATAGTCCCATGCGGGTGAAATAGTCCCATGCGGGCGGATACAGCCTATGCGAGGAATACCTCATGCGAGTCCGTAAGGGCTTATGCAGGTGAAATAGTCTCATGCGGGCGGATACAGCCTATGCGAGGAATACCTCATGCGAGTCCGTAAGGGCTTATGCGGGTGAAATAGTCCCATGCGGCGAATCATCGCCATGCGAGGAATACCTCACGCGAGTCCGTGGCGGCTTACGCGGTGAAATAGTCCCACGCGGCGGATACAACCTATGCGAGAAATACCTCGCGAGTCCGTAAGGGCTTATGCGGGTGAAATAGTCTCACGCGCGGATACACCTATGCGAGGAATACCTCATGCGGGTCCACACGACTATGCGGTGAAATAGTCCCGGAGTAGGATTGCTTAATGATATCATGCGGGTGGTCCTGCTTTGATCGTGAGCTCCCTATTTTTATGTTGTAAGTATACTCTTGATTACTCTCATTGTTAGTAAGGCACAGTGTACTTGTCACGACCCATTCCGGGGCCCGTGACTGGTGCCTTACCCGGGCACCCAAGTAGTCATACATCAGAGTAATCAGCGGAATATAAAAAGAAGACATGAAACAGTTGTAAAATGAGACACATTTTTATGTGAGAAAATGTCGCCTTTCGGCATATATATATAAACATAGTTTTGCAGTTACATCCCAACTGTACAATAGGACTACGCACTTCTAAGAAGATAAACAACTATGGCGGACAGGCCCCGCCATACCTGAATGTACAAAACTATATACAACAACAGGAGATCTTACCCAAAAGTCGAGCCTCCGAGAAGATGGAGCTCACGACACCAAGCAAAGAGATCCTAAGGATGTGGATCTAGCACTGCTTGCCCTTACCGCGGCATTTAACGCAGCCCAAGGAGGTCGCATAACAGTACTAAGTATGTGAAATCAGTAGCATCAAGTAAAATCAAAGTATTTAAAGCCATTTGTAAATACAACCAGTTTAACTGCACATAGTGCCACAACATAAACAAGAGCAAAACTAGATATAATGTAACTGGTCTTTCCTAGGCCGCGAATGATCGGGAAGCAGGACGATCGCCATAGTATCATTATGCGTGCCTAGTCCTGGACTTCCCGCATCGCATAGTCGCATTACGCACCGCATGAGGTATTCCTCGACGGGGTAGCTAACCCACGGTACACTCATGGACTCCCGCAGTCCGCATAGTCTCAATAGACCACATAGTCACATTGCATCGCATAGGCATCCCCCAGACGGGCTAAAACACCCGAATGATCAATCTCGAACTCCCGCACTCGCATAGTCTCACAGACCGCATAGGCCGATAGACCAAAGATCAAGGGTGGCAAGCCCTCGGTATAACAAGTCAAGGGGGTAGGTGATATAATAACAGTACAACTGACTTACCGTTTAGCAACGTAAGCACAACAAGAATGACCCCCCTTCACAACATCACAAGACACTAACACACGTAGCATCATAATATGTCTATTTATCAATCATCTTACTACACCTTACAGAAATCAATACAAGGTTTTTTATAAGCAAATAAGTAAACAGTTCTTTTTATCTTTCTTAAGTTGTTATACCTAACTTCCCATAAAGCTAGTATAACTCTTAAGCTTTTGTTTAAAAACCAATTGTTTCTCTTCTGTTAAAAATGATTCAGTATTCTTTTGAAATGCTTCAAGATCTTTATTATTCAGGCTTAAGTCAAAAGACATTGCCGTAATTATTATTCAGGCTTAAGTCAAAAGACATTGTCGTAATTATTATTCAGTTAACACACGTACGTCTACCGTACTATATATATATTTAAAATATCATGCTCAAGAGTATAGGAAGAATCACATACCTTCTCGGCGAAATCCACCTGCCAAGTCGAATATGTCGCGCGCAGAGAATCGACCTATAACAGTCAAATACGCCTATCAACGTCTAGACTATTCTCGTAAATGATTCTAAGTAGAGGTTCTCTATTCTACGGAAAATTGGGCAAGACTTCCCTACCCGACAAGTTACTCTAGTTCATCAGAAAACAAATTCATGTAAGTACAGTTAAATTATTCTTCTTTTATACCCTACTACTGTGATAACAGTTCAATTCTATTCTTTACTATTCTTTCATATCTTATACTCAAGTCTTAACTATTCTTATATGTAATATCCAATTACAATAGAAGGACAAGAGTATTTACCTCGATAAGCCCAAAATTATCCAAGTTAAAAGTCGCCCCGAGCAAGGTTTAGCTCCTAATTTGTATCGCTCCGATAGCTCCAAGAACCCTTAGAAGTTCTTCACAACTTCTACTAAGTACTAAGGGATTTGGGCTAGGGTATTTAGAATAGTAACTATACTTGGAAGACAACATTTCTACCAAGGAGGGGGTAGGTTTCGCCAGACTACTAGGCTGCAGGGGAGTGTGGGGTTCGCCAAGGCCTTCACAAGGGGAGGGGGAAGTGTTGGACGAAAAGCTCACAAGGGAGAGGGAGGGATTTTAGACTGGGAAAGTTTGTTTTGTGGATGAAGAACTCTTCATCTTGCGGGTATTTATAGGTCAAGCAACGCCAACCAACGCCAAGATGAAGCCAAGTGCAAGGCAAGTGTAGGGTGAGGATTCACCCAAGTGCCCTTATCCATCTACCACACACAAATATCCTACCAACTCCTTGACAAAACAAGGCCACCAATTCGCTCAATGGACGCATTGTCCGCCAACCAGGGTGACAAGTGTCGCCTCTCGTTGGTCCAAAATGTTTCGTCTCTAGGAAAAATCCGCAAAAATATAAATGACATAGCCGTAATTTACCCTACGCAAGTTTAGTAAAACGTTTCGCCAAAAACGATTCTTTTAGTGAGTTGTGCACAAATGTTTTTCGTCCAAGGTCTTAACTTAGGCTAACTTCAGACGCACGCCTCACGTAAATACTCCGAAATACAGGTATAACATTCTCCTCCTTAGAAACATTCGCCCCGAATGTTCCTTCCCAAGACAGATAACGATCAGTTCCTTATAACTTAAATAGCCGCAAATGCCACATACGCCACAAAACAATACTTAGGCATATATGACAATGAAAATTTACAAGTAGGAAAGTAAGTTACCCGAGGTGTGGGAATAAGTGAGGATACCGCCTCATGTCCTCCTCTCGCTTCCCACGCCATCTCCTCCTCGAGCTCGTTCCGCCACAATACTTTGACTAAGCCACGCCCTTGGTCCGCAGACGCCTAACCCGACGATCGATTATCGCTATGGAATCTCTCATACGATAACCCCTGGTCACCGGACATCGCCAATCGGATGCACTCTAGATGGATCCCCGATACATCTCTCAAAGATAGAAACATGAAACACGGATGCATCGCTCCATATCGGACGGCAGATCCAACTCCTAGGCAACCTTGCATACCTCGCGACAACTGATACGACCCAATGTACTGGGCCGAAGTTTCCTTTCTTCCCGAATCTCATCACACCTTCATGGGTGACACCTTCAGAAAACCCAATCATCAACTCGAACTCGATGCCGACGACGACGATGATCTGCGTATGACTTCGCCGACTCGAGCTGTCAAGAACCTCTCCCGGATAAGCTTCACCTTATCCATCGTCACGCACCAAATCGTCCCACTAATCGCACTCGCCACATCAAACCAGCCTTATCGGCGACTGCACTTCCTCCCATACAAGGCCTCATAAGGCGCCATCCGAATACCGGAGTGGTAGTTATTATTATATGCAAACTCAACTAGAGGCAAATGATCCTCCCACTACCCTCGGTCAATAACACAAAGCTCGCAAAGATATCCTCGAGTCCGGATAGTGCGCTCGCCTGTCTGCTCTGTGGATGGAATGCAGATTCGTGCTCACTCGCCCCTAAACCCTTCTAGAAAGACCTCCGAGTTAGCCGAAATCCGGGCTCTCTGTCGATATGATCGAAATAGGGACTCCATGCGACCGACGATCTCACGGATATAAAGTCCGCATAATCCTCACCAAAAGTCGCCCCGACGGAAGAAAGTGGGCTGATTTCGACCGTCGACGATAACCCATATAGAATCATGTCTCCTCTGAGTGCGAGGTAATCATGTGATAAAGTCTATG
Organism: Przewalskia tangutica; assembly: GCA_029844215.1. Lineage (NCBI taxonomy): Eukaryota > Viridiplantae > Streptophyta > Magnoliopsida > Solanales > Solanaceae > Przewalskia > Przewalskia tangutica. The sequence goes on from CM056719.1 coordinate 90,560,330, forward strand.
TTGATCACCTCCCACTTCCAGGTCGGGATCTCTATCGTCGCAAAGAAACCACCGTGCCTCCGTGCTCTACCTTCACCGGCCGACAACACGCACCGAGCTACGAACTCGCAACATCCTCTTCAAGCCATCCCACCAATACACGGATCTAGCGTCGTGGTACATCTTGGTCGACTCGATGGATAGAGTAACGCGCCGTGTGCTTCCCCAAGAACTCGCCGCAAGTCCTCAAACATCCGGAACACACAACCTCGCCTCAAACCTTAGCACCCCATCAAAGCACTCAAAAGGACCCTTCCTCACGAAAGCCGATCACGGCACCGTGTCAAAATCGGATCCTCAAATTGCCTCTTCACCTCTCGACGATGGAAGACTGCAACCCTCGAACTCGAACCCCATCGCTATCGTAATCAATCAAACGGACACCAAGGCTCGCTAATCGATCCAAATCGCGAACCATGCCCTCTTCTCCGCCGCACATCCGATAGGCTACCCATCGACCTACGACTAAGAGCATTCGCCACAACATTGGCCTTCCCGTGGTACAGATATCGACGCCATAATCCTTAAGCAACTCTAACCACCGCCTCGCCGTAAGTTCGGCTCCTCCGTGAAGATATACCGAGGCTCTTGTGGTCAGATAAATATCCACATGAACCCCATACAAATAAGCCTCCAGCATCTTCAAGGCGTGAATCACCGCCGCTAACTCCAAATCATGGGTGGGTAGTTCTCCTATGCTTCTTCACCGCCGACGCGTGACGCTATAACCTTGCCCCGCTGCATCAACACACATCCCAACTCGATGCTCGACGATCACAATACACGACATAGCCGTCGACCCTCCGGAAGAGTAAGAACGGCGGTCGTCGCCTTTTCCTTCAAGAATCGGAAACCCCGCCACAAGCATCACCATCAAACTTAGCCGCTTTCCGAGTCACCGAGTCAATGGTGCGTAGATAGAAGCAAACTTCTCCACGAACCGATAGTAACTCGCAAGGCCCGTAAAGTCGCGCACCTCCGGAGTAAGAGTTCAGGCCAAGTCCCGATCGCCGATCTTAGCCGTATCCACCAATACCATCACCCGGCAATATGCCCAAGAAAAGCCACCGGCTAACCAAAACTCACATTTGGAAAACTTGGCGTATAATCGCTGTCTCGAGAATCACAAGACAGCCTCAAATGCTCCGATGCTCTCGCTCGAGCGAATAAACCAAGATATCATCGATGAACACTATCACAAACGCGTTCCAAAATGGTTTGAACACTCGGTTCATCAAATCCATGAATATCGCCGAGCATCGTCAACCCGAAAGACATGACGACTGAACTCATAATGCCCGCATCGTCCGAATGCACCCTGAGGACATCCGCCTCTCGACTCGCACTGATGATAGCCCGATCGCAGATCAATCTTGGAGAAACATCTCGCACTTCGCACTGGTCGAACAAATCATCAATCCCGGGAAGGGTATTCGTTTAATGGTCACCTTGTTCACCGCCTCGTAATCAACACACATGCACAGCGTCCCGTCCATCTTCTTCACGAACAATACCGGCGCTCCCCAGGGAGAAACACTAGGTCTGATGAAGCCCTTCTCCAGCAAATCTCTCAGCTGGTCCTTCAACTCTCTCAACTCCTGTGCCATTTTGTATGGCGAATGGAAATAGCCGAGTGTCCGCAAAGACATCAATACAAAACTCTATCTCCTCTCGGGAGGATACCGAGGTCGTCTGAAACACGCCCGGGAACTCTCGACTACCGGATTCGATCAAAAATGCACCGCAGCCTCGTGAACAAAAAACTGTTTACCGCGCCTCCTCATCCGCGAGGTAAGAAGTGAGGAAAGCCTCCGAGAACTCATCCCAAATAGCCGGGACACGTGCTCTCCCGATAACTCCCACGAATCAAACCAATCGATCGCGGTATCACGCAATGATGCGAACCGGCGTCACGGACTCGGTCTCCGACGCCGATCACCTCATAATCCTTCTCAGAATCGACGGATGAACTCCTCGCGGATCATCCTCCCGCCGACCAGAAACTCGCGGCTACAACTCAGAAATCTCGTAGCCTCAAACTATTCGCCTCGGGTGAACCACGGTACTATCGGGGTGGAATCGAATCCGTGATCCAATTTATCTCATGTTCGCCACGATCCTCGCCGATCGGGTTATCTCTTGTACTCCTAACTCTTCGCCTCTGTGCCGCGGGACAGAGGCGCGGTATCGTTGTCTTCGCTGGGCCGGCGGCGTCATGGAACTCACCGTCTGTATAGATCGGGCACGAGCCTCGTAATCTCGGTGTCCTACTAGCGCCTCCTACGCTTTGCCCTTCTCGCCCGGTTGCCTTACGCGAGGCATAATCATATGTAAAAGGAAAACGTTAGAGGGGTCCAACTCATAACACATCTCTAAGGCACGATCTCAGAATGAGAAGAATGGAAACCAATCCTAAATATCCTATAGCCTCCTGATTATTGGTGTGGTGCACAACACACCTATAATCAAGACTCTACTAGATACGGTCTGTAGACACCTTCCGAGGATTAATCGCTCGATACCACTTTTGTCACGACCTGCCCGGCCCGTGGATCGTGCCTTACCCGACACCCAAGTAGTCATACATCGTAGTAATCGAATATAAAAGAAGACATGAAACAGTTGTAAAATGAGACACGCTTTATGTGAGAAAATGTCGCTTTCGCATATAAATATAAACATAGTTTTGCGCTACATCCCAACTGCATAATAGACTACGTACTTCTAAGAAGATAAACAACTATGGCGGGACAAGGCCCCGCCATACCCTGAATGTACAAAACTATATACAACAACATGGAGATCATACCCAAAAGTCGAGCCTCCGGAGAAGATGGAGCTCCTGACACCAAAGCAAAGAGATCCTAATGATGTGGATCTAGCACCTGCTTGACCTTACCTGCGGCATGAACGCACTTCAAGCGAGGTCAAGACAACAGTACTAAGTATGTGAAATCGTAGCATCAAGTAAAATCAAAGTATTTAAAGCCATTTGTAAATACAACGGTTTAATCGCATATACATACAACATAAACAAGAGCAAAAATAGATATAATGTAATCGGGTCTTTCCTAGGCCGCGAATGATCGAAGCAAGCGCCGACGCCCATAGTATCATTATGCTGCCTAGTCCCGACTTCCCGCACCGCATAGTCGCATACGCACCACGCATGAGGTATTCTCGACGGGGTAGCTAACTCCCTGCACTTCTGGACTCGCACCGCATAGTCTCAATAGACCGCGTAGTCACACGCATCGCATGGGCATCCCCGCGACGGCTAAAACACCCGAATGATCAATCTCGAACTCCCGCAGCCCGCATAGTCTCACAGACCGCATAGCCGTATAGACCCGCATCAAGGGTGGCAAGCCCTGATAACAAGTCAAGGGGTAGGTGATATAATAACAGTACGACTGACTTACCGTTTAGCAACGTAAGCACAACAAGAATGACCCCCTTTCCCAACATCACAAGACACTAACACACGTAGCATCATAATATGTCTATTTATCAATCAATCTTACTACACCTTAAAGAAATCAATACAAGGTTTTTATAAGCAAATAAGTAAACAGTTCTTTTTATCTTTCTTAAGTTGTTATACCTAACTTCCCATAAAGCTAGTATAACTCTTAAGCTTTTGTTTAAAAACCAATTGTTTCTCTTCTGTTAAAAATGATTATGTATTCTTTTGAAATGCTTCAAGATCTTTATTATTCAGGCTTAAGTCAAAAGACATTGCCGTAATTATTATTCAGGCTTAAGTCAAAAGACATTGCCGTAATTATTATTCAGTTAACACACGTACGTCTACCGTACTATATATATATTTAAAATATCATGCTCAAGAGTATAGGAAGAATCACATACCTTCTCGAAATCCACCCGCCAAGTCGAATATGTCGCGCAGAGAATCACTTATAATAGTCAAATACGCCTATCAACGCCTAGACTATTCTCGTAAATGCTCTAAGTAGAGGTTCTCTATTCTACGGAAAATTGGCAGCACTTCCCTACCCGCAAGTTACTCAAGTTCATCGTGAAAATACCACATGTAAAGATAGTTCAATTATTCTTCTTTATACCCTACTACTGTGATAACAGTTCAATTCTATTCTTTAATATTCTTTCATATCTTATACTCAAGTCTTAACTATTCTTATATGTAATATCCAATTACAATAGAAGGACAAGAGTATTTACCTCGATAAGCCCAAAATTATCCAAGTTAAAAGTCGCCCCGAGCAAGGTTTAGCTCCTAATTTGTATCGCTACGATAGCTCCAGAACCCTTAGAAGTTCTTCACAACTTCTACTAAGTACTAAGGGATTTGGGCTGTGGTATTTAGGAATAGTAACTATACTGGAAGACAACATTTCTACCAAGGAGGGGATAGGTTTCGCCAGACTACTAGGCTAGAGTGGGTTTCGCCAAGGCCTTCATGAGGGGGAAGTGTTGACTAAAAGCTCACAAGGAGAGGAGGATTTTAGACTTGGAAAGTTTGTTTTGTGGATGAAGAACTCTTCATCTTTAGGGGGGTATTTATAGGTCAAGCAATGGCCAACCAATGGCCAAGATGAAGCCAAGTGCAAGGCAAGTGTAGGGTGAGGATTCACCCAAGTTCCCTTATCCATCTACCACACACAAATATCCTACCAACTCTTTGACAAAACAAGGCCACCAATTCGGCTCAATGGACGCCTCAAGTCCGCCAACTAGAGGGTAAATTGGGCAGCACTTTCCCTGTATCTACTTACCTCCACCTTTTTCAAGGCCCGATATCAATAGCCAACATGCCACATTTAAGGCGCAGTAATACAACAACTCAAAGGGGATTACACGCCTAACTGGACGTGTAAAATTCTTCCCCACTATATACTAAACAATCCATTTCTTTTCAATCTTCTTTCCACATATTATATACTCAACTATAAACTACTATAACATGTAATCTCCAACTACAATAGAAGGACAAAGATCATTACCTCGATAAGCCCAAAATTTTCCAATGAATTAAAAGTCGATCCTTAGTAATCTTAGCTCCAATTCCTTACATTTCAATCCACTCCAAGCAACCCTTAGAAGTTCCTAACTAACTTCTCTTCAAGATCCAACTCCAAAAAGTGAAGAACACTTAGGTTCCAAACCTAGCAACTTTCGGCCAAGGTGGGTTTTTAAGGCTAGGTGTGTGAAATCTTTTCTAAAACTTGGTTCACAATCTTCCTAACACCTTAAGAAAGAACACTTAGAAGTTTAAAGATTTTTGGACAACTTTTGGTTATTGCTAAGGCCCATTGCCGAGAGCTCTATCAAAAGGGGGGAGTATTTTGTGTCTTGGAAATTAATTCAAGTGTGGATGAAGAAGTCTTGCAACAAGGGTCTATTTATAAGACAATCAAGGGCTAGGATGCAAGCAAGTGTGTGGTTTAGATTGGGGACATGTGTGTGTGGGCCCCACAAACCACATGTTCCACAAAAACTTGAGACAAGTGGCTTGCCACTTGTCTCACCATTTCGGCCAAGGGCCACTTGGCACAAGATTTCGGCCATGTGCCACCTAAGGGGTGACACGTGTCGCCCTCCTATTCGTCCATAATATTTCATCTCTCGAAAACATCCATAATGGCCAAAATCTCGAAAATAATGTGGGCCCCACAAAACCGTAAATTTTCCCCCGTGGCCCCCACGTGACCAAATCTGGAAATAAAATTCCATAATTCTAATATATTCCCAGAAGTCCGAATACCAAATCTGGGAATCCAATTCACATTCACGAACCTTTTTCATTCACAAAATCCGGAAAATTTTCCGTCGGAAAATCAAATCTTTCTTCCTTTCCAATTTTAATGTCGTATTCTCGTACACACGTCCTCACATACATACCGTGGAACTACGTGGTGTAACAATACAAGCCCGAAATTCCAAAAACACTATCCACTTAATAACCTTACATTATAAAAAAAATTAGTGTTCCGCCCCTACTCCCCCAGGAGGTGGGTTTACCACCCCCTTCAAACCCCCCCCCCCCCCCCCGCTCAGGTTTATCAACGTTCCACACTCTGCGTAGGGTCTTCTTACCGTCGAAGATAAATTAAGCTCCATAACTCAACACTTTCTTGTACGAATTCGAATTTAATCAAACTCGAATATCAAATACGAGTTAAAAGAACAAGAAAAAGATATATCGATGGGCCACTAAAATTGGGGTCCAAGCCAACAGAGATTTATATAAAAATTGAAGGGGGGCGACAGTGGTCAATGAAGAATAGTAACATTTCTCCAAATTTGGGTGCGTGGGTAAAGGGAAGGGCTTCTAGAAGCATTGCCACATTAGAAAGGACAATCCTTTCATGACCACAGTTTTATACTGTTTCAAATTAGTTAAAGCGGATTTAGAATTTGAAATCCATGCATTCTTATAGTAATTTAAAATTAATATATACAATAATAACTAGGCTTACAATCAAAAAGTTATAGCTATATAAGAAATTTGTAATAATATATGCTCTAAACAATAATCATCGAATTTATGTGAACACATAATCAAAACTATGAATCGGCCTCTGTTTACTATACAACAAGTTTTATTTAATTACCATCGTTGAAGACGAGAAGGTCTTAGCAAACATAAATTTTTCACGCATCGTTCTTTCACTTGTTAGATGTATGAAATTTCAAAGGTAATTTTTACATCACAATAATGAAGATATGAAACATGAATTGAGACATTGAGTTTGTATGAAAGAGAATGATCATCTCTATTGTCCAATTGACACTTCGTAGATATTTTTTAGTTAAAGCTTAGATATTCATATAACAAGTTATTGTTAGAATTCATATTATTTATGAATCCTTGTAAGACAATAACAAGAATAAAAAAAAGAGAATACGACTATTATTGATAGTGAATTCGTAAGTAAAAGAAAAGCAATTGCATCCCTTTATATAAAGTCTAATACATAAGATAAAAGCATCATTTGTCGATGTGGGACAAACTACTAACATCAAACTGCTAACATCCCCTTTCAAGCTCGCGATGGTGTAGAGAGAAACATTGAGAGTTTGCCAAGAAAGAACCGGTGACGTTGTAAGAGATGTGCTTTTGTGAAGAAATCTGCAAGTTGCATCGAAGATGAGACAAATGGCAAGGATAGAGTGCCTTTTTGAATATGATATCGAGTAATATGACAATCAATCTCAATATGCTTGGTACGTTCATGAAAACTATGTTGTGTGCAATCTGAATAAAACTCTTATTATCGCAGTACATCGGTGTCGGTGAGGAAATAGAGACACCCATATCAGCTGATAACCAACACAATCATACATAACTGCAGCCCAATGTACAGATGTAGGAGAGCAAACAAACTGACTGATAATATGAACAACATATGCAATGTCGTATGAGTAATGCGAGGTACAATGCACTTCTACAACTGAACGATATAAAGTGGTATCAGGAAGAGGATCCCCGTCAGTGAGTGTACATCGAACATTAACCTCAAGTGGCGAGTCAACTATACGAGTATCTGTGAGACGGGCCCGCTCAAGAATATCTGCAGTATACTTAGACTGAGAAAGAAGATATCCCTTCTCAGAATAAGCTACCTCAATGCCTAAAAAGTAACGTAGATGACCTAAATCTTTCATCTCAAAACGGAGAGACAAAATAGATTTTAGGTTTGCAATACCATCAATATCATCACCTGTAATGATCATGTCATCAACGTACAACAAAAGCAAAATACAACCTGCAGAGGATGATTTAATAAATAACGTTGAATCATGAAAGCTGGAAATAAACCCAAGAGATGATACTACAGTGGAGAACTTGTCGAACCAAGCTCTTGGACCTTGTTTGAGACCATACAAAGCTTTATTAAGCCTGCACACCTGTCCTGGACTATGTGAAATGTCAGGTTGAGGGACCATGTAGACTTCTTCTTGAAGATCCCCATTCAAAAAGGAACTTTTAACATCCATTTGTGAAATATGTCAATGACGAATAGAGGCCACTTCAATAAGAACCCGGACAGATGTCATATTTGCAACAGGTGCAAAAGTCTATTCATAATATATACCATATTCTTGAGCAAAAACCTTTGCAACCAAACGAGCTTTATATCGCTCAATAGAACCATTGTTACACCCCGTAGTTTCAGGGTATGTATATGAGGATGTACGTAAGAGAGTGCGACCTTAAGTTTGAAAAGGAAGATATGTTTCTTTTTCCTACGGAAAATGTTCCGAACCACGTGAGGGAAAAAAGTTTATTATTGGAAATTGGATTCTCAATTTTGGTATTTAAGACTTATAGGATTTATAAGAATTATGGAATTTATTTCCAGATTTGGTCATGTAGGGCCCATCCGGGAAATTTTACGATTTTGTGGGGCCCACAAGGTTTTCGATTTTTTGACCAATTATTGAGTTTTTGGGGAGATGAAATATTTTAGACCAATAGGAGGGCGACACATGTCACCCCCATGTGGCCCATGTTGGGCGAGAACTTGAGGGCAAGTGGCAAGCCATTTGTCTCAAGATATTTGTTGGACAAGTGGCTTGTGAAACCCACACACACTTGTCCCCAATCTCAACCACACACTTTCTTTGATCTTAGCCCTTGGTTGTCTTATATATACACACCTTAGGGTTGAAGACTTCATTACTTATAAATTTTCAAGAACAATACTCTCTTCCCTCTTGTGAGCTCTCGGCCAACACCCTCCTTTAGGCATAGAAATTCTTCATTTTTTGTTGATTAATCCCATTGCTTAAACCAAGTGTCCCTAGTAGTGTTCTAAGTATATCCCAACACAAAAATCCTGGAAGTACTACGTTAATCCAATAGTCGCAAAGTGAAACCCTAGGGTGATCTTCATATTTTTTGGATGAAGTGTTAAGAGAAGTTGGTTAGGGACTTCTAAGGGTTGTTTGGAGTGGATTGGAACGTAAAGAATAGGAGCTAAGATTCCTAAGGATCGACTTATAATCTTGAAAATTTTGGGCTTATTGAGGTAATAATCCTTGTCCTTCTAATGTAATTTGAGATTACATGTTATAGTAGTATATAAATGAGTATGAGATATGTGGATGGAAGATTGAAAAGATTTGGACCTTAATAAAGTTGTTAAAAATCGAGAAATTGGCATGCTAGCCATTAAAGTTGCTAAAATCGAGAAATTGGCATACTAGCCATTAAAGTTGTTAAAACATTACCTATTACTTGTTGACATAAAGAAACCTTGTTGATAACAAGTTAATACAACTTATATAAAGATTGGAATATAAGTTGAAAGATTATTAAAGAAGTAATGAAACAATATTGGCATGCTAGCAAAAAAATGGACAATTTTGATTGTAGTAGTTGGCCAAGAACACCAACTAAAGGACTGGACTAATGGATTGTATTAGTGGACTAATGGATTGTTTTTACCTTGGACTATGGACTAGTTTTAATGGACATGTTGGTTATTGATTTTGGGCCTTGAAAAAGGTGGAAAAGTACGTAGAAACAGGGGAAGTGCTGCCCAATTTTCCGTAGAATATGAGACCTTATGCTTAGAAATATTCTACGAAGAAAACTAGAAGTTGATAGACGTGTTATGGTTATTATAGGTTGATATTCTATGCGCGGCATATTCGACTTGGCAAGTGGATTTAGCCGAGGAGGATGTGGAACTTTCCCTATCTCTTGAGCATGATGTGTTATAAATATATAGTACGGTTGATGTACATGTTTTAAATGAAATTGAGTTTCATTTTGGTACCCTTGAATTGATTTAAAATGTGCAAGTTTGGTTAATTTGGAATGTATACTCACTTGATTGAAGTATGTAAATGTCGTAGTTTCTAAAAGACATAAAGTGTTATAATGGCTTTATGGGAAGTTGGTTATAAAGACTTTATGGGAAGTTAAAAGAGTATAAATGAATTGTTTTATAGAAAGGTAGCTTGATTTAAAAAGAACCATTTTCAAAGACTAGGAGTACATAGTACTTTGGGTTAAATCCCGGATTTTACATAAAATGAAGGTGCCTTGAGTATATAAACTGATATTTCACAAGTTAATAAAAGTCTAAGAGTGCGTCAAACTTACCTGTGTTTTCTCGTGATAGCCTTGCTATATTCCTGTGTTACCGCGTCTCTCAATGGAGGGCCGGATATCTCGCTATTTTACTTGGACATACCAACGCTGTTGGAGATTCCACGGGTATGCTTCCACTATGTTTGTCCCATGGACTAGATCCCCATGACGTTTTGTGACGCAGGTGGAATCTGGTAGTTAGCTTTCATACTTGCCCCGGTCAACTTTGTGACGCAGGCGGAATCTGGTAGTTGACCTTCGTACTTGTCACGACCCGACCCCGAGCCCGCGATTGATGCCCTACCTGGACACCCTTATAGGTATACATCAGAGATAATCAGCGGAACATACATAAACTTAACAAGAATAAATAATAGGTTAGCCGATAAGGCTACCTCCCTGGATATATACAAATCCAAAAGCAGTTACCTCATTTTTTTTACAAAGTGACCCACAAGATATGACTACAGACCTCTAAGATTTTTAACATAACAACTGTGACGGGAAAGGGCCCCGCCATACCCCTGAATGTACATAAAACTACAACCTCAGGGAATTGTACCAACAGACAAAGCCTCCGGAGAAATGGATCTTTCCAAGAACTGAGCAGTGATCCTAAGAGCGAGGATCAGCAAGTTATGTACCTCAACCTGCGACATGAAAGCAGCCCCCCGAAGGAGGTCAGTACGAAATATGTACCAAGTATGTGAAATCAAAATATCAGAATGAAATCATAACGCATATAAAGTCGAGACATGTATGATAACCAAAATAACAGTACACGGTGCCTTGCCGAAGTGAAAGTAATGAAAGTCAGTTTTACCTTGTACAGACTATTTCAACACCTAAACAATAGTCACACCAGGGCTATGGAAAGAAGCCCTCAAATATCATCACACAGTCCGGTAAGGGTCTCAAGCCCACAAATATCAAAGCGTGCCCGTGGAATCCCCCATCACTGCCGACAACCGTAAGTGTAAATTATAACCATGTGACGCGCCCGTGGCATCCTACCTCACTGTCAGCGTATACTTTTCAAAATCAAGTCACTTTCACATCTTCCATTTTAGAGAACCCAAAGTACTATCAAGTTAATATATATAACAACTTCCATTTTAGAAAACCCAAGACCATACTATGCCTTACAATTTAGAATTAATATCCAATAAAACTATGTACGTCCGCCGTACACTTACTTTATACAACTAACAATACAATGGACTTTCATTTTAGAAAACCAAATATAATGCCAAAGGATAAAGGATAGTTCACATATCTTATAGGTTACACCAACTTTACAACTAGAATACGTCTCAAGTAGTACTTCAACCTATAATAACAATAACACGTCTATCAATTCTATGATACTAGTATACACTTATACTACATAATGAATCTCCTTTCGTATAAAAATTCGGGCAGCACTTCCCCCGTTTATACGTACTTTTCCACCTTTTAAAAAGACCAATTTCAACAATAACCAAGGCACCAACTAAGGGCATAACAAAACAGCAACCAAAGGGGATTACATGCCTACTTTACGTGTAAAATTCATCCCCTTAATCCATGTGAAAACAGTTCATAAAAATAGTTCATACTTCTACGACAATTAGGGTAAAATGTGAAGCTTATAACACCTTTATATACCCTTATTCCTTTAGGACTTACGTTAGAGATTTACCACATTGAACATGCATAATTATGACTGAATTTCCAGCATTATAACACCACAAAACAGTCCCTGAAACTGCACCACAATATCCAACAGTTTTAGACAGTTTTCGGTCAACACACCTGTCACGACCCGACCGGGTCACGATCGGTACTCTACCGGCACTTGCCGTGTATACATCGAGAATAGCAATGAACATACATAACACATAACTTATAAAAAGGTAACATCATCGCCACCGATAAGGCCGCTTTCCATAAAACATACTTAATCAAAAGTATAGCAAGACAACTTATTCTTACAGCATCAAAACACATACGTGACTACGCATATCTAAGAATAACAATCATGGACAGTGGCTCGCCATACCCCGAATGTACATAATACATATAGCATCGGGAAAATCCGACTAACAAAAATAAGCCTCCGAGAAATGGAGCTCGACACTGCACTGATCCTAAGAATGAGGATCCACCACCGCTACTCCCTACCGCAGATTTAACGCAAATTTCGGGAAGCGGGTCAAGACACATATGTACCAAGTATGTAAATCGGAAAATACCGTAATAATATCATAAGTCTAAAATAAGCCGGAGTCGGGATGAAAATCAAATTACATTGCCCCGTGCCTTACTAACAATGAGAGTAACAAGTATAAATATAATATCGCATAAAAATAGAGGCTCATGATCAAAACAGGTCCTCGCCTGTAGATCAAAGCGCCCTACTCGACTATTTCACCCGCACGGGTCCCGTGGACCCGCATGAGGTATTCTCGCATAGTCAGACTACCGCATGAGACTATTTCACCCGCATAAGCTCATAGGACTCGCATGAGGTATTCCTCACATCGTGGGTAGCAAATCCACGGAACAGGTGGTATAACGATCTTGGGGATTCACCCTCATTTATACTCTTACCCTGAAGAAGGTGGTATGACGATCTTGGGGCTTGCCCCTCATTCATACTCTTACCCTGGAGAAGGTGGTATGACGATCTTGGGGCTTGCCCCTCATTCATACTCTTACCCTGGAGAAGGTGGTATAACGATCTTGGGGCTTACCCCTCATTTATACTTTTACCCTAGCTCAATCGATCATCATATCATAATCATAAATAAGTTAAGAGAGCTTATAACTTCTTATTAGTCTTTTTCATATACCCTCTCATTTTAGTTTACTTAAGGCACTAACATATTTTAATAAAAGAAAATCCGGGAATTTAACCCAAAGTACCACATACTCATATTCTTTTAAAAATGACTCTTTTTCATATAAAACCTTTGGGCAATTGATGTCTTAAAATCAATTTGCCTTTCATAAATCAAGTCATTTGTCCTTGCTTATCTTACTTAGAGTAAATCCCTTCTTATTAACCTTTCATAAAGCTAATAATCCAACTTCCCATAAAGTTGTTCTATTAACCCTATACTTTAGTAAAATCATACTTTTTCCATAACCAAGGGACTTATACTTTTTTAAACGAAACAAGTATTATCTATTTAAAACAAGTAAGGATATCAAATCTTGTACGTCTACCGTACTATATGGTTACAACTACTCATGCTCAAGAGATAGGAAAGCTCCACATACCTCTTCGGTCAATCCACTTGCTAAGTCCAAAATACCGCACGTAATATGTCAACCTATAATGACCATAATACGTCTATTAACCACTAGTTCAATGTAGAATAATCCAAGTTCAAGTCACTAAATCCTATGGAAAATTAGGCAGCATTTCCTTTGTTTCTACATACTTTGCCACCTTTTTCAAGGCCGAATTCAATAACCAAACGCCACATTTTAAGGCCCAACAATCCAAATATTTCAAAGGGGATTACACAACAAAACTTGGGTGTGTAAAATTCTGCCCCATAAGGTACAACAATTAACTTGACAAGTTTAAGGTAGTTTTTAGGCTACAACATGCTCACACAACCCTTTTAACCAATCCTTTCATATCCAAACCATATTTCTCACATGCAATGAATCTAAGAGCATTATGTACTACTACAAGTTCCTTCTTCTTCACATGCAACACAATTAACTAGCTACAAGAGAAGAATTGTTACCTTAGAGATTTAGCCAAAATTATTCCAACAACTTTGCTAGCCTCCTTTCCAAGAACACCACCACAATAACTCCTACAAGCTAGCCACAAACTTCCTTCTTGTCCTAACTTTTTCAGATTTTCCTTAAGCTTGAATTTCTCTTGGAATTCTAGAGGGAAGTGAGAGCTTTAGTTTTAGAGAGAGGTGAGAGTTTGAAGAATGACCAAGTCTTCAAGACTTGGTCAATAAGTAGTGCATGCAAAATCAGATGGGGGGGGGGGGGACACTTGTCACCCACCCATGACCTCTTTTAAACAAAACAAAGGCAGACTTCCCACTCACCAAGAAACCCGCCTCGGCTGAAACTTCGCCGACTCAGACTTTCCGCGCTGCCCTCGCTTTCGGCCGCGCGCTCAGAATCTCAGCGAGCCTCGATCTTTCCGGCCACACACTCGTGGCTCCCGCCGAAACACATTTCGCTCGATCACGACCGAACTTGTAACTCCCATAACTTTCTATTCCGATATCCTATCGACGAACGGTCGGTTGCGTTGGAAACTAGACTCAACGAACTACGCACTAGGCCTTTGAAATACTTAGGAACTCTTAATGTACCGGGTCATAACCCGCCTCAAAGTTGACTAAAACCCATCCGAAACAATCCGTCAACCTATCTTTCAAAAATTTTAAGCCCTACTCCCTTTCGTACGCTCTCACACGTAAGGCCGGAACTACGGGGTATAACATTCTCCCCCCCTTAGAAACATTCGTCCCGAATGTTCCTTCTAGGCTTACTCAAATCACAACATCGACATAGACCCTCTTAGCTATTCCTTTTTGCAATTAAAGACGCTCCATATACGACAACAATACTTTAAGCAAAATTGCCAAATTAAAACTAACAAGCAGGAAAGTGGGTTACCTTGAGGTATAGGGAATAAGTGAGGGTACTTCTTCATCATGTCATCCTCTGCTCCCCACTTCATCTCCTCCCTGTTCTCGTTCCGCCATAAGACTTTGATGGAAGCCACGTCCTTCGTCCGAAGTCGCTTAACCTGACGATCGAGTATCGCTATGGGACTCTCCTCATACGATAACCCCTCTGTCACCTGGACATCATGAATCGGGTGCACTCTAGACGGATCTCCAATACATTTCCGCAATATAGACACGTGAAAGACGGGATGTACCGCCTCCAGATCGGACGACAGATCCAATTCATAGGCAACCTTGCCTACCCTACGGACAATCTGATAAGGCCCAATGTACCTTGGGCTAAGTTTCCCCTTCTTTCCAAATCTCATCACGCCCTTCATGGGAGATACCTTTAGGAAAACCCAATCATCTATCTCAAATTCCAAGTGTCGACGCCGATGATCTGCATACGACTTTTGTCGACTCTGAGCTGCCAACAACCGCTCCTGGATAAGCTTCACCTTATCCATTGCCTGCTGAATCAAGTCTGACCCGACTAACTGAACTTCTCCCACCTCGAACCAGTCTATCGGTGACCTGCACTTCCTCCCGTATAAGGCCTCATAAGGCGCCATCTGAATACTAGAATGGTAGCTGTTTTTATAAGCAAACTCCACCAGAGGTAAATGATCCTCCCTGCTACCCCTGAAATCAATAATACAAGCCCGCAAAGATATCCTCGTTGTTCGGATAGTCGCACACACCCGAACCTCGGCTCAGTGATCGTGCCCTACCCGCACCCTTCTACCTTAACAATTAAGTAAATCGCGGAAATTAAATAACACCTCTTTTTTTATTTTTAAAACCAACGACGTGCAAGGCAAAGCCGACAAGGCCGCCATATAATATACATAACAAGGACACTACACCGCATACGTCCAATCCAGCATATGAATACGGACCTAAGAGTTATATCGAACTATGGCCAGACAAGGCCCGCACTACCATGCTCGTACAAAGCACATCAAGGATATATACCAAAAGATAAACTCACGGACAGAGGAGCTATCCAAAACCCCGGCGAGGATCCTACACTGCCGATCACCAAGCTGCGTACCTAAACTCATGCGGCATGACGCGGCCCCAAGGAGGTCGATCGGAAGAATGTACCAAGTATGTGAGCGATGAAATGCGTAATAAAATCATAACGATCTAAACAAAGCAGAGACATGTATGATAGCCAACCTACAATGCATAACACATAAGCAAATATATCAAGTCGTGACGCAGCCCTCAAAGTCACTACTCAAATATAACTATGGGTCTCACGCCCATAATATCAATCATGCGTGGAATCC
This sequence comes from Przewalskia tangutica, assembly GCA_029844215.1. NCBI lineage: Eukaryota > Viridiplantae > Streptophyta > Magnoliopsida > Solanales > Solanaceae > Przewalskia > Przewalskia tangutica. The sequence goes on from CM056719.1 coordinate 90,576,451, forward strand.
TTCCTCATCACGATCCATGATGTAATAACACCAATAAGGATACATGAACACCCGGTCCCCGTGTCCTAAATGCCTCGTGGTCTCATGCCCTAATCCCATCGTAAAGCATGACCATAGGGTAACACAATCAAATCGGGGACATATATGATAATCAAATTACAACACATTGTGCCTTACTAACAATGAGAGTAAACGAGTATCCTTACAATATAAAATAGGAAACTCATGATCAAAAGCAGACCATCCGCTCGGATCATTTAACCATCCTACTCGCGGGACTATTTCACCCGTAGGCCGCTTGGACCAGCGTGAGGTATTCTCGCATAGGACTATCTCACCCGCGTAAGCCGTCTTAACTCGCGTGAGGTATTCTCGCATAGGTTGGACCGCCCGCGTGGGACTATTTCACCCGCATAAGTCCTTACGGACCCGCGTGAGGTATTCCTCGCGTCGTGGTAGCAATTCCACGGGATCTCAGAATGCCACTAACCCGGAATGACCAAACGATCGATATACCAATAGCACACAACCGGCTATTTCAGACACATAGACAAATCCTCAATTAATCAAGCCAAAGTCCTTACGAGGCACACTTAGAATGATTCACAATCAATCAAGCCAAAGTACTTATCAAGGCACACTTAGACTAATTCTCAATTAATCAAGCCAAAGTACTTATCAAGGCATACATAGAATAATTCTCTTTTAACAAGTCAAAGTACTTATCAAGGCACACTTAGACAAATTCTCAATTTATCAAGCCAAAGTACTAATCAAGGCATACATAGAATAATTCTCTTTTAACAAGTCAAAGTACTTATCAAGGCACACTTAGACAAATTCTCAATTTATCAAGCCAAAGTACTAATCAAGGCATACATAGAATAATTCTCTTTTAACAAGTCAAAGTACTTATCAAGGCACACTTAGACAAATTCTCAATTTATCAAGCCAAAGTACTAATCAAGGCATACATAGAATAATTCTCTTTTAACAAGTCAAAGTACTTATCAAGGCACACTTAGACAAATTCTCAATTTATCAAGCCAAAGTACTAATCAAGGCATACATAGAATAATTCTCTTTTAACAAGTCAAAGTACTTATCTAGGCACACTTAGACAAATTCTCAATTTATCAAGCCAAAGTACTAATCAAGGCATACATAGAATAATTCTCTTTTAACAAGTCAAAGTACTACGTACGTACATTCTTTTATAAAAGACTCCTTTCTATGTAAAGCCCCAAGATAATAACACCCGTAGTATCAAGGCGTGTCTATTTTTCAAAGTAAGTTACTACACTTTTAGAAAACTCATTTCAAAGCTTGAAATCAAGTAACTCCAAATTTTCACAATCTAGGTAACTTATGCCGATTAATCAAAATAGACAACTTTCTAACCTTCCATAAAGCCGTTATAACCAACTTCCCATAAAACCGTTATAACCCTTTATGGTTTTAGACGTATCCATTCCTTCAATAACCAAGAGACTTATACTATTAAAACCAAGTATCACATACTTACAAATCAAGTTCTTAACTTTCAAAATACTTCAAGTCTCTTAATAGTTAGAAAACAAGTTTTCTTCTACCTTTTTAAACCTCAAGTAACTTCACCCTTAACACAAGTTACTTCTCTTAAATCATGTCATTTCTCCTCTTTTAAATCAAATAAGTAAATCACTCCTTTGACTCCCCTAAAGTCATTATAATGACCTTTAGGTTTTAGAACTAAGGCACTAGCCAAAAGATTTGGAAACCACTTCCTTTTTAAGACTACATGTACTTTAAGTAAAAATACCTTCACTTTTAAGAATCCAAACTTCATCAAGAAAACGGATTCTACAACTTACAATCCAAACATCAAAGTACACTCAAGGAAGTACATAGAACAAATTCTATTTTAGGCAATCCAAATACAACCAAGGAATGGATCATTTTAGGAGTAGAACCTACTTTCTTTATCTTAAGGAATCATGCTAGAAGAGGAGATAGTTCACATACCTTTTCGGCTAAATCCACAAGCTAAGCCGAATACACCGTACGTAGAAGTGTCAACCTATAATGGTCACAACAAGGTTATCAACTTCTAGTCTCTATGTAGAATAATACTAAGTATTTAGTCTCTAATTCTACGGAAAATCGGGCAGCACTTCCTTTGTTTCTACTCACTTTGCCACCTTTTCAAGGCCGAATACAATAACCAACAAGCCACATTTAAGGCTCCAAACAACATCGAACAAAGGGATTACACGCCTTATACTACGTGTAAAATTCCGCCCCACAATTCATACGAAATAGTATAATACTTCCCTAGCCATTCTCGGCCAACATATAACCAATCACACTACGTCTTTTTCCAATCCTTTCCAATTTCAAGTTCTTAGGTCAACATGTTATATAGTTATAAACCACTTCAACAACTATAATTTCCTTCTTTATTCAACACGTCGGCGACTTAAACTAATAATCAACTTGAATTCCAATCTTAAAGCTAAACATGCTAGTTTTTGGATTAGGGTTACAATAGCCCATAAACATATCAAACTTCATACTATATAACACATGCTTGCTAAAATCCATAGCTACAACAATAAGTAAGTCTTAACTACTAAAACGACAAAATTTATACCTTTCCAAGCCATTAAAACTTCCAAGATCCAAAGTCGCGCCTTAGAAATTCTTAGCTCCTTTCCTTAAGTTCCAATCCGCTCCAAGCACTCCTTAGAGGCCTATGAAGAACCCATCTTCTAGTTCCAACTTCAAAGTTGAAGAACTCCCATAGTTTCCGCCTTGCGACTAACGTGAAAATGCGTTTTTCCAAATCTTTCTATTGATATATCCTTACAATACCCTAAGCGACATAGGGTTAAAGTCTTATGGCTAATGGATCAAAACTACAAAATTTTTTTGAGGGATCTAAAAACCCGAGAGCTCATTGTGAAGCACAAGAGTTTCTCTAAAATTTTCTAAGTGTTAATGAGCTAGTCTTGCACTAGTAGTATACTTATAACACAATGGAGGGCTTAGACTTAAACAAATGTGAGGTTAGGATTAGTTTCACTTGGATCAAGCCTAGGTGGACAAGTTGACTTGTCAACAATATCAAGCTTGCAAGACTTATCTTCCAAGATGGTCAATGACCATTATACCCTTGCATAAATTTCGACCAAGCCATGTGAGGGTGCCACGTGTCGCCCTCTCATTCGTCCATAAAATTAGTAACTCGTGGGCCCCACAAAACGTAAAATTCTCGGGTGGCCCCACGTGACCAAATCCGTAAAAATAAATTTCCATAATATTAATAAGTTCCATACTCTTCGAATAATGTATTTTGAGAATCCAATTCTCAACAACGAACATTTTTCCTTTCCGACGTCCGGAAGATTTTCCGTCGGAAAAACAATTCTTCCTTTCGTACCAATTTCCAAGTCTTGTTTCCTTTCGTACATTCTCTTTTACATGTTCTGGACTTACGGTGTAACATTCTTCCCCCCTTAGAAACATTCGTCCCCGAATGTTCTTAGTCGGTTGTCAAGCTATACAAATTCCGGCATAGACTCTATGCTATGCCTATCAATCAAATGGACAAGACCAACGATGCCACATACGGCCACAACATACGTAAACATAACAATGGACCTTCCGTCCGTGGTTCCTTCTCACAAAACTCGAAGGTTACGATCTTCCCAAACACGGATCCTTAGAGGTTCCTTTCTTTCCTTACTTGTCATACTTTCCGTGCTTTCAAACTCATCTAGTACACGACAAAATCTCAAATTTTGTTTCTATTCTCCAATCCTTGGAGTTACTATCCAAACATAGCCATATTGTTACTTACTTTCCGTTAAGGCTCTTACCGGTCCTTACGACCTAGTTACGGTGGAGCAACGATCCACAAACTCGTACCACAATTAACTAAACTTGGGCTGGCATCCCTGGACCTATCACATAACGGGACCATTTCTAACTGACATCACCCCATTCCATACTACCGGCTGACCCGTAATGAGTCCATAACCCGACTCATCGTCACACTTAACTTCTCATTCTTAGTCTGAAATAAATCTCTCTCTTATTTCAAGGTACTTCTTACCCTACCCCCTATTCACTGGAGGTTCGTCTCATAAGACAAAGTATTTCTACTGCACAATCTTCCCTATCGGTCTTACACTTATACGGGGTAATTACAACTTGTGAACTTTATACAACTATAGTCTCAGTTCACCTATCATTCTTGTCAACATTCTTACTTCTCACTTTACTAATCAAAGTATCCCTACCTCTGGGGTACTATTACTTACAACTGCTAGCACCGCTATCTTGGTCAATAACATAATCGCTTCCTCGCCACATAGTCTTCTCTTAACCGAAAGCTGGAGGCTCGTCTTTGGGGCCTCAAAACTGCGCGAGAAGAACTCGCCGATGCGACAACATCCGGTAAACCACAGGCATACGCCTATCAACTCTCGAGTCCGACTAGTAGCTCCTGCTACTCCTTTGCCCTTCAGGCGCTGTTGCCCTCGAGGCATAACTATAACACAACAATACGTCGGAGAGGAATTATCTTACTAACTCGGCTCTGGGCACGATCTCGAGTGAGAAGAATAGAAACCAACTCCTAAATGTCCTGTAGCCTCCTGTTTATGGGTGTGGCGCGCAACACCGATAATCAAGACTCTACTAGACATGGTGCAAACATTCCGGGTATCGATTTGATACCACTCTGTCACACCCGAACCCGGGCGTGGTGGTGCCCTACCAGGCACCTTCTACCTTAACAATTAAGTAAATCTGCGGAAATTAAATAACACCTCTTTTTTTATTTTTAAAACCAGCGTGCGTGCAAGGCAAAGCCGACAAGTGCCATATAATATACATAACAAGGACACTACACCGCATACGAGTCCAATCCAGCATATGAATCTGCACCTTAAGAGTTATCTTGAACTATGACGGACAAGGCCGCCGTACCCATGCTTGTACAAAGCACATCAAGGATATATACCAAAAGATAAACTCACGGGCGAGAGGAGCTATCCAAAAACCACAGCGAGGATCCTACACTGCCGATCACCAAAGCTGCGTACCTAAACTGCGGCGTGACGCGGCCCGAAGGAGGTCGATGCGAAGAATGTACCAAGTATGTGAGCGATGAAATGCGTAATAAAATCATAACGATCTAAACAAAGCGGGAGACATGTATGATAGCCAACCTACGATACATAACACATAAGCGATCATATCAAGTCGTGGGGCAGCCTCAAAGTCACTACTCAAATATAACTATGGGTCTCACGCCCATAATATCAATCATGCGTGGAATCCTTCCTCACTGCCGATCCATGATGTAATAACACGATAAGGATACATGAACACCCGGTCCCCGTGTCCTAAATGCCTCGTGGTCGTGACCGGAATCCCACATCGTAAAAGCATGACCATAGGGTAACACAATCAAATCCGAGACATATATGATAATCAAATTACAACACATTGTGCCTTACTAACAATGAGAGTAAGCGATAGTATCCTTACAATATAAAATAGGAAGCTCATGATCAAAGCAGACCATCCGCGCGGTATCATTTAACCATCCTACTCTTGGGACTATTTCACCGCGTAGGCGGCTTGGACCCGCGTGAGGTATTCCTCGCATAGGACTATCTCACCGCGTAAGCCGTGCGGACTCGCGTGAGGTATTCTCGCATAGTGGACCCGCGCGTGGGACTATTTCACCGCATAAGTCCTTACGGACCGCGTGAGGTATTCTCGCGTCGTGGGTAGCAATTCCACGGGATCTGCAAATGCCACTAACCCGGGAATGACCCGAAACGACCGATATACCAATAGCACACAACCGCTATTTCCGACACATAGGCAAATCCTCAATTAATCAAGCCAAAGTCCTTACCAAGGCACACTTAGAATGATTCACAATCAATCAAGCCAAAGTACTTATCAAGGCACACTTAGACTAATTCTCAATTAATCAAGCCAAAGTACTTATCAAGGCATACATAGAATAATTCTTTTTTAACAAGTCAAAGTACTTATCAAGGCACACTTAGACAAATTCTCAATTTATCAAGCCAAAGTACTAATCAAGGCATACATAGAATAATTCTCTTTTAATAAGTCAAAGTACTTATCAAGGCACACTTAGACAAATTCTCAATTTATCAAGCCAAAATACTAATCAAGTCATACATAGAATAATTCTCTTTTAACAAGTCAAAGTACTTATCAAGGCACACTTAGACAAATTCTCAATTTATCAAGCCAAAGTACTAATCAAGGCATACATAGAATAATTCTCTTTTAACAAGTCAAAGTACTTATCAAGGCACACTTAGACAAATTCTCAATTTATCAAGCCAAAGTACTAATCAAGGCATACATAGAATAATTCTCTTTTAACAAGTTAAAGTACTTATCAAGGCACACTTAGACAAATTCTCAATTTATCAAGCCAAAGTACTAATCAAGGCATACATAGAATAATTCTCTTTTAACAAGTCAAAGTACTACGTACGTACATTCTTTTATAAAAGACTCCTTTCTATGTAAAGCCCCAAGATACTAACACCGTAGTATCAAGCGTGTCTATTTTTCAAAGTAAGTTACTACACTTTTAGAAAACTCATTTCAAAGCTTGAAATCAAGTAACTCCAAATTTTCACAATCTAGGCAACTTATGCCGATTAATCAAAATAGACAACTTTCTAACCTTCCATAAAGCCGTTATAACCAACTTCCCATAAAGCCGTTATAACCCTTTATGGTTTTAGACGTATCCATTCCTTCAATAACCAAGAGACTTATACTATTAAAACCAAGTATCACATACTTACAAATCAAGTTCTTAACTTTCAAAATACTTCAAGTCTCTTAATAGTTAGAAAACAAGTTTTCTTCTACTTTTTAAACCTCAAGTAACTTCACCCTTAACACAAGTTACTTCTCTTAAATCATGTCATTTCTCCTCTTTTAAATCAAATAAGTAAATCACTCCTTTGACTCCCCTAAAGTCATTATAATGACCTTTAGGTTTTAGAACTAAGGCACTAGCCAAAAGATTTGGAAACCACTTCCTTTTTAAGACTACATGTACTTTAAGTAAAAATACCTTCACTTTTAAGAATCCAAACTTCATCAAGAAAACGGATTCTACAACTTACAATCCAAACATCAAAGTACACTCAAGGAAGTACATAGAACAAATTCTATTTTAGGCAATCCAAATACAACCAAGGAATGGATCATTTAAGAGTAGAACCTACTTTCTTTATCTTGGGAATCATGCTAGAAGAGGAGATAGTTCACATACCTTTTCGGCTAAATCCACAAGCTAAGCCGAATACACCGTACGTAGAAGTGTCAACCTATAATGGTCACAACAAGGTTATCAACTTCTAGTCTCTATGTAGAATAATACTAAGTATTTAGTCTCTAATTCTACGGAAAATCGGGCAGCACTTCCTTTGTTTCTACTCACTTTGCCACCTTTTTCAAGGCCGAATACAATAACCAACAAGCCACATTTAAGGCTCCAAACAACATCCAAACAAAGGGGATTACACGCCTTACACTACGTGTAAAATTACGCCCCACAATTCATACGAAATAGTATAATACTTCCCTAGCCATTCTCGGCCAACATATAACCAATCACACTACGTCTTTTTCCAATCCTTTCCAATTTCAAGTTCTTAGGTCAACATGTTATATAGTTATAAACCACTTCAACAACTATAATTTCCTTCTTTATTCAACATGCGACGACTTAAACTAATAATCAACTTGAATTCCAATCTTAAAGCTAAACATGCTAGTTTTCGGATTAGGGTTACAATAGCCCATAAACATATCAAACTTCATACTATATAACACATGCTTGCTAAAATCCATAGCTACAACAATAAGTAAGTCTTAACTACTAAAACGAAAAAATTTATACCTTTCCAAGCCCTTAAAATTTCCAAGATCCAAAGTCGCGCCTTAGAAATTCTTAGCTCCTTTCCTTAAGTTCCAATCCGCTCCAAGCACTCCTTAGAGGCCTATGAAGTGTTATACCCCGTATTTCCAGAGTATGTACGTGAGGGCGTACGTACGAAAGTTTAGCCTTAAAGTAGGCAATGGGACATTTTTTTGGGCACAACTCATTAAAAGAATCGTTTTCTGACGAAACGTTTTACACAACTCGCGTAGGATAAATTCCGGCTATGTCATTTCTAATTTTTGCGGATTTTTCCGAGAGACGAAACATTTTGGACCAACGGGAGGGCTACACTTGTCACCCTCCAATTGATGGATGTGGGGCGGCATTAGGCCGAATTGGATGGCCATTTTTGTCTTGGAGTTGGTAGGATATTTTGTGTGCAAGTTGGCTAAGGACATTTGCCCAAATCTTGACCTTACACTTGCCTTGCACTTGGCATAATCTTGGCCATTGGTTGGCCATCCCTTGACCTATAAATACCCCTCTTGTGATGAAGAGTTCTTCATCCACAAAATTACTTCCAAGTCTTGAAAAATCCACCCCTCTCCCTTTGTGAGCATTTTGTCCAACACCTCCCCTTTGAGTAAAGTTTGGCGAGGCCCCCTAGCCTATCCAAATCTACCCCCTCCTTGGTAGAAAAGTTGCCTTCTAGTATTGTTATAATGCCCAAAATACCTAGCCCAAATCCCTTAGTACTTAGTAGAAGTTGTGAAGAACTTCTAAGGTTTCCTTGGAGCTATCGGAGCGTCTGACTTAGGAGCTAAGCCTTGCTCCGGATCGACTTTTATCTAGGATATTATTGGGCTTACCGAGGTAAATAATCTTGTCCTTCTTTTGTAATTAGAGAATACATACTGTAGTAGTATAAGAATAAATATTAAATACTTAGAAGGATATTACAGCATATAATTGAATTGTTATCACGAGAAGGGTTTAAAGAAGAATAATCAAAAGCGTACTTACATGGACTGTTTTCACGATGAACTTGAGTAGCTCGTGGGTAGGGAAGTGCGCCCAATTTTCCGTAGGATATAGAACCCTCGCTTAGAATCGTTTACAGAATAGTGCGAGCGTTGATAGGCGTGTCGACTATTATAAATTTGATTCTCTGCGCGCGACATATTCAACTTGGCAGGTGGATTTCGCCGAGAAGGTATGTGATTCTTCCTAAAGCATGATATTTTTAAAATATATATATAGTACGGTAGACGTACATGTGTTAACTGAATAATAACTACGGCAATGTCTTTCGACTTAAGCCTGAATAATACTTACGGCAATGTCTCGCGACTTAAGCCTGAATAATAAGGATCTGAAAGCATTTCAAAAGAATACTGAATCATTTTTTTACAGAAGAGAACTAATTAGTTTTTAAAACAGAAGCTTAAGAGTTATACTAGCTTTATGGGAAGTTAGGTATAACCACTTAAGAATAATAAAAGGAACAGTTTACCTATGTGTTTATAACAGACTTATATTGATTTGTGAAAAGAATAATAAGATGGTTTGATAAGTAGACATGATATGATGCTATGTGTGTTAGTGTCTTGTAACGTTTGTATAAGAGAGTATTCTTGTTGTGCTTATGTTGTTTAACGATAAGTTGTTATGTTAGTGTAATATCACTCACCTCTTGACATGTTACCGGGGGTTAAGCTGCCCTCCGATGCGGGGTAGACTCAGGCGGTCTGGGACCATGATTCGAGAATACCTCATGCGGGTCCAGGGGACCTATGCGAGCTACGGGAGTTCCAGGTTAGTGTGCGGGGTTATACCTCATGCGGTCTATGTGGCCATGCGGACTACGAGTCCAGGACGATGCCGAGGAGTAGCTACCCTCAATGCGGGGTTATATACCCTATGCGGGCCTACGTGAGTGGCCTATGCGGACTCTGGAGTCGAGATTAGTCTTGCATGGTGATACTACGGGCAATTGGCCCTGCTTCGATCATTCGCAGCCTAGAAAAGACCTGTTACAGTTTACCTATTGTTGCTCTTGTTTATGATGTGGCACTATGTGCGGTTACCTTGGTTGTTTCATACATATATGTAAACTGATTTTTAAAATGATATGTTTTCATTTAAGTACTTACAGTTTCACATACTTGGTACCTGTTGTACTGACCTCCTTCGGGGGGCTGCGTTCATGCCGCAGGTAAGGGCAAGCAGGTGCTAGATCCACATCCTTAGGATCTTTGCGTTGGTGTCAGGAGCTCCATCTTCTCCGGAGGCTCTACTTTTGGGTATGATCTCCCTGTATTGTAGATAGTTTTGTACAGTCAGGGTATGGCGGGGCCCTGTCCCGCCATAGTTGTTTACTTCCTTAGAGGTCTGTAGTCCTATTGTACAGTTGGGATGTAGCGCAAAAACTTGGGTTATATATATATGCGAAAGGCAAGCTTTTCTTCGATAAACTGCTTTTCATAAATGTTTCATGTCTTGTTCTATATTTTCCGCTGATTTTCTCTGATGAATGACTGCTTGGGTGCCCGGGTAAGGCACGATCCACGAACCGGGCGTCGTGACAAAAGTTATTATACCGTATTTCAGTATATGCGTAAAGGAATACGTCTGAAAAGTTTGGTCTTAAAGTTAGGCCTTGGGCGATTTTTAGGCACAACTCACAGCGAGCGATTTTAGGCGAAGCGTTTCCACGACTTTCGTAGAATAAATTCGGCTATGCCATTTCTAATTTTGCGGATTTTTCCGAGACGAAACATTTTGGACCAACGGGAGGCGACACTTGTCACCTCCAATTGATGGATGTGAAGCGTCCATATGGCGATTGGAGTTGCCAACTTGGTCAAGTTGTTGGTAAGATATTTTGTGTGCAAGTTGGCTAGGTACACTTGCCCAAATCTTGACCTACACTTGCCTTGCACTTGTCTTCATCTTGGCCATTGGTTGGCCATCCCTTGACCTATAAATACCCCTCTTGAGATGAAGAGTTCTTCATCCACAAAAGCTTTCCAAGTCTAAAAATCCTTCCCTCTCCCTTTGTAAGCAATTCGTCCAACACACCCCTCCTTGAGAAGCTTGGCCGAGGCTACCCCACCCCCTAGCCTAGCCGAAACCTACCCCCCCTCCCTTGGTAGAAAAGTTGCCTTCTTGTATTGTTATAATGCCCAAAATACCCTAGCCCAAATACCTTAGTACTTAGTAGAAGTTGTGAAGAACTTCTAAGGTTTCCTTGGAGCATACAACTTAGGAGCAAAACCTTGCTCAGGCGCGACTTTTTCTAGGATATTATTGGGCTTACCGAGGTAACTAATCCTAACCCTCTTTTGAATTAGAGAATACTTACTGTTGTAGAATAAGAATAAGTATAAATACTTAGAAGAATATCACAGAATAGAATTGAACTGTACTCGCATAGGACTGTTTTCACAGTAGACTCATATAGCTCACCGGGTAGGGTTGTGCTGCCCAACTTTCCATAGAATTGTGAACCCTCTGTTTAGAATGACCTTCAGAGTAGTCTTTGATAGATATCTGTGACTATTATAGGCTGACTCTCTGCGCGCGACATATTCAACTTGGCAGGTGGTTTTCGCTGAGAAGGTATGTGATTCTTCCTAAAGCATGATATTTTACAATATGTATATAGTACGGTAGACGTACATGTGTTAACTGAATAATAACTAACGGCAATGTCTTTGACTTAAGCCTGAATAATACTTACGGCAATGCCTCACGGCTTAAGCCTGAATAATACGATATGCGCTTATGCCTCACGCTTTGAATAATAAAGAATCAAAACATTTCAAAGGACTCATGAACCATTTTTACGTAAGAGAACTAATTGGTTTCTTAAATGAAGCTTAAGAGTTATACTAGCTTTATGGGAAGTTAAGTATAACCACTTAAGATTGATAAAAGAAACAAGTTGCCTATGTATTTCTAATGGACTTATATGAAATTGTGAAAAGAATAATAAGATGGTTTGATAAATAGACATGACATGTTGCTATGTGTGTTAGTACCTTAACGTTTGTATAAGTGAGTATCCTTGTTGTACTTATGTTGTTTAAAGATAAGTCGTTATGTTAGTGTACTATCACTCACCTCTTGAGATGATACCGAGGTTAAGTCGCCTCCGACGCGGTAGACTCAGCGATGCAGGACCATGATTCGAGAATACCTCATGCGGGTCCAGGGGGCCTATGCGAGCTACGAGTTCCGAGTTAGTATGCGGGGTTATGCCTCATGCGTCTATGTGGCCACGCGGACGGTGAGTCGGACGATGCCGAGGAGTAGCTACCCTCGATGCGGGTTATACCTCACGCGCCCACGCGAGTGGCCTATGCGGACTCCGAGTCCGTGATTAGGCTTGCAGAATGAGGATGTGGGCGAGTGGCCCTGTTTCGATCATTCGCACTAGACAAGACGACATACGATTACCTATTGTTGCTCTTGTTTGTGATGTGGCACTATGCGCGGTTTCTCGTTGTTTCACACATATTTGTAAACCGGTTTTAAAATGATATGTTTTCATTTATGTACTTTACAGCTGCATACTTAGTACCGTTGTCTCGACCTCCTGGGGCTGCGTTCATGCCGCGTAGGGCAAGCAGTGCTAGATCCGCATCTTAGGATCTCTACGTTGGTGTCGTGAGCTCCATCTCTTCCGAGGCTCTACTTTTTGGTATGATCTCCTGTTGTAGATAGTTTTGCATACGAGGTATGGCGGGCCCTGTCCGCCATAGTTGTATATTTCCTTAGAGGTCTGTAGTCATGTTGTACAAAGGTTTGATGTAATCGCTAAACCATGATTATATATATACGCCGAAAGGCGATGTTTTCTCACATAACTGTGGTCTTATTTTATAAACTGTTTCATGTCTTGCTTTATGTTTCGCCGATTACTCGATGTATGACTACTTGGGTGCCCGGTAAGGCACCACGCCCCGAACGGGTCGTGACAAAAGTGGTATCGAGCGATTAATCCTGGAAAGTGTCTACGCATCGTATCTAGTAGAGTCTTGATTATCGGTGTGTTGTGCACCACACCAATAATCGTGAGGCTATAGGATATTTAGGATTGGTTTCGCTCTTCTCATTACGAGATCGTGCTTTAGAGTCGTGTTATAGGTGGACCTCTAACGTATTCCTTTCTATGCGATTATGCCTCCACGTAAGGCAACCCGCCCGTGGGCAAGGCAAGGCGGAGCCGCTAGCGAGACACCCAGTCACGAGGGCTCGTGCCCGTCTATACCAGACGGCGAGTTCTATGACGCCGCCGCCCCAAAGAGTCCACAAGACCCACACCTCCCGCCCCACACCGGGCGAAGGAGTTAGGGTACAAGGAGATGGCCCATCTTTTGGCTAAAGTGTGGCCCGATACGGAGAGAGGCTGGACGCGGCAGCCAGCCTAGCCTCCACGGCCGCACCGTTGTTCACCCGAGGCGTAGAGTTTGAGGCTACGAGACTTCGAGCCAGAGCCCACGGAGTTTTATGGATCGAGGCGGAGGATGATCCGCAGGAGTTCATCCGCCGCCAGAGGATTTTGAGAGTGATCGTGGCATCGAGACCGAGTCCGTGATCTTTGGTTCACATAGGCTGCGTGATACCGCAATGATTGGTTTGATTCACGGAGTTATCCCGGGAGAGCACGCGTCCCAGCTACTGGGATGAGTTCTCGGAGGCTTTCTCACTCACTTCTTGCCTCCACAGATGGCGAGGGCGCGGCCGATAGATTTTTACCATCGAGGCGCAGAGGACGACCGCCGTGAGTACAATGTCGAGTTTGATTCATTGGCTCGATATGTCCCGGATTTGTAGCAGATATGGAGGATAGGTGCACCGCTATGTCACCGGCTAGACGACTATATGGCCGAGTCATGTGCGGGTTTCTCCACCGGTATGGACATTACCCGCATGCAGGCTCACGCCCTTGGATGCGAGGAGCGCAGAGGTCGACGAGTGGACAGACAGAAGCAGAAGAAGGCCAGGACGGAGGGTCTTCAGGTGGTTATCGTGGTGGGCGGCCTCGGCGATCTAGATTCGCACCACGCCCGACAGAGCCCTCTCGCACCGCCTCGACACCCGAGTTTTCGAGGTTAGACCAGGCCCTGTGGCTTCGACGCCCGTCGAGTAGCAGAGGATCGGCGATCGGGACCACCCCGGTGTGGCCGATGCGGTAGATCCCATTACGGAAGTGTGGTACTACTTTTGGAGCTTGTTACGATTGTGGCGCAGGTCACTTTGCGGGGACCGTCCGACCGGGGCGGTGGTAGGCTCACCTTCGTGTTCTTGCCGCCATCATCTCCTACGATTACTCGCCGAGGCGTGGTGCTCGTGGGTCAGCAGGTCGCGCAGAGGCCGTGGCTCGTCCCGATTCTAGCGTCCTCGAACCGCATTTATGCTTTGTCCGGTAAGCGGGATCGGAGGCCTCACCGATGTCGCCACGGTACCTTATCGGGTTCGTTTGATGTGTATGCTTTGATAGATCCGGTTCTACTCGCCCTATATATCTCCCTTGTTGCTAGTAGGATAGGGATAGAGCACGAGTCCATAGACCCTTTCGAGGTAGCTACGCCATGGGTGATTCGGTGGTAGCTCGGCGTATATAGAGCTTGTCCTGTGACCATTTACGATCGTCGACCGCCGACTTGATAGAGTTGGAGATGATTGACTTCGACGTGATCACGGGATGGATTGGCTAGCCTCGCCACGCCAATGTAGACCGCAGAGAGAATAGTACAGTTCAGCTTCGGCGAGCGGTTGTTGAGGGAGGAGCACGGGATCGCCGTGGGGTAGGTTTATTTCCGACCTCATGGCTCGGAAGATGGTGCGAAAGGGTATATCTACCATCTCGTTCGTGTTTGATAATCGCTGCGGTGCCAGATTTTCCGTCAGTTCCAGTAGTCAGCGAGTTCCCAGACGTGTTTCCAGATGACCTCCCGGGTATCCCTCCTGAGAGGGAGATCGAGTTTTGTATAGATGTGTTGCCAGATACTCGGCCTATTTCCATTCCGCCATACAGAATGGCACCTGCCGAGTTGAGAGAGCTGAAGGATCAGCTTAGGGATTTGCTAGAGAAGGGCTTCATTAGGCCCAGTGTTTCTCCCTGGGGGGCGCCGGTATTGTTCGTGAAGAAGGACGGGACGCTGCGCATGTGTGTTGATTACAGGCAGCTGAACAAGGTGACCATTAAGAACAGATACCCCCTTCCTAGGATTGATGATTTGTTCGACCAGTTGCAGGGTGCGAGATGTTTCTCCAAGATTGATCTGCGATCGGGCTATCATCAGGTGCGAGTCAGAGAGGTGGATGTCCCTAGGACTGCATTCCGGACGTCAGACGCATTATGAGTTCGTGGTCATGTCTTTTGGTTGACCAATGCTCGCCAGATTCATGGATTTGATGAACCGAGTGTTCAAACCATTTTTGACACGCTTGTGATAGTGTTCATTGATGATATCTTGGTTTATTCTCGCCAGAGCAGAGCATGCGAGCATTTGGCGACCTGGCCGATTGTGCTTCTCGAGACCAGCTTGTACGCCAAGTTTTCCAAATGTGAGTTTTGGTTGACTTAAGTGGCGTTTCTTGGGCATATTGTCGGGGCTGATGGCATTCGAGTTGATACGCCAAGATCGGCGATCGAGACTTGGCCTAGACCTACTACTCCGACAGAGGTTCGCGCTCGGGCCTTGCAGGTATTATCGGCGGTTCGTGGAGAAGTTTGCTTTATCTTCGCACCATTGACTAGGCCGACTCGGCGCAAGCCAAGTTTGATGGTGATGCTTGTGGCGGGGTTTCGATTCTTTGAAAGAGAGACCGACGACCGCCCGTTCTTACTCTTCCGGAGGTCCGGATGGTTATGTCGTGTATTGTGATCGTCGGGCATCGGGTTGGGATGTGTGTTGATGCGGATGGCAGAGTTATAGCATATGTCCCGACATGAAGAAACACGAGGAACTACCCCACCCATGATTTGGAGTCGCACCGTGATTCACGCCAAGATCCGAGGCACTATTTGTATGGGGTTCACGTGGATATTTTTACGCACCACAAGAGCCTCCAGATATCTTCACCAGAGGAGCCGAACTTACGCGAGACGGTGGTTAGAGTTGCTTAAGGATTACGATGTGGACATCCTGTACCACCCTGGTCAAGGCCAATGTTGTGGCGGATGCTCTTAGTCGTAGGTCGATGGGAGCCCATCGGATGTGCTAGAGAGAAGGGACATGGTTCGTAATTTGCACCGATTAGCGAGCCTTGGTGTCCGCTTGATTGATTCTCGATAGCAATGGGGTTAGAGTTCGTGAGGTTGCCGAGTCTTCCATCGCCGGCGAGGTGAAGAGGCAACACCGAGGATCCACTTTGATTCGATATCGTGATACTGACTCTTCGTGAGGCGCGGTCCTTTTGAGGTAGCACCATGGGGTGCTAAGGTTTGAGGGCGTTGTGTGTTCCGGATGTTTCGTGACTTCGGCAGGAGTTCTTGGGGTAGCACACACAAGCGTTACTCTATCCATCCGGTCGACCAAGATGTACCACGACCTTAGATCTGTGTATTGGTGGGATGGCTTGAAGAGGACGTTGCGAGTTCGTAGCTCGGTGCCGTGTTAGTCGAGTGAAGGTAGAGCACCGAGACCGGTGGTTTGTTACAGCGATAGAGATCCCGACCGGAAGTGGGAGGTAATCAACATGGACTTCATCACAGGATTACCTCGCACTCGGAGGAGACATGATTCTATATGGGTTATCGCCGACAGTCGACTAAATCAGCCCACTTTCTTCCCGTCAGACGACTTTTTCTACCGAGGATTATGCCGGACTTTACATCCGAGAGATCGTCGATCGCATGAGTCCCTACTTGATCATATCGCATGCAGGAGCCCGGGCCACGCCAACTGGAGGTCCTTCCGCAGGGGTTTAGGGACGCAGTGAGCCACGAGATCGCATTTCATCCACGCATGCACGGACAGCAGAGCGCACTATCCGGACTCTCGAGATATGCCGCGAGCCTGTGTTATTGACTTCAGGTAGTTGGGAGGATCATTTGCCTCTAGTTGAGTTCGCGTATAATAATAGCTACCACTCCAAAGATTCGGATGGCGCCTTATGAGGCCTTGTATGGGAGGAAGTGCGGATCTCCTATAGGTTGGTTCGAGGTGGGCGAGTGCGCTAGTGGGACGGTGATTTGGCGAGCGATGGATAAGGTGAAGCTTATCCGAGGCGGCTATCGACAACCGTAGTCGATGTAAGTCGATGCAGATCATCGCCGCCGACATCCGGAGTTCGCATTGATGATTGGGTTTTCTGAAGGTGTCACCATGGCGGTGTGATGAGATTCGGAAGAAGAAACTCACCAAGGTACATTGGGCCGCTTGATTGTCCGCAGGTAGGCAAGGTTGCCTATGAGTTGGATCTGCCGTCCGATCGGAGGCAATGCATCCGTGTTTCACGTTTATCTTTGAGAGATGTATCGGGATCCATCTAGGTACATCCGATTGACGATGTCCAGTGACCGGGGGTTATCGTATGAGAGATTCCCATAGCGATAATCGATCGTCGTTAGGCGCTGCGGACGAAGGACGTGGCTTCCACAAAGTCTTGTGGCGGAACGAGCTCGGGAGGAGATGACGGGAAGCCGGCGAGGACATGAGGCGTAAGTATCTCACCGCTCTCACCCTCCGGATAATTCACTTTCCTACTTGTAAATCTTCATTATCGTTTATGCCTAAGTGTTGTTTATGGCCGTGTGTGGCTTTTGCAAACTGTTTAAGTTTTGAAGAACCTTATCGTTATCTGTCTTGGGAAGGAACATTCGGGACGAATGTTTCTAAGGAGGGGAGAATGTTATACCCCGTATTTCCAGAGTATGTACGTAAAGGAATACGTACAAAAAGTTTGGTCTTAAAGTTAGGCCTTGGACGATTTTTAGGCACAACTCACAAAGCGAACAGTTTTCCGACGAAACGTTTCCACAGCTTTCGTAGAATAAATTCCGGCTATGCCATTTCTAATTTTTGCGGATTTTTCCGAGAGACGAAACATTTTGGACCAACGGGAGGGCGACACTTGTCACCCTCCAATTGATGGATGTGAAGCGTCCATATGGCCGATTGGAGTTGCCAACATGGTCAAGTTGTTGGTAAGATATTTTGTGTGCAAGTTGGCTAGGTACACTTGCCCAAATCTTGACCCTACACTTGCCTTGCACTTGTCTTCATCTTGGCCATTGGTTAGCCATCCCTTGACCTATAAATACCCCTCTTGAGATGAAGAGTTCTTCATCCACAAAATCTTTCCAAGTCTAAAAATCCTTCCCTCTCCCTTTGTAAGCAATTCGTCCAACACACCCCCCCTCCCCTTGAGAAGCTTGGCCGAGGCTACCCCACCCCCTAGCCTAGCCGAAACCTACCCCCCCTCCCTTGGTAGAAAAGTTGCCTTCTTGTATTGTTATAATGCCCAAAATACCCTAGCCCAAATACCTTAGTACTTAGTAGAAGTTGTGAAGAACTTCTAAGGTTTCTGAGCATACAACTTAGGAGCAAAACCTTGCTCAGGCGCGACTTTTTCTAGGATATTATTGGGCTTACCGAGGTAACTAATCCTAACCCTCTTTTGAATTAGAGAATACTTACTGTTGTAGAATAAGAATAAGTATAAATACTTAGAAGAATATCACAGAATAGAATTGAATCAGACGCGTGGATCAAGTTTTCACAGAGACTCATATAGCTCACCGGTAGGGTTGTCGCCCAACTTTCCATAGAATTGTGAACCCTCTGCTTAGAATGACCTTGAGTAGTCTTTGATAGATATCCGTGACTATTATAGGCTGACTCTCTGCGCGCGACATATTCAACTTGGCAGGTGGTTTTCGCTGAGAAGGTATGTGATTCTTCCTAAAGCATGATATTTTACAATATGTATATAGTACGGTAGACGTACATGTGTTAACTGAATAATAACTAACGGCAATGTCTTTGACTTAAGCCTGAATAATACTTACGGCAATGCCTCACGGCTTAAGCCTGAATAATACGTACGGCAATGCCTCACGGCTTAAGCCTGAATAATAAAGAACTGAAAACATTTCAAAAGGACTACTGAACCATTTTTACAGAAGAGAACTAATTGGTTTCTTAAACAGAAGCTTAAGAGTTATACTAGCTTTATGGGAAGTTAAGTATAACCACTTAAGATTGATAAAAGAAACAAGTTGCCTATGTATTTCTAACAGACTTATATGAAATTGTGAAAAGAATAATAAGATGGTTTGATAAGTAGACATGACATGTTGCTATGTGTGTTAGTACCTTGTAACGTTTGTATAAGTGAGTATCCTTGTTGTACTTATGTTGTTTAAAGATAAGTCGTTATGTTAGTGTACTATCACTCACCTCTTGAGATGATCTGGAGGTTAAGTCGCCTCCGTCGCGGGGTAGACTCAGCGATGCAGGACCGTGATTCGAGAATACCTCATGCGGGTCCAGGGGGCCTATCGCGAGCTACGAGAGTTCCGTGTTAGTATGCGGGTTATGCCTCACGCGGTATGTGGCCACGCGACAATGAGTCCCGGACGATGCCGAGGAGTAGCTACCCTCGATGCGGGTTATACCTCACGCGCCCACGCGAGTGGCTTCATGCGACTCCGGGAGTCCAGGATTAGGCTTGCAGAATGAGGATGTGGGCGAGTGGCCCTGTTTCGATCATTCGTAGCCTAGACAAGACGTATTACAATTACCTATTGTTGCTCTTGTTTGTGATGTGGCACTATGTGCGGTTTCCTTGGTTGTTTCACACATATTTGTAAACTGGTTTTAAAAAATGATATGTTTTCATTTAAGTACTTTATTTCGCATACTTAGTACCTGTTGCATCGACTTCTTGGCTGCGTTCATGCCGCAGGCGGGCAAGCAGTGCTAGATCCGCATCCCAGGATCTCTACGTTGCCGTGAGCTCCATCTCTTCCGAGGCTCTACTTTTTGGTATGATCTCCCGTTGTAGATAGTTTTGTATGATCGGTATGGCGGGCCCCGTCCGCCATAGTTGTATATTTCCTTAAGTGCAGTAGTCATGTTATGTTATGGATGTAATCGCTAAACCATGATTATATATATACGCCGAAAGGCGATGTTTTCACATAACTGTGTCTTATTTTATAAACTGTTTCATGTCTTGCTTTATGTTTCCTGATTACTGATGTATGACTACTGGTGCCCCTAGGCACGATCCACGCCCCGAACGGATCGTGATAAAAGTGGTATCGAGCGATTAATCCTCGGAAAGTGTCTACAGACCGTATCTAGTAGAGTCTTGATTATCGGTGTGTTGTGCACCACACCAATAATCAGGAGGCTATAGGATATTTAGGATTGGTTTCCATTCTTCTCATTCTGAGATCGTGCCTTAGAGCTGTGTTATAAGTCGGACCCTTCTAACGTATCCCTTTTTTCTGTAACAGTTATGCCTCCACGTAAGGCAACCCGGGCCCAGAAGGGCAAGGCAGCCGAGGGAGCTGCTAGTGGGACACCTAGAGTCACGAGGGCTCAGGCCCAGTCGATACCCGAGACGGCGAGTTCTACGACGCCGACTGGAGGTTTAGGGGCGCAGCAGTGACGAGACCACAAGACTACACCTCCGTCCCACACTGGAAGCGGATGAGATGGGTTACTGAGATGGCCCGATCGCCCGATCGTGGCCGCATACGAGGACAGCCGATGCGGCGATTCCAGCCCCGCAGCACCCGTGGTTCACCCGAGGCAGATAGTTTGAGGCTACGAGATTTCTGAGTCAGAGCCCGCCGAGTTTTACTGGTCGAGGCGGAGGATGATCCGCAGGAGTTCATCCGCTCCACGCAGGATTATGAGAGTGATCGTATGCCGAGACCGAGTCCGTGATCATCGGTTCACATAAGTGCGTGATATCACGATCGATTGGTTTGATTCATGGAGTTATCCCGGAGAGCACGCGTCCCCGCCTACTGGGATGAGTTCTCGAGGCTTTCTCACTCACTTCGCCTCCACAGATGGCGAGGGCGCGGCCGATGATTTTTGTTAATCGAGGCGGAGAGGGCGACAGCCGTGGAGTACAATGTCGAGTTCGATTCTTTGGCTCGATATGTCCCAACATTGGTAGCAGATATGGAGGACAGGGTGCACCGCTACGTCACCGGGCTAGATGACTATATGGCCGAAGTCTTGCGCGGTGTTTCTTCACCGTATGGACATTACCCGCACGCAGCTCATGCTCTTGGATGCGGCGAGCGTAGAGACCGACGCGGGGACAGCGGCAGAAGACCAGACATCGTGGTCTTTTGGTGGCTATCGTGGCGGCCTCAACAGCAGCCTAGATTTGCACCACACCACCGAGCACTTCGCACCGCCCTCGACACCGGGACATTCGAGAGCGAACTAGGCCCCGGGACTTCGACATCCAGCGGCAGAGGTATCGCCGACGGACCACCCTCGCCGGTGGCCGATGCGGTAGATCCCACCGAATTGTGGTGCTGCTCCGAGCTCACATTGGCCAGTGCCGCAGGTCACTTTGCGACCGCCCGACTAGGAGTAGCGCGGTGGTAGGAGTCACCTGAGTTCTTTCACGTCTTCATCCCCGACAGCTACTCGCCCGAGGGCAAGGTACTCATGGGCCAGGTCGCGGCAGAGGTCATGGCGCGGGTCCAGTTCTAGCGGTCCTCAGAACTGCATTTATGCTTTATCCAGCCGACAGGATCAGGAGGCCTCACCTGATGTCGTCACAGGTACCTTATCAATTTCTGGGTTTGATGTGTATGCCTTGATAGATCCGGGTTCTACTGGCCCTATATATCTCCCTTATTACTAGTAGGATAGGGATAGAGCACGAGTCCATAGACCCTTTCGAGGTAGCTACGCGATGGGTGATTCCGTGGTAGCTCGGCGGGTATATAGGGCTTGTCCAGTGACCATTTACAGTCGTCAGACCCTAGCCGACTTGATATAGTTGGATATGATTGACTTCGACATGATCATGGGTATGGATTGACTAGCTTCTTGCTACGCCAATGTAGACTGCAGGGAGAGAGTAGTGCGGTTCCAGCTCGGCGAGCCGTTTGAGTGGGGGAGCATCAGACGCCGAAGGTAGGTTTATTTCCTACCTCGAGGCTAGGAAGATGGTACGTGAAGGGTACATCTACCATCTCGTCGTGTTTGATAATCGAGGTCGCAGCGCGATTTTGATCGGTTCGGTGAGTCGAGAGTTCCCAGACGTGTTTCGCACGACCTCCCGGGTATCCCTCCTGAGAGGGAGATCGAGTTTTGTATAGATGTGTTGCCAGACACTCGGCCTATTTCCATTCCGCCATACAGAATGGCACCTGCCGAGTTAAGAGAGTTGAAGGATCAGCTTAGAGACTTGCTGGAGAAGGGCTTCATCAGACCTAGTGTTTCTCCCTGGGGAGCGCCGGTATTGTTCGTGAAGAAGAAGGACGGGACGCTGCGCATGTGTGTTGATTACAGGCAGCTGAACAAGGTGACCATTAAGAACAGATACCCCCTTCCCAGGATTGATGATTTGTTCGACCAGTTGCAGGGTGCGAGATGTTTCTCCAAGATTGATCTGTGATCGGGCTATCATCAGGTGCGAGTCAGAGAGGTGGACATCCCTAGGACTGCATTCCGGACCCGGTACGGGCACTACGAGTTTAGGGTTATGTCGTTTGGTTTGACCAACGCTCCGGCGGTATTCATGGATTTGATGAACCGAGTGTTCAAACCATTTTTGGACACGTTTGTGATAGTGTTCATTGATGATATCTTGGTTTATTCTCGCTCAGAGCAGGAGCATGCGGAGCATTTGAGGCGATCTTGTGATTCTCGAGACCAGCAGTTATACGCCAAGTTTTCCAAATGTGAGTTTTGGTTAACTTCGGTGGCTTTTCTTGGGCACATTGTCGGGGCTGATGGCATTCGAGTGGATACGGCCAAGATCGAGGCAGTCAGGACTTGGCCTAGACCTACTACTCCGACAGAGGTTCGCAGCTCGGGCCTGCAGTTATTATCTGCGGTTCGTAGAAGTTTGCTTCTATCTCTCGCACCGTTGACTAGGTGACTCAAAAGCGCTAAGTTTGATGGATGATGCTTGTAGTAGGGTTTCCAATTGCCGAAAGAGAGATCGACGACCGCCTCGTTCTTACTCTTCCGGAGGTCCAGACGGTTATGTTGTGTATTGTGATGCGTCGGGCATCGTTGGGATGTGTGTTGATGTAGCAGGCAAGGTTATAGCGTATGCATCCCGACACCAAGAAACACGAGAGGAACTACCCCACCCATGATTGGAGTCGCGGTGATTCAAGCCTTGAAGATCCGAGGCACTATTTGTATGGGGTTCATGTGGATATTTATACGCACCACAAGAGCCTCAAGATATCTTCACGGAGGAGCCGAACTTACGGCGAGACGGTGGTTAGAGTTGCTTAAGGATTACGATGTTGATATCCTGTACCACCCGGGAAGGCCAATGTTGTGGCGATGCTCTTAGTCGTAGTCGATGGGAGTCTATCGGATGTGCAGCAGAGGAGGACATGGTTCGTGATTTGCATCGATTAGCGAGCCTGGTGTCCGCTTGATTGATTCTCGATAGCGGGGATTCGAGTTCGTGAGGTTGTCGAGTCTTCCATCGTCGGCGAGGTGAAGAGGCAACAGTTCGAGATCCGCTTTGACACGTTATCGTGATACGGCTCTTCGTGAGGAAGGGTCCTGAGGTAGCACCATGGGGTGCTAAGGTTTGAGGGCGTGTGTGTTCCGGATGTTTGAGACTTCTGGCGAGTTCTGGGGAAGCACACACGGTAGCGTTACTCTATCCATCCGTGGTCGACCAAGATGTACCACGACCTTAGATCTGTGTATTGGTGGGATGGCTTGAAGAGGACGTTGCGAGTTCGTAGCTCGATGCCGATGTTGTCGCGGTGAAGGTAGAGCACCGAGGCCTAGTGGTTTGTTGCGCAGCGATTGAGATCCCGACGGAAGTGGGAGGTAATCAACATGGATTTTATCACGGGATTACCTCGCACTCGGAGGAGACATGATTCTATATGGGTTATCGTCGACAAGTGTGAAATCAGCCCACTTTCTTCCGTCAGACGACTTTTTCTACCGAGGATTATGCCGGACTTTACATCCGAGAGATCGTCGACCGCATGAGTCCCTATTTCGATCATATCGCATGCAGGAGCCCGGGCCACGCTAACTTCCTGAGGTCTTTCCAGAGGTTTAGGGACGCGGTGAGCACGAGCATCGCATTCCATCCACGCATGACGGACAGCAGAGCGCACTATCCGCACTCTTGAGGATATCTGCGAGCCCGTGTTATCGACTTCGAGGTAGCCGGGAGGATCATTTGCCTCTAGTTGAGTTTGCGTATAATAATAGCTACCACTCCAGATTCGGATGGCGCCTTATGAGGCCTTGTATGGGAGGAAGTGCAGATCGCCTATAGGTTGGTTCGATGTGGGCGAGTGCGATTAGTGGGACCAGATTTGGTGCAAGCGATGGATAAGGTGAAGCTTATCCAGAGAGGTTCTCTTGACACCGAGTCGACGAAGTCATATGCAGATCATCTTCGCCGACATCCGAGTTCGAGGTTCATGATTGGGTTTTCCTAGCGTGTCACCCATGAAGCGGTGTGATGAGATTCGGAAGAAGGAAACTCACCAAGGTACATTGGGCCGTTTGATTGTCCGCAGGTAGGCAAGATTGCCTATGAGTTGATCTGCCGTCCGACCGGAGGCATGCATCCGGTTTTTCACGTATCTATCTTTGAGGAGATGTATCGGGATCCATCTGTAGTACACCCGATTGACGATGTCCAGTGACCGGCGGGTTATCGTATGAGAGATTCCCATAGCGATAATCGATCGTCGGAGTTAGGCGTCTGCGGACGAAGGGCGTGGCTTCCACAAAGTTACGTGGCGAACGAGCTCGAGAGGAGATGGCGGGAAGGCATGAGGACATGAGGCGAAGTATCCTCACCTATTCCCACACCTCCGGGTAATTCACTTTCCTACTTGTAAATTTTCGTTATCGTTTATGCCTAAGTGTTGTTACGTGGGCCGTGTGTGGCATTTGCAAATCGCTTAAGTTATGAATAATCTTATCGTTAACTGTCTTGGGAAGGAACATTCGGGACGAATGTTTCTAAGGAGGGGAGAATGTTATACCCCGTATTTCCAGAGTATGTACGTGAGGGCGTACGTACGAAAGTTTAGCCTTAAAGTAGGCAATGGGACGTTTTTTTGGGCACAACTCATTAAAAGAATCGTTTTCCGACGAAACATTTTACACAACTCGCGTAGGATAAATTCCGGCTATGTCATTTCTAATTTTTGCGGATTTTTCCGAGAGACGAAACATTTTGACCAACGGGAGGCGACACTTGTCACCCTCCAATGATGGGCGATGGCGGCATTAGGCCGAATTGGATGGCCATTTTTGTCTTGGAGTTGGTAGGATATTTTGTGTGCAAGTTGGCTAAGGACACTTGCCCAAATCTTGACCTTACACTTGCCTTGCACTTGGCATAATCTTGGCCATTGGTTGGCCATCCCTTGACCTATAAATACCCCTCTTGTGATGAAGAGTTCTTCATCCACAAAATTACTTCCAAGTCTTGAAAAATCCTCCCCTCTCCCTTTGTGAGCATTTTGTCCAACACCTCCCCCCCCCCTTTGAGTAAAGTTTGGCCGAGGGCCCCCCCCCCCTAGCCTAGCCGAAATCTACCCCCCCTCCCTTGGTAGAAAAGTTGCCTTCTAGTATTGTTATAATGCCCAAAATACCCTAGCCCAAATCCCTTAGTACTTAGTAGAAGTTGTGAAGAACTTCTAAGGTTTCCTTGGAGCTATCGGAGCGTACAACTTAGGAGCTAAGCCTTGCTCCGGATCGACTTTTATCTAGGATATTATTGGGCTTACCGAGGTAAATAATCTTGTCCTTCTTTTGTAATTAGAGAATACATACTGTAGTAGTATAAGAATAAATATTAAATACTTAGAAGGATATTACAGCATATAATTGAATTGTTATCACAGTAGAAGGGTTTAAAAGAAGAATAATCAAACTGTACTTACATAGGACTGTTTTCACAGTAGACTTGAGTAGCTCACCGCAGGGAAGTTGCTGCCCAATTTTCCGTAGGATATAGAACCCTCTCGCTTAGAATCGTTACGTAATAGTCAACGTTGATAGACGTGTCTGACTATTATAGGATGATTCTCTGCGCGCGACATATTCAACTTGGCAGGTGGATTTCGCCGAGAAGGTATGTGATTCTTCCTAAAGCATGATATTTTTAAAATATATATATAGTGCGTGACGCGTACGTGTTAACTGAATAATAACTACGGCAATGTCTTTCGACTTAAGCCTGAATAATACTTACGGCAATGTCTCGCGACTTAAGCCTGAATAATAAGGATCTGAAAGCATTTCAAAAGAATACTGAATCATTTTTTTTTTAACCGAAGAGAACTAATTAGTTTTTAAAACAGAAGCTTAAGAGTTATACTAGCTTTATGGAAAGTTAGGTATAACCACTTAAGAATAATAAAAGGAACAGTTTACCTATGTGTTTATAACAGACTTATATTGATTTGTGAAAAGAATAATAAGATGGTTTGATAAGTAGACATGATATGATGCTATGTGTGTTAGTGTCTTGTAACGTTTGTATAAGAGAGTATTCTTGTTGTGCTTATGTTGTTTAACGATAAGCTGTTATGTTAGTGTAATATCACTCACCTCTTGACATGTTACCGGGTTGTGCCTCCGACGCGGGTAGACTCAGTGATGCAGGACCGTGATTCGAGAATACCTCATGCGGGTCCAGGGACCTATGCGAGCTACGGAGTTCCGTGTTAGTGCGGGGTTATACCTCATGCGGTCTATGTGGCCATGCGGACTATGAGTCCAGGACGATGCCGAGGAGTAGCTACCCTCGATGCGGGGTTATATACCCTATGTGGGCCTACGTGAGTGGCCTACGCGACTACGGAGTCCGAGATTAGGCTTGCATGGTGATACTACGAAATTGGCCTGCTTGATCATTCGCAGCCTAGAAAAGACACATTACAGTTTACCTATTGTTGCTCTTGTTTATGATGTGGCACTATGTGCGGTTACCTTGGTTGTTTCATACATATATGTAAACTGATTTTTAAAATGATATGTTTTCATTTAAGTACTTACAGTTTCACATACTTGGTACCTGTTGTACTGACCTCCTTCGGGGGGCTGCGTTCATGCCGCAGGTAAAGGCAAGCAGGTGCTAGATCCACATCCTTAGGATCTTTG
Organism: Przewalskia tangutica; assembly: GCA_029844215.1. Taxonomy (NCBI): domain Eukaryota; kingdom Viridiplantae; phylum Streptophyta; class Magnoliopsida; order Solanales; family Solanaceae; genus Przewalskia; species Przewalskia tangutica. The sequence goes on from CM056719.1 coordinate 90,603,733, forward strand.
CGTTGGTGTCAGGAGCTCCATCTTCTCCGGAGGCTCTACTTTTGGGTATGATCTCCCTGTATTGTAGATAGTTTTGTACATTCAGGGTATGGCGGGGCCCTGTCCCGCCATAGTTGTTTACTTCCTTAGAGGTCTGTAGTCCTATTGTACATGTTACACCCCGTAAGTCCAGAACCTGTAAAAGAGAATGTACGAAAGGAAACAAGACTTGGAAATTGGTACGAAAGGAAGAATTGTTTTTCCGACGGAAAATCTTCCGGACGTCGGAAAGGAAAAATGTTCGTTATTGAGAATTGGATTCTCAAAATGCATTATTTGAAGAGTATGGGACTTAGTATTTTTATGGAAATTTATTTTTACGGATTTGGTCACGTGGCCCACCCGAGAATTTTACGTTTTGGGGCCCACGAGGTTACGAATTTTATGGACGAATGAGAGGCGACACGTGGCACCCCCACATGTGGTCTTGGACGAAATGGTGAGGGGTAAAATGGTCATTTGACCATTGTGTAGATGAGAAAGTCTTGCTAATTAATAGCTTGACATTGTTGACCAAGTCAAGAGCCATTTGGCTTGATCTCTTCCCTCCAATTTTAACAAGTGTTGTTATCCAAGCCCTCCATTGTGTTATAAGTATACTACTAGTAGCAAGACTTGTCATTTCTACACTTAGAAAAATTAGAAACCTTGTTGTCCACTATAGTTGCTCTCGGGTTTGCCATGTTCCCACACAAAAAATTTTGTAGTTTTGATCCTTTGTTCACAAGACTTTAACCCAATGTTCCCAAGGGTATTGTAAGGTTATCTCAATAGAAAGATTTCGGAAAAACGGAGTTTTCACGTTAGTCGCAAGGCGGAAACTAAGGGAGTTCTTCAACTTTGAAGTTGGAACTTGAAGATGGGTTCTTCATAGGCCTCTAAGGAGTGCTTGGATCGGATTTGAACTTAAGAAAAGGAGCTAAGAATTGCTAAGGCGCGACTTCGAATCTTGGAAATTTTAAGGGCTTTGAAAGGTATAAATTTTGTCGTTTTAATAGTTAAGGCTTACTTATTGTTGTAGCTATGGATTTTAGCAAGAATGTGTTATATAGTATGAAGTTTGATATGTTTATTGGCTATTGGAACCCTAATCCGAAATCTAGCATGTTTAACTTTAAGATTTCAATTCTAGTCGATTATTAGTTTAAGCGTCGCATGTTGTATAAAGAAGGAAAGTGTAGTTGTTGATGTTGTTTAGACTATATAACATGTTAGACCTTAGAACTTGGAATTGGAAAAGGATTGGAAAAGACTTAGTGTTGCTATGTAAGTTGGCCGAGAATTGGCTAGTGTGCCTTAGACAATTTCGTATGAATTGTGGGGCGGAATTTTACGTATTGTAAGGCGTGTAATCCCTGTTTGGTTGTTGTTTGGAGCCTTAAATGTAGGCGTGTTGGTTATTGTATTCGACCTTGAAAAGGTGGCAAAGTGAGTAGAAACAAAGGAATCTTTGCCCGATTTTCCGTAGAATTAGAGACCACATACTTAGTATTATTCTCGTTGAGACTAGAAGTTGATAGTCTTGTTGTGACCATTATAGGTTGACACTTCTCGTGCACGTATTCGGCAGCTTGTGGATATTAGCCGAAAGGTATGTGAACTATCTCTTCTAGCATGATTCCTTAGAATAAAGAAAGTAAGTTCTACTCCTGAATGATCCATTTCCTTGCTTGTATTTGGATTGCCTAAAATAGAATTTGTTCTATGTACTTCGAGTGTACTTTGATGTTTAAATTGTAAGTAGTATAATCCCTTTCCTTAGGGAAGTTTGGATTCTTAAAAGTGAAGGTATTTTTCTTAAAGTGCATAGAGACTTGAAAAGGAAGTGGTTTCCAAATCTTTTGGCTAGTGCCTTAGTTCTAAAACCTAAAGGTCATTATAATGACTTTTGGGGAGTCAAAGTAGTGATTTACTTATTTGATTTAAAAGAGGAGAAATGACATGATTTAAGAGAAGTAACTTGTGCTAAGGGTGAAGTTACTTGAGGTTTAAAAAAGTAGAAGAAAACTTGTTTTCTAACTATTAAGAGACTTGAAGTATTTTTGAAAGTTAAGAACTTGATTTGTAAGTATGTGATACTTGGTTTTAATAGTATAAGTCTCTTGGTTATTGAAGGAATGGATATGTCTAAAACCATAAAGGGTTATAACGGCTTTATGGGAAGTTGGTTATAACGGCTTTATGGAAGGTTAGAAAGTTGTCTATTTTGATTAATCGGCATAAGTTGCCTAGATTGTGAAAATTTGGAGTTACTTGATTTCAAGCTTTGAAATGAATTTTCTAAAAGTGTAGTAACTTACTTTGAAAAATAGACACGCCTTGATACTACGGGTGTTAGTATCTTGGAGCTTTACATAGAAAGGAGTCTTTTATAAAAGAATGTACGTACGTAGTACTTTGGCTTGATAAATTGAGAATTTGTCTAAGTGTGCCTTGATAAGTACTTTGACTTGTTAAAAGAGAATTATTCTATGTATGCCTTGATTAGTACTTTGGCTTGATAAATTGAGAATTTGTCTAAGTGTGCCTTGACAAGTACTTTGACTTGTTAAAAGAGAATTATTCTATGTATGCCTTGATTAGTACTTTGGCTTGATAAATTGAGAATTTGTCTAAGTGTGCCTTGATAAGTACTTTGACTTGTTAAAAGAGAATTATTCTATGTATGACTTGATTAGTACTTTGGCTTGATAAATTGAGAATTTGTCTAAGTGTGCCTTGATAAGTACTTTGACTTGTTAAAGAGAATTATTCTATGTATGCCTTGATTAGTACTTTGGCTTGATAAATTGAGAATTTGTCTAAAGTGTGCCTTGATAAGTACTTTGACTTGTTAAAGAGAATTATTCTATGTATGCCTTGATTAGTACTTTGGCTTGATAAATTGAGAATTTGTCTAAGTGTGCCTTGATAAGTACTTTGACTTGTTAAAAGAGAATTATTCTATGTATGCCTTGATTAGTACTTTGGCTTGATAAAATGAGAATTATCCTATGTGTGCCTTGATAAGTACTTTGGCTTGGTTAATTGAGAACTTGCCTATATGTCTTTGGAAATAGCCTTTGAGTGCAAGTATTATGTTTTATTAAGTTGTCGCGACTCTCGGTTGAAGGTCATTTGTCTTGTTGTGAGATTCTTGGGACGTCTTAAGCGGTGATGTGGGATTCCACGGGTATGCTTCCATTACTTGTAGTACTTGGGTTAAATTCCCGGATTTTTATAGGAGACATGGTAGTGCTTATGTCTTGTTTGATGGTCGGTCGAGATAGGGTAAGAGTATAAATGAGGCAAGCCCAGACGTTATACCACCTCCCGAGGGTAAGAGTATTAGTGAGGGTAAACCCCAGGCATGTACCACACGCCTATGTGTTGTTTGTGGTCGGTTGAGATAGGGTAAGAGTATAAATGAGGGCAAGCCCCAAGACGTTATACCACCTCATCCAGGTAAGAGTATAAGTGAGGGTAAACCCCAAGATGCTATACCACAGCTTTACCACCTTCGGGGTAAGAGTATAAGTGAGGTAAACCCCAGATGCTATACCAGGTGGGACTTGATGTTATGTTATATCATGGATCGCCGAATGAGGAAGGATTCCACGGGCATGATTGATATTATGGGCGAGACCCATAGTTATATCCGAGTAGTGACTTGGAGGCTTGCGTCCACGACTTGATATGACCGCTATGTGTTTTGTATCGTAGGTTGGCTATCATACATGTCTCCTGTTTTGTTTAGACTGTTATGATTTCATTCTGATTTATTGTTCACATACTTGGTACATTCTTCGCATCGACCTTCGGGCTGCGTTCATGCCGCAGTTTAGGTCTGTTGTTTGGTGATCGGCAGTGTAGGATCCTGCTCGGGGTTTTGGATAGCTCCTCTATCCGTGAGTTTATCTTTTGGTATATGTCCTTCAAGACTTTATGCAGTTTGGGTACGACGGCCTTGTCCCGTCACATTTCGATTTAACTCCTGAGGTCCGTATTCATATGTGGATTGGACTCATATGGTGTAGTGTCTTTTGGTTATGTATATATGGCAGCATTGTCGGCTTTGCCTTGCACGCATGGTTGTTTTAAAAGAAAAAAATGAGGTGTTATTTAATTTCCGCGATTTACTTGTATTGTTATAGAAGGGTGCCCGGGTAGGGCACCACCACGCCCGGGTTCGGGCTTGACAGAGTGGTATCGTGAGCGATCGATCCTCGGAATGTCTCTGGCCGTGTCTAGTAGAGTCTTGATTATCGGTGTGTTGCGCGCCACACCCATAAACAATAGGCTACGGGAGTTTTATGAGTTGGGTTCTATTCTTATCACTGTAATATAGTTCCATTGAGCTGTGTTAGTAAGATAATTCCTCTCTCGACGTATTGTTGTGTTCTGATTATGCCTCCGAGGAGGGCAACACCGCCTGAAGGGCAAAGGAGTAGCAGGAGCTACTAGTCAGACTCAGGGAGTTGATAGGGCTTATGCCCAGGTTATACCGGATGTTGTTCCACAGTCGGCGAGTTCTTCTGCGCCAGGTTTGAGGCCCCAGCACCGGAGCCTCCAGTTTCTCGGTTAGGAGAAGACTATAGGGTCATGAGGGAAGCAGTTATGTTATTGACCAAGATAGCCGTGCTAGCAGTTGTAAGTGATAGTACCCCAGAGGTAGGGATACTTTGATTAGTAAAGTGAGAAGTAAGAATGTTGACAAGAATGATAGGTGAACTGAGACTATAGTTGTATAGAGTTCACAACTTGTAATTACCCCGTATAAGTGTAAGACCGATAGGGAAGATTGTGCAGTAGAAATACTTTGGCTTATGTGACGAACCTCTAGTGAATAGGGGGTAGGGTAAGAAGTACCTTGAGATAAGAGAGAGATTTATTTCAGACTAAGAATGAGAAGTTACGAGTGACGATGAGTCGGGTTATGGACTCATTTCGTCACCGATAGTTTGGAATGGGGTAATGTCGCTAGAAATGGTCCAGATGTGATAGGGTCCTGAGAATGCCAGACCCAAGTTTAGTTAATCGTTGTACGAGTTTGTGGACGCGTTCCACCGGAACTAGGTCGTAAGGACCGAGAAGGGCCTTAGCGGAAATTCAAGTAGCATAATGGCCAAGTTGGTTAGTAACTCCAAGGATTGGGGAACAGAAACAGAATTTGAGATTTTGTACGTACTAGATGAGTTTGAAAGTACGAGAAAGTATGACAAGTAAGGAAAGAAAGGAACCTCTAGTATCCCGTGTTTGGGAAGACTGTAACCTTCGAGTTTTGTGAGAAGGGACCACGGACGGAAGGTCCATTATTATGTTTACGTATGTTATGTGGTGGTCATGTGTGACATCGTTGGTCTTGTGCATTTGATTGATAGGCATAGTATAGAGATTGTGCCGGAGTTTGTATAGCGTGACAACCGACTAAGAACATTCGGGGACGAATGTTTCTAAGGGGGGAAGAATGTTACACCCCGTAAGTCCAGAACCTGTAAAAGAGAATGTACGAAAGGAAACAAGACTTGGAAATCGTACGAAAGGAAGAATTGTTTTTCCGACGAAAATCTTCCGGACGTCGGAAAGGAAAAATGTTCGTTATTGAGAATTGGATTCTCAAAATGCATTATTTGAAGAGTATGGGACTTAGTATTTTTATGAAAATTTATTTTTACGGATTTGGTCACGTGGGGCCCACCCGAGGAATTTTACGTTTTGTGGGCCCACGAGGTTACGGAATTTTATGGACGAATGAGAGGGCGACACGTGGCACCCCCACATGTGGTCTTGGACGAAATGGTGAGGGGTAAAATGGTCATTTGACCATTGTGTAGATGAGAAAGTCTTGCTAATTAATAGCTTGACATTGTTGACCAAGTCAAGAGCCATTTGGTTTGATCTCTTCCCTCCAATTTTAACAAGTGTTGTTATCCAAGCCCTCCATTGTGTTATAAGTATACTACTAGTAGCAAGACTTGGCATTTCTACACTTAGAAAAATTAGAAACCTTGTTGTCCACTATAGTTGCTCTCGGGTTTGCCATGTTCCCACACAAAAAAATTTGTAGTTTTGATCCTTTGTTCACAAGACTTTAACCCAATGTTCCCAAGGGTATTGTAAGGTTATCTCAATAGAAAGATTTCGGAAAAACGGAGTTTTCACGTTAGTCGCAAGGCGGAAACTAAGGGAGTTCTTCAACTTTGAAGTTGGAACTTGAAGATGGGTTCTTCATAGGCCTCTAAGGAGTGCTTGGAGCGGATTGGAACTTAAGGAAAGGAGCTAAGAATTGCTAAGGCGCGACTTCGAATCTTGGAAATTTTAAGGGCTTTGAAAGGTATAAATTTTGTCGTTTTAATAGTTAAGGCTTACTTATTGTTGTAGCTATGGATTTTAGCAAGCATGTGTTATATAGTATGAAGTTTGATATGTTTATTGGCTATTGGAACCCTAATCCGAAATCTAGCATGTTTAACTTTAAGATTTCAATTCTAGTCGATTATTAGTTTAAGCGTCGCATGTTGTATAAAGAAGGAAAGTGTAGTTGTTGAAGTTGTTTAGACTATATAACATGTTAGACCTTAGAACTTGGAATTGGAAAAGGATTGGAAAAGACTTAGTGTTGCTATGTAAGTTGGCCGAGAATTGGCTAGTGTGCCTTAGACAATTTCGTATGAATTGTGGGGCGGAATTTTACACGTATTGTAAGGCGTGTAATCCCCTTTGTTTGGTTGTTGTTTGGAGCCTTAAATGTGGCGTGTTGGTTATTGTATTCGACCTTGAAAAAGGTGGCAAAGTGAGTAGAAACAAAGGAAGTGCTGCCCGATTTTCCGTAGAATTAGAGACTCTATACTTAGTATTATTCTACGTTGAGACTAGAAGTTGATAGTCTTGTTGTGACCATTATAGGTTGACACTTCTACGTACGGCGTATTCGGCTTAGCTTGTGGATATTAGCCGAAAAGGTATGTGAACTATCTCCTCTTCTAGCATGATTCCTTAGAATAAAGAAAGTAAGTTCTACTCCTTGAATGATCCATTCCTTGCTTGTATTTGGATTGCCTAAAATAGAATTTGTTCTATGTACTTCCTTGAGTGTACTTTGATGTTTAAATTGTAAGTAGTATAATCCCTTTCCTTAGGGAAGTTTGGATTCTTAAAAGTGAAGGTATTTTTCTTAAAGTGCATAGAGACTTGAAAAGGAAGTGGTTTCCAAATCTTTTGGCTAGTGCCTTAGTTCTAAAACCTAAAGGTCATTATAATGACTTTAGGGGAGTCAAAGGAGTGATTTACTTATTTGATTTAAAAGAGGAGAAATGACATGATTTAAGAGAAGTAACTTGTGCTAAGGGTGAAGTTACTTGAGGTTTAAAAAGTAGAAGAAAACTTGTTTTCTAACTATTAAGAGACTTGAAGTATTTTGAAAGTTAAGAACTTGATTTGTAAGTATGTGATACTTGGTTTTAATAGTATAAGTCTCTTGGTTATTGAAGGAATGGATATGTCTAAAACCAAAGGGTTATAACTGCTTTATGGGAAGTTGGTTATAACGGCTTTATGGAAGGTTAGAAAGTTGTCTATTTTGATTAATCGGCATAAGTTGCCTAGATTGTGAAAATTTGGAGTTACTTGATTTCAAGCTTTGAAATGAATTTTCTAAAAGTGTAGTAACTTACTTTGAAAAATAGACACGCCTTGATACTACGGGTGTTAGTATCTTGGAGCTTTACATAGAAAGGAGTCTTTTATAAAAGAATGTACGTATGTAGTACTCTGGCTTGATAAATTGAGAATTTGTCTAAGTGTGCCTTGATAAGTACTTTGACTTGTTAAAAGAGAATTATTCTATGTATGCCTTGATTAGTACTTTGGCTTGATAAATTGAGAATTTGTCTAAGTGTGCCTTGACAAGTACTTTGACTTGTTAAAAGAGAATTATTCTATGTATGCCTTGATTAGTACTTTGGCTTGATAAATTGAGAATTTGTCTAAGTGTGCCTTGATAAGTACTTTGACTTGTTAAAAGAGAATTATTCTATGTATGCCTTGATTAGTACTTTGGCTTGATAAATTGAGAATTTGTCTAAGTGTGCCTTGATAAGTACTTTGACTTGTTAAAAGAGAATTATTCTATGTATGCCTTGATTAGTACTTTGGCTTGATAAATTGAGAATTTGTCTAAAGTGTGCCTTGATAAGTACTTTGACTTGTTAAAAGAGAATTATTCTATGTATGCCTTGATTAGTACTTTGGCTTGATAAATTGAGAATTTGTCTAAGTGTGCCTTGATAAGTACTTTGACTTGTTAAAAGAGAATTATTCTATGTATGCCTTGATTAGTACTTTGGCTTGATAAAATGAGAATTATCCTATGTGTGCCTTGATAAGTACTTTGGCTTGGTTAATTGAGAACTTGCCTATATGTGATGGAAATAGCCTTTGAGTGCAAGTATTATGTTTTATTAAGTTGTCGCGACTCTCGGTTGAAGGTCTACCGTCTTGTTGTAAGATTCTTGACGCGTCGAAGCTGATGTAGGATTCCACGGGTATGCTTCCGTTACTTGTAGTACTTGGGTTAAATTCCCGGATTTTTATAGGAGACATGGTAGTGCTTATGTCTTGTTTGATGGTCGGTCGAGATAGGGTAAGAGTATAAATGAGGGGCAAGCCCCAAGACGTTATACCACCTCCTCCAGGGTAAGAGTATTAGTGAGGGTAAACCCCAAGACGCTGTACCACCCGCTCATGTGTTGTTTGTGGCCGGTTGAGATAGGGTAAGAGTATAAATGGCGGGCAAGCCCCAAGGCGTTATACCACCTCCTCCAGGTAAGAGTATAAGTGAGGTAAACCCCAAGATGCTATACCACCGCTTTACCACCTTCTGGGGTAAGAGTATAAGTGAGGGTAAACCCCAAGATGCTATACCACCGGTGGGACTTGATGTTATGTTATATCATGGATCACCGCGGTGAGAAGGATTCCACGGGCATGATTGATATTATGGCGTGAGACCTATAGTTATATCTGAGTAGTGACCTTGAGGGCTTGCGTCCCTGACTTGATATGACTGCTTATGTGTTTTGTACTGTAGGTTGGCTATCATACATGTCTCCTGTTTTGTTTAGACTGTTATGATTTCATTACTGTTCACATACTTGGTACATTCTTCGTACTGACCTCCTTCGGGGGGCTGCGTTCATGCCGCAGGTTTAGGTACGCTGTTTGGTGATCGGCAGGTGTAGGATCCTGCTCAGGGTTTTTGGATAGCTCCCTCTATCCAGGAGTTTATCTTTTTGGTATATGTCCTTCAAGATGTGCTTTGTACAGTTGGGTACTGGCGGGCCTTGTCCCGTTACATTTCGATTTAACTCACAGGTCCGTATTCATATGTGGGATTGGACTCATGTACGGTGTAGTGTCTTTTGGTTATGTATATATGGCAGCCTTGTCGGCTTTGCCCTTGCACGTACGGTTGTTTTAAAAGAAAAAAAAATGAGGTGTTATTTAATTTCCGCAGTTTACTTGTATTGTTAAGGTAGAAGGGTGCCTGTGTAGGGCACTACCACGCCCGGTTCGGGCTCGATCTGATTGGGATGTAACTGCAAAAAAACTTGGGTTATATATATATGCCGAAAGGCAAGCTTTTCTTCAGATAAACTGTTTTTCTCGTTTCATAAATGTTTCATGTCTTGCTCTATATTTTCCGCTGATTTTCTCTGATGAATGACTGCTTGGGTGCCCGGGTAAGGCACCAGTCACGGGCCCCGGAACGGGTCGTGACATGAAGAACCCATCTTCTAGTTCCAACTTCAAAGTTGAAGAACTCCCATAGTTTCCGCCTTGCGACTAACGTGAAAATGCGTTTTTTCCGAAATCTTTCTATTGAGATATCCTTACAATACCCTAAGGGATATTGGGTTAAAGTCTTGTGGCTAATGGATCAAAACTACAAAAATTTTGTGTGGGATCTAAGGCAAACCCGAGAGCTCATTGTGAAGCACAAGAGTTTCTCTAAAATTTTCTAAGTGTTAATGAGCTAGTCTTGCACTAGTAGTATACTTATAACACAATGGAGGGCTTAGACTTAAACAAATGTGAGGTTAGGATTAGTTTCACTTGGATCAAGCCTAGGTGGACAAGTTGACTTGTCAACAATATCAAGCTTGCAAGACTTATCTTCCAAGATGGTCAATGACCATTATACCCTTGCATAAATTTCGACCAAGCCATGTGAGGGTGACACGTGTCGCCCTCTCATTCGTCCATAAAATTACAGAATCGCCGGGCCCCACAAAACGTAAAATTCCTCGGGTGGGCCCCACGTGACCAAATCCGTAAAAATAAATTTCCATAATATTAATAAGTTCCATACTCTTCGAATAATGTATTTTGAGAATCCAATTCTCAACAACGAACATTTTTCCTTTCCGACGTCCGGAAGATTTTCCGTCGGAAAAACAATTCTTCCTTTCGTACCAATTTCCAAGTCTTGTTTCCTTTCGTACATTCTCTTTTACATGTTCTGGACTTACGGGGTGTAACAAGTGCGCTCGGCCTGTCCGTCGGTCTGAGGATGAAACGCCGTACTGACCTGTATCCCTAATCCCTTCTGGAAAGACCTCCAGAAGTTAGCCGTGAACTGGGCTCCTCTGTCTGAAATAATCGATACAGGAACTCCGTGCAGTCTCACAATCTTTCTGATATACAGTCTGGCATAATCCTCGGCCGAAAAAGTCGTCCTGACTGAAAGAAAATGGGCTGATTTCGTCAGTCTGTCGACGATAACCCAAATGGAACCATGCTTCCTCTGAGTGTGAGGTAACCCTGTAATAAAATCCATATTTACCACCTCCCACTTCCAAGTCGGAATATCAATAGCCTGCAACAACCCACCGGGCTTCTGGTGCTCAACTTTAACCTGCTGGCAATTAGGACAATGTGCAACAAAACCGGCCACGTCCCTCTTCAGGCCATCCCACCAATACATACATCTGAGGTCGAGGTACATCTTAGTCGACCCCGGATGAATAGAATAACGAGCACTGTGTGCCTCCCCCAGAATCTGCTGACGAAGTCCTGTCACATCGGGAACACACAACCGGCCCTCAAATCTTAGCACCCCGTCAGGTGCTACCTCAAATAGACTCTTCCCCTCATGGAGAGCTGCATCTCAATACCGTACCATAATCGGGTCCTCATACTGTCGCCTCTTCACCTCCTCGACGATGGAAGACTCGACAACCTCTCAAACCCGAATTCCATCACTATCAGAAGTAACCAAACGAACCCCAAGGCTCGCTAGCTGATGTAACTCTCGGACCATATCCCTTTTCTCTGGCTGTACATCAGACAAACTACCCATCGATCTGCGACTAAGGGCATCCGCAACTACATTGGCCTTCCCTGGGTGGTATAGAATATCAACATCGTAATCCTTAAGCAGCTCCAACCACCGTCTTTGTCGCAAGTTCAGCTCCCTCTGGCTGAAGATATACTGGAGACTCTTGTGGTCTGTGTAAATATCCACATGAACTCCATACAAATAATGTCTCCAGATTTTCAAGGCATGAATCATCACGCGACTCCAAGTCATGTGTGGGATAGTTCTTTCCTATGCTTCGAGCCGCTTGACGCTGCGCTATAACCTTGCCGTGCTGCATCAACAAGCACCCGAGCCCGACACCAGACGCATCACAATAAACCACATATCCATCCAAACCCTCTGGAAGAGTAAGAACTGGGGCGGTCGTCAACTTCTCCTTTAGCAACTGGAAACTTCCCTCACAAGCATCCGTCCACCGAAATATAGCTGCTTTCTGAGTCAGCTTAGTCAAAGGTGCTGAAATGGAAGCAAACTTCTCCACAAACCTCCGATAATAACCTGCAAGACCCGAAAGATCGCACTCCGTTGGTGTAGTGGTGCAGGCCAAGTCTTGATCGCCTCGATCTTGGCCAGATCAACCCGAATACCATCGGCCCCGATAACATGCCCTAAGAAAGCCACTGAAGCCAACCAAAACTCGCATTTCGAGAACTTGGCATACAATTGTCGGACCCGGAGGACTCCTAATATCATCCTCAAATGGTCTGTATGCTCCTGCTGTGTGCGCGAATAAACCAGGATATCATCAATGAAAACTATCACGAACATATCCAAGAATGGCTTGAACACCCGGTTCATCAAATCCATGAATACTGCTGGAGCGTTGGTCAACCCGAAAGACATCACCCTGAACTCATAGTGCCCATACCGGGTCCTGAATGCAGTCTTTGAGATATCTGTGTTACACCCCGTAAGTGCAGGACATGTAAAAGACAATGTACGTAAGGAAACAAGACTTGGAAATTGATACGAAAGGAAGAATTGTTTTTCCGACGGAAAATCTTCCGAACGTCGGAAAGGAAAAATATTCGTTGTTGAGAATTGGATTCTCAAAATGTATTATTTGAAGAATATGGAACTTATTATTATTATGGAAATCTATTTTACAAGGATTTGGTCAGGTGGGGCCAACCCGAGAAATTTTACGTTTTGTGGGGCCCACGAGGGTTACGGAATTTTTTATGGATGAATGAGAGGGAGACACGTGGCACCTCCCCCACATGGCTTGGTTGAATTTATGCAAGGGCATAATGGTCATTGACCAAGGTGAAAGATTAGTCTTGCTAGAGCTTGACAAAGTTGACCAAGTCAAGAGCCATTTGGCTTGATCTCTTCCCTCCAATTTTAACAAGTGTTGTTATCCAAGCCCTCCATTGTGTTATAAGTATACTACTAGTAGCAAGACTTGAGCATTTCACACTTAGAAAAATTAGAAACATTGTTGTTCTACATTGAAGCTCTCGGGTTAGTGCCCTCTCCCACACAAAAATTTTGTGATTTTGATCCATTAGCCACAAGACTTTAACCCATTGTCCCTAAGGGTATTATAAGGTTATCTCAATAGAAAGATTTCGGAAAAACGGAGTTTTCACGTTAGTCGCAAGGCGGAAACTATTGGAGTTCTTCAACTTTGAAGTTGGAACTTGAAGATGGGTTCTTCATAGGCCTCTAAGGAGTGCTTGGAGCGGATTGGAACCTAAGGAAAGGAGCTAAGAATTGCTAAGGCGCGACTTTGGAATCTTGGAAATTTTAAGGGCTTTGAAAGGTATATTCTTGTCGTTTTAGCAATTAAGTTTACTTATTGTTGTAGCTATGGTTATTAGCAAGCATGAGATGTATATTATATAGTTGGATTAGTGTATTGGCTATTGGAACCCTAAATCCGAAAACTAGCATGTTAGCCTTAAGACTACAATTCAAGTTGATTATTCGTTAAGTCGTCGCATGTGGTGTAAGAAGGAAATTGTAGTTGTTAAAGTGGTTTATAACTATATAACATGTTGACCTTAGAACTCGGAATTTGAAAAGGGTTGGAAAAGACTTTGAATTGTTAGTATGTAGTTGGCCGAGAATGGCTTGGAGTTTTAAACTATTTGGTATGAATTATGGGGCGGAATTTTACACGTATTGTAAGGCGTGTAATCCCCTTTGTTTGGTTGTTGTTTGGAGCCTTAAATGTGGCGTGTTGGTTATTGTATTCGGCCTTGAAAAAGGTGGCAAAGTGAGTAGAAACAAAGGAAGTGCTGCCCGATTTTCCGTAGAATTAGAGACCGTATACTTAGTATTATTCTACGTTGAGACTAGAAGTTGATAGTCTTGTTGTGACCATTATAGGTTGACACTTCTACGTACGGCGTATTCGGCTTAGCTTGTGGATTTAGCCGAAAAGGTATGTGAACTATCTCCTCTTCTAGCATGATTCCTTAAGATTAAGAAAGTATGTTCTACTCCTTAAATGATCCATTCCTTGGTTGTATTTGGATTGCCTAGAATAGAATTTGTTCTATGTACTTCCTTGATTGTACTTTGATGTTTAAATTGTAAGTTGTAAAATCCATTTTCTTAGTGAAGTTTGGATTCTTAAAAGTGAAAGTATTTTACTTAAAGTACATAGAGTCTTGAAAAGGAAGTGGTTTCCAAATCTTTCGGCTAGTGCCTTAGTTCCAAAACCTAAAGGTCATTATAATGACTTTAGGGGAGTCAAAGGAGTGATTTACTTATTTGATTTAAAAGAGGAGAAAGTACATGGTTTAAGAGAAGTAACTTGTCTTAAAGGTGTGAGTTACTTGAAGTTTAAAAGTAGAAGAAACTTGTTTTCTTTATATTAAGAGACTTGAAGTAATTTGAAAGTTGAGAACTTGAATTGTAAGTATGTGATACTTAGTTTTAAAAGCATAAGTCTCTTGGTTATAAAAGGAATGGATAGGTCTAAAACCATAAAGGGTTACAACGGCTTTATGGGAAGTTGGTTATAACGACTTTATGGAAGGTTTAGAAAGTTGTCTATTTTGATTAAAGGGCATAAGTTGCCAAGATTGTGAAAATTTGAAGTTACTTGATTTCAAGCCTTGAAATGAGTTTTCTAAACGTGTAGTAACTTACTTTGAAAAATAGACACGCCTTGATACTACGGGTGTTAGTATCTTGGGGCTTTACATAGAAATGAGTCTTTTATAAAAGAATGTACGTACGTAGTATTTTGACTTGTTAAAAGAGAATTATTCTATGTATGCCTTGATTAGTACTTTGGCTTGATAAATTGAGAATTTGTCTAAGTGTGCCTTGATAAGTACTTTGGCTTGTTAAAAGAGAATTATTCTATGTATGCCTTGATAAGTACTTTGGCTTGATTAATTGAGAATTAGTCTAAGTGTGCCTTGATAAGTACTTTGGCTTGATTGATTGTGAATCATTCTAAGTGTGCCTTGGTAAGGACTTTGGCTTGTTAATTGAGGATTTGCCTATGTGTGCTGGAAATAGCCGGTTGTGTGCTATTGGTATATCAGTCGTTTCGGGGTCAGTCCCCGGGGTTGTGGCATTGCATATTTCCGTGGATTTGCTACCCACGATGCGAGAAATACCTCATGCGAGTCCGTAGGGCTTATGCGGGTGAAATAGTTCCATGCGGGCGGGTCCATCCTATGCGAGGAATACCTCATGCGAGTCCGTAAGGGCTTATGCGGGTGAAATAGTCCCATGCGAGGAATACCTCACGCGGGTCCACGTGACCTATGCGGGTGAAATAGTCCCAGGAAAAGGATTGCTAAAATGATACTGCGGGCGGGTGGTGCTGCTTTGATCGTGAGCTTCCTATTTTTATATGGTAAGGATACTACTGTTTACTCTCATTGTTAGTAAGGCACAGTGTGTTGTAATTTGATTATCATATATGTCCCCGGATTTGTTTGTGTTACCGTATGGTCATGCTTTTACGATGTGGGATTCCGGCACGACCACGAGGTATTTAGGACACGTGGGGCTTGGTGTTCATGTATCCTTATTGGAGTTATTATATCATGGATCGCGGTGAGGAAGGATTCCACGGGCATGAATGATATTATGGGCGTGAGACCCATGGTTATACTTGAGTAATGACTTTGAGGGCTTGCGTCCCTGACTTGATATGACTGCTTATGTGTTATGTACTGTAGGTTGGCTATCATACATGTCTCCTGTTTTGTTTAGACTGTTATGATTTTATTACGCATTTCATCGCTCACATACTTGGTACATTCTTCGCATCGCCTCCTTCGGCTGCGTTCATGCCGCAGCGAGTGTAGGTACGTTTGGTGATCGGCAGTGTAGGATCCTCGCCGGTTTTTGGATAGCTCCTCTGTCCGTGAGTTTATCTTTTGGTATATATCCTTGAAGACAAAGCTTTGTACAATTTTGGGTACGGCGGGGCCTTGTCCCGTCATATTTCAGTTTAACTCCTAGAGGTCTGTATTCATATGTGGGATTGGACTCATGTACGGTGTAGTGTCTTTTGTCTATGTATATATGGCAGCCTTGTCGGCTTTGCCCTTGCACGTATGTTGTTTTAAAAAAAAAATGAGGTGTTATTTAATTTCCGCAGTTTACTTGCGTTGTTAAGGTAGAAGGGTGCCCAGGTAGGGCACTAGTCACGGGCCCGGGGTTTGGGGTGTGACAGAGTGGTATCAGAGCAGTCAGTCCTCGGAATGTCTACAGACCGTGTCTAGTAGAGTCTTGGTTATCGGTGTGTTGCGCGCCACACCCATAAACAGGAGGCTACAGGACATTTAGGAGTTGGTTTCTATTCTTCTCACTCTAAGATCGTGCCATAGAGCTGTGTTAGTAAGATAATTCCTCTCTGACGTTTTGTTGTGTTCTGATTATGCCTCCGCGAGGGCAACAATGCCAGAAGGGCAAAGGAGTAGCAGGAGCTACTAGTCAGACTCAGAGAGTTGATAGGGCTTATGCCCAGGTTATACCGGATGTGGTTCCGCAGTCGGCGAGTTCTTCTTCGCCAGGTTTTGAGGCCCCAGCACCAGAGCCTCCAGTTTCTCAGTTAAGGGAAGACTTTAGGGTCGCGGGAAGCCATTATGTTATTGACCAAGATAGCAATGCTACTGATTCTCACAGGAGGTTATTCGGCCATGCATGCATGTGTGTACAGAGGGTAGAGGGCCAGCGCGGAGATCTGCGTAAGAGGGCTAGACCGGTTGGTTATTCCGGTGAGTTTTTGGACGAGCTGCCTCAGCAGCGAGTGAGATATTCGTCCCAGCCTACCCAGTACATACCCCCGCAGCTCACAGGTGGGAGATTTGACCCCACAAGGTATTTAGGAGCCGGTCCAAGCTCCAGGGATCGGGGTTCTAAGAAGAGCAGAGGATTTTCTCAGTCGAGGCCACTTATTCCTCAGTGTTCCAGATGTGGTAAGCGTCATTCGGGGAAATGCCGTTATGGCACAGGTGTTTGTTTTTATTGTGGCCGTCCGGGCCATATTCTGAGGGTATGTCCTTTTAGAAGGAGCACCGGTGAGGTGGCTCAGCCTATGAGGCCGATGGTTGATTCCCTTTCCTCCACAACCGCGGCCTCTGCAAGGTGTGTACGATATTAGCCAGTCGTGGTAGAAGTCAGGGTGGAGTTTATAGTTCTGGCGGTCCTTCGAACCGCAGGGATGACGTGACTACTGGACAGGATCAGGAAGCGACACCGCACGGGGTTACAGGTATAGTTCGATTCTTTTGAATCATACGTGCATTGTTAGATCCAAATTTTGCCTAAGCGTATATGTTTTCCCTTTGTTGCTAGAGTTGTAAAGTGATAGTACCCCAGAGGTAGGGATACTTTGATTAGTAAAGTGAAAAGTTAAGAATGTTGACAAGAATGATAAAGTGAACTGAGACTATAGTTGTGTAGAGTTCACAAGTTGTAATTTCCCCGTAGCGTTGTTAGGCGATAGGGAAGATTGTCTGAGAAATACTTTGGCTTATGTGACGAACCTCTAGTGAATAGGGGATAGGGTAAGAAGTACCTTGAGATAAACGAAAGATTTATTTCAGACTAGGAACGAGAAGTTAAGTGTGACGATGAGTCGGGTTGTAGACTCATTTCGGGTCAACCGATTGTATGGAATCGGGTGATGTCAGTTAGAAATGGTCCCGCATGTGGTAGGGTCCCGGGATGCCGTGCCCAAGTTTAGTTAAATCGTTATGCGAGTTCGTGGATCGCTCCACCTAACTAGGTCGTAAGGACCGAGAAGAGCCTTATCGGGAATGTAAGTATCTATATGGCCAAGTTTGGTTAGTAACTCCAAGGATTGGAGAACAGAAACAAAATTTGAGATTTTGTACGTGTACTAGATGAGTTTGAAAGTACGAGAAAGTATGACAAGTAAGGAAAGAAAGGAACCTCTAAGGATCCCGTGTTTTAGAAGACTGTAACCTTCGAGTTTTGGGAGAAGGGGTCGTGGACGGAAGGTCCATTGATATGTTTACGTATGTTAGGCGATGGCCAGGTGTGGCATCGTTAGTCTTGTGGAGTATTGATTGATAGGCATAGTATAGAGATTGTGCCGGAGTTTGTATAGCTTGGCAACCGACTAAGAACATTCGGGGACGAATGTTTCTAAGGGGGGAAGAATGTTACACCCCGTAAGTTCAGGACATGTAAAAGAGAATGTACGTAAGGAAACAAGACTTGGAAATTGATACGAAAGGAAGAATTGTTTTTTCGACGGAAAATCTTCCGAACGTCGGAAAGGAAAAATGTTCGTTGTTGAGAATGGATTCTCAAAATGTATTATTTGAAGAATATGGAACTTATTATTATTATGGAAATCTATTTTACAAGGATTTGGTCACGTGGGGCCCACCCGAGAAATTTTACGTTTTGTGGGGCCCACGAGGGTTACGGAATTTTTTATGGACGAATGAGAGGGCGACACGTGGCACCTCCCCCACATGGCTTGGTCGAATTTATGCAAGGGAATAATGGTCATTGACCAAGGTGAAAGATTAGTCTTGCTAGAGCTTGACAAAGTTGACTAAGTCAAGAGCCATTTGGCTTGATCTCTTCCCTCCAATTTTAACAAGTGTTGTTATCCAAGCCCTCCATTGTGTTATAAGTATACTACTAGTAGCAAGACTTGAGCATTTCACACTTAGAAATATTAGAAACATTGTTGTTCTACATTGAAGCTCTCGGGTTAGTGCCCTCTCCCACGCAAAAAATTTGTGATTTTGATCCATTAGCCACAAGACTTTAAACCATTGTCCCTAAGGGTATTATAAGGTTATCTCAATAGAAAGATTTCGGAAAAACGGAGTTTTCACGTTAGTCGCAAGGCGGAAACTATTGGAGTTCTTCAACTTTGAAGTTGGAACTTGAAGATGGGTTCTTCATAGGCCTCTAAGGAGTGCTTGGAGCGGATTGGAACCTAAGGAAAGGAGCTAAGAATTGCTAAGGCGCGACTTTGGAATCTTGGAAATTTTAAGGGCTTTGAAAGGTATATTCTTGTCGTTTTAGCAATTAAGTTTACTTATTGTTATAGCTATGGTTATTAGCAAGCATGAGATGTATATTATATAGTTGGATTAGTGTATTGGCTATTGGAACCCTAAATCCGAAAACTAGCATGTTAGCCTTAAGACTACAATTCAAGTTGATTATTCGTTAAGTTAAAGCATGTGGTGTAAGAAGGAAATTGTAGTTGTTAAAGTGGTTTATAACTATATAACATGTTGACCTTAGAACTCGGAATTTGAAAAGGGTTGGAAAAGACTTTGAATTGTTAGTATGTAGTTGGCCGAGAATGGCTTGGAGTTTTAAACTATTTGGTATGAATTGTGGGGCGGAATTTTACACGTATTGTAAGGCGTGTAATCCCTTTTGTTTGGTTGTTGTTTGGAGCCTTAAATGTGGCGTGTTGGTTATTGTATTCGGCCTTGAAAAAGGTGGCAAAGTGAGTAGAAACAAAGGAAGTGCTGCCCGATTTTCCGTAGAATTAGAGACCGTATACTTAGTATTATTCTACGTTGAGACTAGAAGTTGATAGTCTTGTTGTGACCATTATAGGTTGACACTTCTATCACGGCGTATTCGGCTTAGCTTGTGGATTTAGCCGAAAAGGTATGTGAACTATCTCCTCTTCTAGCATGATTCCTTAAGATTAAGAAAGTATGTCCTACTCCTTAAATGATCCATTCCTTGGTTGTATTTGGATTGCCTAGAATAGAATTTGTTCTATGTACTTCCTTGATTGTACTTTGATGTTTAAATTGTAAGTTGTAAAATCCATTTTCTTAGTGAAGTTTGGATTCTTAAAAGTGAAAGTATTTTACTTAAAGTACATAGAGTCTTGAAAAGGAAGTGGTTTCCAAATCTTTCGGCTAGTGCCTTAGTTCCAAAAACCTAAAGGTCATTATAATGACTTTAGGGGAGTCAAAGGAGTGATTTACTTATTTGATTTAAAAGAGGAGAAAGTACATGGTTTAAGAGAAGTAACTTGTCTTAAAGGTGTGAGTTACTTGAAGTTTAAAAGTAGAAGAAACTTGTTTTCTTTATATTAAGAGACTTGAAGTAATTTGAAAGTTGAGAACTTGAATTGTAAGTATGTGATACTTAGTTTTAAAAACATAAGTCTCTTGGTTATAAAAGGAATGGATAGGTCTAAAACTATAAAGGGTTACAACGGCTTTATGGGAAGTTGGTTATAACGGCTTTATGGAAGGTTTAGAAAGTTGTCTATTTTGATTAAAGGGCATAAGTTGCCAAGATTGTGAAAATTTGAAGTTACTTGATTTCAAGCCTTGAAATGAGTTTTCTAAACGTGTAGTAACTTACTTTGAAAAATAGACACGCCTTGATACTACGGGTGTTAGTATCTTGGGGCTTTACATAGAAAGGAGTCTTTTATAAAAGAATGTACGTACGTAGTATTTTGACTTGTTAAAAGAGAATTATTCTATGTATGCCTTGATTAGTACTTTGGCTTGATAAATTGAGAATTTGTCTAAGTGTGCCTTGATAAGTACTTTGGCTTGTTAAAAGAGAATTATTCTATGTATGCCTTGATAAGTACTTTGGCTTGATTAATTGAGAATTAGTCTAAGTGTGCCTTGATAAGTACTTTGGCTTGATTGATTGTGAATCATTCTAAGTGTGCCTTGGTAAGGACTTTGGCTTGTTAATTGAGGATTTGCCTATGTGTGCTGGAAATAGCCGGTTGTGTGCTATTGGTATATCAGTTGTTTCGGGGTCAGTCCCCGGGGTTGTGGCATTGCATATTTCCGTGGATTTGCTACCCACGATGCGAGGAATACCTCATGCGAGTCCGTAGGGCTTACGCGGTGAAATAGTCCCACGCGCGGGTCCAACCTATCGCGAGAATACCTCACGCGAGTCCGTAAGGGCTTATGCGGTGAAATTATCACGACCCGCCCGGCCCGTGGATCGTGCCTTACCCGCACCCCAAGAGTCATACATCGTGAGTAATCGGAATATAAAATAACCGTGATATGAATCAAGATAAATTGAGACACAGATATCTGAAGAAAGTTGCCTTTCGGCATAAATAATAATACAACTCTTTCAAAATGAACAGTTTAATCCTTTCTTTACAACCCTGCCCACAACAAGATTACATGCACTTACGAATGATATGACAACAACGACGGACAGGGGCCGTCATACCCTGAATGTAAGCACCTACAACAACAGGACTATACCAAGATAAGCCTCCGAGGAACGGAGCTTCCCAAACGCTGAATCGGACCCTAAGAGCGAGGATCAACGATCGTGTACCTTTACTGCGGCATGAACGCAGCCCAAGGAGGTCGATAACAAAAATTTAGTATGTGAAATCAAAATATCAGAATGAAATCATAGTAGTCTATATAAAGCGAGACATGTATGATAACCAAACTACGCTCACAATAAATAAGCGAATATATCAAGTCGTGACTCACGCCTCAAAGTCATCACTCAAATATAAACATGGGTCTCACGCCCACAACATCAATCATGCCCGGAATACCTTCCTCACCGCCATCAATGATAGAAAAGCACCAAGGAATACACATGAACAGCAGTCCCACTTGTTCCAAATAAAATAAGACAGTGGTAAATGCGAAGGCATAGCCGAGTACTAACACCTACAAGATTAACAAGGTCATAAATCAGATCATGATATCTGTCTGCATCACATGATCAAAGCCGTCGCCGCCCGCAATATCAAATGTGCGCGTCTAGCCACGAACTCCCGCAGCTTCGTGATAGGCCAATCTCATAGGCCCGCATGAGGTATAACCCCGCATCGAGGGTAGCTACTCCCGTAAGATCGCCCCGACTCGCATCCGCATGGCCAATAGACCGCATGACCATAAAGGCCGCGACACTAACTGGAACTCGTAGCGCGCCGCATAGGCCCGGGACCCGCATGAGGTATTCTCGTATCATGGTCCCGCATCACCGAGTCTACCCCGCACGGAGGGCGGCTTAACCCCGAAACACGCGAGTGGTATAATACCAACATAACGGTTTATCGCTTAACCAACATAAGCACAATCAAGGGAAAACCCTTTACACAAACATCACGTAATACTAACACACGTAGCATCCTAATATGATTACTTATCCAATTAACACGAAGGTATTACAAGGCTATCACAAACCAACACAATCAAGTTATACACACAAGGTACTTCCTACTATAAGTCAACATGTTCGGGTTGCTATCCCCAAAGTACTCCATACATTCACTTTTTAAAAGATACGTTACTTTCACAAAAGTCACACAATACCCGCAGTATATGAAAAGAGAGTTATTATCTTTTGAAGTAAATCAAAACACTTATCCTTGTACAATCAAGTAACAACATTATTATCCAAACGTCCAAGTTTGCCTAATTTCAAATGTTCACGTTTCTTATTTTAGAAAGGTTTCGTAGTTCATATTCTTACCCATTTAAGAATATAATTCTCTTTTAAACCATCTGAGAAACATAAGCCTTATATGTGAGTAGGATATTCTTGTTTATAACAATCTTATTACAGCAGCCATGATCTAGGAAATATCATTTTGTCTCATCTTAGCTTCTATGCAGATGGAAGTTTCTCCGATTTTAATAATACTAAATCACAAAACATTTCCTTTATTAACGCCGCAGTTGGTTTGTCGATACACATTCGATTTCCAAATCAAGAAACATTCTTAAGCCGTTATACCTAACTTTCCATAAAGCTAGTATAACTCTTAAGTTTTCAAAAACAAGTATTACTCCTTCTTTCAAAATGATTCGTAAATCTTTTGAAATACTTCAAGTTCTTTATTAACACATAACAAGCCGCTTATAGTTCAAATCGCTTACCTTTTAAAACCACAAGTATTTCTTACCAACATAAAGTCGTTATAACCAACTTCCCATAAAGCCGTTATAACACTTTATGTTTTAAACCAATCAAATACATTTAGCACATGACGCTCACCGTACTACATAGTTCACACATATCATGCTAGAAGAGATAGGAAGAGGTTCACATACCTCGCGACGAGTATCGACTAATAGCAAAACGCTCAAGTACTTCCAACCGCCGGCTACTCCTTGCCAAGTAGATCGCGCCACGTAGTACTTCAACCTATAAGGCCACAAGGCGCTTATTAACATTTAGATCCCTTCGTAGAACATTCTACAGAAAATTCGGCAACACCTCCCCGCAACAAACAGAAATCTCCTCCTCTAACTGGCCGCTACCAAGCCAACCGTGGGGTTATACGCTTAATCCGACGTACAATTCTACCTCACGTAAAAGCTACACAAGTCTCATCTGAATACACCTATGTAAATACTGATTCAAGATTCTTCTTCAAAAGGTTTCTTATTATTCGGGCTTAAGTCAAAAGACATCACGACAACAACGTTCAGTTCTATATATAGTATACTTCAACTATATAGTCTAACAATCATGTAATCTCCAATTACAATAGAGGACAAGATATTTACCTCGATAAGCCCATAATTATCCGAGTTTAAATGTCGATCCCGAGCAAGGTTTAGCTCCTACTCCACGCCCGACCGCCTCCAAACAACCCTTAGAAGTTCTAACCAACTTCTACTTATAACTTCAACTACGGTGAAGATTTACTTAGGGTTCGGTTTTGTACCGACTGGAAGTATAATAGTATAAGCGGGCTTTTTGTAAAGGTATAACCTTAGAATACTACAAGGTATATGGCTAAGGTAATTTGGGCATTATAACAATACTTTGAGAGTATTTCTACCAAGAGGGGTGTTTTATACGAGTCAACTAGGCAGTGGGGAGTACCCCACGCCACACTACTAGTGGGGGAGGGCTCTGCCAAGGGGGAGGGGAGGTGTTGGACGAGAACACTACAAAGAGAGGAGGATTTTTAACACTTAGAAATGATTTTGATGAAGAATTTCATCAACAAAGGGGTATTTATAGGTCAAGAAATGGCCAACCAATGGCCAAGATTCTTCCAAGTGTTAGGCAAGTGTAAGGTGTAGATTAAGCCATGTGTTGTGTGGGTCCCACTTGGTCATCAACCACACAAATATCCTACCAAACATTGACCAAATGTTTTAGGCAACAAAAATGCCAAAAACGTGCCCAACAATTCCCTTTGGTGCCGTCCACTTGCTCCCAATGTGAGGGTGACACATGTCACCCTCCCGTTGGTCCAAAATGTTTCGTCTCTCGGAAAAATCCGCAAAAATTAGAAATGACATAGCCGGAATTTTCCCTACGAAAGCTGTGAAAATGTTTCGTCGAAAACGACTCTAACCGTGTTGTGAACAAAGTTAAATCGCCAAGCCTAATTAAAAGTTTCAAATTTTCTACGCACGCCCCACGCATATACTGAAATACGGGGTATAACATTCTCCCCCCCTTAGAAACATTCGTCCCGAATGTTCTTCTAAGTCTCAAAACAAGCGTGCGCCAGTATAGTCTTCACTACTATACTTACGAAACAATCCTGCCACAATGGCCACAGAAACAACTTGCGCAAATACTTCCATCCAAGTCCACGAGGAAACACCTCCAATATCACCACAAAAACCTCCCTCCGGGGCTAGAATATACTTCCTTCAGACCTTCTTTTCACCAAAGAAATGATCACATCTACGCCGCCATACATGCTCGCTTCTCCCTTTACTCGTCGTGATACCACTTTTGTCACTTTGCCGCGAGGTTCTAGTGTCACATCGGCGACCAACAAATGGTACCGCCACGCGATCCCCGAGGTCGCCATACCGAACTCTTACCACATTCGATATCGCTTGATTTCCAAAACTCGGTTACTATCTCTAACGTGGTCATTATTAATCGGGAACACTGATGGGTCTCCGATACTTTCCGAACATATCAATACGAAGATCGGACGTCGCCTCCTAAGTCGGACCAAAGCTAACCTATAGGCAACCCGCCTATCTCCTTCACATGAACTCAAAAGGCCCAAAGTAACTCGGGCTAAGTTCCTCTGTTCCAAAACCCGCCACACCCTAACCGTGGTACCTTCAAGAAGACCGACCACAACTCAACTCTAAGCGTCGCCGATTATCCGCACGATTTCTCCGAGCCGCCAAAACCTCTCCTAGATGCCTTCCTATCCACAATCCTGGAACAAGCTCAACCAACTATCGCACTTGCCAACATCGAACCAATCGACCAAGAACTTACACTTCCGCCCCTACAAGGCTTCAAAAGATGACATCCGAACATTGAAATGGTAGCTTAAACACTACCTCCACAGGAGACAACAATCCCCACAACTATCCCTGAAATCCACACACTGGCCCGAGGGCGGATGCGATTCTGAGACTCCCCTGAGTTCCTAACCCTGCCTGGTAAAAATTTTAGAAAACGAAAATAACCACCACTTGGGCTTCACTGTCTGCCATAAGGTGAAGGTAGGCACCCCGTGCAGCCTTACAACCTTTCTGATATAAACAACACTGCTGAGCACTCGGTCTTTGCTAGAAGACAAGACGGCTGACCTCCTCGGCCCGACTATTGGTCGAAAGCATCCACGAGTTCGTACGCTGGTTAACTAAACTTGGGCCTAACACCCTCGTGACCCTATCACAAGGCGGGACCACCACAAACTGACCCCACCACCATACATGCCGCGGGTTGACCCGCAACGTGGCCTCAACCCGACCCGAACGCCGCAAAACGCTAGCTCCCCAAGGAAAACTCACTAACCACGCATTTAAAACCTAGCGGTCTTCTTAGCTCAACTACCCTCTTTCATACCACACTACTCGTGACTTATCCCATAAACATAGTTCACGTGCACTATGCACTCCTATAAGGGTCAAACATAACACTACACCTTCGCCTCCGGATGGCCTTACCTCTAAGGTCTCTACGTATAACACTCTAAGGCTCACACCTTCTCTATCCCCAAATCCTACTTGGTTAACTAACCAAGATTTCTAATCACAATAAACCCTCATGTTATCCGAACATAACACTTAAGGTATACTCACCTTATCATACCTATCGATCTCTGAGGATATATCTATATCTATCGTTTCACTCCCTTAGTCGTCTAATCAAATCGCCTGCAGTAGGCGCATAGCTAGGAAGATGACGAACTACCCACCGATCCTCGAGGCTAAGTCCTCCTACTAGGACACTCTCTCGACATCGACTCGACGGTCGTAGGTACAACAAGTACCAAAAGACGACATTCCCGATGACGCGTGCACACCGCAACCTAAGATCCGAGCTCGACCAACTCCTCGCATACCCGAACGCCCCGAAATTCGCGAGGACCTCTCAGACCGTGGATGTGCAAATCTAATCACGCGAGGTGACTCGCCTCGAAAGTTACTAAAGGACCTTGCTACTCGGGCCCTTCTTCGCCCTTCGTTAACCCGCCGATCTCTACGCTTTCTCGCCGCGCATAAGCCCGCATACGTGCCATGCTCAAGCCTAATCAAGAACTTACTTGCACAACCTTCTCGCTGATATTCATCAAGACTCGCAGACATCGGTATACTCTCGTAGTTAAATCCATAGTTAGTAATGCGTCGCCTCCTTGAAATTTATATTCTCTGCTCCCTGGCCGTGGAACCGGGTTCAAATATCATGGCCGCAGAGGAATCGCCGCCGCCAGCTAAACTCACTGGGCAGCGACGCCGCAGAACTCCCCGAATGAAGCACCACCTAAGGTGATAATGGGCTCGTGCCCACGTAACCTCTCAGATTTACTCGCAGCCTCCTGGCCGCTTGCCTCTGGGCCGGTTGCCACGCGAGGCATAGCGGTAGTGGAAAGAAATACGTTAGAGGTCCAATTTACAACGCAGCTCTAAGGCACGATCTCAGAGTGAGAAGAAATAGAAACCAATCCTAAATATCCTATAGCCTCCTGATTATTGATTTGGTGCACAACACACCGATAATTAAGACTTCATCGATACGATGCAGAGACACTTTCCGAGGATTAATCGCTTCGATACCACTTTTGTCACGACTGCCTCGGCCCGTGGATCGTGCCTTACCCGCACCCCAAAGAGTCATACATCGAGTAATCGAATATAAAATAACCGTGATATGAATCAAGATAAATTGAGACACAAATATCTGAAGAAAGTAGCCTTTCGGCATAAATAATAATACAACTCTTTCAAAATGAACAGTTTAATCCTTTCTTTACAACCCTGCCCACAACAAGATTTCTGCACTTACGAATGATATGACAACAACGATGGGATGCTCGCCATACCCTCGAATGTAAGCACCTACAACAACAGGACTATACCAAGATAAGCCTCGAGGAACGGAGCTTCCCAAACGCTGAATCGGACTCCTAAGAGCGAGGATCAACGATCGTGTACTTTACCGCGGTATGAACGCACTCAAGGGCGAGGTCAAGATAACAGTACCGAGTATGTGAAATCAAAATATCAGAAATGAAATCATAGTAGTCTATATAAAGCGAGACATGTATGATAACCAAACTACGCTCACAATAAATAAGCGATATATCAAGTCGTGACTCACGCCTCAAAGTCATCACTCAAATATAAACATGGGTCTCACGCCCACAACATCAATCATGCCCGCGAATACCTTCCTCACTGCCGGCAGTCAATGATAGAAAAGCACCAAGGAATACATATGAACAGCAGGTCCCATCTGTGTCCAAATAAAACAGTACAGGGTAAGTACGAAGGCATAGCCGACTACTAACACCCACAGTACTAACAAGTGTCATAAATCAGATTATGATATCTCGCTTGCATCGCCACATGATCAAAGCCGTCGCCGCTCGCAATATCAAATGTGCGCGTCTAGCCTCGAACTCCCCGCACTCCGCATAGGCCAATCTCATAGGCCCGCATGAGGTATAACCCCGCATCGAGGTAGCTACTCCCGACATCGCCCCGACTCGCAATCCGTGGCCACATGCATCGCATGACCATAAAGGCCGCACACTAACTCGAACTCTCGTAGCTCGCATAGGCCCCGGGACCCGCATGAGGTATTCTCGAATCACGGTCCTGCATCACCGAAGTCTACCCCGTGACGGAGGCGCTTAACCCCTAAACACGGTGAGTGGTATAATACCAACATAACGCTTTATCGCTTAACCAACATAAGCACAATCAAGGGAAAACCCTTTACACAAACATCACGTATACTAACACACGTAGCATCCTAATATGATTACTTATCCAATTAACACGGGTATTACAAGGCTATCACAAACCAACACAATCAAGTTATACACACAAGGTACTTCCTACTATAAGTCAACATGTTCGGGTTGCTATCCCCAAAGTACTCCATACATTCACTTTTTAAAAGATACGTTACTTTCACAAAAGTCACACAATACCCGCAGTATATGAAAAGAGAGTGATTATCTTTTGAAGTAAATCAAAACACTTATCCTTGTACAATCAAGTAACAACATTATTATCCAAACGTCCAAGTTTGCCTAATTTCAAATGTTCACGTTTCTTATTTTAGAAAGGTTTCGTAGTTCATAGTCTTACCCATTTAAGAATATAATTCTCTTTTAAACCATCTGAGAAACATAAGCCTTATATGTGAGTAGGATATTCTTGTTTATAACAATCTTATTACAGCAACCATGATCTAGGAAATATCATTTTGTCTCATCTTATCTTCTATGCAGATGGAAGTTTCTACTGATTTTAATAATACTAAATCTGTCAAAACATTTCCTTTTATTAACGCTGCAGTGGTTTGTCGATACACATTCTGATTCAAATCAAGAAACATTCTTAAGCCGTTATACCTAACTTTCCATAAAGCTAGTATAACTCTTAAGTTTTCAAAAACAAGTATTACTCCTTCTTTCAAAATGATTCGTAAATCTTTTGAAATACTTCAAGTTCTTTATTAACACATAACAAGCCGCTTATAGTTCAAATCGCTTACCTTTTAAAACCACAAGTATTTCTTACCAACATAAAGTCGTTATAACCAACTTCCCATAAAGCCGTTATAACACTTTATGTTTTAAACCAATCAAATACATTTAGCACATGTACGCTCACCGTACTACATAGTTCACACATATCATGCTAGAAGAGATAGGAAGAGGTTCACATACCTCGCGACGAGTATCGACTAATAGCAAAACGCTACAAGTACTTCCAACCGCCGGCTACTCCTTAAGCCAAGTAGATCGCGCCATACGCAGTCCTTCAACCTCTAAGGCCACCAGGCGCTTATTAACATTTAGATCCCTTCGTAGAACATTCTACGTAAAATTCGAGACTCTCCCGCAACAAACAGAAATCTCCTCCTCTAACTGGCCGACTACCAAGCCAACCGTGGGTTATACGCTTAATCCGACGCACAATTCTACCTCACGTAAAAGCTACACAAGTCTCATCAGAATACACCCTATGTAAATACATTCAAGACTCTTCTTTCAAAAGGTTTCTTATTATTCAGCTTAAGTCAAAAGACATTGCCGACAACAACGTTCAGTTCTATATATAGTATACTTCAACTATATAGTCTAACAATCATGTAATCTCCAATTACAATAGAGGACAAGATATTTACCTCGATAAGCCCATAATTATCCGAGTTTAAATGTCGATCCCGAGCAAGGTTTAGCTCCTACTCACGCCCGACTCCGCCTCCAAACAACCCTTAGAAGTTCTAACCAACTTCTACTTATAACTTCAACTACGGTGAAGATTTACTTAGGGTTCTTGGCCAGGACTCGGGAAGTATAATAGTATAACTGGCTTTTTAAAGGTATAACCTTAGAATACTACAAGGTATATGGCTAAGGTAATTGGGCATTATAACAATACTTTTGAGAGTATTTCTACCAAGAGGGGGTGTTTTATACGAGACAACTAGGCAGTGGGGAGTACCCACGCCACACTACTAGAGGGGGAGGGCTCTCGCCAAGGGGAGGGGAGGTGTTGGACGAGAACACTACAAAGAGAGGAGGATTTTTAACACTTAGAAATGATTTTTGATGAAGAATTTCATCAACAAAGTGGTATTTATAGGTCAAGAAATGGCCAACCAATGGCCAAGATTCTTCCAAGTTGTAAGGCAAGTGTAGATTAAGCCATGTGTTGTGTGGGTCCCACTTGGTCATCAACCACACAAATATCCTACCAAACATTGACCAAATGTTTTAGGCAACAAAAGGCCAAAAACGCCCAACAATTCCCTTTGGTGCCGCCCACTTGCTCCCAATGCGAGGGTGACACATGTCACCCTCCCGTTGGTCCAAAATGTTTCGCCTCTAAAAATCCGCAAAAATTAGAAATGACATAGCCGGAATTTTCCCTACGAAAGTCGTGGAAAACGCTTCGTCGAAAAACGACTCTAACCGTATTGTGAACAAAGTTAAATCGCCAAGCCTAATTAAAAGTTTCAAATTTTCACGCACGCCCCACGCATACCGGAAATACGGTATAATGTAAATAGTCCCATGCGAGAATACCTCACGCGGTCCACGTGACCTATACGCGGTGAAATAGTCCCAAAGAAAAGGATTGCTAAATGATATCGCGGGCGGTGGTGCTTTGATCGTGAGCTTCCTATTTTTATATTGTAAGGATACCATCGCTTACTCTCATTGTTAGTAAGGCACGGTGTTGTAATTTGATTATCATATATGTCCCCGGATTTGTTTGTGTTACCGTATGGTCATGCTTTTACGATGTGGGATTCCGGGGCATGAGACCACGAGGTATTTAGGACACAGGTGGGGCTTGGTGTTCATGTATCCTTATTGGAGTTATTATATCATGGATCGCGGTGAGGAAGGATTCCACGGGCATGAATGATATTATGGGCGTGAGACCCATGGTTATACTTGAGTAATGACTTTGAGGGCTTGCGTCCCTGACTTGATATGACTGCTTATGTGTTATGTACTGTAGGTTGGCTATCATACATGTCTCCTGTTTTGTTTAGACTGTTATGATTTTATTACGCATTTCATCGCTCACATACTTGGTACATTCTTCGCATCGACCTCCTGAGGCCGCTCACGCCGCAGTGTAGGTACGCTGCTTGGTGATCGGCAGTGTAGGATCCTGCTCGTGGTTTTTGGATAGCTCCTCTGTCCGTGAGTTTATCTTTTGGTATATATCCTTCAAGACAGGCTTTGTACGCTGGGTACATGGGCCTTGTCCCGTCATATTTCAGTTTAACTCCTAGAGGTCTTTATTCATATGTGGGATTGGACTCATGTACGGTGTAGTATCTTTTGTCTATGTATATATGACAGCCTTGTCGGCTTTGCCCTTGCACGTACGTTGTTTTAAAAAAAAAATGAGGTGTTATTTAATTTCCGCAGTTTACTTGCGTTGTAAGGTAGGGTGCCTGTGTAGGCACCGCCACGCCCGGGGTTTGGGGTGTGACAATCTGTCTCTCTAATTCCAACCTGATGATAACCAGACCGCAGGTCTATCTTGGAAAAACACCTTGCACCCTGCAACTGGTCAAACAGATCGTCAATCCTAGGGAGGGGATATCTGTTCTTGATAGTTACCTTGTTCAGCTGCCTGTAATCAATACACATACGCAGCGTCCCATCCTTCTTCTTTACAAACAACACTGACGCTCCCCAGGGAGAAACACTTGGTCTGATAAAGCCTTTCTCCAGCAAATCCTTCAGCTGGTCTTTCAATTCCTTCAACTCGGCAGGTGCCATCCTGTATGGCGGAATAGATATCGGTCGAGTGTCTGGCGCCATATCAATGCAAAACTCAATCTCCCTCTCAGGAGGGATACCCGGAAGCTCATCTGGGAACACGTCTGGAAACTCCCTAACGACCGGAACTGACTGAAGGTCCGGTATCTCAGCTTCAGTATCGAATACACGAACCATGTGGTAGATATACCCTTTCCGCACCATCTTCCTAGCCTTGAGGTAAGAAATAAACTTATCCCTCGGCGACGCAGTATTCCCCTTCCACTCGATAACCGGCTCACCAGGAAACTAGAATCGAACTAATCCCTCTCTACATTCCACATTGGCATAGCAAGACGCTAGCCAATCCATACCCATAATTACATCAAAGTCCGTCATATCCAACTCTATCAAGTCGGCTAGAGTCTGACGACTGCCTATAGTCACTGGGCAAGCCTTATATACCCGCTCAACTACTACCGAATCACCTACTGGCGTAGCCACCTCAAAAGGTTTTATGAACTCGAGCTCTATCCCTATTCTACCAGCAATATGAGGAGATATATAGGACAATGTAGAACCTGGATCTATCAAAGCATATACATCACAACAAGAAACCAATAATGTACCTGTGACGACATCCGTGATGCCTCCCGTCCTCGATTTACCGACATAGCATAGATGCGGTTCGAGGACCGGCTGAATCGGGACACCTACCACGACTGCCGCGCCGCCGCCCGTGAACACCACGCCTCCGGGCGCATAACCGTCAAGACGAAGATCCAAAGAATCGACCGCCGGCTGAACCATCACACTTCCGCCACCTCGACGGACAATCTTCTCAAATGGCCCTGCCGCCACAAGAGTAACAAGCTCTCGGAACACGACACTCGCTGGTAAGACCTACCGCATCGAGCACACCGACGGGGTGGTCTCGATCGATAGCGCCTCGCCTCGAAACCCGAAGTCCTGAGCCCCGACCTGCTCTGAATAACCTACCGATCGACCTCCCGCGTAAAATCGAGAAGGAGCACTATGTGCTGGCTGAAATGTGGACCTAGTTCGCCGAGGCCGCCCGCTTGAAATCGCTTCGAGACCTGCTGCCCGCCTCTTGGCTGGCCTAGGTCTAGCTGATCCTCCTCTCTCGCCTCAATCTCGCGCATACGCCTGCATCCTGGCAATATCCATCCCTGGCTGAAGAGCCACTCCTAAGCAAGCAGTAATCATGCGACGGTCTAGCCCCATCACATATCTATGAACCCTGTCTGCCATGTCAGCTACAATAGTGTGCTCATATCTGGCCAATGAGTCAAACTCCAGGCCGTACTCTCTGATAGTCCTCCCGTTCTGCCTCAAGGTCAAGAATCTATCTACGCGGGCTCTCCTCATCTCAGGAGGTAAGAAGTGATCCAGGAAAGCCTCTGTGAACTCCTCCCAAACAGCTGGAAGAGCATCCTCGCCTCTCGACAACACCCATGACTCAAACCAGTTCAACACAATATCGCGTAACCGGTAAGAAGCTAGCATAACGGACTCAGTCTCCGAGGCCCTAAGCACATGCATGGTCCGCTGTAACTGCCGAACAAACTCCTGCGGATCCTCCTCGAATCTCGAACCATAGAACTCGGGTGGATGACAACCTAGGAAATCCCGAATCCGTAAACTGTCGGCTCTAGGGTTGGTTGTCGCTCGCCGCTGCCGCCGCCACTATCTTTGGTCAATAACCGACCGCTTCCCGTAATCTTATACTCACCGCCGCTGGATCGAGGCTCCGCACGGGTCTCGTAGCCGCTCACGCCTCGAACTCCGCTGAGGCTGGCGACGTAGTGGAACTCGCCGCCCGAAACATCATCTGTGGTAAAGACTGGGCATGTGCCCTCGTGACCCTCCGCATCCCATCGGCAAGACCTCACCGCTTTGCCTTCTCAAGCCGCGGTTGCCTTGCGTGGAGGCATAACTGATACATAAAGGAAAATATCATAGGAGGTTCAACCTATAACACAACTCTATTGCACGATCTTAGAGTGAAAGAATAGAAACCAATCCTAAATATCCTGCAGCCTCCTGATTATAGATGTGGTGCACAACACACCGATAATCAAGACTCTACTAGACACGGTCTGTAGACACTTTCTGAGGACTAACTGCTTTGATACCACTTTTGTCACGACCCGACCGGCCGCGATCGTACCTACCAAGGGCACTCGTCGTATACATCAGAGAATAGCAGCGGAACATACATAACACATAACTTATAAAAAGGTAAACATCACTGGCCAGCCGATAAGGCTGCCTTCTATAAAAACATACATAATCAAAAGTATAGCAGTACAACTTATTCTTACAAACTAAAACACATACGTGACCACAGACCTCTAAGAATAACAAGTGTGGCGGGACAGGGCCCTGCCATACCTCTGAATGTACATAATACCTATAGCATCAGGGAAAGTCCGTACCAACAAAAATAAGCCTCCGGAGAAATGGAGCCTCTGACACCAGACCTGTGATCCTAAGAATGAGGATCCACCACCTGCTTACCCCTACCTGCGGCATGAACGCAGCCCCCGAGGAAGGGGGTCAGTACACAATATGTACCAAGTATGTAAAACTGGAAAATACTGTAATAATATCATAAGTCTAAAATAAGCTGGAGTTATGGATGAAAATCAAATTACATTGCCCTGTGCCTTACTAACAATGAGAGTAACAAGTATAAATATAATACTGCATAAAAATAGGAGGCTCATGATCAAAACAGGGTCCCTCGCCCGTAGTATCAATAAGCAGTCCTACTCCTGGGACTATTTCACCCGCATGGGTCCTGTGGACCCGCATGAGGTATTCTTCGCATAGTCAGACCACCGCATGAGACTATTTCACCCGCATAAGCCCATAGGACTCGCATGAGGTATTACTCGCATCGTGGGTAGCAAATCCACGGAATAGGTGGTATAACGATCTTGGGGATTCACCCCTCATTTATACTCTTACCCTGAAGAAGGTGGTATGACGATCTTGGGGCTTGCCCATCATTCATACTCTTACCCTGGAGAAGGTGGTATGACGATCTTGGGGCTTGCCCCTCATTCATACTCTTACCCTGGAGAAGGTGGTATAACGATCTTGGGGCTTACCCCTCATTTATACTCTTACCCTAGCTCAATCGGTCATCATATCATAATCATAAATAAGTTAAGAGACCTTTTTTCAAAAAAAAATAAAAGATTCTTCTTTAACTTCTTATTAGTCTTGTTCATATACCCTCTCATTTTAGTTTACTTAAGGCACTAACATATTTTAATAAAAGAAAATCCGGGAATTTAACCCAAAGTACCACATACTCATATTCTTTTAAAAATGACTCGTTTTCATATAAAACTTTTGGGCAATTGATGTCTTAAAATCAATTTTTCTTTCATAAATCAAGTCATTTGTCCTTGCTTATCTTACTTAGAGTAAATCCCTTCTTATTAACCTTTCATAAAGCTAATAATCCAACTTACCATAAAGTTGTTCTATTAACCCTATACTTTAGTAAAATCATACTTTTCCCATAACCAATGGACTTATACTTTTTAAAACGAAACAAGTATTATCTATTTAAAACAAGTAAGGATATCAAATCTTGTACGTCTACCGTACTATATGGTTACAACTACTCATCCTCAAGAGATAGGAAAGCTACACATACCTCTTCGGTCAATCCACTCGCTAAGTCCAAAATACCGCACGTAATATGTCAACCTATAATGACCATAATACGTCTATTAAACTCTAGTTCAATGTAGAATAATCCAAGTTCAAGTCACTAAATCCTATGGAAAATTGGGCAGCATTTCCTTTGTTTCTACATACTTTTCCACCTTTTTCAAGGCCGAATTCAATAACCAAACGCCACATTTTAAGGCCCAACAATCCAAATATTTCAAAGGGGATTACACAACTAAACTTGGGTGTGTAAAATTCTACCCCATAAGGTACAACAATTAACTTGACAAGTTTAAGGTAGTTTTTAGGCTACAACATGCTCACATAACCCTTTTAACCAATCCTTTCATATCCAAACCATATTTCTCACATGCAATGAATCTAAGAGCATTATGTACTACTACAAGTTCCTTCTTCTTCACATGCAACACAATTAACTAGCTACAAGAGAAGAATTGTTACCTTAAAGCTT
Organism: Przewalskia tangutica; assembly: GCA_029844215.1. Taxonomy (NCBI): domain Eukaryota; kingdom Viridiplantae; phylum Streptophyta; class Magnoliopsida; order Solanales; family Solanaceae; genus Przewalskia; species Przewalskia tangutica. Next base: position 90,639,454 of record CM056719.1, read on the forward strand.
TAGCCAAAATTATTTCAACAACTTTGCTAGCCTCCTTTCCAAGAACACCACCACAATAACTCCTACAAGCTAGCCACAAGCTTCCTTCTTGTCCTAACTTTTTCAGATTTTCCTTAAGCTTGAATTTCTCTTGGAATTCTAGAGGGAAGTGATAGCTTTAGTTTTAGAGAGAGGTGAGAGTTTGAAGAATGAAGACTTGGTCAATAAGTAGTGCATGCAAAATCAGATGGGGGGGGGGGGGGACACTTGTCACCTACCCATGACCTCTTTTAAAATAAAACAGTGCAGAATTTCCCACTCGGGCCAAAACTCGCTCGGCCATGCGCAATAAACTCCGACTCAGGACTTTCCGGCGCCGCGGCTCTGCAACTTCAGCGAGCCCTCAGATCTTTCCGGCGCCGCGGCCCTGCATCCGGCGCCGCGGCCCTGTGGCTCCTCCCCGAAACACATTTCGGTCCGACTGCGCACTGAACTTGTAACTCCCATAACTTTCTACTCCGATGTCCTATCGACAAACGGTCGGTTGCGTTGGAAACTAGACTCAACGAACTACGCACTAGGCCTTTGAAATACTTAGGAACTCTCAATGTACCGGGTCATAACCCGCCTCAAAGTTGACTAAAACCCGTCCGAAACAATCCATCAACCTATCTTTTGAAAATTTTAAGCCCTACTCTCTTTCGTACGCTCTCACACGTAAGGCCGGAACTACGGGGTATAACAACACCCTAAAGCCCTTTTCATAATTCCTTATAATCCAACTTACATTCCAACATGTTTATATAAACCATAACAACATGGTTTCCTTCATTAACATACGATTAGGGACGTTAAATAACAACAATAACCAATGAAATTTAAGGCGACAAAACTGTCCCCAAATCGGTAATCACCCAAAATGTCACATAAGTTTCTTATACTCCATTTTTCTTGTTACAAGTTCTTCCCCTAACCACCACAACATGTAATATATAATTACTTCAAGAGGAAGAAGAAAACTTACCAAAATCTTAGCCAAAAACAGTGCACACACACGGTACACACTACTTCTGTCACGACCCGAACCCGGGCCCGTGACTGGTGCCTTACCCGGGCACCCAAGTAGACATACATCAGAGTAATCAGTGGAATATAAAAACACAACATGAAACAATGTAAAAGAGACACATTTTATCTGAGGAAAAGTTGCCTTTCGGCATATATATATAAACCCAAAGTGAATAGTTACATCCCAACTTTACAACGGACTGCACTTGGAAGTAAAACAACTATGGCGGGACAGGGCCCTGCCATACCCTGAATGAACATTAATACCTACAACATCAGGGACTATACCAAAGATAAGCCTCCGGAGAAACGGAGCTTCCCAAAACGCTGAACTGTGATCCTATGAGCGAGGATCGACGACTGGTGTACCTCTACCTGCGGCATGAACGCAGCCCCGAAGCGAGGTCATAACAAGTACCAAGTATGTGAAATCAAAATATCAGAATGAAATCATAATAGTCTATATAAAACAAAAGACATATATGATAAACAATTTACGATACACAAAATGTAAGCAGTCATGTCAAGTCAGGGACTCCCGCCCTTAAAGTCATCACTCAAATATAACCATGGGTCTCATGCCCATGGAATTCCTTCCTCACTGCCGGCAGTCCATGATATAACAAGCACCAAGGAATACACATGAACACCAGGTCCCACCTGTGTCATAATAAAACCGTACGGGGTAAGTACGAAGGCATAGCCGACTACTAAGACCCACGCACCAACAATGCCATAAATCGTATCACGAGGTCTTTCTGCACCGCACTACATGATCGGCCGCCACTCGCCCTCAGTATCAATGTGCGCGTCTAATCCTGGAGCATACCGCTGCTCCGCATAGGGCACACATAGGCCCGCATGAGGTATTCCTCGCATCGGGGGTAGCTAGCCCGCGGTACCCTCCTGGACTCCCGCAGTCCGCATAGTCACATAGACCGCATAGTCACACGCATCAGAGGGCACTCGTGACGGATAATACACCCGAATGATCAATCGAGCATACCGCCGCTCCGCATAGTCACACAGACCGCGTAAAGCCGTATAGACTCGCATCAAGGGTGGCAAGCCCTGATAACAAGTCAAGAGGGTATGTGATATAATAACAGTACAACGGGCTTAACGTTTAACAACGTAAGCACAACAAGAATAACTCCCTTACACAACATCACAAGATACTAACACACGTAGTATCCTAACATGTTTACTTATCAAATCAACAAGAAAGTATTACAAGGCTATCACAAACCAACACAATCAAGTTATTCACACAAGGTACTTTCTACTTTATGTTAACAAGTTCGGGTTTTTATCCCCAAAGTACTTCATACATTAACTCTTTAAAAGATCCGTTTCTTTCACAAAAGTCACACAATACCCGTAGTATAAAAATAGAGTGACTATCTTTTTAAGTAAACCAAAACACTTCCCTAAGTAACAACATTATTTTCCGAACGTTCAAGTTTGCCTAATTTCAAATGCTCAAGTTTCTCATTTTCGAAAGGTTTCAGAGTTCATAGTTTTAATCACTTAATAATATAATTCTCCTTTTAAAACAATTTGAGAAACATATGCCTTATGTGTGAGTAGGTTATTCTTGTTTATAACAATCTTGTTAAAGCAGCCATGATCTAGGAAATGTAATATCATTTTGTCTCATCTTAGCTTCTATGCAGATGGAGGTTTCTACTGGTTTTAATAATACTTAATTAGTCGATACATTTCCCTTTATTAGCGTTGCAGTGGTTTGTTCGATACTTATTCTCATTTCCGAAATCAATACAAGGCGTTTATAAGCGCTAAGTAAACTGCCTTTTATCTCTCTTAAGTCGTTATACCTAACTTCCCATAAGGCTAGTATAACTCTTAAGCTTTTAAAACCAAGTATTACTCTTCTTTCAAAAACGGTTCTTAATTCTTTTGAAATACTTCAAGATTCTTTATTATTAGACTCAAGTCAGAAGACATCGCAGTAAAACCACGTTCAGTTAACACACGTACGTCTACCGTACTATATATATTCTTTTAAAAATATCATGCTCAAGAGGATAGGAAGAATCACATACCTCGCGACGATTATCGACTAATAGCAAAATGCTCCACCGCTATAACCAGGCTAGCCTTGTCCACCTTTCAAGTAGAACATGCTACTCGCAGAACATTCAACCTATAAAGTCCATATACGTCTATCAACGTCTAGACTACACTGAAGAATATTCTAAGTAGAGGGTTCTCTATTCTACGGAAAAAATCGCAAGATTTCCTCACGCGTCATACTACACAAGTTCACTGTAAGTGCACCCTATGTAAGTCATTCAATTCTTCTTCTTTAATATCCTTCTATATCTTATACTCAAATCTTAACTATTCTTATATGTAATCTTCAATTACAATAGAAGGACAAAAGTGTTTACCTCGACAAACCCAAAATTATCCAAGTTAAATGTCGATCCTGAGCAAGGTTTAGCTCCTAATTGCACGCTCCGATAGCTCCAAGACCCTTAGAAGTTTCTAAACAACTTCTACTTAACTACTAAAAGGGATTTGGGGCTAGGGTATTTTGGAATAGTAACTACTAGAAGGCAACTTTCTACAGGGGAGAGGTTCTCGTTAAGCCACTGGAAGGGGAGAGGGCTTGGACGAGAAACACTACAAGGGAGAGGGTGTTTTTGAGACTTAGAGAATGAGGAGTGGATGAAGAAGTCCTCACTCAAGGGGGGGGGGGGTATTTATAGAACACTCAAGGGCTAAGATCAAAACAAATGGAAGGTGGAGATTATGATCCAAGTGAAAGATGAGGTCTTCCAACCAAGTGTCTCCCACAACATTTGGACATATGTCCACCACAATATTGGAACACATGCCCACCACAAAAATGAGCCATGTGGACTCCACTAACTCTCCAAAAAAACGTCCACTTCTACCTACTCCCACTCACACAAATCAACTTGCAAGACTTGACCAATTGGACTTGCCCTGTCACGACCCGAACCCGGGCCCGTGACTGGTGCCTTACCCCGGGCACCCTAGTGATACAACATCAGAGTAATCAGCGGAACATAAAACAAGACATGAAATAATATGAAGTGTAAAACAGTTTTTCTGCGAAAAGTTGCCTTTCGGCGTATATATATAAAAACTTAAATCTGAACAGTTACATCCCTTTTACAAACTCTGCCCACAACAGTACTACAGACCTCTAAGAATGATATAACAACAATGGCGGGACAGGGCCCCGCCATACCCCTGAATGTAAGTACCTACAACGACAGGGGACTATACCAAAGATAAGCCTCCGAAGAAACGGAGCTTCCCAATACGCTGAACTGTGATCCTAAGAGCGGGGATCAACACTGGTGTACCTCTACCTGCGGCATGAACGCAGCCCCCCGAAGGAGGTCGATAACAGTACCAAGTATGTGAAATCAAAATATCAGAATGAAATCATAGTAGTCTATATAAAGCAGGAGACATATATGATAACCAAACTACAGTTCACAATAAATAAGCAGTCATGTCAAGTCAGGGACTCACGCCCTCAAAGTCATCACTCAAATATAACTATGGGTCTCACGCCCACAACATCAATCATGCCTGTGGAATACCTTCCTCACTGCCGACAGTCAATGATATAAAAGCACCAAGGAATACACATGAATACCAGGTCCCACCTGTGTCATAATAAAACCGTACGGGGTAAGTACGAAGGCATAGCCGACTACTAAAACCCACAGTACCAACAAGGTCATAAACTGTATCATGAGATCTGTCTAGACCGCCACATGATTCTAGTTGGCCACTCGCCCGCAGTATCTAATGTGCGCGTCTAGTCCTGGAACTTCCCGCAGCTCCGCATAGGCCACTCCAATGGCCCGCATGAGGTATTCCCCGCATCGAGGGTAGCTACTCCCCGGCAACGTCCTGGACTCGTAGTCCGCATGGCCACATAGACCGCATGACCACAAAGGCCGCACACTAACATAGAACTCTCGTAGCTCCGCATAGGTCACACAGACCCGCATGAGGTATTCTCGAATCATAGGTCACACAGACCCGCATGAGTCTACCCCGCATCGGAGGGCAGCTTAACCCCCGGAATCATGTCAAGAGGTGAGTGATATAATACTAACATAACAGTTTATCATTAAACAACATAAGCACAACAAGGGAAACCCCTTTACACAAACATCACAAGATACTAACACACGTAGCATCCTAACATGTTTACTTATCAAATCAACAAGAAAGTATTACAAGGCTATCACAAACTAACACAATCAAGTTATTCACACAAGGTACTTTCTACTTTATTTTAACAAGTTCGGGTTTTTATCCCCAAAGTACTTCATACATTAACTCTTTAAAAGATCCGCTTCTTTCACAAAAGTCACATAATACCCGTAGTATAAAAATAGAGTGACTATCTTTTTAAGTAAACCAAAACACTTCTCTTTGTAAAATCAAGTAGCAACATTCTTTTCCAAACGTTCAAGTTTGCCTAATTTCAAATGCTCAAGTTTCTCATTTTAGAAAGGTTTCGTAGTTCATAGTCTTAGTCACTTAATAATATAATTCTCCTTTAAAACAATTTGAGAAACATATGTCTTATGTGTGAGTAGGTTATTCTTGTTTATAACAATCTTATTAGAGCAACCATGATCTAGGAAATGTAATATCATTTTGTCTCATCTTAGCTTCTATGCAGATGGAGGTTTCTACTGGTTTTAATAATACTTAATTAGTCAATACATTTCCCTTTATTAACGCTGCAGTGGTTTGTTCGATACTTATTCTGATTTCTGAAATCAGTAAAACATTATTCCTTTTAAAAACCAAATACTCATTACTCACGAATGAGGTTTCACACTTTTTAACAAAATTCATATTAATATAATTAAGTCAAGTCTCTTATCTTTTAAGATCAAGTCTCTTAACTTCTAAAATCAGTAAACCATTCTTTTTACCTCTCTTAAGTCGTTATACCTAACTTCCCATAAAGCTAGTATAACTCTTAAGCTTTTAAAACCAAGTATTACTCTTCTTTCAAAAATGATTCTTAATTCTTTTGAAATACTTCAAGATTCTTATTATTAGACTCAAGTCAAAAGACATCGCGGTAAAACCACGTTCAGTTAACACACGTACGTCTACCGTACTATATATATTCTTTTAAAATATCATGCTCAAGAGGATAGGAAGAATCACATACCTCGCGACGATTATCGACTAATAGCAAATAGCTCCAAAGTACTGTAATCCTGCTAGCCTTTTCCACCCTTCTAGTAGAATACGCTACTCGCAGTACTCCAACCTATAACGGTTATACAAGTCTATCAATGTCTAGACTACTCGGTAGAATAAATCTAGTTACAAGATTCTACGGAAAATTGGGCAGCACTTCCCTACCCGTCAAACTTCACAAGTCTCATCAGAATACAGTCCTATGTAAATCATTCAATCTTCTACTTTAATATTCTTCTGATGTGATTTCAGTTCAAGTCTTATCTGTAATATCCTTCTATTACAGTTCAATTCTCTTCTATGAATCTTATATTCATTTCTATACTACTACAGTATGTAATTTCCAATTACAATATAAGGACAAGAGTATTTACCTCGATAAGCCCAAAATTATCCAAGATTTAATGTCGATCCTGAGCAACGTTTAGCTCCTACTCCGGGTGCTCCAACCCGCTCCAAACAACCCTTAGAAGTTCTACGCAACTTCTTCTTAATACTTCAACCAACTGTGAAGATTTTCCTTAGGGTTTCGTTTTGTGACTGAAGGGAAGTATAGTAGTATTTCTGGGCTTTTAGTATAGGGGTAACCTTGGAATACTACAAGGTATCCGCCAAGGTATTTTGGAATAGTAACAATACTTGAGAATACTTTTCACCAAGGGGTGTATTTACGAGACAACACTCGAGGTGGGGTACTCTCGGCCAAAAGGCCTCACAAAGGGGGAGAGGGGGAGCTCTTTGGATGAGAGCTTCACTACAAGGAAGGGAGGATTTTCAAGACTTGGAAATGTTTTTAGGATGAAGAAGTCTTCAACAAATGGGGGTATTTATAGGCCAACCAATGGCTAAGATCAAGACAAGTGGTGGGCAAGTGGAGGGTCAAGATTTGGACAAGTGTTTGTGGGTCCCACTTGCTCATCAACTACACAAAAATATCTACAAATATCCTACCAACTCCTTGACCAAAGTCTCATACATTAACTCTTTAAAAGATACGTTACTTCGCAATACCCATAGTATATGAAAATAGAGTGATTATCTTTTTAAAGTAAATCAATTACTTCTCCTTGTAAAATCAAGTAGCAACATTCTTTTCCATACGCAGCGTCCCATCCTTCTTCTTCTTCAGCTGCCTGTAATCAATACACATATGCAGCGTCCCATCCTTCTTCTTTACAAACAACACTGGCGCTCCCCAGGGAGAAACACTTGGTCTGATAAAGCCTTTCTCCAGCAAATCCTTTAGCTGGTCTTTCAATTCCTTCAACTCGGCAGGTGCCATCCTGTATGGCGGAATAGATATCGGTCGAGTGTCTGGCGCCATATCAATGCAAAACTCAATCTCCCTCTCAGGAGGGATACCCGGAAGCTCATCTGGGAACACGTCTGGAAACTCCCTAACGACCGAATCGATCAATGTCCAGATCTCACCTTCGATTTAATACACGAACCATGTGGTAGATATACCCTTTCCGCACCATCTTCCTAGCCTTGAGGTAAGAAATAAACTTATCCCTCGGCGACGCAGTATTCCCCTTCCACTCGATAACCGGCTCACCAGGAAACTGGAATCGAACTAATCCCTCTCTACAGTCCACATTGGCATAGCAAGACGCTAGCCAATCCATACCCATAATTATATCAAAGTCCGTCATATCCAACTCTATCAAGTCGGCTAGAGTCTGACGACTGCCTATAGTCACTGGGCAAGCCTTATATACCCGCTCAACTACTACCGAATCACCTACTGGCGTAGCCACCTCAAAAGGTTTTATGAACTCGGGCTCTATCCCTATTCTACCAGAAATATGAGGAGATATATAGGACAAGGTAGAACCTGGATCTATCAAAGCATATACATCACAGCAAGAAACCAATAATGTACCTGTGACGACATCTGGTGACGCCTCCTGGTCCTGACGGCTGGACATATCATAGATGCGGTTCTGAGGACCGCTAGAACTGGGACCCCTACCACGACCTCTGTCGCGGCCTGCTGGCCCGTGAACACCCTGCCCTCCGGGGCGCATAACCGTCGAAGACGAAGATCCAACAATTGACCCTGTCGGCTGAACCATCACACTTCCGCCACCTCTGGACGGACAATCTCTCCTCAAATGGCCCTGCTGGACACAAGAGTAACAAGCTCCCGGCGAACACGACACTCGCTGGGAGACCTACCGCGTCGAGCACACTTTGGGATGGGGTGGTCTCGACGAGCGATGCCGCTTCCTCAAACTCAAGTCTCGGAGCCCGACCGCCTTAAATAACCCGGCCGACGACCTCCCGCCGAAATCGAGAAGGAGCACTCAGGCCGGGCCGAAATGTGGACCTAGTTCGCCACGAGGCTTCCCGCCTTGAAAGCCGCCGAGACCTCTGCCCCGCCTCTTGGGCCTAGGTCTAGCTGATCCTCCCTCTCTCTGTCCTCAATCCCCTGCGCATACGCCTGCATCCTGGCAATATCCATCCCTGGCTGAAGAGCCACTCCTAAGCAAGCAATAATCATGTGACGGTCTAGCCCCATCACATATCTATGAACCATATCTGCCATGTCAGCTACAATAGTGTGCGCATATCTGGCCAATGAGTCAAACTCCAGGCCGTACTCTCTGATAGTCCTCCCGTTCTGCCTCAAGGTCAAGAATCTATCTACGCGGACTCTCCTCATCTCAGGAGGTAAGAAGTGATCCAGGAAAGCCTCTGTGAACTCCTCCCAAACAGCTGGAAGAGCATCCTCGCCTCTCGACAACACCCATGACTCAAACCAGTTCAACGCAATATCGCCAGAACCTGTAGAAGCTAGCATAATGACTCGATCTCCGAGGCCCTAAGCACACGCATGGTCCGTCAGAATCCGAACAAACTCCCGCGATCCTCCTCGAATCTCGAACCATAGAACTCGGGTGGATGACAACCTAGGAAATCCCGAATCAGTAATCGGCTCTTGGTTGGGTCGCCGCCTCGCTTGCCGCCGCCACTATGCCGGTCAATAACCGGACTGCTCCCTCCATCTCTATACTCACCGAGGCTCCTGCATCGGGTCTCGTGAGCCGCTCACGCCTCGAACTCACTGAGGCCGGGCGACGTCGTGGAACTCGCCGCCAAACATCATCTCGTGGTAAAGATCGGCTCGCTCCTCGTGACTCCGCGTCCCACCGAAGCACTCACCGCTTTGCTCTTCGGGCCGCAGTTGCCTTGCGTGGAGGCATAACTGATACATAAAGGAAAATATCAGAGGAGGTTCAACCTATAACACAACTCTATTGCACGATCTTAGAGTGAAAGAATGGAAACCAATCCTAAATATCCTGCAGCCTCCTGATTATAGATGTGGTGCACAACACACCGATAATCAAGACTCTACTAGACACGATGCAGAGACACCTTCCGAGGACTAACTGCTCTGATACCACTTTTGTCACGACCGACTCGGCCGCGATCGTACTTACCGGCACCGTCGGTATACATCAGAGAATAGCAGCGGAACATACATAACACATAACTTATAAAAAGGTAAACATCACTGGCAAGCCGATAAGGCTGCCTTCCATAAAAACATACTTAATCAAAAGTATAGCAGTACAACTTATTCTTACAGACCAAAACACATACGTGACCACAGACCTCTAAGAATAACAACTGTGGCGGGACAGGGCCCTGCCATACCTCTGAATGTACATAATACCTATAGCATCAAGGAAAATCCGTACCAACAAAAATAAGCCTCCGGAGAAATGGAGCCTCTGACACCAGACCTGTGATCCTAAGAATGAGGATCCACCACCTGCTTACCCCTACCTGCGGCATGAACGCAGCCCCCGAGGAAGGGGGTCAGTACACAATATGTACCAAGTATGTAAAACTGGAAAATACTGTAATAATATCATAAGTCTAAAATAAGCTGGAGTCAGGGATGAAAATCAAATTACATTGCCCTGTGCCTTACTAACAATGAGAGTAACAAGTATAAATATAATACTGCATAAAAATAGGAGGCTCATGATCAAAACAGGGTCCCTCGCCCGTAGTATCAATAAGCAGTCCTACTCCTGGGACTATTTCACCCGCATGGGTCCTGTGGACCCGCATGAGGTATTCCTCGCATAGTCGCACTACCGCATGGGACTATTTCACCCGCATAAGCCCATAGGACTCGCATGAGGTATTCCTCGCATCGTGGGTAGCAAATCCTCGAAACAGGTGGTATAACGATCTTGGGGATTCACCCCTCATTTATACTCTTACCCTGAAGAAGGTGGTATGACGATCTTGGGGCTTGCCCATCATTCATACTCTTACCCTGGAGAAGGTGGTATGACGATCTTGGGGCTTGCCCCTCATTCATACTCTTACCCTGGAGAAGGTGGTATAACGATCTTGGGGCTTACCCTTCATTTATACTCTTACTCTAGCTCAATCGGTCATCATATCATAATCATAAATAAGTTAAGAGAGCTTATAACTTCTTATTAGTCTTGTTCATATACCCACTCATTTTAGTTTACTTAAGGCACTAACATATTTTAATAAAAGAAAATCCGGGAATTTAACCCAAAGTACCACATACTCATATTCTTTTAAAAATGACTCGTTTTCATATAAAACCTTTGGGCAATTGATGTCTTAAAATCAATTTGCCTTTCATAAATCAAGTCATTTGTCCTTGCTTATCTTACTTAGAGTAAATCCCTTCTTATTAACCTTTCATAAAGCTAATAATCCAACTTCCCATAAAGTTGTTTTATTAACCCTATACTTTAGTAAAATCATACTTTTCCCATAACCAAGGGACTTATACTTTTTAAAACGAAACAAGTATTATCTATTTAAAACAAGTAAGGATATCAAATCTTGTACGTCTACCGTACTATATGGTTACATCTACTCATGCTCAAGAGATAGGAAAGCTCCACATAGCTCTTCGGTCAATCCACTTGCTAAGTCCAAAATACCGCACGTAATATGTCAACCTATAATGACCATAATACGTCTATTAAACTCTAGTTCAATGTAGAATAATCCAAGTTCAAGTCACTAAATCCTATGGAAAATTGGGCAGCATTTCCTTTGTTTCTACATACTTTGCCACCTTTTTCAAGGCCGAATTCAATAACCAAACGCCACATTTTAAGGCCCAACAATCCAAATATTTCAAAGGGGATTACACAACTAAACTTGGGTGTGTAAAATTCTGCCCCATAAGGTACAACAATTAACTTGACAAGTTTAAGATAGTTTTTAGGCTACAACATGCTCACATAACCCTTTTAACCAATCCTTTGATATCCAAACCATATTTCTCACATGCAATGAATCTAAGAGCATTATGTACTACTACAAGTTCATTCTTCTTCACATGCAACACAATTAACTATCTACAAGAGAAGAATTGTTACCTTAGAGCTTTAGCCAAAATTATTCCAACAACTTTGCTAGCCTCCTTTCCAATAACACCACCACAATAACTCCTACAAGCTAGCCACAAGCTTCCTTCTTGTCCTAACTTTTTCAGATTTTCCTTAAGCTTGAATTTCTCTTGGAATTCTAGAGGGAAATGAGAGCTTTAGTTTTAGAGAGAGGTGAGAGTTTGAAGAATGAAGACTTGGTCAATAAGTAGTGCATGCAAAATCAGATGGAGGGGGGGGACACTTTTCACCTACCCATGACCTCTTTTAAAATAAAACAAAGGTGCACTTCCCACTCACCGCAAAACCCGCCTAGGCCGCGGCTGAAACTTCGCCGACTCAGACTTTCCGCCGCTGCTCGCAACTTCAGCGAGCCCTCAGATCTTTCCGGCGCCGCGGCCCTGTGGCTCCTGCCCGAAACACATTTCGTTCCGATCACAAGACCGAACTTGTAACTCCCATAACTTTCTACTCCGATGTCCTATCGACGAACGGCTGCGCTGAAACTAGACTCAACGAACTACGCACTAGGACTTTGAAATACTTAGGAACTCTCAATGTACCGGGTCATAACCCGCCTCAAAGTTGACTAAAACCCGTCCGAAACAATCCGTCAACCTATCTTTCGAAAATTTTAAGCCCTACTCCCTTTCGTACGCTCTCACACGTAAGGCCGGAACTACCGGGTATAACAACACCCTAAAGCCCTTTTCACAATTCCTTATAATCCAACTTACATTCCAACATGTTTATATAAACCATAACAACATGGTTTCCTTCATTAACATGCGATTAGGGACGTTAAATAACAACAATAACCAATGAAATTTAAGGCGACAAAAATGTCCCCAAATCGGTAATCACCCAAAATGTCACATAGGTTTCTTATACTCCATTTTTCTTGTTACAAGTTCTTCCCCTAACCACCACAACATGTAATATATAATTACTTCAAGAGGAAGAAGAAAACTTACCAAAATCTTAGCCAAAAACAGTCCACACACACGGTACACACTACTTCACTTTAGCACCACTTATTCACGTTACAAATACACATGTAACCTCTAAAATCTTGTATCCATCTTGCCTTCATATTTTTCCTTTCATAAGTTCATATACAAGCTTAGGGTTTCAAGATCTTTTTGTTACACCCCGTAGTTGTTACACCCCGTAGTTCCAGGGTATGTATGTGAGGACGTACGTACGAGAATACGACACAAAAATTGGAAAAGAAGAAAGATGTGATTTTTCGACGGAAAAGATTCCGGATTTTGTGAAGGAAAAATGTTCGTTAAAGGGAATTGGATTCCCAGATTTGGTATTCGGACTTTTTGGAATTTTTGAGAATTATGGAATTATATTTCCGGAATTGGTCACGTGAGGCCCACGGGAGGAATTTACGGTTTGTGGGGCCCACTTTATTTTCGGATTTATGGCATTACGGATATTTTCGGAAGATGAAATATTTTGGACGAGTAGGGGGGCGACACATGGCACCCCCATGTGGCTCATTGGCCGAAATTAGGGGGACCACATGGACACTTGGACGTTTTTTTTGGGGGAATTTTTGTGGTGGACATTTGGTAGGCAAATTACCCACACACTTGGACCCAATCTTCACCATACACTTGCCTAGATCTTGGCTATTTATTTCTCTATAAATACCCCCTTAATGCAAGACTTCTTCATCCACACTTAGAGAGTTTCCAAGTCTTGAAAAATTCCCTCCCATTTCTCATGAGCTCTACCATGGGCTGAAATTGTGAGCTAAAGTTGTCCAAAAATTCTTAAAGTTTTAAGTGTTCTTCCTTAGAGTGTTAGGAAGATTGTGTACCGAGAGTTGGATATATTTCACACCCCTAGCCTAGAAACCTTACCTTGGCCGAAACTTGCCATAGTTTTAGCCTAAGTGTTCTTCACTTTTTGGAGTTGGATCTTGAAGAAAAGTTGTTTAGAAACTTCTAAGGGTTGCTCGGAGTGGGTTGGAGCATAAGGAATTGGAGCAAAGCTTTGCTCAGGATCGACTTATAATCTTGGATAATTTTGGGCTTATCGAGGTAATGATCTATGTCCCTCTATTGTAATTGGATATTACATATTGTAGTAATTTAGAATTGAGTATAAGATATATTGGAAGGATGTTTATAAAGAATTGAACCAGATTTACATTGAATCAGATTTACAAGAGACTTGTAGTATTATTGTGGGCGGTTGTACACGCCCGTTAGACGCAGTAACCCCCCTTTGAGTTGTTGGCTTAGTAGCGCCTTGTTAGAGAGGAGATTTTTGTGGTCATGGGAGGTCTTTGCCAATTTTCCGTAGAATATGGAACCTTGTATTTAGAAATGTTCTACGAAGAGAACTAGAAGTTAATAGGCGCTTATGGCCATTATAGGTGGAAGTACTACGAGTAGCGTATTCTACTGGAGGGTGGAAAGGGCTAGCAGTGGTTACAGATTTGGAGCATTTTGCTAATTGTCGATAATCGTCGCGAGGTATGTGAACCTCTTCCTATCTTTTCTATCATGATATGTCAGAACTATGTAGTACGGTGACGCATACGTGTTAAATGAATTTGGTTGGTTTAAAACATAAAGTGTTATAACGCTTTATGGGAAGTTTGTTATAACAACTTTATGTGGGCAAAGAAATAGTTTGTGGTTTTTAAAAGATAAAAGACTTGATGTGAAATAATAAGGACTTGGGTTGTGTTAAAAGTTGTGAAACCGCTTTAATGAGAAATGGGTAATTGGGTTTTAAAAGGAATAATGTTATATTGATTTTAAATGAGGACAAGTATCGAACAAACCACTGCAAATAAGTAATAAAGGAAAATGTATTGACTAATTAATTATCATTAAAACCAGAAACCTCCATCTGCATAGAAGCTAAGATAAGACAAAATTGTATTACATTTTCTAGATCATGGCTGCTTTAATAAGATTGTTATAAACAAGAATAACCTACTCACATATAAGGCATATGTTACTCAAATTGTTTTAAAAGAGAATTATGTTATTAAGTGATTAAGACTATGAACTACGAAACCTTTCGAAAATAATTAGGCAAACTTGAACTTTTGGAAAAGAAGGTTGTTACTTGTCTTTAAAAAAGGGAAATTATTTTGGTTTACTTAAAATAATAGTTACTCTGTTTTGGATACTACGAGTGTTGGTATCAGGTGACTTCTCGTGAAAGAATGGATATTTGTAGGAGAATTGAAGTATGGTAATTTTCTTGTGCTTGCTTGTGATAGCCTTGTTGTGTAAAAGTTGTATTCCTAAGCTACCGCATCTCTCGATGGAGGGCCGGTATATTGTTATTGTTGTTACATGGACATGTCTGCACCGATGCAGACTCCGGCACGCGTTACGCGGGTTAATCACCCAGATATTGTTATTGTTGTTACATGGACATGTCGCACCGACGCACTGGGCATGCGGCCACGCGCGGTTAATCACCCGGTATATTGTTATTGTTGTTACATGGACATGTCGCACCGACGCAGACTCCGGCATGTGGTCATGCGGCAGGGTTGATTACCCGATATATTGTTATTGTTGTTACATGGACATGTATGCACCGATGCAGAATTCCGGGGGCATGTGGCCATGCGGCAGGGTTGATTACCCGATATATTGTTATTGTTGTTACATGAACATGTCTGCACCGATGAAGAATTCCGGGGGCATGTGGCCATGCGGCAGGGTTGACTACACGGTATACTGTTATTGCATCCTGGACATGTCTACACCGATGTAAAATTCCGGGGGCATGTGGCCATGATGCGGGCATGATTGATATTGTGGGCGTGAGACCCTTGGTTATAATTGAGTGATGACTTTGAGGGTGTGAGTCCTCGCTGACATGATCGCTTATGTTATGCATCGTAGTTTGGTTATCATATATGTCTCTGCTTTATATAGACTACTATGATTTCATTTACGATTTTCGATTTCACATACTTGGTACCGCCAGATCGACTCCTTCGGGGCCGCGTCATGTCGCAGTAGAGGTATTTCGTTGTTGATCCTCGCCATAGGATCACAGCCAACAGATTAGGAAGCTCCGTTTCTCGAGGCTTATCTTTTGGTATGTTTTCCGAGTTGTAGGTTCTTGTACATTCGTGGGTATGGCGGCCCCGTCCCACATAGTTGTTGTTACACTCTTAGAGGTCTGTAGTACTGTTGTGGGCAGGGTTTGTAAAGGATGTAATAATTCAAATTTTCTGTATATATGCAAGAAGGCAACCGTTTCGGTTAGCCTGTTTTCTTATGTTGTATCTTGTTTCCTGTTTAAGTTTTTATTTCCGCTGATTTTCTCTGATGTTGTATCACTAGGGTGCCAGGGGTAAGGAACCAGTCGCGGGCACGAGGTCGGGTCGTGACAAAAATGGTATCAGAGCAGTTAATCCTCGGAAAGTGTCTATAGACCGTGTCTAGTAGAGTCTTGATTATCGGTGTGTTGTGCACCACATCTATAATCAGGAGGCTACAGGATATTTAGGATTGGTTTCCATTCTTCTCACTCTGAGATCGTGCCTTAGAGTTGTGTTATAAGTTGGACTCCTCCGCATATTCTTATGTACGCTACGCCTCTACGCAAGGCAACCCGATCCCAGAAGGGAAAGGCATCAGAGAGAGCTTCGAGTAGAGCACAAAGGGTTACTGTGGCACGCCCACCATTATCCGAGACGCTTCATTCGGGAGTTCGCACGCCGCTAGCCCAGAGAGAGTTTAGAGCAAGAGCAGAGCCACCGAGACCACGATACTGGTCTCCACCACGACCAGGAGCCGAGGATATGAGTTAGAAGGAGATGGCCCAAGTTACTAGCTAGGCTGGTGGCTGGGAATGAGGACGGACGGGAACCGGTGGTTCTAGCAGTACCAGTGATTCACCCTAGATCTGATTCTCTGAGACTTCGGGATTTCTTGAGTTGCGCCGCGAGTTCTATGGATAGAGAGTCGAGGATGATCCTCGTGTGTCGTGCTAGTTTGGGAGATTGTTATACTTGCCGTCGGGGCCATGTGATGGGAGGATGTCCAAGCAGAGGGATACAAGAGGGATGACTCACCTACCGGTCGATGGTTCACTTGTTCGGGAGAAGGGGTGTTAGTCGATGAGGTCACCTACCTCGTGGCCATTGCAATAGACTCCATTACGGGAGTGTCAGATCGCCGACAAATTGTATGCTTGCGCCAACAGGCCATTTGGTGAGAGTTTGTCCGACTGCAGGTAGCACATGTAGAGACTCACCTTCTGGATCGGTGGTCGGTTCATCTCCTTGTATAGCTAGGCGACTGCAGGCGTGATTATGATTAGCGACAAAGGGAAAGTGAGGCAAGAGTTGCGGAGATATCTTTAGCCCCAAGAGACTTGTTTATGTTGTTATGGTAGATACACGTGGAGTGCTATGCGGATAGCATTGTGTTAAGCGAATTAGAAAACGTGGGTAGTTGGAAAAGGGGTAAGTCTGGAGACGAGACAATTGTGAGCCTTAGAATTTATAACAGTTAGGACCTCGGATGCAAGGCCACCTTGAGTGGATGATTTTACGGTTGGTCTTTGTCGAAGTACTTGGTATGCGTGAAATATATTGTGGGATAATTCCATGGGTAGTGTGAGATGGAAGTGGTAGCTTTCATGACGTGAATTAGTAAGATTGTTCTGGATCGGGGAACGAGAGAGTTTGGGCGATAGCGGGTCGGGTTGAGGCCAGATCGCGGGTCAACCCGCAGCCCGGAGTGAGGTGGGGTCAGTTCGAGGTGGTAGGATCACGAGGGTGCTAGGCCCAAGTTTAGGTAACCATCATATGAGTTTGTGGATATGTTCGACCAGAATCAGATCGTGAAGGCCGGGAATGGCCTTATAGGAATTTGAGGTTAGTAAGATGACCAAGTTTGGAGGTAGTGACTCCAAGGTTTTGGAACCGGCGATGACCGAGTATGGTACGTGTACTAGAGAGAGTTCGGTTGTAATGCGAGAAGGGTAGGACGAGTAAGGAAAGAAGTGAACGCGGTTAACAAAATAAAAGAGATCATTTTGTTGTGGAAGATGCAGGGCGAGTATCCTTTAGACTGGGTAGGAGCTTATGGTGATGTTATACACGTTAGAGGTGATTCCTCGTTGGCTTGGATGGAGTTTTTCGCGTATGTTATATTATGGCCATGGTGGCATAATTGGTTTCGTAAGTATAGTAGTGAAGGCTATACCCAAGCGCATGTATGTTTTGAGACTTAGAAGGAACATTCGGACGAATGTTTCTAAGGGGAAGAATGTTACACCTCGTAGTTCCGGTATGTATGTGAGGACGTACGTACGAGAATACGACACAAAAAATGGAAAAGAAGAAAGATGTGATTTTTCGACGGAAAAGATTCCGGATTTTGTGAAGGAAAAATATTCGTTAAAGGGAATTGGATTACCAGATTTGGTATTCGGACTTTTTGGAATTTTTGAGAATTATGGAATTTTATTTCCGGAATTGGTCACGTGGGGTCCACGGGAGGAATTTACGGTTTGTGGGGCCCACTTTATTTTCGGATTTTTGGCATTACGGATATTTTCGGAAGATGAAATATTTTGGACGAGTAGGGGGGCGACACATGGCACCCCCATGTGGCTCATTGGCCGAAATTAGGGGGACCACGTGGACACTTGGACGTTTTGTTTTGGAGCCACTTGTCCCATTTTTGTGGTGGACATTTGGTAGGCAAATTACCCACACACTTGGACCCAATCTTCACCATACACTTGCCTAGATCTTGTCTATTGATTTCTCTATAAATATCCCCCCTTAATGCAAGACTTCTTCATCCACACTTAGAGAGTTTCCAAGTCTTGAAAAATTCCCTCCCCTTTCCTTGAGAGCTCTCGGCCATGGGCTGAAATTGTGAGCTAAAGTTGTCCAAAAATTCTTAAAGTCTTAAGTGTTCTTCCTTAGAGTGTTAGGAAGATTGTGCACCGAGAGATGGATATATTTCACACCCCTAGCCTAGAAACCTTACCTTGGCCGAAACTTGCCATAGTTTTAGCCTAAGTGTTCTTCACTTTTTGGAGTTGGATCTTGAAGAGAAGTTGTTTAGAAACTTCTAAGGGTTGCTCGGAGCGGGTTGGAGCATAACGAATTGGAGCTAAGCTTTGCTCAGGATCGACTTATAATCTTGGATAATTTTGGGCTTATCGAGGTAATGATCTATGCCCCTCTATTGTAATTGGATATTACATATTGTAGTAATTTAGAATTGAGTATAAGATATATTGGAAGGATGTTTATAAAGAATTGAATCAGATTTACATTGACCGTATTTACAGAGACTTGTAGTATTATTTTGGGCGTTGTACACGCCCGTTAGACGTGTAACCCCTTTTGGAGTTGTTGGCTTAGTAGCGCCTTGTTGTAGGAGAAGATTTTTGTGGTCATGGGGAGGTTGCCGAATTTTCCGTAGAATATGGGACCTTGTATTTAGAAATGTTCTACGAAGAGAACTAGAAGTTAATAGGCGTTTATGGCCATTATAGGTGGAAGTACTACGAGTAGCGATTCTACTGGAGGTGGAAAGGGCTAGCGGGTTACAAGATTTCTGAGCGTTTTGCTAATTGTCGATAATCGTCGCGAGGTATGTGAACCTCTTCCTATCTTTTCTAGCATGATATGTTGTGAACTATGTAGTACGGTAGACATACATGTGTTAAATGAATTTGGTTGGTTTAAAACATAAAGTGTTATAACGGCTTTATGGGAAGTTTGTTATAACAACTTTATGTGGGCAAAGAAATGGTTTGTGGTTTTTAAAAGATAAAAGACTTGATGTGAAATAATAAGGACTTGGGTTGTGTTAAAAAGTTGTGAAACCGCTTTAATGAGAAATGGGTAATTGGGTTTTAAAAGGAATAATGTTATATTGATTTCGGAAATGAGGACAAGTATCGAACAAACATCTGCAGCGTTAATAAAGGAAAATGTATTGACTAATTAATTATCATTAAAACCAGTAGAAACCTCCATCTGCATAGAAGCTAAGATAAGACAAAATTGTATTACATTTTCTAGATCATGGCTGCTTTAATAAGATTGTTATAAACAAGAATAACCTACTCACACATAAGGCATATGTTACTCAAATTGTTTTAAAAGAGAATTATGTTATTAAGTGATTAAGACTATGAACTACGAAACCTTTCGAAAATAATTAGGCAAACTTGAACTTTTGGAAAAGAAGGTTGTTACTTGTCCTTAAAAAAGGGAAATTATTTTGGTTTACTTAAAATAATAGTTACTCTGTTTTGGATACTACGAGTGTTGGTATCAGGTGACTTCTCGTGAAAGAATGGATATTTGTAGGAGAATTGAAGTTTGGTAATTTGCTTGTGCTTGCTTGTGATAGCCTTGTTGTGTAAAAGTTGTATTCTATGCTACCGCGTCTCTCGATGGAGGGTCGGTATATTGTTATTGTTGTTACATGGACATGTCTGCACCGATGCACAGACGCGTGCACGCTACGCCGGGTTAATCACCCAGATATTGTTATTATTGTTACATAGACATGTCCGCACCGATGCAGAATTCCGGCATGCGTTACGCGCGGTTAATCACCCAGATATTGTTATTGTTGTTACATGGACATGTCCGCACCGGCGCAGACCGGCACGTGGCTACGCGAGGTTGATTACCCGATATATTGTTATTGTTGTTACATGGACACGCTCGCACCGACGCAGACCCGGCATGTGGTCACGCGCAGGTTGATTACCCGATATATTGTTATTGTTGTTACATGGACATGTCGCACCGATGAAGAATTCCGGCATGTGGCTACGCGGCAGGTTGACTACCCAGATATCGTTATCGCATCCTGGACACGCTCTACACCGATGGAGAATTTCGGGGCATGTGGCCGCGATGCGGGCATGATTGATATCGGGCGCGAGACCCTTGGTTATAATTGAGTGATGACTTTGAGGCGTGAGTCCTCGCTTGACATGATCGCTTATGTTATGTATCGTAGTTTGTTATCATATATGTCTCCTATTTTATATAGACTACTATGATTTCATTTACGTGATTTTCGCCACATACTTGGTACTGTTGTACTACCTCCTTCGGGGCCGCTCATGCCGCAGTAGAGGTACTTGGTTGTTGATCCTCGCCATAGGATCACATTTCAACAGATTGGGAAGCTCCGCTTCTCCGAGGCTTATCTTTTGGTATGTTTCCACTCAGTTGTAGGTTCTTGTACATCTGTGGTATGGCGGCCCCGCCCCATCATAGTTGTTGTTACACTCTTGAGGTCCGTAGTAATCTTTGTGGCAGGGTTTGTAAAGGATGTAACTGTTCAAATTTTCTGTATATATGCAAGAAGGCAACCGTTTCGGTTAGCCTGTTTTCTTATGTTGTATCTTGTTTCCTATTTAAGTTTTTATTTCCGCTGATTTTCTCTGATGTTGTATCACTAGGGTGCCAGGGGTAAGGCACCAGTCGCGGGCCCGAGGTCGGGTCGTGACAGTAGTTCCAACACATGAATCAGAGAACGTACGTAAGACGTTAAGGTTTAAATCGTGAAACGATAGAAAATACGCTTTTCCTTAAGAGAAATATCGGGAACTTGTGAAGGAAAAGGTTTGGTAATTGGAATTTGGTTCTCAAATTTGGTATTTGAGACTTTTGGAATATATTAGAATTATGGATTTTTAAATTCGGATTTGGTCACATGAGGCCCACGGGAAAATTTTACGGTTTTGTGGGCCCACAATATTTTGAGATATTTTGACCAATTATGGATATTTTGGAGGATGAAAATATTTTTAGACCAATGAGAGGGTGACACGTGGCACACCCCTTTGACGATTAACTTGGTCTTGGAAGACTTGGTCTTGGAAGATATTTTGGAGACAAGTGGAGGTGGGTCCCACTCCACTTGTCTTGCTACATATAAGGCCATACACTTGTCAAGCATCCACACTTAGGGAGATATTATATATGCAAGGTAGAGGGCTTGCAATACTTAGCCACACTTAGAAAATATTTCATCTTTTTCTTCCTCTTCCATGTAGCTTCGGCCAAGGGCCCATTTCAAGAGCAAAAATCCTTCAAAAGTTGATGATAAATCCTCAAACTCAAGCCTAATATCCCTAGTGGTATACTAAGCAAGGATAACCCCTTAAACCCCCGAGATCAAGTGTTGGCCCAGAATAGAGAGGGTGAAACCCGAAGTTTTATCAACTTTTTGGAAGTGAAATACAAAGTGAAGTTGTGTATAAACTCATAGAGGTCACATATATGAGATTGGATCTTGAAGAAGTGGAGCGAAACGAAAACTGCGAACCAAAACCTAAGGGGCTATTTTGGACGATTTCTTGGCTCAAAATGAGGTAATAATTCTTCTTCCTCCGCAGTAATTGGATATTATTTATTGTTATGTTTAAGGGATGAACTTATGTTAAGAAAGAAATGGAAAATAAGATGTGTATGAGGTAGATATGTTGTTGGCCGATTTGAGGCAATTTTGTGCCCTTAGTTTCGTTTGTTATATGGTTGTTGTTATCCACACTTGTCGCATGTTAAAATAATTTAATATGGTTGTTAATACATTGGTATGTCATATATGGAAGTGTTGGAACTCGAATTGGAATAAAATGGATTAAAGAAAGAGTTATCGGATTGTAGTTGTTTTAGCCGAAAAACTGCCCAAAACTGTTAGACGTTGTCGTATCATTTTATGGACTATTTTGGGCGTGTATAATGCTGGAAATTAAGCCCCTAATATGCATTTTTAAGTGTAGTAGTTTCTAATGAAAGTCCTAAGGAAATAGGGGTGTGGAAAGGTGTTGAAACGCCTCACATTTTACCCTCGTTATTGTTGGATTACGGACTGTTTTTATGGGCTGATTTGTGGACTGTTTTGTATAACTGTGGGGCAGAATTTTACACGTCCAGTTAGGCGTGTAATCCCCTTTGGCTAACTGTTGGTTGCGCCTTAAATATGGCTTGATGGTTGATGAATACGGGCCTTGGAAAAGGTGGAAAAGTACGTAGAAACAAAGGAAGTGCTGCCCAAATTTCTGTAGAATAAGAGACTTAGCACTTAGTATTATTCCACGTTAATAAGCTAGGAGTTGATAGACATGTTATAGTTATTATAGGTTGAAGTACTACGTATAGCGTATTCTACTTAAAGGATGGAATAGCTATCAAGGTTGAAGTACTTTGGAGCATTCTGCTACTTGTCGATAATCGTCGTGAGGTATGTGAACCTCTTACTCCTTTTGGCATGATTCTATGTATGAAATATACATGTGGTGTTATTTCATGATTCCTTCCACTCTTAGAAGTTAAGAGGTATGTATGTTGATTTACTCTATGTAAGAGTTATGGCTAAGTTATCCTAACTTCTTACCAAGTCTTATGGGGAATGTTGGTAAGAGTCGTTAGGAAGTATTTGGAGTCGAGTTGACTTTGCTAATTTACTGCACGAATGAGAATAAGTATCGAACAAGCCATTGCAGCGTTAATAAAAGAAAATGTATCGACAATAAAATTTATTAAAATGAGTAGAATTCTTCATCTGCATAGAAACTAAAATAAGACAAAATTGTATTACATTTTATAGATCATGGCTGCCTTAATAAGATCGTTATAAACGAGTATAACCTATTCACAACGCATAAAAGTATATGTTACTTAATTTAAAGAGTTTACGTTATGATGTTTTAAGACTATGAACCTTGAATTCTTAAAAGGTTAAGAGACTTTATTTTTCAAGTTATGGGACTTGATTCTTAAAGGAAGGAATGACTTGATTTAAAAGTTTAGAATACTTGATTTGGACCACATGTATAAACAGGAAGCTACAACACATTTAGGATGTCATCTTTTCTTCTTACTCTAGATCATGCAATAGAGCTATGTTATTAGGGTAATCTCTCTCTAACGAATTATTGTGTTTTCAGCTATGCCTCCAAAGAAAGCGACAGCTGCCCAGAAGGGAAAATCAGTAGCAGGAGATACTAGTCAGATTCGGAGAGTTATTACGGCCCATGCCCAGTCTACGCCTGAGATTGTACTCCAGTCGGCGAGCTCTGCTACACCACCACCTCCAGAGGAGCTTAGAGCAGCAGCATCTCCAGTTCAGGGGGCATCATCACCGCTAGCTCCCGAGGCCCCTATCACGACCCGACCCCGGGCCCGCGACTGGTGCCCAGGTATACATCAGAGAATAGCAATGAAACATACACAACACAAACACATAGACAATAAACAACAACAGGCTAGCCGATGAGGCCACCTTTCGTACATTTTACATAATCTAAAAACAGAACAATACATCCTTTTTTTTTTCAACCCAATCCACAAGATATGACTACAGACCTCTAAGAATAACAATTGTGACGGGACAGGGCCCCGCCATACCCCTGAATGTACAAAAACCGACAATACCAGGGATAAGCCTCCGGAATAATGAAGCTTCTCAACAGCTGAATCAGTGATCCTAAAAGTGAGGATCAACAACTCAGATACTCTACTCGCGGCATGAACGCATTTCAAGGAGGTCGATAACATGTACCAAATATGTGAAATCAGTATCAGAATGAAATCATAAGTCCAAAATAAAGCTGGAGACATGTATGATAACTCAAATAATCGTACACTGTGCCTTACTAACAATGAGAGTAAACAAGAGTATACTTTACTGCATAAAAATAGGAGGCTCATGATCAACGTAGGGCCACCCGCCCGTGGTATCATTAAGAAATCCTACTCCTGGGACTATTTCACCCGCATAGGTCCTGTGGACCCGCAATGAGGTAACTTCCTCGCATAGGCTGTATCCGCCCGCATAGGTCGTGTGGACCCGCATGAGGTATTCCTCGCATAGGACTATTTCACCCGCGACAGACTATTTCACCATTGGCCGGTGGCCCGCAATGAGTACAAACGCCGCACTCGCATCATGGGTAGCAAATCCATGGAATTAGTAGTATCCCGGGGCTTTACCCCGTAAGAATAACATAAACTAGCACAACCGGCTATCATACATAACATAAGCACTACCGGCTTATCATACATAACATAAGCGCTACCGGCTTATCCTAACATAACATAAACAAGTTAAGAAATCTCCCTAACTTCTTATTAGTCTTATTCATATACACTCTCATTTTATTTTACTTAAGGCACTAACATGTCATTATAAAAATACGGGAATTTAACCCAAAGTACTACGTACTTCTATTTCTTTAAAATGACTCTTTTTCATATAAAACTTCCAAGATACTAATAACCGTAGTATCAAGTCATAACTACTTTTCAAGACAAGTCACAATACCTTTTAGAAATATATTTAGGCTTCTAAATCAAGTGACTTCTTTCTTTTAAAACCTTAAGCAATTGATACCTTCAAATCAATTTGTCTTTCATAATTCAAGTCATTTATCACACTTACATTACTTAGAGTAAACCACTCTTTTAAACTTTCCATAAAGCTATTATAACCAACTTCCCATAAAGCCGTTATACTAGCTTTATACTATAGACAAATACATTCTTCTTTATAACCAAGAGACTTATACTTTCAAAACCAAGTATCATATACTTTTAAAATACTTTAAGTCTCTTAACTTTTAGAAACTAAGATATCCTTAATATTCTTAAACAAGTGAGTTAAGTCCCTAACTCAACCAACTTGGACATTATTAAAATAAGCCAAGGATATCAAATGGACAAGATTGTCAAAATCTCGTACGTCTATCGTACTATATATTTACAACTACTCATGCTCAAGAGATAAGAAAGTTCCACATACCTCTTCGGTTCAATCCACTTGCTAAGTCCAATACGTCGTACGTAGTATGTCAACCTATAATGACCATAATACGTCTATTAACTTCTAGCTTCAAACGTAGAATATTCTAAGTGCAAAGTCACTAAATTCTACGGAAAATCGGACAACACTTCCTTTGTTTCTACATACTTTTCCACCTTTTTCAAGGTCCGAAAATCAATAACCAAACGCCACATTTAAGGCCCAACAATTCAACAATACAAAGGGGATTATGTTACACCTTGTAATTCAAGGACATGTTTAAGAGAATGTACGTAAGGAACACAAGACTTGAAATTGGTACGAAAGGAAGAATTGTTTTTCCGACGGAAAATCTTCCGAACATCGGAAAGGAAAAATGTTCGTTGGTGAGAATTAGATTCTCAAAATGCATTATTGAAGAGTATGGAAATTTATTTTTATGGATTTGGTCACGTGGGGCCCACCCGAGGAATTTTACGTTTTGTGGGGCCCACGAAGGTTACGGAATTTTATGGACGAATGGGAGGGCGACACGTGGCACCCCCACAATGGTCTTGGACGAAATTATGCAAGGGTATTATGGTCATTGACAATGGTAGAAGACCAAGTCTTGCTAATTAAAGAGCTTGATATTGTTGACTAAGTCCAAGGGCCACTTGGCTTGATCTCTTCCCTCCAAACTTAACAAGTGTTATAATCTAGACCCTCCAATGTATTATATAAGCACACTAGTAGCAAGACAAGTCTTCCAACACTTAAAAAAATTTAAGAAAACTTGAGAGAGGGAGATGATGCTCTCGGCTTTGAGCAATAAGGAACAAGAAAAAATTTCAATTGTTGTCCATTATTCACAAGACTTTAACCCAAGGTTCCTAGGGGTATTTTAAGGGTATCTCAATAGAAATATTTCAGAAAAACGACGTTTTTACGTTAGTCGCAAGGCGAAAACCTAAGATGTTCTTCAACTTTGAAGATGGAACTTGAAGAGGAGTTCTTCATAAGCTTCTAAGGAGTGCTTGGAGCGGATTGGAACATAAGAAAAGGAGCTAAGAATTTCTAAGGAGCGACTTTGAATCTTGGAAATTTTAAGGGCTTATAAAGGTATAAATCTTGTCGTTTTAGCAATTAAAGATTACTTATCATTATAGTTATGGATATTAGCAAGCATGAGGTATTTAGTATGAAGTTTGATAAGTGTATTGGCTATTGGAACCCTAATACGAAAACTAGTATGTTTAGCCCTTGAGATTTCAATTCAATTGGATTATTAGTTTAAGTCGTCACATGTTATATAAAGAAGGAATTATAATTGTTAAGTTGTTTATGACTATATAACATGTTAGACCTAAGAACTTGGATTGAAAAGGAATTGGAAAGGTTGATAAGTTGTTGCACCTTTTGGCCGAAATTGGCATTTGTATTGTGGACTAGTTTGATATCAATTGTGGGGAGAAATTTTACACGTCTTGTAGGCGTGTAATCCCCTATTGTTAATTACATTGTTGAGCCTTAAATGTGGCGTGTTTGGTTATTGAATTCGGCCTTGAAAAAGGTGGCAAAGTATGTAGAAACAAAGGAAGTGTTGTCCGATTTTCCGTAGAATTTAGTGACTTTGCACTTAGAATATTCTACGTCAGCTAGAGGTTAATGGACGTATTATGGCCATTATAGGTGGAAGTACTAAGTATAGCGTACTCTACTTGAAGGATGGAATAGCTATCAAGGTTGAAGTACTTTGGAGCATTTTGCTATTTGTCGATAATCGTCGCGAGGTATGTGAACCTCTTCCTTCTTTTGACATGATTCTATGTATGGAATATACATGTGGTATTATTTCATGATTCCTTCTACTCTTATAAGTTAAGAGGTATGTATGTTGATTTACTCTACGTAAGGGTTATGTCTAAGTTATCCTAAGTTCTTACCAAGTCTTATGGGGGATGTTGGTAAGAGTCGTTAGGAGGTATTTTGGAGCCAAGTTGACTTGGCTAATTTACGGCATGAATGAGAATAAGTATCGAACAAGCCATTGCAGCGTTAATAAAGGAAAATGCAATGACAATTAATTAAATTAAAATGAGTAGAATTCTCCATCTGCATAGAAGCTAAGATAAGACAAAATTGTATTACATTTTCTAGATCATGGCTACTTGAATAAGATCGTTATAAATAAGTATAACTTATTCACAACACACCAAAGTATATGTTACTTAATTTAAAAGAGTTTACGTATGAAGTTTTAAGACTATGAATTTCAAATTCTTAAAAGGTTAAGAGACTTTATTTTTCAAGTTATGAGACTTGATTCTTAAAGGAAGAAATGAATTGATTTACAAGTATAGAATACTTGACTTGGAAAGACTTGATTTCTAAAGTTAAGAAACTTGTTTTCTTAAAAGTTAAGAGACTTGAAGTATTTTGAAAGCTATGTAATTCGATTTGAAAGTATAAGTCTCTTGGTTATAAAAGGAATGAATTTGTCTAAAACATAAAGAGTTATAACGGCTTTATAGGAAGTTGGTTATAACAACTTTATGGAATATTAAAAGAATGGTTTTCTTCAGTAATGTAAGCAAAGAAATGACTTGAAATAAAGAAGGGCAAATTGTTTTAAGGGTACCAAGTGCTTAAGGTTTTAAAGAAAGAAGTCACTTGATTTAGAAGCTTAATTATATTTCTAAAAGGTATTGTGACTTGTCTTGAAAAGTAGATATGACTTGATACTACGGTTATTAGTATCTTGGAAGTTTTATTTGAAAGAGAACCATTTTAAATGAGTAGAGGCACGTAGTACGTTGGGTTAAATTCCTGGATTTTATAATGACATTATCGCGTCCCAGGAATGGGCCGCAAGATACCTTACGGGCGCACTAAATGACATTATCGCGCCCCGTGAACGGGCCGAAGTATACCTTTATGGGAAGACTATATGACATTATCGCGCCCCGTGAATGGGCCGGGCAAAGATACCTTTACGGGCGACTATATGACATTATCGCGTCCGTGAATGGGCCGGGAAGTATACCTTTATGGGCAGACTATATGACATTATCGCGTCCCAGGAATGGGCCGGGCAGTAGATCTTTATGGACAGACTATGTGACATTATCGCGTCCCAGGAATGGGCCGGGCAGTATACCTTTATGGGCAGACTATATGACATTATCACGTCCCAGGAATGGGCCGAGCAGTATACCTTTATGGGCAGACTATGTGAGATTATCGCGTCCCAGGAATGGGTCGGGCGGATACCTTACGGGCGCACTATATGACATTATCGCGTCCCAGAATGGGCCAGCAAGATACCTCTACGGGCGCACTTACGTGACTTTATCGCGCCCCGCATTAGGTCAAGATAGGCATCCCTCCATAAAGGGCCGGATTATGTTATGCAAGGTAAGTAAGTTATATGGTAATGAACTTGACGGCTTTTCCTAAGCATGAACGTAAGAATGTGACTATAACTTTCATGTAAAACGGGAAAAGATAATAAGGTACGATTAAGTTCACGATGGTAATGACACGTAGGATCCGTATTTACCCTTTTATACTTGCCTGTCATTCTTTTATACGCTTATGATTTGTTTATCGTACCATATTTTTCGCTCCATATTCGGTACTGTTGTAATCGACTTCTTCGGGCCGCTCATGTCCGCAGGTTTAGGTACACAGTTGTGGATCCGCGAGCTTAGGATCCTGGTTCAGCATTTTGAGATGGCTCTAATGTTCCGGAGCTTGCCGTCATGGTTATGTATATTCAGGGGTACGGCGGGTCCTTGTCCCGTCATAGTAATTGTCCAAATCTTAGAGGTTTGTATTCATCTGTGGGCTGGACTGGCTAGAGTTGTTTTTACATTGTTAAACAGTGTAGACCCTTTCGGGTAATTTTTATGTTATGGCAGCCTTATCGGCTTGGCCTTAGTTTTAAAAAAAATGAGTGTTATTTATCTTCCGCAGTTTATTATGTTGTATGAATAGAAGGGTGTCCAGGTAGGGCACCAGTCGCGGCCCGGGGTCGGGTCGTGACAGATTACACGCCTTAACAGGACGTGTAAAATCTGCCCCACAATTGATATCAAACTAGTCCAACATACAATGTTACATTCGGCAATATGAGGGGCAACAATACATAGTCTTTTCCAATTCCTTTTCAATCCAAGTTGTTTAGTATAACATGTTATAAAGCCGCAATCGATTATAACAACTATAATCTTCAAGTAGATAACATGCGACGATTCTAGTTATCGACCAAATTGTATTTCAATTTCAAATGGCTAATCAATGTCATTTCGGGTTTTAGGCTTCCAATATCCATAACACTTATCAATCTTCATAACATATATCACATGCTCATTTCTAACTTATCATAACATGAAATCTTCAATTACCATAGTAAGACGAAGATTATTACCTCATTTATCCCAAATAGTCCAACAATCTCGCCCACTTTATCCCTCTTTCCGAATTTCTTCTTCCTACTAAAATCACCTCTACGAACCCCCTACAAGCTCGCCAACATTTTTCCTTCTTGTTGCCTTTCCAAAAATCTCATTTGTCTTAGGGTTTTATCAACTTTTGATAGAGGAGAGCAAGTGTTTGGATGATCTTTTAGTGTAGAACGGCCAAGTCTTGCAAGACTTGGTCAATATATAAGCCTTATCTTGATCCACAAGTTGGGGGGACACTTGTCATCCACCCATTGGTCCTATACAACAAATATCTTCTATTTTTACCCTATTTCCGAAAAATATCCTCCTGCCTCGCGCCATGCTCTGCAGCCACAAGGGCGCTGCAATTTCGCATAATTTCAGCTTTCCTGCCTCGGCCTGCGGTGCGCCACGGCGCCTGCCCCTGTCTCTGCTGTCAGCTGATCTTGTAACGTCCATAACTTTCTACTTCAATGTCCTATCGACAAGCGGTTTGTTGCGTTGGAAACTAGACTCAATGCACTTCATATTAGGCTTTTGAAACACCTAAAAACTCCCAATATACTAGGAGATATACTGCTCCAAAGTTGACTGAAAACTATCCAAAAAAATATTCTGCCAACAATTTTTTTCTTTGTTCCTAATTCGAATCTTATTTCCTTTCGTACATTCTCAATACATAACCTGGACTTATGGGGTGTAACAGCCCCATCACCTGAGCCTCCAGCTCCTCAGCCAAGGGCGGAGGATAGTGCCATGAGAGATGTAGTTCAGTTGTTGACCATATTAGTGGCAGTGCAGACTCGTAGAAATGGACTAGGAGTTGACTATAGATCTGATAGTTTGAGGGTTCGTGACTTCTTAAGTTGTAATCCTCCGGAGTTTTTCGTGTTAAAGCCCGAGGATGATCCGCAGGAGTTTATTAAGCATATACAACGTACATTGAGGATAATCAAGACTTTTGAGTCTGTTGGGTTGGCTTCGTATCAATTACGGGATGTAGCTATTAATTGGTATGAGTCTCGGGAGTTATCTAGGGGCGAGGGTGCTCCTCCAATAGTATGGGATGAGTTTGCAGAGGCCTTCCTTGGCCACTTCCTGCCTCCAGAGGTGAGGAGAGCAAGAGGTTATAGATTCTTACATTTGAGGCAGAATGACAGGAGCATTCACGAGTATAGTCTTGAGTTTGATTCGTTGGCTAGATATGCGCCTACGATTGTAGCTGATATGCCAGATAGAGTGCATTGTTATGTGATGGGACTAGATCACTATTTGATTGATGGTTGTATGGCAGTGTCTTTTCAGCCAGGTATGAATATTTCCCGTGTTACACCCCGTAATTCCAGGACAGGTGTTTAAGAGAATGTACGTGAGAAGATACGACATTAAGTTTGAAACGAAAGAAGGATTGCTTTTTCCTACGGAAAATGATTTCGAGCCTCGGGAAGGAAAATTGTTCGTTAGTGAGAATTGGGTTCCCGAATTTGTTATTTAAGACTTTTAGAATTTGTGGGAATTATGGAATTTTTTTTTCAGAGTTGGATATGTGGTGCACACCCGAGAAATTTTACGTTTTTGTGGGGCCCATAAGGTTTTCGATATTTTGGCCAATTATGGAAATTTCGGGAAATGAAATATTTTAGACCAATCGAAGGGCGACACATGTCACCCTCCATGGGGCCATGTGGGGCGGAAAAATGGGCAAGTCAAGAAAGCCACTTGGCTTGATATTGTTGACCACATCTCATCCACGCAAGTGTTTTAATCTAGGCCCTTGGTTGTAGTATTTATCCATTACTAGTGCAAGACAATTCTACACTTAGAACTTAAATCAAGAACTTGTTGTTCTTATGTGAGGCTCTCGGCAATAGGAGAAAAATAGGAGAGAAATTTTGCAATTTTGCTCCATAATTCCCAATATTCAAACCCAAGGTTCCTAGAGGTATTGTAAGGTTATCTCAATAGAAAGATCCTGGAAAAACTACGTTTTCACTTTAGTCGCAAGATGAAAACCTAAGGTGTTCTTCAACTTTGAAGTTGGAAATTGAAGAGAAGTTGGTTATGAGCTTTTAAGGAGTGCTTGGAGCGTATTGGAATGTAAGAAGAGGAGCTAAAAGTTTCTAGGGATCGACTTTTACACTTGGATATTATTATGGCTTTTTGAGGTAAAAATCTTCATCTTCTTAATGTGATTAAAGATTACGTGTTTAGTAGTTGTTAAATGAGTATGTGGTATATATATTGAAGTTTGAAAAGATTTGGATCATGTCGACATGTTAAAAACCGAAAATGGGCAAGTTAGCCATTTATGTTGTAATCAATTTGGTCGATAGTTACAATCGTCGCATGTTAAGAAAGAAAGGATTTATAGTTGTTATAATTGTTATAAGGTATATAACATATTAGAATAAGAACTTGGATTGAAATGGAAATTGAAAGAGAATTGATATCGTTGTGGCATTGCTTGTAGCCGAGAATGGCTTTGGATTTAATGGACGGTTTTATATTGATTGTGGGGCAGAATTTTACACGTCCGGCTAGGCGTGTAATCCCCTTGGAATTTCTGAATTGTTCAGCCTTAAATGTGGCATTTGGTTATTGATTTTCGGGCGTTGAAAAAGCTGGAAAAGTACGTAGAAACAAAGGAAGTGCTGCCCGATTTTCCGTAGAATAAGAGTCCTTATACTTAGAAATGTTCTACGTTGAAAGCTAGAAGTTGATAGGCGTATTGTGGTCATTATAGGTTGACATTCTACGCACGGCGTATTCAACTCGGCAAGTGGATTGAGTCGAAGAGGTATGTAGAACTTTCCCTATCTCTTGAGCATGAGTTTTATAAATGTATAGTACGGTAGACGTACGTAAATTAAGAGAACTCGGTTCCATTTTAGTATCCTTGCCTTGATTCTTGAAAGTGTAGTAACTTGACTTTTAAAAGGTATAGGTTACTTGATCTTATGTATAAAGACATCTTGACGTGTAAAGTATTGATTACTTGAACTATGTTAAAGTTAAGAAACTTGATATTCTAAAGTTAAGAGACTTGAAGTATTTTGAAAGTTATGTAACTTGATTTGAAAGTATAAGTCTCTTGGTTATAAAAAGAATGAAAATGTATAAAACATAAGGAGTTATAACGGCTTTATGGAAAGTTAGTTATAACGGCTTTATGAGATATTAAAGATGTCTTAGTTTCTAAAGCATAAAGTTAGTATAACGGTTTTATGGGAAGTTGGTTATAATAACTTTATGGAGTTAAAGGAATGGTTTTCTCTATTAATGTAAACAAAGATAAATGACTTGAAATAAAGAAGGGCAAATTGTGTTATACCCCGTATTTCCAGAGTATGTACGTAAGGGAATACGTACAAAAGTCTAGCCTTAAAGTTTAGGCACAAGACGTTTTTTTGGGCACAACTCACAAAACGAATAGTTTTTCCGACAAACGCTTCCACGACTTTCGTAGGGTAAATTCCGCCATGCCATTTCTAATTTTTGCGGATTTTTCCGAGAGACGAAACATTTTGGACCAACGGGAGGGAGACACTTGGCACCCTCCAATTGGTGGACTTGAAATCGTCCATTGGACGAATTGGGGATAGTGTTGCACGTTTTTTGTGCCTTGGCACAAGTCAAGGAGTTGGTAGGATATTTTGTGTGCAAGTTGGCCAAGGACACTTGCCCTAATCTTGACCTTACACACTTGCACTTGGCTAAATCTTGGCCCTTGGTTGGCCATGTCTTGACCTATAAATACCCCCTTAAGATGAAGAGTTCTTCATCCACAAATTCCTTTCCAAGTCTTGAAAATCATCTCCTCTCCCTTGTAGCCTTTTTCGTCCAACACCCCCCATTTTTTTAGTGAGCTTGGCCGAGGCAACCCCTCCCCCTAGCCTAGCCGAAATCTACCCCCCCTCTCTTGGTAGAAAAGTTGCCTTCTAGTATTGTTATAATGCCCAAAATACCCTAGCCCAAATCCCTTAGTCCTTAGTAGAAGTTGTGAAGAACTTCTAAGGTTTCTTGGAGCGTACAACTTAGGAGCTAAACCTTGCTCAGGCGCGACTTTATCTAGGATATTATTGGGCTTACCGAGGTAAATAATCCTAACCCTCTTTTGAATTAGAGAATACATACTGTAGTAGTATAAGAATAAGTATAAAATACTTAGAAGAATATCACATAATAGAATTGAACTGTTATCACAGTAGAAGGGTTTAAAAGAAGAATAATCAAATTGTACTTACATAGAATTTGTTTTCCTGATGAGACTTGAGTAGCTCACCCGTAGGGAAGTCGCCCAATTTTCCGTAGGATATAGAACCCTCTGTTTAGAACTGGTTACAAAGTAGTCTGAACGTTGATAGACGTGTCTGACTATTATAGGCTGATTCTCTGCGCGCGACATATTCAACTTGGCAGGTGGTTTTCGCTGAGAAGGTATGTGATTCTTCCTAAAGCATGATATTTTACAATACATATGTAGTACGGTAGACGTACATGTGTTAACTGAATAATAACTACGGCAATGCCTCACGGCTTAAGCCTGAATAATACTTACGGCAATGTCTCACGGCTTAAGCCTGAATAATACTTACGGAAATGCCTCACGGCTTAAGCCTGAATAATAAAGAACTGAAAGCATTTCAAAAGAATCCTGAATCATTTTTAACAGAAGAGAACTAATTGGTTTTTAAGACAGAAGCTTAAGAGTTATACTAGCTTTATGGGAAGTTAAGTATAACCACTTAAGAATGATAAAAGAAACAGTTTGCCTATGTGTTTATAACAGACTTATATTGAATTGTGAAAAGAATAATAAGATGGTTTGATAAGTAGACATGATATGATGCTATGTGTGTTAGTGTCTTGTAACGTTCTTGTTGTGCTTATGTTGTTTAAAGATAAGCTGTTATGTTAGTGTACTATCACTCACCTCTTGACATATTACCGGGGGTTAAGCTGCCCTCCGATGCGGGGTAGACTCAGGCGGTCTGGGACCATGATTCGAGAATACCTCATGCGGGTCCAGGGGACCTATGCGGAGCTACGGGAGTTCGTGTTAGTGATGCGGGGTTATACCTCATGCGGTCTATGTGGCCATGCGGACTACGAGTCGGGGCGATGCAGGAGTAGCTACCCTCGATGCGGGGTTATGTACCTATGCGGGCCTAAGTGAGTGGCCTATGCGGACTACGAGTCCGTGATTAGGCTTGCATGGTGATACTACGGGCAATTGGCCCTGCTTCGATCATTCGCAGCCTAGAAAAGACCTGTTACAGTTTACCTATTGTTACTCTTGTTTATGATGTGGCACTATGTGCGGTCCCTTGGTTGTTTCATACATACTTGCAAAACTGATTTTAAAATGATATGTTTTCATTTAAGTATTTCTGATTTCATATACTTAGTACTGTTATCGACCTCTTCGGGGCTGCGTTCATGCCGCAGGTAAAGCAAGCAGGTGCTAGATCCACATTCTTAGGATCTATACGTTGGTGTCGGGAGCTCCATCTTTTCCGGAGGCTCTACTTTTGGGTATGATCTCCCTGTTGTAGATAGTTTTGTATGATCGAGGTATGGCGGGCCCTGTCCCGCCATAGTTGTATATTTCCTTAGGTGCAGAGTCATGTTATGCAAGATCGGATGTATCGCTAAACCATGTTTATATATATATCGAAAAGCGATGTTTTCTCACATAAAGCGTGTCTTATTTTATCTTGTTTCATGTCTTGTTTCATATTTCCGATTACTCGATGTATGACTACTTGGGTGCCGGTAAGGCACGATCCACGCCCCGGAATGGGTCGTGACAAAAGTGGTATCGAGCGATTAATCCTCGGAAAGTGTCTGACCGTATCTAGTAAGTCTTGATTATCGGTGTGTTGTGCACCACACCAATAATCGTGAGGCTATAGGATATTTAGGATTGGTTTCCATTCTTCTCACTGAGATCGTGCTTTAGAGCGTGTTAAAGTTGGACCCTCTAACGTATTCCTTTTACGCGATTATGCCTCCACGTAAGGCAACCCGCCTGAAGGGCAAAGCGGCGGAGGCGCTAGTGGGACACCTAGAGTCACGAGGCTCGGGCCCGATCTATACCGGAGCGGCGAGTTCTACGACGCCGCCCGGCCCAGCGAGACCACAGTACCCACACCTCCCGCCCCACGGCACTGGGCGGAGGTTAGGGTACTGAGAGATGGCCCGGCTGCGGCAGATCGTGGCGAACATGAGGCAGCCGAATCTGGCGATTCGATCCAGCCCGATCTTACCGTGGTTCACGAGGCGAGAGTTTGAGGCTACGAGACTTCCGAGTTGTAGCCCGCGAGTTTTACGGGTGGCGGGAGGATGATCCTCGGAGTTCATCCGTCGACTCTGAGAGGATTACGAGTGATCGGGCGTCGGAGGCGAGTCCGTGATCTTTGGTTCACATAGGTCGCGTGATACCGCAATCGATTGGTTTGATTCATGGGAGTTATCCGGGAGAGCACGCGTCCCGCCTACTTGGGATGAGTTCTCGAGGCTTTCTCACTCACTTCTTGCCTCCACGGATGAGGAGGCGCGGGTGATAGATTTTCTTCTTGAGGCGAGAGGACGCCTTGTCGGGAGTACAATGTCGAGTTTGATTCATTGGCTCGATAGGTCCCGGCGTTGGTAGCGAATATGGAGGATAGGGTGCACCGCCACGCCACCGCTAGATGACTATATGGCGAAGTCGTATGCGGGTGTTCTCTTCACCGGGTATGGACATTACCGCACGCGAGCTCATGCTCTTGGATGTGAGGCGTAGAGGCCGACGGGTTGTGACAGCAGCGAAGAAGACCGGGGCGGCGGTCTTTTGGTGGCTATCGTGGTGGCGGCCTCAGCGCGATCTAGATTTGCACCACGGCCGGCTCGAGCACTCTGCACCGTCCTCGGACAACCAGACATTCGAGGCGCACCGGGGCCCCGGACTTGAGACGTCGAGCGGCGAAGTGCGGCGACGGGACCACCCCACCGGTGTGGCCGTCGGTAGATCCCACCGGGAGTTGTGGTGCTACGGAGCTTGTTTGATTGTGGCCGCGGTCACTATGCGAGGAACCGTCACCAAGGCGATCTTGATGGTAAGTCGACTACGAGTTCTTTCACGGTCTTCTTCATCCCGACGACTCGCCTGGAGGCAAGGTACTCGTGGACGGCCAGTGTGGCGCAGGTCGTGGCGCGGGTCGATTCTAGCGGTCCTCGAATCGCATTTATGCTTTGTCGGTGACAGATCGTGAGGCCTCACTGATGTCGTCACGGGTACTTATCGGTTCGGGTTTGATGTGTATGCTTTGATAGATCCGGTTCTACTGTCTATATATCTCCCTTGTTGCTAGTAGGATAGGGATAGAGCACGAGTCCATAGACCTTTCGAGGTAGCTACGCGATGGGTGATTCGGTGGTAGCTCGGCGGGTATATAGAGCTTGTCTGTGACCATTCTGATCGTCGGACCACTGGCCGACTTGATAGAGTTGGAGATGATTGACTTCGACGTGATCATGGGGATGGATTGGCTAGCTTCTTGCTACGCCAATGTAGGCTGAGAGAGAGTAATGCGGTTCCAGTTTCTGAGGCCGGTTGTTGAGTGGGAGGAGCACGGTATCGCCGGCGGTAGGTTTATTTCCTACCTCAAGGCTAGGAAGATGGTGCGAAGGGTATATCTACCATCTCGTTGGTGTTTGATCATCAAGTCGCGGTACCAGATTTTTCGTCGATTCGATGGTCGAGAGTTCCCGACGTGTTTCAGACGACCTCGGGTATCCTCCCGAGAGGAGATTGTGTTTTGTATTGACATATTGCGGACACTCGGCTATTTCCATTCGCCATACGTAATGGCCGCCGAGTTGAGAGAGTTGAAGGATCGGCAGGGATTTCTTTGGAGAAGCGGCTTCATCGTGCCTAGTGTTTCTCCCGGGAGCGCGGTATTGTTCGTGAAGAAGAAGGGCGGGGCCTGCGCATGTGTGTTGATTACTGACGGTGAACAAGGTGACCATTAAACAGATACCCTTCCTGTGATTGATGATTTGTTCGACCGGTTGCGAGTGCGAGATGTTTTTCAAGATTGATCTGCGATCGGGCTATCATCAGTGCGAAGTCGAGAGGTGGATGTCCTAGATCGCATTCGGACGTCACGGGCATTATAAGTTGGTCATGTCTTTTGGGTTGACCAATGCTCGTGATATTCATGGATTTGATGAACCGAGTGTTCAAACCATTTTGGACACGCTTGTGATAGTGTTCATTGATGATATCTTGGTTTATTCTCGCTCGAGCGAGAGCATGCGAGCATTTGAGGCTGTCTTGTGATTCTCAGACCATGATTACGCCAAGTTTTCCAAATGTGAGTTTTGGTTGACTTGATGGCGTTTCTTGGGCATATTATCGGTGATGGCATTCGAGTGGATCTGGCCAAGATCGAGGCGATCGAGACTTGGCCTAGACCTCTTACTCGCCAGAGGTTCGCGATTTTACGGGCCTTGCGAGATATTATCGGCGGTTCGTGGAGAAGTTTGCTTCTATCTCGCACCATTGACTAGGCCGACTCGGAAAGCGGCCAAGTTTGATGGATGATGCTTGTGGCGTGGTTTCGATTCTTTGAAAGAGAGATCGCGGCGCCCCGTTCTTACTCTTCGCAGGTCGGATGGTTATGTCGTGTATTGTGATGCGTCGGGCATCGGGTTGGGATGTGTGTTGATGCAGCATGGCGGGGTTATAGCATATGCATCCCGACGGTGAAGAAACACGAGAACTACCGCCATGATTTGGAGTTGGCGGGTGTGATTCACGCTTTGAAGATGCGGAGGCACTATTTGTATGGGGTTCACGTGGATATTTTTACGCACCACAAGAGCCTCGGTATATCTTCACCAGAGGAGTGAACTTACGGCGAGGCGGTGGTTAGAGTTGATTAAGGATTACGATGTTGATATAATGTACCACCGGGAAGGCGATGTTGTGGCGGATGCTCTTAGTCGTAGGTCGATGGGGAGCCTATCGGATGTGCGGCTAGAGAGGAGGACATGGTTCGTGATTTGCATCGATTAGCGAGCCTTGGTGTCCGTTTGATTGATTACGATAGCGGTGGGGTTAGAGTTCGTGAGGTTGCGAGTCTTCTATCGTCGAGGAGGTGAAGAGGCAATTCGAGGATCGGCTTTGATTCGATATCGTGATACGACTCTTCGTGAGGGCAAGGGTCCTTTTGAGGTAGCACGATGGGGTGCTAAGGTTTGAGGGCGGTGTGTGTTCGGATGTTTCAGGACTTGGCGAGTTCTTGGGGAAGCACACGGTAGCGTTACTCTATCCATCCAGGGTCGACCAAGATGTACCAAGACCTTAGATCTGTGTATTGGTGGGATGACTTGAAGAGGGACGTTGCATAGTTCGTAGCTCAGTGCCCGTGTTGTCAGCAGGTAAAGGTAGAGCACGCAGGCACGGTGGTTTTATTCTGACGATTGAGATCCCGACACGGAAGTGGGAGGTAATCAACATGGACTTTATCACAGGATTACCTCTCACCGGAGGAGACATGATTCTATATGGGTTATCGTTGATGGTGGTGAAATCAGCCCACTTTCTTCCGTCGGGGCGACTTTTTACCGAGGATTATGCGCACTTTACATCAGAGATCGTCGGTGCATGGAGTCCCTATTTCGATCATATCGACAGAGGCCCGGTTCTGGCTAACCGGAGGTCTTTCGAGAGGTTTAGGGGCAGTGAGCTCGAGTCGCATTCCATCCACGGCATGACAGACGGGCGAGCGCACTATCCGGACTCTTGAGGATATGTGCGAGCTGTGTTATCGACTTCGAAGTAGGTGGGAGGATCATTTGCCTCTAGTTGAGTTCGCGTACAATAATAGCTACCACTCCGGTATTCGGATGGCACCTTATGAGGCCTTGTATGGGAGGAAGTGCGGATCGCCTATAGGTTGGTTCGATGTGGGCGAGGTGCGGCTAGTGGGACGGTTGGTGCGTGAGCGATGGATAAGGTGAAGCTTATCCGAGAGCGGCTATTGACGGCTCGAGTCGGCCAAGTCGTATCACGGATCATCGTCGTCGGCATCCGAGTTCGCGATTGATGATTGGGTTTTCTGAAGGTGTCACCCATGAAGGGTGTGATGAGATTCGGGAAGAAGGGAAACTTCGGCCCAAGGTACATTGGGCGTTCGTTGTCGCGAGGTAAGCAAGGTTGCCTATGAGTTGGATCTGCCGTCCGTCGGAGGCGGTGCATCCGGTTTTCACGTATCTATCTTTGAGGAGATGTATCGGGGATCCATCTAGGTACACCCGATTGTGATGTCCAGTGACCAGGGGTTATCGTATGAGGAGGTTCCATAGCGATAATCGATCGTCAGGTTAGGCGTCTGCGGTCCAAGGACGTGGCTTCCGTCAAAGTCTTGTGGCGGAACGAGCTCAGGTAGGAGATGACTTGGGAAACCGAGGAAGACATGAGGCAGAAGTATCCTCACCTATTCCCCACACCTCCAGGTAATTCACTTTCCTACTTGTAAATCTTCATTATCGTTTATGCCTAAGTGTTGTTACGTGGCGTGTGTGGCATTTGCAATCGCTTAAGTTATGAAGAATCTTATCGTTAACTGTCTTGGGAAGGAACATTCGGGACGAATGTTTCTAAGGGGGGGAGAATGTTATACCCCGTATTTCCAGTATGTACGTAAGGGAATACGTACAAAAGTCTAGCCTTAAAGTTTAGGCACAAGACGTTTTTGGGCACAACTCACAAAGCGAATAGTTTTTCCGAAAACGTTTCCACGGCTTTCGTAGGGTAAATTCGGCTATGCCATTTCTAATTTTTGCGGATTTTTCCGAGAGGCGAAACATTTTGGACCAACGGGAGGCGACACTTGGCACCTCCAATTGGTGGACTTGAAATCGCCCATTGGGACGAATTGGGGATAGTGTTGCACGTTTTTGTGCCTTGGCACAAGTCAAGGAGTTGGTAGGATATTTTGTGTGCAAGTTGGCCAAGGACACTTGCCCTAATCTTGACCTTACACTTGCCTAGCACTTGGCTAAATCTTGGCCCTTGGTTGGCCATGTCTTGACCTATAAATACCCCCTTAAGATGAAGAGTTCTTCATCCACAAATTACTTTCCAAGTCTTGAAAATCCTCTCCTCTCCCTTGTAGCCATTTTCGTACAACACCCCCCCTTTTTTTAGTGAGCTTGGCCGAGGCAACCCCTCCCCCTAGCCTAGCAGAAATCTACCCCCCCTCCCTTGGTAGAAAAGTTGCCTTCTAGTATTGTTATTATGCCCAAAATACCATAGACCAAAGCCCTTAGTCCTTAGTAGAAGTTGTGAAGAACTTCTAAGGTTTCTTAGACTCTGGGAGCGTACAACTTAGGAGCTAAACCTTGCTCAGTAGCGACTTTATCTAGGATATTATTGGGCTTACCGAGGTAAATAATCCTAACCCTCTTTTGAATTAGAGAATACATCACGTAGTAGTATAAGAATAAGTATAAAATACTTAGAAGAATATCACAGAATAGAATTGAGCTATTATCACGAAGAAGGGTTTAAAGAAGAATAATCAAATTGTACTTACATAAATTGTTTTCCACAAGAGACTT
Source organism: Przewalskia tangutica (assembly GCA_029844215.1). Taxonomy (NCBI): domain Eukaryota; kingdom Viridiplantae; phylum Streptophyta; class Magnoliopsida; order Solanales; family Solanaceae; genus Przewalskia; species Przewalskia tangutica. Next base: position 90,680,989 of record CM056719.1, read on the forward strand.
GAGTAGCTCACCGGTAGGAAGTCGCCCAATTTTCCGTAGGATATAGAACCCTCTGCTTAGAAGCGTTTACAAAGTAGTCGAGCGTTGATAGGCGTGTCGACTATTATATCTTGATTCTCTGCGCGACATATTCAACTTGGCGGTGGTTTTTTGAGAAGGTATATGATTCTTCCTAAAGCATGATATTTTACAATACATATGTAGTACGGTAGACGTACATGTGTTAATCGAATAATAACTACGGCAATGCCTGGCTTAAGCTCGAATAATACTTACGGCAATGCCTCACGACTTAAGCTGAATAATACTTACGCGATGCCTGGCTTAAGCCTGAATAATAAAGAATCAAAGCATTTCAAAAGAATCTTGAATCATTTTTAATGAAGAGAACTAATTGGTTTTAAAGCGAAGCTTAAGAGTTATACTAGCTTTATGGGAAGTTAAGTATAACCACTTAAGAATGATAAAAGAAAGCAGTTTGCCTATGTGTTTATAACAGACTTATATTGAATTGTGAAAAGAATAATAAGATGGTTTGATAAGTAGACATGATATGATGCTATGTGTGTTAGTGTCTTGTAACGTTCTTGTTGTGCTTATGTTGTTTAAAGATAAGTTGTTATGTTAGTGTACTATCACTCACCTCTTGACATATTACCGGGGGTTAAGCTGCCCTCCGATGCGGGGTAGACTCAGGCGGTCTGGGACCATGATTCGAGAATACCTCATGCGGGTCCAGGGGACCTATGCGGAGCTACGGGAGTTCCAGGTTAGTGATGCGGGGTTATACCTCATGCGGTCTATGTGGCCATGCGGACTACGAGTCCAGGACGATGCCGAGGAGTAGCTACCCTCGATGCGGGGTTATGTACCCTATGCGGGCGTATGTGAGTGGCCTATGCGGACTACGAGAGTCCAGGATTAGGCTTGCATGGTGATACTACGGGCAATTGGCCCTGCTTCGATCATTCGCAGCCTAGAAAAGACCTGTTACAGTTTACCTATTGTTGCTCTTGTTTATGATGTGGCACTATGTGCGGTCCCCTTGGTTGTTTCATACATACTTGCAAAACTGATTTTAAAATGATATGTTTTCATTTAAGTATTTTATAGTTTCATATACTTAGTACCTGTTATCGACCTCCTTGAGTGCGTTCATGCCGCGGTAAGGGCAGCGGTTCTAGATCCACATTCTTAGGATCTACGTTGGTGTCGGGAGCTCCATCTTTTAGGAGGCTCTACTTTTGGGTATGATCTCCTGTTGTAGATAGTTTTATGCGATCGAGTGTGGCGGGGCCCTGTCCCGCCATAGTTGTATATTTCCTTAAGTGCAGAGTCATGTTATGCGATGACGGATGTAATCGCTAAACCATGTTTATATATATATCTTAGAAAGCGATGTTTTCTCACATAAACTGTGTCTTATTTTATAAATTGTTTCATGTCTTGTTTCATATTTCCGCTGATTACTCTGATGTATGACTACTTGGGTGCCCCGGTAAGGCACCAGTCACGGGCCCCGGAATGGGTCGTGACAAATTGATTTAAAGGCATCAATTGCTTAAAGCTTTAAAGTAAGGGTCACTTGATTTAGAAGCCTAAAAATGTATTTATAAAAGTGTATTGACTTGTTTGAAATGCAGACAAGCCTTGATACTACGGGTGTTAGTATCTTGGAGTTTTATATAAAAATGACTCTTTTGAAAAGAATGGAAGTACGTAGTACTTTGGGTTAAATTCCCAGATTTTTATGTGATACGAAAGTGCCTTGAGTTATAAAATGAAATTCATTTTTGTAAGATAATGAAAGTCTAAATATTTTATGAACTTGTCTATGCTTGTTTGTGATAGCATTTGAGTGCAAGTATTATATTTTTAAGATGTCGTAACTCTCAGATGGAGGGTCGGCTGTCTTGTTGTGAATTTACTTGGACGTACCGACAGTGATGGAGGATTCCACGGGTATGCATTGAGATTGATCCTTGGACATGCTTATACGATGAGGGATTTCGGGGTATGCGAACAGGATGAGGGTTAAATTCCCGGATACTATTATTAGTCCATGGACATGCTTATACGATGAAGGATTCCGGGGCATGCGACCATGTTATATACTATTACTCCATGGACTAGCACCCCATGAAGACATGTACCCGAGATGAGGGATTCCACGGGCATGTTATTGTTATACTCCGTATTTCCAGAGTATGTACTTGTGGGCGTACGTGGAAAAGTTTGAGCCTTAAAGTTAGGCAATATTCGAAATTTGTACACAACCCCCGTAAAGAATCGTTTTTCGACGAAACGTTTTACAGAACTTGCGTAGGGAAAATTCCGGCTATGTCATTTATTATTTTTGTAGATTTTTCCGAGCGACGGAACATTTTTGGACCAACGGGAGGGTGACACTTGTCACCCTCATTGGACGGTAAGAGAGGCCACGGTTGGCCTTGTTTTGAGGCTTAAAACATGGACCATTGTTTGTGGAGTGATTTGAGGAGTAGGTTAGGGTGCACTTGGCTTGATCTTGGCCTTACACTTGCCTTGCACTTGGCTTGATCAAGGCCCTTGATTTCCCTATAAATACCCCCCCCCCCTTTGTGAAGACTTCATCATCCAAAAATGTTTCCAAGTCTTGAAATCTCCCTCCCCTCTTCTTGTTGTGTTCGTCCAAAGCCTCTCCCCCTCCCCCTTTGAGAGGCCTTGTGGCCGAGAGGGTACCCCCCCTCCTAGTAGTGTTGGCCGAGGGGTACACCCCCCCTTGCCTTGTTGTTCTCGTAAAGTACCCCCCCCCCTTGGTAGAAAGTATTCTCCAAGTATTGTTACTATACCCAAAATACCTTGGCCTTATACCTTGTAGTATTCCAAAAGTTACCTCTATACGTAGAGCCCGGAAATACTACCTTTTGTCCTTTTAGTCTCAAACCGAAACCCTAAGGAAAATCTTCATAGCGAGTTGAAGTATTAAGTAGAAGTTGCATAGAACTTCTAAGGGTTGTTTGGAGCGGGTTGGAGCGCCCAGAGTAGGAGCTAAACGTTGCTCAGGATCGACATTATATCTTGGATAATTTTGGGCTTATCGAGGTAAATACTTGACCTTATTGTATTAAGAGTTTACATATTGTTGAAATATAAGAATTGAGTATAAGTTATATACAAGGAAGGTATATAAGAAGGAAATTGAATTGTACTTACATAGGATTTGTATTCTGATGAGACTTGTGTAGTTTGGCGGGTAGGAAGTCTTTGCAATTTTCCGTAGAATTATTTTACAGATAGTCTAGTCGTTGATAGACTTGTATAACCATTATAGGTTGAAGTACTGCGAGTAGCGTATTCTACTCGAAGAAGTGAAAAAGGCTAGCAGGATTACAGTACTTTGGAGCTATTTGCTACTAGTCGATAAATCGTCGCGAGGTATGTGATTCTTCCTATACTCTTGAGCATGATATTTTAAAGAATATATATATAGTACGGTAGACGTACGTGTGGCAATGTCTTTTGACTTAAGCCTGAATAATAAGAATCTGGAAGTATTTTACAAGAATATATATATAGTACGGTAGACGTACGTGTGTTAACTGAATGTAGTGTTACGACAATGTCTTTTGACTTAAGCCTGAATAATAAGAACTTTGAAGTATTTCAAAAGAATTAAGAACCGTTTTTAGAAGAGTAATACTTGGTTTTGAAAACATAAGAGTTATACTAGCTTTATGGGAAGTCAGGTATAACGTCTTAAGAGAGATAAAGAGAATGGTTTACTGATTTTTAGAAGTTAAGAGACTTGACTTAATATGAATTTTGTGTGAAACCTCATTCGTGAGTAATGAGTACTTGGTTTTAAAAAAGAATAATGTTTTACTGATTTCGGAAATCAGAATAAGTATCGAACAAACCACTGCAGCGCTAATAAAGGAAAATGTATTGAATAATGAAGTATTATTAAAACCAGTAGAAACCTCCATCCGCATAGAAGCTAAGATGAGACAAAATGATATTACATTTTCTAGATCATGGATGCTTTAATAAATGGTTATAAACGAGTATAAACTGCTCACACCTATGGCATATGTTACTCAATTATTTTAAAAGGGATTAAGACATTGAACTATGAAACTTTTCTAAAATAAAGAGACTTGAGTAATTGAAATTAGGCAAACTGGAACTTTAGGGAAAAGAAAGGCATTGTTTTGTCTTAAATTGGTTTAAAACATAAAGTGTTATAACAGCTTTATGGGAAGTTAGTTATAACGACTTTATGAAAACAAAAGAAGGGTTTTATCATTGGTTTTAATGTGGTAACTTGACTTTAAAAGAGAAGTGTTTTGGTCAAAAGAAGGCATGGTATTGCCTTAATTTGGTTTTAAAAAGGAAAGTATGGAAGTTGTTTTGGTTTACTTAAAAGATGTAAGTCACTCTATTTTTATACTAAGGGTATCGGGTGACTTTTATAAAAGGAATGAACCTCTTAAAAGGAATTTAACGTACGTAGTACTTTAGGGTTAAAACCCGGACTTTGACATAAAATGAAAGTACCTTGAGTTGTGTATAACTTGCCTATGCTTGTTGTTGTGAAACTTGCCTATGCTTGTTGTGATAGCCTTTGTTGTGCAAGAATTGTGTTTCTATACTACCGCGTCTCTCGGTGGAGGGCCGGTTGACTTGTTGAGAACTTACTTGGACGTGCAGCGGTGTGGAGAATTCCGCAGTGCGCTCCTGCTGATAGTGTTATTCCATGGACTAGCTCTCCATGAGGTTTCTTACTGTTCGGCCTTGGTACCTGGTGGTCGGCTTTCGTACTTGCCCCGTCTCGTGGCTGATTCGGCCTTGGTACCTGGTAGTTAGCCCTCGCACTTGCCCCGTTCAGTGTAGTGATGAAGTCTCGTGATACGGCCTTGGTACCTGGTAGTTAGCCCTCGTACTTGCCCCGGTCAGCTACGTGGCCGGCCTTGGTATCTGGTAGTCGGCTTTCGTACTTGCCCCGTGTCAGCTTCGTGGTTTGGTTGTATTGTATTGTTAGTACGGCTTTGGCATCAGGTAGGACTTGGTGTTCAGGTGTACTTCTTGGTGTTATCATATCATAGACTGCCGGCAGTGAGGAAGGTATTCCACGGGCATGATTGATGTTATGGGCGTGAGACCCATCGTTATATTTGAGTAATGACTTGGAGGGCGTGAGTCCCTGACTTGATATAATTGTTATATGTGTGTACTGTAGTTTGGTTATCATACATGTCTCCCCTTTATATATAGACTATTATGATTTCATTTCGATATTCTGATTTCACATACTTGGTACTGTTATCGACCTCGCCCGGGCTGCGTTCATGCCGCAGTAGAGGTACATCGGTGTCGATCCCATTTTAGGATCACATTTCAGCGTGTTGGAAGCTCGTTCCTTGAGGCTTATCTTTGGTATGTTACCACAGTGCAGTAGGTTCTTGTACATTCGGGGTATGGCGGGGCCCTGTCGTCATAGTTGTTGTAAAAATTTTAGAGTGCAGAAGCTGTTGTGGGCGGGGTTGTAAGGATTATAATCGTTCAAAGGTCGATATATATAAATTACGAAAGGCAACCGCTTTGGTTGGCCTATTTTCTTTCATCTTGATCTATATCTATTTATATGTTTAAGTTTTCATTTCATTGGTTTTTCTCGATGTTGTATCACTAGGGTGCGGGTAAGACACGATCACGGGCCGGTTCGGTCTTGACAAAAGTGGTATCGGAGCGGTTAGTCCTCGGAAAGTGTCTGACCGTGTCTAGTAGAGTCTTGATTATCGATGTGTTGTGCACCACATCTATAATCGTGGAGCTATAGGACATTTAGGATTGGTTTCCTTCTTCTCATTACGAGATCGTGCCTTAGAGGCGTGTTGTAAGTTTGACCCTCCGACGTATCTCGTTTTACGATTATGCCTCCGCAAGGCAACCCGCCCGAGAAGGGCAAGCGGCGAAGGAGGCTGCGAGTAGAGCGGCGCGATCTCTATAGAGACCACGATGCACGAGCCTCCATCCCATGATGCAGGCGAGAGGATGGGTTACAAAGTGGGCGATTAATGGCGAGTTGTGGCGGACTTGAGGATAAGTGGGCCAGCAGCCGGTTCGAGCACCGATGGTTCACCCTAGATCGAGATAGTTTGAGGCTACGAGATTTTCTAAGTTGTAGCGCCGAGTTTTATGGGTCGAGGCACGAGGATGATCGCAGGAGTTCATCCGAAGCGATTCTGACGGATCGTAGAGTGATCAAGGCATCGGAGACCGAATCGGTGGTCTAGGTTCGCATCGGTGCGTGATACCGCGATCGGGTTTGGTCGTGGGAGGCTGTCGGGAGAGAATGCACTTCCGGTATATGGGGCGAGTTCTCGGGGCATTTCTTGCACATTTCTTGCCTCGCGGATGAGGAGGGCTCGGTAAAGATTTTTGGTGTTGCGGCGAGCAGGCGTGCGGTTCGGGAGTACAATGTGGAGTTCGACTCATTGGCGACGTCCGCGTTAGTAGCTAGTATGGAGGATCGAGTGCACCGATATGTTACAGGCTCGATGATTACCTAGCGAAAGTTGTTGGTGTAGCTCTTTAGTCGGGCATGGACATTGCCGCATGCGAGCTTATGCCAGGATGTGAGGCGGAGAAATCGGCGGAATGACGAATCGCGAAGAGGGCGAGCAATGAGGTCCTTTGATAACTTTCGAGGCGGACAGCCTCGGCGAACTAGTTATGTACCTCCGTCGATGCAGTGGTCCTCGCGGCGCCGGGACGCCGGGGCGTTCGGGAAGCGGTCGGGGCTCCTGTGTTTCAGATTTTGAGGAGTAGGAGTGCTCGCCGGATGAGGTCGCCCTTGTCTCAGTGTGGCCGTTGTGGAAAACTTCATAAGGGAGAGTGCCGTACTAACTTGGGAGATTGTTATGCTTGCGGCCAACAGGGCCATTTGGCGAGAGACTGTCCGACCAAGGGTAGCACTGGTAGGATAGCACAGACTACGAGATCAGTTGCGGGTTCTTCACCTTCCATAACTAGGCAGGATGTTCATACACCGGCAGGCCACGGCAGAGGTCGCGGTGGAAGTTCCCAGATTTAGCGGTCCTTTGAACCGCCTATCTTTTCAGGTATATCCTTAACCCTCTAGAGTTTTGCATGCGTGATACGATGATTGTATGTTGAGTGCTATGTACAGATAGCTTTGTGTGTATTGTGGTTTAGAGACATGGATAGTCGAAAGAATAAGTGTGGGGTCAGGGAAGGTATGAACCTTAGAATATTACACGTTGAAACCTTAGATGTAAGGCCGGCTTGAATAAAAGATTTTACGGTTAGTCTTTGTCGAAATACTTGGTTTGCTTATAATGTATTGTGGGATAATTCCGTGAGTTGTGTAAAATGAAAGTGGTAGCTTTCATGATGTGAATTAGTAAGATTGTTCCGTACCGAGGAGCAAGAGTTGGCGCGACGGAGGGTCGGGTTGAGGGCGTGTTGCGGGTCAACCCGTAGCCCGGATGTAGGTGGGTCGATTGGGTGGTCCCGCCAGATGGTAGGGTCACGAGGGTGCTAGGCCTAAGTTTAGATGACCATCATATGAGTTCGTGGTTATGTTCGACCAGAATCGGGTCGTGAAGGCCGGGAACGGCCTTAAAGGAGATTGAGGTTAGTAAGATGACCAAGTTTGGAGGTAGTGACTCCAGAGATTTTGGAAACTGAAGTAACGACTGAAGTATGGTACGTATACTAGAAGAGTTCAAGTGTTCGAGAAGAGTACGACGAGTAAGGGAAGAAGCGAGCATGTGTTGAGAGCATAAAAGAGATCATTTTGTTGTGAAGTGAAATTGCGAAGGGAGTATCCTTTAGACCAGGGTGGAAGCTTTTGTGATGTTAGAGGTGATTCCTCGTAGACTTGAATTAATTACTGGAGCGTGTGTTAGTTTGTGGCCATGTGTGGCATTGGCAACTTGTTTAAGATTAAGAAGGAACTGCATCATTATCCGTCTCGAGAAGGAACATTCGGGACGAATGTTTCTAAGGAGGGGAGAATGTTATACCCCGTATTTCCAGAGTATGTACGTGTGGGCGTACGTGGAAAAGTTTGAGCCTTAAAGTTAGGCAAGATTCGAAATTTGTACACAACCCCCGTAAATAATCGTTTTTCGACGAAACGTTTTACAGAACTTGCGTAGGGAAAATTCCGGTTATCTCATTTATTATTTTTGCGGATTTTTCCGAGCGACGGAACATTTTTGGACCAACGGGAGGGTGACACTTGTCACCCTCATTGGACGGTAAGAGAGGCCACGGTTGGCCTTGTTTTGAGGCTTAAAACATGGACCATTGTTTGTGGAGTGATTTGAGGAGTAGGTTAGGGTGCACTTGGCTTGATCTTGGCTTGATCAAGGCCCTTGATTTCCCTATAAATACCCCCCCCCCTTTGTGAAGACTTCATCATCCACAAATGTTTCCAAGTCTTGAAATCTCCCTCCCCTCTTCTTGTTGTGTTCGTCCAAAGCCTCTCCCCCTCCCCCTTTGAGAGGCCTTGTGGCCGAGAGGGTACCCACTCCTAGTAGTGTTGGTAGGGTACACCCCTTGCCTTGTTGTTCTCGTAAATTACCCCCTTGGTAGAAAGTATTCTCCAAGTATTGTTACTATACCCAAAATACCTTGGCCTTATACCTTGTAGTATTCCAAATGTTACCTCTATACGTAGAGCAGAAATACTACCTTTTGTCCTTTTAGTCTCAAACCAAAACCTAAGGAAAATCTTCATAGCGAGTTGAAGTATTAAGTAGAAGTTGCATAGAACTTCTAAGGGTTGTTTGGAGCGGGTTGGAGTGCCCAGAGTAGGAGCTAAACGTTGCTCAGGATCGACATTATATCTTGGATAATTTTGGGCTTATCGAGGTAAATACGCTTGACCTTCTATTGTATTAAGAGTTTACATATTGTTGAAATATAAGAATTGAGTATAAGTTATATACAAGGAAGGTATATAAGAAGGAAATTGAACTGTACTTACATAGGACTGTATTTACAGTAGACTTGTGTAGTTTGGCGGGTAGGGAAGTCTTTGAATTTTCCGTAGAATTATTTTACAGATAGTCTAGTCGTTGATAGACTTGTATAACCATTATAGGTTGAAGTACTGCGAGTAGCGTATTCTACTCGAAGAAGTGAAAAAGGCTAGCAGGATTACAGTACTTTGGAGCTATTTGCTACTAGTCGATAAATCGTCGCGAGGTATGTGATTCTTCCTATACTCTTGAGCATGATATTTTAAAGAATATATATATAGTACGGTAGACGTACGTGTGGCAATGTCTTTTGACTTAAGCCTGAATAATAAGAATCTGGAAGTATTTTACAAGAATATATATATATAGTACGGTAGACGTACGTGTGTTAACTGAATGTAGTGTTACGGCAATGTCTTTTGACTTAAGCCTGAATAATAAGAACTTTGAAGTATTTCAAAAGAATTAAGAACCGTTTTTAGAAGAGTAATACTTGGTTTTGAAAACATAAGAGTTATACTAGCTTTATGGGAAGTCAGGTATAACGTCTTAAGAGAGATAAAGAGAATGGTTTACTGATTTTTAGAAGTTAAGAGACTTGACTTAATATGAATTTTGTGTGAAACCTCATTCGTGAGTAATGAGTACTTGGTTTTAAAAAAGAATAATGTTTTACTGATTTCGGAAATCAGAATAAGTATCGAACAAACCACTACAGCGCTAATAAAGGAAAATGTATTGAATAATGAAGTATTATTAAAACCAGTAGAAACCTTCATCCGCATAGAAGCTAAGATGAGACAAAATGATATTACATTTTCTAGATCATGGCTGCTTTAATAAATGGTTATAAACGAGTATAAACTGCTCACACCTATGGCATATGTTACTCAATTGTTTTAAAAGGGATTAAGACATTGAACTATGAAACTTTTCTAAAATAAAGAGACTTGAGTAATTGAAATTAGGAAAACTGGAACTTTAGGGAAAAGAAAGGCATTGTTTTGTCTTAAATTGGTTTAAAACATAAAGTGTTATAACAGCTTTATGGGAAGTTAGTTATAACGAATTTATGAAAACAAAAAAAAGGGTTTTATCATTGGTTTTAATGTGGTAACTTGGCTTTAAAAAGAGAAGTGTTTTGGTCCAAAAAGAAGGCATGGTATTGCCTTAATTTGGTTTTAAAAAGGAAAGTATGGAAGTTGTTTTGGTTTACTTAAAAGATGTAAGTCACTCTATTTTTATACTAAGGGTATCGGGTGACTTTTATAAAAGGAATGGACCTCTTAAAAGGAATTTAACGTACGTAGTACTTTAGGGTTAAAACCCGGACTTTGACATAAAATGAAAGTACCTTGAGTTGTGTATAACTTGCCTATGCTTGTTGTTGTGAAACTTGCCTATGCTTGTTGTGATAGCCTTTGTTGTGCAAGAATTGTGTTTCTATACTCTGGCGTCTCTCGGTGGAGGCGGTTGACTTGTTGAGAACTTACTTGGGCGTCTGCGGTGTGGAGAATTCCGCAGTGCGCTCGCGTTGATAGTGTTATTCCATGGACTAGCTCTCCATGAGGTTTCTTACTGTTCGGCCTTGGTACCTGGTGATCGGCTTTCGTACTTGCCCCATCTCGTGGCTGATTCGGCCTTGGTACCTGGTAGTTAGCCCTCGCACTTGCCCCGTTCAGTGTAGTGATGAAGTCTCGTGATCTGACGCTTGGTACACGGTAGTTAGCCTCGTACTTGCCCGGTCACGTGGCGGCCTTGGTATCCGTAGTCGGCTTTCGTGCTTGCCGTGTCGCCCGTGGTTTGGTTGTATTGTATTGTTAGTACGGATTTGGCATCAGGTAGGACTTGGTGTTCAGGTGTACTTATTGGTGTTATCATATCATAGACTGCCGGCAGTGAGGAAGGTATTCCACGAGCATGATTGATGTTATGGGCGTGAGACCCATCGTTATATTTGAGTAATGACTTGGAGGGCGTGAGTCCCTGACTTGATATAACTGTTATATGTGTGTACTGTAGTTTGGTTATCATACATGTCTCCTGCTTTATATATAGACTATTATGATTTCATTTACGATATTCTGATTTCACATACTTAGTACTGTTGTCTTGACCTCCTTGAAGCTGCGTTCATGCCGCGTGTAAGTACATGGTTTGTCGATCCCGCTTTAGGATCACATTTCAGCATGTTGGGAAGCTCAGTTCCTTGGAGGCTTATCTTTGGTATGTTACCACACAGTGCATGGGTTCTTGTACATTCAGGGGTATGGCGGGGCCCTGTCCCGTCATAGTTGTTGTAAAAATCTTAGAGGTCTGTAGCACTGTTGTGGGCAGGGTTGTAAGGATTGTAATTGTTCAAAGGTCGATATATATATAAATGCTGAAAGGCAACCGTTTTGGTTGGCCTATTTTCTTTCATCTTGATCTATATCTATTTATATGTTTAAGTTTTCATTTCCGCTGGTTTTTCTCTGATGTTGTATCACTAGGGTGCCCGGGGTAAGGCACCAGTCACGGGCCCGGGTTCGGGTCGTGACAGTTATATACTATTATTACCCCGTGGATTAGCTCTCCATGAAGTCATGTACCATAGATGAGGGATTCCACGGGCATGAGATATATATATATATATTATGTGCACGCCGATAGTGATGTGGGATGCCACGGGCGTGTTACATGGATATATTTCACACTTACGGCTGTCGGCAGTGATGGAGGATTCCACGACCACACTTTGATGTTTGCGGGCTTGAGACCCTTACTGGACTGTGTGATGATTTTGAGGGCTTGCGTCCCTAGCTATGGTGTGACTATTGTTCATGTGTTGAAATAGTCTTTAAAAAGGTATGAAAACTTACTTTCATTACTTTCATTTCGTCAAGGCGCGGTTGTACTGTTAATTTAGTTATCATACATGTCTCCAGCTTTATTTTAGACTATTATGATTTAAATTACGGTACTTTCAGTTTTACATACTTGGTACATATTTTGTACTGACCTCCTTCGGGGGGCTGCGTTCATGCCGCAGGTTGAGTGTTACACCCCGTAATTACAGGGCATGTATAAGAGAATAGATGGGAGAACACCAGACTTAAAAGTTTGAACGAAAGAAAGAATTGTTTTCCGAGGGAAAAATCATCCGAACCTCGGAAAAGAGAAATGTTTGTTAATGAGAATTGGTTCTCGAATTTTCTATTTGAGACGTTTAGAATTATCGGAATTATGGAAGTTTATTTTCAGAGTTGGATACGTGGGGCTCACCCGAGAGATTTTACGTTTTTGTGGGGCCCACGAGGTTTCCGATAGTTTGACCAATTATGAAAATGTCGGGAAACGAAACATTATGTACAAATGGGAGGGTGACACGTGTCAGCCCCCCCCCCCCCCCACACACTTGGTCTTGGACGAAAATGGGTCAAGTCTTGAAAGGCCAAGGCTTGACATTATTGACCAAGCCAATGAACCCACTTAGCTTGATATTTAAATGAATTCATCCAAGCCACACAAATGTTCTAATCTAGGCCCTTGAATGTAGTATATATATATACGAGTAGTGCAAGACTTGGTCATTTCAACACTTAGAGAAAATTGGAAAATCTTGAGTTGCTCTTAGAGAGCTCTCGGCCAAGAAGGAAAAAAGGAGAGAAATTTTTTGCAATCTTGCTTCATAAATCTCAATATTCAAACCCAAGATCCCTAAAGGTATTCCAAGGATATCTCAACACAAAATCCCGGAAAACTACATTCTTACGTTAGTCACAACATGAAAACCTAAGGGGTTTTTCATAATTGGAATTGGAACTTGAAGAGGAGTTCTTCATAAGCTTCTAAGGGTTGCTTGAAGTGGATTGGAACGTAGAAAAGAGGAGCTAAAGTTGTTAAGGATCGACTTTTAATCTTGGATTATATTTGGGCTAAATGAGGTAATAATCTTCGTCTTACTATTGTAATTGAAGATTCCATGTTATGATAAGTTAGAAATGATCATGTGATATATGTTATGAAGATTGATAAGTGTTATGGAATTTTAGAAGCCGAAAGTCCGAAAAATTCATGTTAGCTATTAAGTTTGTAATTCAATTTAATTGTTAGATATAATGATCGCATGTTATAGAAAGAAGGGATTATATTTATTAGAATCGATTGCGGCTATATAACATGTTAGACTAAACAACTTGGATTGAAAAAGAATTGGAAAGACTTTGTGTTATTGTACATTGTTAGCCGAGAATGACATTGAAATGTGGGACTATTTGGATATCAATTGTGGGGCAGAATTTTACACGTCCTGTGCGGCGTGTAATCCCCTTTGATTGGTTGATGTGTTGAGCCTTAAATGTGGCATTGGTTATTGATTTTCGGGCCTTGAAAAAGGTGGAAAAGTACGTAGAAACAAAGGAAGTGCTGCCCGATTTTCCGTAGAATTAAGAGTCCTTATACTTAGAAATATTCTACGTTGAAAGCTAGTAGTTGATGGATGTATTATGGTCATTATAGGTTGACATTCTACGTGCGGCGTATTCAACTTGGTAAGTGGTTTAAGTCGAAGAGGTATGTGGAACTTTCTCTATCTTCTTGAGCATGGATTTTATAAATGTATAGTACGGTTGACGTACATAGTTGAAAAGGAATTTGGTTTCATTTTTATATACTTGCCTTGTTTTCGAAAAGGATATGTGACTTGATGTTACATGGAAGGATTTCTTGACTTGAAAAGTATAGAATACTTGATTTGGAAAAGTATTGATTTCTTGAACTATTCTAAAGTTAAGAAACTTGATATTCTAAAGTTAAGAAACTTGATATTCTAAAGTTAAGGAACTTGATATTCTAAAGTTAAGGAACTTGATTTCTAAAGTTAAGAGACTTGAAGTATTTTGAAAGTTATGTAACTTGATTTGAAAGTATATGATACATGGTTTTGAAAGTATAAGTCTCTTGGTTATAAAAAGAATGAATTTGTCTAAACCATAAAGAGTTATAACGGTTTTATGGGAAGTTAGTTATAACGGTTTTATGGAAGGTTAAGAAAGTGGTCTACTTGATTTATAGGCATGAGTTGCCTAGGTTGTGAATGTAGAAGTTACTGAGTTTCAAAGCCTTGAAATGAATTTCTAAAGGTGTAGTAACTTGTTTTGAAAAGTAGACAAGCCTTGATACTACGGGTGTTAGTATCTTGGGGTTTTTATATAAAAAGGGTTCTTTTTAAAGGAACGGAAGTACGTAGTACATTGGGTTAAATTCCCGGATTTTTAATGACATGTTAGTGCCTTAAGTTAAATAAAATGAGAGTGCATGATAATTAAGGCTAATAAGAAGTTAGGGGATGTCTTAACTTGCTTATGTTATGTATGATAAGCCGGTGGTGCTTATGTTATGTATGATAGCCGGTTGTGCTAGTGATATATTGTTCATTACGGGGTCATTCCCCGGGCTTGTGGCATTTGCATATTCCGTGGATTTGCTCCCCATGATGCGAGGAATACCTCATGCGAGTCCGTAGGGCTCATGCGGGTGAAATAGTCCTATGCGGGGCGGACCAGTCCTATGCGAGGCGGATGACCTCATTGCGGGTCCACAGGACCTATGCGGGTGAAATAGTCCCAGGAGTAGGATTGCTTAATGATACTACGGGCGGGTGGCCCTAATTTGATCATGAGCCTCCTAGTTTTATGCAGTAAAGTATACTCTTGTTTACTCTCATTATTAGTAAGGCACAGTGTACTGTTATTTTGGTCATCATATATGTCTTCAGCTTTATTTTAGACTATATGATTTTATTTCAGTACTTTCAGTTTCACATGCTTGGTACATAGTTTGTACTGACCCCCTTCCTCAGGGGCTGCATTCATGCCGCAGGTAGAGTTATACATGTTGCTGATCCTCACTCTTAGGATCACTGTTCAGCTCTTGAGAAGCTCCATTACTCCGGAGGCTTATCTTTGGTTCAGATCCCTGGTATTGTCGGTTGTTGTACATTCAGGGGTATGACAGGGCCCTGTCCCGTCACAGTTGTTATTCTTAGAGGTCTGTAGTCATATCTTGTGGATTGGGTTGTAAAAAAAAGGATGTAACTGTTGTTTTTGGGTTATGTATATTTTTCGGAAGGTGGCCTTATCGACTAGCCTGTTGATATTTATTATCTAGTACTTATGAGTTTATGTATGTTCCGATGCTATTCTCTGATGTATACCTGTGAGGAGTGTTCATGTAGGGCACCAGTCGCGGGCCCGGGGTCAGGTCGTGACATTGAGGTACATAGCTTGCTGATCCTCACTTTTAGGATCACTGTTCAGTCTTTGGAAAGCTTCATTTCTCCGGAGGCTTTGTCTTTTGATACAATTCCCTGAGGTTGTAGATTTATGTACATTCAGGGGTATGGCGGGACCCTGTCCCGTCACAGTTGTTATGTCAAAACTCTTAAAGGTCTGTAGTCATATCTTGTGAGTCGCTTTGTAAAATAAAAGACGAGGTAACTGCTTTTGGATTTATATATGTGTCCCGGGAGGTAGCCTTGTCGGCTCACCTGTTATTTATTTCTTTTTAAGTTCATGTATGTTCCGCTGATTATCTCTGATGTATACCTGTAAGGGTGCCCAGGTAGAGCACCAGTCGCGGGCCCGGGGTTGGGTCGTGACAAAAGTGGTATCAGAGCAGTTAGTCCTCGGAAAGTGTCTACAGACCGTGTGTTATACCCCGTATTTCCAGAGTATGTACGTAAGGACGTACGTAGAATTTGAGCCTTAAGTTAGGCAAAGGACCGAATTTGGGCACAAGTGCCGAATAGAGTCGTTTTCTGACGAAACGTTTCCACAGCTTACGTTGGGAAAATTCCGGCTATGTCATTTATAATTTTTGCGGATTTTTCCGGGTGACGAAACATTTTGGACCAACGGGAGGGTGACATGTGTCACCCTCACATTGGAAGCAAATGGTTTGGCTTGGACGATTTGGGCGTCCAAGAGCCTTGGTTGGCCTTGGCCGATTGGCTCCCTCTTTTGTGCCTTGTTTTGTGGCTTGTTTTGTGGAGTGTTTTGTGGAGTGTTTTGTGGGTGCACTTGGCTTGATCTTGGCCTTACACTTGCCTTGCACATGGCTTGATCTTGGCCATTGGTTGGCTTTTGGTTTTGCTATAAATACCCCCTCTCTTTGAAGACTTCTTCATCCACTCTTCACTTGCCTAAGTCTTGAGAAACCCCTCCTCCCTCTTGTTGACTCTCGTCAAAGCCCTCTCCCCCCTTGAAATTGGCCTTTGGCGAAACCCTCCCCTTTGTGAGCTAGCGAGAGCCTCCCACTCTAGTGGTGCTAGTCGTGGGGTACCCCCCCCTAGCCTAGTTGTTTTCGTATAATACCCCTTGTTGTGGTATAGAAATACTCTCCTAGTATTGTTATAATGCCCAAAATACCTTAGCCTTGTACCTTGTAGTATTCCAAAGATACCTCTATACGTAGAACCCGGAAATACTACCTTTTGTCCTTTTTAGTCTCAAACCGAAACCTAAGGAAATCTTCATTGTTGTTTGAAGTACTTAAGAAGTTGGTTAGAACTTCTAAGGGTTGTTTGGAGCGGATTGGAGCACTCCTGAGTAGGAGCTAAACCTTGCTCGGGAGCGACATTAAACTCGGATAATTTTGGGCTTATCGAGGTAATTTTCTTGTCCTACTATTGTAATTTGAAATTACATATGTGTTGAATATATAGTTGTTGTATACTATATATAGAATGAACTTAGTATTGTGGCAATGTCATGACTTAAGCACGAAGAATGAAGAATTGAGCAGTAACCGTAGAAGGTTAATAAAGAGAAGAACTATCAGAATTACATAGGGTATTCTGAGACTTGTGTAGTTTTCTTGTGTAGTAGAATTGTACACGTCAGGTTAGGCGTGTAAAAACCAGTTGGCTTGGTAGCGGCCTCGATAGAGAAGGAGATTTACTGTTGTGGCGAGGAGGTCTTTCCGAATTTTACGTAGATTATGGAGCGTTGAGATCTAGATGTTAATAAGCGCGCGTGGCCTTATAGGTTGAAGTACTACGTGTGGAGTGATCCACTTGGCTTAGGAGTAGCCGCGGTTTGAGGTACTTGGGCGTTTTGCTATTAGTCGACAATCGTCGCGAGGTATGTGAACCTCTTCCTATCTCTTCTAGCATGATATGTGTGAACTATGTAAGTACGGTGAGCGTACGTGTGTTAAGCGTGTTTGATTGTTCTTAAAACATAAAGTGTTATAACGGCTTTATGGGAAGTTGATTATAACAACTTTATGTAGGTAAGAAAATACTTTGTGGTTTTAAAAGGTAATCGATAGAATTATACTGGCTTGTTATAATAAAGAACTTGATGTATTTCAAAAGATTTATAAATCGTTTTGAAAGGGAGAGTAACACTTGGTTTTAAAGGTTTTAAAAAGAGTTATACTAGCTTTATGGGGAGTTAGGTATAATGTCTTAAGAGAGGTAAAGAAAATGGTTTACTGATGTTAGAAGTTAAGAGACTTGATCTTATGAGATAAGAGACTTAACTTATTTGTTTTAATGTGAATGTTTGTGTGAAACCTCATTCGTGAGTAATGAGTACTTGGTTTTATTTAAAGGGATAATGTTTTACTGATTTCGGAAATCAGAATGTGTATCGACAGACCACTGCAGCGTTAATAAAGGAAAATGTGTTGAAAAATGATGAATTGTATTAAAACCAGTAGAAACCTCCATCTGCATAGAAACTAAGATGAGACAAAATGACATACATTTTCTAGATCATGGCTGCTGTAATAAGAATGTTGTAAAGAAGAATAACCTACTCTCAAGTGAGACATATATTACTCAATTGTTCTAAAAAGGAATCAAGTGATTAAGTTTGGGAACTATGAAACCATTTGAAAATGAGAAGCTTGAGTAATTGAAACTAGGCAAACTGGAACTTAGGAAAAGAATGTTGTTACTTGATTTTTAAAAGGGAATGTGGGTTGGTCATTCTAATACTACGGGTATCGGGTGACTTTTATAAGTAATGGATCTCTTTTAAAAGAACTTAACGTATGTAGTACTTTGGGGTTAAAAACCCGTACTTTGGCATAAAATGAAAGTACTTTGAGTTGTGTGAAACTTGCCTATGCTTGTTGTTGTGAAACTTGCCTATGCTTGTTGTTGTGAAACTTGCCTGTGCAAGTGTGGTATTTCTGTGTTACCGCGTCTCTCGATAGAGGGCCGGTTGACTTGTTGATAACTTACTTGGACGTGCTGGCAGTGATGGAGAATTCCACGGGTATGTTTCCATTTTGATTACTGTCTTGTTGTTGATATCACATGGACATGTCTACACCGTCACGATTCGGGCATCGCGGCCATGCGGCGGGTTGATTACCGATAGATGGTTATTGCGCAACATGGGCGTGTCTACCGTCCGTCTGATTCCGGGGCATGTGGCGTGCGGCGAGTTGACCACCCAGATATATTGTTATTGAGGTTACATGGGCATGTCTACACCGTCACGATGTCCGGGGCATGTGGCCATGCGGCCTTGTTATGTGTTGCATCATGGACATGTCTACAGAGGCGATTCCGGGCATGCGGCCATGATGCGAACATGATGGATGTTATGGCGTGAGACCCATAGTTATATTTAGTGGTGACTTTGAGGCGTGAGTCCACGACTTGGCTTGTTTTATGTTGCGTCTTGTATTTTGGTTATCATACATGTCTCGCTTTTAAGCTATTATGATTTCATTCTGATGTTGTGATTTCACATACTTGGTACTGTTGTCTTGACCTTCTTGGTGGCGTATAAAGAGGCGAGCCTGCACGGAACGAACCGAACCGTGGCTCTCAGTATGGCACATCCCGAGAAGGGCGAAGGGCATGCCTCGAGGATCGCATAAGCGACGGTACCATTTGTTGGGTCGTCGGAGCAAGGCTCGCGACAAAGTTACAAAGTGGTATCAGAGCAGTTAATCCTCGGAAAGTGTCTACAGACCGTGTCTAGTAGAGTCTTGATTATCGGTGTGTTGTGCACCACATCTATAATCAGGAGGCTATAAGACATTTAGGATTGGTTTCCATTCTTCTCATTCTGAGATCGTGCCTTAGAGCTGTGTTGTGAGTTGGACCTCTCTGACGTATCTCTTTTTACCAGTTATGCCTCCGCGCAAGGCAACCAGAGCCCAGAAGGGCAAGGCGGCCGGAGGCGCTAGTGAGATCTGAGAGGAGTTCGAGCGCGAGCGGTCAAGAGACTGAGTAGTGCTTCGACGGCGAGTTTTGCGCGCCGCCCGGCCTGCGAGTTTGAAGCGCAGCGGTGGCTGCTGAGACTCTGATACGAGCCTCCGTCCACGATGCAGGCGGGAGACGGGTCACAGAGATGGCGATTATTGGCGAGTTGTGGCGAGATATGAGAGATAAGTGGGCCAGCGATTCCAGTTCAGCCTGGCCCAAAGACTGTAGTACACCGGCGACGATTTGAGGCTACGGGATTTCCTTAGTTGTAGCCCGCTGAGTTTTCTGGTCGAGGCCGGAGGATGATCCGCAGGAGTTCATCCGTCGATTCTGAAGGATCATCACGGGTGATCAAGGCTTGAGATCGATGCGTGACATTTGGTTCGCATCTGCGTGATACGCGATCGATTGGTTTGACTTCGTGGGAGCTTTCGGGAGAGCATGCACTTCCGGCCGTTTGGGGACGAGTTTTGGGGGCCTTCCGGCACATTTCTTGCCTCCACAAATGAGGAGGGCTCGGTAAACAGTTTTTGATGTTGAGGCGAGCGGCGTCTGATTCGGGAGTACAATGTGGAGTTCGACTCATTGGCGGTATGTTCCCGCATTAGTAGCTAGTATGGAGGATCGAGTGCCGATATGTTCTGTGGCTCGATGATTACCTAGCGAAGTTGTTGGTGTTTCTCTTCAGGGCATGGACATTGCCGCATTGAGCCCGTACGCGGAGTGCGAGGCGCGGATCGACGGTAGCCTTTCAGAAGAAGGCCAAGACGGCCGGATATTTTGGCGACTTTGGCGGACCGCCTCGGCCGAACTAGTTATGTACCTCGCCATTGCAGTGGTCCTCCGCAGCCGGGACCCTCAGGATATTCGGGAAGCGGTCGGGGCTCCCGGAGTTTGAATGTTCGGGAGTAGGGTGTTGGCGGTCACGATCACCCTACCTCGGTGTGGTCGATGTGGTAGACCGCATTTGAAGTGTCGTAGTACGAGGAGCTTGTTATTCTTGCGGCCAGCGAGGCCATATGACGAGAGGCTGTCCAGGCCGGGTAGCGGTAGGATAGCCTGACTACTAGGCGATTGCGGGCCACGGTAGAGTCGCGGTGGAAGTTCGATTTAGCGGTCCTTGAACCGCCTAGTTTGAGTATATCCTTAACCTGTAGATACTTGTATGTATTGATGTTAATGATGTGTTAAGTGTTATGTTGGATAGCATTGTGATATGTGTGAGTTAGAATACATGGTTAGTTGGAAGGTTACGTATGGGGCATGGTAAGTGTGAACCTTAGACTATTTCACGGCCCGAGACCTTAGAGGTAAGGTCGTCTTGAGTATAAGATTCGTTTTATGTTTGACCTTTATAAGGGTGAGTAGTATCATTGGGATTTATACGTGTGATGAGTCAGTGGGTAGTGTGAGATGGAAGTTGTAGATTTCATGATGTGAATTAGTAAGATTGTTCCGGATCGGGGAACAAGAGTTTGGCGCGGTTGGGGGTCGGGTTGAGGACCATTTTCGGGTCAACCCGTAACCCTGTTTGGGGTGGGGTCAGTTAGGTGGTCCCGGTGGTAGGGTCACGAGGATGCTAGGCCCAAGTTTGTATGACCATCGTATGAGTTTGTGGATGTGTTCGACCAGAATCGTTCGTGAATGCCGGGAATGGCCTTAGGGGGTATTACGGCTAGTAAGATGACCAAGTTTGGAGGTAGTAACTCCAAGGGTTGGAAACAGAAACGTTGACGGAAGTGTGGTACGGATACTAGAAAGAGCTCGAGTGTTCGAGAAGGGTACGACGAGATAGGGGAGAAGTGAACGTGTGTGATCGTTTCTTTTGTGAAATGTAGGTGCGAAGGGAGTATATTTTAGACCTCAGGTAAGGGGTTTTTGTGATGATTAGAGGTGTTTCCTCGTTGACTTGGGTTTAAGTATTGGTGCGTTTGTTATTTTTATGGCCAGGTGTGGCATGATCGTTTTCGTGCGTATAGCAGTGAAGACTATACTGGCGCACGTTTGTTTTGAGACTTAGAAGGAACATTCGGGACGAATGTTTCTAAGGAGGGGAGAATGTTATACCCCGTATTTCCAGAGTATGTACGTAAGGACGTACGTAGAATTTGAGCCTTAAGTTAGGCAAAGGACCGAATTTGGGCACAAGTGCCGAATAGAGTCGTTTTCTGACGAAACGTTTCCACAGCTTACGTTGGGAAAATTCCGGCTATGTCATTTATAATTTTTGCGGATTTTTCCGGGTGACGAAACATTTTGGACCAACGGGAGGGTGACATGTGTCACCCTCACATTGGAAGCAAATGGTTTGGCTTGGACGATTTGGGCGTCCAAGAGCCTTGGTTGGCCTTGGCCGATTGGCTCCCTCTTTTGTGCCTTGTTTTGTGGCTTGTTTTGTGGAGTGTTTTGTGGAGTGTTTTGTGGGTGCACTTGGCTTGATCTTGGCCTTACACTTGCCTTGCACATGGCTTGATCTTGGCCATTGGTTGGCTTTTGGTTTTGCTATAAATACCCCCTCTCTTTGAAGACTTCAACCTCCACTCTTCACTTGCAGAAGTCTTGAGAACCCCTCCTCCTCTTGTTGACTCTCGTCCAAGAGCCCCTCTCCCCAGAAATTGGCCTTTGGCGAAACCTCCCTTTGTGAGCTAGCCAGAGCCTCCCATCTAGTGGTGCTAGCCAGGTACCCACTGCTAGTTGTTTTCGTATAATACCCACTTGTTGTGGTATAGAAATACTCTCTAGTATTGTTATAATGCCCAAAATACCTTAGCACTTGTACCTTGTAGTATTCCAAAGATACCTCTATCGTAGAACGGAAATACTACCTTTTGTCCTTTTAGTCTCAACCGAAACCCTAAGGAAATCTTCATTGTTGTTTGAAGTACTTAAGAGAAGTTGGTTAGAACTTAAGGGTTGTTTGGGCGGATTAGAGCACTCGGAGTAGGAGCTAAACCTTGCTCGGGAAGCGACATTAAACTCGGATAATTTTGGGCTTATCGAGGTAAATATCTTGTCCCCTATTGTAATTGGAAATTACATATGTGTTGAATATATAGTTGTTGTATACTATATATAGAAATGAACTTAGTATTGTGGCAATGTCTGTTGACTTAAGCTGAAGAATGAAGAATTGAGCAGTAACCATAGAAGGTTAATAAAGAGAAGAAGCGAATCAGTAATTACATAGGGTGTATTCAGATGAGACTTGTGTAGTTTCTTGTGTAGTAGAATTGTACACGTCCAGGTTAGGCGTGTAAAACCCCACTGGTTGGCTTGGTGGCCGGCCTCGATAGAGAAGGAGATTTCTGTTGTGGCGAGAGAGTCTTTGCAATTTTCGTAGATTATGGAGCGTTGAGATCTAGATGTTAATAAAGCGCGCTTGTGGCCTTATAGGTTGAAGTACTACGTGTGGAGTGATCCACGGCTTAGGAGTAGCCGCGGTTTGAGGTACTTGGGCGTTTTGCTATTAGTCGACAATCGTCGCGAGGTATGTGAACCTCTTCCTATCTCTTCTAGCATGATATGTGTGAACTATGTAAATGCGGTGACGTCATGTGTTAAGCGTGTTTGATTGTTCTTAAAACATAAAGTGTTATAACGGCTTTATGGGAAGTTGATTATGACTTTATGTAGGTAAGAAAATACTTTGTGGTTTTAAAAGGTAATCGATGAGAATTATCTTGGCTTGTTATAATAAAGAACTTGCTGTATTTCAAAAGATTTATAAATCGTTTTGAAAGGAGAGTAACACATGGTTTTAAAGGTTTTAAAAAGAGTTATACTAGATTTATGGGGAGTTAGCTATAATGTCTTAAGAGAGGTAAAGAAAATGGTTTACTGATGTTAGAAGTTAAGAGACTTGATCTTATGAGATAAGAGACTTAACTTATTTGTTTTAATGTGAATGTTTGTGTGAAACCTCATTCGTGAGTAATGAGTACTTGGTTTTATTTAAAGGGATAATGTTTCTTGATTTGGAAATCGAATGTGTATCGACAGGACCAACTGCGGCGTTAATAAAGGAAAATGTGTTGAAAAATGATGAATTGTATTAAAACCGGTAGAAACCTCCATGCATAGAAACTAAGATGAGACAAAATGACATACATTTTCTAGATCATGGTCTTTGTAATAAGAATGTTGTAAAGAAGAATAACCTACTCTCAAGTGAGACATATATTACTCAATTGTTCTAAAAAGGAATCAAGTGATTAAGTTTGGGAACTATGAAACCATTTGAAAATGAGAAGCTTGAGTAATTGAAACTAGGCAAACTGGAACTTAGGAAAAGAATGTTGTTACTTGATTTTTAAAAGGGAATGTGGGTTGGTCATTCTAATACTACGGGTATCGGGTGACTTTTATAAGTAATGGATCTCTTTTAAAAGAACTTAACGTATGTAGTACTTTGGGGTTAAAAACCCGTACTTTGGCATAAAATGAAAGTACTTTGAGTTGTGTGAAACTTGCCTATGCTTGTTGTTGTGAAACTTGCCTATGCTTGTTGTTGTGAAACTTGCCTGTGCAAGTGTGGTATTTCTGTGTTACCGCGCGTCTCTCGATAGAGGGCCGGTTGACTTGTTGATAACTTACTTGGACGTGCTGGCAGTGATGGAGAATTCCACGGGTATGTTTCCATTTTGATTACTGTCTTGTTGTTGATATCACATGGACATGTCTGCCGTCTGATATTAGGGGCATGCGGCCGTGCGGCGGGTTGATTACCGATAGATGGTTATTCTTGCGCAACATGGGCGATGTCTACACCGTCTGATTCCGGGGCATGTGGCCGTGCGGCGGGTTGACCACCCAAGATATTGTTATTGATCTTACATGGGCATGTATACACCGATGCTGTATTCCGGGGGCTTGTGGCCATGCGGCCTTGTTATTATTGTTGCATCATGGACATGTCTACACCGAGGCAGTATTCCGGGGGCATGCGGCCATGATGCGAACATGATGGATGTTATGGGCGTGAGACCCATAGTTATATTTGAGTGGTGACTTTGAGGGCGTGAGTCCCTGACTTGGTTTTTATGTTGCGTACTGTATTTTGGTTATCATACATGTCTCCTGCTTTTTAAGCTATTATGATTTCATTCTGATGTTGTGATTTCACATACTTGGTACTGTTATCGACCTCCTTGAAGCTGCGTTCATCTGCGGTAGAGGTACATCGATCGTGGATCCTCGCTCTTAGGATCTCGGTTCGGCGTTTTTAGGAAGCTCCGTTTCTCGGAGGCTTATCTTTTGGTAGGTGTTCCACTGAGTTGTAGGTTCTTGTACATTCGGGGTATGGCGAGGGCCCTGTCAAATCCACGATCATTGTAAATCTTAAGTGCATAGAAGCTGTTGTGGCGGGGTTGTAAAATGATTAAACTGTTCGGGTTTTATGTATATCTTGAAGGCAAGCTGTTTTGGTTGCTTTGTTTATTTATTATATCTCTTGTTTCATGATTCATGTTTTATTTTCCGCTGGTTTTCTCTGATGTTGTATCACTAGGGTGCCCGGGGTAAGGCACCAGTAACGGGCCCGGGTTCGGGGCGTTACACCGTGTCTAGTAGAGTCTTGATTATCAGTGTGTTGTGCACCACATCTATAATCAGGAGGCTGCAGGACATTTAGGATTGGTTTCCATTCTTCTCTCTCTGAGATCGTGTAGTAGAACTGTCATATTAGGTTGAATCCTCTCTGACCTATTCTTATGTATCAGTTATGCCTCCACGGAAGGCGACGAGGCGAGAAGGGCAAAGCGGCGGCGAGGCGCTAGTGGTACCTGAGAGGTTACGATACTCGAGCCCAGTTATGCACGAGGTTGTGGCTCAGCGGCGAGTTGATTATGCCGCGGTATTAGAGGCGAGAAGCAGTGCGGCTCGGAGGTTCGATACGAGCCTCGATTCCGCTGACAGGTATAACTTAGAGATTATGGAGAGCGGTCGGGTTATTGACTAGCATAGTGGTAGAGGCGTGGCAAGCGAGGCGGTAGCTAACCACTGGCCGAGCAGTTTGAGGATTCGGGATTTTCTGGGTTGTAATCCACCCGAGTTCTATGGTTCGAGATCTGAGGATGATCCTCAGGAGTTCGTTCGGCAGCTACAACGGACTATGCATGTACTTCGGGCCTCGGAGACAGAGTCAGTTGTGTTAGCTTCTTACCGGTTACGCGATATTGCATTGAACTGGTTTGAGTCATGGGAGCTGTCTAGATGTGTGGGTGCTCTTCCCGCTGTTTGGGATTAGTTCACAGAGGCCTTCCTGGATCACTTTTTTCCTCCTGAGATGAGGAGAGCCCGCGTTGATAGGTTCTTGTCATTGAGACAGAATGAGAGGACTATCAGAGAGTACAACCTGGAGTTTGACTCATTGGCCAGGTATGCGCTCACCATTGTGGTTGACATGGCGGACAGAGTTCATCGCTATGTGATGGGGCTAGACCGTTATATGATTACTGCATGCACAGGAGTGGCCCTTCACCGGTATGGATATTTCGAGATGCGAGCTTATGCATAGGAGATTGAGGGCGAGAGAGAGAGGACGGCCAGACAGTCCGGCCCAAGAGGCGAGCAGCGAGGTTTGGGGTAACTTTCGGCGGGACAGCCTGTGGCGGAGTTAGGTCTACATTTGGTGACCACGAGTGCTCCTTCCGGTCTTACGGCGGCATATTTGATCACCGAGATATTCGGGGCGGTCGAGCTCCAGAGCTGCGAGTTCACGATGTCAGGTAGTAGCGAGGAAGCCACCTTTTCCTCGGTGTAGTCGCGTGGTAGATTCCATTTTGGGAGTGTCGTACTACCCGACAACTTGTTATGCTTGCGGCCAGCGAGCCATTTGGTGAGATCTGTCCAGGCGGAGGTGGCTTTGGTGGGATAACACGACTCTTTGGATCGATTGCGGGTTCTTCGCCTTGATAGCTAGGCGGTGTTCATGCATGGCGGCGGGTGGCAGGTCGTGGTGGAAGTTCCCAGTTTTAGCGGTCCTTTGACCCGCCTATATGATTTCATGTATATCTTTGACCCTTTAGAGACTTGTATGCCTGATAAGGTTGTTTTAAGTTTAAGTGTCATGAACGGATAATATTGAGACTATGTATATATGCTAGAAGGAGTTGGAAGTACGAAAAGAAAATCCTTTTGGGCCATGAATGAGAGTAAATAGTGATGGTGCACACTTTGGATTTGTTTTCTCATTTGGCTTATGATGGATAGATATGTGTGTGCGAGGTATTAGGGCCATAGGTGGCATAATTAAGTTTCATTAAGTGTAGTTTTATGAGACTATACCGAGAAATATTAGATTTACTCCGAAAGAACATTCGGGGACGAATGTTTCTAGGGGGGAAGAATGTTACACCCCGTAATCCCAGGACATGTATATAAGAACATACGTATGAAATCAGGACGTTAAGATTTGAGGCTTGTAGAATTTATCGGTATTTTGGAAATGTCGGGAAATGAAATATTGCGACGAATGGGAGAGTGACACGTGTCCCCCCCCCTAGATGGTCTTGGACGATTTAGCCAAGGTCAAGAAGGTCATTTTACCAAAGTAAAGATGAACAAGTCTTGCAAGCTAGAGCTTGAGTTTATTGACTAAGTCAAAGAGCCACTTGGCTTGATATTTTAATCTCATTCATCCAAACCCAACATGTGTTGTAATCTAGACCCTCCATTTCATTATATATTCATCCTAAGTATCAAGACTTAGCTCACAACACTTAGAAAAATTTCACATTCTTGTTCTTGAAAGTGAGCTCTCGGGTTTGATACATTTCCCACACAAAAACTTTTCGTTTGTGGTTCAATAATTCCAACACTTTAAATCAAGGTTCCTAAGGGTATTGTAAGGATATCTCAATAGAAAGATCCCGGAAACTGTCGTTTTTGCATTAGTCACAAGGTGAAAACCTAAGTCGCTTTCATAGGTTTTGATTGGAAATTGAAGGGAAGTTGTTTGTGAACTTCTAAGGGATTCAAGTAGCGGATTGGAGTGTCAAGGAAAGGAGCTAAGTTGCTAAGGAGCGACTTTGAATCTTGAAGTTAGATTAAGGCTTGTCAAGGTAACAATCTTGTCCTCTTAGTGTTATAAGATTACATATTGTTGTAGTTATACATTTTAACAAGAATGAGATATATGTATTAGAGACTAATAAGTGGTATGGATATTAGAAGCCTAAATCTGAAATGACCTTGTTAGCCATTTGAAATTGAAATACAATTTGGTCGATGGTTAGAATCGTCGCATGTTACCTAATTGATGATTGTAGTTGTTATAATCGATTGCGGCTATATAACATGTTAGACTAAACAACTTGGATTGAAAAAGAATTGGAAAAGACTTTGTGTTGTTGTACCTCAAATTGCCGAGAATGACATTGTCTTTTGGACTAGTTTGATATCAATCGTGGGGCAGAATTTTACACGTCATGTTAGGCGTGTAATCCCCTTTGGTTAGCTACATTGTTGAGCCTTAAATGTGGCATGTTTGGTTATTGAATTCGGGCCTTGAAAAAGGTGGAAAAATATGTAGAAACAAAGGAAGTGCTGCCCAAATTTCTGTAGAATAAAAGACTTAGCACTTAGTATTATTCCACGTTAATAAGCTAGGAGTTGATAGACATGTTATGGATATTATAGGTTGAATTACTATGTATAGTGTATTCTACTTAAGGGATGGAATAGCTATCAAGGTTGAAGTACTTTGGAGCATTTTGCTACTTGTCGATAATTGTCGCGAGGTATGTGAACCTCTTATTTCTTTTGGCATGATTCTATGTATGGAATATACATGTGGTGTTATTTCATAATTCCTTCTACTCTTAGAAGTTAAGAGGTATGTATGTTGATTTACTCTATGCAAAGGTTATATCTAAGTTATCCTAAGTTCTTACCAAGTCTTATGGGGGATGTTGGTAAGAGTCGTTAGGAAATATTTGGAGTTGAGTTGACTTTGCTAATTTACTGCACGAATGAGAATAAGTATCGAACAAGCCATTGCAGCGTTAATAAAAGAAAATGTATCGACAATCAATTATATTAAAATGAGTAGAATTCTCCATCTGCATAGAAGCTAAGATAAGACAAAATTGTATTACATTTTCTAGATCATGGCTGCTTTAATAAGATCGTTATAAACAAGTATAACCTATTCACAACACTTAAAAGTATATGTTATTTAATTTAAAGAGTTTACGTTATGAAGTTTTAAGACTATGAACCTTGAATTCTTAAAAGGTTAAGAGACTTTATTTTTCAAGTTATGGGACTTGATTCTTAAAGGAAGGAATGACTTCATTTAAAAGTATAGAATACTTGATTTGGAAAGTATTGATTTCTTGATATTCTAAAGATAAGAGACTTGATTTCTAAAGTTAAGAAACTTGATTTCTAAAGATAAGAGACTTGAAGTATTTTGAAAGTTATGCAACTTGATTTGAAAGTATTAGTCTATTGGTTATAAAAAGAATGAATTTGTCTAAACCATAAAGAGTTATAACGGCTTTATGGGAAGTTAGTTATAACGGCTTCATGAAAGGTTAAGAGAGTTGTCTATTTTGATTAATAGGCATGAGTTGCCTAGGTTGTGAAATTGGAAGTTACTTGGTTTCAAAGTCTTGAAATGAATCTCTAAAGGTTTAGTAACTTAATTTGAAAAATAGACATGCCTTGATACTACGGGTGTTAGTATCTTGGGGTATTATATGAAAATGAGTCTTTTGAAAAGAATGGAAGTACGTAGTACTTTGGGTTAAATTCTCGGATTTTTAAGTGATATGAAAGTGCCTTGAGTTATGAAATGAGATTCATTTTAGTATGCTAATGAAAGTCTAAAAGATTTTATGAACTTGCCTATTCTTGCTTGTGATAGCCTTTGAGTGCAAGTATTATATTTTTACTCTGCCGTGACACTCAGTTGGAGGGTGGTATGCAATAAATAATTTACTTGGAGCGTCTGAAGCGGTGATGGAGGATTCCACGGGTATGCTTCCATTGTTATTGATCCTTGGACATGCTTATTGTCACGACCCGAACCCGGACCCGTGACCGGTGCCTTAACCCGGGCACCCTAGTGACACAACATCAGAGAAAACCAGCGGAATGTAAACTCAAGATAAACAACCATTAAGATATAGAATAGTCTAGCCCAAACTGGCTAACCCAAAAGTACATAAACCGAACAGTTACATCCTTAACGAACCAAGTTACGACAAGACTACGAGCCTCTAAGAATGAATAACACTATGGCCGGGACGGGGCCGCCATACCACTGAATGTACAAAAGTCTACAACCTCGAGAATCGTGCCAAAAGCGAGGCCTCGGAGAAATGGAGCCTTAGAAGCCGAACCGTGATCCTAAGAGTGCGGATCGGCAAGCTATGAACCTCGACTGCGGCATGAGCGGCCCGAAGGAGGTCGATCTGGCATGTACCAAATATGCGGCGGAAAATACGTAATAATATCATAAGTCAAAATATAATTTGGAGTTATAGGCGAAAATCAGTTTACCTTGCCTTGTGCCTTACTATGATAGGAGTAACAAGTATAAGTTTTATAGCGTAAAAATAGGAGGCTCGCGATCAAAGCAGGTACCTGCGTAGTATCATTAAGCAATCCTACTCACGGGACTATTTCACCGCATAGGTCTGTGGACCCGCGTGAGGTCATCGCCTCGTCGTAGGACTATTTCACCCGCGTGGGACTATTTCACCGCGCATGGATCCGTGGATCCGCATGATACCATCGGCGTGCTCGCGTGGGACTATTTCACCGCATGGATCCTATGGTCGGATCCGCGTAGTACAAGCGCGCACTCGCGTCATGGGTAGCAAATCCATGACATAAATAATAAACCATCCTATTGGAGCATACCCGTGGGCCACCCGTCGTGTCGGTATGTCGAAGGAAATAACAAGAATAACGGGGTTTACAGTAATAATATATATATAACATAGCTCATCCAGGCTATCATACATACATAAGCACTACCGCCTATCATATCATAACATAAGCACTAGGCCTATCATATCATAACATAAGCACTACTGCTTATCATATCATAACATAAGCAAGTTAAGAAAATACCACTAACTTCATTAACATTATTAATATATCTCTCTCATTTTAGTATACCTAAGGCACCAACATGTCTTTTAATAGAAAATCAGAATTTAACCCAAGTACCATGTACTTCTAACCTTTTAAGAAATAACTCTTTTATACAAAAATTCCAAGATACTAATCACCATAGTATCAAGTTACGATTTCTTTTCAAAGCAAGTCACATTTCCTTTTAAAACTATCTCAAGCTTCTAAATTAAGTGACTTCATTTCTTGTAAAACCTTAGGCAATTCATGCCTTAAAACAATTTTCCTTCCACAAGTTCAAATCATCAAAACCTTTCTCCATTAAACTTTCACAAACTAATATAACCAACTCCCCATAAAGCCGTTATATTAGAGTTAAACAATAGTAAAACACATTCCCTTAAGTCGAGGATTTTTATACTTTTCTTTTAAAGCGAAGCAAGTATCAAATACTTATAACAAGCGAAGATTTCCAAATCTTGTCGTCTACCGTACTACATAGGTACAACTAATCATGCTCAAGAGATAGGAAAGCTCCACATACCTCTTGGTCAATCCACAAGCTAAGTCAATTTACGCACGTAGTATGTCAACCTAAAATGACCACAATACGTTTATCAAGCTCTAATTACAATGCAGAATTTTTCCAAGTTAAAGTCACAAATTTCCTACGGAAAATTGAGCAGCGTTTCCTTTGTTTCTACATACTTTGCCACCTTTTCCAAGGTCGATTTTTAACGCTCAAATGCCATGTTTAAGGCTCAACAACCAACCAACACCAAGGGAATTACACACCTAAACTTTGGTGTGTACAATTCAACCCACAAGTTACAACAACTAACCCAACAAGTCTAATGTAGTATTTAGGCAACAACATGCTCATAAAATCCCCCAAACCAATTCTTTCATAATCAAACCCCATTTCTTACATGCAACTACTCTAAGTGCATTTTTTTCCAACTACAAGTTCTTCCTATTAAACATGCAACGCCTGATACCAACTACTGAGAAGAAATGTTACCTTGAGTTTTAGCCAAACTTAATCCAACACCTTGCTAGCCTTTTCTCCAAGAACACCACCACAATAGTCTTGAGCTTGTAATAACCTTTCCTTCCTATTACACTTTTCAGATTTTTCCCTTAGGCTAGAATTCCTCTTGGGAATTTAGAGAGAAGGATGAGCTTTTTAATTTAGAGAGAGATGGAGTGTAAAGATGAAAAGTTGAATGAAATGACCAAGCCTTGGTCAATATAATGCATGTGAGAAAATCGGATGGGGACACTTGTCACCTCCATGGCCTCTTTTAAAACAAAAATCGGACTTTCTAAGTTTTTCGCCCAAAATTCCGCCTCGGCGCGGCCACGCTTCCGGCGCCCGCACGCCTCTGCGGACACTCGGAACTTTAGCGCGCGGCCGATTCGGCGCGCGTGACGGAATTCCTTGGCGCGCGGCCACGCCTCCGCCGCGCAGCTGAGCCACGGCCGAAGTTTTCGATTTGAGTCCTAACTCCTTCCGCGTGGCCCCATGCACGGCACGAACCACGAGGTATAACATTCTCCCCCAGAAACATTCGTCCGAATGTTCCTTCTAACCACACAAAACACAATATAAACATATCTTCTTAACTATTCCTTAGCAAATAAGAATGCTCCAGAGCCTGACATTACTCAAGCATAATCAACCAAATTAACACCAATCGGTAGGAAAGGGGTTGCACGGGGGTATAGGGAATAAGTGTGGGTATTTCTTCATCATATCATCCTCGCTTCCCGTCATCTCTTCTATGTTCTCGTTCGCCATAAAACCTTGGCGGAAGCCACCTCCTTCGTCAGGAGTCGTCTAACGACGATCGAGTATCGCTATGGGACTCTCCTCATACGACAACTCCTCTGTCACTGGATATCCTGAATCGGTGCACTCTAGATGGATTTCAACGCATTTCCGTAACATGACACGTGAAAAGCGGATGTACCGCCTCAAGATCGGACGGCGGATCCAACTCATGAGCAACCTTGCCCACTCTTGGACAATCGATGCGGCCCAATGTACCTTGGTGAGTTTCCTTTCCTCCCAAATCTCATCACACCGCCATGGGTGACACTTTCGAAAAGACCCGATCCTTGACCTCAAACTCTAAGTGTCGGCGCCGATGATCTGCGTATGATTTACCGACTGCGGGCTGCGATAACCGCTCTGGATAAGCTTCACCTTATCCTTTCTTGAACCAAATCTGGCCCGATTAATCGCACTTCTCCCGCAAACCAACTATCGGTGACTGCACTTCCTCCCGTATAAGGCCTCATGGCGTCATCGAACACTAGAATGGTAGTTGTTGTTATAAGCAAACTCCATAAAAGGTAAATGATCCTCCCAGCTACCCCCGAAATCAATAACACCAGCCCGCAGCATATCCTCAAGTGTCTGGATAGTGCGCTCGGCCTGTCCGTCCGTCACGAGGATGAAGCGCCGTCTTGAGACTCACTGTGTCCCTAATCCCATACGGAAAGACCTCCGAAGTTAGCGTGAATGGGCTCCTCTATCGATATAATCGACAGGGACTCGTGCGATCTCACAATCTCTCTAATATATAATCGGCATAGTCCTTGGTGAAAATGTCGTCTGGTGGAAGAAAGTGGGCTGATTTAAATCGACTGTCAACAATAACCCAAATGGAATCATGTCTCCTCTGCAGGTGCGAGGTAACCTGTAATAAAGTCCATGTTGACCACCTCCCACTTCCACGTCGGAATATCAATAGCTGTAATAGCCCGAACTTACGGTGCTCAACCTTAACTGGCGACAATTAGGACCTTTGGGCAACAAAAGCGGCCACGTCCTCTTCAAACCATCCACCAATACACGAGGTCATGGTACATCTTAGTCGACCGGATGAATCGAATAACGAGCACTGGGTGCCTCACGAGAATCTGGCGGAAGTCTGCCCACATCGGGAACACCAATCGGCCGCCAAACCTTAGCACCCGTCGGTGCTACCTCAAATAGACTCTTCTCTTCTGGAGAGGCTGCGTCTCGATGCCGTACCAAAATCGGATCCTCATCGTCGCCTCTTCACCTCGCCGGCGATGGAAGACTCGTGGCCTCTCGAACCGAATTCCGTTACCAGCGGAATCAACCAACGAACCCCGAGGCTTGCTGGCGGTGTAACTCTCGGACCGTATGTCCTTCCTGGCTGCACCCGACGGACTACCCGTCAATCTGCGACTAAGGACATGCAGCTACATTGGCCTTGCTGGGTGGTATAGGATATCAATATCACAATCCTTAAGTAGCTCGACCACCGTCTCTGCCGCAAATTCAGTGCCTCGATGCGAAGATATCTGGGAGTTTCTGTGGTCTACGCAAATATCCACATGAAATCTATATAAGGAAATTGCCTCCAAATCTTCAAGGTGCGATTAAGCGCCGACTCTAAATCGTGAGTAACGTAATTCCTTTCTTGCTTCCTAACGGGAAACATAAGCTCTAACCTTATCGTGTTGCGTCGACACAACCTATTGACACCCAACGTGTTACAATAATACCCTAACCTCTAGTCTCTCAGAGGGTTAGAAGCTATAGTCGTGGTCAACTTCTCTTCCAATAGCGGAAGCCTCTCTTGCACTTGCAAAATATTCGAGCATCCTTAATCTCAGTTATGGTTCATGTTTCCCTTTCTCTGTTGCAACCAAACTTGGTTACTATACTTGGATCTGATTCCTTTGCTTGCCGCATGGCTAAGACTTCCTGCGATCACAATTTAGGGAAGACTTCCTTGATCTTGTCAAGTAGTAATCCTATTATCCTCTCTCATTTCGTAGAGCTTATAGTCCGATGTTCAACCTCGATTCACGGTATTACATAATCCAATGACTTGTCAAGATTTCTTATCGTTCAGTGTCTACTCGTCTTTCCTTTATAAGTTAATTCAAGTTGTCACGGGGTCCTTTACCTCGCGTGTTCTCTTACTATCTTTCTCGTCGATGCATATGCTACTACCTTTCCTCGAGGTGTTCCTACGCCCATTACCTACTAATGGTCTTACACTAGTTCGGTAAGCGTGTCTCGTGCAACTTACATAACCATAGTTGTATTCTCTTTTATCCTTTTGGTCATAACCTACCTTATGCTTATTAATAGTAAAGTGTTTCTAATTTGATCCATAATCGTGCATTTCAAACATGTGTACTACGCTTCATTTTTCTTACGACACTTCACGACCGTTTCGTGGCGTCGTTCTTAATTACCCCAACATAATACTTTTCCACGGTTATCTAAAGCGTAACTTATGGCATGGCGATCTTGAAGACCTACGGTCTCCGTCGCCGTCTAACTACATGGGTACCATAACCCCATGTCGTAAGACTATCCTTTTATGTATGGGAGAGAACTTATCTCCCTTCAATAAACTTTCCTTGTTGT
Organism: Przewalskia tangutica; assembly: GCA_029844215.1. NCBI lineage: Eukaryota > Viridiplantae > Streptophyta > Magnoliopsida > Solanales > Solanaceae > Przewalskia > Przewalskia tangutica. The sequence continues at coordinate 90,715,703 of CM056719.1, forward strand.
CACAACCCTAATCACCGCGTCCTCTCGTGGTCCTGTAAATATCTAATCATTACGAACCGCATTAAAATCGTGTAGATTTTCAAAACCTACCAAAGATGCCCTCTTCTTTCCGTCAGCCGTACTTATTTTATTCTTGCCTTGCACATTTCCTTGAAATTATCAGGAAGGTCGTGTACACCGCCACACCAAACCAACTCCAAGTACCTCGAAGGGAACTTAACATAAATTCCTTCAAATTCAAGTATTACTTACTTTCTGCGTCAATTTTTTTCCCAACGAACAAGTCACACAAACTTATTAAAAACAATGATGCCAAAGAAGGAAGGATAATTCACTGGTTACTACCACTTCCCTTCCTCTCCACTCGATAACCGGCTTACCGGGAAACTGGTACCGAATCAATCTCTTCTGTAGTCCACGTTGGCATAACATGAGGCCAACTAGCCCGTACTCATAATGACCTCAACGTCTGTCATGCGGCTCTGCTGAGGTCGACGACTGTATCGTTATCGACAATTATTATCTGCCCACTCAGCTACCACCCAACACTCACGGGTGTGGTTACCCCATAAAGGTTCTCATGGATTCTGGCTTCATTTCTTTCACACTTGGTTGCTCACTTCCTTACCGGTCGTACTCTTTTCCGTACTTCCAAACTTATTCTAGCTTACGTACATAACTTCCATAATAAAGCTGGCCTTCGATCTTGGAGTTACTAAGTTAAAACAATATAAGGTCATTTCCGGCGCTCACAACCTGGTTCCGGTGGGATACGTCTGCGAACTCGTAAAATGATTAATTAGACTCGGCCTTGTACCCTCGTGACCCTGTCACGTAGCGGGACTACTATCAACTGATCCCACCCCATAAGCGGGTATACTAACTTCTCATAATACCATAGTCGTGTCGTCTTGGTCACAACAACCATTACTTACTCCACGGATCCCGTCCGTACTATCCTCTTAAGCATACCACGTGGCAATTTACAAACATAGTCTCCCATTGGGCCCCTTAATTAAGCTTCTTAAGGTTCCATTACTTTTCCGACAACTCATCGTCTCTAATTATCTCAAACTAGCACGTAAAACCTCGATGAGAGTTCCTTAAGCTATTCACACCTTCCGGTATCTATTTAGTCCTTACCAAATCCACGGTAATCTAAAATCATTCTAAGCGACACATATGTGACCCTCACATGAAATCCGTATAGGCGTATGTCACAATACCAACTATACTACAAGTATTACCAACTGGATCGCAATCCACATAATCTTCTCGGGTCATTTCTTTGCTTCTCGTGGCTGAACACCATAACTTTGTTAGGGAGAGCGACCCTAACCACGCGGCTATCGCATCGATCTTAGAGTGAAAGAATGGAAACCAATCCTAAATATCCTGCGACCTCACGATTATAGATGTGGTGCACAACACACCGATAATCAAGACTCTACTAGATACGGCTGTAGACTCTTTCAGAGGATTAAGCGCTCACGATACCACTTTTGTCACGACCGAACCGGACCGTGGCCGGTGCCTTAACCGGGCACCCTAGTGACACAACATCGAGAGAAAACCGGCGGAATGTAAACTCAAGATAAACAACCATTAAGATATAGAATAGTCTAGCCCATGGCTAACCCAAAGTACATAAACGACGATTTACATCCTTAACGAACCAAGTTACGACAAGACTACAAGCCTCACAGAATGAATAACACTATGACGGGACGGGGCCCGCCATACCCACTGAATGTACAAAGTCTACAACCTCGGGAATCGTACCAAAAGCGAGGCCTCGGAGAAATGGAGCCTTAGAACCGAACCGTGATCCTAAGAGTGCGGATCGACAGCTATGAACCTCGACTGCGGCATGACGCGGCCCCGAAGGAGTCGATCTACAACATGTACCAAATATGCGGCGGAAAATCGTAATAATATCATAAGTCAAAATATAATTTGGAGTTATAGGCGAAAATCGGTTTACCTTACCTTTGTGCCTTACTAACAATGAGAGTAACAAGTATAAGTTTTATAGCGTAAAAATAGGAGGCTCGCGATCAAAGCAGGGTACCTCGCGCGTAGTATCATTAAGCAATCCTACTCACGGGACTATTTCACCCGCATAGGTCCTGTGGACCCGCGTAGGTCATCCGCCTCGTCATAGGACTATTTCACCCGCGTGGGACTATTTCACCCGCATGGATCCTGTGGATCGCGCCATACCATCGCGTACTCGCGTGGGACTATTTCACCCGCATGGATCCTATGGTCGGATCCGCGTGAGTACAAGCGCGCTTTCGCGTCATGGGTAGCAAATCCATGGCATAAATAATAAACCATCCTATTGGAGCATACCCGTGGGCCACCCATCGTGTCGGTATGTCCAAAGGAAATAACAAGAATAACCGGGTTTACGTAATAATATATATATAACATAGCTCATCAGGCTATCATACATACATAAGCACTACCGCCTATCATATCATAACATAAGCACTACGGCCTATCATATCATAACATAAGCACTACCGACATCATATCATAACATAAGCAAGTTAAGAAAATACTCTAATTTCTTATTAACATTATTAATATATCTCTCTCATTTTAGTATACCTAAGGCACCAACATGTCTTTTAATAGAAAATCAGAATTTAACCCAAGTACCATGTACTTCTAACCTTTTAAGAAATAACTCCTTTTATACAAAAATTCCAAGATACTAATCACCATAGTATCAAGTACGATTTCTTTTCAAAGCAAGTCACATTTCCTTTTAAAACTATCTCAAGCTTCTAAATTAAGTGACTTCATTTCTTGTAAAACCTTAGGCAATTCATGCCTTAAAACCATTTTCCTTCCACAAGTTCAAATCATCAAAACCTTTCTCCATTAAACTTTCACAAACTAATATAACCAACTCCCATAAAGCCGTTATATTAGAGTTAAACAATAGTAAAACACATTCCCTTAAGTCGAGGATTTTTATACTTTTCTTTTAAAGCGAAGCAAGTATCAAATACTTATAACAAGCGAAGATTTCCAAATCTTGTCGTCTACCGTACTACATAGGTACAACTAATCATGCTCGAGAGATAGGAAAGCTCCACATACCTCTTGGTCGATCCACAAGCTAAGTCGATTTACATGCGTAGTATGTCAACCTAAAATGACCACAATACGTTTATCAAGCTCTAATTACAATGCAGAATTTTTCCAAGTTAAAGTCACCAATTTCCTACGGAAAATTGGGCAGCGTTTCCTTTGTTTCTACATACTTTGCCACCTTTTCCAAGGTCGATTTTTAACGCTCAAATGCCATGTTTAAGGCTCAACAACCAACCAACACCAAGGGAATTACACACCTAAACTTTGGTGTGTAAAATTCAGCCCCACAAGTTACAACAACTAACCCAACAAGTCTAATGTAGTATTTAGGCAACAACATGCTCATAAAATCCCCCAAACCAATTCTTTCATAATCAAACCCCATTTCTTACATGCAACTACTCTAAGTGCATTTTTTCCAACTACAAGTTCTTCCTATTAAACATGCAACGCCCAATACCAACTACAAGAGAAGAAATGTTACCTTGAGTTTTAGCCAAACTTAATCCAACACCTTGCTAGCCTTTTTCTCCAAGAACACCACCACAATAGTCTTCACAAGCTTGTAATAACCTTTCCTTCCTATTACACTTTTCAGATTTTTCCCTTAGGCTAGAATTCCTCTTGGGAATTTAGAGAGAAGGATGAGCTTTTTAATTTAGAGAGAGATGGAGTGTAAAGATGAAAAGTTGAATGAAATGACCAAGCCTTGGTCAATATAATGCATGTGAGAAAATCGGATGGGGACACTTGTCACCCTCCCATGGCCTCTTTTAAAACAAAAATTAGACTTTCTAAGTTTTTCGCCCAAAATTCCGCCTCGGCGCGTTCGCTTCCGGCCGCGCGCTGACTCCTGCGGACACTCGGAACTTTAGGCGCGCGGCCCGATTTCGGCGCGACGAATTCCACTGCCTTGGCGCCGCCTCGCGCCTCGGCGCGTGCTGAGGCCCCTGACCGAAGTTTTCTGATTTCGAGTCCTAACTCCTTCCGCATGGCCCCATACGCACGGCCTGAACCATGAGGTATAACACTTATACGATGAGGGATTCTGGGGCATGCGACCAGGATGCGGATTAAATTCCCGGATGCTATTATTACCCTATGGCCATGCTTATACGATGAGGGATTCTAGGGCACGTGACCATGTTATGTACTATTACTCCATGGACTAGCTCCCCATGAAGACATGTACCCGAGATGAGGGATTCCACGGGCATGTGATATACGATTATTACCCATGGATTAGCTCTTCATGAAGTCATGTACCCGAGATGAGGGATTCCACGGGCATGAGATATATATATATATATATATATATATATATATATTGCATATGTGTACACCGACAATGAGGTAGGATGTCACGGGCGCGTCACATGGTTATATTTTACACATACGGATGTCGGCAGTGACGGGGGATTCCACGGGCATGAGATATATATATGTATTGCATATGTGTACGCCGACAGTGAGGTAGGATGCCACGGGCGCGTTACATGGTTATATTTTACCCTTACGGTTGTCGGCAGTGATGGGGGATTACACGGGCATGCTTTGATATTTGTGGGATTGAGACCCTTACTGGACTGTGTGATGATATTTGAGGGCTTGCGTCCATAGCCCTGGTGTGACTATTGTTCATGTGTTGAAATAGTCTTTAAAAGATAAAACTAACTTTCATTACTTTCACTTCGGCAAGGCACAGTGTACTGTTATTTTGGTTATCATACATGTCTCCAACTTTATTTTAGACTATTATGATTTCATTACAGTACTTTACGTTTTACATACTTGGTACATATTTCGTATTGACCTCCTTCGGGGGGCTGCGTTCATGCCGCAGGTTGAGGTACATAGCTTGCTGATCCGCACTCTTAGGATCACTGTCAGTTCTTGGAAAGCTCCATTTCTCCGGAGGCTTTGTATTTTGGTACGGTTCGCTGAGGTTGTAGATTTATGTACATTCAGGGGTATGGCGGGGCCCTGTCCCATCACAGTTGTTATGTCAAAACTCTTAGAGGTCTGTAGTCATATCTTGTGGGTCGCTTTGTAAAAAAAAAGGGAGGTAACTACTTTTGGATTTATATATATGTCCCGGGAGGTAGCCTTATTAGCTAACCTGTTATTTATTTCTTGTTAAGTTCATGTATGTTCCGCTGATTATCTCTCATGTATACCTGTAAGGGTGCCCAGGTAGGGCACTAGTCGCGGGCCCGGGGTCGGGTCGTGACATGAGGGTCATATACGTGTTTCCTGGGATGATTATAAGTTACCAAGAATTGGTAAGGACTAATTAGATATCGGGAAGGTATGCGACATCTTAATGAATTCTCATCAAGGTTTACGTGCTAGTTTGAGATAATTAGGAGATGATGAGCCATCTGAAAGGGTAATGAACCCTTAAGAAGTCATGTTTAAGGGACTTAATGGAAGACTATATTAGTAAATTAAGCTACGTGGTATTCTTAAGAGAATTGTACGAATGAGATCCGTATGGAGTAATTATGATCGTTATGATCAAGACAACATGATTATGGTATTATGAGAAGTTATTGTACCAGTTTATGGGGGGACTGATAAGGTAGGCTTGGAGCATGGAAATTGCGAGCCTAAGAATATTGATAACCGCCGAGACCTTAGATATATAAGGCCTTCTCGGGCAATAAGATTTAATTCAGACTAAGAGTAAGAGTTAAGTACAACCGTGGGTCGGGTTGAGGACCTATTACGGGTCGCCCCATAGCCTGAGTTGAGTGGGATCAGTTGGTAGTAGTCCCCCTACGTGACAGGGTCACGAGGGTGCAAGGCCCAAGTCTAGTTAATTGTTTTACGGGTTCGTGGAAGCGTTCCACCGGAACCGGGTCGTGAGAGCCGGAAATGGCCTTATATTGTTCGATTTAGTAGCTCCAAATATTGGAGGCCAGAATCGGTATGGAGGTTATGTACGTATGCTAGAATAAGTTTGGAAGTACGGAAAGAGTATGACCAGTAAGAAAGAGAGGAACCAAGTGTAGAGGAATAGAGTATGAATCCATATGAACCTTTCGAGGTAGCTACACCCGTGAGTGTTTGGGTGGTAGCTGGGCGGGTATAATAAGAATTGTCCGGTGATGATACAGTCGTCAGACCCTAGCAGACCTGGTAGAGTTGGATATGACAGACTTTGAGGTCATTAGGGGTATGGACTAGTTGGCTTCGTGTATGCCAAGGTTGACTGTAGAGAGAGGTTGGTTCGATTCCAGTTTCCCGGTGAGCCGGTTATCTATGGGGAAGGAATGGAAGTGTTAGTAATATGTAAGTTATTCCTTCCTTCTTTGATATGATAAATTGTGGAGTCTATGTGACTTTTTTTATTGAAATGATTGATTTGAATTTGAACGTTAAGAGACAGAGATAAGAACATACGATTATTGAAGGATTTTATGTTAAGTACCCTTGGGGGTACTTGGAGTTGGTTTAGTGTGGTGGTCAGGGCCACAACTTTCCAAATAATTTCAGGAAAATGTGCAAAACAAGAATAAGATAAGTATGAGTGTTGCCGCGGACATCTTTGGTAGGTTTTGAAAATCTATACGATTATAAGGTGGCGCTTGATGATCAAGATTAGGAAAGGGAGATAAGCTCTCTCCCCCACAAAAAAAGATAGTTTTACGTATTATGGGGTTATGTGTACCCAGGTTATTAGGCGATGGATGTGAGACTGGTAAGATCTTCAGTGTCGTCATGCCATAGGTTACATTTTTAGATAACTGTGGGAAAAGTATTGTGTTGAGGATTATACGAGATTATATATCAGGAAGATTATGAGACTGCACGGGATTCCTGCATTTATTTATGACAGACAGATGAGCCCAGTCTACGGCTAGCTTCTGGAGGTTTTTCCAGAAGGGGTTAGGGACACATGTGAGTCTCAGTGTTGCATTTCACCCCCAGACCGACGGACAGGCAGGGCATGTTATCCAGATACTTGAGGATAGGTTGCGGGCATGTGTTATTGATTTCAGGAGTAGCAGGGAGGATATTTTGCCTCTCGATGAGTTGCGTATAATACCTGTTACCATTCCAGTATTCAGATAGCCCTGTATGAGGCCTTGTATGAAAGAGAGTGTAGAATCGCCGATTGGTTGGTTCAACGTAGGCGAGGTTCAGATAATTGGCCCAGACTTGATTCAGCGGGTTGTGGATAAGGCGAAGTTTATCCAGGAAAGATTATTAGTAAGATGAGTCGTAAGCTTTATGCGGATAGCAAGCGTCGACACTTGGAGTTCAGGTTGACGTTTTAGTATAAGTATTGTTATGTGGCCATGGGTGGCATATTTTGTATGAAGGGTGTAGTAAAAGGAGACTATGTCGCTATCTAATTAGTTTGACTCCGAAAGAACATTCGGGGACGAATGTTTCTAAGGGGAGAAGAATGTTACACCCCGTAATTCTAGGACATGTGTTTAAGAGAATGTACGTGAGAATATACGACCTTAAGTTTGAAACGAAAGAAGGATTGCTTTTTCCTACGAAAAATGATTTCGAGCCTCGGGAAGGAAAATTGTTCGTTAGTGAGAATTGGGTTCCCGAATTGTTATTTAAGACTTTTAGAATTTATCGGAATTATGGAATTGTATTTTTCAGAGTTGGATACGTGGGGCTCACCCGAGAAATTTTACGTTTTTGTGGGGCCCACGAGGTTTCCGATACTTTGGCCAATTATGGAAATTTCAGAAAATGAAATATTTTAGACCAACCGGATGGTGACACATGTCACCCTCCGTGGGCCCATGTGGGGCGGAAAAATGGGCAAGTCAAGAAAGCCATTTGGCTTGATATTGTTGACCACATCTCATCCACACAAGTATTTTAATCTAGGCCCTTGGTTGTAGTATTTATCCATTACTAGTGCAAGACAATTCTACCCTTAGAATTTAAATCAAGAACTTGTTGTTCTTATGTGAGGCTCTCGGCAATAGGAGAAAAATAGGAGAGAAATTTTGCAATTTTGCTCCATAATTCCCAATATTCAAACTCAAGGTTCCTAGAGGTATTGTAAGGTTATCTCAATAGAAAGATCCCGGAAAAACTATGTTTTCACGTTAGTCGCAAGATGAAAACCTAAGGTGTTCTTCAACTTTGAAGTTGGAAATTGAAGAAAAGTTGGTTATGAGCTTCTAAGGAGTGCTTGGAGCGGATTGGAATGTAAGAAGATGAGCTAAAAGTTGCTAGGAATCGACTTTTACGCTTAGATATTATTAGGGCTTTTTGAGGTAAAAATCTTCATCTTCTTAATGTGATTAAATTTTACGTGTTTAGTAGTTGTTAAATGAGCATGTGGTATATATATTAAAGTTTGAAAATATTTGGATCATGTCGACATGTTAAAAACTGAAAATGGGCAAGTTAGTCATTTATGTTGTAATCAATTTGGTCGATAGTTACAATCGTCGCATGTTAAGAAAGAAAGGATTTATAGTTGTTATAATTGTTATAAGGTATATAACATATTAGAATACCAACTTGGATTGAAATGGAAATTGAAAGAGAATTGATATCGTTGTGGCATTGCTTGTAGCCGAGAATGGCTTTGGATTTAATGGACGGTTTTATATTGATTGTGGGGCAGAATTTTACACGTCCGGCTAGGCGTGTAATCTCCTTGGAATTTCTGAATTGTTGAGCCTTAAATGTGGCATTTGGTTATTGATTTTCGGGCCTTGAAAAAGGTGGAAAAGTACGTAGAAACAAAGGAAGTGCTGCCCGATTTTCCGTAGAATAAGAGTCCTTATACTTAGAAATATTCTATGTTGAAAGCTAGAAGTTGATAGGTGTATTGTGGTCATTATAGGTTGACATTCTACGCACGGCGTATTCAACTCGGCAAGTGGATTGAGTCAAAGAGGTATGTAGAGCTTTCCCTATCTCTTGAGCATGAGTTTTATAAATGTATAGTACGGTAGACGTACGTAAATTAAGAGAACTCGGTTCCATTTTAGTATCCTTGCCTTGATTCTTGAAAGTGTAGTAACTTGACTTTTAAAAGGTATAGGTTACTTGATCTTATGTATAAAAACGACAGCGTGTAAAGTATTGATTACTTGAACTATGTTAAAGTTAAGAAACTTGATATTCTAAAGTTAAGAGACTTGAAGTATTTTGAAAGTTATGTAACTTGATTTGAAAGTATAAGTCTCTTGGTTATAAAAAGAATGAAATTGTATAAAACATAAAGAGTTATAACGACTTTATGGGAAGTTAGTTATAACGGCTTTATGAGAGATTAAATATGTCTTAGTTTCTAAAGAATAAAGTTAGTATAACGGCTTTATGGGAAGTTGGTTATAATAACTTTATGGAAAGTTAAAGGAATGGGTTTCTCTAGTAATGTAAACAAAGATAAATGACTTGAAATAAAGAAGGGCAATTTGATTTAAAGGCATCAATTGCTTAAAGTTTTAAAGTAAGGGTCACTTGATTTAGAAGCCTAAAAATGTATTTCTAAAAGTGTAGTGACTTGTTTGAAATGTAGACAAGACTTGATACTACGGGTGTTAGTATCTTGGAGTTTTATATAAAAATGAGTCTTTTGAAAAGAGTGGAAGTACGTAGTACTTTGGGTTAAATTCCCGGATTTTTATGTGATACGAAAGTGCCTTGAGTTATAAAATGAAATTCATTTTTGTATGATAATGAAAGTCTAAAGATTTTATGAACTTGCCTATGCTTGCTTGTGATAGCCTTTGAGTGCAAGTATTATATTTTTACGCTGACGTGACTCTCTGATGGAGGGCCGGCTGTCTTGTTATAAATTTACTTGGACGTACCGACAGTGATGGAGGATTCCACGGGTATGCTTCCATTGTGATTGATCCTTGGACATGCTTATACGATGAGAGATTCCGGGGCATGCGACCAGGATGCGGGTTAAATTCCCGGATGCTATTATTAATCCATGGACATGCTTATACGATGAAGGATTTCGGGGCATGCGACCATGTTATATACTATTACTCCATGGACTAGCTCCCCATGAAGAGATATACCCGAGATGAGGGATTCCACGGGCATGTTATATACTTTTATTACCCCATGGATTAGCTCTCCATTAAGTCATGTACCCGAGATGAGGGATTCCACAGGCATGAGATATATTTATATATATATATATATATATCTATATATATATATATATATAGATATATATATATATATATATATATATATATTGCATATGTGCACGCCGACAGTGATGTGGGATGCCACGGGCGTGTTACATGGATATATTTCACACTTACGGCTGTCGGCAGTGATGGAGGATTCCACGGCCACGCTTTGATGTTTGCGGGCTTGAGACCCTTACTGGACTGTGTGATGATTTTGAGGGCTTGCATCCCTAGCTATGGTGTGATTATTGTTCATGTGTTGAAATAGTCTTTAAAAAGGTAAGAAAATTGACTTTAATTACTTTCGTTTCGGCAAGGCATGGTTGTACTGTTAATTTGGTTATGATACATGTCTCCAGCTTTATTTTAGACTATTATGATTTAAATTATAGTATTTTCAGTTTTACATACTTGGTACATATTTTGTACTGACCTCCTTCGAGGGGCTGCGTTCATGCCGCAAGTTGAGGTACATAGCTTGCTGATCCTCACTCTTAGGATCACTGTTCAGTCCTTGGAAATCTCCATTTCTCCGGAGGCTTTGTCTTTTGGCACAGTTCCCTGAGGTTGTAGATTTATGTACATTCAGGGGTATGGCGGGGCCCTGTCCCGTCACAGTTGTTATGTAAAAATTCTTAGAGGTCTGTAGTCATATCTTGTGGATTGGGTTGTAAAGAAAAAAAAAAGATAACTGCTTTTTGGGTTATGTTTATACTTTTGGAAGGTGGCCTTATCGGCTAGCCTGTTGATATTTCATGACTTGTACTTTTTGAGTTGTATGTATGTTCCACTACTATTCTCTGATGTATACATGTGAGGGGTGCCCAGGTAAGGCACCAGTCGCAGGCCCGGGGTCGGGTCGTGACAACCCGGGTACAGGCCTATGCACAGGGGGTAGAGGATCGACACATAAGACGTCATCCAGATAGAGATCATGACAGAGGCCAGCATAAGAGGGCTAGATCGGCTAGTTATCCTGGTGAGTTTCGAGGTGGGTCGCCTCAGCATCATGTTAGATATTCTTCCCAGCCAGCACATAGTGCACCCCCACAGTTCACAGGTAGGAGATTTGACCGCACAGGGTACTCAGGAGCTGGTCAGAGCTCTAAAGCTTCAGGTTCACAGATGAACATGGGTTCGAGTCAGTCGAGGCCACCTTTGCCTCGGTATTCTGGGTGTGGTAGGTCCCATTTTGGGAATGTCGTCTTACTACAGGTGCTTGTTTTCTTATGGCCGTCAAGGCCATATGATGAGAGAATGTCCTTATGGAAGTGGTACAGGTGGTATGGCTTGGCCTACTGGATCGGTTGCTGGTTCATCTTCTTCTATAGCTATGCGCCCACAGGGCAGGATATTCATATGCCAGCAGGTCATGGCAGAGTTTCCAGTTCTAGCGGTCTCTCGAACTGCATATATGTTTTGGCTAGTAGGCAGGATCAGGAGGCGTCACCAAATGTGGTTACAGGTATATTATTGATATTTTTCTGAGACGTATATGCATTGATAGATCCAGGTTGCACCTTATCATATATATCTTCTTTTGTTGCTAGTGTTAATCGGAATAGAACCAGAGTTGATAGAACCATTTGAGGTAACTACACCGGTAGGAGATTCTGTCATAGCTAAGCGAGCATATAGAAATTGTTCGGTGGTTATATATAGTCGTCATACCATAGTAGATTTGGTAGAGTTAGACATGACTGAATTTGATGTTATTATGGGTATGGATTGGTTGGCTTCTTATTATGCTAATGTCGATTGTAGAGAAAAGATAGTTCGATTTCAGTTTCCTGGCGAACCAATTATAGAGTGGAGAGGGAATACGACATCGCCGAGGGGTAAGTTTATTTCATACCTCAAGGCAGGGAAGATGGTTAGAAAAGGTTATATTTATCATTTGGTTCGAGTATGTGATATGGAAGCAGAGGTACATGCTATTCGGTCAGTTCCGGTAGTTAATGAATTCCCAGATGTATACCCAGATGAACTTCCAGGTCTTCCTCCAAAACGGGAGATAGAGTTCCTTATAGATGTACTGCCAGATACCCAAACCATATATATTCCTCCGTATAGAATGGCATCTGCAGAGCTGAAGGAATTAAATGAGCAACTGAGAGACTTGTAAGTAAAAGGCTTCATCGGGCCTAGTACATCACCTTAGGGAGCACCGGTACTATTTGTGAGAAAGAAAGATGGGTCGCTGCGGATGTGTATTGATTATAGGCAGCTGAATAAAGTAACAATAAAGAACAGGTATCCCCTCCCCAGGATTGATGATTTATTTGACCAGTTGCAGGGTGCTAAGTATTTTTCGAATATAGACTTGCGGTCAGGTTATCATCAGGTGCGGGTAAAGGAGGCAGATATTCCGAAGACATCATTCAGGACCCGATACGGACATTATGAATTTAGAGTGATGTCTTTTGGGCTAACCAATGCTCCAGCAGTATTTATGGATTTGATGAACCGAGTATTCAAGCCATTCCTAGATATGTTCATTATTTTATTCATTGATGATATTCTGGTTTATTCATGTTAAGAAGAGGAGCATGCAGACCATTTGAGGGCGGTACTTAGGGTACTCCAGCACCAGAAGTTGTATGCCAAATTTTCATAATGCAAATTCTTGTTGACTTCAGTAGCGTTCTTGGGGCATATTATCGGAGTTGAAGGTATTCGGGTAGAGACACAGAAGATTGAGGCAGTAAAGACTTGGCCCAGACCTACGACACCTACTGAGGTACGCAGTTTTCTGTGGCAAGCAGGATATTACATGAGATTTATAGAAAAGTTTGCCTCGATTTCAGCGCCTTTAACAAGGCTAACTCAGAAGGCAGCTAAGTTCCAGTAGACTGGTGCTTATGAGCAAAGCTTCCAGTTGTTGAAAGACAAATTGACTACGGCTCCAGTTCTGACTCTTCCTGGGGGACCAGATGGTTATGTTATTTATTGTTATGCTTTAGGAGTTGGACTAGGTTGTGTGTTGATGCAGCATGGCAGGGTTATAACTTATGCCTCCCGACAGCTCAGAAAGCACGAGAAGAATTATCCTACTCATGATCTAGAGTTAGCAGCAGTGATTCATGCTTTGAAGATATGGAGGCATTATTTATATGGTGTTCATGTTGATATTTATACGGATCACAAGAGTCTTCAATATATCTTTAAGCAGAAAGAGCTGAATTTATGACAGAGACGGTGGCTAGAGTTACTAAAGAATTATGATGTTGATATTCTAGACCATCTAGGGAAAGCAAATTTTGTAGCAGATGCTCTTAGCCATAGATCTATGGGTAGCTTGATGGATGTGCAATCAGAAATAAAGAAGATGGTTCATGAAATATACCAGCTAGCTAGCCTTGGAGTCCGTTTGGCTAATTCTGGAGATAGTGGAGTTTTCGTTTCGATGAGTCGCTGAGTCCTCTATCATAGAAGAGGTAAAGAGATATCAGTACGAGGACCCTGTTCTAGCATGGTATAGAGATACAACTCTTCGAAAGGAGAAGACCCTATTCGAGGTTGCACCTGACGGGGTGCTACGGTATGGCAGCAGATTGTGTGTATCTGATGTTGCAAGGCTACGAAGGCAGGTTATGGGAGAGGCACACTATGCCCGTTATTCTGTTCATACAGGGTCAACGAAGATGTATCATGACCTCAGGTGCTTATATTGGTGGGATGACATGAAAAGGGACATAACGGAGTTTGTTGCTTAGTGCCCGAATTGTCAACAGATTAAGGTCGAGCATCAGAAGTCGGGTGGATTACTGCAGGAGATAGAGACCCCAACTTGGAAATGGGAAGTGATTAATATGCACTTCGTTACAGGCTTACCTCGTACTCAACAGAAGTATGACTCTATATGGGTTATTGTGGATAGGCTGACAAAATCAACTCATTTTCTTCCAGTCAGGACTACGTATTCAGCTGAAGAATATGCGAGGTTATACATCAGGAAGATAGTGAGACTTCATGGAATTCCCACATCTATTATATCGGACAGAGGAGCTCAATTTACAACTAACTTTTGGAGGTCGTTCCAAAAGGGATTGGGGACACAGGTGAGTCTTAACACGGTATTTCATCCTCAGACTGATGGGCAGGCTGAGCGTACTATTCAGACGCTAGAAGATATGTTGAGAGCCTGTATTATTGACTTCAGATGTAGCTGGGATGATCATTTACTACTTAATGAGTTTGATTATAATAATAGCTACCATTCTAATAACCAGAAGGCACCGTACGAGGCCTTATATGGGAGGAAGTGCAGGTCATCTATCGGTTGGTTCGATGTAGGCGAGACTAAGCTAATCGGCCCAGACATGATTCAGCGAACTATTGATAAGGTGAAGCTTATTCAGAAAAGATTATTGGCAGCCCAGAGTCGACAGAAGTCATATGCAGATAATCGACGTCGACACTTAGAGTTTCAGATTGGTGATTGAGTGTTCCTGAAGGTATCGCCCATGAAGGGTGTGATGGGATTCGGTAAGAAGGGGAAGCTTAGCCCGAGATACATTGGGCCTTATCAAATTATTCGTAGGGTAGGAAAGGTTGCCTATGAGTTGGACCTACCATCTGATTTGGAAGCGGTACATCCAGTCTTTCATGTATCGATGCTACGTAAATGTATTGGTAACCCTTCTAGAGTATTCCCTGTAGATGATGTCCAGGTTAAAAGAGGAGTTGTCTTATGAGGAGAGCCCCATAGCTATACTTGATCGCCAGGTTATAAGGTTACGTACTAAGGATGTGTCTTCCGTCAAAGTATTATGACGAAATAATAACAGGGAAGATGTGACTTGGGAAGCAGAGAACGAGATGAAGAATGAGTATCCTCACTTGTTCCCTGTGCCTGCAGGTAATTCAATTCCTTACTTGACTATATTGATTGGTGAATAATATATGTGATATATTGTGGCCCTGTGAGACATCTATGGGTTTGCTGAATATAGGTTGGTAGGTATAGTTATAGAGGAGAATCTACCAAAAAAATTATAGCATGAGACCTATTATGAACATTCGAGGACGAATGTTTCTAAGGGGGGAAGGATGTTACACCTCGTAATTTTTGGGCGATAAATTGAGAACGTAATTAAGAAAATAAGATTCGAGTATTGGAAATAAAGTATATTAAAATATGCTAATACGAAGATTAGTATACAAAAGGATGTAATCCCGGAATAGGTTGGATATTACAAATGTGGCGATGAGAATTAATAATAATAGTTGTATATTCCCAATGGGGTTTTGGACTAGTGTCGTATTATGAAAATTTTGACATCGAGAATATGAGGTCTTATGAAATTTTTGGGATATAAACGAAGTGGGGTCTAAGATTAATAAATTGTGGGATTAATTTTAGTGGAGAGGATGATAAGTGGGAACTAGTGGACAAACATGTGGCACCTTGTGCCCTCCACATGTGGAATAACCCCAACATGCAAGACTTTTCAGCCCATATATCCATGTACCTCTCATTTCCTCACCTTTAATTCAAATGTCTCCTTCACTTATCCCCCATATCTTCCTTCAACCAATTTTCCACCTTCTTCCATAGCTAAGTAAAGACTAATTCAATTCCCTCTTTCAAGATTAAGCTCTTCTACTAAGTTCTAAGCCATGGTAAACTCCTCACAGTGGTTGTTTCGGTAATGCTGGCCTAAAATAGCTCCAGAAAGCAGTTACCTCTTTTTTCTTTACAATCCAATCCACAAGATATGACTACACACCTCTAAGAATATTTACATAACAACTGTGACGAGACAGGGTGTCACGACCCGACCCCGGGCCGCGACTGGTGCCCTACCTGGGCACCCGTACGGGTATACATCAGAGATAATCAGCGGAACATACATGAAACTTATAAAATAAATCAACAGAATTAAAATCAACAGGTTAGCCGATAAGGCTACCTCCCTGGACATATATATACATACTCGAAGCAGTTGCCTCATTTCCTTTACAAGCTGACCCACAATATGTGACTACAGACCTCTAAGAGTTTTAACATAACAACTGTGGCGGGACAGGGCCCCGCCATACCCCTGAATATACATAAATCTACAACCTCAGGGGAAACCGTACCAAAAGATAAGCCTCCGGAATAAATGGAGCTTTTTCCCAAAAACTGAACCGAGATCCTAAGAGCAAGGATCACCAACCTGTGAACCTAATACCTGCGGGCATGAACGCAGACCAGAAGTCGATAACAGTGCAATTTAATATGGAACTAAATAAGGTACAGATAAACAAATCATAAGCGTACAAAAAGAATAGCGAGGCACGTATAAAAAGGGTAAATACCAGATCCTACCGTGTCATTACCATCTCGTGAACTTAATCGTACCTTATTATCTTTTCCCATTTTTACATAAAAGTTATAGTCACATTCTTGTGTACATGCTTAAGGAAAAATCGTCAAGTTCATTACCATATAACTTACTTACCTTGCAAAACATAATCCAGCCCTTTATGGAGGGACGCCTATACTGCCCGGCCTAATCTGGGACGCGATAAAGTCACATAAGTCTGCCCATAGAGGTATACTGCCCGGCCCAATCTGGGACGCGATAATGTCATATAGTCTGCCCATAAAGGTATACTGCCCGGCCCATTCCTGGGACGCGATAATGTCATATAGTCTGCCCATAAAGGTATACTTCCCGACCCATTCCTGGGACGCGATAATGTCATATAGTCTGCCCATAAAGGTATCTTGCCGGCCCATTCTGGGGCGCGATAATGTCATATAGTCGCCCGTAAAGGTATCGCGCCCATTCTCACGGGGCGCGTTAATGTCATATAGTGTGCCCATAAAGGTATACTGCCCGGCCCATTCCTGGGACGCGATAATGTCATATAGTCTGCCCATAAAGGTATACTGCCCGACCCATTCCTGGGACGTGATAATGTCATATAGTCTGCCCATAAAGGTATACTGCCCGACCCATTCATGGGACGCGATAATGTCTCTTTTCATAACATTTTAAATCATCTTTTCATTTCTTCTTTAGTCGTTATAACAACTCCCCATAAAGCTATTATAACAACCTTTCGCTTTAGAGAACTTAATGCACTTTTATTTCTTTTTAATAGGGAAAGATTAAACCCAAAAGTGCTACGTACATACATACTTAAAACGAATCATAAAACTCCTTCTCGTTTTTAAATCCTAAACTTCTTCTTTTAAAAACTCAAGTTACATTCTCTTTTGAAATCAAGCCTCTTAACTTTTGAAATAATTCATAGAAACCATACTTCTTAAATCTAGTCATTTCTTCCTTTAAGAATCAAGTCCCATAACTTGAAAAATAAAGTCTCTTAACTTTTTTAGAATTCAAGGCTCATAGTCTTAAAACTTCATGTGTAAACTCTTTAACTTAAGTAACATATAATTTTATGCATTGTGAATATGTTATACTTGTTTATAAGGATCTTATTAAAGCAACCATGATCTAGGAAATGTAATACAATTTTGTCTTATCTTAGCTTCTATGCAGATGGAGAATTCTACTCATTTTAATATAATTGATTTTCGATACATTTTCTTTTATTAACGCTGCAATGGTTTGTTTGATACTTATCCTCATTCGTGCAGTAACTTAGCAAAGTCAACTTGACTCCAAATACTTCCTAACGACTCTTACCAACATCCCTCATAAGACTTGGTAAGAACTTAGGATAACTTAGACGTAACTTTTACATATAATAAATCAACATACATACCTCTTAACTTCTAAGAGTAGAAGGAATCATGAAATAGCACCATATGTATATCTCATACATAAAACCATGCCAAAAGAAGGAATAGGTTCACATACCTCGCGACGATTATCGACAAGTAGCAAAATGCTCCAAAGTACTATAACCTTGCTAGCTTTTCCACCCTTCAAGTAAAATACGCTACTCGTAGTACTTCAACTTATAAGGGTCATAATACGTCTATTAACCTCTAGCTTCAAACGTAGAATATTCTAAGTGTAAAGTCACCCAAATTCTACGAAAAATCGGACAACACTTCCTTTGTTTCTACATACTTTTCCACCTTTTTCACGGCCTGAATTCAATAGCCAAACATGCCACATTTAAGGCCCAACAATGTAGTTAACAATATGGGTTTACACGCCTACAAGACGTGTAAAATTCTGCCCCACAATTGATATCAAACTAGTCCAAAATACAATGCCATTCTCGGCCAAAAGGTGTAACAACATAAAAACCTTTCATATTCCTTTTCTATCCAAGTTGTTTAGTATAACATGTTATTAAGCCGCAATCGATTATAACTACTACAATCTTCAAGTAGATAACATGCGACGATTCTAATTACCGACCAACTTGTATTTCAATTTCAAATGGCTAACAATGTCATTTCGGCTATAGGCTTCCACTATCCATATCACTTATCAATCCTTAATACATATACCTCATGCTAGTAGAAATGTAAGGCTACAACAATATGTAATCTTATAACACTAAGAGAACAAGATTGTTACCTTAACGAGCCTTAATCCAACTTCAAGATCCAAAGTCGCTCCCTAGCAACTTAGAGCCTTTCCTTGACACTCCAATCCGCCACTTGAAGCCCTTAGAAGACCACCAACAACTTTCCTTTAACTTCCAATCCAAATCTAGGAAAGTGACTAGGTTTTCACCTTGCGACTAATACGAAAATGACACTTTTCCGGGATCTTTCTATTGAGATACCCTTACAATACCCTTAGGAACCTTGGTTTAAAGTGTGGAGATTATTGGACAACAAACAAAAAGTTTTGTCTTGTGAAGAGGGGCAAACCCGAGAGCAACATAAGAGAGGAACAAGTTTTTCTTGAAATTTTTCTAAGTGTGGGAAGCTTGTCTTGCTACTAGTGTGGTTATATAACAACATGGAGGGTCAAGAATAGAAAAATTGGGTGGCTTGGATGAATTTCACTTAAAGATCTAGCCAAGTGGCCCTTGGACTTAGTCAACAATATCAAGCTCTAACCTTAGCAAGACTTGCTCATCTTATTTATGGTCAAATGACCATTTAGTCCATGCCAATTTCGTCCAAGACCACTAAGGGGGGTGACACGTGTCTCCCTCCCGTTCATCGCAATATTTCGTTTTCCGACATTTCCATAATTTCGATAAATTTTTACTAGTCTCAAATCTTAACACTTTTGAGTTCTTACGTACGTTCTTATAAACATGTCCTGGAAATTTGGGGTGTAACATTCTTCCCCCCTTAGAAACATTTTCCCCCCCTTAGAAACATTCGTCCTCGAATGTTCTTTCGGAGCTCAATCTATCATTTCTCGGCATAATCTCATAAAACTACACTTAATGAAATCTAATTATGCCACATATGGCCCTAATACCTCGCACACACATATCCATCCATCATAAGCCCAAAAAGGATTATCTTTTCGTACTTCCAACCCCTTCTAGCATATATACATAGTCTCAATATAATCCGTTCATGACACTTAAACATACAAAAACTTTATCATGCATACAAGTCTCTAAAGGGTCAAAGACATACCTGAAATCATATAGGCGGTTCAAAGGACCGCTAAAACTGGGAACTTCCACCACGACTGTCACGACCCGACCCCGGGCCCGCGACTGGTGCCCTACCTGGGCACCCCTTTTGGTAAACATCAGAGAATAGCAGCGGAACATACACAACTAAAAAAAATACTTAAACATAAATTAACAAAGCTGGCGATAAGGCCACCTTCCGTAAAAATATACTCAATCCGAAATAGAAAGACATTTTTTCTTTACAACCCAATCCACAATGTGACTACAGACCTCTAAGAATAACAACTCTGGCGAGACAGGGCCCCGCCATACCCCTGAATGTACAATAACCGACAATACCAGGGATAAGCCTCCGGAATAAAGAAGCTTCTCAACGGTGAACGGTGATCCTAGAGCGAGGATCAAGAACTCATGCTTTACTGCGGCGTGACGCACCCGGGAGGTCGATAACATGTACCAAATATGTGGCGAAATCTTGTAATGAGATCATAAGTCTAAAATAAAGCGGAGACATGTATGATAACTCAATTAACGACACCGTGCCTTACTAACAATGAGAGTAAATAGGGTATACTTACAATATAAAGTAGGAAAGCTCACGATCAAAGCGGGACCACCCGCGCGGTGTCATTAAGCAATCCTATTCGGGACTATTTCACCGCGTAGATCCGGTGGACCCGCGTGAGGTATTCCTCGCGTGGGACTATTTCACCCACATAAGCCCTTACGGACTCGCGTGAGGTATTCCTCGCATAGGTGGACCGCCCGCGTGGGACTATTTCACCGCATAAGCCCTACGGACTCGCATGAGGTATTCCTCGCATCGTGGGTAGCAAATCCACGAAAAATGCAATGCCACAAACCCGGGGAATGACCCCGCAACGAATAATATATGACTAGCCCAAATCCGGCTACCACACATAACATAAGCACTACCGGCTTATCATACAATACATAAGCAAGTTAAGAAATCCCCTAACTTCTTATTATTCTTGTTTATATACACTCTCATTTTAGTTTACCTAAGGCACTAACATGTCTTTTATAAAAATCCGAGAATTTAACCCAAAGTACTACGTACTTCTATTCTTTTAAAATGACTCATTTCATTATAAAGCTTCCAAGACACTAATAACCGTAGTATCAATTTACAATTTCTTTTCAAGACAAGTCACAATACGTTTTAGAAATAAAGTTAGGTTTCTAAATCAAGTGACTCCTTTTCTTATAAAACCTTTGGCGATTGATGCCTTTAAATCAAATTGCATTTCAATAAATCAAGTCATTTATCTTTCCATAAAGCCAATATAACCAACTTCCCATAAAGTCGTTATATTCACTTTATACCTTAGTCATATACAATTTCCTATCCAAGGGACTTATACGTTTAAAACGAAACAAGTATTACATACTTTAAAACTCTTCAAGTCCCTTAACATACTTAAATTACTTAGAGTAAACCACTCTTTAAACTTTCCATAAAGCTATTATAACCAACTTCCCATAAAGCCGTCATACTAGCCTTATAGATTAGCAACTTACATTTTTCCTTATAACCAAGAGACTTAAACTTTCCAACAAAACAAGTATCAAAATACTTTCAAGATACTTAAAGTCTCTTAACTTTTGAAAACCAAGATATCCTTAATATTTAAACAAATGAGTTAATTTCCTAACTCAAACAACTTGGACATTCTCAAAATAAGCCAAGGATATCAAATAGACTAGATTGTCAAAATCTTGTACGTCTACCGTGCCATACATTTACAACTTAATCATGCTCAAGAGATAAAAAAGTTCCACATACCTCTTCGGTTTAGTCCACTTGCTAACTCCAATCGCCGTACGTAGTATGTCAACCTATAATGACCATAGTACGTCTATTAACTTCTAGTTTCAAACGTAGAATATTCCAAGTGCAAGTCACTAAATTCTACGGAAAATCGGACAGCACTTCCTTTGTTTTTACTAACTTTGCCACCTTTTTCAAGGCCGAATACAATAACCAAACAGCCCCAATTGGCTCACCACAAACGATAACAAACTAGTCTAAACTATAATGTCAATTCGGCAATTAGGCAACAATACAAATCGTTTCCAATTCCTTTTTAATCCCAGTGGTTTAGTATAACATGATATCAAGCCGCAATCGATTACAACTACTACAATCCTCAAGTAGGTAAACATGCGACGATTCTAATTAACGATCAAAATTGTATTTCAATTTCAAAAGGCTAATCATGTCCCTTTCGGTTCTAGGATTCTACAATCCATGTCACTTATCAAACTTCATAACACAAATCACATGATCACATATAACTTATAGTAACATGAAATCTTCAATTACAAAAGTAAAACGAAGATTATACCTCAATTAGCCCAATTATGATCCAAGATCACAAGTCGCTCCTTAGAAACTTTAGCTCCTCCTTTCGACGTTCCAATCCACTCCAAGCAACCCTTAGAAGCTTATAAAAGACTCATCTTCAAGTTTCAACTTCAAAGTTGAATAACCCTTTAGGTTTCGCCTTGCGACTAATACGAAAACACCATTTTTCCGGGATCTTTCTATTGAGAAACACTTACAATACCCTTAGGTACCTTGGTTTAAAGAGGTGGAATTATTGGACAACAATTGAATTTTTTTTTTTGAAAACCCCCCTCTAGCCGAGAGCTCTTTAGTGTGTTCTTCAAATTATTGTGAAAAAAATGGCTAAGTGTTGGCTCTCTCTTGCTACTAGTAGTTATATAAAGGGGCATGGAGGGTTAAGATCTACACAAATGGTTGGCCTAGATGGGTTTCACATGGATCAAGTCTAGGTGACCTTTGACTTAGTCAACTTTGTCAAGCTTCAAGACTAGCAAGACTTGGTCATTTAAATTATGGTCAAATGACCATTCTAACCATGACAATTTCGTCCATGACCATAAGGGGGGGTGACACGTGTCTCCCTCCCAATCGCCGCAATATTTCTTTTTCCGACAAATTCCAAAATTCCGATAAATTTTTACTCGTCTCTAATCTTAACATCTTTTTTTTGTTCTTACGAATGTTCTTATAAACATATCCTGAAATTCCGGGGTGTAACAACGACCTCTGCCACGGCCTGTCGGTGCATAAACATCCTGCCTAGCTATTGAAGGCGAAGAACCCGCAACTGATCCCGTAGACTGTGCTGCCACACTAGTGCCACCTCTATAAGGACACTCTCTTAACATATGGCCCAAACGACCACAAGAAAAACAAGCACCGTCTGCGGCGACACACCCTGAATGGAACGTCTACTGGCAGGGCATTGAGGCAAAGTGGCCTCGATCGATGGAACCCCATCTCCACGAGACCACGAAGCTCTAGAGATCTGACCAGCCCCTACATTCCCGGGGTTGTAAAACCCTCCGCCGGAAAACTGTGGAGGAGCACTCGGTGTTGGCTGAAATGTAGACCTAGTCTGTTGCTGAGGTTGTCTGCCTCGAAAATTTCCCTGAGACCCTACCGTCCTGGCCCTCTTGGGTTGGCCTCGGTCTAGCTGGTCCTCTCTCTCTCTCTCCTCGATTCCCTGTGCATATGCTTGCATCCTAGCAATATCCATACCTGGCTGAAGGGCCACTCCTAGGCAAGTTGTAATCATATAACGGTCTAGCCCCATAACATAGCGATGAACTCTATCAGCCATGTCAGCCACAATAGTATGTGCATACCTGGCCAACGAGTCAAACTCCAGGTTGTACTCTCTGATGGTCCTCCCATTCTGCTTCAATGACAAGAACCTATCAACACGGGCTCTCCTCATCACAGGAGCCAAAAAGTGATCAAGAAAGGCCTCTGTGAACTCATCCCAAACTGTTGGACGAGCACCCACACCCCTCGATAGCTCCCAAGAATCAAACCATTTCAACGCAATATCGCGTAACCGATAAGAAGATAACACAACTGACTCTGTCTCCGAGGCCCTAAGCACCTGCATAGTCCGCTGTAGCTGCCGAACGAACTCCTAAGGATCATCCTCAGATCTCGAACCATAGAACTCGGGTGGACTACAACCCAGAAAATCCCGAATCCTCAAACTGTCGGCTCTAGGGTTAGATACCTGCTCCTGTCGGCGCTGCCCTACCACTATGCTAGTCAATTACCTGATCTGCTCTCCATAATCTCTAAACTCTGCCCCTGGCTACGGAACTGGAGGCTCGGGTATTGTAACCCTTGGAGCTGCGGTTGTTCTCGGCTCCTCTAACAACTTGGCGTGGCGAACTCGCCGTCGAGCCTGACCTCAAGCATAACTGGTGCAGTGCGGTAACCCTCTGTGGACCACCAGCAGCTCCTGCTGCTGCCTTGCCCTTCTGGGCCCTGGTCGCCTTCCGTGGAGGCATAACTGATACATAAGAATAGGTCAGAGAGGATTCAACCTACTATGACAGCTCTACTGCACGATCTCAGAGAGAGAAGAATGGAAACCAATCCTAAATGTCCTGCGGACCTCACGATTATAGATGTGGTGCACAACACACCGATAATCAAGACTCTACTAGACACGCGGTGCAGACACTTTCCGAGACTAAGCGCTCTGATACCACTTTTGTCACGACCGACCAGGGCGGCGGTGCCCTACTTGGGCACCCGTACGGGTATACATCAGAGATAATCAGCGGAACATACATGAAACTTATAAAATAAATCAACAGAATTAAAATCAACAGGTTAGCCGATAAGGCTACCTCCATGGACATATATATACATACCTGAAGCAGTTGCCTCCTTTCCTTTACAAACTGACCCACAATATGTGACTACAGACCTCTAAGAGTTTTAACATAACAACTGTGGCGGGACAGGGCCCCGCCATACCCCTGAATATACATGAATCTACAACCTCAGGGGAAACCGTACCAAAAGATAAGCCTCCGGAGTAAATGGAGCTTTTCCCAAAAAGCGAGCGAGATCGTAGAGCGAGGATCACCAACTGTGTACCTAATACTGCGGGCATGAGCGCGGCCCGAAGAAGTCGATAACAAAAGTGCGAATATGGAGCAGAAATAAGTGCGATGAAACAAATCATAAATGTACAAAAGAATGATAGAGGCAAGTATAAAAAGGGTAAATACCAGATCCTACCGTGTCATTACCATCTCGTGAACTTAATCGTACCTTATTATCTTTTCCCATTTTTACATAAAAGTTATAGTCACATTCTTACGTACATGCTTAGGAAAAATCGTCAAGTTCATTACCATATAACTTACTTACCTTGCATAACATAATCCAGCCCTTTATGGAGGGACGCCTATCTTGCCGGCCCAATGCGGGGCGATAAAGTCACATAAGTCTGCCCATAGAGGTATACTGTCCGGCCTAATCTGGGACGCGATAATGTCATATAGTCTGCCCATAAAGGTATACTGCTCGACCCATTCCTGGGAGGCGATAATGTCATATAGTCTGCCCATAAAGGTATACTGCCCGGCCCATTCCTGGAACGCGATAATATCATATAGTCTGCCCATAAAGGTATACTGCCCGGCCCATTCTTGGGACGCGATAATGTCATATAGTCTGCCCATAAAGGTATACTGCCCGGCCCATTCCTGGGACGTGATAATATCATATAGTCTGCCCATAAAGGTATACTGCCCGGCCCATTTCTGGGATGCGATAATGTCATATAGTCTGCCCATAAAGGTATACTGCCCGACCCATTTCTGGGACGCGATAATGTCATATAGTCTGCCCATAAAGGTATACTGCCCGACCCATTCCTGGGACACGATAATGTCTCTTTTCATAACATTTTAAATCATCTTTTCATTTCTTCTTTAGTCGTTATAACAACTCCTCATAAAGCTATTATAACAACCTTTCGCTTTAGAGAACTTAATGCACTTTTATTTCATTTTACATTAGGGAAAGATTAAACCCAAAAGTACTACGTACATACATACTTAAAAAGAATCATAAAACTCCTTCTCTTTTTTAAATCCATAAACTTCTTCTTTTAAAAACTCAAGTTACATTCTCTTTTGAAATCAAGCCTCTTAACTTTTGAAATAATTCATAGAAACCATACTTCTTAAATCTAGTCATTGCTTCCTTTAAGAATCAAGTCCCATAACTTGAAAAATAAAGTCTCTTAACTTTTTTAGAATTCAAGGCTCATAGTCTTAAAACTCCATGCGTAAACTCTTTAACTTAAGTAACATATACTTTTATGCATTGTGAATAGGTTATACTTGTTTATAAGGATCTTATTAAAGCTGCCATGATCTAGGAAATGTAATACAATTTTGTCTTATCTTAGCTTCTATGCAGATGGAGAATTCTACTCATTTTAATATAATTGATTTTCGATACATTTTCTTTTATTAACGCTGCAATGGTTTGTTCGATACTTATCCTCATTCGTGCAGTAACTTAGCAAAGTCAACTTGACTCCAAATACTTCCTAACGACTCTTACCAACATCCCCATAAGACTTGGTAAGAACTTAGGATAACTTAGACGTAACTTTTACATTGAGTAAATCAGCATACATACCTCTTAACTTCTAAGAGTAGAATGAATCATGAAATAACACCATATGTATATCTCATACATAAAACCATGCCAAAAGAAGGAAGAGGTTCACATACCTCGCGACGATTATCGATAAGTAGCAAAATGCTCCAAAGTACTATAACCTTGCTAGCTTTTCCACCATTCAAGTAGAATACGCTACTCGTAGTACTTCAACCTATAAGGGTCATAATACGTCTATTAACCTCTAGCTTCAAACGTAGAATATTCTATGTGTAAAGTCACCCAAATTCTACGAAAAATCAGACAGCACTTCCTTTGTTTCTACATACTTTTCTACCTTTTTCAATGCCCGAATTCAATAGCCAAACTGCCACATTTAAGGCCCAACAATGTAGTTAACAATAGGGGATTACACGCCTACAAGACGTGTAAAAGTCTACCCCACAATTGATATCAAACTAGTCCAAAATACAATGCCATTCTCAGCCAAAAGGTGTAACCACATAACAACCTTTCCAATTCTTTTTCAATACAAGTTGTTTAGTATAACATGTTATTAAGCCGCAATCGATTATAACTACTACAATCTTCAAGTAGATAACATGTGACGATTCTAATTACCGAACAACTTGTATTTCAATTTCAAATGGCTAACAATGTCATTTCGGCTATAGGCTTCCACTATCCATATCACTTATCAATCCTTAATACATATACCTCATGCTAGTAGAAATGTAAGGCTACAACAATATGTAATCTTATAACACTAAGAGAACAAGATTGTTACCTTAACGAGCCTTAATCCAACTTCAAGATCCGAAGTCGCTCCCTAACAACTTAGAGCCTTTCCTTGACACTGCAATCCGCCACTTGAAGCCCTTAGAAGATCACCAACAACTTTCCTTTAACTTCCAATCCAAATCTAGGAAAGTGACAAGGTTTTCACCTTGCGACTAATACGAAAATGACACTTTTTCGGGATCTTTCTATTGAGATACCCTTACAATACCCTTAGGAACCTTGGTTTAAAGTGTGGAGATTATTGGACAACAAACAAAAAAATTTGTCTTGTGAATAGGGGCAAACCTGAGAGCAACATAAGAGAGGAACAAGTTTTTCTTGAAATTTTTCTAAGTGTGGGATGCTTGTCTTGCTACTAGTGTGGTTATATAACAACATGGAGGGTCAAGATTAGAACAATTGGGTGGCTTGGATGAATTCCACTTAAAGATCTAGCCAAGTGGCCCTTGGACTTAGTCAACAATATCAAGCTCTAGCCTTAGCAAGACTTGCTCATCTTATTTATGGTCAAATGACCATTTAGTCCATGTCAATTTCTTCCAAGACCACTAAGGGGGTGACACGTGTCGCCCTACCGTTCGTCGCAATATTTTATTTTCCGACATTTCCATAATTCCGATAAATTTTTACTAGTCTCAAATCTTAATACTTTTGAGTTCTTACGTACGTTCTTATAAACATGTCCTGGAAATTCGGGGTGTAACACAGTGCCCCGCCATACCCCTGAATGTACAACAACCGACAATACCAGGGATCTGAACCAAAGATAAGCCTCCGGAGTAATGGAGCTTCTAAACAGCTGAAAAGTGATCCTAAGAGTGAGGATCATCAACCTGTATAACTCTACCTGCGGCATGAACGCAGCCCCCCGAAGGAGGTCAGTACAACAGGTACCAAGTATGTGGCCCAGAAATCAGAATGAAATCATAATAGTCTAAAATAAAGCTGGGGACATGTATGATAACCACATTAACAGGACACTGTGCCTTACTAACAGTGAGAGTAAACAAGAGTATACTTTACTGCATAAAAATAGGAGGCTCATGATCAAATTAGAGCCACCCGCCCGTAGTATCATTAGGCAATCCTACTCCTGGGACTATTTCACCCGCATAGGTCCTGTGGACCCGCAATGAGGTTATCCGCCTCGCATGGGACTATTTCACCCGCACAGGACTATTTCACCCGTTTAGCCCCGGTGGGCCCGCAATGAATACAAACGCCGCACTTGCATTATGGATAGCAAATCTATGGAATAAGTAGTAACCCGAGGGTTTGCCCCGCAAGAATAACATAACACTAGCACAACCGTCTATCATACATAACATAAGCACCACCGGCTTATCATACATAACATAACAACCACCGGCTTATCATACATAACATAACAACCACCGGCTTATCATAATTATCATAAGCAAGTTAAGAATTCCCCTAACTTCTTATTAGCCTTAATTATCATGCACTCTCATTTTATTTAACTTAAGGCACTAACATGTCATTAAGAATCCGGGAATTTAACCCAAAGTACTATGTACTTCCGTTTCTTTAAAAAGAACCCTTTTTTATATAAAAACCCCAAGATACTATCACCCGTAGTATCAAGGCATGTCTATTTTTCAAATCAAGTTACTACACTTTTAGAAATTCATTTCAAGGCTTTAAAACCAAGTAACTTCTACTTTCACAACCTAGGCAACTCGTGCCTATAAATCAAGTAGACACTCTCTTAACTTTCCATAAAGCCGTTATAACTAACTTCCCATAAAGTCATTATAACTCTTTATGTTTTGGACAATTACATTATTTTTATAACCAAGAGACTTATACTTTCAAAAACCAAGTTACATAACTTTCAGAATACTTCAAGTCTCTTAACTTTAGAAATCAAGTTTCTTAACTTTAGAATAGTTCAAGTTGTTACACCCCGTAGTTCCAGAGTATGTATGTGAGGACGTACGTACGAGAATATAACCTTAAGTACGAAAGGGAAGAAAATTTTGAATTTCTGACGGAAAATATTCCGAACCTCGTGAAGGGAAATGGTTTATTATTGGGAATTGGATTCTCAATTTCGGTATTTGGACTTCTTGGAATATAAGAGAATTATGGAATTTTATTTCCAGAATTGGTCACGTGGGGCCCACGGGAGAAATTTACGGTTTTGTGGGGCCCACATTATTTTCGAGATTTTGGCCATTATGGATGTTTTTGGGAGATGAAAATATTTTGGACGAATAGGAGGGCGACACATGTCACCCCAAGTGGGCCCATGTTGGGTGTGTGAGATGACCAATTTGGACAAGTCTTGTGCTAGATATATTTGTGAGATATTTGTTGGACAAGTGGACTGTTACACCCCGTAAGTCCAGGGCATGTTTAAGAGAATGTACGTAAGGAAATCAGGACTCTAGATTGGTACGAAGGAAAGAATTGTTTTTCCGACGGAAAATCTTCCGAACGTCGGAAAGGAAAAATGTTCGTTGAGGAGAATTAGATTCTCAAAATGCATTATTTGAAGAGTATGGAACTTATTAACATTATGGAAATTTATTTTTATGGATTTGGTCACGTGGGGCCCACCCGAGGAATTTTACGTTTTGTGAGGCTCACGAGGGTTACGAAATTTTATGGATGAATGGGAGGGCGAAACATGGCACCCCCCCCCCCCCCCACATGGTCTTGGACGAAATATTGCAAGGGTAAAATGGTCATTGACCATGGTAGATGAATAAGTCTTGCTAGCTCGAGATTGTTGACTTGTCAACTTGCCACTTGTGTAGTTATCCAAGTGTTCTTCATCCTAGACTCATATTTGTAATAATCTAAGTCTTCCATTGTGTTTTATATACCACACTAGTAGCAAGACAAGGTCTTCCACACTTAGAAAAAATTAGACAACTTTGTGCAAGTTCATGTTGCTCTCGGTTTTGAGGAGCTTTTCACAAATTTTTTTTGTAGTTTTGATCCATTATTCACAAGACTTTAACCCTAGGTCCCTAAGGGTATTGTAAGGATATCTCAATAGAAAGATTTCGGAAAAACGACGTTTTCACGTTAGTCGCAAGGAGAAAACCTAAGTCGTTTTCACAAGTTTGGATTGGAAATGGAAGAGAAGTTGGTTGTGAACTTCTAAAGGCTTCATATAGCAGATTGGAGCGGAAAGAAAAGGAGCTAAGAATTGCTAAGGAGCGACTTTGAATCTTGGAAATTATAAGGGCTTGTAAAGGTAAAAATCTTGTCGTTTTAGCTATTAAAGATTACTTATCATTGTAGTTATGGATATTAGCAAGCATGAAGTATATAGTATGAAGTTTGATAAGTGTATTGGCTATTGGAACCCTAATCCGAAAACTAGCATGTTTAGCCTTGAGATTTCAATTCAATTTGATTATTAGTTTAAGTCGTCACATGTTATATAAAGAAGGAATTATAGTTGTTGAAGTTGTTTATGACTATATAACATGTTTGACCTAAGAACTTGGATTGAAAAAAGAATTGAAAAGGACTTAGGTTTGGTTATATTGTTAGCCGAGAATGGCTTTTGAGTATTGAACTACTTAGTATGAATTGTGGGGCATAATTTTACACGTATTGTAAGGCGTGTAATCCCCTTTGTTGGTTGATGTATTGAGCCTTAAATGTGGCATGTTGGTTATTGATTATCGGGCCTTGAAAAAGGTGGAAAAGTATGTAGAAACAAAGGAAGTGCTGCCCGATTTTCCGTAGAATAAGAGACCGTATACTTAGTATTATTCTACGTTAGAAGCTAGAAATTGATAGTCATGTTGTGTCCATTATAGGTTGACACTCTACGTGCGGCGTATTCGACTTAGCTTGTGGATTAAGCCGAAAAGGTATGTGAACCATCTCCTCTTCTTCTAGCATGATTCCTTAAGATAAAGAAAGTAAGTTCTACTCCTTAAATGATCCATTCCTTGGTTGTACTTGGATTGCCTAATAAAGAATTTGTTCTATATACTTCCTTGATTGTACTTTGATGTTTAAATTATAAGTTGTTATAATCCATTTCCTTAGTGAAGTTTGGATTCTCAAAAGTGAAAGTATTTTACTTAAAGTACATAGAGTCTTGAAAAGGAAATGGTTTCCAAATCTTTTGGCTAGTGCCTTAGTTCCAAAACCTAAAGGTTGTTGTAATGACTTTAGGGGGATCAAATGAGTGATTTACTTAATTGATTTAAAAAGAGGAGAAATGACATGATTGAAAGTTAAGAAACTTGATTTCTAAAGATTAAGAGACTTGAAGTATTTTGAAAGTTAAGAAACTTGATTTCTAAAGATTAAGTGACTTGAAGTATTTTTTTTTTCCAGGTAAATGCAAATTTTATTACTAATAACAAAAGGAAAGTGGCTACAATCAGTCGTTGAAGTATCTCAAGCCTCAACGTAATGTAAACAAGAAGAGAGGGGGGGGGGGAGTGGTCACTCAAATGGTGCCATTACAAGAAGGGATAAAATCATAGAGAACTCTATAAGATTTAGTTTTGATTCTTGCAATGACCTCTTCTGCCGGAAAGCTTGTGCCTTCAAAGAGCAATGTGTTTCTTGCCCTCCAAATCTCATATACCACAATGCAAAAAGTAAGCAAAATAGCTTTGGCTCGGATGCTTGTCCCGCGGTGATCTTTCTTAATCCACTTAAGGGAGCTTTCAACAGTTGTCATCTCTCTTCTAATACTGACCAATCTTTTATGCTCCTCCAAATCATGTGTGTGTAGGCAATTAAAGAAGAGGTGTTCCACTTGTTTCATTTGCTTGCTTGCAGAACCAAGATTTATCCTCCAAGTTGAGATATGATAGAGTATCCTTTGTAGCTAACCGCTTTCGCATTTTAGCCACACTGATAAAGAGAATTTGGGAGGAATGAAGCCTTTCCAAATTTGTGACATCCAAGGCTTTTAACTTGCGAGTCGCAAGATATTATACGAGGCTTGAATCAAATTTCTGGTTGGCACAACACTTTGTAAAGCCGTCAATAGCATCATCATGGCTACCAAAGATAGAAACAAATTTGTCGCGAATCCCACAAATCCTTTTGAATAAGGGGGAGTCCCTAGGACGTACCTCATAGTCCCAAATTGTAATACCTCTCAAATAGTGGCTATTGATCCATTGGACCCATAGAGAATCAGCATCCGTGTGAGTTTGCCAAATAGTCCTGGATAGCAAGGCATGATTCCATTCCTTGATGTTCATTAGACCCAAGCCACCTTCAGTTTGAGGCAAGCAAATGATATCCCAAGCAACTCTTGGTGGTTTCCCTCCCCATAAGAACTGAATACAAGCAGACCGTACCTTGTTGATAATAGTGGCCGGGATAGGAAGTGCCCGGAACCAAAAGCTCTCAACCCCTTGGACAACCGACCTGATTAGTTCCAGCTTACCCACATAATAAAGGGTGTGATGCCCCCATTTCTGGATGTAATTCGAAATTGCACTAGTGAATGAAGCAAATTGGTCCACCGAGACTGAAATTGGGGACAAAGGGATCCCCAAGTATCGTACTGGAAAGCTACCAATGGCGAATCCCACTCTGGACAATATCAAGTCACGAACTGTAGTATGCATTCCCGCTAAGTAGACAGAGGATTTAGATGGGTTAAGTGTTAGCCCTGAGGCAGCCTCCAACTCTTCCAGACAATTCATAAGAATCCCAACTGAAGACATATCTCCTTTGGCAAAAAGCATGAGGTCGTCCGCAAATGCAAGATGAGTAATGCCCAATTTCTTGCACTTTGGAAAATATGAGAAAGCTCTTGCCTCAGCCTTCCTTTTAAGCAGCCTTGAGAGGTATTCCATGCACACGATAAAGAGACTAGGGGACATAGGATCACCTTGTCTTAGGCCGCGCTTTCCTTTGAAGTATCCATGTAGCTCACCGTTGATAGAAAGGGAGAAGGAGGTTGAGCTAACACATTCCATGATCCAATTTGTAAATGTGCGGAAATTTTAGACTTCTTAGTACGATTCGAGGAAGCTCAGAGATCAGTCGAATGCTTTACGAAGGTCCACCATAAACATACATCTTGGAGAGACTCTGGCTCTATTAAATCCTCTCACAAGCTCCTGTGCCACATATACGTTGTCCATCATGTTTCATCCTTTCACAAAAGCCCCTTGGGATTTGTCAATGAGAGAAGGAAGGATCAATGCCATTCTGTTAGCTAGAATCTTTGTGATGATCTTATAGACCACATTAGTCAATCCGATGGGCCTGAAATCATTTACCTTAGGATCATGATCAGTCTTTGGTAGTAGGGTAATGATGGTATGATTCACCTGCTTCAAAAGAACTCCAGTAGAGAAGAACTCTTGGACACTTCTTACAACATCATGACCCACATCTCTCCATCTATTCTTGAAGAAGGCAGCCGAATAACCATCCGGTCCAGGTGCTTTGTCATTTCCTATATCAGAGAGAGCTTCCCAAATCTCCTTTGGGGTGATGAAATGCAAAAGTTGTAGTCTCTCCTCTTCACTTAGCTTCGGGCCATAGTTGAACACTTCAGGATCAAAGTTGGTAGTGGGTCGGGAAGTACCTAATAGATCTTTGTAAAATTCAACAAGCAACTTCCTAACTTCTTCTGGTGATGTAGTGATAGTACCATTGGCTTTTACAAGAAAGTTAATTGAGTTCCTGACATTACTCCTCTTGATCAAGCTATGAAAGTATTTGGAGCATCTATCACTTCCAATCAAGTGTTTCTGTCTTGACTTCTGCCTTATGAAGTGTCTTTCTGCCTCCAGTAAGGTGTTTGCTCTAGCTCTTGAGGACTTAACCTTGGCTTTTAGCTCCTCATCAAAGGGATTTTCCATGTGTGCATTGATAGCATCCTTGAACTCAATGTTTGCCCCTTTTGTTCTTTGTTCAATATCCCCAAAGTCACTTCTGTTCAATGCCCTTAATGGTTGCTTTAGGGTTTTCAATTTTGAGGCAATGACGAATTGAACAGTTCCCAATATGTCTTGTCTCCAACATGAAATCATTATGTCCTTAAAGGCTGGGTGAGAAAGCCACATATTCATGAACTTGAAAGGGCGTTTCCCAACATTATAGGATGCAATAACCGTGGCTATCACATGACAGTGGTCCGAGACAGGTTCCATAGGCATGAAATTGGCCGTGCATTCTAGGGTCAAATCACTCCAATTTTGATTCATCAATACTCTATCAAGCTTAGACCAAATCGAACCATTTGTCCAAGTGTAGAAGGAACCGGAAGAAGGAGCGTCTTCTAGTCCATGAGAAATCCTGAAATCGCCAAGATCCCTAAGTGCATAAGGCGTGAGAGGAGGACCCCCCACCTTATCTTTACGGTTGCAGTAAGTGTTGAAATCTCCCATAATCATCCAAGGATTAGTGACGCCAATGCCCAAGTGAGTAAGGTGATGCCAAAGCATCCTTCTATCCGAGATGCTATAAACTGGGTACACAAATGTGGCAAGGAAGGACACTTGTGTTATATTGCAACTTTCCTGGACATGGATATGCTGAGAGTCTATACCAAGCACTTCGCAACAAACCCTAGATGGATCCCAAAGTAATAGCATTCTTCCGCCTCCAATGAATTCCAAATTTGAGCAAAACTTCCAAGCTTTGAATCTTTTAGTAGAGAAAGACTCTATTCTTGTCCGAGATAGTTTAGTTTCCAATAGACAAATCATAGGCGCGTCATGCTGTTTTGTGATACTACACACTAGAGCTTGTGTGGCTACCCTATCCCTTTTTCCGCAAAGACCACGGACATTCCAACAAAGTATTTTCATTAGGAAACAAAGGAGGTTTTGTTAGCACCTCCGCGCTTAGCTGCCTTCGCTTTCCTACTGTTTTTCGGCCCATTCTTTTTTGACAAAACTTCTTGCCATCCATCATCATTGTTACTGGAAGCCATAACTTGTGTTCCAGCCAAGCTATGTTCCCCGCGTTCAAAGTTAACGTTACTTGACACAAGTTGAGCCTTTTCCGTAGAACCCTTGTATGTATCTCCATCCAATGAAGGTGGCGGGTTCATAGGCATCTCAGAATCAGAGTGTTTTGACTCACAACTCATCCTAACATGTTGTGCACTGCCATGGTGAGAATTAGGCAGTGAGGACTTTGCTAGAGAATCCCGCAAACATGATGGGCCAGAATGACCCAAAACCGGAGGACCCGCGGCATGTGATGCTTCTCCCAAACTTCCGGTACCAGGAGGTGTTGTGTGTACAGTTCCTTCAATGTCCATCAAGTTATCAGCATCTACGGGATGTTGAGAAGTTGGTGGATGAGGGGGAGGAGGGTTAGTTCCACCCGTACCTCTGTTGACTTCCAAACAAGTAGAATCTTCCTTATTGTTAGGGGGTACCACAGTATTGCGTGTTTTTGGAGCTTCTTCATTGTTGACATCATCCCTCAGCTTTCTACACTTTAAATGGTTGTGTCCAAAAGCCGCACAATGATAGCAAAAGTCCGGGTAATTCTCATAGTTTACCCTTTGAGTATACCTTCTGTTATCGGGGAGTTTGACGACAAAATCCATTATTGGCTCCTTGCTAACATCCACTTCCACTAGAACTCTTGCATAGTTCATTTTAGACCTTTCCTTAGTATATTGGTCCTTGTAAAGAGGATTTCCTACACGTGAAGCAATCTTACTAAGGCCCGTTGCACTCCAAATAGAAAGGGGAATGTCCGGGAAAGTGACCCAAATAGGAATGTCCATGAATAAATCATCCGTTATTAGAACTCCTTTATTGATAGCCTTGAGCATCATGGTTTTCCGTAGACCATATAAGGGCCTCCGTGAAGTACATTAGTGCGCTCCTCCGTCATGAATTTGAACACCATCCACCTTTGCCATATGGTATAATACGACATTTAACTCCCCATCCTTTCACAATGGTATTCAATGCTTCTCTTCCCGGGAAAGGACCCGTGAAGCAACCTATTAGGCAATAGCCCCATGTTTCTATGAAAGGAACTTCATCCTCAGCTTCTATATCTACTTCCGTCCCTTGTTGTTCAATAAATTGTAACTTCATACCTTTTGCCTCAATCCTAGTTCCCGCAAAGACTCCAGCATAAGTCTTTTTGGGAGGGAAGGTACATTTGCCATGGTTTGGGGGAAGATTGTTATGAGGTGTAGCCGCGGTAGGAATATGATGTGGTTTAGAAGATGCATTAGTGTGTAAATCATTGGGGGGTATTTCTGGAGGTATAGGCAGAGGGGGATGGGTAGGAGGAAATGAGCTTAGGCCCGCGATATGAGGGATGATTCGCGTGCCATTTGGAAGGGTAGGGAATTTGTGTTGGGTTTCAGGAGGAATAGAAGGAAGAGGAGATAGAAGGGGCGAGGTGTTGTGTAAGTCAGAAAGTAGTGAAGTGGTATTAGATGAGAGAAGGGGTATGTTCAAGACTTTACTCGAATCTGAGGAAGTATTAAAGACGAAAGGTTTGTTGTGATTCTTGAGATTGACTCCACTTAGCAAACTAGCTAAAGTAGGGAAGGCTTCATTAGTGACACTTAAAGAAATGCAGGGTTGTTGTCTTAATACGAGAGGACTCTTTGGATCCGCATCATTCAAGGTGACCCGCCGGCTCCGCGTTATTAATGGTCATGTAGTTCTAGGCTCCTTGGAAATAGAATTAGCTTTGTTTCTCTGGCCCGACTTGGCTCCTTGTATAACGGGAATATTCAATGTCCCTTGGTTATCCCCTGGCGTCTTGGAAATCGGACCATCATAAAGTCCGTGCTAGTGAGTGAATCGTTGGTACGCGGCATTAATGTGTGACGCCTCGGCACCCTCAATAATAACGTTAGAACTCACAACTGACTTGGCTCCTTGTATAACGGGAGTAGTCAATGTCCCTTGGTTATCCCCATGTCCCGTCTTGGAAATCAGACCATCATAAAGACCCGAGGTTGTGAGTGAATCATAGGTACCCGCCGCATTAATGTGTGACGCCTCGGCACCCTCAATAATAACGTTAGAGTCCTTGGGGATAGAAACCCCTTCGTATCCCACGTCTGACCTTGATCCTTGCATAGAGTGCATATTCCTAGTTTCATTGTTATCCTCCTGACCCGCCTTATCCTTGACGACCAAGCCCGAGTAATAGGAGAGTCACATCGTTTCGGGCATTAAAGTTTCTTCTCTTGACACCTGCGTTAAACTTCTTGGGGATAGGAGTACCTTCAATGCTTTCAACTGACTTTGAATCAAACAAGGCGTGATTACTCTTGGACCCATGGACACCTGCCCGACCCGCCATGAACTTCTGACCCACGCCCTGACCCGGTTTAGACCCGAGTATGCCATCGTGCCTTGTTTCTCCAACTGCAATGTCAGGCCCAGATTTTAACCCTTTTCCGGCTAACCTGAGTGAATTTTCAGGTAGTGACGGGGTACTAATGCTAGAGTGACCGTATCTGTTCTTAAATGATCCGTTACCAACTAATTGGCCCGTGGAATGATCGACCACCATAGTAGCATTAGGGGTGTCAATGGCAAGACCCTGCCTGCCGGAAGTTCTGCCTTCAAATTCACTTATATCCAAGCTTTCAATTTCTATATTTTTGCCCCATTCATGTATCCTTTGTAGCATAGAATCGTCTACTACATTTTCTAATGGAAAGCGCGAGTCTGGTGTGACATGAACCAACACAGAAGGGTCGGAGATTGCCGGAATAAGATTTTCCTCGGCAATTGTTGGGCTGCCGCCACTCTTTTTTTTCTTCCTTGTTCTAGCTTTAGCCGAACTGCCTGAACCTCCTGAATCATTGCTAGAACGTGTGTAACGTTTAGACTTTTTCATATTGTGAACAATAACAATTAAACCATAGTGAAACAAACGAAAATCTTAGGGGGGGGGGGAAGAAGAGGAAAAAACCCAAAGGAGCAACTAAGGGAAACGTTGAGAGCGTTTTCTTAGTGAGAGAAACTTCTCTCTAACTCCTATTCGTATACTATGTTAGTGTGGGATACTTGAAGTATTTTGAAAGTTAAGAAACTTGATTTGAAAGTATGTGATACTTGGTTTTAAAAGTATAAGTCTCTTGGATCTAAAAAGAATAAATTTGTCTAAAACCATAAAGGGTTATAACGGCTTTATGGGAAGTTGGTTATAACGGCTTTATGGAAGGTTAAGAGAGTTGTATATTTTGGTTGATAGGCATGAGTTGCCTAGATTGTAAAAATTAAAGTTACTTGGTTTCAAGCCTTGAAATGAATTTCCAAAAGGTGTAGTAACTTCTTTTGAAAAATAGACATGTCTTGATACTACGGGTGTTAGTATCTTGGGGTTTTACATAAAAAAAAGTCTTTCGAAAAGAATGTACGTACG
Source organism: Przewalskia tangutica (assembly GCA_029844215.1). Lineage (NCBI taxonomy): Eukaryota > Viridiplantae > Streptophyta > Magnoliopsida > Solanales > Solanaceae > Przewalskia > Przewalskia tangutica. Next base: position 90,754,139 of record CM056719.1, read on the forward strand.
TAGTACTTTGGCTTGTTTAATTGAAATTTTTTCCATTTGTTCCTTGATAGTACTTTGGCTTGTTTAAATGAGAATTATTCTATGTGTGCCTTGATAGTACTTTGGCTTGTTTAATTGAGAGTTATTCTATGTGTGTCTTGATAAGTACTTTGGCTTGCTTAAATAAGATTTCTCTTGGTTTATGTAAAAAGAAGGCATGTTAATTGTCTTGGTTTATGTAAAAATAAGGCATGGTAATTGTCTTGGTTTGTGTAAAGGCATGGTATTGTCTTGGTTTGTGTAAAAAGGAAAGGCATGGTATTGTATTGACTTATGACAAAAAGAAAGGCATGGTAATTGTCTTGATTTGTGTAAAGGCATGGTTTTGCCTTGGTTTGCTTGCATATGGGTTGCTCATATAGACATTCGTGCAAGTGTCATATTTCTACATCTCCGTGTCCCTCCATAAAGGGCCGGCAACTTGTTTCAAGGATACCATGGGTTATCTCCCCATGGGGGTGAGTGGTACACACTCACGGCGGGTCGGTATTTGACTCGGGCGGGTTAAATTTCTGGGATATATATAAGTCATGGATTAGCTATCCGTGATGCGAGTATCGTGTCTGGAGATGACTCATCGGGTCCTCATGACCTAAGCGTGAAATAGTCGCGGGTGAAATAATCCTATGATAGGTTGCATTATAACACGCAGAGTGGTTGACCACATCGCACGGCGCCCGTGTTTTGAAACGGTAGTGATTTCATTAATGAAAGGGTGCAGTGTGTGTATGATTTAAAGTGGAACAATAATTCTCATTGTTAACAATATAACTTAAAAAGATAAAAAAGATTGTATTACTCTCATGATTTCAAGGTTCAGTATGCTTATTGAGGTTATATTATATCATGGACTGCCGGCAGTGAGGAAGGATTCCACGGGCATGATTGATATTATGGGCGTGAGAACCATGGTTATATTTGAGTAATGACTTTGAGGGCATGCGTCTCTGACTTGATATGACTGTTTATGTCTTGTGTACTGTAGGTTGGTTAGCATACATGTCTCCTGTTTTGTTTAGACTGTTATGATTTCATTACAGTATTTACTATTTCACATACTTGGTACATTCTTCGTACTGACCTCGCCCGGGCTGCGTTCATCTGCATGAGTTTAGGTCTGTGATTTGGTGATCTGCAGTGTAGGACCACCTTAGTTTTTGGATAGCTCCATCCATTCGAGTTTATCATTTTGGTATAGATCCTTCAAGATGCAGGCTTTTGTCTGATTATGGGTATGGCGGGGCCTTGTCGTCGTGTTTGATAAAACTCTTAAGTGCGTATTCATATGTGATTGGACTCGTATGCGATTATAGTGTCTGTTGATTATGTATATTATATGGCAGCCTTGTCGTCTTTGCCCTTGCATGTACGATGGTTTTAAAAAAATGAGGTGTTATTTTAATTCTGCGGTTTCCTTGTGTCAGTTAGGTAGAAGGGTGCCCAGGTAGGGCACCAGTCACGGGCCCGGGGTTCGGGGCGTGATAGAGTGGTATCAAAGCAGTCAATCCTCGGAATATCTATAGACCGTGTCTAGTAGAGTCTTGATCATTGGTGTGTTGCGCGCCACACCCATAAACAGGAGGCTACAGGACATTTAGGAGTTGGTTTCTATTCTTCTCACTCTGAGATCGTGCCATAGAGCTGTGTTGTTAAGATAATTCCTCTCTGACGTATTATTATGTTACAGCTATGCCTCCAAGGAGGACAACGATGCCTGAAGGGCAAAGGAAGTAGCGAGCTACGGTCGGACTCGAGAGAGTTGATAGGGCTTATGCCCGAGCTATATCGATATTGTGCCGCATGATCGGCGAGTTTCTTGCACGAGTTTTGAGGCCCCAACACCAGAGCCTCCAGTTTCTCAGTTAGGAGAAGACTATATGGTCATAAGGGAAGTAGTTATGTTATTGACCAAGATAGCGATTACTCTGATTTCATCAGTGAGAGGTTATTCGGCGATGCAGACAGTGTACAGAGGTAGAGGGCAGCGATCAGACGTAAGAGGCTAGACCGGTTGGTTATCCGGTGAGTTTTGGACGAGCGGCCTCGGCGAGTGAGATATTTTCGACCCTCTTTGTACACCCGTAGTTCTGGCCATGTGTATGAGAGCGTACGAAAGGGATTAAGACTTAAAATTTTAGAAGGATAGGTTGACGGATTGTTCGAACGGGTTTTTAGTCAACCTTGAGGCGGTTTTTGTCCAGTTGCATTATGAGTTCCTAGGTGTTTTAAATTTCTAGTACGTAGTTCGTTGAGTCTAGTTTCCAACGCAACCAATCGTTCGTCGATAGGACATCGGAGTAGAAAGTTATGGGAGTTGCAAGTTCGGTCTTGTGATCGGGTAGAAAAATATTCGGACAGAGCTACGCAGGGCGCGGAAGCGAGGCAGCGGCCGGAAGATCGAGGTTGGCAGAAGTTTCAGCACCGCGGCGCCGGCTGCAGGGCCGCGGCGCCGAGGCGGGTTCTGCGAGGTTGAGTGGAAAAATCTGAACTGTTTTGTTTTAAAAAAGGCCATGGAAGGGTGACAAGTGTCCCCCCCCCCATCTGATTTTGCATGTACTACTTATTGACCAAGTCTTGAAGGCTTGGTCATTCTTCAAACTCTTCTCTCTCTAAATTAGAAGCTCTTCATTCTCTCTAGAAAATCAAGAGGAAATCAAGGATTGAGAAAAATCTGAAAAGTGTGGTAAGAAGGAAACTTATTTGCAAGCTTGTAGGAGTTATTGTGGTGGTGTTTTTGGAAGGGAGGCTAGCAAATTTGTGGATTAATTTGGCTAAAGCTCTAAGGTAACAATTCTTTCTCTTGTTGATAGTTTTTGGTGTTGCATGTGAAGAAGAAAGAACTTGTAGTTGGAAATATTGCTCTTAGATAAATTGCATGTAAGAAATGTGGTTTGGATATGAAAGGATTGGATAAGAAGGTTATGTAAGCATGTTGTAGCCAAAATACTACCTTAAACTTGTTAAGTTAGTTGTTATACATTATGGGGCAGAATTTTACTCATCCAAGATTAGGTGTGTAATCCCCTTTGAATTGTTTGGATTGTTGGGCCTTAAAAGTGGCGTTTGGATGTTGAATTCGGCCTTGAAAAAGGTGGCAAAGCGCGTAGAAACAAAGAAAATGTTGCCCGATTTTCCATAGTATTTAGTGACTTTGCACTTGGAATATTCTACGTTGTAGCTTGAGGTTAATAAACATATTATGGTCATTATAGGTTGACGTACTACGTGCGGTATTTTGGACTTAGCAAGTGGATTGACCGAAGAGGTATGTGGAACTTTCCTATCTCTTGAGCATGAATAGCTTTACCTATATAGTACGATAGACGTACAAGGTTTTGATATCCCTTACTTATTTTAAGGATTGCCAAGTTTTGTGAGTAAGGGGGGATTAACTCATTTCTTTAAAAAAAAAAGTATTAAGGATGTCTTGAGTTTTCAAAGTTAAGGGACTTGAGGTGTCCAAGTATATGATTCTTGTTTCTTTTTTTAAAAGTGTATGTCCCTTGGGTTTAGGAAAATGTATTTCTGTAAATCGATTATCACACATGTCTCCAGTTATTTTATACTTATGAGGTATTTTTAGTATTTTCCAGTTTCGCATACTTAGTACATATTGTGTACTGACCCCCTTCCTCGGGGGCTGCGTTAAATCTGCGGTAGGGGTAGCGGTGGTGGATCCTCATTCTTAGGATCACTGGTCTGGTGTTAGAAGCTCCATTCCTCCGGAGGCTTGTTTTTGTTGGTACGGTTTTTCCCTGATGCTATAGGTATTATGTACATTCAGGGGTATGGCGGGGCCCTGTCATACGATTGTTATTCTGAAGTGCGTAGTCACGTTTGTGGTTTGGGCTGTAAGAACAAAGTTGTATTGTTGTACTTTTGATTAAGTATATTTTTATGGAAGGCAGCCTTATCGGCTTGCCAGTGATGGTTATTTTATACAAGTTTATGTGTTGTGTATGTTCCGCTGCTATTCTCTGATGTATACCTGACGGGGTGCCCCGGTAGGGCACCAGTTGCGGCCCCGGGGTCGGGTCGTGACACCTACCCAATACATACCCCCGCTGATCACAAGTGGGAGATTGGACCCCACAAGGTATTTAGGAGTCGGTCCAAGCTCCAAGGATCGAGGTTCTCAGAGGAGCAGAGGATTTTCTCAGTCGAGGCCACTTATTCCTCAGTGTTTCCGATGTAGTAAGCGTCATATGGGGAAATGTCGTTATGGCACAGGTGTTTGTTTTTATTGTGGTCGTCCGGGCCATATAATGAGGGTATGTCCTTTTAAAAAGAGCACCTGTTACACCCCGTAAATTCAAGAAGGTAAGATAAGTTGACAAACATGTGTTGGACGGATTTTGAGTCTACCTTGGAGTGTTGTACCCCAGTTGTTAAGTATTGTTAAGTGTTTAAAAAGCCTAGTGTGTATTCCGTTAAATCTAGTTCCCAACGCAACAAACCGTTCGTCGATAGGACATCGGGGTCGAAAGTTATGGAAGTTACAAGTTCGGTCTTGTGATCGAGCAAAGCGATGGTTTGATTCGAAGTCAGTGTATGGCCGGGCGAACATGGCGCGGTTATCTTGGGGTTCACGAGGTTGCAGCCGCGACGCCGAATGCGCGCGCCGGAATGCAGTAATTATTCTACGAAGTGGGCCTTGCGGCTGGCGGCGCAGCGCGGATTTTTCTGCGGTAAAGGGCGAAATACAGGGGATATTTTGATAAAAGCCTATGGGAGGGTGACAAGTGTCCCTCCCATCCTTTTGACCAGAAAAGGGTCCTATTTTAGGGCCAAGTCTCGGAAGACTTGGCCATTTCATCTTGGAAACCCTCCTAAGAACCCCTCTCCCTTTCTCTCTAGATTTGTGAAGAAAACCTAGCCTAAGGAAATTGTTGGAGCGGCGGCAAGAAGGCAAAGTGTGGGTAAACTTGTGGGAAGCGCGGGGGGGACGAGTTTGACGGAAAAAAAGTGGAAGAAAGGGGCTTTTGTGGGCTATTCCAAAAGGTAAAAGTTTCCCCCTTCTCTTGGAAATAAGTTTTAATGCTTGCTATAGTTAATATAGACCACATGAATCAGGTATTAAGGATTGGTAAGTACCATGGGCTTGGAAGGCTAGAAATCTGAAAACTAGTATGTTAGCCCTTGAGATTGTAATTCAATTTGATTACTAGTTTAGTCGTCACAGGTTACATAAAGAAGGAATTGTATTTGTTGAAGATGTCTAGGGCTATATAACATGTTAGACCTAAGAACTTGGATTGGAAAACAATTGGGAATGATTTAGGATTGGTTATATTGTTGGCCAAGAATGGCATGGAATGTATTGGTTTATTTTTGTATTATTGTGGGGCGGAATTTTACACGTATTGTTAGGCGTGTAATCCCCTTGTATTTGCTGAATTGATTGAGCCTTAAATGTGGCGTTTGGTTATTGAATTCGGCCTTGAAAAAGGTGGCAAAGTATGCAGAAACAAAGGAAGTGCTGTCCGATTTTCCGTAGAATTTAGGGACTTTGCACTTAGTTTATTCTACGTTCGAAGCTAGAGGTTAATAGACATTTTGTGGCCATTATAGGATTGACGTACTACGAGTAGCATATTCTACTTGAAGGGTATAGTATTGTGGAGCATTTTGCTAATTGTCGATAATCGTCGCGAGGTATGTGATTCTTCCTATCCTCTTGAGCATGATTATTTGTGAAATATATAGTGCGGTAGACGCACGTGTGTTAAAGGAATTTGATTTCCCTTTTGTGCCTTGACTTGATATGAAGTGTAAAGGGCTTCATTGTGTGGAAAAAGTAGTAAAGTCTTATTCGTTAGTAACGGGTACTCGGTTGTTAAAGAATAAGCCCTCTTGGTCTCATAAATGCTTGTAGTTGTAATTGGTTGGTTTAAAACATAAAGTGTTATAACGGTTTTATGGGAAGTTTGTTATAACAACTTTATGTAGGTAAAGAAATGGTTTGTGTTAAAAAGTTGTGAAACCGCATTTTTGAGAAGTGGGTATTTGGGTTTTAAAAGGAATAAGTTATATTGATTTCGGAAATGAGAATAAGTATCGAACAAACCACTGCAGCGTTAATAAAGGAAAATGTATTTACTATTAATTATTATTAAAACCAGTAGAAACCTCCATCTGCATAGAAGCTAAGATAAGACAAAATTGTATTACATTTTCTAGATCATGGCCGCTTTAATAAGAACTTTATAACAAGTTTTGATATTCCTAAATTCCAAAGTAAGAAGCTTGAATTATAAAAGAGATAGACTTGAGAATTCGAAGTGAGTTGGTTTAAAAAGAAGGCATGGTATTGTCTTGGTTTATTCGAAAAGAAGGTATGGAAATTGTTTTGGTTCTCTTAAAAAGATAGTTACTCTATTCTTGATACTACGGGTATCGTGTGACTTTTGTGGAAGAAATGGATCTTTCTAAAGGGTTAAAGTACGTAGTACCTTGGGGTTAACACCCAGATTCGTTATAATAAAATAAAAGACTATGAGTACGTTGAACTTGCTTATGCTTGTTGTGATAGCCTTTGTTGTGCAAGTGTTTGATTTTGTGCTACCTAGCCTCTCGATGGAGGGCCGGTTATCTGGTTGATTGATGGACATACTGACATGTTGGGTGGCCCACGGGTATGCTTCCACTATATCGATCCTCTTGGACATACTGACACGTTGGGTGGCCCACGGGTATGCTTCCATTAGGAGTGTTATCTTGTTATTTGTTTGGACATACTGACACGTTGGGTGGCCCACGGGTATGCGTCCACAGTGAGTATTATCTTGTTATTTGTTTGGACATACTGACACGTTGGGTGGCCCACGGGTATGCTTCCACAGTGATTATTATCTTGTTATCTCCTTTGGGCATACCGACACGTTGGATGGTCCACGGGTATGGGCCCACTAGGACGGTTCCGGGGCCATGCTTATACCGAGGTGAGATGCCGGGGCATGCGGCCATTGTGTGGGTTAAATTCCCAGGTTGTACTTGAGTGATGATTTTACGGGCATGAGTCCCTGACTTGACATGACTGCTATATATATTGTGAACTGTAGTTTGGTTATCATACATGTCTCTTGCTTTATATAGACTATTATGATTTCATTTACAGTATTTTTCAGTTTCACATACTTGGTACCTGTTGTACTGACCTCCTTCGGGGGGCTGCGTTCATGCCGTAGGTTGAGGTACATAGGTTGTCGATCCGCACTCTTAGGATCGCTGTCCAGTTCTCGGAAAGCTCTATTTCTCCGGAGGCTTTGTCTTTTGGTACGGTTCCCTGAAGTTGTAGAGCTCTTGTACATTCAGGGGTATGTCGGGGCCCTGTCCCGTCAGTGTTGTTATAAAATTCTTAGGTCTATGAAATCGTTGTGGGCGGGGTTATGGAGGTAACTGTTCAGGTTTAATTATTTTTACAGAAAGGTAACCGTTTTGGGTTAGCCTATTTTCGTATTGTCTTGTTTCATGCTTAAGTTTTTAATTTCCGCTGATTTTCTCTGATGTTGTATCACTAGGGTGCCCGGGGTAAGGCACCAATCACGGGCCTGAGGTCGGGTCGTGACAGCACCAGTAAGGTGGCTCAGCCTAAGATGCCTATCACGAACCGACCCTGGACCGCGACTGGTGCCCTACCTGGGCACCCCGTTCAGGTATACATCATAGAATAGCAGCGGAACATACACAACACATAAACATATTTAGACAATAACCTCACAGGATAGCCGATAAGGCCGTCTTCCATAATATATAAATAACCAAAAGTAAAACAGTACAACTCTACTCTTACAGCCCAAACCACAAATGTGACTACAGACCTCGAGGAATAACAACTGTGACGGGACAGGGCCCCGCCATACCCCTGAATGTACATAATATCCACAACATCAGGGAAAACCGTACCAACAAAACAAGCCTCCGAAGAAATGGAGCCTCTGACACCAGACCAGTGATCCTAAGAATGAGGATCCACTACCTGCTTTCCCTTACCTGCGGCATGAACGTAGCCCCTGAGGAAGGGGGTCAGTACACAATATGTACTAAGTATGCGAAACTGGAAAAATAATGTAAATACATCATAAGTCTAAAATAAAGCTTGAGACTTAAATTTTAGAATGATGGGTTGACGGAATGGTTCGGACGGGTTGTTAGTCAACTTTGAGGTGGTTTATGTCCCATTACATTGAGAGTTCCTAGGTGTTTCAAAGACCTAGTACGTAGTTCGTTGAGTTTACTTTCCAACGCAACCAACCGTTCGTCGATAGGACATCGTAGTAGAAAGTTATGGAAGGTACAAGTTCGGTCGTGATCGGCGAGAAAAAGTATTTTCGGTCGAGCCCGCAGCCAGCGGCTGGATCTGCGGCGCGGATAATCTGGAAAATGCTGAAGTTGCAGTGCCGGAAAGAAGGGTCGTGGCGCCGGAAGTGTTGAAAGTTTGCAGGGGTTTCTGCGCCGCGGCGCCGGCTGCAGGGCCGCGGCGCCGAGGCGGGTTTCTACGAATCTGGGAAAAATCAGAACTGTTTTTTTTAAAAAGAGGCCATAGGAGGGTGACAAGTGTCCCCCCCCCATCTGATTTTGTGCATGTCCTATTTATTGACCAAGTCTTGAAAAACCTCCCTCTCTCTAAAAATCTCTCTTCCTTCTCTCTAAAATTCCTCTCCCTTCTCTCTAGAAATTCAAGGAGAAACCAAGGCCTAGAGAAATTCTGGAAAGGTGGCAAGAAGGAAACATGTTGACAAGCTTGTAGGAGGTTTGTGGAGGTGATTGTGGAAGGAAGGCAAGTGGAATTTGTTGGGCTAATTTGGGAAAACTCCAAGGTAACAATCCGTTCATTTCTTTATGTAAAATTGTGTTGCATGTATGGAAGAAAAGACTTGTAGTGGTCAATATTGCCTTTAGATATATTGCATGTAGGAATTGGATAAGAATTTGGATTAAAAAGGAATTGGATAAGAATTTATGTGGTTATACCTCAAAGTTGCCGAATTGGACCTTGTAGCTTGTACTAGTTTGATATCAATTGTGGGACGGAATTTTACACGTCTAGTAGGCGTGTAATTCCCTATTTGTTAACTGCATTGTTGAGCCTTAAAGGTGGCGTATTTGGTTATTGAATTCGGCCTTGAAAAAGGTGGCAAAGTATGTAGAAACAAAGGAAGTGCTGTCCAATTTTTCGTAGGAATAAGGGACTTTTCAATTAGAATGTTCTACGTTGAAGATAGAGGCTAATGGACGTATTATGGTCATTATAGGTTGACATACTATGCGTGGTATATTGGACTTGCGAGTGGATTGACCCGAAGAGGTATGTGGAACTTTCCTATCTCTTGAGCATGAGTAGTTGCACTTATATTGTACAGTAGACGTACAAGACTTTGATATCCCTTACTTGTTTTAAGAATGGCCAAGTTGGGTGAGTAAGGGGATTAACTCACTTCTTTAAAAATGTATTAAGGATGTCTTAAGTTTTCAAAGTTAAGGGACTTGAGTGTTTAAGTATATGATACTTGTTTCGTTTTAAAAGTATAAGTCCCTTGGATATAGGGAAATGTATTTGACTAATGTATAAAGTTAATATAACGACTTTATGGGAAGTTGGTTACATTAGCTTTATGGAAGGTTAACAAAAGAAAGATTTACTCTAAGTAGAATACGTAAGGATAAATGATTTGAATTTATGAAAGGCAAATTGATTTTAAGGCATCAATTGCCTAAGGTTTTAAAAGAAACGAAGTCACTTGATTTAGAAGTCTATTATATTTCTAAAAGGAAATGTGACTTGTCTTGAAAAGTAGTCTTAACTTGATACTACGGTTATTAGTATCTTGGAAGTTTTATATAAAAAGGAGTCATTCTCAAAAGGTTACAAGTACGTGGTACTTGGGTTGAATTCCCGGATTTTCTCTTAAATGACATGTTAGTGCCTTAAGTAAACTAAAATGAGAGGATATATAAATAATGTTAATAAGAAGTTAGGAGTTTTTCTTAACTTGCTTATGTTATGATAAGCCGGTAGCGCTTATGTTATGTATGATAGCCGGTTGTGCTAGGTTATATATTATTACGGGGTAGACCCCGAGTTACTACTTATTCCATGAATTTGCTACCCATGATGCGAGTGCGGCGTTTGTACTCATGCGGGCCCACCGGGTCCATGCGGGTGAAATAGTCTCATGCGAGGCGGATGACCTCATGTGGGTCCACAGGACCTATGCGGGTGAAATAGTCACAGGAGTAGGATTGCTTAATGATACTACGGGCGAGGGACCCTGTTTTGATCATGAGCTTCCTATTTTTATGCAGTAAAGTTTATACTTGTTACTCTCATTGTTAGTAAGGCACAGTGCAATGTAATTTGATTTCCATCCATGACTCCAGCTTTATTTTAGACTTATTATATTATTACAGTATTTTCCAGTTTTACATACTTGGTACATATTGTGTACTGACCCCCTTCCTCGGGGGTTGCGTTCATGCCGCAGGTAGGGGTAAGCAGGTGGTGGATCCTCATTCTTAGGATCTTTGATCATGTGTCAGAAGCTCCATTTCTCCGGAGGCTTGACTTTTGGTATGGTTCTCCCTGATGTTGTAGATATTATGTACATTCAGGGGTATGACGGGGCTCTGCCCCGTCATAGTGGTTACACACTCTTAGAGGCATGTAGTCCTGTTATAAATTGGGTTGTAAGGGATGTAACTGTTCAGTTTTTGTTATATTTATATTTTACGGGAAGGTAGTCGTTTTGGGTTAGACGGTTTCATATTGTATATTGTTGCTTGTTTATGAGTTTATTTCCGCTGGTTTTCTCTGATGTTGTATCACAAGGGTGCTCGGGGTAAGGCACCAGTCACGGGCCCGAGGTCGGGTCGTGACAAAAGTGGTATCAGAGCAGTTAATCCTCGGAAAGGGTCTACAGGCCGTATCTAGTAGAGCCTTGATTATCGGTGTGTTGTGCACCACATCTATAATCAGGAGGCTACAGGATATTTAGGATTGGTTTCCATTCTTTCACTCTAAGATCGTGCAATAGAGCTGTGTTATAGGTTGAACTTCCTCTGACATATTTTTATGTATCAGTTATGCCTCTACGCAAGGCAACCGCGCGGCGAAAGGGCAAGAAGCGGTGAAAAGCCGCTAGTAGGGCCTTGAGAGGTTACGAGGGCACATGCCCGATCTTTACAGGTGATGTTTGGAATCGAGTTCCACGACGTCGCCAGCAAGCGAGGTTCGAGCGGCGGCGCTCGAGACCGCGGTACGAGCCTCGATTACGATGGAGGCGGAGGATATGGGCTACAAGAGATGGCCGATTATTAGCGAGATCGTGGCAAGCGGGAGAGGCGAGCGGAGGCGGTTCGGTTGTACCCATAGTTCACCCGGTCGATAACGAGACTTGGGACTTTTGAGTTGCAGCCGCGATTTATATGGGTCGAGACACGAGGATGATCCTCAAGAGTTTATCAAGCGATTCTGACGGATCATGAGAGTGATCAAGGCCTTTGAGACAGTCGGTAGTATTGAGTTCACATCGGCCGCGTGATCTGCGATTGGTAGTTTGATTCATGGGAAGCGTCCCGGGGAGCATGCGCTTCCGGTATTTGGGACGAGTTCTCGAGGTGTTTCTTAGCCATTTCTTGCCTCGCGAGATGAGAGAGCTCGGTAGATAGATTTACGCGTTGAGACAGAGTGGGCGGACGGTCCGGGAGTACAACGTAGAGTTTGACTCGTTAGCTCGATATGTACCAACTTTAGTAGCAGACATGGATGACAGAGTACACCGCTATGTCACAGGGCTCGATGATTACTTAGCAGAGAGTTGCACGGGAGTAGCTCTTCAGCCGGGCATGGACATTGCCCGCATGCAGACTTATGCACTTGGGTGTGAGAGCGTAGGCGGCGGATTGATAGATATCAGCGAAGAGGCCAGACAGCGAGGTCCTCTGGTAGTTTTCGAGGTAGACAACCTCGGCGAGACCAGTTGCACCTCGGCCCGATTGAGCGCTCCTCCACCGTCTTCCGGATGTCCAGGGTATTCAGGGGCAGAATAGGGCTCCAGGGCTTCGGGTTCTCAGAGGAACTAGAGTTCCAGTTAGACGAGGCCACCTATGCCTCGGTGTGGTCGGTGTTGTGATTACCATCATGGGGGGTGTCGTGTTCCTCCAGGAGCTTGTTACTCTTGTGGGCAGCAGGGCCATTTGAAGAGAGATTGTCCGACCAGAGGCGGCGGGAATGTTATGGTTCAGCCGACAGGGTCAGCTGTTGGATCTTCGTCTTCGGTGGTCATGTGCCCCGAAGGGCAGGGTGTTCACGGACCAGCAGGATGTGGCAGGGGTCGTGGTGGGGGTCCCAGTTCTAGCGGTCCTCAGAACCGCATTTATGCTATGTCCAAATCGGGACCGTGAGGCATCACGGATGTCGTCAGGTACATTATTGGTTTCATGTTGTGATGTATATGCTTTGATAGATCCAGGTTCTACCTTGTCCTATATATCTCCTCATATTGCTGGTAGAATAGGGATAGAGCCCGAGTCCATAAAACCTTTTGAGGTGGCTACGCCAGTAGGTGATTCGGTGGTAGCTGAGCGGGTATATAAGGCTTGCCCAGTGACTATATACAGTCGTCAGACTCTAACCGACTTGATAGAGTTGGATATGACAACCTTTGATGTGATTATAGGTATGGATTGGCTAGCGTCTTGCTATGCCAATGTGTACTGTAGAGGGAGATTGGTACGGTTCCAGTTTCTGGTGGCGGTTGCTCGAGTGGAAGGGAATCTTTGCGTCGTAGGGGTAGGTTTATTTCTTACCTCAAGGCTAGGAAGATGGTGCGGAAGGGGTATATCTACCATATGGTTTGGGTGTTAAATCACGAGGCGAGATACGGACCTTGATCGATCCGGTTGTTAGAGAGTTTCCAGACGTATTCCCAGACGATCTTCCGGGTATCCCTCCTGAGAGGGAGATTGAATTTTGCATTGATATGTTGCCAGACACTCGACCTATATCTATTCCACCATACAGGATGACACCTGCTAAGTTGAGGGAATTGAAAGACCAGCTGAAAGAATTGCTGGAAAAAGGCTTTATCAGGCCTAGTGTTTCTCCCTGGGGAGCGCCAGTTTTATTTGTAAAGAAGAAGGATGGGACGCTGCGTATGTGTGTTGATTACAGACAGCTGAATAAGGTAACTATCAAAACGAATACCCCTCCCGTGATTGATGATTTGTTTGACCGATTGCGAGGGCGAGGTGTTTTCCAAGATAGACTTGCGGTGGTTATCATCAGTGCGAGTTAGAAGCGAATATCCAAAAGATCGCATTCAGGACCCGGTATGTGCACTATGAGTTCAGGGTGATGTCTTTTGGGTTAACCAACGCCCCAGCAGTATTCATGGATTTGATGAACAGGGTGTTCAAGCCATTCTTGGATATGTTCGTTATAGTATTCATTGATGATATCCTGGTGTATTCGCGCCGCGGTCGAGCATGCGAGATCATTTGAGGCGATATTAGAGTCCTCGAGGACCGCGATTGTATGCAAGTTCTCGAAATGCGAGTTTTGGTTGGCTTGATGGCTTTCTTAGGGCATGTTATCGGGCCGATGGTATTCGGGTTGTCTGACAAAGATTGAGGCGGTCAAGACTTGGCCTAGACCCACTACACCAACGAATGTGCGCAGCTTTTTGGGCCTTGCGGGTTATTATCGGAGATTTGTGGAGAAGTTTGCTTCCATCTCAGCACCTTTGACTAGGCTGACTCGGTAAAGCGGTATGTTCGTGGACGGATGCTTGTGAGAGAGCTTTCCGATTCTTGAAGGAGAAATTGACGACCGCTCCAGTTCTTACTCTTCCGGAGGGTTTAGACGGATATGTGGTTTATTGTGATGCGTCGGGTGTCGGGCTCGGGTGCGTGCTGATGCAGCATGGTAAAGTTATAGCTTACGCATCTCGACAGCTCAGGAAGCATGAGAAGAACTATCCCACACATGACTTAGAGTTGGCAGAAGTGATTCATGCCTTGAAGATCTGGAGACATTATTTAGATGGAGTTCATGTGGATATTTACATAGACCACAAGAGTATCCAGTATATCTTCAGCCAGAGGGAGCTGAACTTGCGGCAGAGACGGTGGTTAGAGCTACTAAAGGACTATGATGTCGATATCCTATACCACCCAGGGAAGGCCAATGTAGTTGCAGATGCCTTTAGTCGCAGGTCGATGGGTAGTCTGTCAGGTGTGCAGCCAGAGAAGAGGGGCATGGTCCGCGAGTTACATCAGCTAGCGAGCATTGGGGTTCGTTTGGTTGTTTCTGATAGTAGTGGGGTTCGGATTCGAGAGGTCGCCGAGTCTTCCATCGTCAAGGAGGTGAAGAGGCGACAGTATGAGGATTCGATTATGGTGTGGTATCGAGATACAACTCTTCGGGAGGAGAAAAGTCTATTTGAGGTAGCACCTGATGGGGTGCTAAGATTTGAGGGCAGGTTATGTGTACCCGATGTAGCAGGACTTTGTCAGCAGATTCTGGGGGAGGCACACAGTGCTCGTTACTATATTCATCCGGGGTCGACTAAAATGTACCATGACCTCAGGTGTATATATTGGTGGGATGGCCTAAAGAGGGACGTTGCGGAGTTTGTGGCGCAGTGTCCGAATTGTCAGCAGGTCAAGGTGGAGCACCAGAAGCCTGGTGGGTTGTTGCAGTTGATAGAGATTCCGACATGGAAGTGGGAGGTGATCAATATGGACTTTATTACAGGGTTACCTCACAGTCAGAGGAAGCATGATTCCATCTGGGTTATTGTCGACATGCTGACGAAATCATCCCACTTTCTTCCAGTCAGGACAACCTTTTCGGCCGAGGATTATGCTAGACTGTATATCAGAGAGATTGTGAGGTTGCACGGAGTCCCTATATCGATTATTTCAGACAGAGGAGCCCAGTTCACGGCTAACTTCTGGAGGTCCTTCCAGAAGGGATTAGGGACACAGGTGAATCTCAGTACTGCGTTTCATCCTCAGACCGATGGGCGGTAGGCGTACTATCCGCACAACGAGGATATGTTGCGGGCCTGTGTTATTGATTTCAGGGGTAGCTGGGAGGATCATTTACCTCTTTTGGAGTTTACATATAACAACAACTACCATTCTAGTATCCAGATGACGCCTTATGATGCCTTATACGGGAGGAAGTGCAGGTCACCATTAGGCTGGTTTGAGGTGAGAGAAGTTCAGTTAGTCGGGCCAGACTTGATTCAGCAGGCAGTGGATAAGGTGAAGCTTATCCAGGAACGGTTATTGTCAGCTCAGTCGGCAAGTCGTATGCGAATGTCGACGTCGACACTTGGAGTTTGAGGTGGATGATTGGGTCTTCCTGAAAGTATCACCCATGAAGGGCGTGATGAGATTTGGGATGAAGGGGAAACTCAGCCCAAGGTACATTGGGCCTTACTAGATCGTCCGTAGGGTAGGTAAGGTTGCCTAAGAGTTGGATCTGGAGGCAGTACATCCAGTTTTTCATGTGTCTATGTTGCGGAAGTGTATTGGAGATCCATCTAGAGTGTACCCGATTTGTGATGTCCAGGTGACAAAAGGGTTATCTTATGAGGAGAGTCCCATAGCGATACTCGATCGTCAGGTAAGGAGACTACGGACAAAGGATGTGGCTTCCGTCAAGGTCTTATGGCGGAACAAGAACAGGGAAGAAATGACATGGGAAGCAGAGGAGGACATGATGAAGAAGTATCCTCACTTGTTCCCTACACCTCCAGGTAACCCACTTTCCTGCTTATTAGTTTTAATTTGGCACATATGCTTAAGTATTGTTGTGGCCATGTGGAGCGTCCTTATATTTCAAGAAGAATAGTTAAGAGGGTCTATGTCGATATTGTGATTTGAGTAAGCCTAGAAGGAACTTTCGGGATGAATGTTTCTTAGGGGGGGAGAATGTTACACCCCGTAGTTCAGGTCATGCTTTTGAGAACGTACGAAAGGAATTGAGACTTAAATTTTAGAATGATGGGTTGACGGAATGTTTCGGACGGGTTGTTAGTCAACTTTGAGGCGGTTTATGTCCCGTTACATTGAGATTTCCTAGGTGTTTCAAAGGCCTAGTACGTATTTCGTTGAGTCTAGTTTCCAACGCAACCAACCGTACGTCGATAGGACATCGGAGTAGAAAGTTATGGAAGGTACAAGTTCGGTCGCGATCGGCGAAATGTATTTTGGTCGGGAGCCACTGCGCGGCCGGATAATCAGCAACGAAGTTGCGACCGCGGCGCCGAAAGCGGTCGCGGCGGCGGAAGTGCTAAAACTTCAGCGTTTTTAGATTATCGGCCGCGGCTCATCCGGCGCCATGTGCAGCCCTGACCGAAAAGTAGGATCGTGGCGCGGAAGTCCGAAAGTTTGCGGGGTTTATTGTGCCATGGCCCAGCGGCGCATGTGCCAGGCGGGTTCTGCGAATCTGGGAAAAATCGAGCATTTTTAAAAAAGGCCATGGGAGGGTGACAAGTGTCCCCTACCCCCCCACATCTGATTTTGTGCATGTCCTATTTATTGACCAAGTCTTGAAGACTTGGTCATTCTTGAAAAACCTCCCTCTCGCTAAAAATCTCTCTTCCTTCTCTCTAAAATTCCTCTCCATTCTCTCTAGAAATTCAAGGAGAAACCAAGGCCTAGAGAAATTCTGAAAAGGTGGCAAGAAGAAAACATGTTGACAAGCTTGTAGGAGGTTTGTGGAGGTGATTGTGGTTGGAAGGCAAGTGGAATTTGTTGGGCTAATTTGGAAAAACTCCAAGGTAACAATCCGTTCATTTCTTTAAGTAAAATTGTGTTGTGTGTATGGAAGAAAGGGCTTGTAGTGGTCAATATTGCCTTTAGATATATTGCATGTAGGAATTGGATAAGAATTTGGATTAAAAAGGAATTGGATAAGAATTTATGTGGTTATACCTCAAAGTTGCCGAATTGGACCTTGTAGTTTGTACTAGTTTGATATCAATTGTGGGACGAAATTTTACACGGCTAGTAGGCGTGTAATCCCCTATTTGTTAATTTCATTGTTGAGCCTTAAAGGTGGCGTATTTGGTTATTGAATTCGGCCTTGAAAAAGGTGGCAATGTATGTAGAAACAAAGGAAGTGTTGTCCAATTTTCCGTAGGAATAAGGGACTTTTCAATTAGAATGTTCTACATTGAAGATAGAGGCTAATGGACGTATTATGGTCATTATAGGTTGACATACTATGCGTGGTATATTGGACTTGCGAGTGGATTGACCCGAAGAGGTATGTGGAACTTTCCTATCTCTTGAGCATGAGTAGTTGCACTTATATAGTACGGTAGACGTACAAGACTTTGATATCCCTTACTTGTTTTAAGAATGGCCAAGTTGGGTAAGTAAGGGGATTAACTCACTTCTTTAAAAAAGTATTAAGGATGTCTTAAGTTTTCAAAGTTAAGGGACTTGAGTGTTTAAGTATATGATACTTGTTTCGTTTTAAAAGTATAAGTCCCTTGGATATAGGGAAATGTATTTGACTAATGTATAAAGTTAATATAACGACTTTATGGGAAGTTGGTTACATTAGCAAGAAGAAAACATGTTGACAAGCTTGTAGGAGGTTTGTGGAGGTGATTGTGGTTGGAAGCCAAGTGGAATTTGTTGGGCTAATTTGGAAAAACTCCAAGGTAACAATCCGTTCATTTCTTTAAGTAAAATTGTGTTGTGTGTATGGAAGAAAGGGCTTGTAGTGGTCAATATTGCCTTTAGATATATTGCATGTAGGAATTGGATAAGAATTTGGATTAAAAAGGAATTGGATAAGAATTTATGTGGTTATACCTCAAAGTTGCCGAATTGGACCTTGTAGTTTGTACTAGTTTGATATCAATTGTGGGACGAAATTTTACATGGCTAGTAGGCGTGTAATCCCCTATTTGTTAATTTCATTGTTGAGCCTTAAAGGTGGCGTATTTGGTTATTGAATTCGGCCTTGAAAAAGGTGGCAATGTATGTAGAAACAAAGGAAGTGTTGTCCAATTTTCCGTAGGAATAAGGGACTTTTCAATTAGAATGTTCTACATTGAAGATAGAGGCTAATGGACGTATTATGGTCATTATAGGTTGACATACTATGCGTGGTATATTGGACTTGCGAGTGGATTGACCCGAAGAGGTATGTGGAACTTTCCTATCTCTTGAGCATGAGTAGTTGCACTTATATAGTACGGTAGACGTACAAGACTTTGATATCCCTTACTTGTTTTAAGAATGGCCAAGTTGGGTAAGTGTTACACCCCGTAGTTCCAGTGTATGTATATGAGGACGTACGTACGTAAATACGACATTAAAATTGGAAAGGAAGAAAGATGTGATTTTTCGACGGAAAAGTTTCCGAATTTTGAGAAGGAAAAATGTTCGTTAATGGGAATTGGATTCCCAGATTTGGTATTCGGCCTTGTTGGCCTGGTTGAGAATTATGGTATTTTATTTCCGAGCTTGGGCACGTGGGGCCACGGAGAATTTCTGATTTTGTGGGGCCAGCTTTATTTTGGATTTTTGGCATTGCGGATATTTTGGAAGATGAAATATTTTGGGCGAGTAGGGGCGACACGTGTCACCCGTGTGGCCATGTTGGCGGGTGGAGAAGGCAGTGGGGCGTTTTTAGGTGGACAAGTGGCCCATTTTGTGGTGGCCACTTGTCCCATTTTGTGGTAGCCAAATGGTTGGCCAACTACCCACACACATGTACCCATCCTGCACACACTTGCCTAGATCTTGGCCATTGATTTTCCTATAAATACCCCATTGTTTCAAGACTTATTTCATCCACACTTTGAGATTCTAAGTCACAAAATACTCCCCCTTTGTTGAGGTTCTCGTCCTACTCTCCCCCTTGGTGTAGGAAAAATTCTTCAAGTGTTGATATAGTCCCAAATACCTTAGCCTAGTATCCCTAGTTGTATTCAAGTTATTTCAATACTAGGAGCCGGAAATTCTACTTTATTCCTTTAGTCATAAAGCGAAGCCCTAGAAAAATCTTCATAGCTTAGATGAAGTGTTAAGAGAAGTTATTTGGAAACTTCTAAGGGTTGCTTGGAGCGGGTTGGAGCGTCAGGAATTGGAGCTAAACGTTGCTCAGGATCGACTTATAATCTTGGATAATTTTGGGCTTATCGAGGTAATGATCTATGTCCCTGTGTAATTGGAAATTACATGTTGTAATGTTAATCATTGAGTATAAGATATATTGGAAGTATAATTATAAGGAATTGAACTGTATTTACATTGGACTGTATTTGCAGTAGACTTGTAGTATTATTGTGGAGTAGAATTGTACACGTCCGGTTAGACGTGTAACCCCCACTGGAATTGTTGGTTTGGTAGCAGGCCTCGTTTGAGGAGGAGTTTTATGTGGTTGCGGGGAGGTCTTTGCTGAATTTTCCGTAGAATAAGGAATCTTGTATCTAGAATTATTCTCTGAAGAGAGCTAGAGGTTGATAGGCGTTTTGTGGCCTTTATAGGTTGAAGTACTACAGTAGCGTATTCTACTTGAAGGGTGGAAAAGCGAGCAAGGTTAGAGTACTTTGGGCGTTTTGCTAATTGTCGATAATCGTCACGAGGTATGTGAACCTCTTCCTATCCTTTCTAGCATGATATTTGTGAAATATATTTAGTGCGGTGACGCCGCGTGTGTTTAAAGGAAGTTGATTTTCCTTTTGTGTCCTTGACTTGATTCCAAAGTTAAGTGACTTGTTATGAAACATTAAGGACTTGAATTATGTTAAAAGTTGTAAAAGCTCACTCATGATTAATGGGTGTGTGGTCTTTAAAGAATAAAGTTATCTTGATTTGAAAATAAGAATGGTTTTATCATTGGATTTAAAATGATAACTTGACTTATAAACAACTTGATTTTGGGAAAGGAGAAGTAATTTGATTTAAAGGTATAGGTTACTTGTTTTTAAAAAGTAAGACACTTGGTTTAAAAAGTATATTGCTACTTGACTTTTAAAGGAGAAGTGCCTTTGTTTTAAAAGAAGGTATGAAAATTGTTTTGGTTTTACTTTGATGTCTTTTGACTTGAGTTTAAATAATAAGAATCGGAAGTATTTCAAAGAGTTATTAACCATTTTGAAAGAAAAGAAATACTTGGTTTTAAAAGCTTAAGTGTTATACTAGCTTTATGGGAAGTTAGGTATAACGACTTAAGGAAGATAGAAGGAACAGTTTACTTATTTTTTTTTGAAAGTCTTGTATTGATTAGGAAAGTGTAGTAAGATGGTTTGATAAGTAGACATGTTAGGATGCTACGTGTGTTAGTGCTGTGATGTTTGTATAAAGGGTTTCCTTGTTGTGCTTATGTTGTTTAACGATAAGTTGTTATGTTAGTATTATATCACTCGCTCTTGACATGATTAGGGGTTAAGTCCTCCGTGCGGGGTAGACTTCGGTAGTGCAGTGTGACCTATGATTCGAGAATACCTCATGCGGGTTTGTGTGACCTATGCGGAGCTACGAGAGTTCGAGTTAGTGTGCGGCCTTTATGGTCATGCGGTCTATGTGGCCATGCGGTGCGAGTCGGGGCGTTGCGGGAGTAGCTACCCTCGATGCGGGAATACCTCATGCGGGCCATCGGAGTGGCTTATGCGGAGCTGCGGGAAGTTCGGGACTAGACGCGCGCATTAGATCTGCGAGCGAGTGGCGGCTTTGATCATGTGGCGGTGCAGACAGATCTCGTAATCGATTTATGACCTTGTTGGTACTATGGGTTTTAGTAGTCGGCTATGCCTTCGTACTTACCGTGCGGTTTTATTATGACACGGTAGGACACGGTGTTCATGTGTATTCCTTGGTGCTTTTATATCATAGATGCTGGCGGTGAGGAAGATATTCCACGGCGCATGATTGATGTTGTGGGCGTGAGACCCATAGTTGTATTTGGTGATGACTTTGAGGCGTGAGTCACGACTTGACATATTTGCTTATTTATTGTGAAGCTGTAGTTTGGTTATCATACATGTCTCTGATTTATATAGACTACTATGATTTCATTTCTGATATTTTGATTTCACATACTTGGTACTGTTATCGACCTCGCCCGGCTGCGTTAAATCTGCGGTAGAGGTACACGATGTTGATCCTCGCTCTTAGGAGTCCTGATTCAGCGTTTGGGAAGCTCCGTTTCTCGGAGGCTTATCGATGGTATAGTCCCGTGCGTTGTAAGTGCTTACATTCAGGTATGGCGGGGCCTGTCCGCCATTGTTGTCATATCATTCTTAAGTGCAGAAATGCTTGTTGTGGCGAGAATTGTAAAAGGGATGTAGCTATTCTAGTTGTTATATATTTATGCGAAAGGCAACTTTTCTCAGATAAGCTGTTTTACACTTCACTTTATTCATGTCTTGTTTTATATTCCGTGATTACTCGATGTATGGCTACTTGGGTGCAGGGTAAGGCACGATCCACGGCAGGTTGGTCGTGACGATGAAAGTAAAGGATTAACTCAACTTTAAAAAGTATTAAGGATGTCTTAAGTTTTCAAAGTTAAGGGACTTGAGTGTTTAAGTATATGATACTTGTTTCGTTTTAAAAGTATAAGTCCCTTGGATATAGGGAAATGTATTTGACTAATGTATAAAGTTAATATAACGACTTTATGGGAAGTTGGTTACATTAGCTTTATGGAAGGTTAACAAAAGAAAGATTTACTCTAAGTAGAATACGTAAGGATAAATGATTTGAATTTATGAAAGGCAAATTGATTTTAATGCATCAATTGCCTAAGGTTTTAAAAGAACTGAAGTCACTTGATTTAGAAGTCTATTATATTTCTAAAAGGAAATGTGACTTGTCTTGAAAAGTAGTCGTAACTTGATACTACGGTTATTAGTATCTTGGAAGTTTTATATAAAAAGGAGTCATTCTCAAAAGGTTACAAGTACGTGGTACTTGGGTTGATGTTACACCCCGTAGTTCCAGAGTATGTATATGAGGACGTACGTACGAGAATACGACACAAAAATTGGAAAGGAAGAAAGATGTGATTTTTCGACGGAAAAGTTTCCGGATTTTTGTGAAGGAAAAAGGTTCGTTAATGGGAATTGGATTCCCAGATTTGGTATTTGGACTTTTTAGAATATTTGAGTATTATGAAATTTTATTTCCGAAATTGGTCACGTGGGGCCCACGGGAAAATTTACGATTTTGTGGGGCCCACTTTATTTTCGGATTTTTGGCACTACGGATATTTTTGGAAGATGAAATATTTTGTACAAGTAGGGGGGCGACACGTGTCACCCCCGTTTGGCCATGTTGGCCGAATTGGAGAAGGGCAAGTGGACGTTTTTTTAGGTGGACAAGTGGCCCATTTTTGTGGTGGCCACTTGTCCCATTTTGCTGGTGCACACTTGGTTGGCCAACTACCCACCCACAGGTACCCATCCTCACCACTTGCATTAATCTTGACCATGATTCTTACATATATACCCAGGTTGAAGACAATTTTGATCCAGCAAAGCTTCCAAGGCAAAATACTCCTCCCGCTGTAGTTGTTTTCGTCCCCCTTCCCCACTTGAGTAGAAAATACTTTGGGTATTATTGTATAATCCCAAATACCTTGGCCTAGTATCCCTAGTAGTATTCAAAGTTATTTCAATCTGGGAGCAGGAAATACTACTTTATTCAATAGTCATGAAATGAAACCACTAGAAAATCTTCATAAGCTTGGTTGAAGTGTTAAGAGAAGTTGTTTAGAAACTTCTAAGGGTTGCTTGGAGCGGGTTGGAATGTAAGGAATTGGAGCTAAACGTTGCTCAGGATCGACTTATAAACTTGGATAATTTTGGGCTTATCGAGGTAATGATCTTTTTCCCCCTATTGTAATTGGATATTACATGTTGTAGTAATGTATAGTTGAGTATACTATATGTAGAATGAATCTGGATAAGAATTGAACTGTATTTACATAGAATTTGTATTCTGATGACTTGTAGTATTATTGTGGAGTAGAATTGTACACGTCCGGTTAGGCGTGTAACCCACCCTGGGATTGTTGGGTTGGTAGCAGGCCTCGTTAGAGAGGAGATTTATGTGGTTGCGGGGAGGTCTTTGAATTTTCCGTAGAATAAGGAATCTTGTATCTAGAATTATTCTCTGAAGAGATCTAGAGGTTGATAGGCGTTTTGTGGCCTTTTTAGGTTGAAGTACTACGAGTAGCGTATTCTACTTGAAGGGTGGAAAAGGCGAGCAATGTTAAAGTACGTGGAGCATTTTGCTAATTGTCGATAATCGTCGCGAGGTATGTGAACCTCTTCCTATCTTTTCTAGCATGATTGTTGTGAACTATGTAGTGCGGTGAGCGTCGTATTCTAAGTGAATTTGGTTGGTTTCTTGATTTTAAAAGATAAAGGACTTGACTTATATTTGACTTGATATGATATATGAAGAACTCGAATTGTGTAGAAAGTTGTGAAACCTCATTCGCGAGTAATGCGTATTTGGTCTTTAAAAGGAACTTGATTTCTAAAAGAAAAGAGACTTGAGGAATCGAAGAGTTTTTGGTTTAAAGAGAGACATGGTTTTGTCTTAAATTGGTTTAAAACATAAAGTGTTATAATGACTTTATGGGAAGTTAGTTATAACGACTTTATGAAAGAAAAATGGTTTTATCATTGGTTTTAAAATGGTAACTTGATTTAAGTATAGGTTACTTGTTTTGAAAAGAGTAAGTATTTGAGTTTTAAAGTATACTTGATGTTGTTTTAAAAGAAAGGCACTTGGTTTAAAAGTATAGAGTACTTGATTTTAAAAGTCTTGTAATGGTTTTTCTGAAAGTAAAGTAATTTGGTTTGAAAAGGAAATGTGTTTTGATACTACGAGTATTAGTATCTTTTACGTAAAAGAGGTCTTTTGAAAGAATGAAAGTAGGTATTATTTTTGGGTTTGAAACCGTATTGTTGACATAAAATGAAAGTACCTTGAGTTGTGTGTAACTTGCCTATGTTTGCGTGTGATAGCCTTGTCGTGCTAGTATTGTATTTCTATACCACCGTCTCGATGGAGGGTCGGTGATTTGTTATGATCTTACTTGAGCGTCTGGCGTGTGGAGGATTCCACAGGTGCCTTGTTGATAAGCGTTATTCCATGGACTAGCTCTCCATGAGGTTTTCTTGATCGGCCTTGGTATCGGTGGTTGGCTTTCGTACTTGCCGTCTGTGGCTAATTCGGCCTTGGTACACAGTAGTTAGCCTTCGCACTTGCCCCGTTCAGTTTAGTGGCGAAGTCTCGTGATACGGCCTTGGTATCTGGTAGTTAGCCCTCGTACTTGCCCCGGTCAGCTACGTGACACGGCTTTGGTATCTGGTAGTTGGCTTTCGTACTTGCCCCGTATCGGCTTCGTGGTTTGGTTGTATAGTATTGTTGGTACGACTTTGGTATCTGGTAGTTGGCTTTCGTACTTGCCCCGGTCAGTTGATGATGCGGCTTGGTATCTGGTAGTTAGCCTTCGTACTTGCCCCGTACGGTTTTTATAACACAGGTGGGACCTGGTGTTCATGTGTACTTCTTGGTGTTGTTATATCATAGACTGTGAGGAAGGTATTCCACGGGCATGATTGATGTTGTGGGCGTGAGAACCATTGTTATATTTGAGTGATGACTTTGAGGGCGTGAGTCTCTGACTTGACATGACTGCTTACATATTATGTACTGTAGTTTGGTTATCATATATGTCTCCTGTTTTATATAGACTACTATGATTTCATTTCTGATATTTTCAGTTTCACATACTTGGTACTGTTGTCTTGACCTCGCCCGAGTGCGTTCATCTGCGGTAGAGACACCTGCGGTTGTTGATCCTCGCTCATAGGATCACAGTTCAGTGTTTGGGAAGCTCCGTTTCTCCGGAGGCTTATCTTTGGTATAGTCCCCTGTCGTTGTAGGTGCTTACATTCAGCGGTATGGCGGGGCCCTGTCCCGTCATAGTTGTTATAAAATTCATAAGTGCATGTAATCTTTGTTGTGGCGGGGTTTGTAAAAGGATTTAAGCATTCGGTATATATATATATATGCAGAAAGGTAACCGTTTTGGTGCTTTGTTTCTTATTTTATCTTATTTTATGTTTAAGTTTTATTTCCGTGATTTTCTACGATGTTGTATCACTAGGGTGCAGGGTAAGGCACGATCGCGGGCCGAGATCGGTCGTGACAAAAGTGGTATTAAAGCGATTAGTCCTCGGAAAGTGTCTGCACCGTGTCTAGTAGATTGCGATTATCGGTGTGTCGTGCACCACATCTATGTCGAGAGGTTGCGAGATATTTAGGATTGGTTTCCATTCTTCTCACTCACGAGATCGTGCCTTAGAGTCGTGTTATAAGTTGGACTCCTCGGCGTATTCTTTTCACCCGTTATGCCTGCAAGCAGCGAGCCCGGGAGGCAAGCGAGGAGGCTGCGAGTAGAAACCGAGAGGTTACGAGGCACGAGCAGTCATTATCTGGCGTGCATTCGAGGAAGTTCTGCGCGCCGCTAGCCCAAGAGTTTAGAGCGATGCGGTAGCTACGAGACCACGATACGAGGCTCGGTTTCACGACCGAGGCCGATGATATGATTACAAGAAATGGCGATTACTAGCTAGGCTTGTGGCTAGGAATGAGGACGAGCGAAGTCGGAGGTTCAGCGATACGATGAATTCACCCTAGATCCGATAGTTGAGATTTGGGACTTCTTGAGTTCTGATCCACGAGTTCTATGGATCTAGGCGAGAAGATCATCGAGTTCATTCGGCGATTCTGTGGATCATGAAAGTGATCAAGACCTCGAGGCATTTCTTACACACTCTTGCCTCGCGGATGAGGAGAGCTTCGGGTAGATAGATTTATGAGGTTGAGGCGAGCAGGCGGGCGGTTGGGAATACTGATATAGAGTTTGACTTATTGGCTCGTTATGTCCCGCGTTAGTGGCGGACATGTGAGGAGAATGTCTAGTAGGAGGATACGGTGGGATGACTTAGCCTACCAGTCGATTGAGATTGATGGATCGGAGAGGAAGGGTGTTAGCTTGAAGGCCACCCCACCTCGGTATGGCGTTGCGGTAGGTGTTCTTACGGGAGTGTCGTACTACTTAGATAGCTTGTTAGGCTTGCGGCGGCGGAGCCATTTGCGAGAATTTGTCAGGCGGAGGTGGCGCGGATGTTCTGACTCGACGCCGGGATCGGTGGGTGGTTCATCACGCTATAGTTATCGCCCGTGACGGGATTTTATTAGGCGACAAAGGGAAAGTGAGGCGATGTTCTGAGAGATATCTTGACCTTAGAAACTTGTTTAGGTCGTTATGGTAGATACGTGGAGTGCTATGTTCGGTTAGCATTGTGTAAGTTGTGATTAGAAAACATGGGTAGTTGAAAAGGGTAAGTCCGGGGCGAGAAAATGGGAGCCTTAGAATTTATAACGATTGGGACCTTGGATGCAGTAGTCACTGAGTGGATGTTACGGTTGGTCCTTGTCGAAGTACTTGGTATGCGTGATATATATTGTGGGATAATTCCATGGGTAGTGTGAGATGGAAGTGGTAGCTTTCATGATGTGAATCAGTAAGGTTGTTCGGATCGGGAGCGAGTTTAGTCTGAAGTGGGTCGGGTTGAGGCCATATCGCGAGTCAACCGCGGCCGGATTGTGGTGGGGTTAGTTTGAGGTGGTCGCTAGATGATAGGTCACGGTGTTAAGCCCAAGTTAGGTAACCATCGTCTGAGTTCGTGGATGCGTTCGACCCGATGGCGGGGCGATGAGGTCACCATCTAGTCTTCGATTAGGGTGTTTACTCGGCGGAGGTTATGCGAGATGTTATCGGGATGGTTGTAAAGTGCTGCAGGGTTCCTACTTTTATTTTATAGCGGCGGTGGAGCCAGTTTATGTCTATTTCTTTTAGGAGGTTTTACGGCGGGGTTAGGAACTCAGGTGAGTCTCGATGTGCATTCACCCTCGGGCAGCGGACGAAGCAGCGCATTTATCGAACATTTGAGCATAGGTTACGGGCGGTGTTTTGATTTGAGGTAGTTGTGAGGATTATTTGCCTCTTGTTGAGTGAGTATTATACTAGCTACCATTTTAGTATTCGGATGGTGCCTTATGAAGCCTTGTATGGGCGAAAGTGTAGGTTCTTGGTAGATTGGTTCGATGTTGGCAAGGTTCAGATAGTTGGTCCTACTTGATTGGCGGGATGTGGGTAAGGTGAAGCTTATCGAGAAGAGGTTTTTAGCGGCTCGAGTCAGCGAAGTCGTGTGGATAATCGGCGTCGACACTTGGAGTTGAGTTGACGGTGGGTCTTCTTGAAGGTACCACCGGAAGGGTGTGTGAAATTTGGAAAGAAGGAAACTTAGCGAGGTACTTTGGGCATTTTAGATAATAGTAGAATAGGCGGGTTGCCTATAAGATAGCAACTTAGTCAGACTTAGGAGAAGCGATCGTCCGATATTCCATGTTGCTATGTTTCGGAAGAGTAATCGGATATCCCTCTAGAGTGTTCCCAGTTAATGATGACCAAGTTAGAGATAGTAACCCCGAGATTTTGGAAATGAAGCAATAGCGAAATGTGGTAAGTATATGAGGAAGAGTTCGAGTGTGCGAGGAGAGAATGCGACGAGTAAGGGAAAGCGAGCATGTGTTATGAGAATAGAAGTGATCATTTAGTGTGTGAAGAAAGTATCCTTTGGACCATAGGTGGAGCTAATGGTATTGTTATACGATTTGAGGTGATTCTTCATTGGCTTGGATGTGAGTTTTTGCGCGTATGTGGTATTATGGCCATGTGTGGCATAATTGGTTCCATAAGTATAGTAGTGGAGACTATCTGGCGCGTGTGTGTTTGGAGACTTAGAAGGAACATTCGGGACGAATGTTTCTAAGGAAGAATGTTACACCGTAGTTCAGTATGTATATGAGGGCGTGCGACGAGAATACGACACAAAAATTGGAAAGGAAGAAAGATGTGATTTTTCGACGGAAAAGTTTCGGATTTTGTGAAGGAAAAAGGTTCGTTAATGGGGTGGATTCCCAGTTTGGTATTTGGACTTTTAGAATATTTGAGTATTATGAAATTTTATTTCGAAATTGGTCACGTGGGACCACGGGAAAATTTACGATTTTGTGGGGCCCACTTTATTTTGGATTTTTGGCATTACGGATATTTTGGAAGATGAAATATTTTGGACAAGTAGAGGCGACACGTGTCACCCCGTGTGGCCATGTTGGCGGGTGGAGAAGAGCAAGTGGGCGTTTTTAGGTGGACAAGTGGCCCATTTTGTGGTGGCCACTTGTCCCATTTTGTGGTGAACACTTGGTTGGCCAACTACCCACACACGTGTACCCATCCTCACCACCACTTGCATTAATCTTGATCCTTGATTCTTCTATATATACCCTTAGGTTGAAGACAATTTTGATCCAGCACTTAAGCTTCCAAGGCAAAATACTCCCTCCCTTTGTAGTTGTTTTCGTCCCCCTTCCCAGCCAGGTAGAAAATACTTTGGGTATTATTGTATAATCCCAAATACCAGCCTAGAATCCTAGTAGTATTCCAAAGTTATTTCAATCTGGGAGCAGAAATACTACTTTATTCAATAGTCGAAATGAAACCACTAGAAAATCTTCATAAGCTTGGTTGAAGTGTTAAGAGAAGTTGTTTAGAAACTTCTAAGGGTTTCTTGGAGGCGGGTTGGAGCGTAAGGAATTGGAGCTAAACGTTGCTCGGGATCGACTTATAAACTTGGATAATTTTGGGCTTATCGGTAATGATCTTTGTCCCTATTGTAATTGGATATTACATGTTGTAGTAATGTATAGTTGAGTATACTATATGTAGAATGAATATGGATAAGAATTTAACTGTATTTACATAGAATTTGTATTCTGATGGACTTGTAGTCTTACTGGGGAGTAGAAGTGTACACGTCCGGTTCGACGGGGAACCCAGCCTGGGCGTGTGGGTTTGGTCGCAGGGCTCGTTAGAGGCGGAGAGTTATGGGGTTGCGGGGGGGGGGGGCGGGGCTGGCGCATTTTCCGTAGAATAAGGAATGTTGTTTATAGAATTATTCTACAAAGAGATCTAGAGGTTGATAGGCGTTTTGTGGCCTTTTTAGGTTGAAGTACTACGAGTGGCGTATTCTACTTGAAGGGTGGAAAAGGCGAGCAAGGTTAAATGCGTGGGCGTTTTGCTAATTGTCGATAATCGTCGCGAGGTATGTGAACCTCTTCCTATCTTTTCTAGCATGATTGTTGTGAACTATGTAGTGCGGTAGGCGTCGTGTTCTAAGTGAATTTGGTTGGTTTACTGATTTTAAAAGATAAAGGACTTGACTTATATTTGACTTGATATGATATATGAAGAACTCGAATTGTGTAGAAAGTTGTGAAACCTCATTCGCGAGTAATGCGTATTTGGTCTTTAAAAGGAACTTGATTTCTAAAAGAAAAGAGACTTGAGGAATCGAAGAGTTTTTGGTTTAAAAGAGAGACATGGTTTTGTCTTAAATTGGTTTAAAACATAAAGTGTTATAACAGCTTTATGGGAAGTTAGTTATAACGACTTTATGAAAGAAAAAATGGTTTTATCATTGGTTTTAAAATGGTAACTTGATTTAAGTATAGGTTACTTGTTTTGAAAAGAGTAAGTATTTGAGTTTTAAAGAGTATACTTGATGTTGTTTTAAAAGAAAGGCACTTGGTTTAAAAAGTATAGAGTACTTTATTTTAAAAGTCTTGTAAAGGTTTTTACGAAAGTAAAGTAATTTGGTTTGAAAAGGAAATGTGTTTTTGATACTACGAGTATTAGTATCTTTTACGTAAAAAGAGGTCTTTTTGAAAGAATGAAAGTAGGTATTATTTTTGGGTTTGAAACCCGTATTGTTGACATAAATGAAAGTACCTTGAGTTGTGTGTAACTTGCCTATGTTTGCGTGTGATAGCCTTGTCATGCTAGTATTGTATTTCTATACCACCGCGTCTCTCGATGGAGGGCCGGCTGATTTGTTATGATCTTACTTGAACGTCTGGCGGTGTGGAGGATTCCACGGTGCGCTCGTTGATAGCATTATTCCATGGACTAGCTCTCCGCGAGGTTTTCTTGGTCGGCCTTGGTATCGGTGGTTGGCTTCGTACTTGCCGTCGTGGCTGATCCGGCCTTGGTACAGTAGTTAGCCGCGCTTGCCCGTTCGGTTTAGTGGCGAAGTCTCGTGATCTGACGCAGTATCGGTAGTTAGCCCTCGTACTTGCCGGTCGACTCGTGACACGGCTTTGGTATCTGGTAGTTGGCTTCGTGCTTGCCCATGCTCGACCGTGGCGAAGTCTCGTGATACTGACCTCGGTATCGGTAGTTAGCCCTCGTGCTTGCCGGTCATTCGTGACACGGCTTTGGTATCTGGTAGTTGGCTTTCGTACTTGCCCCGTATTAGCTTCGTGGTTTGGTTGTATAGTATTGTTGGTACGGTTTTGGTATCTGGTAGTTGGCTTTCGTACTTGCCCCGGTCAGTTGATGATGCGTCTTGGTATCTGGTAGTTAGCCTTCGTACTTGCCCCGTACGGTTTTTATAACACAGGTGGGACCTGGTGTTCATGTGTACTTCTTGGTGTTGTTATATCATAGGCTGCGTGATGAGGAAGGTATTCCACGGGCATGATTGATGTTGTGGGCGTGAGACCCATTGTTATATTTGAGTGATGACTTTGAGGGCGTGAGTCCCTGACTTGACTTGACTGCTTACATATTATGTACTGTAGTTTGGTTATCATATATGTCTCCTGTTTAATATAGACTACTATGATTTCATTTATAGTATTTTCAGTTTCACATACTTGGTACTGTTATCGACCTCGCCGGGGTTGCGTTCATGCTGCGGTAGAAATGCGGTTGTTGATCCTCGCTCATAGGATCACGATTCGGCGTTTGGGAAGCTCCGTTTCTCGGAGGCTTATCTTTCGTATAGTCCACATCGTTGTAGGTGCTTACATTCGAGGTATGGCGGGGCCTGTCCGTCATGGTTGTTATAAAATTCATAAGTGCATGTAATCTTTGTTGTGGCGGGGGTTTGTAAAAGGATTTAACTGTTCAGGTATATATATATGCAGAAAGGTAACCGTTTTGGTTAGCCTGTTTCTTATTTTATCTCATTTCATGTTTAAGTTTTTATTTCCGCTGATTTTCTCTGATGTTGTATCACTAGGGTGCCCGGGGTAAGGCACCAGTCGTGGGCCCGAGATCGGGTCGTGACAGTTGAATTCCCGGATTTTCTCTTAAATGACATGTTAGTGCCTTAAGTAAACTAAAATGAGAGGATATATAAATAATGTTAATAAGAAGTTAGGGGTTTTTCTTAACTTCCTTATGTTATGATAAGCCGGGAGCGCTTATGTTATGTATGATAGCCGGTTGTGCTAGGTTATATATTATTACGGGGTAGACCCCGGGTTACTACTTATTCCATGGATTTGCTACCCATGATGCGAGTGCGGCGTTTGTACTCATGCGGGCCCACCGGGTCCATGCGGGTGAAATAGTCCCATGCGGGTGAAATAGTCTCATGCGAGGCGGATGACCTCATGCGGGTCCACAGGACCTATGCGGGTGAAATAGTCTCATGGGTAGGATTGCTTAATGATACTACGGGCGAGGGACCCTGTTTTGATCATGAGCTTCCTATTTTTATGCAGTAAAGTTTATACTTGTTACTTTCATTGTTAGTAAGGCACAGTGCAATGTAATTTGATTTTCATCCATGACTCCAACTTTATTTTAGACTTATGATATTATTACAGTATTTTCCAGTTTTACATACTTGGTACATGTGTGTCTTGACCCTTCCTGGGGTTGCGTTAAATCTGCGGTAGGGAGTAGCAGGTGGTGGATCCTCATTCTTAGGATCTTTGATCAGGTGTCAGACGCTCCATTTCTCCGGAGGCTTGACTTTTGGTACGGTTCTCCCTGATGTTGTAGATATTATGTACATTGAGGTGTATGACGGGGCCCTGTCCCGTCATAGTGGTTACACACTCTTAGAGGCCTGTAGTCTTGTTATAAATTGGGTTGTAAGGGATGTAACTGTTCAGTTGTTGTTATATTTATATTTTACGGGAAGGTAGCCGTTTTGGGTTAGCCGGTTTCATATTGTATATTGTTGCTTGTTTATGACTTTACTTCCGCTGGTTTTCTCTGATGTTGTATCACAAGGGTGCCCGGGGTAAGGCACGATCACGGGCGAGTCGGTCGTGACATTCTGATACAACGTGTCTTACTAACAATGAGTAACAAGTATAAACTTTACTGCATAAAAAATAGGAGGCTCATGATCAAAGTAGGGTCATCCGCCCGTAGTATCATTAAGCAATCCTACTCACGGGACTATTTCACCGCATAGTCCTACGGACCCATGATGGAGCGATGCGCTCGCGTGGGACTATTTCTGTTATACCGTATTTCCGGTATATGCGTGAGGCGTGCGTATAAAAGTTTAAGCCTTAAGTTAGGCAAGGACAGAAAATTTTGTTCCTGACTACGAAAGAATCGTTTTCCGACGAAACGTTTTCCACACTTTGCGAAGGGAAAAATACGGCTATGTCATTTATTATTTTTGCTGATTTTTCCGAGAGATGAAATATTTTGGACCAACGAGAGGGCGACAAGTGTCACCCTCAAGTGGCGGATTGCTTGGACGATTTGGGGCACACGTTTTTTCCATTTTTGTTGCCTAAAACATTGGTCAAGGTTAGGTAGGATATTTGTGAGATATTTTGTGTAGTTGATGAGCAAGTGGGACCTACTTACACATGTCCAAATCCCCACCCTACACTTTTTTTTTTTTAGGTAAATGCAAATATTATTACTAGAAACTGAAAGAAAAGTGGCTACAATCAATCATTGAGGGTTCTCAGTCCTCAACGTAATTTAAAGAAGAAACGGGGGAGTAAGGAGTTGTCACTCGAAGGTGCCATTACAAGAAGGGATAAAATCATAGAGTACTCTATAGGATGTTGTTTTAATCTTGGTAATGACCTCTTACGCGTGAGTTTGTGCCTTCAAGAAGCGGTGTGTTCCTTGTCCTCCAAATCTCATGAACCATGTCTGAGAAGGCAATTAAGGTTGCTTTTGCTCGGATGCTGTTCGCGGTAGTCTTTTTTAATCCATTTGAGAGAACTTTCAACAGTGGTCATTTCTCTCTTAATTCCCAACCAGTCTCTTATGCTTTTCCAAATCAAACGGGTGTAGGGGCATGTGAAGAAGAGGTGCTCTCTTGTTTCATTTTCTTGCTTGCAAAACCCACAAGACTTATCCTCCAGGTTGAGATAGGAAAGGGTGTCCTTTGTAGCTAACCGCTTTCTACAATTTATCCACATGGTGAACGAGAACTTAGGGGGGATGAATCCTCTCCGGTTGTGACATCAAGGCTTTTATCTTGCTTAGAGCGCAAGATCTCATATCTGAGCTTGAATCAAATTTCTGGTTAGTACAACACTTTGCTAAACCGTGATTGCAACTCCTTGGCTACCAAAGATGGAAACAAGTTTGTCGCGTATCCATGAATCTTTACGAATAGGGAGTCTCTGGGGCGTACCTCATAGTCCCAAAAAGCGCCTCTCAAATAAAAAGTTGATCCATTGGACCCAAGTGAGTCTTCTTACGTGTGGGTTTGCCATATAGGCCAGGATAGCGGGCATGGTTCCAATCCTTGATATTCATAAGGCCCAAACCTCCTTCCGATTGAGGCGGGCAAATGGTCTCCCAAGCAACTCTTGGTGGTTTCCCACCCATAAGAAGCTGGATCTGAGCGGACCTTACCTTGTTGAGTACGATGGCGGAATAGGAAGGGCCGGAACCAAAAACTCTCAACCCTTGGATGGTGACCTAATAAGCTCTAGCTTGCCCGCATAGAAAGAGTGTGGTGTCCCCATTTCTGAATGTAATTCGAAATAGCATTAGTGAAAGAGCAAATTGTTCCACCGAGACTGAAATTGGGGACAAAGGGATCCCCAATCTGTCTTAGGAAAGCTACCAATGCGAATCCAACCACGGCAAGATCAAATCACGTACCTCATCATGTACTCTGCTAAGTAGACGGAGGATTTGGATGGATTAAGAGTTAACCAGAGACATCCTCCAACTCCTCTAGACAGTTCATAAGAATCACAAGAAGAAATATCACCTTTGGCAAAGAGCATGAGGTCATCCATGAAGGCAAGATGAGTAATACCCATCCTTTTACATTTTGGATAATAAGAGAAAGCTCTAGCCTCGGTCTTCATTTTAAGAATCCTCGAAGGTAATCCATACACAAGATAAAGCGTTGGGGACATAGGATCACCTTGTCTAAGTCGCGCTTACCCTTGAAGTAACCATGCAACTCACCGTTGATAGAAAGAGAGAAGGGCGTTGAGCAAACACACTCCATGATCCACACGACAAATATGTGCGGAAAGTTGAGGCCTCTTATCTTGAATCAAGGAAACTCGAGACCGTGTCAAAAGCTTTCCTAAGATCCACCATGAGCATGCACCTAGGTGAGACTCGCTCTATTAAATCCTCTCACAAGCTCTGTGCTATATAGACATTGTCCATCATATTTCTCCCTTTCACAAAAGCCCTTGTGATTTGTCAACGATAGAAGGAAGAATCTTTGCCATTATTAGCTAGAATCTTTGTAATAATCTTATAGACCACATTAGTCAATCCAATAGGCCTAAAATCAGTTACCTTAGGGTCCTGTCGGTCTTGGGCAGCAAGGCAATGATGGTATGATTAAGTTGTTTCAAAAGAACCCCTGAATAGAAGAACTCACCGCGCTTCTTACTACATCATGTCCCACATCTCTCCATCTATTCTTGAAGAAGCTGCGAATACCCATCCGGTCCGGAGCTTTATCATTTCCAATATCGAAAGAGCTTCCCAAATCTCCTTTGGGGATCTGAAGTGCAAAGTTGTATCCTCTTCGCAGCCGGGCCAAAGTTGCACACTTCAGGATCAAAGTTCGATGTGGGTCGAGATGTGCCAAGAAGATCCTTGTAAAATTCCTCTAGAAGCTTTCTTACCTCCCCTGGTGATGTAGTGATAACACCATTAGTTTTGACAAGAAAGTTGATGGAGTTCTTGACATTACTTCTCTTGATCAAGCTATGGAAGTATTTGGAGCATTTATCACTTCCAATCAAGTGTTTCTGTCTCGACTTTTGCCTAATGAAATGTCTCTCAGCTTCCATTAAGGTGTTGGCTTTAACTCTTGAGGACTTAACCTTGGATTTAAGCTCCTCATCAAAGGGGTCTCCCATATGTGCACTAATAGCCTCCTTAAACTCCATGTTTGCCTCCTTCGCTCTTTGATCAATACTGCCGAACTCACTTATATTCAATGCCTTCAGTGGTTGTTTCAAGGCTTTCAGTTTTGATGCTAGAACGAATTGGCGATTACCTAGAATGTCTTGTCTCGGCGTGAAGTCATAATGTTGTCAAAGCGGTGTGAAAGCCACGTATTCATGAACTTGAAAGGCGCTTCCCGATATTATAGGATCACGATAACAGTAGCCATCACGGGACGGTGGTCGAGACAGTTCCATAGGCATGAAATTGGTGTGCATTCTAAGGTCAAATCGCCCCAATTTTGATTCATCATTACTCTATCAAGCTTGGACCAAATCGAACCATTTGTCAAGTGTAGAAAGAACCGGAAGATGGAGTGTCTTAGTCCATGAGCATTCTGAAATCTCGAGGTCCTTAAGTGCATACGGCGTTAGAGGAGGGCCTCCGCCTTATCTTGAGGGTAGCGATGAGTGTTGAAATCTCCCATAATCATCAAGGTTTAGTGATGCGATGCCCGTGTGAGAAAGGTGATGCCAAAGGATCCTCCTATCCGTGATGCTATAAACCAGGATACGAATGTTGCAAGGAAGGACACTTGAGTAATCTTACAACTTGCACGAACATGGATATGTTGAGAATCCATTCCAAGCACTTCACAACAGACCTAGAGGATCCACAAGAGTAGCGTTCTTCCACCATCGATGAATTCGGTTGAGCATAAATTCCAACCTTTGAATCTTTTAGAAGAGAAAGACTCAATCCTTTCCTTAGAGAGTTTTGTTTCCAGAAGACAAATCAATGCCACATCATGTTGTTTAGTGAGACTACACACTAGAGCTTGCGTGGCTGCCACTGTCCTTAGTCGCAAAGACCGCGGACATTCCAACAAAGTATTTTCATTAGGAAACATAGGAGGTTTGTCCAGCACCTCCGCGCTTTGCTGCCTTAGTCTTTCCACTGACCTTTGACATGAACTTCTTTGGCATAACTTCTTTCCAGCCATCATCTTTCCTGCCGGAAGCCATAGCGTGTGTATCAGCCAAGCTATGCTCCCCGCGTTCAAAGGTAACACTCTTAGACGCCGTGAGGACACTCCTAACACGTGTTAGTACGCCCGTCCAAGGAAGGTTGCGGGTTCAATGGAACTGCAGGATCGGAATGCATAGACTTATAACGCACCTATCGACATGCATTGCCTTCCGTGGTGGGCCTAGAGGCATAGCATGTGGTTTCCGCAACGTTCTTTGGGCGGGATTACCCAAAGCGAAGGGCCGGGAATGCGGGGCATCCTGCGCATAACGGACCGTGAGGTGTTGTATGCTCATTATCTTCAATATCCATCAAGTTGTCGGTATCTGCTTGGATGTAGGAGGTTGGTGGATAAGGTGTGAAGTGGCACCATCCGCCTCTGCGGCATTAGCACAAGTAGGAACTTCCTTGTGAGGAGGAACCCGCGAGTGCGCTTCTTGGGAGCGACTTCCATGTTGGCATCATATCCCGGAATTTTACACTTCATATGGTTGTGTCCAAAAGCGCACAATGAAAGCAAAAGTCGGATAATTTTCATAGTTAACCCTTTGAGTGTACATACGCCATCGGGAAGATTGACAATAAACTCACATGAGCTCGCTGCGACATTCACTACAAGAACTCTAGCATAGTTCATTTTAGATCTTTTCTTAGTGAATTGATCCGTGTAAAGAGGTATTCCTACACGGGAAACAATCTTACTAAGGCCGTTGCACTCGGATGGAAAGGGAATGTCAGGAAAGTGACCCAAATAGGAATGTCCATAAACAACTCATCCGTTATGAGAACTCCTTTATTGATAGCTTTGAGCATCATAGTCTTCCGTAGACCATATAAGGGCCACCATGAAGTACATTAGTGCGCTCTTCTTCCGTCATGAACTTGAACAACAACATCAACCTTTGCCATATGGTATGATCGGCATTTCACTCCCCATCCCTTCACAATGGTGTTCAATGCATCTCTTCCAGGAAGGGACGTGAAAGCAACCAATTAAGCAATAACCCAGTTTCTATGAATGGGACTTCATCCTCCACTTCAATGTCTACTTCCTTACCTTTGTTCAATAAATTGCAACTTCATTCCTTTTGCTTCAATCCTAGTACCATGAGACTCTGCATAAGTCTTTTTGGAGGGTGGGACCTTTGCCATGATCAGGGGTGGTTCTTGGGAGCGGCATCCGCGGGTGGTTTATGATATTGTTTTGAAGAAGCATTTGTGTGTAAATCATTGGGAGGCATTTACGGAGGTATAGGCGGAGGGTGGGTAGAGGATTTGTGCTTGGGCATGATAGGAGAAAGAATTCGCGTGCCATTAGGTAGGGTAGGGAATGTGTCTTGGGTTTTGGTAGGTAAAGAAGGAAGGGAAGAAAGAAGAGGTGAGGTGTTGTGTAAATCAGGGAGTAGTGAGGGGGTATTGGTTGAGAGAGGGTGTTTGTTAAAGTCTATGTTTGTGCTCGAGGAAGAGTTAAAGGCGAATGGTTTATTTATGTTCTTGATAGTTGCTCCTTCAAGCACACTTCTTAAAGAGGAAGGCATCATTAGTTACACTTAGAGAGTTAGGGTTGGTGTCTAACTACGAGAGGGCACGTTGGATCCGTGACATTAAATTGGACCTCTTGGCTCCCGCGTTATTAATGGACTTGTAGTTCCTAGGCTCCTTGGAAATAGAATTCGTTTTGTTTCCCTCAACTGACTTTGATCCTTGTATAACGGGAAAAATAAATGACCCATGGGCACCCTCGCATCGCCTTGGCAATCGACCATCATTAAGACCCGTCTTTAGAGAGACCCATAGGTATCATGACGCTTTAATTGTGGCGCCTCGGCTATCACAATATTAATGCGAGCTCCTTTCCCACAGACTTCACTCCTTGAATAACGGGGTAATCAATGTTCCTGGGTGCCCTCGACCCGCCTTGGTATTACGATAATCATAAAGATCCGTAATTGAAAGAGGGTCGTTGGTACATGATCATTAATTGAGACGCCTCGGCTCCTTCAAAATTAATGCTTTGCTCTTTGGGGATGGAGACTTCCTTGAGTCCGACAGACCTCGATCTTAACATCATGGGTGTAAACTCGGATGTATGGACTCTGCGTCATACCCGCCTTAGCATTATGACCACGCCCAGGCCGGAATGGGAGGGTCACATGTTTCGAGCGATAATGTAAGGAGCCTTGACACCCGCGACTGAATCTTTGGGAATGGGAGAATCATCAATGCTATCCACCGACTTGGAATGCAAAGCGTGAATAGCATCGGACCCATTGACATCCTCACGACCGTCTTGAACTTCGACCGCGCCCATACGGTTCGACCGAGTAGCCCATCACCTTTGTGCATCAATCACGTTATGCGGCCCGAAATTATCCCTTTTCCGGCATGCACGAGCAAATTGCGGGTAGTGTTGGGGTACTAAAGGCTGCCGTGACGCCCGATGCCAGTGGGAATCCCGGAATCAACTAGTTGACCGTGGTAGGATCAACCACCGTAGTAGCAAGTAGTTTCCCACCTTCAAATACCACAATATCCAAGTTTTGAATCAATGCTTTTGCCCCATTCATGAATCTTTTGAGCGTAGCATCATCTATTACATTTTCTAGAGGATACGTGAGTGCGGCTTGACATGGACCAACACGGAAAGTGCGAAGTCGCCGGAATGAGATTTTCTTCGGCAATTATAGGACTGCCTCCATTCTTTTTCTTTTTCCTTGTTCTAGCCTTCGTCGAACTTCCTGAACCTCCTGAATCATTGTTGGAACGTGTGTAACGTTTAGATTTCTTCATATTAAGAACGGAAAAACTTCAAACTTCAAACCATGGGGGTACAATCGTTTAGCATAGGGGAAGAACAACCGAATGAGCAACTAAGGCAAAACGTTGAGAGCGTTTTCCTTAGTGAGAGAAACTTCTCTCTAACTCCTCAAAGTAGAATATCCCCACCCTACACTTGCCTACCACTTGTCTTGATCTTGGCCATTGGTTGGCCTATAAATACCCCCCTTAGTTGATGACCTTCTTCA
This sequence comes from Przewalskia tangutica, assembly GCA_029844215.1. Classification (NCBI taxonomy): domain Eukaryota; kingdom Viridiplantae; phylum Streptophyta; class Magnoliopsida; order Solanales; family Solanaceae; genus Przewalskia; species Przewalskia tangutica. The sequence goes on from CM056719.1 coordinate 90,793,562, forward strand.
TCCACACTTAGACATGTCCTAGTCTAAAACTCCCTCCCCTCTTAGCAAAGCTCTCGTCAACGAGCTCCCCCTCCCCCACTTTGGGAGGCCCTCGGCTGAACCCCCCCCCCCTTGCCTAAAGTTGTTCTCGAAAATACCCCCCCCCCCTTTGGTAGAAAAATACTTCTCCAAGTATTGTTGTTTTTATTCCAAAATACTTTAGCCCAAATACCTTGTAGTACTTTCCAAAGTTACCTCTATACGTAGAGCCCGGAAATAGTACTATATTCCCTTAAGTCACAAAAACGAAACCCTAAGGAAAATCTTCATAGCCGGTTGAAGTATTAAGAAGAAGTTGCGTAGAACTTCTAAGGGTTGTTTGGAGAGGGTTGGAGCGCCCGGAGTAGGAGCTAAAACGTTGCTCAGGATCGACTTATAACTTGGATAATTTTAGGCTTATCGAGGTAAATACTCTTGTCATTATATTGTAATTGGAAATTACATACTGTAGTATTATTAGAAATGAATATAAGATTCATAGAAGAGAATTGAACTGTAATAGAAGGATATTACAGAAAAGACTTGAATAGATCACATCAGAAGAATATTAAAGAAGAAGACTGAACTGTACTTACAGAGGACTGTATTTATAGTAGACTTATAACCTTTATTGGTTGAATGTTCTGCGAGTAGCATGTACTACTTGGAAGGTGGGCAAGGCTAGCCGGGTTATAGCCGTGGAGCGTTTTGCTTATAGTCGATAATCGTCGCGAGGTATGTGATTCTTTCTATCCTCTTGAGCATGATATTTTAAAAGAATATATATATAGTACGGTAGACGTACGTGTGTTAACTGAATGTAGTTTTACGGCAATGTCTTTTTGACTTAAGCCTGAATAATAAGAATCTGGAAGTATTTTAAAAGAATATATATATAGTACGGTAGACGTACGTGTGTTAACTGAATGTAGTTTTACGGCAATGTCTTTTGACTTAAGCCTGAATAATAAGAATCTGGAAGTATTTCAAAAGAATTAAGAATCCTTTTTGAAAGAAGAATAATACTTGGTTTGAAAGCTTAAGAGTTATACTAGCTTTATGGAAAGTTAGGTATAACGACTAAAGAGAGATAAAAAGAATGATTTATTTTAAGAAGTTAAGAGACTTGATCTTAAAAGATAAGAGACTTGACTTAATTGAATTAATATGAATTTTGTAAAAAAAAAGTGTGAAACCTCATTCGTGAGTAATGAGTACTTGGTTTTTAAAAGGAATAATGTTTTAATGATTTCGGAAATCAGAATAAGTATCGAACAAACCACTGCAGCGCTAATAAAGGGAAATGTATTGAATAATTAAGTATTATTAAAACCAGTAGAAACCTCCATCTGCATAGAAGCTAAGATGAGACAAAATGATATTACATTTCCTAGATCATGGCTGCTTTTATAAGATTGTTATAAACAAAGAATAACCTACTCACACATAAGGCTTATTGTTTTAAAGGGGAGTACGTTATTTGATTTAGACTATAAACTATGAAATCTTTCCAAACTAAAAGACGTGAGTATCTGAAATTAGGCAAACTTGAACTTTTGGAAAAGAATGTTGTTACTTGACGTTGTTCTAGAAAGTGTAAGCCACTTGGTTAAAACAGTGTAAAGTACTTGATTTTAAAACATGAACGTATTTGGCACTACGGATAATAGTATCGAGTTGTTTTTACGTAAAAGGGGTCTTTTGAAAGGATTAATGTATGTAGTACTTTGGGGTTAAAACCGATTTGTTGTAATAAAATAACGATCTATAAGTATGTTGAACTTGCCTATGTTTGTAGTAATAGCCTTTGTTGTGCAAGTATTGTATTTACGTACTCTGGCGTCTCGTTGGAGGCGGCTATCGGTGATTGATGGACATACTGACACGATGGGTGGCCCACGGGTATGCTTCCATTAGGAGTGTGATGTTGTTACATGGACATGTATGCACCGATGCAGAATTCCGGGGGCATGCGGCCATGCGGCGGGTTAATCACCCGATATATTGTTATTGTTGTTACATGGACATGTCTGCACCGATGCAGAATTCCGGGGGCATGCGGCCATGCGGTGGGTTAATCACCCGATATATTGTTATTGTTGTTACATGGACATATACGCCGTCTGCAATTAGGGCATGCGGCGTCTGGCGGGTTAATCACGATATATTATTGTTATTGTTACATGGACATATACGCCGTCACGAAATTCGGCATAGCGTGGCGTGCGGCGGGGTTGATCACCGGTGTATTGGTATTATTGTTACATGGACATATACTGCCGTCACGAAATTCGGGGCATGTGGCGTGCGGCGGGGTTGATTACGTGCACAGTTATTATTGTTGCATCACAGGCATGTGCGCGATGGAGAATTAGGGGCATGTGGCGAATGCGAACATGATTGATGTTGTGGGCGTGAGACCCATAGTTATATTTGAGTGATGACTTTGAGGCGTGAGTCCACGACTTAATCTGCGTTTATGATTACGTCTTGTATTTTGGTTATCATATATGTCTCTGCTTTATATAGATTGTATGATTTAACTACGATATTTTGATTTCACATACTTGGTACTGTTGTCGACCTCGCCCGGGGCTGCGTTCATCTGCGCGGTAGAAGTATCGGTTGTTGATCCTCGCTCTTAGGATCGCGATTCAGCGTTAGGAAGCTCGTTCCTCGAGGCTTATCTTTTGGTATGTTACCTGAGTTGTAGGTTCTTGTACATTCGGGGTATGGCGAGAGCCTGTCGTCATGTTGTATAAAAACTCTTAGAAGTGCATGTAATCTTGTTGTGGCGGGGTTTGTAAAAAGGATAAGCTGTTCGGGTTTTTATGTATATATCTGAAGGCACTGTTTTGGCTTTGTTTATTTATCATATTAATTGTTTCATGTCTTAATTTATATTAGATTACTCGATGTATGACTACTTGGGTGCGGGTAAGGCACGATCCACGAGCAGGTTGGGTCGTGACAAAAGTGGTATCGAGCGATTAATCCTCGGAAAGTGTCTGAGCGTGTCTAGTAAGTCTTGATTATCGATGTGTTGTGCACCACATCTATAATCGGAGGCTGCGGACATTTAGGATTGGTTTCCATTCTTCTCATTACGAGATCGTGCCTTAGAGCCGTGTTGTAAGTTAGACCCTCCGACGTATCTCGTTTTTACGATTATGCCTCCGCGCCAAACGGCCGGGCGGATGGGCAAGGCGGTCGAGGAGGCGCTAGTGGGATACATAGAACGAGAGCACGAGCGGTCGATGCACGAGTAGTGCTTGACGGCGTGTTTTTGCACGCCACGGCCCAGCGATTTAGAGCGCGGCGATGGGCTGCTGAGACAACGATGCACGAGCCTCTAGTCCCGGCACAGGGGCGAGGAGATGGGTTACAAGGAGATAACGCGATTGCTAGCGAGTTGTGGCGGACATGAGGATAATTTGGGCCGCAGCAGTTCGATAGTACCCATGGTTCACCCAAGATCGGATAGTTTGAGGCTACGGGACTTCACGAGTTGTAGCCGCGAGTTCTGGTCGAGGCACGAGGATGATCCGCAGGAGTTCATCAAGCGATTCTGACGGATAATGAGGGTAATCAAGGCTTGGAGACCGAGTCGGTGGTCTTAGGTTCGCGTCGGCTGCGTGATCTGCGATCGGCCGGTTTGATCGTGGAAGGCTGTCCGGGAGAGTATGCACTTCCGGCCGTTTGGGACGAGTTCTCAGGGACATTTCATGCACACTTCTTGCTGCCACAGATGAGGAGGGCTCGGGCCGACAGATTTTTGATGTTGAGGCAGAACGGGCGTACAGTTCGGGAGTACAATGTGGAGTTCGACTCATTGGCTCGGTACGTCCCAGCGTAATGCGATATGGAGGACGAGTACACCGCCACGTCACGGGCTAGATGACTACTTGGCGAGGCTTGTTGGTGTAGCTCTTGGCCGGCATGGACATTGCCGCGTGCGAGCTTATGCACTTGGTGTGAAGCGGAGAGGTCGGCGGAATGACCAAGATCGGCGAAGAGGCGAGCAGCGAGGTCTTTTGGCGACATTCGAGGCGGACCGCCTCAGCAGCAGGAAAGTTATGCACCTTCGCCAGTACAGAGTGGTCCTCCACAACGCCCGATGCGTTCGGGGTATTCGGAGGCGGTCGAGCTCCGTGGGTTGAGTTTCGAGGAATAGGGGTGTTGGCGGTCGATCACCCTACCTCGGTGTGGTCGATGTGGTAGACCGCATTTCGGGGAATGTCGTGGTGCGAGGAGCTTGTTATTTTTGCGGCCAGCGGGGCCATTTTGCGAAGGCGCGACCAGGGGTAGCACGAATGTTACAACTCAGCCTTCAGGATCAGTGGCGGGTTCATCACCTTCACTAGCTATGCACCCTGCAGGGCAGGACTGTGATTAGAGTAAAGCGGTAGATTCAGGTATATCCTTAACCCTCTAGAGTTTTGTATGCTTGATATGATGATCTTATTGTGTGCGATATACGGATAGCGTTGTGTTATTTGTGAGTTAGAAAACATGGTTAGTTGGAAGGATAAGTATGGGGGCAGGGAAAGTGTGAACCTTAGAATATTTCACGATTGAGACCTTAGATGTAAGGTCGTCTTGAGTAAAGGATTTTGCAAATGATTCTTGTCGGAGTGCATTATATGCCTAGAATGTATTAGTGTGATAAGTCCATGGGTAGTGAGATGGAATTGGTAGCTTTCATGATGAGAATTAGTAAGATTGTTCCGGATCGAGAAACTAGAGAGTTCGGCACGATAGAGGGTCGGGTTGAGGGCGTATTGCGGGTCAACCCGTAGCCCTGTTTAAGGTGGGTCGATTAGGTGGTCGCCGGGTGGTAGGGTCACGAGGGTGCTAGGCCCAAGTTTAGATGACCATCGTATGAGTTCGTGGATATGTTCGACCAGAATCGGACCGTGAAGGCCAGGAATGGCCTTAAAGAAGATCGAGGCTAGTAAGATGACCAAGTTTGGAGGTAGTGACTCCAGAAATTTTGGGAATCAAGTAATGGCCCGAAGTATGGTACGTATACTAAAAGAGTTCAAGTGTTCGAGAGGAGTACGATGAGTAAGGAAAGAAGTGAACATGTGCTGAGAGAATAGAAATGATCATTACTTTCGTGAAGTAAAGGTGCGAAGGGAATATCTTTTAGACCGGGGGTGGAAGCTTTTGTAATGCTAGGGGTGATTCCTCGTTGACTTGGGTTAAGTAATTACGCGTATGTTATTTTGTGGCCAGGTGTGGCATTGGCAGCTTGTTAAGAGAAGCTTTATCGTTATCCGTCGTGGAAGGAACATTCGGGACGAATGTTTCTAAGGAGGGGAGAATGTTATACCCCGTATTTCCAGAGTATGTATGTGAGGGCGTACGTATAAAAGTTTAAGCCTTAAGTTAGGCAAGGACCGAAAATTTTGCTCACAACTACCGAAAAGAATCGTTTTCCGACGAAACGTTTTCCAAACTTTGCGAAGGGAAAAATACGGCTATGTCATTTATTATTTTTGCGGATTTTTCCGAGAGATGAAATATTTTGGACCAACGAGAGGGCGACAAGTGTCACCCTCAAGTGGCGGATTGCTTGGACGATTTGGGGCACACGTTTTTTCCATTTTTGTTGCCTAAAACATTGGTCAAGGTTAGGTAGGATATTTGTGAGATATTTTGTGTAGTTGATGAGCAAGTGGGACCCACTTACACATGTCCAAATCCCCACCCTACACTTGCCTACCACTTGTCTTGATCTTGGCCATTGGTTGGCCTATAAATACCCCCCTTAGTTGATGAACTTCTTCATCCACACTTAGACATTTCCTAGTCTAAAAATCCCTCCCCTCTTAGCAAAGCTCTCGTCAAGAGCTCCTCCCCCTTTGTGAGGCCTCGGCGAACCCCTTGCCTAAAGTTGTTCTCGAAAATACCCCCCCCCCCTTTGGTAGAAAAATACTTCTCCAAGTATTGTTGTTTTTATTCCAAAATACTTTAGCCCAAATACCTTGTAGTACTTTCCAAAGTTGCCTCTATACGTAGAGCCCGGAAATAGTACTATATTCCCTTAAGTCACAAAAACGAAATCCTAAGGAAAATCTTCATAGCCGGTTGAAGTATTAAGAAGAAGTTGCGTAGAACTTCTAAGGGTTGTTTGGAGCGGGTTGGAGCGCCCGGAGTAGGAGCTAAAACATTGCTCAGGATCGACTTATAACTTGGATAATTTTGTATTTATCGAGGTAAATACTCTTGTCCTTATATTGTAATTGGAAATTACATACTGTAGTATTATTAGAAATGAATATAAGATTCATAGAAGAGAATTGAACTGTAATAGAAGGATATTACAGAAAAGACTTGAATAGATCACATCAGAAGAATATTAAAGAAGAAGACTGAACTGTACTTACATTGGACTGTATTTACAGTAGACTTATAACCTTTATAGGTTGAATGTTCTGCGAGTAGCATGTACTACTTGGAAGGTGGGCAAGGCTAGCCGGGTTATAGCCGTGGAGCGTTTTGCTTATAGTCGATAATCGTCGCGAGGTATGTGATTCTTCCTATCCTCTTGAGCATGATATTTTAAAAGAATATATATATAGTACGGTAGACATACGTGTGTTAACTGAATGTAGTTTTACGGCAATGTCTTTTTGACTTAAGCCTGAATAATAAGAATCTGGAAGTATTTTAAAAGAATATATATATAGTACGGTAGACGTACGTGTGTTAACTGAATGTAGTTTTACGACAATGTCTTTTGACTTAAGCCTGAATAATAAGAATCTGGAAGTATTTCAAAAGAATTAAGAATCCTTTTTGAAAGAAGAATAATACTTGGTTTGAAAGCTTAAGAGTTATACTAGCTTTATGGGAAGTTAGGTATAACGACTTAAGAGAGATAAAAATAATGATTTATTTTAAGAAGTTAAGAGACTTGATCTTAAAAGATAAGAGACTTGACTTAATTGAATTAATATGAATTTTGTAAAAAAAAAGTATGAAACCTCATTCGTGAGTAATGAGTACTTGGTTTTTAAAAGGAATAATGTTTTACTGATTTCGGAAATCAGAATAAGTATCGAACAAACCACTGCAGCGCTAATAAAGGGAAATGTATTGAATAATTAAGTATTATTAAAACCAGTAGAAACCTCCATCTGCATAGAAGCTAAGATGAGACAAAATGATATTACATTTCCTAGATCATGGCTGCTTTTATAAGATTGTTATAAACAAAGAATAACCTACTCACACATAAGGCTTATTGTTTTAAAGGGGAGTACGTTATTTTATTTAGACTATAAACTATGAAATCTTTCCAAACTAAAAGACGTGAGTATCTGAAATTAGGCAAACTTGAACTTTTGGAAAAGAATGTTGTTACTTGACGTTGTTCTAGAAAGTGTAAGCCACTTGGTTAAAACAGTGTAAAGTACTTGATTTTAAAACATGAACGTATTTGGCACTACGGATAATAGTATCGAGTTGTTTTTACGTAAAAGGGGGTCTTTTTGAAAGAATTAATGTATGTAGTACTTTGGGGTTAAAACCCGGATTTGTTGTAATAAAATAAGAGTCTATAAGTATGTTGAACTTGCCTATGTTTGTAGTAATAGCCTTTGTTGTGCAAGTATTGTATTTACGTACTCTGGCGTCTCGTTGGAGGCGGCTATCGGTGATTGATGGACATCTGAGACACGATGGGTGGCCGGGTATGCTTCCATTAGGAGTGTGATGTTGTTACATGGACATGCTCGCCGTCTGCGAATTAGGGGCATGCGGCCGTGCGCGGGTTAATCACCGATATATTGTTATTGTTGTTACATGGACATGTCTACACCGTCACGAATTAGGGGCATGCGGCCGTGCGGCGGGTTAATCACCCGATATATTGTTATTGTTGTTACATGGACATGTCGCACCGTCTGCATTCGGGGCATGCGGCCGTCGGCGGGTTAATCACCCGATATATTGTTATTGTTGTTACATGGACATATGCTGCCGTCTGAGTGCAGGGCATGTGGCCATGCGGCGAGGTTGATCACCGGTGTATTGGTATTATTGTTACATGGACATACTGCGCGTCTGCACGGGGCATGTGGCGTGCGGCGGGGTTGATTACGGTGCACAGTTATTATTGTTGCATCTGGGCATATGCGCACCGATGGAGAATTAGGGGCATGTGGCGAATGCGAACATGATTGATGTTGTGGGCGTGAGACCCATAGTTATATTTGAGTGATGACTTTGAGGCGTGAGTCACGACTTAGCTGCGTTTATGATTGCGTCTTGTATTTTGGTTATCATATATGTCTCTGCTTTATATAGTGTTATGATTTAACTACGATATTTTGATTTCACATACTTGGTACTGTTGTAATGACCTCGCCCGGGCTGCGTTCATGCCGCGGTAAGTACATCGGTTGTTGATCCTCGCTCTTAGGATCGCGATTCGGCGTTAGGAAGCTCGTTCCTCGGAGGCTTATCTTTTGGTATGTTACCCTGAGTTGTAGGTTCTTGTACATTCAGGGGTATGGCGGGGCCCTGTCCCGTCATGTTGTATAAAAACTCTTAGAGGTCTGTAGTACTGTTGTGGGCAGGGTTTGTAAAAAAGGATAACTGTTCGGGTTTTTATGTATATATACAGAAGGCACCTGTTTTGGTTAGCCTGTTTATTTATCATATTAATTGTTTCATGTCTTAATTTATATTCCGCTGATTACTCTGATGTATGACTACTTGGGTGCCCGGGTAAGGCACCAGTCACGGGTCCGGGTTCGGGTCGTGACAATTTCACCCGCACAGGACTATTTCACCCGCTTGGGCCCGGTGGGCCCGCAATGAATACAAACGCCGCACTCGCATCATGGGTAGCAAATCCATGGAATTAGTAGTAACCCGGGGCATTACCCCGTAAGACTAACTTGAACTAGCACAACCGGCTATCATACATAACATAAGCGCTACCGGATTATCCTAACATAAGCAAGTTAAGAAATCCCCTAACTTCTTATTATCATTGATTATATACCCTCTCATTTTAGTTTACTTAAGGCACTACCATGTCACTTTAACAACTCCGGGAATTTACCCAAAGTACTCCGTACTTTTATTCTTTTAAAATGACTCTTTTCATATAAAATTTCCAAGATACTAATAACCATAGTATCAAGTCATATCTATTTTTCAAAACAAGTCACAAATACCTTTTAGAATATACATTTATAGGTTTCTAAATCAAGTGACTTCTTTTCTTTTAAAACCTTAGGCAATTGATGCCTTAAAATCAATTTGTCTTTCATTAATTCAAGTCATTTATCCTTACTTATTTTACTTAGAGTAAATCTCTCTTTTTAACTTTCCATAAAGCTAATATAACCAACTTCCCATAAAGTCGTTATATTAACCTTATACCTTAGTCAATTACATTTTCCTATATCCAAGGGACTTATACTTTTAAAACGAAACAAGTATCATATACTTAAAACACTTCAAGTCCCTTAACTTTGAAAACTTAAGACATCCTTAATACTTTTAAAGAAGTGGGTTAATCCCCTAACTCACCCAACTTGGTCATTCTTAAACAAGTAAAGGATATCAAAGTATTGTACGTCTACCGTACTATATAAGTACAATTATTCATGCTCAAGAGATAGGAAAGTTCCACATACCTCTTCGGGTCAATCCACTCGCAAGTCCAATATACCGCACGTAGTATGTCAACCTATAATGATCATAATACGTCCATTAGATTCTAGCTTCAACGTAGAACATTCTAATTGAAAAGTCCCTGATTCTACGGAAAATTGGACAGCACTTCATTTGTTTCTACATACTTTTCCACCTTTCAAGGCCCGAATTCAATAACCAAACACGCCACATTTAAGGCTCAACACATTAATCAGTCAAAGGGGATTATACGCCTTACAGGACGTATAAAATTCTGCCCCACAATTCATATAAAACAGTCCAATACTAACGGTCATTTTTTACTACAAAGTATAACCACAATAAATCTTTTTCATCCATAATGTCGCCTTCGCATGTCATATAGTCGCAACCAACTTCAACAACTATAATCTTTCATTTAAATAACATGCGACAAATATAACTATCGATTCCTTTGTATTTCAATTTCAAATGGCTTCCAATATCCATAATACTTATCAATCGTTAATACATGATTCACGTGGTCAAAACCAACTATAACAAGTATTGTAATTTAATTTCAAGAGAAGAGGGAATTTTTACCTTTTGGATTAGCCCACCAAAGTCCTTATTCTTCAACTCCTTTCCCGTCAAACTCGTCCACGCGAGCCTTCTGCAAGTTTACCAACACTTTGCTTTCTAGTCGCCGCTCCAACAATTTTCACTGGCTAGGTTTTCTTCAAATTTCTAGAGAGAAAAGGGAGAGGAGTTCTTAGGATGGTTCTAAGATAAAATGACCAAGTCTTTCAAGACTTGGTCCTAAAATAGGACCCTGTCAAAAAGATGGGAGGGACACTTGTCACCCTCCCATAGGTTTTTTTCGAAAATATCCCCTATTTTTCTCCCCTTTCCGCGGAAAAATCCCGCCTTGGCGCCGCGGCCCTGCAGCCGGCGCCGCAGCGCTGCAACCTCAGAGGATTTCAGGATTTGTGGCACTGCGGCCCTGCTAACGGCGCCGTGGCGCTGCGACTCCTGATTCGAAAATCTTTTCCTCTGCGCCTGCCCACTGAACTTCTAACGCCCATACCTCTCCGCTCCGATGTCCTATCGACGAGCGGTTTGTTGCGTTGGAACTAGACTCAACAAACTTTATACTAGGCTTGATAAACACCTACAAATTCTTAATAACTGGGGTACAACACTCCAACGTAGACTCAAAATCCGTCCAACACATGTTTGTCAACTTATCTTTCAAATTTCCAATCTTAATTTCCTTGGTACGTTCTATCTTATCTTCTTGAATTTACGGGGTGTAACATTCTTCCCCCTTAGAAACATTAGTCCCGAATGTTCTTTCGGAATCAAACTTATAGATAGCGACATAGTCTCCCCTCTATAACCCCTCACATACCAACAATGCCACACGTGGCTACATACAAGCACTTAAGCAAACATACTTCATTTAAAACTTGACAATTAAGGGAAATGAATTACCTGATGGTGTAGCGAATAAGTGAGGATACTTCCTCAACATGTCGTCCTCCACTTCCCAAGTCGTCTCCTCTCTATTATCATTCTGCCACAAGACTTTGACGGAAGCCATATCCTTGGTCCGCAGTCGCCTGACCTGGCGATCGAGTATCGCTATGGGACTCTCCTCATATGATAACCCCTCTATCACCTGGACCTCTCTAGCTGGGAAAACTCTCGATGGATCTCCGATACACTTTCGCAATATAGAAACATGGAAGACCGAATGTACCGCCTCTAACTCTGATGGCAGATCCAACTCATAGGCAACCTTACCTACTCTACGGGTGATCTGGTAGGGCCCAATGTACCTTGGGCTATGTTTTCCCTTCTTTCTGAATCTCATCACACCCTTCATGGGCGATACCTTCAAGAAGACCCAATCGTCTACCTGAAACTCCAAATGTCGACGCTGATTGTCTGCATAAGACTTCTGCTGACTCTGAGTTGCTAACAGTCTCTCCTGGATAAGCTTCACCTTATCCACAGCCTGCTGAACCAAGTCTAGGCCAACCAACTGCACCTCGCCCACGTCGAACCAACCAATCGGCGACCTACATTTCCGCCCATACAAAGCCTCATATGGCACCATCTGTATACTATAATGGTAGCTGTTGTTATAAGCAAACTCCACAAGAGGCAAATGATCCTCCCAGTTACCCCTGAAATCAATCACACAGGCTCGCAGCATATCCTCAAGTGTCTGGATAGTACGCTCTGTCTGCCCGTCAGTCTGAGGATGAAACGTTGTACTGAGATTCACCTGTGTCCCTAGTCCCTTCTGAAAAGACCTCCAGAAGTTAGCCGTAAACTGGGCTCCTTTGTCTGATATAATCGATATAGGGACTCCGTGCAGTCTCACAATCTCCCTGATATACAATCTGGCATAATCCTCAGCTGAAAACATCGTCCTGACTGGAAGAAAGTGGGCTGATTTCGTCAGCCTGTCAACAATAACCCAGATGGAGTCATACTTCCTCTGAGTACGAGGTAACCCTGTAACAAAGTCCATATTAATCACCTCCCACTTCCATGTCGGAATATCAATAGCCTGCAATAGTCCACTAGGCCTCTGGTGCTCGACCTTGACCTGCTGGCAATTAGGACACTGTGCAACAAAACCTGCCACGTCCCTCTTCAGGCCATCCCACCAATACATACACCTGAGGTCATGGTACATCTTATTCGACCCCGAATGGATAGAATAACGAGCATTGTATGCCTCCCCCAGAATCTGATGACGAAGTCCTGTCACATCGGGAACACACAACCGGCCCTCAAATCTGAGCACCCCATCAGGCGCTAACTCGAATAGACTCTTCTCCTCTCGAAGAGCTGCATCTCGATACCGTACCAACACTGGGTCCTCATACTGTCGCCTCTTCACCTCATTAACGATGGAAGACTCGGCAATCTCACGAACCCGTACCCCACTATCATCGGTATCGATCAATCAAACCCCAAGGCTCGCTAGCTGATGGATCTGACGGACCATGTCCTCTCTGCAGTTGTACCTCAGCGGACTCCCATCGATCTACGACTCAAAGCATCTGCAACCACGTTGGCTTTCCCCGGATGGTATAGAATATAAACATCATAATCTTTCAACAACTCTAACCACCGTCTCTGTCGCAAGTTCAGCTCCCTCTGCCTGAAGATATGTCACGACCCGATCCGGGGCCCGTGACTGGTGTCTTACCCGGGCACCCAAGTAGTCATACATCAGAGAAATCAGCGGAAAATAAAACAACCAAAATATGAAACAGTATAAATAAGACACCGTTGCTGGGAAAAAGTTGCCTTTCGGCATATATGTATATAAGTACCCCAAAATGAGCGATTCATCCAACCTTACAACAGTCTGGACCTCTAAGAGTTTAAAACAACAATGGCGGGACAGGGCCCCGCCATACCCCTGAACACAAATATCTACAACGACAGGGGACCATACCAAAATGCTAAGCCTCTGGAGAAACGGAGCTTTCCCAACGCTGAAACGGTGATCCTAAGAACGGGGATCAACAGTAGGAGTACATTTACCTGCGGCATAAACGCAGCGGCCCAGAGGTCGATAACAGTACCAAGTATGTGAAACGAAAATCGAAAATGAAATCATAGTAGTCTATATAAAGCGAGAGACATGTATGATAACCGAAACTACGATTCACAATAAGTAGCGATCGTGTCAAGTCGGGGACTCACGCCTCAAAGTCATCATAAAACCGCACGGTAAGTGCGAAGGCATGAGCGACTACTAAAACCCACAGTACAAACAAGGTCGTAAAGCGTATCATGAGATCCGTCTAGGCGTCACATGATCAAAGCCGCCACTCGCGCGATATCTAATGTGCGCGTCAGCCTCGAACTTCCGTAGCTCGCGTGGGCCACTCCAATGGCCCGCATGAGGTATTCCCCGCATCGAGGTAGCTACTCCCCGGCGTCTGGACTCGCCGTCCGCATAGCCAAAGACCGCGTGACCACAAGGGCGCATACTAACACGGAACTCCGTAGCTCGCATAGGCCATACAGACTGCATAAGGTATTCTCGAATCATAGGTCACTAGACCGCCGAGTCTACCCGCGTGGAGGCGCTTAACCCGGAATCATGAGTGATATAATATCAACATGACAGTTTTATCGTTAAACAACCTAAGCACAATAAGGGAAAACCCCTCTACACAAACATCACAAGATACTAACTCACGTAGCATCCTAACATGTTTACTTATCAAGTCAACAAGAAAGTATTACAAGACTATCACAAATCAATACAATCAAGTTATTCACACAAGGTACTTTCTACATTATGTTAACAAGTTCGGGTTTTTAGCCCCAAGGTACTTCATATATTACTCTTTTAAAAGATCCGTTTCTTTCACAAAAGTCACACAATACCCGTAGTATAAAAATAGAGTGATTATCTTTTGAAGTAAATCAGAACACTTCTCTTTGTAAAATCAAGTAACAACATTCTTTTCCCAACTCTCCAGTTTGCCTAATTTCAATTACTCAAGTTTCTCATTTTCGAAAGGTTTCGTAGTTCATAGTTCTTAATCATTTAAAACAATTTGAGAAACATATACCTTATGTGTGAGTAGGTTATTATTGTTCATAACAATCTTATTACAATGACCGTGATCTAGGAAATGTAATATCATTTTGTCTCATCTTAGCTCTATGCGGATGGAAGTTTCTCTGGTTTTAATAATACTTTATTAGTCAAAACATTTCCCTTTATTAAGCGCTTTGGTTTGTTCGACATTCATTCTGATCGGTAAAACATCATTCCTTTTGAAAACCAAAAATACTATTTACTCACGAATGAGGTTTCACACTTTTTTACAAAATTCATATTAGTATAATAAGTCAAGTCTCTTATTTCCTTAAATCAATAAATCGTTCTTTTTATCACTCTTAAGCCGTTATACCTAACTTCCCATAAAGCTAGTATAACTCTTAAGCTTTTAAAACCAAGTGTTACTCTTCTTTCAAAAAAGGTTTCTTAATTCTTTTGAACCACTTCAGATTCTTTTTATTCAGGCTTAAGTCAGAAAACATTGCCGTAATTATTATTCAGGCTTAAGTCCGAAGACATTGCCGTAATTATTATTCAGGCTTAAGTCCGAAGACATTGCCGTAATTATTATTCAGGCTTAAGTCCGAAGACATTGCCATAATTATTATTCAGTTAACACACGTACGTCTACCGTACTATATACATATTCTTTAAAATATCATGCTTAAGAGGATAGGAAGAATCACATACCTTCTCGGCGAAATCCACCTGCCAAGTTGAATATGTCGCGAGAGAATCGACTATAACGATCAAATCGTCTATCAACGCCCGTATCAGACTGTACAAAGCTCTAAGCGGAGGGTTCGTTATTCTATGGACATTTGGGCAGACTTCCTGCGGTGAGCTACTCAAGTCTCATGAAACAGTCCATGTAAATCTGATTCTATTATTCATCTTTTAAACCCTTCTACAGGTGATAAATTCAATTCTATTCTTTAATATCCTTCTAAGTATTTATACTTACTCCTATACTTCTACAGTATGTATATTCTAATTACAAAAGGAGGATAAGGTTATTTACCTCGGTAAGCCCAATAATATCCTAGATAAAAGTCGCGCCTGAGCAAGGTTTAGCTCCAAGTTATGCGCTCCGATAGCTCCAAGGATACCTTAGAAGTTCTTCACAACTTCTACTAAGGACTAAGGGGTTTGGGTTAGGGTAATTTGGGCATTATAACAATACTAGAAAGCAACATTTCAACCAAGGGAAGGGGGGTAGGTTTCGGCTAGGCTAGGGGATTGCTCTCTAGAGCTTCCGAAGGGAGGGTGTGTTTGGACGAAAAGGGCTCGAGGAGAGAGAGGATTTTCAAGACTTGAAGTAATTTGTGGATGAAGAACTCTTCATCTTAAGGGGTATTTATAGGTCAAGGGATGGCCAACCATGGCCAAGATTGTGCCAAGTGCAAGGCAAGTGTAGGGTGAGGATTAGGGCAAGTGTACCAGCCAACTTGCACACAAAATATCCTACCAACTACTTGACAAAATAAACCTTCCAATCGGCCTATGGACGCCACACATCCATCAATTGGAGGTGACAAGTGTCGCCTCCCGTTGGTCAAAGTGTTTCGTCTCTCGGAAAAATCCGCAAAAATTAGAAATGACATAGCGGAATTTATCCTACGCGAGTTTAGTAAAGCGTTTAGTCGAAAACGACTCTGTCGGGTGTTGTGCACAAAGTGAAATTCGCCAAGCCACCAGGGGTGACACGTGTCGCCTCTCAAGTCAAAATATTTCATCTTCCGAAAATATCCACAATGGCCAAAATCTCGAAAACAAAGTGGGCCCCACAAAACCGTAAATTTCTCCCGTGGGCCCCACGTGACCATTTCCGAAAATAAAATTCCATAATTCTCTAATATTCCAAGAAGTCCGAATACCAAATCTGGGAATCCAATTCCCATTAACGAACCTTTTTCCTTCACAAAAACCGGAAACTTTTCCGTGGAAAAATCACCTATTTCTTCCTTTCCAATTTCAATGTCGTATTCTCGTACGTACGTCTTCGCATACATACCCTGAAACTACGGGGTATAACAAGATATACTGGAGGCTCTTATGGTCTGTATAAATAACCACATGAACCCCATATAAATAATGTCTCCAAATCTTCAAGGCATGAATAACTGCGGCCAACTCTAAGTCGTGGGTAGGGTAATTCCTCTCATGCTTCCGCAACTGTCGGGAAGCATAGGCTATAACCTTGCCGTGCTGCATCAATACGCACCCTTTCCCGATACCCGAGGCATCACAATAGATCACGTATCCCTCTAACCCCTCAGGAAGAGTAAGAACTGGAGTTGTCGTCAACTTTTCCTTCAGTAACTGGAAGCCATTCTCGCAAGCCTCTGTCGGCGGAACTTAGCCGCTACGAGTCACCTAGTCAACGGTGCTGATATCGAAGCAAACTGCTCCACAAACCTACGATAATAACCTACCAGCCCAAAGAAATTGCGCACCTCGGTCGGAGTAGTAGGTCTCGGCCAATACTTGACTGCCTCAATCTTTTCCGTATCAACCTGAACACCATCAGCCCCAATAATGTGCCCCAGGAATGCCACTGAGGCCAACCAAAACTCACACTTGGAGAACTTGGAGAACAACTGCCGGCTCCGGAGGACCCCAAGTACCGTCCTCAAGTGATCTGCATGCTCCTGCTTTGTAAGCGAATAAACCAGGATGTCATCAATGAATACAATAACAAATGTATCCAAAAATGGCTTGAACACCCGGTTCATCAGATCCATAAATACCGCTGGAGCGTTGGTCAAACCGAAAGACATCACCCTGAACTCATAGTGCCCATACCGGGTCCTGAATGCAGTCTTTGGGATATCTGCCTCTCGAACTCGCACCTGATGATAACCAGACCGCAGGTCTATCTTGGAGAAACACCTCGCACCCTGTAACTGGTCAAACAAATCATCAATCCTGGGGAGGGGGTATCTATTCTTGATGGTTACCTTATTCAGCTGCCTGTAATCAACACACATACGCAGCATCCCATCCTTCTTCTTCACAAACAAAACCGGCGCTCCCCAGGGAGAAACACTAGGCCTGATAAAGCCTTTTTCCAGCAAATCTTTCAGCTGGTCCTTCAGCTCCCTCAACTCAGCAGGTGTCATTCTGTATGTCGGAATAGAAATAGGTCGAGTGTCTGGCAACATATCAATACAAAACTCAATCTCCCTCTCATGAGGGATACCCGAAAGATCGTCTGGGAACACGTCTGGAAATTCCCTAACCAGATCGATCAAGAAGCGCACCTCAGCCTCTGTATCGAATACCCGAACCAAATGATAGATGTACCCTTTCTGTACCATCTTCCTGGCCTTGAGGTAAGAAATAAACCTACCCCTCGGCGATTCTATGTTGCCCTTCCACTCGATAACTGGCTCGCCAGAAATCGAACCGACCAACTGTCTCTCTGATCAACGTTGGCATAACAAGAAGCCAACCAGTCCATACCCATAATGACATCAAAATCTGTCATCTCCAACTCTATCAAGTCCGCTAGGGTCTGACAACTATAAATAAACACCGGACAACCTTTGTACACCCACTCAGCTAACACCGAATCACTCACTGGTGTAGCTACCTCAAAAGGCTCTATCGACACCGGCTCTATCCCGATTCTACCAGCAATAAGAGGGGACACATAGGAGAAGGTAGAACCTGGATCTATTAACTCATATACGTCACAGCATGAAATCAATAATGTACCTGTGACGACGTCAGGGGAAGCCTCCTGATCCTGGTGGCTGGCTAATGAATATATGCGGTTCTGCGGACCGCTAGAACTGGGACCTCCACCACGACCTCTGCCGCGGCCTGCCGGTCCGTGAACACCCTGCCCTCCGGGGCGCATAACCACAGAAGAAGAGGAAGACCCGATGGCGATCACTGTGGCGAGAACCATACCACTCATGATGCCTCTGGTCAGACAATCTCTCTTCAAATGGCCCTGCTGGCCACAAGAGTAACAAGCTCCTGGAGGAACACGACACCCCCCACGATGACAATCACCACATCGACCACACCGAGGTATAGGTGGCCTCATCTGACTGGAACTCTGGTTCCTCTGGGAACCCGCCACAGAGCCACATCCGTCACTGAATGACCCGACCGATCAAACCTCCTGCCAGAAAACCGAGAAGGAGCACTCTGTGCTGGCTGAAATGTGGACCTAGTCTGCTGCTGAGGTTGTCGCCTCAGCGCCACGAGACCTGCTGTCACCGCCTCTTGGTGGCTCGAGTCTAGCTGATCCTCCCTCTCTCTGTCCTCTATCCCCTGCGCATACGCCTGCATCCTGACAATATCCATACCTGGCTGAAGGGCCACCCCAGCATCACGATGTCATGGCCGGTCTAGCCCAAAGACATAGCGATGAACTCGCATGCGCCATGTCAGCTATAATGGTGTGCGCATACCTGGCCAATGAGTCAAACTCCAGGTTGTACTCTCTGATAGTCCTCCCATTCTGCCTCAAGGTCAAGAATCTATCCACGCGGGCTATCCTCATCTCAAGAGGCAAAAAGTGATCCAGGAAGGCCTCTGTGAACTCCTCTCAAACAGCTGGAAGAGCACTATCACCTCTCGACAGCTCCCATGACTCAAACCAGTTCAACGCAATATCGCGTAACAGGTACGAGGCTAGCATAACTGACTCTGTCTCCGAGGCCCTAAGCACATGCATAGTCCGATGTAACTGCCGAATAAACTCCTGCGGATCCTCCTCAGACCTCGAACCATAGAACTCGGGTGGATGACAACCCAGAAAATCCCGAATCCGCCCATCGGCTCTAGGGTGAAATTGCTGCTCTGTCGCTGCGCCGCTACTATCTTGGTCAATAACCGAATCGCTCTCGTAATCTCTATACTCGGCCACAGGCGGAATCGAGGCTCGTGCAGGAACCTCTGGAGCTCCGCGCTCTCGGCTCTCTGTCTGCCGGCGTGGTGAACTCGCCGACCGCTGCAACCTCGGGCATAGTCGTGCTCGAGTCCTAGTAACCTCTGCGTCGCTAGCGCCTCTTCTTTGTTTTGCCCTACGGGCCTGCCGTAAAATTCCGTGGAGGCATAATCGATACATAAGAATAGGTCGAGAGGATTCAACCTAATAAGACGGCTCTGCGCACGATCTCGAGAGAGAAGAATGGAAACCAATCCTAAATGTCCTGCGACCTCACGATTATAGATGTGGTGCACAACACACCGATAATCAAGACTACTAGACACGGTGCAGTAGACACTTTCCGAGGACTAATCGCTCACGATACCACTTTTGTCACGACCGAACCGGGCGTGATCGTGCCTACGGGCACCCAGTAGACATCGTAGTAATCGCGGAATATAAAAACACAACATGAAACAATGTAAAGAGACACGGTTTATCGAGGAAAAGTTACCTTCGGCGTATATATATAAACCCCAAAGTGAGCGATTACATCCCAACTTTACAACGGACTACGACCTTTAAGGAAGTAAAACCCGGACCGCGGTGTGCCTACGGGCACCCGTTGAGTATACATCGTGAGAGAATAGCGTGGAACATACACAACACATAAACATGTTTAGACAATAACCTCACAGGATAGCCGATAAGGCCGTCTTCCATAATATATACATAACCAAAAGTAAAGCAGATACAGCGTGTTCTTACAGCCAAACCACAAATGTGACTACAGCACTCTGGAATAACAAGCGTGACGGGACGGGGCGCCATACCACGAATGTACATAATATCCACAACATCAGGGAAACCAGACCAACAAAACAAGCCTCCGAAGAAATGGAGCCTCTGACACCAGACTAATGATCCTAAGAATGAGGATCCACCACCTGCTTACCCTTACCTGTGGCATGAACGCGGCCAGGAAGGGGTCGATTACACTGATATGTACTAAGTATGCGGAACTGGAAAAATACTGTAAAATACATCATAAGTCTAAAATAAAGTTGGAGACATGTATGATAATCAAATTACAGTACACTGTGCCTTACTAACAATGAGAGTAACAAGTATAAACTTTACTGCATAAAAAATAGGAGGCTCATGATCAAAGTAGGGTCATCCGCCCGTAGTATCATTAAGCAATCCTACTCCTGGGACTATTTCACCCGCATAGGTCCTACGGACCCATGATGGAGCGATGCGCTCGCGTGGGACTATTTCACCCGCAGGACTATTTCACGCTTGGGCCCGGTGGGCCATGAGTACAAACGCCGCTCGCGTCATGGGTAGTAAATCCATGAAATTAGTAGTAACCGGGGCTTTACCGTAAGACTAACTTGAACTAGCACAATGGCTATCATACATAACATAAGCGCTACTGGGATTATCCTAACATAAGCAAGTTAAGAAATCCCTAACTTATTATCATTGATTATATACCCTCTCATTTTAGTTTACTTAAGGCACTACCATGTCACTTTAACAACTCCGGGAATTTACCCAAAGTACTCCGTACTTTTATTCTTTTAAAATGACTCTTTTCATATAAAATTCCCAAGATACTAATAACCATAGTATCAAGTCATATCTATTTTTCAAAACAAGTCACAAATACCTTTTAGAATATACATTTATAGGTTTCTAAATCAAGTGACTTCTTTTCTTTTAAAACCTTAGGCAATTGATGCCTTAAAATCAATTTGCCTTTCATTAATTCAAGTCATTTATCCTTACTTATTTTACTTAGAGTAAATCTCTCTTTTTAACTTTCCATAAAGCTAATATAACCAACTTCCCATAAAGTCGTTATATTAACCTTATACTTTAGTCAATTACATTTTCCTATATCCAAGGGACTTATATTTTTAAAATGAAACAAGCATCATATACTTAAAACACTTCAAGTCCCATAACTTTGAAAACTTAAGACATCCTTAATACTTTTAAAGAAGTGGGTTAATCCCCTAACTCGCCCAACTTGGTCATTCTTAAACAAGTAAAGGATATCAAAGTATTGTACGTCTACCGTACTATATAAGTACAATTATTCATGCTCAAGAGATAGGAAAGTTCCACATACCTCTTCGGGTCAATCCACTCGCAAGTCCAATATACCGCATGTAGTATGTCAACCTATAATGACCATAATACGTCCATTAGCTTCTAGCTTCAACGTAGAACATTCTAATTGAAAAGTCCCTGATTCTACGGAAAATTGGACAGCACTTCCTTTGTTTCTACATACGTTTCCACCTTTCAAGGCCCGAATTTAATAACCAAACACGCCACATTTAAGGCTCAACACATTAATCAGTCAAAGGGGATTATACGCCTTACAGGACGTATAAAATTCTGCCCCACAATTCATATAAAACAGTCCAATACTTACGGTCATTTTTTACTACAAAGTATAACCACAATAAATCTTTTTCATCCATAATGTCGCCTTCGCATGTCATATAGTCGCAACCAACTTCAACAACTATAATCTTTCATTTAAATAACATGCGACAAATATAACTATCGACTCCTTTGTATTTCAATTTCAAATGGCTTCCAATATCCATAATACTTATCAATAGTTAATACATGATTCACGTGGTCAAAACCAACTATAACAAGTATTGTAATTTAATTCCAAGAGAAGAGGGATTTTTACCTTTTGGATTAGCCCACCAAAGTCCTTATTCTTCAACTCCTTTCCCGTCAAACTCGTCCACGCGAGCTTTCTACAAGTTTACCAACACTTTGTCTTCTTGTCGCCGCTCCAACAATTTTCACTGGATAGGTTTTCTTCAAATTTCTAGAGAGAAAAGGGAGAGGAGTTCTTAGGATGGTTCTAAGATAAAATGACCAAGTCTTTCAAGACTTGGTCCTAAAATAGAACCCTTTTCTTGGTCAAAAAGATGGGAGGGACACTTGTCACCCTCCCATAGGTTTTTTTTGAAAATATCCCCTGTTTTTCTCCCCTTTCCGCGGAAAAATCTCGCCTTGGCGCCGCGGCCCTGCAGCCGGCACCGCGGCGCTGCAACCTCAGAGGATTTCAGGATTTGTGGCGCCGCGACGCTGCGACGCCTGATTCGAAAATCTTTTCCTCCGCGCCTGCCCACTGAACTTCTAACGCCCATACCTCTCCGCTCCGATGTCCTATCGACGAGCGGTTTGTTGCGTTGGAACTAGACTCAACAAACGTTATACTAGGATTGATAAACACCTACAAATTCTTAATAACTGGGGTACAACACTCCAACGTAGACTCAAAATCCGTCCAACACATGTTTGTCAACTTATCTTTCAAATTTCCCATCTTAATTTCCTTGGTACGTTCTTATCTTATCTTCTTGAATTTACGGGGTGTAACAAGGCCGGTGGTTGGTTCCATTTCCTCCACGGTATGCGTCCCCGAGCGGGGTGTTCGGATGTCGATCGGTAGTGGTAGAGGTCGAGTGGAGTTCTGATTTGGCGGTCCTTCGAACCGAATAGATGACGTGGCTACTGGGCAGGATCAGGAGGCAACATCGCATGGGGTTACAGGTTTATTTCAATTCTTTTGAATCATATGTGCATTGATAGATTCAGATTTCGCCCTAGCGTATATGTTTTCCTTTGTTGCTAGCGGTTGTAAAGTGATAGTACCCCCAGAGGTAGGGATACTTTGATTAGTAAAGTGAGAAGTGAGAAATGTTGACAAGAATGGTAAGTGAACTGATACTATAGTTGTGTAGAGCTCACAAGTTATAGTTACCCCATAATAAGAGTAAGACCGATAGGGAAAGATGTACAATAGAAATATTTTGGCCTATGTGACGAACCTCTAGTGAATAGGGGGATAGGGCGAGAAGTACCTTGAGGTAAGAGAGAATTTTATTTCAGACTAAGAATGAGAAGTTAAGTGTGACGATGAGTCGGGTTATGGACTCATTTCGAGTCCACCGGTAGTATGGAATGGGGTGATGTCAGTTGGATATGGTCCCGCTATGTGATAGGGTCACGAGGATGCCAGGCCCAAGTTGGGTTAATCGTTGTACGAGTTCGTGGACGCTTTCCACTAGAATCAGGTCGTAAGGGCCGAGAAGAGCCTTAGCGGAAATTCAAATAGCACGATGGCCAAGTTTGGATAGTAACTCCAAGGATTGGAGAACAGAAACAATATTTGAAGTTTTGTACGTATGCTCAAATAAGTTTAGAAGCCCGAGAAAGTATGACAAGTAAGAAAAGGAATGAACAAGGGTTAAGAGAACTATAGTGATTATAGTTACAAGTAATAAAGATGCGTAGAGAAAATTCCTTTTAGTCCATGAGTGGAGGTTAATTATGATGATACACACGCCTTAGGTTCAGTAACACTGTCCATAGGTGCTCGTGATTGAGGTGCTACTTGTATTAGAGTTTACACCGGTTGGTAAACTAAGCTAGACAGATTATAGATTTATGTCCCAACTAGCATTATGACTAAGTGAGACAGACGAGGGAAGTAACACGACGGAACACATCAGTTAGCTGAATGGGAGTCTGACTGAAGGATTCAGATAGTGTTAGTCCCATGATTTAGATTACGACAGGGCCATCCCTAGTACGGGAAAAAGAAAGGAACCTCTAGAAGATTCTGTTTTTGATAAGACTGTAACCTTCGAGTTTTGAGAGAAGGGACCACAAATGGAATGTTCATTGATATGTTTACATATGTTATGTGGTGTCCATGTGTGGCATCGTTGGTCTTGTGGAGTATTGATTGATAGGCATAGTATAGAGACTGTGCCGGAGTTTGTATAGCTTGACAACCGACTAAGAACATTCGGGGACGAATGTTTCTAAGGGGGGAAGAATGTCACACCTCGTAAATCCAGGGCATGTTTAAGAGAATGTACGTAAGGAAATCAAGACTCTAGATTGGTACGAAGGAAAGAATTGTTTTTCCGACGGAAAATCTTCCGAACGTCGGAAAGGAAAAATGTTCGTTGAGGAGAATTAGATTCTCAAAATGCATTATTTGAAGAGTATGGAACTTATTAACATTATGGAAATTTATTTTTACGGATTTGGTCACGTGGGGCCCACCCGAGGAATTTTACGTTTTGTGGGGCCCACGAGGGTTACGAAATTTTATGGACGAATGGGAGGGCAAAACGTGGCAGCCCCCCCCCCCCACCCCCACATGGTCGTGGACGAAATATTTCAAGGGTAAAATGGTCATTGACCATGGTAGATGAATAAGTCTTGCTAGCTTGAGATTGTTGACTTGTCAACTTGCCACTTGTGTAGTTATCCAAGTGTTCTTCATCCTAGCCTCACATTTGTTATAATCTAAGCCTTCCATTGTGTTTTATATACCACACTAGTAGCAAGACAAGGTCTTCCACACTTAGAAAAAATTAGACAACTTTGTGCAAGTTCATGTTGCTCTCGGCTTTGAGGAGCTTTTCACAAGAAAATTTTGTATTTTTGATCCATTATTCATAAGACTTTAATCCTAGGTCCCTAAGGGTATTATTGTAAGGATATCTCAATAGAAAGATTTCGGAAAAACGACGTTTTCACGTTAGTCGCAAGGCGAAAACCTAAGTCGTTTTCACAAGTTTGGATTGGAAATGGAAGAGAAGTTGGTTGTGAACTTCTAAAGGCTTCAAATAGCAGATTGGAGCAGAAAGGAAAGGAGCTAGAATTGCTAAGGAGCGACTTTGAATCTTGGAAATTATAAGGGCTTGTAAAGGTAAAAATCTTGTCGTTTTAGCTATTAAAGATTACTTATCATTGTAGTTATGGATAAAGAAAGTAAGTCCTACTCCTTAAATGATCTATTCCTTGGTTGTACTTGGATTGCCTAATATAAAATTTGTTCTATATACTTCCTTGATTGTACTTTGATGTTTAAATTGTAAGTTGTTATAATCCATTTCCTTAGTGAAGTTTGGATTCTCAAAAGTGAAAGTATTTTACTTAAAGTACATAGAGTCTTGAAAATGAAATGGTTTCCAAATCTTTTGGCTAGTGCCTTAGTTCCAAAACCTAAAGGTTGTTGTAATGACTTTAGGGGAGTCAAATGAGTGATTTACTTAATTGATTTAAAAATAGGAGAAATGACATGATTGAAAGTTAAGAAACTTGATTTCTAAAGATTAAGAGACTTGAAGTATTTTGAAAGTTAAGAAACTTGATTTCTAAAGATTAAGAGACTTGAAGTATTTTGAAAGTTAAGAAACTTGATTTGAAAGTATGTGATACTTGGTTTTAAAAGTATAAGTCTCTTGGATCTAAAAAGAATAAATTTTTCTAAAACCATAAAGGGTTATAACGGCTTTATGGGAAGTTGGTTATAACGGCTTTATGGAAGGTTAAGAGAGTTGTCTATTTTGGTTGATAGGCATGAGTTGCCTAGATTGTAAAAATTAAGGTTACTTGGTTTCAAGCCTTGAAATGAATTTCCAAAAGGTGTAGTAACTTATTTTGAAAAATAGACATGTCTTGATACTATGGGTGTTAGTATCTTGGGGTTTTACATAAAAAGGAGTCTTTTGAAAAGAATGTACGTACGTAGTACTTTGGCTTGTTTAATTGAGAATTTTTCCATTTGTGCCTTGATAGTACTTTGGCTTGTTTAAATGAGAATTATTCTATGTGTGCCTTGATAGTACTTTAGCTTTTTTAATTGAGAATTATTCTATGTGTGCCTTGATAAGTACTTTGGCTTGCTTAAATAAGGATTTCTCTTGGTTTATGTAAAAATAAGGCATGGTAATTGTCTTGGTTTGTGTAAAGGCATGGTATTGTCTTGGTTTGTGTAAAAAGGAAAGGCATGGTATTGTCTTGGCTTATGACAAAAAGAAAGGCATGGTAATTGTCTTGATTTGTGTAAAGGCATGGTAATTGTCTTGATTTGTGTAAAGGCATGGTTTTGCCTTGGTTTGCTTGCATATGGGTTGCTCATATAGACATTTGTGCAAGTGTCATATTTCCACATCTCCGCGTCCCTCCATAAAGGGCCGGCAACTTATTTCAAGGATACCATGGGTTATCTCCCCATGGGGGTGAGTGGTACACACTCACGGCGGGTCGGTATTTGACTCGGGCGGGTTAAATTCCCGGGATATATATAAGCCATGGATTAGCTATCCGTGATGCGAGTATCGTGTACCGATGACTCATTGCGGGTCCTCATGACCTAAGCGGGTGAAATAGTCCTATGATAGGTTGCATTATAACACAGAGGGTGGTTGACCCTGGCACTGGCACGGCCTTCATATTTTGAAACGGTAGTGATTTCATTAATGAAAGGGTGCAGTGTGTGTATGATTTAAAGTGGAACAGTAATTCTCATTGTTAACAATATAACTTAAAAAGATAAAAGGATTGCATTACTCTCATGATTTCAAGGTTCAGTATGCTTATTGAGGTTATATTATATCATGGATTGTCTCTTGTTTTGTTTAGACTGTTATGATTTCATTACAGTATTTATTGTTTCACATACTTGGTAGATTCTTCGTACTGACCTCCTTCGGGGGGCTGCGTTCATGCCACAGGTTTAGGTACGCATTTTGGTGATCTGCAGGTGTAGGACCCTGCTCAGAGTTTTTGGATAGCTCCATCTGTTCAGGAGTTTATCATTTTGGTATAGATCCTTCCGATGTGCTTTTATGCGGTATGGATGCAGCGGGGCCTTGTCGTCATGTTTGATAAAGCATCACGACCGACCTCGGGCCGCGGCCCGGTGCCTTACCCCGGGCACCCTAGTGATACAACATCAGATAAAATCAGCGGAATTAAAAACTTAAACATATGAACAATATGAAAAGAAACAGGCTAACCAAAACGGTCACCTTTCAGCATGTATATAAATAAAATCGACGATTCATCCTTTACAAACCACACTTGCGATTACTCTGGACCTCTAAGAGTTTTTATAACAACTATGACGGACGGGGCCGCCCATACCCAGAATGTACAAGAACCTACAATCTCGGGAATCATACAAAAGATAAGCCTCGAGAAGCGGAGCTTCCCGAATCTTTGGCGTGATCCTATGGCGAGGATCAACAACGGTGTACCTCACTGCGGCATGAGCGGCCCCGAAGGAGGTCGATCTGCAGTACCAAGTATGTGGCGAAAATCGTAAATGAAATCATAACGATCTATATAAAGCAGAGACATGTATGATAACCAAACTACTGATCCTGATATATAAGCGATCGTGTCAAGTCGAGGACTCGCCTCAAAGTCATCACTCAAATATAACTATGGGTCTCACGCCCACAACATCAATCATTCCGTGGAATACCTTCCGCCAGCTACGATCATGATATAATAATACCAAGAGTACATGAACACGAGTCCCACGTGTCATAAGAACCGTCTGGGGCAAATCACGAAGGCATAGCTACCAGATCCACTGCGTCATCAATCGGCCAAGGCAAGTACGAAAGCCTACCGTAACCTACCGTAACAATACTAAATAAATGTACCACGAAGGTGGCCAGGGCGATGCGATAGCCTCTACCAGATCCACCTGCATCACGTCGGCCGGGGCAAATCGTGAGGCTAACCACCGGATCCACCTGCGTCACGAAATTTCGTCCTAACACCGACTCGCGAAGGCGACCGTGGCAAGTGCGATAGCCTCTACAGATCCTCCTGCGCCCGCGTGGCGGCGGGGCAAGTAACGAGCTAACCACGGATCACAATCGTAGTCACGAGACTTCGCCACAAACACCGAGCAGGGCAAGTACGAAGCCAACTACGAGAACCAACTGCATCGGCGGCCAAGGGGCAAATGCGGGGCTAGCTACGAGAACTGGGCGAATCGGTAAACCTCATGAGCTAGTCCATAGAACAACAATCCTAATGGAACCATACGTGGGCCCAACGTGTCGATGGGTCGAGGATATAACAAGATAACACTCTAGTGGAAGCATACGTGGGCACCCATCGATGTCGGTATGTCAAAGGAAATAACAATATAGCACTCATAGTGGAAGCATACTCGTGGGCCACCCAACGTGTCAGTATGTCCAAAGAAAATAACAAGATAACACTCCTAATGGAAGCATACCCGTGGGCCACCCATCGTGTCAGTATGTCCAATCAACCATATAGCCGGCCCTTCATCGAGAGACTCGGTAGCACAGAATCAAAACACTTGCACAACAAAGGCTATCACAACAAGAATAGGCAAGTTCAACGTATTTTTATTTTATGTCAACAATCCGGGTTTCAACCCCAAAATACTACATACTTTCATTCTTTAAAAAAAAAGACCTCTTTTTACGTAAAAGCCACACGATACCCGTAGTATCAAAATAGAGTAACTATCTTTTTAAGTAAACCAAAACAGTTTTCATACCTTCTTTTTAAACCAACTTAAGACAAAAGCATGCCTTCCTTTTTAAACCATTTTAAGACAAAACCATGCCTTCCATTTAAACAAAAACACTTTAATTTCTCAAGTCTCTCTCTTTTATAAAACAAGTTCCTTACTTTGGAATTTAAGAAAAACCAATACTTGTTATTAATGATCTTATTAAAGCAGCCATGATCTAGGAAATGTAATACAATTTTGTCTTATCTTAGCTTCTATGCAGATGGAGGTTTCTACTGGTTTTAATAATAATTAATTAGTCAATACATTTTCCTTTATTAACGTTGCAGTGGTTTGTTCGATACTTATTCTCATTTCCGAAATCAATATAACTTATTCCTTTTAAAACCCAATTACCCATTTCTCATAAATGCGGTTTCACAACTTTTTAACACAATTCAAGTCCTTAATATTATAACAAGTCAAATATAAGTCAAGTCTCTTGCCTTTTAAAGTCAACAAACCATTCTTTTACCTACATAAAGTCGTTATAACTAACTTCCCATAAAGCTATTATAACACTTTATGTTTTAAACCAACCAAATTCGTTTAGCACACGTACGTATACCGTACTACAGAGTTCACAACAATCATGCTAGAAAGGATAGGAAGAGGTTCACATACCTCGCGACGATTATCGACAAATAGCAAAACGCTCCAAGTACTTCAACTTCGTCGGCTACTCCTTAAGCCAAGTAGATCACGCCACACGTAGTACTTCAATCCTAAAATGGCCATAGTACTTCTATCAAACCTTACTTACCATTGAAGACTTATACCAAATAATAGCCCTCTAATTCTACGGAAAATCGGGCAGCACTTCCCCTATTTTTACATACTTTTCCACCTTTTTCAAGGCCCGATAACAGTAACCAACATGCCACTTTTAAGGTGCAACAATTCAATAACCAAAGAAGGGGATCACACGCCCAAACGGACGCGATTAACAATCTTCCCCTTAACAACAACAACAACAACAATTAACGAAGGGGATCACACGCCCAAACGGACGCGATTAACAATCTTCCCCTTAACAACAATGTAAATACAGTCCAATGTAAATAAAGTCCAAAGTAACTACGGTCCAAAGTAAATACAGTCCTTTAGTCCACTAGTTGGTGTTCTTGGCCAACTTTCAATAATCACACTTTATCCAACTTTTCGGTTAGAATAAGATTACTTCTTTAATCCTCCAACTTATATTCCAATCTTCATATAAGTTATAGTTACTTTTTTATTAGCTTTTTAACAAGTAAGATACGTTTTTACCATTTTGATGGCTTACTTGCCAATTTCCATTTTAGCAACTTAACAAGTTCCATATCTTTCCAACCTTCATTCCACATATCTCATACTCATATATATACTTCCAATATACATAATATCCAACTTCACAAAGAAGATCAAGTTCATTACCTCAAAAAGCCCAAAAATATCCAAGAACTTAAAGTCGCTCCTTAGCAAGTTTAGCTCCAAATCCTTACGTTCCAATCCGCTACAAGCAACCCCTAGAATCTCCTAACAAACTTCTCTTCAAGAATCAACTCCAAAAAGTGAATAACACTTAGGGTTTCCAACTAGCAACTTTTGGCCAAGGCATGAAAAATAGGCTAGGGGTGTGAAATCTTGTCTAACTCTTGGTTCACTATCTTCCTAACACCTTAAGGAATAACACTTGAGAGTTTAAGAATTATTGGACAAATTTAGGTCAAGTTATGGCACCATGGCCGAGAGCTCAACAAGGGAGAGGGAGGGTTTTTCTCAAGTCTTAAAATGTCTAAGTGTGGAAGATTTCATCAACTAAGGGTGCATATATAGGACAACCAAGGTCTAGGATGAAGGAAAGTGTGTGGTTGAGATTGAGGACAAGTGTGTGTGGGTCCCACAAGCCACTTGTCCACACTAAAATATCTTGCAAGACAAGGCCACTTGTCTTGC
Organism: Przewalskia tangutica; assembly: GCA_029844215.1. NCBI lineage: Eukaryota > Viridiplantae > Streptophyta > Magnoliopsida > Solanales > Solanaceae > Przewalskia > Przewalskia tangutica. Next base: position 90,824,060 of record CM056719.1, read on the forward strand.
CACATGGCACACAATTTCGGCCACAAGGCCACCTAGGGGGGTGACACGTGTCGTCCTCCTACTCGTCTAAAATATTTCATCTTCCGAAAATATCCAAAAAGGCCAAAATCTCAAAAACAAAAAGGCCCCACAAAACCGTAAATTTCTCCCGTGGGCCCCACGTGACCAATTCCGGAAATAAAATTCCATAATTCTCTAATATTCCAAGAAGTCCGAATACCAAATCTGGGAATCCAATTCCCATTAACGGACCTTTTTCCTTCACAAAATCCGGAAACTTTTCCGTCGAAAAATCACATCTTTCTTCCTTTCCAAAATATAATGTCGCATTCTCGTACGTACGTCCTCACGTACATACCCTGGAACTACGGAGTGTAATAAAAACTCTTAGAGGTCTGTATTCATATGTGGGATTGGACTCATTTACAGTGTAGTGTCTGTTGATTATGTATATTATATGGCAGCCTTGTCGTCTTTGCCCTTGCATGTACGATGGCTTTAAAAAAAATGTGGTGTAATTTTAATTCTGCGGTTTACTTATGTCAGTTAGGTAGAAGGGTGCCCAGGTAGGGCACCAGTCACGGGTCCGGGGTTCGGGGAGTGACATGGACAAGTGGGACCCACACACACTTGTCCCTAATCTCAACCACACACATGTTTTAATCCTAGCCCTTGGTGGTCATATATTATCACACTAGTAGGAGGAAATCTCTCACACTTAGAATTATTTCAAGATAACAAATACTCTCTCCCTTCCTTGTGCTCTCGGCCATGGGCCATTATCTTGACCTAATGTTGTCCAAAAATTCTTAAACTCTTAAGTGTTCTTCCTTGATGTGTTAGGAGGGTTATTAACCAAATGTTAGACAAGATTTCACACCCCTAGCCTAAAAGATACCCCTTGGCCGAAACCTACAAGTTTGAAACCTAAAGTGTTCTTCACTTTTTGAAGTTGGATCTTGAAGGAGAGTTGGTTAGGAGCTTCTAAGGGTTGCTTGGAGCGGATTGGAATGTAAGGAATAGGAGCTAAACGTGCTACGGATCGACTTTTAGTTCTTGGATTATTTTGGGCCCTTTGAGGTAATGAACTTTGTCCTATTTGTGAAGTTGGATATTATATATGTTGGAAGTATATAAATGAGTATGTGATACATGGAAGGAAGATGGAAAAGATTTGGACCTTGTTAAGTTGCTAAAATCAAGAAATTGGCATGCTAGACATTAAAATGGTAAAAACATTACCTATTACATGTTGACAGTTAATAACAAAGTTATTATAACTTATATAAAGATTGGAATATAAGTTGGAAGATTAAAGAAGTAATTAAACATGCTAGCGAAAATTGGATAAGTTTGATTGTAGTAGTTGGCCAGAACACCAACTAATGGTATATTTACATTGGTGTATTTACATTGGTATTTTACTTTGGACTAATGGTATTTTGTAATTGTGGGGCAGAATTTTACACGTCGATTAGGCGTGTAATCCCTTTAGTATTGTTGTATTATTGCGCCTTAAATGTGGCGTGTTGGTTATTGAATTTGGGCCTTGAAAAAGTGGAAAAATGCGTAAGCGAGGAAGTCTTTGCCCGATTTTCCGTAGAATAAGAGACCCTATACTTAGAAATATTCTACGAAGAAATCTAGACGTTGATAGACGTATTTCATTATTATAGGTTGATATCCTACGCGCGGCATATTCGACTTGGCAAGTGGATAAGCCGAAGAGGTATGTGATTCTTCCTATCCTCTTGAGCATGATTTTTGTGAAATATATATTACGGTAGACGTACGTGTGTTAAATGAATTTGGTTTCACTTTGATGTCCTTGACTTGAGTTCTAAATGTTAAGAACCTTGAATTATTCTAATAAGTTATGAATCATTATTCGGAAGGAAATTGATACTTGGTATTTAAAAGAATAAAGTTCTCTTAATTTCATAAATGAGTGTGGTTGTCTTTGGTTGGTTTAAAAAGTGATATAATGGCTTTATGGGAAGTTAGTTATAGCGATTTTATGAAGATAAAAGAATGGTTTGATTATTATAAAAGATAAGAGACTTGATTTTGAAAGTTAAGAGAGTTGATTTTGAAAGTTAAGAGACTTGATTTTGAAAGCTAAGAGACTTGATTTTGAAAGTTAAGAGACTTGATCTTGAAAGATAAGAGACTTGACTTATAAATGACTTGATTTTGGGAAAAGAGAAGTAACTTAATTTAAAAGTATAGGTTACTTGTTTTGAAGAGAGTAAGTTACTTGAGTTTAAAAGTTTAAGTAACTTGTTTTTAAATATTGAACTTGTCTTGATTGGAAAAGTATAAGTGGCTTGATTTTAAAAGGTGTGAGTGCCTTGATCTTAAAAGAGTGAGTTACTTGGGTTTTAAAAGTATACTTGACGTTGTTTTAAAAGTGTAAGCCACTTGGTTTAAAAAGTATAAAGTACTTGATTTAAACATGAAAGTGTCTTGATACTACGGGTATTAGTATCGTGTGGTTTTTACGTAAAAAATGGATCTTTTTAAGAGAATTGAAGTATGTAGTACTTTGGGGTTAAAACCCGGATTGTTGGCATAAAATGAAAGTCTAAAAGTATGTTAAACTTGCATGTGCTAGTTGTGATAGTCTTTGTTGTGCAAGTGTTGTATTTATATGCTACTGCGTCCCTCGATGGAGGGCCGGTTATCTTGGTGTTTACTTGGACATACCGACGTTGCTGGATGGTCCACGGGTATGCTTCCACTATGATTATTATCGTGTTATTTACTTGGACATACTGACACGTTGGCTGGCCCACGGGTATGCTTCCATTATTATTATTATTTCATGGACTAGCTCTTCATGAGGTTGATGACGCAGGCAGGATCTGGTAGCTAGCCCCCGTACTTGCCTCGATCGATTCTTTGTTGTAAGTGGATCGGTAGTTGGCTTCGTACTTGCCCGATCGATTCTATAGCATAGTTGATACGGTAGGCTCGTAGATGGCTTCGTACTTGCCCGGTCATATCTCGTGTGGCGGTGGATCAGTAGATGGCTTTCGTACTTGCCGATCGATTGATAGCCGGTGGATCGATAGTTATGCCTTACTTGCCCGTCGATTTTATGATCTGTTGGATCAGTGGTTGGCTTTCCTACTTGGCCCGTATGGTTTGTATGACACAGGTGGGACCTGGTGTTCATGTATACTTATTGGTGTTATATTATATCATGGACTGTCGGCAGTGAGGAAGGAGTTCCACGGGCATGATTGATATTATGGGTGTGAGACCCATGGTTATATTTGAGTAATGACTTTGAGGGCATGCGTCCCTGACTTGACATGACTGCTTATATATTGTGTACTGTAGTTTGGTTATCATACATGTCTCCTGTTTTAAATAGATTGTTATGATTTCATTACAGTATTTTGAGTTTCACATACTTGGTACCTATTGTACTGACCTCGCCCGAAGGCTGCGTTAAATCTGCGGTAGAGGTACACCGGTTGTTGATCCTCGCTCTTAGGGTCACAGTTCTGCGTTTTGGGAAGCTCCGTTTCTCCGGAGGCTTATCTTTTGGTATGATTCCCTGAGATTGTAGGTTCTTGTACATTCAGGGGTATGGCGGGGCCCTGTCCCGTCATTGTTGTTATAAAAACTCTTAGAGGTTTGTAGTCCTGTTGTAAGTGGGGTTTTGTAAAGGATAATTGTTCAGGTTTTATATATATATGCAGAAAGATGACCTTATTGGTTAGCCTGTTTCTTCTTTTATATTATTCCATGTCTATGAGTTTTATTCCGCTGATTTTTCTCTGATGTATTATCACTAGGGTGCCCGGGGTAAGGCACCAGTTGCGGGCGAGGTCGGGTCATGACAAAAGTGGTATCAGAGCAGTTAGTCCTCGGAAAGTGTGTACAGACCGTATCTAGTAGAGTCTTGATTATCGGCGTGTTGTGAACCACACTTATAATCAGGAGGCTGCGAGATATTTAGGATTGGTTTCGATTCTTCTCACTCTAAGATCGTGCGAGAGAACTGTGTTATAAATTGGACTCCCTCTGACGTATTCTTATGTACCAGTTATGCCTCTACGCAAGACAACCAGGGCCCATAAGGGCAAGACAGCAGAGGGAGCTGCGAGTATAACACAGAGGGTTGCGAGGGCACAGGCCCAGAAATTACCTGAGGTAGTGCTTCATACGGGGAGTTTTGCGGCCCGCCGATAGAGTTTAGCGCGTCAGCAGCGATTTCTCACGAGGCCATGATATCTGAGCCTCCAGTTCCACGACCAGGAGCCGAGGATATGGGTTACAAAGAGATGGCCCAGTTACTGGCTAGGATCATGGTTAGGCATGAGGACAGACGAGAGTCGGAGGTTCCGGTAGTACCGGTGGTGCACCCCAGAACCGATAGTTTGAGGCTTCGGGACTTCTTGAGTTGCAATCCACCAGAGTTTTATGGATCGAGAGTTGAGGATGATCCTCAGGAGTTTATTCGACAGCTACAGCGGATCATGAGAGTGATTAAGGCCTCAGAGGCCGAGTCGGTGGTACTAGGTTCGTATCGACTGCGGGATATTGCAGTCAACTAGTTCGATTCATGGGAACTGTCCCGGGGGGAGAATGTGTTTCCAGCTGGTTGGGATGAGTTCTCGGAGGCGTTTCTTAACCACTTCTTGCCTCTACAGATGAGGAGAGCCCGAGTGGATAATTTTATGATGTTGAGATAGAATGGGCGGACGGTTCGGGAGTACAACATAGAGTTCGACTCAATAGCTCGGTATGACCCCACTCTGATGGCAGACATGGAGGATAGAGTGCACCGATATATCACGGAACTTGATGATTATCTAGCAGAGGGTTGTACAAGAGTAGCTCTTCAGTCGGGCATGGACATTACCCGCATGCAGGCTTATGCACAGGGGACTGAAGAACGTAGAGGTCGACGAAATGACCGAGATCAACATAAGAGGGCCAAGACAGCAGGGTCCTTTGGTAACTTTCGAGGTGGGCGGCCTCAAAGGCGAGCTATATATACACTTCGGTCGATCATAGTACTCCTTCACCGCTGTCTTGGGGCGTGCAGGGTATTCGAGGGCAGTCGGGGCTCGAGTTTGAGTTTTGAGGAGCAGAGATGTTAGTCAGATGAGACCACCCCTACCTCGGTGTGGCCATTGTGATAGGTTCCATACTGGGGAGTGTCAAGGTGTCCGGGGGGCTTGCTTTACCTGCGGCCGGCAAGGCCATTTTGCGAAGAATTGTTCGACCAGAGGTAGCACGGATGTTAAGACTCAGCCTTCGGGATCAGTGGCTGGTTCATCGCCTTCTCTAGCTATGCGCCCTGCAGGGCAGGACTATGATTAGAGCGACAAAGGGAAGTGAAGTAATAGTTACATGTATATCTTTAACTCTCTAGAGACTAGTATGCGTTGATAAGATGATTATATGTTAAGAGTTATGTTCGGATAGTATTGTTACACCCCGTAATATCAGGGCTACTAATTGAGAACGTGATTAAGGATTTAAGATTTGAATTTTGGAAGGAAAGAATAATTACATTTTCTTAAGGAAAATATCGGGAAAAAATGTGACGACGAAAAAATTATTAACTTGGAGTATAATACTTCTAATTGAATTTATGGACTTAGTATTGGATTATAAGGTGTTGGAATTGATAATATGGGGTCCGCCGAGAATTTCACAATTTCGCGGGGACCTACGAAAAATTATAATATTTTGGACCAATCGGAGGGTGACACGTGGCATCCTGTTATACCCCGTAGTTTCAGGGTATGTATGTGGGGACGTACGTACGAGAATACGACAGAAATTTTGGAAAGAAAGAAAGGTGTGATTTTTCGAAGGAAAAGTTTCCGGGTTTTGTGAAGGAAAAAGGTTCGTTAGTGGGAATTGGATTCCCAGATTTGGTATTTGGACTTCTTGGATTATATTAGAATTATGAGATTTTATTTTCGGAAATGGTCACGTGGGGCCCAGGAGAAATTCTGGTTTTGTAGGGCCCACTTTGTTTTGAGATTTTCGGTATTTTGGATATTTTGGAAGACGAAATATTTTGGGCAGTAAGGGGCGACACGTGTCACCCCGGAGTGGACATGTGGGCGAAATTGGTGGAGACAGTGGCTAGCTTGTCATCGCCGAACGGCTAACAACACTGGCACTAAATTTCGTTGGCCATGTGGTGTGGTGGGACCACACACATGGCCCAATCTTGACCATACACTTACATTGATCTTGGCCCTTGATTCTTCTATAAATACCCCATAGTGCAAGACATAATATTCATTCCACACTTAAGTCTTCCAAGGCAAAATACTCCCTCCCCTTTAGTCTTGTTTCGTCCCCCTCCCCCTCTTGTGTAGAAAATACTTTGTGTATTGTTGTATAATCCCAAATACCTTGGCCTAGTATCCCTAGTAGTATTCCAAAGTTGTTTCAATACTAGGAGCCCGGAAATACTACTTTATTCGATAGTCATGAAGTGAAACCACAGAAAAATCTTCCTAGCTTGGTTGAAGTGTTAAGAGAAGTTGTTTAGAAACTTCTAAGAATTCGCTGGAGGCGGGTTGGAGCGTAAGGAGTTGGAGCTAAACGTTGCTCAGGATCGACATATATCTTGGATAATTTTGGGCTTATCGAGGTAATGATCTATGTCCCCCTATTGTAATTGGATATTACATATTGTAGTAATTTAGAATTGAGTATAAGATTTATTGTAAGGATGATTATAAAGTTGAGCGTATTTAAATTGGATTGTATTCTGATGGACTTATGTAGTATTATTGTGAAGTAGAATTGTACGTCCAGGTTAGGCGTGTAACCCTCACCAGGAGTTGTTGGTCCAGTAGCGGGCTGAGTAGAGAGGAGATTTATTTGGTTGCGGGGAGGTCTTTGCGAATTTTACGTAGAATAAAGGAATCTTGTATTTAGAATATTCTACGAAGAGATCTAGAAGTTGATAGACGTTTTATGGCCAGTATAGGTGGAAGTACTACGAGCAGCGTATTCTACTTGAAGGGTGGAAAAGGCTAGCAAGGTTGTAGTACTTGGAGCATTTTGCTAATTGTCGATAATCGTCGCGAGGTATGTGAACCTCTTCCTATCTTTTCTAGCATGATTTTTGTGAACTATGTAGTACGGTGAGCGTCATGTTCTAAGTGAATTTGGTTGGTTTCTTGATTTAAAAGATAAAGGACTTGACTTATATTTGACTTGATATGATATATGAAGAACTCAAATTATGTAGAAAGTTGTGAAACCTCATTCGCGAGAAATGAGTATTTGGTCTTTAAAAGGAACTTGATTTCTAAAAGAAAAGAGACTTGAGGAATTGAAGAGTTTTTGGTTTAAAAGAGAGACATGGTTTTGTCTTAAATTGGTTTAAAACATAAAGTGTTATAACAGCTTTATGGGAAGTTAGTTATAACGACTTTATGAAAGCAAAAGAATGGTTTTATCATTGGTTTTAAAATGGTAACTTGATTTAAGTATAGGTTACTTGTTTTGAAAAGAGTATGTATTTGAGTTTTAAAGAGTATACTTGATGTTGTTTTAAAAGAAAGACACTTGGTTTAAAAAGTATAGAGTACTTGATTTTAAAAGTCTTGTAAAGGTTTTTACGAAAGTAAAGTAATTTGGTTTGAAAAGGAAATGTGTTTTTGATACTACGAGTATTAGTATCTTTTACGTAAAAGAGGTATTTTTTTTTAGGTAAATGCAAATATTATTACTAATAACGGGAAGAAAAGTTGCTACAATCAGTCATTGAGGGTTCTCAATCCTCAACGTAATGAAAAGAAGAAATGGGGGACGGGGGGGTGGTCACTCAAAGGTGCCATTACAAAAGGGGATAAAGTCATAGAGAACTCTATAAGATGTTGTTTTAATCCTTATAATGACCTCTTCTGCCGGTAAGCTTGTGCCTTCAAAGAGTAGTGTGTTTCTTGTCCTCCAAATCTCATAGACCACTATGCAAAGGGCAAGCAAGGTAGCTTTGGCTCGGATGCTTGTCCCGCGGTGGTCTTTCTTAATCCACTTGAGAGAGCTTTCAACAGTTGTCATTTCTCTCCTAATACCCAACCAATCTCTTATGCTCTTCCAAATCAAGCGGGTGTAGGGGCAGGTAAAGAAGAGGTGCTCCCTTGTCTCATTAGCTTGCTTGCAGAACCATGAGACTTATCCTCCAAGTTTAGATAGGAAAGAGTGTCCTTTGTAGCTAGCCGCTTTCTACAATTAAGCCACATGGTGAACGAAAACTTAGGGGGAATGAACCCTTTCCAAATTTGGGACATCCAAGGCTTTTTATCTTGCGTAGTGCGCAAGATATCATAGACGAGGCTTGAATCAAATTTACCATTGGTATAACACTTTTCCAATCCGGCAATTGTGACTCCTTGGCTACCATAGATGGAAACAAGTTTGTCACGGATTCCGCAAATCTTTTTGAATAGGGGTGAGTCCCTAGGACGTACCACATATTCCCAAAAAGAATCTCCTCTCAAATAAAAGTTGTTGATCCATTGGACCCATAGTGAATCTGTCTCGTTGTGGGTTTGCCAAATAGTCCGGGATAGCAGGCATGGTTCCATTCCTTGATGTTCATAAGGCCCAAGCCATCCGATTGAGGCAAACAAATAACATCCCAAGCGACTCTTGGTGGTTTCCCTCCCCATAAGAACTGAATACATGCAGACCGTACCTTGTTGAGGACTGTGGTGGGAATAGGAAGTGCCCGGAACCAAAAGCTCTCAACCCGGGCGGCCAGGCACGATAAGTTCTAGCTTACCCGCGTATGAAGCGAGTGGTGCCCCCATTTCTGAATGTAATTCGAAATTGCACTAGTGAAAGGAGAAAATTGATCTACCGAGACTGAAATTGGGGACAAAGGAATCCCCAATGCACGTCTGGAAAGCTACCGATGCGAATCCACTCTGGACAAGATCAAGTCGCGAACGGCATCCTGCACTCCGCTAAGTAGGCGGAGGATTTGGATGGGTTAAGAGTTAACCACGAGACAGCCTCGATTCCTCGGACAATTCATAAGAGTCCCAACTGAAGATACATCACATTTGGCAAAGAGCATGAGGTCATCCGCAAAGGCAAGATGAGTAATACCCAACCTTTTACACTTTGGATAATAAGAGAAAGCTCTTGCCTGAGCCTTCAAATTAAGCATCCTTGAAAGGTATTCCATACACAAGATAAAGAGCGAAGGGGACATTGGATCACCTTGTCTTAAGCCACGCTTACCCTTGAAGTAACCATGTAGCTCACCGTTGATAGAAAGAGAGAAGGAGGTTGAGCAAACACATTCCATGATCCATCTAACAAATCTGTTCGGAAAGTTGAGGCCTCTTAATACCGAATCAAGGAAACTCCAAGAGACCGTGTCAAAAGCTTTCCGAAGATCTACCATAAGCATACACCTTGGTGAGACTCTGGCTCTATTATATCCTCTCACAAGCTCTTGTGCTATATAGACATTGTCCATCATGTTTCTGCCTTTCACAAAAGCCCCTTGTAATTTGTCAACGAAAGAAGGAAGAACCCTTGCCATTCTGTTAGCTAGAATCTTGGTAATGATCTTATAGACCACATTAGTTAATCCAATAGGCCTAAAATCAGTTACCTTAGGATCCCGATCTATCTTGGGTAGCAGGGTAATGATGGTATGATTCACTTGCTTCAAAAGAACCCAGTAGAGAAGAACTCTTGAACACTTCTTACTACGTCATGTCCCACATCTTTCCATCTATTCTTGAAGAAGGCAGCCGAATAACCATCCGGTCCAGGAGCCTTGTCATTTCCTATATCAGAAAGAGCTTCCCAAATCTCATTTGGGGATATGAAATGCAAAAGATGAATACTGTCATCTTCACTTATCTTCGGGCCAAAGTTGCATACTTCAGGATCGAAGTTCGATGTGGATTGGGATGTGCCTAAAAGATCTTTGTAGAACTCCACAAGTAGCTCCCTTACTTCCCCGGGTGATGTAGTGATAGCACCATTGGTTTTGACAAGAAAGTTGATGGAGGTTTTGACATTACTTCTCTTGATCAAGCTATGGAAGTATTTGGAGCATTTATCACTTCCAATCAAGTGTTTCTGCCTCGACTTTTGCCTTATGAAGTGTCTCTCGGCTTCCATTAAGGTGTTAGCTTTAACTCTTGAGGACTTAACCTTGGCTTTAAGTTCCTCATCAAAAGGATCTTCCATGTGCGCATTGATAGCCTCCTTAAACTCCATGTTAGCCTCCTTTGCTCTTTGATCAATACTACCAAATTCACTTATATTCAATGCCCTCAATGGTTGTTTCAAGGCTTTCAATTTTGAGGCTAGGACGAATTGAGTGTTCCCAATATGTCTTATCTCGGCAGAAGTCATAATGTTCTCGAATGCGGGGTGAGAGAGCCACATATTCATGAACTTGAAGGGCTGCTTCCCAACATTATAGGATCACGATAGCAGTAGCCATCACGGGACGGTGGTCGAGACAGTTCAAAGGCAAGAAATTGGCGTGCATTCTAAGGTCAAATCACTCCAATTTTGATTCATCATTACTCTATCAAGCTTGGACCAAATCGAACCATTGGTCCATATGTAGAATGAGCAGGAAGAAGGAGTGTCTTACAGTCCATGAGCATTCTGAAATCACAAGGTCCTTAAGTGCATAAGGCGTTAGTGGAGGACCCTCGCCTTATCATGAGGGTAGCAATAAGTGTTGAAATCTCTCATAATCATCCAAGGCCTAGTGATGCAATGCCCAGTGAGTAAGGTGATGCCAAAGCTTCCTCCTATCCGTGATGCTATAAACGGGTACACAAATGTGGCAGGAAGGACACTTGTGTTATCGACAACTTGCACTGGACATGGATATGTTGAGAATCCATTCCAAGCACTTCACATGAGACCACTGAGGATCCCAAATTAGTAGCATTCTTCCACTGATGAATTCTAGATTTGAGCAAAAGTTCCAATTTTGAATCTTTGAGTAGAAAAACTCAATCCTTTCCCTAGAGAGTTTTGTTTCCAACAGACAAATCAATGCCACATCATGTTGTTTAGTGAGACTACACACTAGAGCTTGCGTGGCTGCCCTGTCCTTAGTCCGCAAAGGCCACGGACATTCCCAACAAAGAATTTTCATTAGGAAACAGAGGAGGTTTTGTTAGCACCTCCGCTTTCTTTGCCTTAGTCTTCCCACTGCCTCTTGTCATGAACTTCTTCGGCATTACTTCTTTCCAACCATCTTCTTTGTTGCTGGAATCCATAGCATGTGTTTCAGCCAAGCTATGTTTCCCGCGTTCAAAGGTAACACTCCGAGATGCCAGCAACGAAACCTCCGTTACACCCTTGTTTGTATTTCCATCCAAAGAGGATTGCGGGTTTATTGGAACCTCAGAATCAGAATGCTTTGACTCATAACGCATCCTATAAAGTTGCACTCTACCATCCCGTGAATGAGGCCTAGAGGACCTAGCTTGAGCTTCCCGAAAAGATGATGGATCAGAATGACCCAAAACCGAAGGATCCGCAGCATGCGTGGCTTCTCCCAAACAACCGGGACCAGGAGGTGTTGTGTGGTTACTTATATCAACTTCCATCAAGTTATCAGCATCAGCGGGATGTTGCGAAGTTGGTGGATAGGGGGGGGAGGCATGGTTCCATCCGTACCTCTGTTGGCATTCGCACAAGTAGAACCTTCCTTGTTGTTAGGAGGTATCACTATATTGCGTTTTCTAGGAGCATCTTCCGTGTTGGCATCATACCCCAGTATCCTACACTTCAGGTGATTGTGTCCAAAAGCCGCACAATGATAGCAAAAGTCCGGATAATTTTCATAGTTTACCCTTTGAGTATACCTTCTGTTATCGGGGAGTTTGACAACAAACTCCCTTATTGGCTCCTTGCTGACATCCACTTCTACAAGAATTCTAGCATAGTTCATTTTGGATCTTTCCTTAGTAAATTGGTCAGTGTAAAGAGGTTTTCCTACACGTGAAGCAATCTTACTAAGTCCCGTTGCACTCCAGATATAGAGGGGAATGTCCGGAAATGTGACCCAAATAGGAATATCCATGAATAACTCATCCGTTATAAGAACTCCTTTATTGATAGCTTTGAGCATCATAGTCTTCCCGTAGACCATATAAGGGCCACCATGAAGTACATTAGTGCGCTCTTCCTCCGTCATAAATTTGAACACCGTCCATCCTTTGCCATATGGTATAATACGGCATTTCACTCCCCATCCCTTCACAATGGTATTTAAGGCTTCTCTTCCCAGGAAGGGACCCGTGAAGCAACCTATTAAGCAATAAACCATGTTTCTATGAATGGAACTTCATCCTCGAACCTATGTCCACCTCCACTTGTTGTTCAATATATTGTAGCCGTTCCTTTTGCTTCAATCCTAGTACCCACAAAGACTCGCGTAAGTCTTCTTGGGAGGAAGGGACCTTTGCCATGATTCGGGGATGATTAATAAAAGTCGAACTCTCGGGTGGAATTTGGTGTTGTTTAGAAGGTGCATTTGTGTGTGAATCAATGGGAGGTATTTACGGAGGTATAGGCAGAGGGGATGGGTAGAAGTATTTGTGCTAGGGCCCGCAATAGGGGAAAGAATTCGCGTGCCATTTGGTAGGGTAGGGAATGTGTCATGTGTTTTAGGAGGTAAAGAAGGAAGGGATGATAGCAGAGGTGAGGCTAAGTGTGGATCGGGGAGTAGTGAGGAGGTATTGGGTGAGAGAGTGTGTTTGTTTAAGACTTTGTTGGTGCCCAAGGAAGAGTTAAAGACGAAAGGTTTATTTTGGTTCTTGATGTTTGCCCCACTAAGCACACTTGTTAAAGTGGGGAAGGCTTCATTAGTGACACTTAGATTCAGGGGTTGTTGTCTCATTGCATAAGAGGGAGCTTTGAATCCCGCGTCATTTAAGTCCGACCCCTTAGCTCCCGCGTTATTAATGGTCGTGTAGTTCCTAGGTTCATTGGAAATAGAATTCACTTTGTTTCCCATGGCGACTTGATCCTTGCATTACGGGAATAATTAATGACCCACAGGCACCCTCACGACGTCTTGGTATTATGTCCTTCATAATCACCGTCATTGAAAGAGGCACATTGGTACCGCGGACGCTTAAAGTGTGGCGCCTCGGCTCACAACATTAATGTAAGGCTCGCTTTCCCAATCGACTTGAACCTCGCATAACGGGGATAATCAATGTCCCGGGCACCCTCACGAACCGTCTTGGTATTCTTACCATCATAAAGACCCGTCGTTGAAGGAGGCTCGTTGGTACCGCGACGCCAAAGTGTAACGCCTCGGTTCCCACGGCGTTGATGCAAGGCTCTTTTCCCGACTTGATCCTTGCGCATAATGGGGATAATCGATGACCCATGGACACCCTCGCGAAAGCGTCTTGGTATTTTGATCATCATAATGGCCCGTCATTGGAAGAGGCTCGTTGGTACATGATCTTAAAGTGTGACTCTCGTCTCCTTAACCTTGACTCCGCGATAGGCTTATAGGAATAGGAGTATCATTAATGCTATCCATGACTTTGAAACTTGCAATCGTGATTAGCCTCGAGATCCATTGACATCCGCGCGACCCTCGCGAGCTCACGACCCACGTCCATTACCGATTCGGACGAGTAGGCCATCACTCCTCATTGCATCTAACGATGTCTAGCCCAATTGTACCTTTTCGGCAGATTGAGTAAAATACCGGGTAGTGTCGGGTACTAATGCTCTGTGACGCCTGTTCGCCGTGATAATCCACTGAATCAACGGTTGGCGTGATAGGATCTACCACCATAGTAGCAAGTAGCTTCCGCGCTTAAATACCGCTTATATCAAGTTCTCGATATCATACTTTTGCCCCATTCATGAATCTTTTGTAGCGTGGCATCGTATTACATTCTCTAGAGGATGCGTGAGTCTGGTGTGACATGAACCAACACAGATGGGTCTGAAATTGCCGGAATGAGATTTTATTCGGCAATTATTGGACTGCCTCCATTATTTTTCTACTTCCCTGTTCTAGCCTTCGTCGAACTTCTGAACCTCACGAATCATTCTTTGGGCGTGTGTAACGTTTAGATTTCTTCATATTGTGAACGTAATACTTCAAACCATGGGGGAACAATCGAAAATCATAGAGGGGGGGGGGGAGAAGAGGAAAAAAACCGAAGGAGAAACTAAGGGAAAACGTTGAGAGCGTTTTCCTTAGTGAGAGAAACTTCTCTCTAACTCCTTAAGAGTTTTGAAAGAATGAAAGTGGGTATTATTTTTGGGTTTGAAACCCGTATTGTTGACATAAAATGAAGGTACCTTGAGTTGTGTGTAACTTGCCTATGTTTGCGTGTGATAGCCTTGTTGTGCGGTATTGTATTTTTATACCGCGTCTCTCGATGGAGATTCGGTTGATTTGTTATGATCTTACTTGGGCGTCTGGCGGTGACGGAGGATTCCGCAGATGCGCTCGCATTGATAGTGTTATTCCATGGACTAGCTCTCCATGAGGTTTTACTGATTCGGCCTTGGTATCTGGTGGTTGGCTTTCGTACTTGCCCCGTCGCATGGTTGATTCGTCCTTGGTACCTGGTAGTTAGCCTTCGCACTTGCCCCGTTCAGTTTAGTGACGAAGTCTCGTGACCTGACCTTGATACACAGTAGTTAGCCGTACTTGCCGGTCGACACGTGACCACGGCGCGGTACTGGTAGTCGGCTTCGTACTTGCCGTGTCGACCGTGGTTTGGTTGCATAGTATTGTTAATGCGGCCTTGGTATCTAGTAGTTGGCTTTCGTACTTGCCGGTCGATCGATGATGCGGCTTTGGTAGCGGTAGTTAGCCCGTACTTGCCCGTCGGTTGTTATGACACAGTGGGACACGGTGTTCATGTGTATTCCTTGGTGTTGCTATATCATGAAATGGCGGTGAGGAAGGTATTCCACGGGCATGATTGATGTTGTGGGCGTGAGACCCATAGTTATATTTGAGTGATGACTTTGAGGCGTGAGTCTCGACTTAGCGTATTTAACTTACATGTATATGTCGTAATTTGGTTATCATATATGTCTCTGTTTTTATAGACTACTATGATTTCATTTACGATATTTTGATTTCACATACTTGGTACTGTTATCTTGACCTCGCCCGGGCTGCGTTCATGCCGCAGGTAGAGGTACATTGGTTGTGGATCCTCGCTCATAGGATCACAGTTCAGCGTTTTGGGAAGCTCCGTTTCTCTGGAGGCTCATCTTTGGTATAGTCCCCTGTCAGTGTAGTTACTTGTACATTCAGGGGAATTGTTATACCCCGTATTTTCAGAGTATGTATGTGAGGACGTACGTACGAGAATACGACATTTGAATTGGAAAGGAAGAAAGATGTGATTTTTTTTCGACGGAAAAGTTTCCGGTTTTTGTGAAGGAAAAAGGTTCGTCATTGGGGATTTGATTTCCAGTTTTGGTATTCGGACTTCTGGGATTATTTTAGAAGTATTGGAATTTTATTTCCGGAATTGGTCACGCGGGGCCCACGGGAGGATTTACGGTTTGTGGGGCCCACTTTAATTCAGATTTTTTTTCCGAGAGACGAAATACTTTGGACCAATAGGAGGGCGACATGTGTCACCCTTATGTGGAGGTTGGCCTTGGACGTTTTTTTTGTGTACTAGTGGAGGCCACATGGCTCTTTGTTGTGGGGGACATATGTCCCAATGTTGTGGTGGACATATGTCCCAAA
The DNA here is from genome assembly GCA_029844215.1 of Przewalskia tangutica. Taxonomy (NCBI): domain Eukaryota; kingdom Viridiplantae; phylum Streptophyta; class Magnoliopsida; order Solanales; family Solanaceae; genus Przewalskia; species Przewalskia tangutica. The sequence goes on from CM056719.1 coordinate 90,839,802, forward strand.
ATTATGGTGGACACTTGGTTGGAAGACTTCATCCATCACATGGATCCTAATCTACACCTTACATATGTTTTGATCTTGGCCATTGAGTGTCCTATAAATACCCCCTTAGTTGAAGACTTATTTCATCCACACTTGAGCAATTTCCAAGTCTCAAAATACTCCCTCCCTTTGATTGAAGTTCTCGTCCAAACACCCCTCTCCCTTAGCCAAAGTTGTCCAAAAATCCTTAGAGTTTTAAGTGTTCTTCCTTAGAGTATTAGGAAGATTATTAACCAAGTGTTGGAAAAGAATTCACACCCCTAGCCCCTAAAGTACCCCCGGCAGAGTGCCACAAATTGTAGCCTAAGTGTTCTTCACTTTTGGAGTGAAAGTGTTTAAGAGAAGTTGTTTAGAAACTTCTAAGGGTTTCTTGGAGCGAATTGGAGCGTACAGAATAGGAGCTAAACCTTGCTCAGGATCGACTTATACCTTGGATAATTTTGGGCTTATCGAGGTAAATAATCTTGTCCCCTTATTGTAATTGGAAATTAAATGTTGTAGTAATATATAGTTGAGTATACTATATATAGAATGAATATTGAAAAGAACTGAACTGTAATTACATTGGACTGTATTTACATTAGACTTGTGTAGTATTACTGTGAAGTATATTTGAACACGTCCGGTTAGACGTATAAACCCCCCCGGGAGTTGTTGGCCTGGTAGCGGGCCTGAGTAGAGGATGAGATTTATGTGGTTACGGGGGGGAGGTGCTGCCGAATTTTCTGTAGAATAAGGAATCTTGCATTTAGAATATTCTACGAGGAGATCTAGGAGTTGATAGGCGTTTTGTGGCCTTATAGGTTGCAGTACTACGAGTGGCGTATTCTACTTGAAGAGTGGAAAAGGCTAACAGGGTTACAGTACTGTGGAGCTTTTTGCTAATTGTCGATAATCGTCGCGAGGTATGTGAACCTCTTCCTATCTTTTCTAGCATGATATGTTGTGAACTAGGTAGTACGGTAGATGTACATGTGTTAAGTGAATTTGGTTGGTTTACAACATAAAGTGTTATAACGGCTTTATGGGAAGTTTGTTATAACAACTTTATGTGGGTAAAGGAATGGTTGGTAGTTTTTAAAAGATAAATGACTTGATGTGAATTAATAATGACTTGGTTTGTGTTAAAAAGTTATGAAACCGCTTTTTATGAGAAATGGGTAATTGGGTTTTAAAAGGAATAATGTTATATTGATTTTCGGAAATGAGAACGAGTATAGAACAAACCACTGCAGCGTTAATAAAGGAAAATGTATTGACTAATTAATTATTATTAAAACCAGTAGAAACCTCCATCTGCATAGAAGCTAAGATAAGACAAAATGATATTACATTTTCTAGATCATGGCTGCTTTAATAAGATTGTTATAAACAAGGATAACCTACTCACACTTAAGGCATATGTCACTCAAATTGTTTTAAAAAAAGAGATTACGTTATTAAGTGATTAAGACTATGAACTATGAAATCTTTCGAAAATAAGAGACTTGAGTATTTGAAATTAGGCAAACTTGAACTTTTGGAGAAGAATGTTGTTACTTGATTTTAAAAAGGAAAGTGTGTTGGTTTATTTAAAAATGTTAGTCACTCTATTTTAATACTACGGGTATCGGGTGACCTTTGTAAAAGGAATAAATCTTTTAAAAGAATTTAACGTATGTAGTACTTTGGGGTTAAAACCCGGACTTTGACATAAAATGAAAGTACCTCGAGTTGGGTGTAACTTACCTATGTTTGCGTGTGATAGTCTTGTTATGCAAGTATTGTATTTCTATACCACGCGTCTCTCGATGGGCGGCTGATTTGTTATGATCTTACTTGGGCGTCACGGTAGTGACGGAGAATTCCGCAGTGCGCTCACGGTTGATAGTGTTATTCCATGGACTAGCTCTCCATGAGGTTTCTTGGTCGGCCTTGGTATCGGTGGTTGGCTTTCGTACTTGCCCGTATCGTGGTGATTCGGCCTTGGTACCAGTAGTTAGCCTTGCGCTTGCCGTTCGGTTTGTGGCGAAGTCTCGTGATCACGACGCTTGGTACACAGTAGTTAAGCCGTACTTGCCCGGTCACTCGTGACCGGCGCGGTACACAGTAGTCGGCTTTCGTACTTGCCGTGTCGAACCGTGTTTTGGTTGTATAGTATTGTTAGTACGGCTTTGGTATCTGGTAGTTGGCTTTCGTACTTGCCCCGGTCAGTTGATGATGCGGCTTTGGTATCTGGTAGTTAGCCTTCGTACTTGCCCCGTACGGTTTTATGACACAGGTGGGACCTGGTGTTCATATGTACTCCTTGGTATTGTTATATCATAGACTGCCGGCAGTGAGGAAGGAATTCCACGGGCACGATTGATGTTGTGGGCGTGAGACCCATGGTTATATTTTGAGTGATGACTTGGAGGGCTTGAGTCCCTGACTGACATGACTGCTTATATGTTGTGTACTGTAGTTTGGTTATCATACATGTCTCCTGCTTTATATAGACTATTATGATTTCATTCTGATATTTTGATTTCACATACTTGGTACTGTTGTCTTGACCTCCTTGGGCTGCGTTAAATGCAGCGGTAAAGTGCATCGGTTGTCGATCCTCGCTTATAGGATCACTGTTCAGCGTATTGGGAAGCTCCGTTTCTCCGGAGGCTTATCTTTTGGTATGTTTTTCCCTGAGTCGTAGGTTCTTGTACATTCAGGAGTATGGCGGGGCCCTGTTCCGTCATAATTGTTGTTACATTCTTAAGTGCATGTAATCTTGTTGTGGGCGGGGTTGTAAAGTTATGGCTGTTCAAATTTCTGTATATATGCAATAAGGCAACCGTTTTGGTTGGCCTGTTTTATTATCATAACTCTTGTTCATATCTGTATGTTTTTATTTCCGCTGGTTGTTCTCTGATGTTGTATCACTAGGGTGCCCGGGGTAAGACACCAGTCATGGGCCCGGGATCGGGTCGTGACAAAAGTGGTATCAGAGCAGTTAGTCCTCGGAAAGTGTCTACAGACCGTGTCTAGTAGAGTCTTGATTATCGGTGTGTTGTGCACCACATCTATAATCGGAGGCTGCGAGACATTTAGGATTGGTTTCTATTCTTCTCATTACGAGATCGTGCCTTAGAGTGAGTTATAAGTTGGACCCCTCGACGTATTTCGTTTTTACGATTATGCCTCGCATGAGCAACCCGGGCGAAGGGCAAAGCGATCGAGGAGCGCTTGTAGGACACATAGAGTACGAGGCGCGAGCCGTCGATGCACGAGATAGTGCTTGACGGCGAGTTTTGCGGCGCCACCGCCCCAACGAGTTTAGAGTCGCGGCGATGGCTGCTGAGACCACAATACTGAGCCTCGGTCCACGGCTGAGTAGAGAGATGGGTTACAAGAGATGGCCCGATTATTGGCGAGTTGTGGCGAACATGAGGATAAAGTAGCGCAGCGATTCGATAGCACCGTGGTTCACCGAGATCGGATAGTTTGAGGCTACGGGACTTTACGAGTTGTAGCCCTCCGAGTTCTACGGGTCGAGGCACGAGGATGATCGCGAGAGTTCATCCGATAATTCTGATGGATCGTAGAGTGATCAGGGCTTCGGAGACCGAGTCAGTGGTCTTGGGTTCACATCGGCTGCGTGATACTGCAGTCGACTGGTTTGATTCGTGGGAGCTATCCCGGGGAGAGCATGCACTTCCAGCTGGATGGGACGAGTTCTCAGAGGCATTTCTTGCACATTTCTTGCCTCGCGGATGAGGAGGGCTCGGTAAGCGATTTTTGGTGTTGAGGCAGAGCGGGCGTACGGTTCGGGAGTACAATGTGGAGTTCGACTCATTGGCTCGGTATGTCCCCGCGTTAGTAGCTAGTATGGAGGACAGAGTGCACCGCTATGTCACAGGGCTCGACGATTATTTGGTAGAGAGTTGCTCGGGTGTAGCTCTTGGCAGGGCATGGACATTGCCCGCATGCAGGCTTATGCACTTGGATGCGAGGCACGGAGAGGTCGAAGGAATGACCGGGATCAGCAGAAGAGGGCTAGAACAGCAGGGTCTTTTGGCGACTTTCGAGGCGGACCGCCTCAGCAGCGATTATGCGCCTCCCGCATGCGAGTGGTCCTCCCGATCTTGGGGCGTTCGGGATATTCGAGGCGGTCGAGTCTCCCGTGTTTCAGATTTTCAGGGGAGTAGGAGTGCTCGCCGGGTGAGGTCACCCTTGTCTCAGTGTGGCCGTTGTGGAAAACTTCATAAGGGAGAGTGTCGTACTAATTTGGGTGATTGTTATGCTTGCGGCCAACAGGGCCATTTGGCGAGAGACTGTCCAGGCCAGGTAGCTCGGTGGGATAGCACAGACTACGAGATCAGTTGCGGGTTCTTCACCTTCCATAGCTAGGCAGGATGTTCATACACCGGCAGGCCACGGCAGAGGTCGCGGTGGAAGTTTCCAGTTTTAGAGGTCCTTTTGAACCGCCTATTTGATTTTTCAGGTATATCCTTAACCCTCTAGAGATTAGTTTGTATTGGCGATATAATGATATGTTAAGTGTTATGTTCGGATAGCTTATGTTAAAAATGTGATTTAGAAGCCTGGTTTGTGAAAAGGGTAAGTCTGGGGATGAGACAATTTTGAGCCTTAGAATTTGTAACAGTCGAGACCTTAGATGTAAGGTCGTCTCGAGTAGAATATTTTGCAGGTAATCCTTGTCGGAGAACGTTATTTACATACGGTGTACCAGTAGGATAATTCCTTGGGTTGTGTAAGATGAAGGTGGTAGCTTTCAGGACTGGTATAGGTAAGATTGTTCCGGATCGGGGAACAAGAGTTTGGCGCGATTATGGGTCGGGTTGAGGACCATTCGCGGGTCGACCCGCAGCCCGGTTTGGGGTGGGGTCAGTTCGAGGTGGTCCCGCCAGGTGGTAGGATCACGAGGGTGCAAGGCCCAAGTTTAGGTAACCATCGTACGGGTTCGTGGATGCGTTCGACCAGAATCAGATCGTGAAGGCCGGGAATGGCTTTAGAGGAAATTGAAGCTAGTGAGATGACCAAGTTTGGAGGTAATGACTCCAAAGTTTTGGAAACTGAAGCGATGACTGAAGTATGGTACGTATACTATAGGAAGTTCGGATATACGAGAAGGGTACGACGAGTAAGGACGGAAGCGAACATGTGTTATGAGAACGGAAGTGATCATTTCTTTTGTGAAGTGAAGATGCGAAGGGAGTATTCTTTAGACCATGGGTGGAAGCTTGTTGTGATGTTAGAGGTGATTTCTCGTTGGCTTGGATTTGAGTTATTGCGCGTAGGTTGTATTATGGCCATGGGTGGCATAATTAGTTTCCTAAGTATAGTAGGGAAGTCTATACCGGCACAGGTATGTTTGGAGACTTAGAAGGAACATTCGGGACGAATGTTTCTAAGGGGGGAAGAATGTTATACCCCGTATTTCCAGAATATGTATGTGAGGACGTACGTACGAGAATACGACATTTGAATTGGAAAGGAAGAAAAATGTGATTTTTTTTCGACGGAAAAGTTTCCGGTTTTTGTGAAGGAAAAATGTTCGTCATTGGGGATTTGATTTCCAGTTTTGGTATTCGGACTTCTGGGATTATTTTAGAAGTATTGGAATTTTATTTCCGGAATTGGTCACGCGTGGCCCACGGGAGGATTTACGGTTTGTGGGGCCCACTTTAATTCGGATTTTTTTTCCGAGAGACGAAATATTTTGGACCAATAGGAGGGCGACATGTGTCGCCCTTATGTGGAGGTTGGCCTTGGACGTTTTTTTGTGTACTAGTGGAGGCCACATGGCTCTTTGTTGTGGGGGACATATGTCCCAATGTTGTGGTGGACATATGTCCCAAAATTATGGTGGACACTTGGTTGGAAGACTTCATCCATCACATGGATCCTAATCTACACCTTACATATGTTTTGATCTTGGCCCTTGAGTGTCCTATAAATACCCCCTTAGTTGAATACTTATTTCATCCACACTTGAGCAATTTCCAAGTCTCAAAATACTCTCTCCCTTTGATTGAAGTTCTCGTCCAAACACCCCTCTCCCTTAGCCAAAGTTGTCCAAAAATCCTTAGAGTTTTAAGTGTTCTTCCTTAGAGTATTAGGAAGATTATTAACCAAGTGTTGGAAAAGAATTCACACCCCTAGCCCCTAAAGTACCCCCTTGGCCGAGAGTGCCACAAATTGTAGCCTAAGTGTTCTTCACTTTTGGAGTGAAAGTGTTTAAGAGAAGTTGTTTAGAAACTTCTAAGGGTTTCTTGGAGCGAATTGGAGCGTACAGAATAGGAGCTAAACCTTGCTCAGGATCGACTTATACCTTGGATAATTTTGGGCTTATCGAGGTAAATAATCTTGTCCCCCTATTGTAATTGGAAATTACATGTTGTAGTAATATATAGTTGAGTATACTATATATAGAATGAATATTGAAAAGAACTGAACTGTAATTACATTGGGTGTATTCTGATGAGACTTGTGTAGTATTACTGTGAAGTATATTTGAACACGTCCGGTTAGACGTATAAACCCCCCCGGGAGTTGTTGGCCTGAGTAGAGGAGGAGATTTATGTGGTTACGGGGGGGAGGTGCTGCCGAATTTTCTGTAGAATAAGGAATCTTGCATTTAGAATATTCTACGAGGAGATCTAGGAGTTGATAGGCGTTTTGTGGCCTTATAGGTTGCAGTACTACGAGTGGCGTATTCTACTTGAAGAGTGGAAAAGGCTATGAGGTTCTGATCTTGTGGAGCGTTTTGCTAATTGTCGATAATCGTCGCGAGGTATGTGAACCTCTTCCTATCTTTTCTAGCATGATATGTTGTGAACTAGGTAGTACGGTAGACGTACATGTGTTAAGTGAATTTGGTTGGTTTACAACATAAAGTGTTATAACGGCTTTATGGGAAGTTTGTTATAACAACTTTATGTGGGTAAAGGAATGGTTGGTAGTTTTTAAAAGATAAATGACTTGATGTGAATTAATAATGACTTGGTTTGTGTTAAAAAGTTATGAAACCGCTTTTTATGAGAAATGGGTAATTGGGTTTTAAAAGGAATAATGTTATATTGATTTTCGGAAATGAGAACGAGTATAGAACAAACCACTGCAGCGTTAATAAAGGAAAATGTATTGACTAATTAATTATTATTAAAACCAGTAGAAACCTCCATCTGCATTGAAGCTAAGATAAGACAAAATGATATTACATTTTCTAGATCATGGCTGCTTTAATAAGATTGTTATACCCCGTAGTTCCAGGGTATGTATGTCGGGACGTACGTACGAGATTACGACCGAAATTTTGGAAAGAAAGAAAGGTGTAATTTTTCGACGGAAAAGTTTCCGGGTTTTGTGAAGGAAAAAGGTTCATTAATGGGAATTGGATTCCCAGATTTGGTATTTGGACTTCGTGGATTATTTTAGAATTTTGGGATTTTATTTTCAGAAATGGTCACGTGGGGCCCACGGGAGAAATTTACGGTTTTGTGGGGCCCGCTTTGTTTTTGAGATTTTCGGTATTTTGGATATTTTCGGGAAACGAAATATTTTGGACGAATCGGGGGGCGACACGTGTCACCCCCTTGTGTGGCCATGTGGGCCGAAATTGGTGGACAAGTGGCTAGGCCACTTGTCCCTTGACCGAAATGGCCCAACACTTGGATGCCTAAATCGTTGGCCATGTGGTGTGGTGGGACCCACACACACATGGCGCAATCTTGACCACCCACTTGACTTGATCTTGGCCCTTGAATCTTCTATATATACCCCTTAGCTTGAAGACTAATTCATCCCACACTTAAGAGCTTTCAAGGCAAATAATACTCCCTCTCTTTTGTAGCATTTTCGTCCCCTTCCCCTCTAGTGTAGAAATACTTGGAGTATTGTGGTATAATCCCAAATACATTGGCCTAGTATCCCTAGTAGTATTCCAAAGTTGTTTTAATACTAGGTGCCCGAAAATACTACTTTTATTCCAAAAGTCGCAAAATGAAACCCTAGAAAAATCTTCATAAGCTTGGTTGAAGTGTTAAGAGAAGTGGTTTAGAAACTTCTAAGGGTCGCTTGGAGCGGGTTGGAGCGTAAGGAATTGGAGCTAAACGTTGCTCAGGATCGACTTTAATCTTGGATAATTTTGGGCTTATCGAGGTAAATAATCTTGTCCCCCTATTGTAATTGGAAATTACATGTTGTAGTAATATATAGTAGAGTATACTATATATAGAATGAGTATTGAAAAGAATTGAGCGTATTTACATGAAATTTGTATTCTGATGGTATTTGTTGTATTATTGTGAAGCGATTTGAACACGTCCAGGTTAGGCGTGTAAATCCTGAGGAGTTGTTGGCACAGTAGCGGGCCTTGATAGGAGGAGATTTGTGTGATTGTGGGGAGGTCTTTGCGAATTTTACGTAGAATATGGAACCATGTGTTTAGAATATTACGAAGAGATCTAGGAGTTGATAGGCGTTTTGTGGCCTTTATAGGTTGCGATTGCCGTGTAGCGTATTCTACTTGAATAGTGGAAAAGGCTAGCGAGTTCTGATCTTGTGGGCGTTTTGCTAAATGTCGATAATCGTCGCGAGGTATGTGAACCTCTTCCTATCTTTTCTAGCATGATTGTTGTGAACTATGTAGTACGGTAGACGTACATGTGCTAAGTGTTTTGGTTGGTTTAAAACATAGGGTGTTATAATAGCTTTATGGGAAGTTAGTTATAACGACTTTATGTAGGTAGAAGAATGGTTTATTGATTGTAGAAATTAAGAGACTTGATCTTCAAAGATAAGAGACTTGACTTATAAACGACTTGATTTTGAAAGTTAAGAGACTTGATCTTGAAAGATAAGAGACTTGACTTATAACGACTTGTTTTCAGAAAAAGAGAAGTAACTTGATTTTAAGTATAGGTTACTTGTTTTGAAAAGAGTACATTATTTGGGTTTTAAAAGAATACTTGTTGTGGTTTTAAAAGAAAAGAGACTTGTGGAATTGAAGAGTTTTCGGTTTAAAGGAAGGCATTGTTTTGTCTTAAGTTGGTTTAAAACATAAAGTGTTATAACAGCTTTATGGGAAGTTAGTTATAACGACTTTATGAAAACAAAAGAATGGTTTTATCATTGGTTTTAAAGTGGTAACTTGACTTTAAAAGGAGAAGTGTTTTGGTCTAAAAAGAAAGCATGGTATTGCCTTAATTTGGTTTTAAAAGGAAAGTATGAAAGTTGTTTTGGTTTACTTAAAAATGTTAGTCACTCTATTTTGATACTACGGGTATCGGGTGACTTTTGTAAAAGAAATGGATCTTCTAAAAGAATTTTACGTACGTAGTACTTTGGGGATAAAAACCTGGACTTTGTCATAAAATGAAAGTACCTTGAGTTGTGTGTAACGTGCCTATGTTTGCGGGTGATAGCCTTGTTGTGCAAGTGTTGTATTCTTATGTTACCGCGTCTCTCGGTGGAGGGCCGGTCGTGTTATTCTTTATCATTTTGGACATACTGACACGATGGGTGGCCCACGGGTATGCTTCCACGATGATAGTTCATGGGCATATTGACTCGATGGATGGTCCACGGGTATGCGGCCATGATGAGGGTTCGTTTCCCTGTTGATAGTGTTATTCCATGGACTAGCTCTCCATGAGGTTATATTGATTCGGCCTTGGTATCTGGTGGTCGGATTTCGTACTTGCCTCGTCTCGTGGCTGATTCGGCCTTGGTACCTGGTAGTTAGCCCTCGCTTGCCGTTCGGTTTAGTGACGAAGTCTCGTGATCTGACGCGGTACACAGTAGTTAGCCCTCGTACTTGCCGATCGACTCGTGACCACGGCGCTTGGTATCCGTAGTCGGCTTTCGTACTTGCCGTGTCGACCGTGGTTTGGTTGTATAGTATTGTTAGTACGGTTGTTATGACACAGGTGGGACCTAGTGTTCATGTGTACCTCTTGGTGTGATTATATCATAGACTGCCGGCAGTGAGAAAGGTATTCCACGGGCATGATTGATGTTGTGGGCGTGAGACCCATTGTTATACTTGAGTAATGACTTTAAGGGCGTGAGTCACGACTTGACATATTTGTTTATATATTATGGTGTAGTTTGGTTATCATACATGTCTCTGCTTTATATAGACTATTATGATTTCATTTCTGATATTTCTGATTTCACATACTTGGTACTGTTGTCTTGACCTCCTTGGGGCTGCGTTCATCTGCGAGTAGAGTACATCGGTTGTGGATCCTCGCTCATAGGATCACAATTCAGCATATTGGGAAGCTCCGTTTCTCCGGAGGCTTATCTTTTGGTATAGTCCCCTGTCAGTGTTGATACTTGTATATTCAGGGGTATGGCGGGGCCCTGTCCCGTCATAGTTATGGTTACATTCTTAGAGGTCTGTAGTACTGTTGTGGGCAGGGTTTGTAAAAGGATTTAACTGTTCAGGTTGATATATATATATGTATATATTCAGGAAGGTGACCGTGTTGGTTAGCCTGTTTCATACTTTAACTCTTGTTTCATGTTTAAGTTTTTTTATTTCCGCTGATTTTCTCTAATGTTGTATCACTAGGGTGCCCGGGGTAAGGCACCAGTCACGGGCCCGGGATCGGGTCGTGACAAAAGTGGTATCAGAGCAGTTAGTCCTCGGAAAGTGTCTACAGACCGTGTCTAGTAGAGTCTTGATTATCGGTGTGTTGTGCACCACATCTATAATCAGGAGGCTGCGAGACATTTAGGATTGGTTTCCATTCTTCTCTCTCTGAGATCGTGCCTTAGAGGCTGTGTTGTAAGTTGGACTCCTCGACGTATTCTTTTGTACCGATTATGCCTACGCAGAGCAACGGGGCCCAGATGGGCAAGGCGGCGAGAGGAGTTGCGAGTAGAACGAGGCGGTACAAGGGCTTAGGCACAGTCGTTACACGAGATAGTACTTGACGATGAGTTTTATGGCGCCGCTAGCCCCAAAGAGTTTAGAGCGGCGGCGATTTCTCGAGGCCACGATACCGAGCCTCGTACCACGGCCGAGGATATGAGTTCAAGGAGATGGCCCAGTTACTAGCTAGGCTGGTGGCTGGGAATGAGGACGGACGGAAGTCGGTGGCTCCGGCAGTACAAGTGGTTCACCCTAGATCCGATAGCCTGAGACTTCGGGATTTCTTGAGTTGCAGTTCGCCAGAGTCCTATGGATGGAGAGCTGAGGATAATCCTCAGGGTGTCGTGCTAGTTTGGGAGATTATTATACCTATGGTCGTCAGGGCCATGTGATGGGAGGATGTCAGTAGGAGGATACAAGAGGATGACTCGACTGCAAGGGTCGATTGCGGGTTGATTGTTCGGAGAAGGGGTGCTAGTCGGATGAGGTCACCCCGCCTCGTTGTGGCCATTGTAATAGACTCCATTATGGGAGTGTCGTCTTGCGGCTTGTATGCTTGTAGCCAGCGGGGCCATTTGGTAAGAGTTGTCGACCCAGTAGCACAGATGTTGAGACTCAGCCTTCGGGATCGGTGGCTGGTTCATCGCCTTATATAGCTAGGCGCCCTGTAGGGCAGGATTATGATTAGAGCGACAAAGGAAAAGTGAGGCAGTAGTTGCAGAGATATCTTTAGCTCTTAAGAGACTTGTTTATGTTGTTATGGTGGGTACGTGTTAGGTGTTATGTGCGGATAGCATTGTGTTATGTGTGAATTAGAAACATGGGCAGTTAAGAAAGGGTAAGTCTGGAGGCGAGACGATTGTGAGCCTTAGAATTTGTAACAGTTAGGACCTTGGATGCAAGGTCGTCTTGAGAAAAAGATTTTACGGTTAGTCTTTGTCGAAACACTTGGTATACGTGAAATGTATTGAGGGATATTTCCTTGGGTTGTGTAAGATGAAAGTGGTAGCTTTCATGACTTGGATAGGTAAGATTGTTCCGGATCGGGGAACAAGAGTTTGGTGCGATTATGGGTCGGGTTGAGGACCGTTCGCGGGTCAACCCGCAGCCCGAAAGGAGATGTGGTCAATTTGTGGTGATCTCGCTTTGTGATAGGGTCACGAGGGTGCTAGGCCCAAGTTTAGGTAACCATCGTACGGGTTCGTGGAGGCGTTCGACCAGAATCGGTTCGTGAAGGCCGGGAATGGCCTTGAGGGAATGAGAGGCTTGTAGATGACCAAGTTGGAAGTAGTGACTCCAAGGTTTTGGAAACTGAATCAATGACTGGAGTGTGGTACGTGTATTAGAAAGAGTTCAGGTATACGAGAAAGGTACGACGAGTAAGAAGAGAAGCGAACAATGTGTTATAAGAACGGAAGTGATCATTTCTTTTGTGAAGAGAAGATGCGAAGGGAGTATCCTTTAGACCTTGGGTGTGAGCTTTTTTTTTATTTTTTATGTTAGAGGTGATTCCTCGTTGGCTTGGATTTGTATGATATACTATGGCCATTGATGGCATGGTTGGTTTCGTAAGTATGGTAGTGAAGACTATACCGGAGCAGGTATGTTTTGGAGACTTAGAAGGAACATTCGGGGTGAATGTTTCTAAGGGGGGAAGAATGTTATACCCCGTAGTTCCAGGGTATGTATGTGGGGACGTACGTACGAGATTACGACCGAAATTTTGGAAAGAAAGAAAGGTGTGATTTTTCGACGGAAAAGTTTCCGGGTTTTGTGAAGGAAAAAGGTTCATTAATGGGAATTGGATTCCCAGATTTGGTATTTGGACTTCGTGGATTATTTTAGAATTTTGGGATTTTATTTTCAGAAATGGTCACGTGGGGCCCACGGGAGAAATTTACGGTTTTGTGGGGCCCGCTTTGTTTTTGAGATTTTCGATATTTTGGATATTTTCGGGAAATGAAATATTTTGGACGAATCGGGGGGCAACACGTGTCACCCCCTTGTGTGGCCATGTGGGCCGAAATTGGTGGACAAGTGGCTAGGCCACTTGTCCCGAAATGGCGACGGATGCCTAAATCGTTGGCCATGTGGTGTGGTGGGACCCACACACACATGGCCCAATCTTGACCACCACTTGACTTGATCTTGGCCGCTTGAATCTTATATATACCCGCAGCTTGAAGACTAATTCATCCCACACTTAAGAGCTTTCAAGGCAAATAATACTCCATCTCTTTTGTAGCATTTTCGTCCCCTTCCCCTCTAGTGTAGAAATACTTGGAGTATTGTGGTATAATCCCAAATACATTGGCCTAGTATCCCTAGTAGTATTCCAAAGTTGTTTTAATACTAGGAGCCCGGAAATACTACTTTTATTCCAAAAGTCGCAAAATGAAACCCTAGAAAAAACTTCATAAGCTTGGTTGAAGTGTTAAGAGAAGTGGTTTAGAAACTTCTAAGGGTCTCTTGGATCGGGTTGGAGCGTAAGGAATTGGAGCTAAACGTTGCTCAGGATCGACTTTAATCTTGGATAATTTTGGGCTTATCGAGGTAAATAATCTTGTCCCCCTATTGTAATTGGAAATTACATGTTGTAGTAATATATAGTAGAGTATACTATATATAGAATGAGTATTGAAAAGAATTGAACTGTATTTACATAGAAATGTATTTCTGATGGTATTGTATTATTGTGAAGCGATTTGAACACGTCAGGTTAGGCGTGTAAATCCACTGGAGTTGTTGGCACAGTAGCGGGCCTTGATAGGAGGAGATTTGTGTGATTGCGGGGAGGTCTTTGCGAATTTTCTGTAGAATATGGAACCATGTGTTTAGAATATTCTACGAAGAGATCTAGGAGTTGATAGGCGTTGTGTGGCCTTTATAGGTTACAGTACTTCGTGTAGCGTATTCTACTTGAAGAGTGGAAAAGGCTAGCGAGTTCTGATCTTGTGGGCGTTTTGCTAAATGTCGATAATCGTCGCGAGGTATGTGAACCTCTTCCTATCTTTTCTAGCATGATTGTTGTGAACTATGTAGTACGGTAGACGTACATGTGCTAAGTGTTTTGGTTGGTTTAAAACATAGGGTGTTATAATAGCTTTATGGGAAGTTAGTTATAACGACTTTATGTAGGTAGAATAATGGTTTATTGATTGTAGAAGTTAAGAGACTTGATCTTCAAAGATAAGAGACTTGACTTATAAACGACTTGATTTTGAAAGTTAAGAGACTTGATCTTGAAAGATAAGAGACTTGACTTACAACGACTTGTTTTCGGAAAAAGAGAAGTAACTTGATTTTAAGTATTGGTTACTTGTTTTGAAAAGAGTACATTATTTGGGTTTTAAAAGAATACTTGTTGTGGTTTTAAAAGAAAAGAGACTTGTGGAATTGAAGAGTTTTCGGTTTAAAGGAAGGCATTGTTTTGTCTTAAGTTGGTTTAAAACATAAAGTGTTATAACAGCTTTATGGGAAGTTAGTTATAACGACTTTATGAAAACAAAAGAATGGTTTTATCATTGGTTTTAAAGTGGTAACTTGACTTTAAAAGGTGAAGTGTTTTGGTCTAAAAAGAAGGCATGGTATTGCCTTAATTTGGTTTTAAAAGGAAAGTATGGAAGTTGTTTTGGTTTACTTAAAAATGTTAGTCACTCTATTTTGATACTACGGGTATCGGGTGACTTTTGTAAAAGAAATGGATCTTCTAAAAGAATTTTACGTACGTAGTACTTTGGGGATAAAAACCTGGACTTTGTCATAAAATGAAAGTACCTTGAGTTGTGTGTAACGTGCCTATGTTTGCGGGTGATAGCCTTGTTGTGCAAGTGTTGTATTCTTATGTTACCGCGTCTCTCGGTGGAGGGCCTGTCACACCCCGATCCCCGGGCCCGTGACTGGTGCCCTACCTGGGCACCCTTCTACCTTAACAACACAAGTAAAACTGCGGAAATTAAATAACACCTCACTTTTTTTTTTAAAACCAACGTACGTGCAAGGGCAAAGCCGACAAGGCTGCCATATATACATAAACAAAAGACACTACACGCATACGTAGGTCCAATCCCACATATGAATACAGACCTCTAGGAGTTAACTGAAATATGACGGGACAAGGCCCCGGCGTACCCAAAATTGTACAAAGCCTGTACTGAAGGATATATACCAAAAAGATAAACTCACGGGCGGAGGAGCTATCCAAAACTACGGCGGTCCTACACTGCCGATCACCAAGCTGCGTACCTAAACTGCGGCGTGAACGCGGCCGAGAGGTCGATGCGAAGAATGTACCAAGTATGTGAGCGATGAAAGTAATGTAATGAAATCATAACGATCTAAAACAAGCGGGAGACATGTATGATAGCCAACCTTGATGCACAACACATGGCGATCATAACAAGTCATGGGCGCGTGCCGCTTAAGTCATTTCTAAAATATAACCATGGGTCTCACGCCCGTAATATCAATCATGCGTGGAATCCTTCCGCCACTGCCGATCCATGATGTAATAACACCAATAAGGATACATGAATACCAAGTCCCACCTGTGTCCTAAATACCACGTGGTCTCATGCCCCGGAATCCCACATCGTAAAAGCATGACCATAGGGTAACACAAACAAATCCGGGGACATATATAATAATCAAATTACAACACATTGTGCCTTACTAACAATGAGAGTAAACAGTAGTATCCTTACAATACTCCTGGGACTATTTCACCTGCATAGGCCGCGTGGACCCGCGTGAGGTATTCCTCGCATGGGACTATTTCACCCGCATAAGCCCTTACGGACTCGCATGAGGTATTCCTCGCATAATTTGGACCGCGCGTATGGGACTATTTCACCGCGTAAGTCCTTACGGACCGCGTGAGGTATTCGCCGCATCGTGGGTAGCAATTCCACGAGCGCAAATTCCACAAACGGGAATGACCGAAACAAGCGATATTCAATAGCACACAGGCTATTTCCGGCCTGCATAGGCAATTCTCAACTAATCGGGCCAAGTACTTATCAAGGCACACATGGAAAAATTCTCATTTAGCAAGCCAAAGTACTTACAAGGCACCCTTAGACTAATTCTCAATTAATCAAGCCAGTGCTTATCAAGGCACAAATAGAATAATTCTCAATTTAACAAGCCAAAGTACTTATCAAGGCACAAATAGAATAATTCTCATTTAGCAAGCCAAAGTACTTTCGAGGCACCCTTAGACTAATTCTCAATTAATCAAGCCAAAGTACTTATCAAGGCCTGATAGAATAATTCTCAATTAACAAGCCAAAGTACTTATCAAGGCACAAATAGAATAATTCTCATTTAACAAGCCAAAGTACTTTCCAAGGCCTGATAGAATAATTCTCAATTAACAAGCCAAAGTACTTATCAAGGCACAAATAGAATAATTCTCATTTTATCAAGCCAAAGTACTAATCAAGGCACAATTAGACAAATTCACAATTTATCAAGCCAAAGTACTAATCAAGGCAGCACATAGAATTATTCTCAATTAAGCAGGCCAAAGTACTACGTGCGTACATTTCTTTCAAAAGACTCGCTTCATGTAAAGCCCCACGATACTAACACGGTAAGTATAGTGCGTGTCTATTTTTCAAAGTAAGTTACTACACTTTTAGAAAACTCATTTCAAAGCTTGAAATCAAGTAACTCCAAATTTTCACAATCTAGGCAACTTATGCCCTTAATCAAAATAGACAACTTTCTAAACCTTCCATAAAGCCGTTATAACCAACTTCCCATAAAGCCGTTATAATCCTTTATGGTTTTAGACATATCCATTCCTTTTATAACCAAGAGACTTATACTATTAAAACCAAGTACCACATACTTACAAATCAAGTTCTTAACTTTCAAAATACTTCAAGTCTCTTAACTTTCAAAATACTTCAAGTCTCTTAATATATAGAAAACAAGTTTCTTCTACTTTTAAACCAGAAGTAACTCACTCATTTAAAACAAGTTACTACTCTTAAATCATGTCATTTCTCCTCTGTTAAAACAATTAAGTAAAACACTCCTTTGACTCCCCTAAAGTCATTATAATGACCTTTAGGATTTTGGGACTAATGCACTAGCCCAAAAGATTTGGAAACCACTTCCTTTTCAAGACTCTATGTACTTTAAGTAAAATACTTTCACCTTTAAGAATCCAAACTTCACTAAGAAAATGGATTTTACAACTTACAATTTAAACATCAAAGTACAATCAAGGAAGTACATAGAACAAATTCTATTCTAGGCAATCCAAATACAACCAAGGAATGGATCATTTAAGGAGTAGAACATACTTTCTTAATCTCAAGGAATCATGCTAGAAGAGGAGATAGTTCACATACCTTTTCGGCTAAATCCATAAGCTAAGCCGAATACGCCGTACGTAGAAGTGTCAACCTATAATGGTCACAACAAGACTATCAACTTCTAGTCTCAACGTAGAATAATACTAAGTATACGGTCTCTAATTCTACGGAAAATCGGGCAGCACTTCCTTTGTTTCTACTCACTTTGCCACCTTTTTCAAGGTCGAATACAATAACCAAACATGCCACATTTAAGGCTCAAACAACAACCAACCAAAGGGATTACACGCCTTCAATACGTGTAAAATTCGCCCCACAATTCATACCAAGTAGTTTAAAACTCCAAGCCATTCTCGACTAACTACTAACAATTCAAAGTCTTTTCCAATCCTTTTCCAATTTCAAGTTCTTAGGTCAACATGTTATTTAGTCATAAACAACTTCAACAACTACAATTTCCCTCTTTATTCAACATGCGACGATTTAAACTAATAATCAACTTGAATTCCAATCTTAAAGCTAAACATGCTAGTTTTCGGATTAGGGTTCCAATAGCCCATAAACATATCAAACTTCATACTATATAACACATGCTTGCTAAAATCCATAGCTACAATAATAAGTAAGTCTTAACTACTAAAACGACAAAATTTATACCTTTCCAAGCCCTTAAAATTTCCAAGATCCAAAGTCGCGCCTTAGAAATTCTTAGCTCCTTTCCTTAGGTTCCAATCCGCTCCAAGCACTCCTTAGAGGCCTATGAAGAACCCATCTTCAAGTTCCAACTTCAAAGTTGAAGAACTCCTATAGTTTCCGCCTTGCGACTAACGTGAAAACTCCGTTTTTCCGAAATCTTTCTATTGAGATAACCTTACAACACCCTTAGGAACATTGGGTTAAAGTCTTGTGGCTAATGGATCAAAACTACAAATTTTTCTCCTTTCTTTTCTTGCAAACAGAGAGCACACATGGGTACACACAAGCTCTCTCAATTTTTCTAAGTGTTCAAGACCTTGTCTTGCTACTAGTAGTATACTTATAACACAATGGAGGGCTTAGACTTAAACAAATATGAGGTTAGGATGAGTTTCACTTGGATCAAGCCTAGGTGGACAAGTTGACTTGTCAACAATATCAAGCTTTGGAAGACTTATCTTCTACCATGGTCAATGACCATTTTACCACTGCATAAATTTTGACCAAGCCATGTGGGGTGCCACGTGTCGCCCTCTCATTAAAATTAAATTGTAACCTCGTGGGCCCCAAAAATGTAAAATTCCTCGGGTGGGCCCACGTGACCAAATCCGTAAAATAAATTTCCATAATTTTAATAAGTTCCATAATCTTCAAATAATGCCTTTTGAGAATCGATTCTCAACAACGAACATTTTCCTTTCCGCGTTCGGAAGATTTTCGTCGGAAAAACAATTCTTCCTTTCGTACTAATTTCCAAGTCTTGTTTCCTTTCGTACATTCTCTTATACATGTTCGACTTACGGGGTGTAACATTCTCCCCAGCAGAAACATTCGTCCCGAATGTTCTTAGTCGATTTCAAGCCATACAAACTCGGCGTAAACTATATACTATGCCTCTCGATCAAAAGCGCACAAGACCAGCGATGTCACACATGACCACCACAACATACGTAAACATATCAATGGACCTTCCGTCCGCTACCCGCTTCTCATAAACTCGAAGGTTCTGATCTCCTAGAACACGGGATCCTTAGAGGTTCCTTTCTTTCCTTACTTGTCATACTTCCTCGTACTTTCAAACTCATCTAGTACACGTACAAAATCTCAAATTGTGTTTCTGTTCTCCAATCCTTGGAGTTACTAACCAAACTTGGCCATATTGTTACTTACATTCCCGTTAAGGCTCTTCTCGGTCCTTACGACCTAGTTCGGTGGGCAGCGTCCACAAACTTCGTACCACGATTAACTAAACTTGGGCTGGCATCCTCGTGACCCTATCACATATCGGGACCACTACCAGTGACATCACCCCATTCTATACTCTGGTGACCGAAATGAGTCCATAACCCGACTCATCGTCACACTTAACTTCTCATTCTTAGTTTGAAATAAATCTCTCTCTTATCTCAAGGTACTTACCCTATCCCTATTCACTAGAGGTTTGTCACATAAGCCAAAGTATTTCTACTGCATGCATTCTTCCTATCGGTCTTACAACATTGCTGGGTAATTACTGCGTGTGAACTCTACACAACTATAGTCTCGGTTCACTTATCATTCTTGTCAACATTCTTAACTTTTCACTTTACTAATCAAGGTATCCCTACCTGCAGGGTACTATCACTTACAACTGCTAGCAACAAAGGGAAAACATATCGCTAGGCGAAATCTGAATCTATCGATGCGCGCGTGATTCAAAAGAATCGAGATATACACGTAACCCGTGCGATGTCGCCTCACGATCTGCCCGATGATCACGTCGTTCTGCGGTTGAAGGACCGCGAACTATAAACTCCACCACGACTTCCACCACCGGTGGTGACATCCCGAACACCTGCCTGGGGGCCTTGCTGTGGAGAAGGAACCAACTACAGGCCTCATGGTGAGCCACCTCCAGGGCTCCTTCTAAAAGGACATACCCTCAGAATATGGCCCGGAAGGCCACAATAAAAACAAAGACCAGTGCCATAACGTCATTTCCCGAATAGCGCTTACCGTATCCTGGAACAACGAGGAATAAGTGGCCTCGGCGAGAAAATCCTATGCTCACTCCGAGAACCTCGATCCTGGAGCTTGGACCGGCTCTAAATACCTTGTGAGGTCAAATCTCCCACCGTGAGCTGCGGGGTATGTCTGGGTAAGTGGGACGAATATCTCACTCATTTCTTGAGGCGGCTCGTCCAAAACTCACGGAATAACCAACCGGTCTAGCCTCTTAATCGGATCTCCATGGCCCTCTGCCTCTGTACACACATGCATGCGGCGAATAACCTCTGCTTGGCAGCTGCACCGCTATCTTGGTCAATAACATAATGGCTTCCCGCTGACCCTAAAGTCTTCCCTTAACTGAGAAATTGGAGGCTCTGGTGCTGGGGCCTCAAAACCTGGCGAAGAAGAACTCGCCGACTGCGGAACAACATCCGGTATAACCTGGGCATAAGCCCTATCAACTCTCTGAGTCTGACTAGTAGCTCCTGCTACTCTTTTGCCTACAGGCGGTGTTGCCCTCGCCGGAGGCATAAGCGTAACAACAATACGTCGAGAGGAATTATCTTACTAACACTCTATGCACGATCTTGAGTGAGAAGAATGAAACCAACTCCTAAATGTCCTGTAGCCTCCTGTTTATGGGTGTGGCGCGCACACGATAATCAAGACTCTACTAGACACGGTATGTAGACATTCGAGGGTAGTGCTCTCGATACCACTCTGTCACCCGATCCGGGCGTGGTGGTGTCCTACAGGCACCGCCTTAACAACACAAGTAAAAGCTGCGGAAATTAAATAACACCTCACTTCTTTTTTAAAACCAGCGTGCGTGCAAGGGCAAAGCCGACAAGGATGCCGTATATACATAAACAAAAGACACTACACGTCGTGAGTCCAATCCCACATATGAATACAAACCTCTGGAGTTAAGCGAAATATGGCGGACAAGGCCCGCCGTACCCAGCTGTACAAAGCACATCTTGAAGGATATATACCAAAAGATAAACTCACAGACGGAGGAGCTATCCAAAACTACGGCGAGTCCTACACTGCCGATCACCAAGCTGCGTACCTAAACTGCGGCGTAGCGCGGCCGAGGAGGTCGATGCGAAGAATGTACCAAGTATGTGAGCGATGAAATGCGTAATGAAATCATAATGATCTAAAACAAAGCGGGAGACATGTATGATAGCCAACCTTGATACTGACACATACATGGCGATCATAACAAGTCATGGGCGCGCGTTCCTTAAGTCATTTCTAAAATATAACCATGGGTCTCACGCCCGTAATATCAATCATGCGTGGAATCCTTCCTCCATGTCGGCGATCCATGATGTAATAACGCGATAAGGATACATGAATACCAAGTCCACGCGTGTCCTAAATACCACGTGGTCTCGTGCCGGAATCCCACATCGTAAAAGCGTGACCATAGGGTAACACAAACAAATCAGGGACATATATAATAATCAAATTACAACACATTGTGCCTTACTAACAATGAGAGTAAGCGATGGTATCCTTACAATACTCGCGGGACTATTTCACTGCGTAGGCGCGTGGACCGGCGTGAGGTATTCCTCGCGTGGGACTATTTCACCCGCGTAAGCCCTTACGGACTCGCGTGAGGTATTCCTCGCATAATTTGGACGCGCGTATGGGACTATTTCACCGCGTAAGTCTTACGGACCGCGTGAGGTATTCCTCGCATCGTGGGTAGCAATTCCACTGAGCGCAAATTCCACAAACCGGGAATGACCCGAAACAACCGATATTCCAATAGCACACAGGCTATTTCCGGCACATAGGCAATTCTCGACTAATCGGGCCAAGTACTTATCAAGGCACACATGGAAAAATTCTCATTTAGCAAGCCAAAGTACTTACAAGGCACCCTTAGACTAATTCTCAATTAATCAAGCCAGCGTGCTTATCAAGGCACAAATAGAATAATTCTCAATTTAACAAGCCAAAGTACTTATCAAGGCACAAATAGAATAATTCTCATTTAGCAAGCCAAAGTACTTTCCAAGGCACCCTTAGACTAATTCTCAATTAATCAAGCCAAAGTACTTATCAAGGCACAATAGAATAATTCTCAATTAACAAGCCAAAGTACTTATCAAGGCACAAATAGAATAATTCTCATTTAACAAGCCAAAGTACTTTCCAAGGCACAATAGAATAATTCTCAATTAACAAGCCAAAGTACTTATCAAGGCACAAATAGAATAATTCTCATTTTATCAAGCCAAAGTACTAATCAAGGCACACTTAGACAAATTCTCAATTTATCAAGCCAAAGTACTAATCAAGGCATCACATAGAATTATTCTCAATTAAGCGGGCCAAAGTACTACGTCGTACATTCTTTTCAAAGACTCGCTTTATGTAAAGCCCGCGATACTAACACGTAGTATCAAGGCGTGTCTATTTTCAAAGTAAGTTACTACACTTTTAGAAAACTCATTTCAAAGCTTGAAATCAAGTAACTCCAAATTTTCACAATCTAGGCAACTTATGCCCTTAATCAAAATAGACAACTTTCTAAACCTTCCATAAAGCCGTTATAACCAACTTCCCATAAAGCGTTATAATCCTTTTGGGTTTTAGACATATCCATTCCTTTTATAACCAAGAGACTTATACTATTAAAACCAAGTACCACATACTTACAAATCAAGTTCTTAACTTTCAAAATACTTCAAGTCTCTTAACTTTCAAAATACTTCAAGTCTCTTAATATATAGAAAACAAGTTTCTTCTACTTTTAAACCAGAAGTAACTCACTCATTTAAAACAAGTTACTACTCTTAAATCATGTCATTTCTCCTCTGTTAAAACAATTAAGTAAAACACTCCTTTGACTCCCCTAAAGTCATTATAATGACCTTTAGGATTTTGGGACTAATCTTAGCCCAAAAGATTTGGAAACCACTTCCTTTTCAAGACTCTATGTACTTTAAGTAAAATACTTTCACCTTTAAGAATCCAAACTTCACTAAGAAAATGGATTTTACAACTTACAATTTAAACATCAAAGTACAATCAAGGAAGTACATAGAACAAATTCTATTCTAGGAAATCCAAATACAACCAAGGAATGGATCATTTAAGGAGTAGAACATACTTTCTTAATCTCAAGGAATCATGCTAGAAGAGGAGATAGTTCACATACCTTTTAGGCTAAATCCATAAGCTAAGCGAATCGCGTGCGTAGAAGTGTCAACCTATAATGGTCACAACAAGACTATCAACTTCTAGTCTCAACGTAGAATAATACTAAGTATCTGGTCTACAATTCTCGGAAAATCGGGCAAGACTTCCTTTGTTTCTACTCACTTTGCCACCTTTTTCAAGGTCGAATACAATAACCAAACATGCCACATTTAAGGCTCCAAACAACAACCAACCAAAGGGGATTACACGCCTTACAATACGTGTAAAATTCCGCACACAATTCATACCAAGTAGTTTAAAACTCCAAGCCATTCTCGACAACTACAACTAATTCAAAGTCTTTTCCAATCCTTTTCCAATTTCAAGTTCTTAGGTCAACATGTTATTTAGTCATAAACAACTTCAACAACTACAATTTCCTCTTTATTCAACATGCGGCGATTTAAACTAATAATCAACTTGAATTCCAATCTTAAAGCTAAACATGCTAGTTTTGGATTAGGGTTCCAATAGCCCATAAACATATCAAACTTCATACTATATAACACATGCTTGCTAAAATCCATAGCTACAATGATAAGTAAGTCTTAACTACTAAAGCGACAAAATTTATACCTTTCCAAGCCCTTAAAATTTCCAAGATCCAAAGTCGCCTTAGAAATTCTTAGCTCCTTTCCTTAGGTTCCAATCGCTCAAGCACTCCTTAGAGGCCTATGAAGAACCCATCTTCAAGTTCCAACTTCAAAGTTGAAGAACTCCTATAGTTTCGCTTGCGACTAACGTGAAAACTCCGTTTTCGAAATCTTTCTATTGAGATAACCTTACAACACCCTTAGGAACATTGGGTTAAAGTCTTGTGGCTAATGGATCAAAACTACAAATTTTTCTCCTTTCTTTTCTTGCAAACCAGGAGCACACATGGGTACACACAAGCTCTCTCAATTTTTCTAAGTGTTCAAGACCTTGTCTTGCTACTAGTAGTATACTTATAACCTGATGGAGGCTTAGACTTAAACAAATATGAGGTTAGGATGAGTTTCACTTGGATCGAGCCTAGGTGGACAAGTTGACTTGTCAACAATATCAAGCTTTGGAAGACTTATCTTCTACCATGGTCAATGACCATTTACCCTTGCATAAATTTTGACCAAGCCATGTGGGGTGCCACGTGTCGCCTCTCATTCGTCCATAAAATTCAGTAACCTCGTGGGCACAAAAATGTAAAATTCCTCGGGTGGGCCCACGTGACCAAATCGTAAAAATAAATTTCCATAATTTTAATAAGTTCCATAATCTTCAAATAATGCCTTTTGAGAATCAATTCTCAACAACGAACATTTTCCTTTCAGACGTTCGGAAGATTTTCGTCGGAAAAACAATTCTTCCTTTCGTACTAATTTCCAAGTCTTGTTTCCTTTCGTACATTCTCTTATACATGTTCGGACTTACGGTGTAACATTCTCCCCACTTAGAAACATTCGTCCCGAATGTTCTTAGTCGATTTTCAAGCCATACAAACTCGGCGTAAACTATATACTATGCCTCTCAATCAAAGCGCACAAGACCAGCGATGTCACACGACCACCACAACATACGTAAACATATCAATGGACCTTCCGTCCGCTACCCCTTCTCATAAACTCGAAGGTTCTGATCTCTGAAACGGGATCCTTAGAGGTTCCTTTCTTTCCTTACTTGTCATACTTCGCCGTGCTTTCAAACTCATCTAGTACACGTACAAAATCTCAAATTTTGTTTACATTCTCCAATCCTTGGAGTTACTAACCAAACTTGGCCATATTGTTACTTACATTCCGTTAAGGCTCTTACCGGTCCTTACGACCTAGTTCGGTGGAACAGCGTCCACAAACTCGTACCACGATTAACTAAACTTGGGCACGGCATCGCCGTGACCTATCACATATCGGGACCACTACCAACCGACATCACCCATTCTATACTCTGGTGACCGAAATGAGTCCATAACCCGACTCATCGTCACAACTTCTCATTCTTAGTTTGAAATAAATCTCTCTCTTATCTCAAGTACTTCTTACCTATCCCTATTCACTAGAGGTTTGTCACATAAGCCAAAGTATTTCTACTGTACATTCTTCCCTATCGGTCTTACACTGTTACGGGGTAATTACTACGTGTGAACTCTACACAACTATAGTCTCAGTTCACTTATCATTCTTGTCAACATTCTTAACTTTTCACTTTACTAATCAAGGTATCCTACCTGCAGGGTACTATCACTTACAATGCTTGCAAGGGGAAAACATATCTGCTAGGCGAAATCTGAATCTATCAATGCACGCGTGATTGAAAGAATCGAGATATACACCTGTAACCGTGCGATGTCGCCTCACGATCTGCCCGATGATCACGTCGTTTCTGCGGTTCGAAGGACCGCTAGAACTATAAACTCCACTCGACTTCCACGGTGGTGACATCGAACACCTGCCGGGGGCCGCGGTGTGGAGAAGGAACCGACTCTAGGCCTCATAGGTGAGCCACCTCAGGGCTCATTCTAAAGGACATACCCTCGAATATGGCGGACGGCCTGATAAAAACAAAGACCCGTGCCATGCGGCATTTCCCGAATAGCGCTTACCATATCTGGAACAACGAGGAATAAGTGGCCTCGTGAGAAAATCCTATGCTCACGAGAACCTCGATCCACTGGAGCTTGGACCGGCTCTAAATACCTTGTGGGGTCAAATCTCCCACTGTGAGCTGCGGGGTATGTCTTTGGGTAAAGTGGGACGAATATCTCACTCATTCTTGAGGCGGCTCGTCCAAAAACTCACGGAATAACCAGCGGTCTAGCCTCTGTCGGATCTCGCTACGGCCTCTGCCTGCACACACTGTGCTTGGCGAATAACCTCCTGGCGGAAAGCTGCACCGCTATCTTGGTCAATAACATAATGGCTTCCCGTGACCCTAAAGTCTTCCCTTAATCGAGAAATTGGAGGCTCGTGCTGGGGCCTCGAAACACAGCGAAGAAGAACTCGCCGACTGCGGAACAACATCCGGTATAACCTGGGCATAAGCCCTATCAACTCTCTGAGTCTGACTAGTAGCTCCTGCTACTCTTTTGCCACTGCAAGGTATTTGTTGCCCTCCTGGAGGCATAAGCGTAACACAACAATACGTCGGAGAGGAATTATCTTACTAACATGCCTCTGTACGATCTTGAGTGAGAAGAATAGAAACCGACTCTAAATGTCCTGTAGCCTCACTGTTTATGGGGGTGGCGCGCAACACACTGATAATCAAGACTCTACTAGACACGGTCTGTAGACATTCGAGTGTTGCTCGATACCACTCTGTCACACCGATCCCGGGCGTGGTGGTGTCCTACAGGCACCGCCCTGCTTAACAACACAAGTAAAGCTGCGGAAATTAAATAACACCTCACTTTTTTTAAAACCAGCGTCGTGCAAGGCAAAGCCGACAAGGATGCCGTATATACATAAACAAAAGACTACCACCGTCATGAGTCAATCCACATATGAATACAAACCTCTGGAGTTAAGCGAAATATGACGGAATGAGGCCATGGTACCAGCTGTACAAAGCACATCTTGAAGGATATATACCAAAAGATAAACTCACAGACAGAGGAGCTATCCAAAACTACGGCGGTCCTACTGCCGATCACCAAGCTGCGTACCTAAACTGCGGCATGAGCAGCCCCGAAGGAGTCGATGCGAAGAATGTACCAAGTATGTGAGCGATGAAATCGTAATGAAATCATAACGATATAAAACAAAGCGGGAGACATGTATGATAGCCAACCTTGATACACAACACATAGCGATCATAACAAGTCATGGGCGCATTCCTTAAGTCATTTCTAAAATATAACCATGGGTCTCACGCCCATAATATCAATCATGCGTGGAATCGCCCGCCATCATCGTGATCCATGATGTAATAACACCGATAAGGATACATGAATACCAAGTCCACGTGTCCTAAATACCACGTGGTCTCATGCCGGAATCCCACATCGTAAAAGCATGACCATAGGGTAACACAAACAAATCAGGGGACATATATAATAATCAAATTACAACACATTGTGCCTTACTAACAATGAGAGTAAGCGATGGTATCCTTCTGATATAAAATAGGAAGCTCATGATCAAAAGCAGGACCATCCGCGCGGTATCATTTAGCCATCCTACTCGCGGGACTATTTCACCGCGTAGGCGCGTGGACCGCGTGAGGTATTCTCGCATGGGACTATTTCACCGTATAAGCCGCTACGGACTCGCGTGAGGTATTCATCGCATAATTTGGACCGCGCGTGGGACTATTTCACCGCGTAAGTCTTACGGACCGCGTGAGGTATTCTCGCGTCGTGGGTAGCAATTCCACGGAAGCGCAAATGCCACAAACCGGGAATGACCGAAACAAGCGATATTCAATAGCACACAATGGCTATTTCCGGCACATAGGCAATTCTCAACTAATCGGGCCAAGTACTTATCAAGGCACACATGGAAAAATTCTCATTTAGCAAGCCAAAGTACTTACAAGGCACCTTAGACTAATTCTCAATTAATCAAGCCAAAGTACTTATCAAGGCACAAATAGAATAATTCTCAATTTAACAAGCCAAAATACTTATCAAGGCACAAATAGAATAATTCTCATTTAGCAAGCCAAAGTACTTTCAAGGCACCTTAGACTAATTCTCAATTAATCAAGCCAAAGTACTTATCAAGGCCTGCACAATAGAATAATTCTCAATTAACAAGCCAAAGTACTTATCAAGGCACAAATAGAATAATTCTCATTTAACAAGCCAAAGTACTTTCCAAGGCACAATAGAATAATTCTCAATTAACAAGCCAAAGTACTTATCAAGGCACAAATAGAATAATTCTCATTTTATCAAGCCAAAGTACTAATCAAGGCACACTTAGACAAATTCTCAATTTATCAAGCCAAAGTACTAATCAAGGCATCACATAGAATTATTCTGAATTAAGCGGGCCAAAGTACTACGTGCGTGCATTCTTTTCAAAAGACTCCTTTCTATGTAAAGCCCGCGATACTAACACGTAGTATCAGCGTGTCTATTTTTCAAAGTAAGTTACTACACTTTTAGAAAACTCATTTCAAAGCTTGAAATCAAGTAACTCCAAATTTTCACAATCTAGGCAACTTATGCCCTTAATCAAAATAGACAACTTTCTAAACCTTCCATAAAGCCGTTATAACCAACTTCCCATAAAGCGTTATAATCCTTTATGGTTTTAGACATATCCATTCCTTTTATAACCAAGAGACTTATACTATTAAAACCAAGTATCACATACTTACAAATCAAGTTCTTAACTTTCAAAATACTTCAAGTCTCTTAACTTTCAAAATACTTCAAGTCTCTTAATATATAGAAAACAAGTTTCTTCTACTTTTAAACCGTAAGTAACTCACTCCTTTAAAACAAGTTACTTCTCTTAAATCATGTCATTTCTCCTCTTTTAAAACAATTAAGTAAAACACTCCTTTGACTCCACTAAAGTCATTATAATGACCTTTAGCACTAGCCCAAAAGATTTGGAAACCACTTCCTTTTCAAGACTCTATGTACTTTAAGTAAAATACTTTCACCTTTAAGAATCCAAACTTCACTAAGAAAATGGATTTTACAACTTACAATTTAAACATCAAAGTACAATCAAGGAAGTACATAGAACAAATTCTATTCTAGGCAATCCAAATAAAACCAAGGAATGGATCATTTAAGGAGTAGAACATACTTTCTTAATCTCAAGGAATCATGCTAGAAGAGGAGATAGTTCACATACCTTTTCGGCTAAATCCATAAGCTAAGCCGAATACGCCGTACGTAGAAGTGTCAACCTATAATGGTCACAACAAGACTATCAACTTCTAGTCTCAACGTAGAATAATACTAAGTATACGGTCTCTAATTCTACGGAAAATCGGGCAGCACTTCCTTTGTTTCTACTCACTTTGCCACCTTTTTCAAGGTCGAATACAATAACCAAACATGCCACATTTAAGGCTCCAAACAACAACCAACCAAAGGGGATTACACGCCTTACAATACGTGTAAAATGCCGCCACATAATTCATACCAAGTAGTTTAAAACTCCAAGCCATTCTCGACGACTACAACTAACAATTCAAAGTCTTTTCCAATCCTTTTCCAATTTCAAGTTCTTAGGTCAACATGTTATTTAGTCATAAACAACTTCAACAACTACAATTTCCCTCTTTATTCAACATGCGACGATTTAAACTAATAATCAACTTGAATTCCAATCTTAAAGCTAAACATGCTAGTTTTCGGATTAGGGTTCCAATAGCCCATAAACATATCAAACGTCATACTATATAACACATGCTTGCTAAAATCCATAGCTACAACAATAAGTAAGTCTTAACTACTAAAACGACAAAATTTATACCTTTCCAAGCCCTTAAAATTTCCAAGATCCAAAGTCGCGCCTTAGAAATTCTTAGCTCCTTTTCTTAGGTTCCAATCCGCTCCAAGCACTCCTTAGAGGCCTATGAAGAACCCATCTTCAAGTTCCAACTTCAAAGTTGAAGAACTCCTATAGTTTCCTCCTTGCGACTAACGTGAAAACTCCGTTTTTCCGAAATCTTTCTATTGAGATAACCTTACAACACCCTTAGGAACATTGGGTTAAAGTCTTGTGGCTAATGGATCAAAACTACAATTTTTTCTCCTTTCTTTTCTTGCAAACCCGAGAGCACACATGGGTACACACAAGCTCTCTCAATTTTTCTAAGTGTTCAAGACCTTGTCTTGCTACTAGTAGTATACTTATAACACAATGGAGGGCTTAGACTTAAACAAATGTGAGGTTAGGATGAGTTTCACTTGGATCAAGCCTAGGTGGACAAGTTGACTTGTCAACAATATCAAGCTTTGGAAGACTTATCTTCTACCATGGTCAATGACCATTTTACCCTTGCATAAATTTCGACCAAGCCATGTGGGGGTGCCACGTGTCTCCCTCTCATTCGTCCATAAAATTTCGTAACCTCATGGCCCCAAAAATGTAAAATTCCTCGGGTGCCTTGCGTGACCAAATCAGTAAAAATAAATTTCCATAATTTTAATAAGTTCCATAATCTTCAAATAATGCCTTTTGAGAATCCAATTCTCAACAACGAACATTTTTCCTTTCCGACGTTCGGAAGATTTTCCGTCGGAAAAACAATTCTTCCTTTCGTACTAATTTCCAAGTCTTGTTTCCTTTCGTACATTCTCTTATACATGTTCCAGACTTACGGGGTTTAACAGGGCCGGTTGTGTTATTCTTTATCATTTTGGACATACTGACATGATGGGTGGCCCACGGGTATGCTTCCACTATGATAGTTCATGGGCATACTGACTCGATGGATGGTCCACGGGTATGCGGCCATGATGAGGGTTCGTTTCCCTGTTGATAGTGTTATTCCATGGACTAGCTCTCCATGAGGTTATCTTGGTCGGCGCGGTATCGGTGGTGGCTTTCGTCTTGCCTCGTCTGCGTGGTGATTCGGCCTTGGTACACGGTAGTTAGCCCTCGCGCTTGCCAGTTCGGTTTAGTGACGAAGTCTCGTGATCTGACCTTGGTATCTAGTAGTTAGCCCTCGTGCTTGCCGGTCGACTCGTGACCACGACGAGTATCGGTAGTCGGCTTTCGTACTTGCCGTGTCGCCTTCGTGGTTTGGTTGTATAGTATTGTTAATGCGGTTGTTATGACACAGTGGGACCTAGTCTTCATGTGTACCTCTTGGTGTGATTATATCATAGGCTGGCGGTGAGGAAGGTATCCCACGGGCATGATTGATGTTGTGGGCGTGAGACCCATTGTTATACTTGAGTAATGACTTTGAGGGCGTGAGTCCCTGACTTGACTGTTTATATATTATGGACTGTAGTTTGGTTATCATACATGTCTCCTGCTTTATATAGACTATTATGATTTCATTTCTGATCATTCTGATTTCACATACTTGGTACTGTTATGCGGCGTCCTTGAGAGGCTGCGTTCATGCCGCAGGTAGAGGTACATCGGTTGTGGATCCTCACTCATAGGATCACAATTCAGCATATTGGGAAGCTCCGTTTCTCCGGAGGCTTATCTTTTGATAGTCCCTGTCAGTGTTAATACTTGTACATTCAGGGGTATGGCGGGGCCCTGTCCCGTCATAGTTATGGTTACATTCTTAGAGGTCTGTAGTACTGTTGTGGGCAGGGTTTGTAAAAGGATTTAACTGTTCAGGTTGATATATATATATATATATATTCAGGAAGGTGACCGTGTTGGTTAGCCTGTTTCATACTTTAACTCTTGTTTCATGTTTAAGTTTTTTTATTTCCGCTGATTTTCTCTGATGTTGTATCACTAGGGTGCCTGGGGTAAGGCACCAGTCACGGGCCCGGGATCGGGTCGTGACAAATATTGTTATAAACAAGGATAACCTACTCACACTTAAGGCATATGTCACTCAAATTGTTTTTAAAAAA
This sequence comes from Przewalskia tangutica, assembly GCA_029844215.1. Classification (NCBI taxonomy): domain Eukaryota; kingdom Viridiplantae; phylum Streptophyta; class Magnoliopsida; order Solanales; family Solanaceae; genus Przewalskia; species Przewalskia tangutica. The sequence continues at coordinate 90,871,429 of CM056719.1, forward strand.
GAGATTACGTTTTAAGTGATTAAGACTATGAACTATGAAATCTTTCGAAAATAAGAGACTTGATTATTTGAAATTAGGCAAACTTGAACTTTTGGAAAAGAATGTTGTTACCTGATTTTAAAAAGGAAAGTGTGTTGGTTTATTTAAAAATGTTAGTCACTCTATTTTAATACTACGGGTATCGGGTGACCTTTGTAAAAGGAATAAATCTTTTAAAAGAATTTAACGTATGTAGTACTTTGGGGTTAAAACCCGGACTTTGACATAAAATGAAAGTACCTCGAGTTGGGTGTAACTTACCTATGTTTGCGTGTGATAGCCTTGTTATGCAAGTATTGTATTTCTATACCACCGCGTCTCTCAATGGAGGGCCGGCTGATTTGTTATGATCTTACTTGGACGTACCGGTAGTGACGGAGAATTCCACGGGTGCGCTCCTGTTGATAGTGTTATTCCATGGACTAGCTCTCCATGAGGTTTTACTGATTCGGCCTTGGTATCTGGTGGTTGGCTTTCGTACTTTCCCCGTCTCGTTGCTGATTCGGCCTTGGTACCTGGTAGTTAGCCTTCGAACTTGCCAGTTCGGTTTGTGGCGAATCTCGTGATCACGACCTTGGTACACAGTAGTTAGCCGTACTTGCCCGGTCATTCGTGACCGCGGCCTTGGTACACAGTAGTCGGCTTTCGTACTTGCCGTCGACCGTGTTTTGGTTGTATAGTATTGTTAGTACGACTTTGGTATCCGGTAGTTGGCTTTCGTACTTGCCGGTCGATTGATGATGCGGCTTTGGTATCAGTAGTTAGCGCCCGTACTTGCCGTCACGGTTTATGACACAGTGGGACACGGTGTTCATATGTACTCCTTGGTATTGTTATATCATAAATGCCGTGATGAGGAAGGAATTCCACAGGCACGATTGAGGTTGTGGGCGTGAGACCCATGGTTATATTTTGAGTGATGACTTGGAGGGCTTGAGTCTCTGACTGACATGACTGCTTATATGTTGTGTACTGTAGTTTGGTTATCATACATGTCTCCTGCTTTATATAGACTATTATGATTTCATTCTGATATTTTGATTTCACATACTTGGTACTGTTATCTTGACCTCCTTGAAGTGCGTTAAATCCGCAGGTAGAGGTACATCGGTTGTCGATCCTCGCTTATAGGATCACAGTTCAGCGTATTGGGAAGCTCCGTTTCTCCGGAGGCTTATCTTTTGGTATGTTTTTCCCTGAGTCGTAGGTTCTTGTACATTCAGGGGTATGGCGGGGCCCTGTCCCGTCATAATTGTTGTTACATTCTTAAGTGCATGTAATCTTGTTGTGGGCAGGGTTGTAAAGGATTGTAACTGTTCAAATTTCTGTATATATGCAATAAGGCAACCGTTTTGGTTGGCCTGTTTTATTATCATAACTCTTGTTCATATCTGTATGTTTTTATTTCCGCTGGTTGTTCTCTGATGTTGTATCACTAGGGTGCCCGGGGTAAGGCACCAGTCACGGGCCCGGGATCGGGTCGTGACAGGTATGGCGGGGCCCTGTCCCGTCATAGTTATGGTTACATTCTTAGAGGTGCATAATCTTGTTGTGGCGAGGTTTGTAAAAGGATTTAACTGTTCAGTTGATATATATATGTATATATTCAGGAAGGTGACCGTTTTGGTTAGCTTGTTTCATACTTTATGTCTTGTCTCATGTTTTAGTTTTTATTTCCGCTGATTTTCTCTGATGTTGTATCACTAGGGTGCCCGGGGTAAGGCACCAGTCACGGGCCCGGGATCGGGTCGTGACAAAAGTGGCATCAGAGCAGTTAGTTCTCGGAAAGTGTCTACAGACCGTGTCTAGTAGAGTCTTGATTATCGGTGTGTTGTGCACCACATCTATAATCAGGAGGCTGCAGGACATTTAGGATTGGTTTCCATTCTTCTCACTCTGAGATTGTGCCTTAGAGTTGTGTTTTCAGTTGGACTCCCTCTAACGTATTCTTTTATATCAGTTATGCCTCTGCGAAAGGCAACCAGGGCCCAGAAGGGCATTGCATCGAGGAGGCTGCGAGACGAGAACACGAGGAGTACGAGCGAGGCCCGATTTTTACAGAGGTGGTGCTACGAGCGGATTCTACGATGCCGGCCCAGCGAGTTTAGAGCGCGGCGATGGCTGCTGAGACCACGATACTGAGCCTCAGGTCCACGGCTGGAGCGAGAGAGATGGGCTCTGAGGAGATGCACGATTGCTAGCGAGTTGTGGCGGACATGAGGATAGGCTGGGCCTTGGCGATTCGATAGCACCGTGGTTCACCCGAGAGCGGATAGTTTGAGGCTACGGGACTTTCGAGTTGTAGCCGCGAGTTCTACTGGTCGAGGCACGAGGATGATCCGCGAGGAGTTCATCCGAAGCGATTCTGACGGATCGTAAGTGATCAAGGCTTGGAGACAGTCGGTGGTCTTGGGTTCACATCAATTTGCGTGATCTGCGATCGGTCGTTTGATTCGTGGGAGCTGTCCCGGGGAGGGCATGCACTTCCAGCCGTATGGAACGAGTTCTCAGAGGCATTTCTTGCACATTTCTTGCCTCCACAGATGAGGAGGGCTCGGGCCGACAAATTTTTGATGTTGATGATGTGTTAAGTGTTATGATCGGATAACTTTGAGTTAAAAGGTGATTTAGAAGCCTGGTTAGTGAAAAGGGTAAGTCTGGGGATGAGAAAATTTTGAACCCTAGAATATTACACGTTGAGACCTTAGATGTAAGGCCGTCTTGAGTAAAGGATTTTGCAGATGATCCTTGTCGGAGTGCATTATATGCATAGGGTGTATTAGTGTGATAATTCCATGGGTAGTGTAAGATGAAAGTGGTAGCTTTCAGACTGGTATAGGTAGGGTTGTTCCGGATCGGGAACAAAGTGCAATGCGATTATGGGTCGGGTTGAGGCGGTCGCGGGTCAACCCGCGGCCGGAATGAGGTGAAGTCGGTTTGGGGTGTTCAGCGGTGGTAGGGTCACGAGGGTGCTAAGCCCAGGTTTGGGTAACCATCGTACGAGTTCGTGGATATGTTCGACCAGAATCGGATCGTGAAGGCCGGGAATGGCCTTAAGGAAATTTGAGGCTAGTATGATGACCAAGTTAGAGATAGTGACCCCGAGATTTTGGAAATCAAGCAATAGCGAAATGTGGTACGTATTGTAGGAAGATTTCGAGTGTACGAGGAAGATGCGACGAGTAAGAAAAGAGGCTAAGATGTGTTAAGATGATGGAAGTGTCCTTTTTATAAGTGAGGAGGGGAAGAAAGTATCCTTTGGTCCATGGGTGGAAGTTTTGTGTTGTTATATGCACGTTAGAGGTGATTCCTCGTTGGCTTGGATTGAGAGTTGCGTGTATGTTATACTATGGCCATTGGTGGCAGGTTTGGTTTGGTAAGTATAGTAGTGAAGACTATATCGGCGCAGTTATGTTTTAGGAGACTTAGAAGGAACATTCGGGACGAATGTTTCTAAGGGGGGAAGAATGTTATACCCCGTAGTTCCAGGGTATGTATGTGGGGACGTACGTACGAGAATACGACAGAAATTTTGGAAAGAAAGAAAGGTGTGATTTTTCGACGGAAAAGTTTCCGGGTTTTGTGAAGGAAAAAGGTTCGTTAGTGGGAATTGGATTCCCAGATTTGGTATTTGGACTTCGTGGATTATTTTAGAATTATGAGATTTTATTTTCGAAAATGGTCACGTGGAGCCCACGGGAGAAATTTACGATTTTGTGGGGCCCACTTTGTTTTTGAGATTTTCGGTATTTTGGATATTTTCGGAAGACGAAATATTTTGGACGAGTAAGGGGGCGACACGTGTCACCCCCTTGAGTGGCCATGTGGGCCGAAATTGGTGGAGACAGTGGCTAGCCATTGTCATGGCCGAATAGCCCACAACATGGCACTAAATTTCGTTGGCCATGTGGTGTGGTGGGACCACACACATGGCCCAATCTTGACCATACACTTACATTGATCTTGGCCCTTGATTCTTCTATAAATACCACATAGTGCAAGACATAATATTCATTACACACTTAATTCTTCCAAGGAAAAATACTACCTCCCCTTTATTCTTGTTTCTTACCACTCCCCCTCTTGTGTAGAAAATACTTTGTGTATTGTTGTATAATCCCAAATACCTTGGCCTAGTATCCCTAGTAGTATTCCAAAGTTGTTTCAATACTAGGAGCAGGAAATACTACTTTATTCCAATAGTCGCAGTGAAACCACAGAAAAATCTTCCTAGCTTGGTTGAAGTGTTAGAGAAGTTGTTTAGAAAATTCTAATGGTCGCTTGGAGCGGGTTGGAGCGTAAGGAGTTGGAGCTAAACGTTGCTCAGGATCGACATATATCTTGGATAATTTTGGGCTTATCGAGGTAATGATCTATGTCCCCCTATTGTAATTGGATATTACATATTGAAGTAATTTAGAATTGAGTATAAGATTTATTGGAAGGATGATTATAAAGGATTGAACTGTATTTACAGTGGATTGTATTCTGATGAACTTGTGTAGTATTATTGTGAAGTAGAATTGTACACGTCCGGTTAGACGTGTAACCCTCCCCCCTGGGAGTTGTTGGTCTGGTAGCGGGCCTGAGTAGAGGAGGAGATTTTTGTGGTTGCAGGGGGGGGAGGTGCTGCCGAATTTTCTGTAGAATAAAGGAATCTTGTATTTAGAATATTCTACGAAGAGATCTAGAAGTTGATAGACGTTTTATGGCCAGTATAGGTGGAAGTACTACGATTAGCGTATTCTACTTGAAGGGTGGAAAAGGCTAGCAAGGTTGTAGTACTTGGAGCACTTTGCTAATTGTCGATAATCGTCGCGAGGTATGTGAACATCTTCCTATCTTTTCTAGCATGATTGTTGTGAACTATGTAGTACGGTAGACGTACATGTTCTAAGTGAATTTGGTTGGTTTACTGATTTTAAAAGATAAAGGACTTGACTTATATTTGACTTGATATGATATATGAAGAACTCGAATTGTGTAGAAAGTTGTGAAACCTCATTCGCGAGAAATGAGTATTTGGTCTTTAAAAGGAACTTGATTTCTAAAAGAAAAGAGACTTGAGGAATTGAAGAGTTTTTGGTTTAAAAGAGAGACATGGTTTTGTCTTAAATTGGTTTAAAACATAAAGTGTTATAACAGCTTTATGGGAAGTTAGTTATAACGACTTTATGAAAGCAAAAAAATGGTTTTATCATTGGTTTTAAAATGGTAACTTGATTTAAGTATAGGTTACTTGTTTTGAAAAGAGTATGTATTTGAGTTTTAAAGAGTATACTTGATGTTGTTTTAAAAGAAAGGCACTTGGTTTAAAAAGTATAGAGTACTTGATTTTAAAAGTCTTGTAAAGGTTTTTACGAAAGTAAAGTAATTTGGTTTGAAAAGGAAATGTGTTTTTGATACTACGAGTATTAGTATATTTTACGTAAAAGAGGTCTTTTTGAAAGAATCAAAGTGGGTATTATTTTTGGGTTTGAAACCCGTATTGTTGACATAAAATGAAGGTACCTTGAGTTGGGTGTAACTTGCCTATGTTTGCGTGTGATAGCCTTGTTGTGCCAGTATTGTATTTTTATACCACCGCGTCTCTCAATGGAGGGCCGGTTGATTTGTTATGATCTTACTTGGGCGTCTGCGGTGGCGGAGGATTCCGCAGTGCGCTCGCTGATAGCGTTATTCCATGGACTAGCTCTCCGTGAGGTTTCTTGATTCGGCCTTGGTATCTAGTGGTTGGCTTTTCGTACTTGCCGTCTCGTGGTGATTCGGCCTTGGTACACAGTAGTTAGCCTTCGCGCTTGCCCGTTCGGTTTAGTGGCGGAAGTCTCGTGACACGACGCCGGTACACAGTAGTTAGCCCGTACTTGCCGATCGACTCGTGACACCGGCCTTGGTACTGGTAGTCGGCTTTCGTACTTGCCGTGTCGACCGTGGTTTGGTTGCATAGTATTGTTAGTCGGCCTTGGTATCTAGTAGTTGGCTTTCGTACTTGCCGGTCGATCGATGATCGCGGCTTTGGTATCCGGTAGTTAGCGCCCGTACTTGCCCCGTACGGTTGTTATGACACAGGTGGGACATGGTGTTCATGTGTATTCCTTGGTGTTGCTATATCATAGACTGCCGGCAGTGAGGAAGGTATTCCACGGGCATGATTGATGTTGTGGGCGTGAGACCCATAGTTATATTTGAGTGATGACTTTGAGGGCTTGAGTCCACGACTTAGCGTATTTGCTTACATATTATGTCGTAATTTGGTTATCATATATGTCTCTGTTTTTTTATAGACTACTATGATTTAATTTCTGATATTTTTGATTCACATACTTGGTACTGTTATCGACCTCGCCCGGGGCTGCGTTAAATCTGCCGCGGTAGAGGTACATTGGTTGTGGATCCTCGCTCATAGGATCACGATTCGGCGTTTTGGGAAGCTCCGTTTCTCGGAGGCTCATCTTTGGTATAGTCCTGTCGGTGTAGTTACTTGTACATTCGGGGTATGGCGGGCCACGTCCGTCATAGTTATGGTTACATTCTTAGAAGTGCAGTAATCTTGTTGTGGGCAGGGTTTGTAAAAGGATTTAACTGTTCAGGTTGATATATATATGTATATATTCAGGAAGGTGACCGTTTTGGTTAGCCTGTTTCATACTTTATGTCTTGTCTCATGTTTTAGTTTTTATTTCCGCTGACTTTCTCTGATGTTGTATCACTAGGGTGCCCGGGGTAAGGCACCAGTCACGGGCCCGGGATCGGGTCGTGACACATCCCTCCACTTGTCTTGCTAAGATGACAACAAATTAGATATTTTGAGAGAGGACAAGTGGACATGGGAACCACTCCACTTGGCTATACATATCCAAGTCTTGCAAGACTTGGATCACTTTACACTTAGACCAAAAAATAAGCTCTCATCTTCTCCCCTTTAGCTCCATAATTTCGAGAGCCCCTTGGCTAAGAACAACCATTGTTGATCAATTTATTTCTCCAATATTAAGCCCTTAAACCAAGTGCTAAGCCTAGATTAATATTCTACACGTTTTTACTTGTCTTGGCCGAAAGTTGATGCCAAAACCCTAGGGGTTCCGTCGACTTTTTGGAAGTGAGATTCCAAGAGAAGTTGCTCATAAGTTAGAAGGGGTTAAATAAATGTGATTGGAACATGAAGAAGTGGGCGAAGCAGCTAGCACAATAAAGACCGGACTGTTTTGGGCCGTTTTTGGGCAAAAATGAGGTAAAAGTCCTTCTTCTTTTAAAGTAATTGGATATTACTTATTTTTATTATGTATGGATGAACTTGTGTTAGAAAATAATGAAGAATAAAAAGCGTTTGAGCCATTTTTGGGGCTAAAACCGATTTGGGACAGATTTTGTGCAAATGGAATTCGTTGGTTATTGTCGTTGTTATCATCCCCTATTGCATGTTATAATGTATTAATATTTTTGTTAATAAGTTGTTATAAATTATGTAGAAGTTTTGGAACTCAAATTGGAATAAAATGGATTAAGGAACGAGTTATCGGGTTGTAGTTGTTGTGGTAGAAAGCGCCCCAAAGCGTTAGACGTTGTTGTGTCGTTTAGTTGACTGTTTTGAGGTATTAAATGCTGGAAATTTAGTTGTTGTTATGCATGTTTAAGTGTAGTAGTTGCTAATGAAAGTCCTAAGGGAATAAGGGTGTGGAAAGGCGTTAAAAGGCCTCACATTTTACCCTCATTATGGTTGGATTGCGGACTGTTTTTATGGGCTGATTTGTGGACTGTTTTGTATAACTGTGGGGCAGAATTTTACACGTCCAGTTAGGCGTGTAATCCCCTTTGGCTAACTGTTGGTTGTGCCTTAAATGTGGCTTGTTGGTTGATGAATACGGGCCTTGGAAAAGGTTGAAAAGTACGTAGAAACAAAGGAAGTGCTGCCCAATTTTTCGTAGAATTAGAGGGCCATTATTTGTTACAAGTCCTACACTTGATAGCTTGTAGTTGATAGAAGTGCTATTGTCATTTTAGGTTGAAGTACTACGTGTAGCACATTCTACTTGGCTTGTGGAATAGCCAATAAGGTTGAAGTACATTGGAGCATATTGCTACTTGTCGTTTGGGTTAGTCGCCAACGAGGTATGTGAACTTCTTCCTTCCTTTGACATGATTATTTGGTAAGTCTATGTGACTAAATTTTAGTGAGTCTATGTGACTTGATTTGGTAAGTCTATGCGACTTTGAAGTAAGTAAGTCGATTTTGGAAATATATGAGTCTTGATTATGAAAGTATGAGTGGCTTAGTCAAAATTGTATAAGTTACGTGAAGTACTTTAAACTTAAGAGATTTGATTTAAAGCTAAGAGACTTGATTTCTTTACAAGTTATGAGACTTTATTTTTCAAGATATGGGACTTGATTTCTAAAGTTAAGAGATTTGATTTAAAGTTATGAGACTTGATTTCTTTACAAGTTATGAGACTTTATTTTTCAAGATATGGGACTTGATTTCTAAAGTTAAGAGATTTGATTTAAAGTTATGAGACTTGATTTCTTTACAAGTTATGAGACTTTATATTTCAAGATATGGGACTTGATTTCTAAAGTTAAGAGATTTGATTTAAAGTTATGAGACTTGATTTCTTTACAAGTTATGAGACTTTATTTTTCAAGATATGGGTTACTTGATTTACTTCTAAAGTTAAGAGGCTTGATTTCGAAAGAGTATGTGACTTGAGTTTTAAAAGTATACATTTATTGATTTAAAGAGAAGGAGTTTTATGATTCTTTTTAAGTATGTATGTACGTAGTATTTTTGGGTTTAGTTTCCCTAATGTTGCAAGAATAAAAGTTTCTTAAGTTCTCTAAAATGAAAGGTTGTTATAATATCTTTATGGGAAGTTGTTTAATGACTTAAGAAGAAGTGAAAAGATGGTTTAAAAATGTTATGTAAGGAAAATCACACCGAGCCTACAAATAGGCCGGATTATGTTATGAGATACACCGAGCCTACAAAGAGTCCGGATTATGTTATGAGATACACCGAGCCTACAAATAGGACGGATTAAGTTATGAGATACACCGAGCCTACACATAGGCCGGATTACGCCATATTACCCTGAGCCTACACATAGGCCGGGTTACGTCATCTTACACCGAGCCCCACAGGCGGGTCGGATTATGCTACATGACTCCACGATGCAGGCCACGGGAGGCGGATTATGCTACATGATTCCACGATGCAGGCCCACAGCGGGCGGATTATGCTACATGATTCCACGATGCACCGAGCCCCACAGCGGGCGGATTATGCTACATGATTCCACGATGCACCGAGCCCACAGCGGGCGGATTATGCTACATGATTCTACGATGCAGAGCCAGCGGGCGGGCCGGATTATGCCACATGATTCATCAGTACACCGTGTCCCGCAAATGGTCCGGATTACATTATCATGTATGGATAATCAAAGTAAGTGTCACGACGACGTTAGGGGCCCGTGGTCGTGCCTTACCCGCACCCGGATGATCATACATCAGTGTCAATGGAACATAAAATAACCAAGATATGAAAGCAAGATAAATTGAGACACGAATATCGAAGACAGTTGCCTTTCGGCATAAATATATATACAACACCTCTTTCAACATGAACAGTTTAATCCTTTTTACAACCCCTGCCCACACCCGTACTACAGACCTCTACGAATGATATGACAACAACGACGGGACAGGGCCGTCATACCACGAATGTAAGCACCTACAACAGGGGACTATACGAATAAGCCTCGGAGGAACGGAGCTTCCCAAGCGCTGAATCAGACCCCAGAGCGAGGATCAACGGCGGTGTACCTTTACCTACGGCATGAACGCGGCCGAAGGAGAGTCGATCTGCAGTGCAGAGTATGTGGCCCGAAAATCGTAAATGAAATCATAGTAGTCTATATAAAGCGGGAGACATGTATGATAACCAAACTACGATTCACAATAAATAAGCGATCATATCAAGTCGAGGACTCGCGCCTCAAAGTCATCACTCAAATATAAACATGGGTCTCACGCCCACAACATCAATCATGCGCGGAATACCTTCCGCCATTGCGATCTATGATATATAAAAGCACCCGAGATACATGAACACGAGTCCCACTGTGTCATAATAAAACCGTACGGGGTAAGTATGAAGGCATAGCCGACTACTAAAACCCACCGTACCAACAAGGTCATAAACTGTATCATGAAATCTGTCTAGACCGTCACATGATCAAAGCCGCCACTCGCCATGATATCTAATGTGCGCGTCTTAGCCCCGAACTCCCGCGACTCGCATAGGCCACTCGATGGCCCGCGTGAGGTATTCCGCATCGAGGGTAGCTACTCCCGGCGTCACTGGACTTCGCGATCCGCGTGGCCACATAGACCGCATGCCCATAAAGGGCGCAAACTAACACGGAACTCTCGTAGCTCGCGCATAGGCCCCACAGGACCCGCGTGAGGTATTCTCGAATCATAGGTCACTAGACCCTTTGAGTATACCCGCGTCGGAGGCGACAACCTCGGAAAAGTCAAGGTGAGTGGTATAATACCAACATAACGGCTGATAGCCAGACAACTTTAAGCGCAGTCGAGGGGAAAACCCCTTTACACTACATCACAAGATACTAACACACGTAGCATCCTAGCACATTTACTTATCAATCAACAAGAAAGTATTACAAGGCTATCACAAACCAACACAATCAAGTTATACACACAAGGTACTTTCTACTATATGTCAACATGTTCGGGTTTCTATCCCCAAAGTACTTCATACATTAACTTTTAAAAGATACGTTACTTTCACAAAAGTCACACAATACCCGTAGTATATGAAAATAGAGTGATTATCTTTTGAAGTGAATCAAAACACTTATCTTTGTAAACTCAAGTAACAACATTATTAACCAAACGTCCAAGTTTGCCTAATTTCAAATGTTCACATTTCTTATTTTAGAAAGGTTCCGTAGTTCATAGTCTTATTCATTTAAGAATATAATTCTCTTTTAAACTATCTGAGAAACATAAGCCTTATATGTGAGTAGGATATTCTTGTTTATAACAATCTTATTACAGCAGCCATGATCTAGGAAATATCATTTTGTCTCATCTTAGCTTCTATGCAGATGGAAGTTTCTACTGGTTTTAATAATACTTAATCTGTCAAAACATTTCCTTTTATTAACGCTGCAGTGGTTTGTCGATACATTACGATTTCGAAATCGATAAAACATTCTTAAGCGTTATTACCTAACTTCCCATAAAGCTAGTATAACTCTTAAGTTTTCAAAACCAAGTATTACTTCTTCTTTGAAATGATTCAAAATCTTTTGAAATACTTTAAGTTCTTTATTAACACATAACAAGCCGATTATAGTTCAAATCGATTACCTTTTAAAAACCACAAGTATTTTCTTACCAACATAAAGTCGTTATAACCAACTTCCCATAAAGCCGTTATAACACTTTATGTTTTAAACCAATCAAATACATTTAGCACGTATGCGTCTGCCGTACTACATAGTTCACATATATCATGCTAGAAGAGATAGGAAGAGGTTCACATACCTCGCGGCGATTATCGACTAATAGCAAAGCGCTCAAGTACCTCAAGCGCCGGCTACTCCTTAAGCCAAGTAGATCGCGCACGCGTGGTACTTCAACCTATAAGGCCACAAGGCGCTTATTAACATCTAGGTCTAATCGTAGAACATTCTACGAAAATTCGTGAGACCTCCCCCATGGCGTAAATCTCCTCCTCTATCGGGCCGCTACAAAGCCAACGGGGGTTATACGTCTAATCGGACGTGCACAATTCTACCTCACGAAAAGCTACACAAGTCTCATGTCTGATCCTATGTAAAAAGCGATTCGACTCATCTTTCGAAAAGGTTTCTTATTATTCAGGCTTAAGTCAAAAGACATTGCCGATAACAACGTTCAGTTCTATATATAGTATACTTCAACTATATAGTCTAACAATCATGTAATTTCCAATTACACTAGAGGGACAAGATATTTACCTCGATAAGCCCATAATTATCCGAGTTTAAATGTCGATCCTGAGCAAGGTTTAGCTCCTACTCAGTGCGCTCAGGCCGCTCCAAACAACCCTTAGAAGTTCTAACCAACTTCTACTTATAACTTCAACCAACTATGGAGATTTTCCTTAGGGTTTCGGGTTGATACAAAAAGGTCATACGGTAGTATTTCCGGGTTCTACGTAGAGAGGTAACTTTGGAATACTACAAGGTATACGGCTAAGGTAATTTGGGCATTATAACAATACTTGGAGAGTATTTCTCAACCAAGGGTGGGGGGTGTGTTACACGAGAACAACACTCAAAAAGAGGGGGGGTGTTCTCGGCTAATGCTCACAAAGGGAGAGGGTTTCGGCCAAAGGCCTTCACAAGGGGGAGAGGGGCTCTTGGACGAGAGTCAACAAGAGGGAGGAGAGGGGTTTCCAAGACTTAGAACAAGTGAAGAGTGGATGAAGAAGTTCATCACAAGGGGGGTATTTATAGGTCAAGTGAAGTCCAACCAATGGCCAAGATCATGCCAAGTGCAAGGCAAGTGTAAGGTGTAGATTTAGCCATGTGTGTGTGGGTCCCATTTGGTCATCATCTACACAAAATATCTAACCAACATTGACCAAACATTTTTGGCAACAAAAATGTTAAAAACGTGCTAGCCAAAAGCGCTAACTCGCCCGGCAGGGTGACACTTGTCACCCTCTCGTTGGTCCAAAATGTTCGTCTCTCGGAAAAATCCGCAAAAATTAAAATTGTCATAGCCGGATTTTTCCCTAGGAATTTTGTGAAAACGTTTGTTCGAAAAACGACTCTGTCGTGTTGTGCACAAATAAAAATCGCCAAGCCAACTTTAAAGTTCAAACTTTTCTACGTCGTCCCACGTACATACTGCGGAAAAATACGGTATAACATTCTCCTCGCCGAAACATTCGTCCCGAATGTTCCTTCTAAGTCTCAAAACAAACGTGCGCCAGTATAGTCTTCACTCCTATACTTACGAGAACAAACCTGCCACACCTGGCTACAGAAACAACTTGCGCAAAATGCTCCATCCAAGTCCATGAGGAAACACCTCTAACATCACCACAAACACCTCTCTCTGTGGTCTAAAATATACTTCATTCGCACCTTCTCTTTACAAAAGAAATGATACCACTTTTGTCACTTTGCCGCGAGGTTCTAGTGTCACTCCGGCGACCCAACAAATGGTACCGGACTACATGCGATCCCTGAGGATGTCGTACACTTCTTGTACACTCGAACTCTTACCACATTTCTGATACTGCTTCAGTTTCCAAAACTCGGGGTTACTATCTCTAACGTGGTCATTATTAACTGGGAACACTCTGGATGGATCTCCGATACTTTCCTGATCATATCAATACGAAAGACCGGACGTACTGCCTCCTAAGTCGGACGGCAAATGCTAACATATAGGCAACCTGGCCTATTCTTCACATGAACTCAAAAGGGCCCAAAGTAACTCGGGCTAAGTTCCCTCTGTTTTCCAAAACTCGTCACACCCAAACCGGGGTGGTACCTTCAAGAAGACCGACCGTCAACCTGAACTCTAAGCGTCGTCGCCGATTATCCGCACGATTCCTCCGAGCTACCAAAAACCTCTTCTGGATAGGCTTCACCCTATCCACATCCTGCTGAACACGTATGAACCAACTATCTGAACCTTGCCAACGTCGAACCAATCGGCCGTGACTTACACTCCGCCCTGGCGTCGCAAGGCGATATCCGAACGAAATGGTAGCTATAAAACACTTCCCCAACGGGAGATAACAATCCTTACAACTACCCGAAATCAAACAACGGCGAGGCGAGCGTGATCTGGAGACTCACTGAGTTCCTAACCTGCTGGTAAAACTTCCCGAAAGAAAGCAGTAGTAACACAGGCTCCATGCATTCGCTCATAAGGTGGCGAGCACCCGTGCAGCCTTACCACCTTTACGATATATCATCACCGCCAAGCAACGGTCTGGTAGAAAAACACGATGGTGACCCATCGCCCGACCTTCGGTCGAACGCATCCACGAACTCGTCGTTGGTTAACTAAACTCGGGCCTAACACCCTCGTGACCCTATCAGGCGGGACCACCACAAAGCCCACCACCAAACATGCGCGGGTTGACCCGCGGCGTCAACTCGGCAGGCCGCTAAACGCTAGCTCTCGAAGGAAAACTCTCACTAATCACGTTACGAAAACCTAGCGGTCTTCTTAGCTCAACTACCCTCTTTCATTCCACACTACTCAGGGACTTATCCCGTAAACATAGCTCACGTGCACTATGCACTCCTATAAGGGTCAAACATAAACATACGTCTTTTACTCGAGATGGCCTTACCTCTAAGGTCTCTACGTATAAAACTCTAAGGCTCACACCTTCTCTATCCTCCAAATCTTCCTTGGTTAACTAACCAAGATTTCTAATCACAATAAACACTCATGGTATCTGAACATAACACTTAAGGTATACTCACCTTATCACGTATACAAAGCTCTGAGGGTTAAAGATATACCGAATCTACTTCACTCCCCATGCCGTTCTAATCAAGCACCCGTAGGCGCAGCTAAGGAAGATGACAACTACCCACCGATCACGAAGGCTAAGTCCTCCGCCAGACACTCTTTCGACATCGGACCACAGCGGTCATGTACAACAAGTACCCAACTAAAAGACGACATTCCCCGGGATGGCGTGCCATCTGTGAATCTTGGGGAAAAAGCGAATCCGGTGGCCGAACTACGTGTAGTGTGAGCGGAAGCTGCGGAGCTCGACCAACTCCTGCGTACCCCGAGCGTCACGAAATTCGTGGAGGACCTCTGCTGCGGTGGATGTGCACAATCTAATCCATTGGTGGCGACTCGCCTCAAAAGTTACCAAAGGACCTTCATTACGGCCTCTTCTTCGCCTTGGTTAACCCGTCGATCTCTACGTTTCTCGGCCTGCTGTGTATAAGCTCGTACACAGGCCATGCTCAAGCCTAACTGAAGAACTACTCTTGCACAACCTTCTCGTTGATATTCATCAAGATTCGCGGTACATCGGTATACTCTCTGGTAGTCAAATCCATAGTTAGTAACAGGGTCGCCTCCTTGAAATCTATATTCTCTGTTCCCGGTCGTGGAACTGAAGGTTCAAATATCATGGCCGCAGTAGGAACTGCTGCCGCCGTGCTAAACTCTGTTGGGGCTAGTGACGTCGCAGAACTCCCCAAATGAAGCACCACCCCAGGTGATGATTGGGCCTGTGCCCTCGTAACCCTCTGAACTCTACTCGCAGCTCCGCCGCGCCCTCACGGGCGGGTTGCCTACGCGGAGGCATAATGATAAGGGAAAGAATTTCGTTAGAGGGTCCAACTTACAATACAGCTCTAAGGCACGATCTCAGAGTGAGAAGAATAGAAACCAATCCTAAATATCCTATAGCCTCCTGATTATTGATGTGGTGCACAACACACCGATAATCAAGACTCTACTGGATACGGTCTGTAGACACTTTCCGAGGATTAACTGCTCTGATACCACTTTTGTCACGACCCGTTCGGGGCGTGGTCGTGCCTTACGGGCACCCGATGAGTCATACATCGAGTAATCAGAACATAAAATAACCAAGATATGAAAGCAGTATAAATTGAGACACGGATATACGAAGAAAGTTGCCTTTCGGCATAAATATATATACAACAACTCTTTCAACATGAGCAGTTTAATCCTTTTACAAACCACACTTGCCATGTACTACGGACCTACGAATGATATGACAACAACGGCGGGGCGGGGCCGTCATACCACGAATGTAAGCACCTACAACAACGGGGACTATACGAATAAGCCTCCGAGGAACGGAGCTTCCCAAGCCGACTGTGACCCCAGGCGAGGATCACGGCGGTGTACCTTTACTGCGGCATGACGCGGCCCCGAAGAGGTCGATAACAAAAGTCAAGTATGTGGCGAAAATCGTAAATGAAATCATAGTAGTCTATATAAAGCGGGAGACATGTATGATAACCAAACTACGATTCCTGATAAATAAGCGATCATATCAAGTCGAGGACTCACGCCCTCGAAGTCATCACTCAAATATAAACATGGTTCTCACGCCCACAACATCAA
Organism: Przewalskia tangutica; assembly: GCA_029844215.1. Classification (NCBI taxonomy): domain Eukaryota; kingdom Viridiplantae; phylum Streptophyta; class Magnoliopsida; order Solanales; family Solanaceae; genus Przewalskia; species Przewalskia tangutica. The sequence continues at coordinate 90,887,632 of CM056719.1, forward strand.
TCATGCCCGAGGAAAACCTTCCTCATCACGGCGATCTATGATATATAAAAGCACCCAGAGATACACATGAACACGTGTCCACCGTGTCATAATAAAACCGTCACGGGTAAGTATGAAGGCATAGCCGACTACTAAAACCCACCGTACCAACAAGGTCATAAAGCGTATCATGAAATCTGTCTAGGCGTCACATGATCAAAGCGGCCACTCGCGCGATGATCTAATGTGCGCGTCTTAGCCCAGAACTCCCGCTGACTCGCATAGGCCACTCCGATGGCCCGCATGAGGTATTCCCGCGTCGAGGTAGCTACTCCCGGCGTCCGCTGGACTTCGCGATCGCGTGGACACATGAGACCGCGTGCCCATAAAGGGCGCAAACTAACACGGAACTCTCGTAGCTCCGCATAGGCCCACGGGACCCGCGTGAGGTATTCTCGAATCATAGGTCACTAGACCGCTGAGTCTACCCGCGTCGGAGGCGACAACCTCCGGAAAAGTCAAGGTGAGTGGTATAATACCAACATAACGGTGATAGCCAAACAACTTTAAAAGCGCGATCGAGGAAAACCCTTTACACTACATCACAAGATACTAACACACGTAGCATCCTAGCACATTTACTTATCAATCAACAAGAAAGTATTACAAGGCTATCACAAACCAACACAATCAAGTTATACACACAAGGTACTTTCTACTATATGTCAACATGTTCGGGTTTCTATCCCCAAAGTACTTCATACATTAACTTTTTAAAAGATACGTTACTTTCACAAAAGTCACACAATACCGTAGTATATGAAAATAGAGTGATTATCTTTTGAAGTGAATCAAAACACTTATCTTTGTAAACTCAAGTAACATTATTAACCAAACGTCCAAGTTTGCCTAATTTCAAATGTTCACATTTCTTATTTTAGAAAGGTTTCGTAGTTCATAGTCTTATTCATTTAAGAATATAATTCTCTTTTAAACTATCTGAGAAACATAAGCCTTACATGAGTAGGATATTCTTGTTTATAACAATCTTATTACAATGACCATGATCTAGGAAATATCATTTTGTCTCATCTTAGCTTCTATGCGGATGGAAGTTTCTCGGTTTTAATAATACTTAATCTGTCAAAACATTTCCTTTTATTAACGCGATGGTTTGTCGATACATTCGATTTCCAAATCGAAGAAACATTCTTAAACCGTTATTACCTAACTTCCCATAAAGCTAGTATAACTCTTAAGTTTTCAAAACCAAGTATTACTTCTTCTTTCAAATGATTCAAAAATCTTTTGAAATACTTTAAGTTCTTTATTAACACATAACAAGCCGTTATAGTTCAAATCGATTACCTTTTAAAAACCACAAGTATTTTCTTACCAACATAAAAGTTATAACCAACTTCCCATAAAGCGTTATAACACTTTATGTTTTAAACCAATCAAATACATTTAGCACGTATGCGTCACCGTACTACATAGTTCACATATATCATGCTAGAAGAGATAGGAAGAGGTTCACATACCTCGCGACGATTATCGACTAATAGCAAACGCTCAAGTACCCCAAATTGTGGCTACTCCTTAAGCCAAGTAGATCGCGCCACGCATGGTACTTCAACCTATAAGGCCACAAGGCGCTTATTAACATCTAGGTCTAATCGTAGAACATTCTACAGAAAATTCGGCAGCACCTCCCCCCCCCGCAACAGCGTAAATCTCCTCCTCTATCGGGGCCGGCTACCAAGCCAACCAGGGGGGGGTTATACGTCTAATTCGGACGTGCACAATTCTACCTCACAGAAAAGCTACACAAGTCTACTGTAATACAGTCCTATGTAAAAACAGTTCAGTACTCATCTTTCGAAAAGGTTTCTTATTATTCAGGCTTAAGTCAAAAGACATTGCCGATAACAACGTTCAGTTCTATATATAGTATACTTCAACTATATAGTCTAACAATCATGTAATTTCCAATTACACTAGAGGGACAAGATATTTACCTCGATAAGCCCATAATTATCCGAGTTTAAATGTCGATCCTGAGCAAGGTTTAGCTCCTACTCCGTGCGCTCCGACCCGCTCCAAACAACCCTTAGAAGTTCTAACCAACTTCTACTTATAACTTCAACCAACTATGGAGATTTTCCTTAGGGTTTCGGGTTGAGACAAAAAGGTCATACGGTAGTATTTCCGGGTTCTACGTAGAGAGGTAACTTTGGAATACTACAAGGTATACGGCTAAGGTAATTTGGGCATTATAACAATACTTGGAGAGTATTTCTCAACCAAGGGTGGGGGGTGTGTTACACGAGAACAACACTCAAAAAGAGGGGGGGTGTTCTCGGCTAATGCTCACAAAGGGAGAGGGTTTCGGCCAAAGGCCTTCACAAGGGGGAGAGGGGCTCTTGGACGAGAGTCAACAAGAGGGAGGAGAGGGGTTTCCAAGACTTAGAACAAGTGAAGAGTGGATGAAGAAGTTCATCACAAGGGGGGTATTTATAGGTCAAGTGAAGGCCAACCAATGGCCAAGATCATGCCAAGTGCAAGGCAAGTGTAAGGTGTAGATTTAGCCATGTGTGTGTGGGTCCCATTTGGTCATCATCTACACAAAATATCTAACCAACATTGACCAAACATTTTTGGCAACAAAAATGTTAAAAACGTGCTAGCCAAAAACGCTCACCAACTCGCCCACTTGAGGGTGACACTTGTCACCCTCTCGTTGGTCCAAAATGTTACGTCTCTCGGAAAAATCCGCAAAAATTAAAAATGTCATAGCCGGAATTTTCCCTACGAAAGCTGTGAAAACGTTTCGTCGAAAAACGACTCTAATCGGGTGTTGTGCACAAATAAAAATCGGCCAAGCCAACTTTAAAGTTCAAACTTTTCTACGTACGTCCCCACGTACATACTCTGGAAAAATACGGGGTATAATAGTAAGCTCCCAAATAAGAAGTCCCTCCATAAAGGGTCGGATTATGTTATGTAAGATATGTAAGTTATCTGGAAAAACTTGATTAAATTCTTAAGTATGTATGTACGAATATGATGTTAATTCTTATTGAAAGAAAGAAAAGAATGATTAATGTACGATTGATTTCATGAGTTAAAATGGCACGGTAGGATATGGTATTTTAATTTTTATACTTGCCCCTGTCATTCTTTTATACAGTTATGATCTTGTTTAATGTACTTTATTTCCGTTTCATACTTAGTACTTGTTATCGACCCCTTAGAAGTGGGTTCATGCCCGCAGTCTAGGTACGATTGTGGATCCATGAGCTTAGGATCCTTGTTCAAGATTTTGAGATGACTCAAGTTCCGAGTTTGTCATTATGGCTAGGTATATTCAGTGCAATGGGGCCTTGTCCGTCATAGTTGTTGTCACCTTCTTAGAGTGCATGTATTCATATGTAGAATTTGGGTGGTGTAAGTTGTATTTACATTGTTGTCTGCAGCGTAGACCCTTTCGGGTGATTTATATTTATACGGAAGCCTTTCCGGCTTTGCCTTTGTTTTTAAAAAAAAATGAGTGTTATTTCTGTTCCGCGGTTTCGGTATGTTGTATGGGTAGAAGGGTCTTTGTTATACCCGTATTTCAGTATATGCGTGGGGCGTGCGTAGAAAATTTGAAACTTTTGATTTGGCTTGGCGAATTAAACTTTGTTCACAACACGGTTAGAGTCGTTTTTTTCGTGAAACGTTTTCCACGACTTTCGTAGGGAAAATTCCGGCTATGACATTTCTAATTTTTGCGGATTTTTCCGAGAGGCGAAACATTTTGGACCAACAAGAGGGCGACACTTGTCACCCTCTCATTGGAACACCTTGGACGGCATATTGGACGAAATGGGCTATGTAAGGCACGTTTTTTGTGCCTTGGCTAAAGTCAAGGGTTGGTAGGATATTTGTGTGTAATAAATCCTAGCCCTACACTTGCCTAACACTTGGTTTAATCTTGGCCTTTGGTTGGCCATCCTTGACCTATAAATACCCTCTCTTTGATGAATTCTTCATCCTTTCCACAAATCTCTAAGTGTTAAAATCCCCTCTTGTTGTTGTTCGTCCTCCCCTCGGCGAGAGCCTCCTCCCTGTGTGGCCTTGTGGCGAGACTTCACCCACTCCTAGTGGTGTTGTTCTCGTATAATATACCCACTCTTGGTAGAAATACTCTCAAAAGTATTGTTATAATGCCCAAATTACCTTAGCCGTATACCTTGTTGTATTCTAAGGTTATACCTATCTGAAAAGCCAGAAAATACTATTATACTTAAAGTCGGTCTGGCAAACCACAAGGAAAATCTTCACCGTAGTTGAAGTCATAAGTAGAAGTTGGTTAGAACTTCTAAGGGTTGTTTGGGCGGGTCGAGCACTGAGATGAGCTAAACCTTGCTCGGGATCGACATTTAAACTAGGATAATTATGGGCTTATCGAGGTAATTATCTTGTCCTCTATTGTAATTGGAAATTACATATTGTTAGAATATATAGTTGAAGTATACTATATATAGAACTGAACGTAGTTATCGGCAATGTCTTTTGACTTAAGCCTGAATTTAAAGAAGAATATTGAACTGTAATTTCATAGGGTATTACAGTGAGACTTGTGTAGTAGTGCAGTGGAGTAGAATTGTGCAGTTAGGGTTAGGCGTATAACCCACTGGTTGGCTTGGTAGTCGGCCTCGGTAGAGGAGGAGATTTACGCTGTTGCGGGGAGAGTCTTGCGAATTTTCGGGAGAATGTTCTACGATGAGATCTAAATGTTAATAAGCGCCTTGTGGCCTTATAGGTTGAAGTACTACGTGTGGCGCGATCTACTTGGCTTAAGGAGTAGCGACGGTTGGAAGTACTTGGGCGTTTTGCTATTAGTCGATGCACTCGCGAGGTATGTGAACCTCTTCCTATCTCTTCTAGCATGATATGTGTGAACTATGTAGTACGGTGAGCGTCATGTGCTAAACGTATTTGATTGATTTAAAACATAAAGTGTTATAACGGCTTTATGGGAAGTTGGTTATAACAGCTTTATGTTGGTAAGAAAATACTTGTGGTCTTTAAAAGGTAACTGATTTGAACTATAACTGGCTTGTTATGTGTTAATAAAGAACTTGAAGTATTTCAAAAGATTTTGAATCATTTTGAAAGAAGAAGTAATACTTGGTTTTGAAAAACTTAAGAGTTATACTAGCTTTATGGGAAGTTAGGTATAACGGCTTAAGAATGTTTTACTGATTTCGGAAATCAGAATGTGTATCGACAAACCACTGCAGCGTTAATAAAAGGAAATGTTTTGACTAATTAAGTATTATTAAAACCGGTAGAAACTTCCATCTGCATAGAAGCTAAGATGAGACAAAATGATATTTCTAGATCACATTTTGTAATAAGATTGTTATAAACAAGAATATCCTACTCACATATAAGACTTATGTTTTCTCAGTTGTTTAAAGAGAATTATATTCTTAAATGAATAAGACTATGAACTACTGAAACCTTTCTAAAATAAGAAACGTGAACATTTGAAATTAGGCAAACTTGGACGTTTGGAAAATAATGTTGTTACTTGATTTTACAAAGGTAAGTGTTTTGGTTTATTTAAAAAAGACAGTCACTCTATTTTATACTACGGGTATTGTGTGACTTATGTGAAAAGCGGATCTTTTAAAAGATTTAATGTATGAAGTACTTTAGGGGTAGATACGAACTTGTTAGCTTAAAGTACCTTGTGTGAATAACTTGATTGTCTTTGGTTTGAGATAGCCTTGTAAATACTTTCTTGTTGATGTGATAAGTGAAAATGTTAGGATGCTACGTGTGTTAGTATCTTGTGTGATCGTGATGTAAGGGGTCATTCTTGTTGTGCTTACGTTGTTAAGCGTTAAGCGTTGTACTATTATTGTATCACATACCCCTTTGACTTATTATCACAGGGCTTGCCACCCTTGATGCGGGTCTTTCACGGCTATGCGGTCCTCGTGACTATGCGAGTCGCGGTAGCTCGGGATTGATCATTCGGGTGTTTAGCCTGATGTGGGGATTCCCTATGCGATGCGTTGAGACTATGCGGTCTTTTGAGACTATGCGGGTTGCGGGAGCCTAGGCGGATACCGAGGTTAGCCGCCCGATGCGGGGTATACCTCGGTGATGCAGGACCATGATTCGAGGAATACCTCATGCGGGTCGTGTGTGACCTATGCGGAGGCTGCGAGAGTTCGAGGATAGACGCGCATTGATATTGCGGGCGAGTGGCGGCTTCGATCATGTGGTGCGGTCTAGAAAGACCTCGGGATACGATTTGTGGTATTTTTGATGCGTGGGTCTTAGTAGTCGGCTATGCCTTCGTACTTGCCGTCACGGTTTTATTGTGATAACTTTGAGGCGTGAGTCACGACTTGACATATGGCCTTATTTGTTGTGATCGTAGTTTGCTTATCATACATGTCTCTGCTTTATAGACTATTATGATTTCATTTCTGATATTTTTAGTTTCACATACTCGGTACTGTTATCGACCTCGCCCGGGCTGCGTTCATCTGCGCGAGTTGAGGTACACCGATCGTTGATCCTAGCTCTCGAGTCACGATTTGGCGTTAGGAAGCTCCGTTTCTCGGAGGCTTATCGGTGGTATAGTCTCTGTCGTAGTAAGTGTTTACATTCGGGGTTTGGCGGGGCCTGTCGCCATGGTTGTCATATCATTCGTAGAAGTGCAGTAATCTGTTGTGGCGGGGTTTGTAAAAGGATTAAACCGGTATGTTGAAAAAGTTGTCATTTATATATATCCGAAAAGCAAGTTTTCTCAGTTATTGTTTCATATTTCATAATATGTCTTGTATCGTTTATGTTCGTGATTACTCGATGTTGTATCACTAGGGTGCCCGGGGTAAGGCACCAGTCACGGGCCCGGAATCGGGTCGTGACAAAAGTGGTATCAGAGCAGTTAATCCTCGGAAAGTTTCTACAGACCGTAGAAATTATAGTCTTGATTATCGGTGTGTTGTGCACCACACCAATAATCGGAGGCTATAGGATATTTTAGGATTGGTTTCTATTCTTCTCACTCGAGATCGTGCCTTAGAGTTGTGTTGTAAGTTGGACCTCTAACGTATTTCTTTCCCTTACCGTTATGCCTCGCGTAGGCAACCGGGCCGGGAGGCAAGCGGCCGAGGAGGCTGCGAGTAAATCTGAGAGGGTTACGAGGGCACAGGCCCAATCATCACCTGAGGTGGTGCTTCATTCGGGGAGTTTTGCGGCGTCACTAGCCCAACAGAGTTTAGTACATGCGGCGCGATTCCTCTGCGGCCATGACATTTGAACGCCTTCCACGGCCAGGAAGCAGAGAATTTAGATTGCAAAGCGACCACATTACTAGTTATAGATTTGGCTACCAGAGAGTATACCGATGTACGCGAGTCTTGAGGACTATCTAAAAGAGGTTGTGCAAGAGTAATTCTTGATTGGGCTTGAGCATGGCACGTATGCGGGCTTATGCGCGGCCAGTCGAAAGCGTAGAGATCGACGGGTTAAGGGCGGCGAGAGGAGGGCGCGGCAAGGTCCTTTGGTAACTTTCGAGGCAAGTCGCCTCGCGGCCAGATTTGATATGCACCTCCGCCCGGTCGCAGTGGTCTTCCACGGATATCAGGACGTTCGGAGTATGCAGGAGTTGGTCAGAACTCCAGGGCTTCCGGTTCACAGTGTGACAGACGTCATCCCGGGGAATGTCGTCTTTTAGTTGGTACTTGTTGTACCTGCGGCCGTCAGGGCCATGTGTCGAGAGAGTGTCCTTGTAGGAGGACTTAGCCTTCAGGATTGGTGGGTAGTTCGTCATCTTCCTTAGCTATGCGCCCTACGGGGCAGGTTTGATTTGAACGACTAAGGGGAGTGAAGCAGTAGATATAGATATATCTTTAACCCTCTAGAGATCAGTATGTGTGATAAGGTGAGTATACCTTAAGTGCTATGTTCTGATAACAGTGTGTTAGTCGTGATTAGATCATGGTTGTTTAACCGAGTATGATTTTGGGGGATAGAGAAGGTTTGAGCCTTAGAGCTTTTTACGTAGAGACCTTAGAGGTGAGGCCATCTCGAGAAAAGGTGTAGTGTTATGTTTGACCCTTATCGGAAGTGCATAGTGCACGTGAGTTATGTTTGGGATAGGTCCCTAGTAGTGTGGAATGAAAGGGGGTAGTTGAGCTAAGAAGACCGCTAGGTTTTCGAAACGTGATTTGTGAGATTGTTCCGAATCGGGGAGCTAGTATTGTGCGCGTTGCCGGGTCGGGTTGAGGCCACGTTGCGGGTCAACCCGCGGTAGGTTTGGTGGTGGGGTCAGGTTGTGGTGGTCCCGCCTTGTGTTAGGGTTGTGAGGGTGTTAGGCCCAAGTTTAGTTAACCAGCGTACGAGTTCGTGGATGCGTTCGACCAGTGGTCGGGTCGATGGGGGCAGCCCATCGTGTTCTTCGGTCAGGACCGTTTACTCGGCTGTGTTGAGTTATCTGAAAGGTTGTAAGGCTGCACGGGGTGCCTACCTTCACCTTATGACAGACAGTGGAGCCCAGGGTAGGGCTGTTGTTGTTTCTGGAAGTTTTGCCAAGCATGTGTTAAGAACTCAGGTGAGTCTCAGAATCGCATTCGCCCTCGGGCCAGTGTTTGGATTTCAGGGATAGTTGTGGGGATTGTTGTCTCCTGTGGAGGTAGTGTTTAAGCTACCATTTCAGTGTTCGGATGTCGCCTTATGAAGCCTTGTAAGGGCGGAAGTGTAAGTTGCCGGTCGATTGGTTCGATGTTGGCAAGGTTCAGATAGTTGGTTCAGGCTTGTTCCAGCAGACTGTGGTTAGGGTGTGACGAGTTTTGGTATAACAAAGGAACTTAGCCCGTGTTACTTTGGGCCCTTTTGAGTTCATGTGAAGGATAGGCCAGGTTGCCTATATGTTAGCTTTTGCCGTCCGACTTAGGAGGCGATCGTCGATCTTCGTATTATTATGTTCGGGAAAGTATCGGAGATCCATCCAGAGTGTTCCCAGTTAATGATGACCACGTTAGGGATAGTAACCCCGAGTTTTGGAAACTGAAGCCGTATCAGAATGTGGTAAGAGTTCGAGTGTACGACATCCTCAGGGATCGCATGCAGCCCGGTACCATTTGTTGGGTCGTCGGAGCAAGGCTCGCGACAAAGTGACAAAAGTGGTACCATTTGTTGGGTCGCCTGAGAAGGTTAATGCCTCAGGCAAAGTGACAAAGTGGTATCTACGACGAGTAAAGAGAGAAGCGAGCATGTATGGCGAGCATAGGTGTGATCATTTCTTTTGTAAAGAGAAGGTGCGAAGGAAGTATATTTTAGACCCCGGTGTGAAGTGTTTTGTGGTGATGATTAGAGGTGTTTTCTCGTGGACTTTGATGTAAGCATTTTGCGCGGATGGTTCTGTGGCCAGGTATGGCAGGATTGTTCTCGTAAGTATAGTAGAGAAGACTATACTGGCGCGTGTTTGTTTTGAGACTTAGAAGGAACATTGGGCGAATGTTTCTAAGGAGGAGAATGTTATACCGTATTTCAGTATATGCGTGGGGCGTGCGTAGAAAATTTGAAACTTTTGATTTGGCTTGGCGAATTAAACTTTGTTCACAACACCCGGTTAGAGTCGTTTTTGACGAAGCGTTTTCCACTTTCGTAGGGAAAATTCCGGCTATGACATTTCTAATTTTGCGGATTTTTCGGAGGCGAAACATTTTGGACCAACAAGAGGCGACACTTGTCACCTCTCATTGGAACACCTTGGGCGGCATATTGGACGAAATGGGCTATGTAAGGCACGTTTTTGTGCCTTGGCTAAAGTCGAGGTTGGTAGGATATTTGTGTGTAATAAATCCTAGCCTACACTTGCCTAACACTTGGTTTAATCTTGGCCTTTGGTTGGCCATCCCTTGACCTATAAATACCCTCTCCCTTTGATGAATTCTTCATCCTTTCCACAAATCTCTAAGTGTTAAAATCCCCTCTTGTTGTTGTTCTCGTCCCTCCCCCTCGGCGAGAGCCCTCCCACTGTGTGGCCTTGTGGCGAGACTTCACCCACTCCTAGTGGTGTTGTTCTCGTATAATATACCCCTCTTGGTAGAAATACCCTCAAAGTATTGTTATAATGCCCAAATTACCTTAGCAGTATACCTTGTTGTATTCTAAGGTTATACCTATCTGAAAAGCCAGAAAATACTATTATACTTCCGTCGATCCAAACCGAAACCTAAGGAAAATCTTCACCGTAGTTGAAGTCATAAGTAGAAGTTGGTTAGAACTTCTAAGGGTTGTTTGGAGCGGGTCGGGCCTTGAGTAGGAGCTAAACCTTGCTCGGGATCGACATTTAAACTAGGATAATTATGGGCTTATCGAGGTAATTATCTTGTCCTCTATTGTAATTGGAAATTACATATTGTTAGAATATATAGTTGAAGTATACTATATATAGAATCGAACGTAGTTATCGCAATGTCTTTTGACTTAAGCTGAATTTAAAGAAGAATCTTGATCAGTAATTACATAGGGTGTATTACGATGAACTTGTATAGTAGTGCAGTGGAGTAGAATTGTACCCGTTAGGGTTAGGCGTATAACCCTGGTTGGCTTGGTAGCGGCCTCGGTAGAGGAGGAGATTTCTGTTGTTGCGGGAGAATCTTTGCGAATTTTGGTAGAATGTTCTACGATGAGATCTAAATGTTAATAAGCGCCTTGTGGCCTTATAGGTTGAAGTACTACGTGTGGCGCGATCTACTTGGCAGGAGTAGCCGCGGTTGGAAGTACTTGGGCGTTTTGCTATTAGTCGATACTGCGTCGCGGTATGTGAACCTCTTCCTATCTCTTCTAGCATGATATGTGTGAACTATGTAGTACGGTGAGCGTACGTGTGCTAAACGTATTTGATTGATTTAAAACATAAAGTGTTATAACGGCTTTATGGGAAGTTGGTTATAACGACTTTATGTTGGTAAGAAAATACTTGTGGTCTTTAAAAGGTAAGCGATTTGAACTATAAGCGGCTTGTTATGTGTTAATAAAGAACTTGAAGTATTTCAAAAGATTTTGAATCATTTTGAAAGAAGAAGTAATACTTGGTTTTGAAAAACTTAAGAGTTATACTAGCTTTATGGGAAGTTAGGTATAACGGCTTAAGAATGTTTTCTTGATTTGGAAATCGAATGTGTATCGACAAACCAACTGCGGCGTTAATAAAAGGAAATGTTTTGACTAATTAAGTATTATTAAAACCAGAGAAACTTCCATCTGCATAGAAGCTAAGATGAGACAAAATGATATTTCTAGATCACAATTTCTGTAATAAGATTGTTATAAACAAGAATATCTACTCACATATAAGACTTATGTTTCTCAGTTGTTTAAAGAGAATTATATTCTTAAATGAATAAGACTATGAACTACGAAACCTTTCTAAAATAAGAAACGTGAACATTTGAAATTAGGCAAACTTGGGCGTTTGGAAAATAATGTTGTTACTTGATTTTACAAAGGTAAGTGTTTTAGTTTATTTAAAAAAGCGATCCTCTATTTTATACTACGGGTATTGTGTGACTTATGTGAAAGCAACGGATCTTTTAAAAGATTTAATATATGAAGTACTTTAGGGGTAGATACCCGAACTTGTTAGCTTAAAGTACCTTGTGTGAATAACTTGATTGTCTTTGGTTTGAGATAGCCTTGTAAATACTTTCTTGTTGATGTGATAAGTGAAAATGTTAGGATGCTACGTGTGTTAGTATCTTGTGTGATCGTGATGTAAGGGGTCATTCTTGTTGTGCTTACGTTGTTAAGCGTTAAGCCGTTGTACTATTATTGTATCACATACCCTTTGACTTATTATACAGGGCTTGCCACCCTTGACGCGGTCTTTACGGCTATGCGGTCCTCGTGACTATGCGGAGTCGCGGTAGCTCGGGATTGATCATTCGGGTGTTTAGCGATGCGGGGATTCCTATGCGGTCTATGAGACTATGCGGTCTTTTGAGACTATGCGGGTTGCGGGAGCCTAGGCGGATACCGAGGTTAGCCGCCCGATGCGGGGTATACCTCGGTGATGCAGGACCATGATTCGAGAATACCTCATGCGGGTCGTGTGTGACCTATGCGGGCTGCGAGAGTTCGAGGATAGACGCGCATTGATATTGCGGGCGAGTGGCGGCCGATCATGTGGTGCGGTCTAGAAAGACCTCGGGATACGATTTGTGGTATTTTTGTGCGTGGGTCTTAGTAGTCGGCTATGCCTTCGTACTTGCCGTGCGGTTTTATTGTGATAACTTTGAGGCGTGAGTCCACGACTTGACATATTTGCTTATTTGTTGTGATCGTAGTTTGCTTATCATACATGTCTCTGCTTTATAGACTATTATGATTTCATTTACGTATTTTTAGTTTCACATACTCAAATTTTTGTCTTGACCTCGCCCGGGGCTGCGTTCATGCGCGAGTTGAGGTACACGATCGTTGATCCTAGCTCTCGAGTCACGATTTGGCGTTGGAAGCTCCGTTTCTCGGAGGCTTATCAGTGGTATAGTCCCTGTCGTAGTAAGTGTTTACATTCGGGGTTTGGCGGGGCCACTGTCGCCATAGTTGTCATATCATTCGTAGAAGTGCAGTAATCTTGTTGTGGGCGGGGTTTGTAAAAGGATTAAAGCGGTCATGTTGAAAAAGTTGTCATTTATATATATCTTAAAGGCAAGTTTTCTCAGTTATTGTTTCATATTTCATAATATGTCTTGTATCGTTTATGTTCTGATTACTCGATGTTGTATCACTAGGGTGCGGGGTAAGGCACGATCACGGGCCGGAATCGGGTCGTGGAGTGCCAGTAGGGCACCGATCCACGCCGAGGATTTGGGGCGTGACAAGTATTGTGTAAATTGTGTTTAAGACACCTGGTTAGAAGGAAAGGTAAGTTTGGGTGCATGGAAATTGTGAGCCTTAGAATATTGATAACCATCGAGACCTTAGATGCAAGGCCGTCTTGAGTAAAAGATTTTACGGTTAATCTTGGTCGAGGTACATAGTATACGTGGGGTATATTAGTGTGATAAGTCCATGAGTGGTGTGAAATAAAAGTGGCTAGTTAAGCTAAGAAAACCACTAGGTTTTCATGACATGAATAGTGAGATTTCTTCCGGACGAGGAATGAGGATTTAGTGCGATAATGTGTCGGGTTGAGGACCAATAGCGGGTCAACCCGCAACCCAGAATGAAGTGGGGTAAGTTTTAGCGGGTCCCGCTAGGTGATAGGGTCACGAGGGTGCAGGGGACAAGTCTAGGTAACCATTATACGAGTTCGTAGACGCGTTCGACCAGAACCGGGTCGTGAAGGCCGAGAATGGCCTTAAAGGAAATTGAAGTTAGTAATGACCAAGTTGGAGGTAGTAACTCCAAGGTTTTGAAAAACTGAAGTGATGACAGAAGTGTGGTACGTGTACTAGAGAGAGCTCGGGTGTACGAGAAGAGTACGACGAGTAAGAGAAGAAGCGAACATGTGTTAAAAGAATGGAAGGGATTATTTATGTGAAGTGAAGGTACAAAGAGAGTATCCTTTAGACCATGGGTGGGAGCTAATAGTGATGTTATACACGTTAGAGGTGATTCCTCGTTGGCTTGGATTTAAGTATTTGCGCGTGTGTTATATTATGGCCATATGTGGAATAATTGGTTTTGTAAGTATAGTAGTGAAGACTATACCGGCGCATGTGTTTTTGGAGACTTAGAAGGAACATTCGAGATGAATGTTTCTAAGGGGTGAAGAATGTTACACCCCATAGTTCTAGAGTATGTATGTGTGGACGCACGTACGAGAATAATACCCTAAGTACGAAAGAGAAGAAAATTTTGAATTTCTGACGGAAAATATTCCGAACCTCGTGAAGGAAAAAGGTTTATTATTGGGAATTGGATTCTCAATTTTGGTATTTGGACTTCTTGGAATATAAGAGAATTATGGAATTTTATTTCCATAATTGGTCACGTGGGCCCACGGGAGAAATTTATGGTTTTGTGGGGCCCACATTATTTTCGAGATTTTGGCCATTAAGGATGTTTTTGGTAGATGAAAATATTTTGGACGAATAGGAGGGCGACACGTGTCACCCCAAGTGGGCCCATGTTAGGCGTGTGAGATGACCAATTTTGACAAGTCTTGTGCTAGATATTTTTGTGAGATATTTGTTGGACAAGTGGGACCCACACACACTTGTCCCTAATCTCAACCACACACATGTTTTAATCCTAGCCCTTGGTGGTCTTATATCATCACACTAGTAGGATGAAATCTCCCATACTTAGAATTATTTCAAGACAACAAATACTTTTTCCCTTCCTTGTGCTCTCGGCCATGGGCCATTATCTTGACATAATGTTGTCCAAAAATTCTTAAACTCTTAAGTGTTATTCCTTGATGTGTTAAGAAGGTTATTAACCAAGTGTTAGAAAAGATTTCACACCCCTAGCCTAAAAGATACCCCTTGGCCGAAACCTACAAGTTTGAAACCTAAAGTGTTCTTCACTTTTTGAAGTTGGATCTTGAAGGAGAGTTGGTTAGGAGCTTCTAAGGGTTGCTTGGAGCGGATTGGAACGTAAGGAATAGGAGCTAAACGTGCTACGGATCGACTTTTAGTTCTTGGATTATTTTGGGCTCTTTGAGGTAATGAACTTTGTCCTCTTTGTGAAGTTGGATATTATATATGTTGGAAGTATATAAATGAGTATGTGATACATGGAAGGAAGATGGAAAAGATTTGGACCTTGTTAAGTTGCTAAAATCAAGAAATTGGCATGCTAGCCATTAAAATGGTAAAAACATTACCTATTACCTGTTGACAGTTAATAACAAAGTTATTATAACTTATATAAAGATTGAAATATAAGTTGGAAGATTAAAGAAGTAATTTCGGCATGCTAGCCGAAAATTGGATAAGTTTGATTGTAGTAGTTGGCCAAGAACACCAACTAATGGACTGTATTTACATTGGACTTTATTTACATTGGACTGTATTTACATTGGACTGTTTTTACTTTGGACTAATGGACTGTTTTGTAATTGTGGGGCAGAATTTTACACGTCCAGTTAGGCGTGTAATCCCCTTTAGTATTGTTGTATTATTGCGCCTTAAATGTGGCATGTTGATTATTGAATTTCGGGCCTTGAAAAAGGTGGAAAAGTGCGTAAAAGCAGGGGAAGTGCTGCCCGATTTTCCGTAGAATAAGAGACCCTATACTTAGAAATATTCTACGAAGAAATCTAGATGTTGATAGACGTATTTCATTATTATAGGTTGATATCCTACGCGCGGCATATTCGGGGTGTAACATTCTCCTCTCCTTAGAAACATTCTTCCCTGAATGTTCCTTCGAGGTTCCATCTAAATGGATATTGGCATAGTCCCTTGACTGCACCCAACATAACCATACTTTCCACACATGGCCACATAACAATACTTATGCTAAAACGTCAATAAAATTGATAAGTAGAGAACAAGTGAGGGTACTCTTCCTCATGTCCTCTTCGCCTCCCCAAATCATCTTCCCTTTCAATATCATTCCGCCACAAGACTTTGACGGAAGCCACATCCTTGGTCCGCAGTCGCCTGACCTGGCGATCGAGTATCGTTATGGGACTATCCACATACGATAATCCCTCCGTCACCTGGACATTACTAGCTGGGAAAACTCTCGATGGATCTCCGATACACTTCCGCAACATAGAAACATGGAAGACCGGGTGTACTGCCTCCAAGTCGGACGGCAGTTCCAACTCATAGGCAACCTTGCCTACTCTACGGAGGATCTGATAAGGCCCAATGTACCTTGGGCTAAGTTTACCCTTCTTTCTGAACCTCATCACACCCTTCATGGGTGATACCTTCAAGAAGACCCAAACGTCAACCTGAACTCCAAGTGTCGACGTCAGTTATCTGAATAAAACTTTTGCTGACTCTGAGCTTGCTAATAATCTCCCCTGGATAAGCTTCGCCTTATCCACAGCCCGCTGAATCAAGTCTGGGCCAATTAACTGAACCTCGCTTATATTGAACCAACCAATCGACGATCTACACTTCCTGTCACACAAAGCCTCATACAGGGCCATCTGAATACTGGAAGGGTATCTGTTATCGTACGTAACTCAACAAGAGGCAAAGGATCCACCCCGCTACCCCTGAAATCAATAACACAGGCCCGCAACCTATCTTCAAGTGTTTGGATACATTCCCTGCATGTCCGTCGGTCTGGGGGTGAAATGTAACACCGAGACTCACCTGTGTCCCCAATACCTTCTGGAAAACCTCCAGAAGTTATCCGTAAACTGAGCTCATCCGTCTGACATCATAAATGTAGGAACCCCGTGCAGTCTCACAATCTCTCTTGTTACACCCCGGAATTTCAGGATATGTTTATAAGAACGTACGTAAGAACTCAAAAATGTTAAGATTTGAGATGAGTAAAATTTATCAAAATTTTGGAATTTGTCGGAAAACGAAATATTACGACGAACGGGAGGGCGACACGTGTCACCCCCCCTTAATGGTCTTGGACGAAAATGACATGGAGGAAATGGTCATTTGACCATAATTTAAAAGACCAAGTCTTGCAAAGGCAAGAGCTTGACATTGTTGACTAAGTCAAATGCCACTTGGCTTGATCCTTGTGAAATGCATCCAAACCACTCATTTGTTCTAATCTAGACCTTCCATTTGGTTATATAAGCTCCTTAGTAGCAAGACAAGGCTTAACACTTAGAAATTTTCAAGAATATTGAGAGAAACATAAGGGTAGCTCTCGGCTTTACCTAGGGTTTGAAGGAAAAAATTTCAATTGTTGTCCAATAATCTCCCCACTTTAAACCAAGGTACCTAAGGGTATTGTAAGTGTATCTCAATAGAAAGATCCCGGAAAAATGGCGTTTTCGTATTAGTCGCAAGGCGGAAAGTTAAGGAGTTCTTCAACTTTGAAGTTGGAACTTGAAGATAAGTTCTTCATAAGCTTCTAAGGGTTGTTTGGAGTGGATTGGAACGTCGAAAAGAGGAGCTAAAGTTGCTAAGGATCGACTTGCAATCTTGGATCATATTTGGGCTTAATGAGGTATAATCTTCGTCTTACTTTTGTAATTGAAGATTCCATGTTATTATAAGTTAGAAATGATCATGTGATATGTGTTATGAAGTTTGATAAGTGTTATGGAAATTTGGAAGCTCAAATCCGAAAATGACATGTTGAGTCATTTGAAATTGAATTACAATTTGGTCGTTAACTAGAATTGTCGCATGTTAGCTACTTGAAGATTATAGTTGTTATAATCGATTGCGACTTGATATCTTGTTATGCTAACAATTTGGATTGAAATGGAAATTGGATAAGAATTGGTGTTTTGTGTCTCAATGTGGCCGAATTGGACTAGTAGATTGTATTAGTTTGATATTGTTTGTGGGGCGGAATTTTACACGTCTAGTAGGCGTGTAATCCCCTATTGAGTAATTGCATTGTTGGGCCTTAAATGTGGCGTGTTTGGTTATTAAATTCGGCCTTGAAAAAGGTGGCAAAGTATGTAGAAACAAAGGAAGTGCTGTCCGATTTTCCGTAGAATTTAGTAGCTTTGCACTTGGAATATTCTACGATTGAAGTAAGAAGTTAATAGACGTACTATGGTCATTATAGGTTGACATACTACGTACGACGAATTGGACTTAGCAAGTGGATTAAACCGAAGAGGTATGTGGAACTTTCTTATCTCTTGAGCATGAATAAGTTGTAAATGTATAGTACGGTAGACGTACAAGATTTTGACAATCTAGGTCTATTTGATATCCTTGGCTTATTTTAAGAATGTCCAAGTTGATTGAGTTAGGGAATTAACTCACTTGTTTAAATATTAAGGATATCTTGGTTTTCAAAAGTTAAGAGACTTAAGTATGTTGAAAGTATTATTGATACTTGTTTTGTTGGAAAGTTTAAGTCACTTGGTTATAAAGAAGTATGTAAGTTGCTAATGTATAAAGCTAGTATAACGGCTTTATGGGAAGTTGGTTATAATAGCTTTATGGAAAGTTAAAAAGAGTGGTTTACTCTAAGTAATTTAAGTATGTTAAATGACTTGAAATAATGAAAGGCAATTTGATTTTAAGGCATCAATTGCCTAAGGTTTTATAAGAAAAGGAGTCACTTGATTTAGAAACCTAACTTTATTTCTAAAGGTATTGTGACTTGTCTTGAAACGTAATTTCGACTTGATACTACGGTTAATAGTATCTTGGAAGTTTTATACTAAAAAGAGTCATTTGTTTTAAAGAGTAGAAGTATGTAATACTTGGGTTAAATTCCCGGATTTTTATAAAAGATATGCTAGTGCCTTAGGTAAACTAAAATGAGAGTGTATATGAATAAGAAGTTAGGGGGATTTCTTAACTTGCTTACTTTTTGTATGATAAGCCGGTAGTGCTTATGTTATGTATGATGGCCGGTTGAGATAGGGTAAGAGTATATCTGAGGGATAAATTCCCAAGATCGTTATACCACCTTCTCCAGGGTAAGAGTATATCTGAGGGGTAAATCCCCAAGATCGTTATACCACCCGCCTGGTAAGAGTATAATCGGCGGTAAATCCCAAGATAGTTATACCACTGCTTCGTGGATTTGCTACCCACGATGCGAGGAATACCTCATGCGAGTCCTTATGGGCTTACGGTGAAATAGTCTCACGCGGCGGTACATTTATGCGAGAATACCACGCGGTCCGCACGACCTATGCGGGTGAAATAGTCCCGCGAGTAGGATTTCTTAATGATACGCGACGGATGGTTCTGCTTTGATCGTGAGCTTCCTATTTTTATGTTGACGATACTCCTAGTTACTCATTGTTAGTAAGGCACCGTGGTAATCGTTAATTGAGTTATCATACCGTCTCCGCTTTATTATAGACTTATGATTTCATTACGCATTTCTGGTTTCACATATTTGGTACATGTTATCGACCTCCTTCGGGGTTGCGTCACGCCGCAGTAGAGTACGTTGTTGATCCTCGCCTAGGATCATGTTCACCGTTGAGAAGCTCCTTTATTCCGAGGCTTATCCCTGTATTGTCGGTCGTTGTACATTCGTGGTATGGCGGCCCGCCCCACCGAGTTGTTATTCTTAAGTCCGTAGTCACATTGTGGATTGGGTTGTAAAGAAAAGAAAAAAATGTCTCGCTTTATTTGTATAGCTTACGGCGTGGCCTTATCGCCAGCCTGTTGTTATTTTATGTGAAGCATTTTTATCACTGTATGTTCCGCTATTCTCTCGATGTATATGAAAGCGTGCCTGTGTAGGGCACGATCGCCAGCCCGGTCGGTCGTGACAAAAGTGGTATCGTGAGCGATTAGTCCTCGGAAAGTGTCTACGCATCGTGTCTAGTAGATTCTTGATTATCGTATGTTGTGCACCACATCTATAATCGTGAGGCTGCAGGATATTTAGGATTGGTTTCATTCTTCTCACTCTAAGATCGCACGATAAGTTGTTTGGTTAGTGGTCGCTCTCCTAACAAGTTATGATTGTTCATAGCCACGAGAAAGCGCGATGACCAGAAAGATTATGTGGATTTGGTATCCAGGTTGGTAATAGTTGTAGTTGGTATTGTGACATACAGCTATACGGATTTATGTGTGAGGGTCACATATGTGTTGCCTAGAATGATTATGGATTACCAGGAATTGGTAAGGACTAAAATATCGGGAAGGTATGAACAGTTAAGGAACTCTCATCAAGTTTTACGTGCTAATTTGAGATAATTAGGAAATGATGAGCTGTCTGAGAAGGAAATGGACCCTTATGAAGTTATTATTAAGGGAATTAATGGAAGACTATGTTAATAGATTGAGCTACGTAGTAGGATTTCGAGAATGGTACGGGTGAGATCCGTATGGAGTAAGTATGGTTGTTGTGGTCAAGACAACACGATTATGGTATTACGATAAGTTTTGTACCCGCTACTGGGACTGATAAGGTAGGCATGGAGCATGGAAATTGCGAGCCTAAGAATGTGATAACCACCGAGACCTTAGGTATATAAGGCCTTCTCGGGTAGAAAAAAAAAGTTAAGACAGACCAAGGAAAAGAGTTAAATACGACGCCGAGTCGGGTTGGGGTCCTATTAAGGGTCGCCCCATAGCTTGAATAAAATGGGATCAGTTGGTAGTAGTCCCGCTACGTGACAGGGTCACGAGGGTTCATGGCCCAAGTTTAGTTAATCATTTTATGGGTTCGTGGACGTGTTCCACCGGAACCAGGTTGTGAGAGTCGGAATGGGCCTTATATTGTTTAATTTAGTAACTCCAAAGAGTCGAGGCCAGAATTAGTATGGAATTTATGTACGTATGCTAGTATAAGTTTGGAAGTACAGAAAGAGTACGACCAGTGAAAAAGAGAGCAACCAAGTGTAGAGAAATAAAGCCTGAATCCATGAGGACCTTTCGAGGTGACTACACCATGAGTGTTGGGTGGTAGCTGAGCGGGTAGATAATAGTTGCCGGTAATGGTACAGTCATTGGACCCTAGCAGACCTAGCAGAGATGTTATGACAGACATTGAGGTCATTATGAGTACGGGCTAGTTGGCCTGTTGTTATGCCAATGTTGACTGCAGAGAGAGATTGGCTCGATTTCGCTTTTCGTGTCGATTATCCAAAGGTAAAGGAAGAGAAGTGGTGGTAACCAGTGAATTATCCTTCCTTCTTTGACATTATTGTTTTTTTTTATAAGTCTGTGTGACTTGTTCATTTGAGGTAAATTGACGCAGGAAGTAAATAATAATTGAATTTGAAGGAATTTATGTTAAGTGCCCTTGGAGGTACTTGGAGTTAGTTTGGTGTCGCGGTCAGGGCCACGACCTTCCGAATAATTTCAGGAAAATGTACAAGGCAAGAATAAAATAAGTACGAGTGCTGCCGGCGGAAGGCTGTGGGCATCTTAGGTAGATTTTGAAAATCTATACGATTAAGGTGGCGCTTGATGATTTAGATTTTGATAGAGAGATAAGTTCTCTCCCACTAAAAAGGGCGCTTTACGTATGGGGTTGTGTGTACTCATGTTGTTAGACGAAGGATAGAAGACTGGTAAGGTCTTTAGAATCGTCATGCCATAGGTTACAGTTTTAGGTAACCATGGGAAAAGTATTGTGTTGGGGTAATTAAGAACGACGTTACGAAGTGGTCGAGGAAATGTCGTAAGGAAAAATGCAGGTAGTACGCAGATATGAAACTGTACGATTATGAATCAAGATAGAAATACTTTTGCTAATAATAAGCATAAGGTAAGGTTATGACCAGAATGATAAAGAAGAATACGACTATGGTTATGTAAGTTGCACGAGATATGATTACCCCAGACTAGTGTAAGACCATTAGTAAATAATGGGCAGTAAGAACACCTCGAGGAAAGGTGGTAGCATCGGGTTACTACTTGACGAGATCAAGGAAATCTCCCCCCCCCCCCCCAAGTTATGATTGACAGGAAGTCTTAGCCAGGAGGCAAGCAGAAGGATCAATTCTAAGTTAGTGACCAAGTTTGGTTGCAGTAGAGAAAGGGAAACATGAACCATAAGTGAGATTAAGGATACCCGAATATTTCGCAGGAATAAGAAAGGCTTTCAGTTATTGGAAGATAAGTTGACCACTACTACAGTTCTAACCTCCCGCGAGACTAGAGGTTAGGTTATTATGTTAACACGTTGGGTGTTGGGCTAGGTTGTGTGCTGACGCAACCCGATAAGGATAGAGCCTATGTTTTCCCAGTAGTTAGGGAAGCAGGAAAGGAAATTACGCCACTCCCGATTTAGAGCTGGCGGCAGTTAAATCATGCCTTGAAGATTTGGGGGCATGACGTATTTATAGACTTCATGTGGATGTTTGTGCAGACCACAAAAGCCTCCGGTATATCTGCAGACTGAAGCAGTAGAATTTGCGACAGCGGCGGTGGTTAGAGTTATTCAAGGATTGTGTGATCGATATCCTATACCATCCGGGGAAAGCCAAGACAGTGACAGATACTCTTAGTCGTGGGTCTATGGGTAGTCTGTCAGATGGGCAGCCAGGTAGGCAGGACGTGGTCCGTGAGATTCGTTAGCTAACGAGCCGGGGGTTCGATTATTTGTTTCCAAGGTTAATGAAGTTTAGATCCGAGAGGTTGCCGAGTCTTCCATCGTTGAAGAAGTAAAGAGGCGACAGTATGAGGATCCAGTTATGATACGGTATCGAGATACGGCTCTCCGAGAAGAGAAGAGCCTGTTTGAGTAACACCGGATGGGGTGCTGTGAGATGAGGATAGATTGCGTACGTGATCGCAGACTAGTCAGCAGGTTTTAGGAGAGGCATACAGTGCTTATTGTTCTAATTGTTCGGGGTCGACTAAGTTGTGTCGTGACCTCAGATGTATGTATGGGTAAGATGACCGGAAAAGGGATATAGCGGAGTTTACTGCTTAGTGTCCGAGTTAGTAGCAGGTCATGGTTGAGCACCAGAAGCCCAGTGGGCTATTGCAGGCGATTGAAATCCCAACCTAGATATGAAAGGTATTTAATATGGGTCTTGTTACAGGGTGGCATCGTACTCGGAGGAAGTGCGATGTCACGACCCGAACCCGGGCCCGTGACTGGTGCCTTACCCCGGGCACCCTAGTGATACAACATCAGAGAAAATCAGCGGAAATAAAAAAAACATGAACATGAATTAAGAGACATGATAAATAAACAGGCCAACCAAAACAGCTTGCCTTCAAGATATATACATAAATACCGACAGCTTATCCTTTTACGGACTCGCCACAACAAGATTACTGCACTCTAAGAAGTGACAACAACTTTGACGTGACAGGGGCCCGCCATACCCCTGAATGTACAAGAAACTACAGACTCAGTGTAACATACCAAAGATAAGCCTCCTAAGGATCGTAGCTTCCCAACACGCTGAAGGTGATCCTATAAGCGGGGATCGACAGTCGATGTACCTTTACCTACGGCATGAACGCAGCCCCCCGAAGGAGGTCAGTACAACAGGTACCAAGTATGTGAAATCAGAAATATCAGAAATGAAATCATAATAGTCTATATAAAGCAGAGACATGTATGATAACCAAACTACGATTCACAACATAAAAGCGATATGTCAAGTCGTGACTCACGCCCTCAAAGTCATCTCTCATGCCCGTGGAACTCCTTCCTCACTGCCGGCAGTCTAGGTACAAATCATGTGATACGTATAACAGGTCTCGGCCCATCTTATGGACCCAATATAGAAACGTGTGGAATACATTCCCGGATGAACCGGTAGTCAAGTGAAATACATTCCCGGATGAACCGGTAGTCAAGTGAAATACATTCCCGGATGAACTGGTAGTTGAGTAGAACACAATACTTGTACAACAAGGCTATCACACGTAACATGGTCAAGTTTCATAACAAAAGCATAGGCAAGTTATACACAACTCAAGGTACTTTCATTTTTATGTCAAAGTCCGGATTTTAACCCTAAAGTACTACGTACGTTAAATTCCTTTTAAGAGATTCATTCCTTTTCTAAAAGTCACCCGATACCCGTAGTATATAAAAAAATGTGTGACTTATATCTTTTAAGTAAACCAAAACAACTTTCATACTTTCCTTTTTAAGACCAAATTAAGGCAATACCATGCCTTCCTTTGGACCAAAATACTTCTCTTTTAAAAGTCAAGTTACCGCATTAAAACAAATGATAAAACCCTTCTTTTGTTTTCATAAAGCCGTTATAACCAACTTCCCATAAAGCTGTTATAACACTTTATGTTTTAAACCATTTTAAGACAACACAATGCCTTTCTTTTCCCTAAAAGTTCCAGTTTGCCTAATTTCAATTACGCAAGTCTCTTTTTAGAAAAGTTTCATAGTTCAATGTCTTAACCTCTTTTTAAAACAATAGAGTAACATATGTCATAGGTGAGTAGGTTAATCTTGTTCATAATCAATCTTATTAAGCAGCCATGATCTAGAAAATGTAATATCATTTTGTCTCATCTTAGCTTCTATGCAGATGGAGGTTTCTACTGGTTTTAATAATACTTAATTATTCAATACATTTTCCTTTATTAACGCTGCAGTGGTTTATTGATACACATTCGATTTCCAAATCAAGAAACATTATTCCTTTTAACAACCAAGTACTCATTACTCACGAATGAGGTTTCACACAAAATCCATATTAATTCATTTAAGTTAAGTCTCTTATCTCATAAGATCCAGTCTCTTAACTTTTGAAATTAATAAACCATTCATTTTACCACCCTTAAGACGTTATACCTAACTTCCCATAAAGCTAGTATAACACTTATGTTTTAAAACAACCAAATACAGTTAACACATGTACGTCTACCGTACTACATAGCTCACACATATCATGCTAGAAAAGATAGGAAGAGGTTCACATACCTCGCGACGATTATCGACTAATAGCAAAACGCTCCAAGTACTTCAAACCGCTGGCTACTCCTTAAGCCACGTGATTGCACCACACGTAGTACTTCAACCTATAGAGGCCACAAGGCGCCTATTAACATCCTAGATCTCAACGTAGAATATTCTACGTAAAATTCGCAGACCTCCCACCCCCGCATGGCAGAAATCTCTCTCAATCGAGGCCGCTACCAAGCCAACCAGTGGGGTTTGCACGCCTAACCGGACGTGTACAATTCTACTACACAAGAATGCTACACAAGTCTATCTAATACACCCTATGTAATTACGCGATTCTCTTATTTAAATTCAGCTTAAGTCGCAAGACATTGCCGTAAGTATTATTCAGGCTTAAGTCAAAAGACATTGCCGCACAACTATGTTCAATTCTATATATAGTATACTTCAACTATATATTCCAACAACATGTAATTTCCAATTACAATAGAAGGTCAAGAGTGTTTACCTCGATACGCCCAAAATTATCCGAGTTTATATGTTGATCCTGAGCAAGGTTTAGCTCCTACTCCGTGCGCTCCAAACCGCTCCAAACAACCCTTAGAAGTTCTAACCAACTTCTACTTAACACTTCAACTACGGGTGAAGAATTACTTAGGGTTTGCTTTTTGTGGATGAGGAAGTATAATAGTATTTTCTGGGCTTTTCGTGAAAAGGGTACTTTGGAAAGTACTACAAGGTATTTGGCTAAAGTATTTTGGGCATTATAACAATACTAGGAGAGTATTTCTATACCACAACAAGGGGTATTATACGAAAAACAACTAGGCTAGGGGTACCCCACGCCAGACACCACAAGTGGGAGAGGAAGCTCGCCAAAGGGCCTTCTCAAAGGGGAGGGGCTTTGACGAGATCAAACAAGAGGAGGAGTATTTGAGACTTAGAAAGATTGCTCAAGTTTTGGATGAAGAAAGTCTTCAAGTAAGGGGAGTATTTATAGGCTAACCAAAGGCCAACCAATGGCCAAGATCAAGCCAAGTGCCATGCAAGTGTAGGGTCAAGATTAAGCCATGTGTTTGTGGGTCCCACTTTCTCATCTTCCACACAAAATATCCTACCAACTCCTTGACTAAGGAGAAGGCACAAAAAACGTGCCAACCATGCCCATTTCGTCCGTCCACTCCTTCCAATGTGAGGGTGACACATGTCACCCTCCCGTTGGTCCAAAATGTTTCATCTCTCGAAAAATCCGCAAAAATTATTAATGACATAGCCGTAATTTTCCCTACGAAAGCTGTGGAAACGTTTCGTCGAAAAACGACTCTAATCGGGTGTTGTGTACAAATTTCGAAACTAGCCAACTTTAAGGCTCAAATTATAATACGTACGCGCTCACGTACATACTCTGGAAATACGGGGTATAACATTCTCCCCTTCTTAGAAACATTCATCCCGAATGTTCCTTCTCAAGACGGATAACGATAAAGTTCTTCTAACAAGTTGTCAACGCCACAACTGGCCACGAAATAACACATGCACGCAAATACTTATATCCAAGTCCACGAGGAAACATCTCTAACATCACAAACTTGTCACTTTGCCGCGAGGTTCTAGTGTCACTCCGGCGACCCAACATATGGTACCGGACTGCATGCGATCCCTGAGGTCAAAAAAAAATATACATCCTTCGCACCTTCTCCCTTTACAAGAAATGATCACACACGTTCACTTCTCCCCTATCTCGTTGTACCCTTCTCGAACACTCGAACTCTTTCTAGTATCCGTACCACACTTCCACAACGCTTCGCTTTCCACTCGAGTCACCACCTCCAACTTGGTTATCTTACTAGCCTCAATCTTCCTTAAGGCCATTCCCGCCTTCACGACCGCTCGGTCGAACACACCCACGAACTCATACGATGGTCAACTAAACTTGGGCCTAGCACCCTCGTGACCCTACCACCTGGCGGGACCACCCAGAGCTGACCCCACCTCGAAACAGGCTGCGGGTTGGCCCGCAACATGGCCCCAACCCGACCCACTGTCGCGCCAACTCTTGCTCCTCGACACGGAACAATCTTGCTAAATCACATTATGAAAGATACCACTTTCATTTACCCAACCCAGGGACTTATCACACAATACATTCTAGGCATAAAATGCACTCTGACAAGGATCACTCGCAAATCTTGTACTCAAGACGGCCTTACATCTAAGGTCTCAACTGTAATATTCTAAGGTCCATCATTTTCTCACCCCCAGGCTTACCCTTTTTCCCCAACCAGGTTCCTAAATCACATTTTAGCACAAAGCTATCCGAACATAACACTTAACACATTAACATAACATCAAAACATACAAGCCTCTAGAGGGTTAAGGATATACCTGAAGCTACCGCTCCACTCTAGTCATAAGTCCACTGCAGGCGCATAATCGTAGGGCGCGGATGAACTCGCCATCGATCCGCAGGTCGCGCTGCCGCCGGCATTCTCCTATAAGCACGCCTCGTCACATGGCTCGACGGCCGCAGTGAAACAAGCACCAAAAAGACGACACTTCGGGATGATGTTTGCCACATCGCGCACACCGAGGGGACATGAATCCTGGCGCTAGCACTCACGTATATCTCGTGAACTAAGCCCTGAGCTCGACCAGCCCCGAATACCCCGAATGTCCCAAGATCGAGGAGGACCACTGCATCGGGCGGAGGTACATAACTAGATCACTGAGGCGGTCCGCTCGAAAGTTACCAAAGGACCTCGCTGCTCGCCTTCTCGCCGATCTCGGCCATTCCGCCGACCTCTCCGTGCCTCACATCCTAGTGCATGAGCTTGCATGCGGCAATGTCCATGCCCACAAGAGCTACCCCGCATAAGCCTCGCTAAGTAATCATCCAGCCCGTGACGTAGCGGTGTACTCGCCCTCCATATCGGCTACCACTGGAACATACCGAGCTAATGAGTCGAACTCACATTGTACTCTCTAACCGTCCGCCCGCCCCGCCTCAACGCCAAGAATTGCCGCCCGAGCCTCCTCATTTGTGGGGGCAAGAAATGTGCAAGAAAAGCCTTGAGAACTGCCCCATACGGCCGAAGTGCATGCTCTTCCTGGACAATTCCCACGAATCAAACCGGTCAATCGCAGATCCCGCACTGATGCGAACCCAATACCACCGACTCGCTCGAGACTCGATCACTCATGATCCGTCAGAGCTGCTTGATAAACTCCCGAGGGTCGCCTCGGCTCGATCCATAGAACATCAAGCGGATACAACTCGTAAAGTCACGTAGCCTCAAACCGCTCGCCGGTGAACTACGGTGCTATCGGGCCGGAATCACGTGATCCAGCCTATCATCATATTCGCCACGACTCGCCAAGAATCGCCATCTCCTTGTACCATGTCATTCGCTCCAGCCGTGAGACCGAGGCTCAGTATCAGAGTCTCGGCAGCCCACCGCCGCGCTTAAACTCGCTGGTGTCGGGCGGCGCCGCGAAACTCGCCGAAGCATCGCTCGTGCACGATCGCTCGCGCTGCGCATTTCTATATCCCACTAACACTCCTCGATCGCCTTGCCCATATGGGCTCAGGTTGCCTTACGCGAGGCATAATCGTAAAAGAAAGGAATACGTCGGAGGGTCCAACTTATCACACAAATCTAAGGCACGATCTCGTAATGAGAAGAATAGAAACCAATCCTAAATGTCCTATAGCCTCACGATTATAGATGTGGTGCACAACACATCGATAATCAAGACTCTACTAGACACTCGTAGACACTTTCCGAGGACTAAGCGTTCGATACCACTTTTGTCACGACCAACCGGCCCGGATCGTGCCTTACCCCGGCACCCTAGTGATACAACATCGAGAAAATCAATAAATAAAAAAACATGAACATGAATTAAGAGACATGATAAATAAACAAAGCAACCAAAACGGTTGCCTTCGGTATATATACATAAATACCCGAACGGTTATCCTTTTTACTGCATCGCCACAACAAGATTACTGCACTTAAGAAGTGACAACAACTATGACGGAAAGGGCCCCGCCATACCCCGAATGTACAAGAACCTACTGCACTGTGGTAACATACCAAAGATAAGCCTCCGAAGGAACGGAGCTTCCCAACACGCTGGAATGTGATCCTATAAGCGGGGATCGACAATCGATGTACCTTTACCTGCGACATGAACGCAGCCCCGGGCGAGGTCGATAACAGTACAGTATGTGAAATCAGAAATATCAGAAATGAAATCATAATAGTCTATATAAAGGGAGACATGTATGATAACCAAACTACGCTCACAACATAAAAGCGGTCATGTCAAGTCGTGACTCACGCCCTCAAAGTCATCCCTCATGCCCGTGGAACTCCTTCCTCACTGCCGGCAGTCTAGGTACAAATCATGTGATACGTATAACAGGTCTCGGCCCATCTTATGGACCCAGTATAGAAACGTGTGGAATACATTCCCGGATGAACCGGTAGTCGAGTGAAATACATTCCCGGATGAACCGGTAGTCGAGTGAAATACATTCCCGGATGAACCGGTAGTCGAGTAGAACACAGTACTTGCACAACAAGGCTATCACACGTAACATGGTCAAGTTTCATAACAAAAGCATAGACAAGTTATACACAACTCAAGGTACTTTCATTTTTATATCAAAGTCCGGATTTTAACCCTAAAGTACTACGTACGTTAAATTCCTTTTAAGAGATTCATTCCTTTTCTAAAAGTCACCCGATACCCGTAGTATATAAAAATGTGTGACTTATATCTTTTAAGTAAACCAAAACAACTTTCATACTTTCCTTTTTAAGACCAAATTAAGGCAATACCATGCCTTCCTTGGACCAAAATACTTCTTTAAAAGTCAAGTTACCGCATTAAAACAAATGATAAAACCCTTCTTTGTTTTCATAAAGCCGTTATAACCAACTTCCCATAAAGTCATTATAACACTTTATGTTTTAAACCATTTTAAGACAACACAATGCCTTTCTTTCCCTAAAGTTCCAGTTTGCCTAATTTCAATTACGCAAGTCTCTTTTTAGAAAAGTTTCATAGTTCAATGTCTTAACCTCTTTTTAAAACAATAGAGTAACATATGCCATAGGTGAGTAGGTTAATCTTGTTCATAATCAATCTTATTAAGCAGCCATGATCTAGAAAATGTAATATCATTTTGTCTCATCTTAGCTTCTATGCAGATGGAGGTTTCTACCGGTTTTAATAATACTTAATTATTCAATACATTTTCCTTTATTAACGCTAAATGGTTTATTGATACACATTCGATTTCCAAATCAAGAAACATTATTCCTTTTAAAACCAAGTACTCATTACTCACGAATGAGGTTTCACACAAAATCCATATTAATTCATTTAAGTTAAGTCTCTTATCTCATAAGATCCACTCTTAACTTTTGAAATTAATAAACCATTCATTTTACCACCTTAAGACGTTATACCTAACTTCCCATAAAGCTAGTATAACACTTATGTTTTAAAACAACCAAATACGCTAACACATGTACGTCTCACCGTACTACATAGCTCACACATATCATGCTAGAAAAGATAGGAAGAGGTTCACATACCGCGACGATTATCGACTAATAGCAAAACGCCCAAGTACTTCAAACCGCTGGCTACTCCTAAGCCACGTGATTGCACCACACGTAGTACTTCAACCTATAGAGGCCACAAGGCGCCTATTAACATCCTAGATCTCAATGTAGAATATTCTACAGAAAATTCGCCAGCACCTCTCCCCCCCGCAACAGCGTAAATCTCCTCCTCTATCGAGGCCGCCACCAAGCCAACCGTGGGGTTTGCACGCCTAACCGGACGTGTACAATTCTACTACACAAGAATGCTACACAAGTCTACCAGAATACACCCTATGTAATTACGTCATTTCTCTTATTTAAATTCAGCTTAAGTCGCAAGACATTGCCGTAAGTATTATTCGAAGCTTAAGTCAAAAGACATTGCCGCACAACTATGTTCAATTCTATATATAGTATACTTCAACTATATATTCCAACAACATGTAATTTCCAATTACAATAGAAGGTCAAGAGTGTTTACCTCGATACGCCCAAAATTATCCGAGTTTATATGTCGATCCTGAGCAAGGTTTAGCTCCTACTCCGTGCGCCCAAACCGCTCCAAACAACCCTAGAAGTTCTAACCAACTTCTACTTAACACTTCAACTACGGGTGAAGATTTACTTAGGGTTTCGTTTTTGTGACTGAGGGAAGTATAATAGTATTTTCTGGGCTTTTCGTGAAAAGGGTACTTTGGAAAGTACTACAAGGTATTTGGCTAAAGTATTTTGGGCATTATAACAATACTAGGAGAGTATTTCTATACCACAACAAGGGGTATTATACGAAAAACAACTAGGCTGTGGGGTACCCCACGCTAGACACCACATGAGGGGGAAGCTCTCGGCCAAAGGGCCTTCTCAAAGGGGGGGAGGGGGCTTTTGGACGAGATCAAACAAGAGGGAGGGAGTATTTGAGACTTAGAAAGATTGCTCAAGTTTTGGATGAAGAAAGTCTTCAAGTAAGGGGAGTATTTATAGGCTAACCAAAGGCCAACCAATGGCCAAGATCAAGCCAAGTGCCATGCAAGTGTAGGGTCAAGATTAAGCCATGTGTTTGTGGGTCCCACTTTCTCATCTTCCACACAAAATATCCTACCAACTCCTTGACTAAGGAGAAGGCACAAAAAACGTGCCAACCATGCCCATTTCGTCCGTCCACTCCTTCCAATGTGAGGGTGACACATGTCACCCTCCCGTTGGTCCAAAATGTTTCGTCTCTCGGAAAAATCCGCAAAATTTATTAATGACATAGCCGTAATTTTCCCTACGAAAGCTGTGGAAACGTTTCGTCGAAAAACGACTCTAATCGGGTGTTGTGTACAAATTTCGAAACTAGCCAACTTTAAGGCTCAAATTATAATACGTACGCGCTCACGTACATACTCTGGAAATACGGGGTATAACATGCGACTCCCTGGGGGTCATGGTAAATGGGCTGGCGAAACCAGTCGTGTCCTTCCGGTTAGGACCACTTACTCGGCTGAGGTTCGTGCTAGTTTTTTTTTTAGCAGGGGGATTGTGAGACTGCACGGGGTTCCTACGTTTATGATGTCAGACAGGTGAGTCTCAGTGTTGCATTACACCCAGTCGCGGGCCCGGAGTCGGGTCGTGACATCTCTGGTATATAATCTAGCATAATCCTCAGTCGAGTAAGTGGTCCTGACCGGAAGAACATGGGCTGGTTTCACACCGCTGTTACTATGACCTCGTGGAGTCGCACTTCCTCCGAGTGCGATGCAACCTCAGAACAAAATCCATATTAATCACCTCATATTTCTAAGTCGGGATCTCAATCGCTCGTAATAGCCCACCGGCTTACGTGTTCAACCTTGACCTGCTATTAATTCGGACACTAAGCAACAAACTCTGTTACATCCCTCTTCAGGCCATCTTACCAATACATACATCTGAGGTCATGATACATCTTAGTCGACCCCGAACAAATAGAGCAATAAGCACTGCGTGTCTCCCCTAAAACATGCTGACAAGTCCTGCAGCATCGGGCACACACAATCTATCCTCATATCACAGCACCCTATCCGTTTCTACCCAAACAAGTTCTTCTTCTCTTGGAAGGTCATTTCTCAAATTCGCCCTAGAACTGGATCATTATATTGTCGCCTTTTCACCTCCTCAACGAGGGAAGACTCGACAACCTCTCGAATCCGAGCTCCACTAGCATGCTCCCGTAGCTGCTGGGAAATATAGGTTGTTACCTTACCGTGTTGCATCCGCACACAACCCAGCCAACACTCAAAGTGTTACAATAATCACCTAACCCGCTAGTCCCTCATGAGGGGTTAAAAGTGTAGTCGTAGTCAACTTATCTTCCATAAACTGGAAGCCTGTCTCATACTTCCGAAATATTCGGATGTATAATCTCAATTATGATTCCTGTTCCCATTTCTCTATTGCAACCAACTTGGTCACTATACTTAGATTCGATTCCTTTGTTTGTCTCATGGCTAAGACTTCCTGCCAATCACAATTTAGTGGGAGACTTCCTTGATCTCGTCAAGTAGTAATCCTATTATTTTCTTCCAGCTCATAGAGCTTATAGTCAGGTGTTCAACCTCAATTCATGGTATTACATAATCCAATGGATTGCCAAGATTTCTTATCGTTCGAGTGTCTACTTGTCTTACCTTTACTTTTCATTTCAAGTTGCCCTGGGGTCTCTTACCTCCCCGTATTTTTCCTACTATCTTTCTCGTCAGTACAGATTTTGCCACCTTTCATCGAGGTGTTCCTACTGCCCATCATTCACTAATGGTCTTTACACTAGTCTGGGGTAATCATATCTCGTGCAACTTACATAACCATAGTTGCATTCTCTTTTATCATTCTGGTCATAACCCTTCCTTATGCTTATTATTAGAAAAAATATTTCTATCTTGATTCATGATCATACAGTTTCATTCATGCGTATTACCTGCATTTATATCCTTACGACACTTTTTCAATTACCCCAACCCAATACTTTTTTCCAAGGTTATTTAAAATTGTAACCTATGGCATGTCGACACTGAAGCCCTTACCAGTCTCATATCCTTATACGTGGGGGAGAGAGTTTATCTCCCTTTCTTAATCTTAATCATCAAGCGACACCTTATAATCGTATAGATTTTCAAAACCTACGAACGATGCCTTCTGTTTTTCCACAGGAAGTACTCGCACTTATCTTATTCCTGCCTCGCGCATTTTTCCTGAAACCATTCGGAATGTCGTGGACCTGACTTCCACACTAAACCAACTCCAAGTACCTCCAAGGGCACTTAACATGAACTTTTTCAATGACCGTACATTTCCATTTCTATATCTAAACTCTTCAAATTCAACTATTCCATACTTTCTACATCCATTTATCCCAATGAACAAGTCACACAGACTTACCAATTAATGATGCCAAATAAGGAAGGATAATTCACTTGTTACAATAGCT
The DNA here is from genome assembly GCA_029844215.1 of Przewalskia tangutica. NCBI lineage: Eukaryota > Viridiplantae > Streptophyta > Magnoliopsida > Solanales > Solanaceae > Przewalskia > Przewalskia tangutica. The sequence continues at coordinate 90,921,133 of CM056719.1, forward strand.
TCCCTTCTTCTCCTCTCGATCACCGGCCATCGGAACCGAATCGAACCAATCTCTCTCTATAGTCACCATTGGCATACAAGAAGACAACGAGTCCATACCCATAATGACCTCAAAGTCGACATGTCCAAATTTCTACCAGTCGCTAGTGGTCTGACGACTTTATCATCACCGGGTAATTTTCATATACCCGCCCAGCTACCACCCAATCACTCACGGTGTAGCTTCTTTGAAAGGTTCTTATGGATTCAGACTCTATTCTTTTACACTTGGTTGCTCTCTTTTCATCGGTCGATTTTTCCGTACTTCCCAACTTATTCTAACATACGTACATAACCTCCATACTGATTATGGCCTCTAATCTTTGGAGTTACAATATCGAACAATTTAAGTCCATTTCCGGCTCTCACGACCTGGTTCCGGTGGAACGCGTCCACGAACCTGTAAAACAATTAACTAGACTTCGGCCTTACACCCTCGTGAACCTGTCACGTAGCGGGACTGCTACCAATTGATCCCACTCCATTTCAGTCTATGGGGCGACCCATAATAGGTCATCAACCCGACCCACCGTCGCACTTAACTCTTACCCTTAGTCTGAATTAAATCATATTGCCCGAGAAGGCCTTATATACCTAAGGTCTCGGCGGTTATCAATATTCTTAGGCTCGCAATTTCCATGCTCCAAGCCTACCTTATCAGTCCCCCTGTAAACGGGTACAATAATTTCTCATAATACCATAACCATGTTGTCTTGATCACAACAACCATTACTTACTCCATACGGATCTCATCCGTACAATCCTCTTAAGCATACCACGTAGCTTACTCTATAATATAGTCTTCCATTAAGTCTCTTAACATGACTTCTTAAGGGTTCATTACCTTTTAATTATCTCCAATTAGCACGTGAAACTTTGAGGAGAATTCATTAAAAAATAATTCTTGGTAATCTATAATCATTCAAGGCAACACGCATATCCACTATACAACAAGTATTACCAACCTGGATACGCAATCCACAAAATCCTTCCTGGGTCACTGCTGCCTTTCTCATAGCTGCAATCAACATAACTCGTTAGGGAGAGACGACCCTAACAACACAGCTTTATCGCACGATCTCAGAGTGAGAAGAATGGAAACCAATCCTAAATGTCCTGCAGCCTCCTGGTTATAGATGTGGTGCACAACACACCGATAACCAAGACTCTACTAGACACGGTCTGTAGACACTTTCCGAGGACTAAGCGCTCGATACCACTTTTGTCACGACTGACCAAGCTGATCGTGCCCTACCCGCACCCTCTCAGTATACATCAGAGAATAGTAGCGGAACATACATACAACTCAAAAAAGAAATAAATATCAGGTTAGCTGATAAGGCCACCTTCCAAAAGTATACACATAACCTAAAAAGCAGTTACCTTTTTTTTCTTTACAACTCAATCCACAAGATATGACTACAGACCTCTAAGAATTTTTATATAACAACTGTGACGGGACAGGGCCCCGCCATACCCCTGAATGTACAACAACCGACAATACCAGAGATCTGAACCAAAGATAAGCCTCCGGAGTAATGGAGCTTCTCAACAGCTGAACAGTGATCCTAAGAGTGAGGATCAGCAACCTGTATAACTCTACCTGCGGCATCAACAGGTACCAAGTATGTGAAACTGAAAGTACTGTAATGAAATCATAATAGTCTAAAATAAAGCTGGGGACATGTATGATAACCACATTAACAGTACACTGTGCCTTACTAACAATGAGAGTAAACAAGAGTATACTTTACTGCATAAAAATAGGAGGCTCATGATCAAATTAGGGCCACCCGCCCGTAGTATCATTAAGCAATCCTACTCCTGGGACTATTTCACCCGCATAGGTCCTGTGGACCCGCAATGAGGTCATCTGCCTCGCATGGGACTATTTCACCCGCACAGGACTATTTCACCCGCTTAGGCCCGGTGGGCCCGCAATGAGTACAAACGCCGCACTCGCATCATGGGTAGCAAATCCATGGAATAAGTAGTAACCCGGGGGTTTACCCCGCAAGAATAACATAACACTAGCACAACCGGCTATCATACATAACATAAGCACCACCGGCTTATCATACATAACATAAGCACCACCGGCTTATCATAATTATCATAAGCAAGTTAAGAATTCCCCTAACTTCTTATTAGTCTTGATTATCATGCACTCTCATTTTATTTAACTTAAGGCACTAACATGTCATTAAGAATCCGGGAATTTAACCCAAAGTACTATGTACTTCCGTTCCTTTAAAAAGAACCTTTTTTATATAAAAATCCCAAGATACTATCACCCGTAGTATCAAGACATGTCTATTTTTCAAATCAAGTTACTACACTTTTAGAAATTCATTTCAAGGCTTTAAAACCAAGTAACTTCTACTTTCACAACCTAGGCAACTCGTGCCTATAAATCAAGTAGACACTCTCTTAACTTTCCATAAAGCCGTTATAACTAACTTTCCATAAAGTCGTTATAACTCTTTATGTTTTAGACAATTACATTATTTTTATAACCAAGAGACTTATACTTTCAAAAACCAAGTTACATAACTTTCAGAATACTTCAAGTCTTAACTTTAGAAATCAAGTTTCTCAACTTTAGAATAGTTCAAGTAATCAATACTTTCCAAATCAAGTATTCTATACATTTTCAAGTCAAGAAATCTTTGCTTACCTTATTAGAATAAACCATTCTTTTAACTTTACATAAAGTTGTTATAACCAACTTCCCATAAAGTCGTTATACTAACTTTATGCTTTAGAAACTAAGACATCTTTAACCTTTAAAACAAGTGAGTTAATTCTCTAACTCAACCAACTTGGACATTCTTAAACAAGTCAAGGATACCAAATGAAATTAAATTCATAAGAATCTCGTACGTCTACCGTACTATACATTTATAGCTACTCATGCTCAAGAGATAAGAAAAGTTTCACATACCTCTTCGACTTAAACCACTTGCCAAGTTGAATACGCCGCACGTAGAATGTCAACCTATAATGACCATAATACGTCCATCAACTACTAGCTTCCACCTTTTTCAAGGCCCGAAAATCAATTACCAAATGCCACATTTAAGGCTCAATAATTCAGCAATTCAAAGGGGATTACACGCCTAACAGGATGTGTAAAATTCTGCCCCACAATTAATATAAAAATATCCAACAACTTCAGCCTTTCTCGGCTACAATCAATGCCGCAACAATATCAATTTTCTTTCAATTCCTTTTTCAATCCAAGTTGTTATTCTAATATTTTATATGCCCTATAACAATTATAACAACTACAAATCCTTTCTTTCTTAACATGCGACGATTTTAACTATCGACCAAATTGAATTTCAAACTTAATGGCTAACATGAACTTTTCGGACTTTAGGCTTCTAAAATTCCATAACACTTATCAATCTTCATAACATATATCACATGATCATTTCTAACTTATCATAACATGAAATCTTCAATTACAATAGTAAGACGAAGATGATTACCTCAATAAGCCCAAATATTATCCAAGACTTCAAGTCGATCCTTAGAAACTTTAGTTCCTCTTCTTGATGTTCCAATCCACTCCAAGCAACCCTTAGAAGCTTATGAAGAACTCCTCTTCAAGTTCCAACTCCAACTATGAAAACCCCCTTAGGTTTTCATGTTGCGACTAACGTAAAAACGTAGTATTTCCGGGATTTTTCTATTGAGATATCCTTGCAATACCCTTAGAAACCTTGGGTTTAAGTATGGTGAATTATGAACAACAAACGAAAATTTTCTCTTGTTCAAATGTCCATTGCCGAGAGCCCTTATTTTGCACACAAGGTTTGCACATTTTTTTCTAAGTGTGGAGTTCATCCTTGCTACTAGTATAATATATAACACATCTAAGGGCCAAGATTAATACACTTGAAGGGCTAGGATGAAGGAGTTTTAAATATCAAGTCAAGTGGGCTTGTTGACTTGGTCAACAATGTCAAGCCTTGGTTTTTCAAGACTAGTTCATATTTGCCTTGGTCATTTGACCATTTTACCCTTGGTCCATTTCGATCAAGACCACGCAAGGGGGGTGACATGTGTCACCCTCCCATTCGTCGTAATATTTCATTTCCCGACATTTTCATAATTCCGACAAATTCTACAAGTCTCTAATCTTAACGTCCTGATTCTTACGTACGTTCTTATATACATGTCCTGGAATTTCGGGGTGTAACAATAAGTAGGGGAAGTGCTGCCCAAATGTTTACATAAAACGAGTTATCATTCGATATATAACGTACACTAGTAATCATAGAGTTGACGGACAGGTTACTATTGTTATAGGTTCAAGTGCTAATCAAGACGAGATTAAATTATCGAGTTGGTATAGATGACAAGCGGTATGTGAAACTATCCCTTCTTTCTTTTTGGCATGAGTCACATATAATGATCGTACGACGGACGTACATAACTCCAATGAATCCTAATTCCTAGTGATACTTGATATGATAGTTGTCTTTGATTCTCCAATAATAGTTCATTCTAATTATTCCATTGAGTCTCAGATGATGATTTAATTTGTATATGGCTGCTCATGATATTCTATTTGTGCATAATGTGATTATATCCTTTCACCGAGTCCCGGGCCGGGTATGTTCGTGCACAGCTTCATTGCATTGTTCACTGAATCCCTCACTAGAGGGTCGGGTACGGTATGTATATATGATTATTTCACCGAGTGTCATGATGTGCCGGGTACGGTATATATATGTATATGATTTCACTCACCGAGTCCAGAATGGGCCGGGTACGGTATAGTACATGGACATGTGTGACTCTTATTTCATAAGGCATAGGTGTATTGGTATCTTTGATTATCATACTTGTCTCCTGTCATCTTTTGGCCAGTTATGATTTTCTTTATCGTACTTCATGTTTTATATACTCGGTACATTTTTTGTACTGACCCCCTTTCTTCGGGGGGCTGCGTTTCATGCCCACAGGTACAGACACTCAGTTTGGTGATCCTCCAGCCTAGGACTTCTACTCAGCTATTTGAAAAGCTCCATTGTTTCGGAGTCTAGTCATTTTGGTACAGATCATTTGTCATAGACTTATGCATATTCAGGGGTACGGCGGGGCCCTGTCCCGTCATATTTCACCGTTATACTATTAGAGGTCTGTGGACATGTATGGGTTGGACATGCGTGGGTTGTAGACGTGTTTTGGTCAGCTATACAGTTGTAGTTCGTTTTGGATGTTCCCGTGTATAGTGGAAGCCTTGTCGGCTTGCATATTTTGTTATGTTTGATTAGATGTGACTCCTCGAGGGACCTGTTCATTATGATATATAGCGTTATGAGTCTGCTTCATACTTTTACAGATTTCTACATTGTCCTTGGTATCAGTCTGATTATATTTAACATGTTCGTATACGGGTGTCCAACTAGGGCACCAGTCACGGCCCATCGGCTTGGGTCGTGATAGAAGTGCATAAGGTTTTCTTAAATCTGAAGTGAATCATGATAGACACTTGTTAGTCACATATTTGCCATGTTAAAAAACTGATCCACAAAGGCCTCAATTTATAGGATAAAGATGTCTCTTCACTTGCAATGTGAATGCTTAAATGGAGGTTCATTGAGCCAAATAAAGAGTGTGTGAACACACTCAAACCAATGACTCACTTAATGGAAGTTCATCCTTCCAAAACGCAACACAAAATTCAAGAGAAGCTCTTAAATTTTCGTCTCCATATTCACTTCCCGGGAGGCGTCGCGACCCTGCCTGACTGGCGCCAAGCTTCCAGAACCTTACTGCCCATAGGACGTCGCGGCGCTCCACTACCGCGGCTCAGTCCGTCCGGCGCCGCGGCCCTTTACGGCTCTGTGGTCCGACCCGTTCCATCTTACACTTCACACAATTCTTTCTTCGTTAACCAACGTGGAATATAGGTTATTGTCGACAATGACCGTCCATCATTCTATGTCTCAAACACGTTACTCTTATGTGTGTCAATATCTCTTTCACTAAGAAAATTTACGATATTTAGCCCCATGTGTGCACGTGTGTGGAAACAAGATTTCCGACGTGTTGCGCCTTATGTTTGATTCATAAATGACGGGATAAACTTATTCCCCAGTTAGTAAAATTTCCAACAAAGAATTCGAAGATACAGAAAGAGGATTTGATAGATTATGGGGGAAAATGAGCATTAAAGGACTATTCAAGGTCAGCTCATCATATAAGTTGCTCAACAAATATATTCAATAGAAGGCCAACTGACCATGCAGGAAGAACATTTGAAAAGTTAAAATACCATACAATGTATCTTGTTTCTCCTGGTTGATAGCTTGGGAAATAGTGCTGACACATGACAACTTTAGCAAAAGGAAAATCAATCTTCGTTCCAAGTGTTACTTGTGTGGTGAAGAAATTGAGACAGACAACCATCTATTCCTAAACTGCAGGATCACAAACATGTTATAGAAGATCTTCATTAGTCTCAGAGGCATTGTTCCAAAGAAAATTACTGAAGTCTTGTTTAGTTGGGAAGAAGCAGGAGCGTGATTGTTATACAGAGATAGATGGAGGACTGTCCCAGCTTATATTTGATGGACAAGCTGGAAAGAGGGAAATTCTAGATGTTTTAATGATATTAGCAATTCAGTTAAGAAGATTAAGCTAAATTGTTTTAGAATCAGAAATATATAGAAGATATTGCTTCAATGATAGACACCTTTATTGTTTGTTAGGTTTCTGAAGTAGTTTTTTTTTCTTTTCACTTGTAAATATGATTTTAGCACAACCACAGGTGTTGTTTATATAATTATATACAATATGTTACCTTCTCAAAAAATAAAGTAATAAAGAAAACATGACAACTACAAAGATTGTAACACATAAATTAAATTAATTCGAATTGACACAGAAAGTCTCTTTTTAGAGATAAAACACTTTTAATTAAAGATGATTTTATTTTGCATGAAATAAACTCAAAATCTTTAATTGAAAATGAAACTATATTTACTGTCTTACTAGCACCCTTAATGTGCTAACCAATAAACACTATTCCTCTTTCTCAACTTACTTATGTGTATTTGCAAAATTGACTTCGGGCTACAATGGAGTTAGAGAGAAGTTTCTCTCACTAAGGAAAACGCTCTCAACGTTTTCCCTTAGTTGCTCCTTCGGTTTTTCCCATCTCCCCCCTAACATTAACCATTGTTTCCCCACGGTTTGAAGCTTAATGTTCACAACATGCAAAAGACTAAACGTTACACACGCTCCAGCAATGATTCAGGAGGTTCAGGAAGTTCGACGAAGGCTAGAACAAAGAAAAAGAAAAAAAATGGCGGTAGTCCAACCATTGTTGAAGAAAATCTAATTCCGGCAATTTCAGACCCAACGGTGTTAGTTCATGTCACGTCAGATTTGCGTATCCCACTCGAGAATGTAGTAGATGATTCTATGTTGCAAAGAATACATGAATGGGGCAAAAATATAGAAATTGAGAGCTTGGATATTAGTGAATTTGAAGGCGGAAAACTTCATGGTCCATCAATAACCAATCCAGAAGTATTCTCTCATATTACTCCTCCTGAAGTGACCACAGTTGAAGACCATGACACTGACCACATGCCTCCTGGGATGAACCCTCTTGAAACTCCCGGCAAGCAGAGGCTTAATCTGATAGCCATTGACACCCCTTATGCTACTAGGGTGGTCGATCCTATCACGGGTCAACTGAAAGACAAAGGGAACATTACGGAGGAGCAGGACAACCACGACATCACTAGTACCTCCATAGTACCTGGGAATTTACTCAGGCAAGCCGGAAAAGGGAAAAAATCTGGGTCAGGAATTGCAATGGATGAAACTAAGCGTGATGGCATACTCGGGTCAAAACACAGTCGTATGCGGGTCGAGGTTCGTGGTCGGACGGGTGTCCATGGGTCTAAGTACATTCTCGTTTTGCATGAATCAATATCAGTTGGGAGCATTGAAGAAACTCATATTCCCAAGGAGTCTATCGCGGGTGCCAAGGTATCAAACTTTAATGTCGCGGGAACCAAAGAGCCTCCTCCTAATCCGGGTCGGGGCATGGGTCAGAATGCTAAGGCGGGTCAGGCGGGAGCCCATGAGACTATGAATATTCTCATTATGCAAGAATCAAGGTCAGTTGGTAGGAACGAAGAGATCTCTATCCCCAAGGAGTCTAACATTAATGTCGCGGGGGCCGAGGCGTCACACTTTAATGCTGCGGGTACCAAGGAGCCATCTTCAACAACGGGTCAATGCACTGGTCAGAATGCCAAGACGGGTCAGTCAGGAGTCCATGGGTTGATGAATATTCCCGTTATGCAAAGACCAAGGTCAGTTGTAAGAAACAAAGTGACTTCTATTTCCAAGGAGCCTAGGTACTCTATGAACATTAATATCGCGGGAGCCAATGCGACAAACTTAAATGTCGCGGGAACCAATGAGTCATCTAACTTAATGGGACAATAACCTCTGAATTCTTTAAGTGTCACTAATGAATCCTTTCCTACTTTAGCAAGTTTGCTTAGTGGAACCCATCACAGAACCCTCAACAACCTCTTCGCCTTTAATTCTACCTTGGGCACGGGTATAGTCAATAACAACCCCCCTCTCTCATCCAATACCTCTTCATTACTTCCTGAAATTCATAATACCTCACCCCTTTTATCCTCCCTACCATCTATTCTTACCGGAATCCATGATAAATTCCCTACCCTCCCAAATGGCACACGAATCCTCCCTCCTAATGCGGGCCCAAGTTGTTTTCCATCTACCCATCCCCCTCTGTCTATACCTCCAGAAATACCTTCTAATGACTTACCCACAAATGCATCTTCAGAACAACATGAAACTCCACCCGTTGGTACAACATATAATACTTCACCCCCGAATCATGGCAAAGGTCCCATTCCTCCTAAGAAGACTTATGTTGGAGTCTTTGCGGGTACTAGGCTTGAAGCAAAGGGTATGAAGTTACAATTCATTGAACAACAAGGAGAGGAAGTTGAAATAGAAGCTGAGGGCGAAGTTCCATTCGGGATATTGCCTAATAGGTTGTTTCACGGGTCCTTTCCCGGGAAGAGAGGCATTGAATACCATTGTGAAGGGATGGGGAGTGAAGTGCCGTATTATACCATATGGAAAAGGATGGACTGTTTTCAAATTCATGACGGAGGAAGAACGCACAAATGTACTCCATGGTGTCCCTTATATGGTCTTCGGGAAAACTATGATGCTTAAGCCTATTAATAAGGGAGTTCTAATAACAGATTATTTATTCATGGACATTCCAATTTGGGTCACCTTCCATGACATTCCCCTTTCTATTTGGAGTGCAACGGGCCTTAGCAAGATTGCTTCACGTGTAGGAAAACCTCTATACACTGATCAATTTACTAAGGAAAGGTCAAAAATAAACTATGCAAGAGTACTAGTGGAAGTTGATGTTAGCAAAGAACCGGTAATGGAATTTGGTGTCAAACTCCCCGACAATAGAAGGTATACTCAAAGGGTGAACTATGAAAATTACCCGGACTTTTGCTATCATTGTGCGGCTTTTGGACACAATCACTTGAAGTGTAGAAAGTTGAGGGATGATGCCAACACTGAAGAAGCTCCTAAAAAACGCAATCCAGTGGTACCCCCTAGCAAAGAGGGATTTTCTACTTGTCCGAATGCCAACAGAGGTACGGGTGGAACCAACCCTCCTACCCCTTATCCACCACCTTCTCAACGTCCCGCAGATGATGGAAACTTGATGGATACTGAAGACAGTGAGCACACACCACCTCAACCACATCTTGGCATTGCGCAACATGATAGGATGAGAAATGAGACAAGGCAGACTGATTCTGAAGGACCAATGAACCTGCAACCTTCATTGGATGGGGGAACCTACATGTGTTCTACTGAGGATTCTAATCTTGCTTCACGGTGCATTAATTTTGAACGCGGAGAACATAGCTTGGTTGAGACACATGTTATGGCTTCCAACAACAAAGAAGATGGATGGAAGGAAGTAATCTCAAAGAAAAACACGCCAAAAGGCAGTGGAAAGGCAAAGGCAGCAAAGCGCAGAGGTGCTAACAAAACCTCATTTGTTTCCTAATGAAAGTACTTTGTTGGAATGTCCGTGGTCTTTGCGGACAAAGGGATAGGGCAGCCACGCAAACTCTTGTGTTATACCCCGTATTTTAAGAGTATATACGTAAGGACGTACGTACGACAATTTGAGACTTAAGTTTGGCATAGGTTCGAAATTTGTGCACAACACCCGATTAGAATCATTTTTCGACGAAACGTTTTACAGAACTTGCGAATGGAAAATTCCGGCTATGTCATTTGCGATTTTTGCGGATTTTTCCGGGAGACGAAACATTTTGGACCAACGAGAGGGTGACACTTGTCACCCTCAAGTGGACGCCTAAGGGGCGGTTTGGCCTTGGCCGATTGGTGCCTTGTTTTGGCCATGTTTTGTGCCATGTTTGGTGCCATGTTTTGTGCCTTGTTTTGGGGTGTAGGGTTAGGGTGCACTTGGCTTGATCTTGGCCTTACACTTGCCTTGCACTTGGCTTGATCAAGGCCATTGGTTTCCCTATAAATACCCCTCCCTTGTGGAAGACTTCTTCATCCTAAATTTCACTAAGTCTTGAAATCCTCCCTCCCCTCTTGTGTTGTGTTCTCATCCAAGAGGTCTCCCCCCCCCCCCCCCTTTGAGAAGCTTTGGCCGAGAGGCCTCCCCCTCCCCCTTTGTAGTGTCTAGCCGAGGGTTACCCCCCCTAGCCTAGTTGTTTCGTATAATACACCCCCCCTCTTGGTAGAAATACTCTCCAAGTATTGTTATAATGCCCTAAATACCTTAGCCTTATACCTTGTAGTATTCCAAAAGTTACATCTATACGTAGAGCCCAGAAATACTACCTTTTGTCCTTTTAGTCTCAACCCGAAACCCTAAGGAAATCTTCATAGCGAGTTGAAGTAGTTAAGTAGAAGTTGGTTAGAACTTCTAAGGGTTGTTTGGAGCGGATTGAGCGCATGAGTAGAGCTAAACCTTGCTCAGGATCGACATTATAACTCGGATAATTTTGGGCTTATCGAGGTAAATACTCTTGTCCCCTTATTGTAATTGGAAATTACATGTTGTAGGATTATATAGTTGAAGTATACTATATATAAAACTGAACATAGCTTTGCGGCAATGTCTTTTGACTTAAGCCTGAATATAAAGAAGAGAATCGAATCAATTACATAGATCAGACATGATGAGACTTGTGGTTTTCTGTGTAGTAAAATTGTATACGTCCGGTTAGACGTATACCTCCTCGGTTGGCTTGCAGCCGGCCTCGATAGAGGAGAGATTTACGCTGTGATTTGCGGGAGAGGTCTTCAATTTTCAGAGAATATGGAACCATGCGGTTAGAAGTTAATAGACGTTTGTGGCCTTATAGGTGGAAGTACTACGAGTAGCGTATTCTACTTGAAGAGTGGAAAAGGCTAGCCGGGTTACAGTACTGTGGAGCGTTTTGCTTATTGTCGATAATCGTCGCGAGGTATGTGAACCTCTTCCTATCCTTTCTAGCATGATGCTTTGTAAACTATGTAGTACGGTAGACGTACATGTGTTAAATGAGTTGGTTGGTTTAAAACATAGGGTGTTATAATAGCTTTATGGGAAGTTAGTTATAACGACTCTATGTAGGTAAAAGATTGGTTTATTGATTGTAGGAGTTAAGAGACTTGATCTTGAAAGATAAGAGACTTAACTTGTTTTACTTGGTTATTAACATTTTGTTAAAAGTGTTGTGAAACCTCATTCGCGAGTAATGAGTACTTGGTTTTAAAAAGAATAATGTTTTACTGATTTCGAAAATGAGAATAAGTGTCGAGCAAACCACAGCAGCGCTAATAAAGGAAAGTGTATTGGCAAATAACTAATTGTTATTAAAACCAGTAGAAACCTCCATCTGCATAGAAGCTAAGATAAGACAAAATTGTATTACATTTCCTAGATCATGGTCAGTAACAAGATTGTTGTAAACAAGAATAAATGGCTCACGTATAAGACATATGTTTCTCAGATTGTTTAAAAGAGAATTATATTCTTAAATGATTAAGACTATGAACTATGAAACTTTTCTAAAATAAAGAGACCTGAGTAATTGAAATTAGGCAAACTGGAACTTTAGGGGAAATAATGTTGTTGAAAAGGAAAGTGTTTTGGTTTACCTAAAAATGTGAGTCACTCTATTTTTATACTACGGGTATCGGGTGACCTTTATAAAAGGAATGGATCTCTTTAAAAGGAATTTAACGTACGTAGTACTTTAGGGTTAAAACCCGGACTTTGATATAATATGAAAGTACCTTGAGTTATGTATAACTTGCCTATGCTTGTTGTTGTATAACTTGCCTATGCTTGTTGTTGTGTAACTCGCCTATGCTTGTTGAGATAGCCTTTGTTGTGCAAATATTGATATCAGGTGACTTCTTGAGAAAGAGTGGATCTTTTATAAAAGTCTAGAAGTATGGTAATTTGCTTGAGCTTGTTTGTGATAGCCTGGTTGTGCGGTATATTGTTGTTGATGTTACATGGACATGTCTACATCGATGCAGAATTCCGGGGGCATGTGGTCATGCGGCAGGGTTGATTACCCGATATATTGTTATTGTGGTTACATGGACATGTCTACACCGATGCAGACTCCGGGGCATGTGGCTACGCGCGGGTTGATCACCCAAAGATATTGTTGTTGATGTTATATGGACATGTCTACACCGGCGCGTATTCCGGGGCACGTGGCCACGCGGCATTGTTATTATTGTTGCATCATGGACATGTCTACACCGATGCAGAATTCCGGCACGCGCCATGATGCGAACATGATTGATGTTGTGGCGTGAGACCCATAGTTATATCGAGTGATGACGTTGAGGCGTGAGTCCACGACTTGGATCGCTTATGTTGCGCATCGTATTTTTGTTATCATACATGTCTCCCGCTTTATGTAGATCGTTATGATTTAATCGCAGATTTTCGCCACATACTTGGTACTGTTGTGATCGACCTCCTTCGGGCCGCGTTCATGCCGCAGTAGGAGTACATCGTAGTTGATCCTCGCCTTAGGATCACAGCGTCAAGGGAAGCTCCGCTTCTCCGAGGCTTATCTTTCGGTATGTTACCCTGAGTTGTAGGTTCTTGTACATTCAGGGGTATGGCGGGGCCCTGTCCCGTCATGTTATATAAAAACTCTTAGAGGTATGTAGTACTGTTATGGGCAGGGTTTGTAAAAAGGATTAAACTGTTCGTTTTGAAAGAGTTGTTTATATATATTTTATTGGAAGTTAACCTTTTGGTTGGCCTGTTTTATGATCATATATCTTGTTTCTTGTTTAAGTTTTATTTTTATTTGGTTTTCTCGATGTTGTATCACTAGGGTGCGGGTAAGGCACGACCACGCCCGGGATTGGGTCGTGACAAAAGTGGTATCAGAGCAGTTAATCCTCGGAAAGTGTCTACAGACCGTGTCTAGTAGAGTCTTGATTATCGGTGTGTTGTGCACCACATCTATAATCAGGAGGCTATAGGACATTTAGGATTAGTTTCCATCATTCTCATTCTGAGATCGTGCCTTAGAGCTGTGTTGTAAGTTGGACCCCTCTGACGTATCTCGTTTTACCGATTATGCCTCGCGCAGCAACCAGATCCCGAGGCAAGGCAGCCGAGGGTCATGCTAGTGAGATCTGAGAGAGTACGAGGCGCGAGCCAAGACTGAGATTGTGCTTGAGACGGCGAGTTTTGCGACGCCAAAGCAGAGTTTAGAGCGCAATGTGGTCAGCTGAGACCACAAGATTCGAGCCTCCAGTCCCACAACCCGAGCGGATGAGATAAGTACAAGGAGATGGCCCGATTGTTGGCGAGTGGTCGTGGCGATATGAGGATAGGCCGATGCAGCAGCTTCGATTCGATGCACCGATGGTTCACCCTAGATCGGATAGTTTGAGGCTACAAGACTTTACGAGATGTAGCCCGCCAGAGTTCTACGGGTCGAGGCCTGAGGATGATCCGCAGGAGTTCATCCGACAGTTACAGCGGATCATGAGAGTGATCAAGGCTTCGGAGACCGAGTCGGTGGTCTTAGGTTCGCATCGGCTGCGTGATACCGCAGTCGACTGGTTTGATTCGTGGGAGCTGTCCCGGGGAGAGAATGCACTTCCAGCCGTTTGGGACGAGTTCTCGGGGGCATTTCTTGCACATTTCTTGCCTCCACAGATGAGGAGGGCTCGGACCGACAGATTTTTGATGTTGAGGCAGAACGGGCGTACAGTTCGGGAGTACAATGTGGAGTTCGACTCATTGGCTCGGTATGCCCCCGCTGTAGTAGCTGATATGGAGGACAGAGTACACCGCTACGTTACCGGGTTAGATGACTACTTGGCAGAGGCTTGCTCGGGTGTAGCTCTTCAGCCGGGCATGGACATTGCCCGCATGCAGGCTTATGCACTTGGGGGTGAAGAGCGGAGAGGTCGACGGAATGACCAAGATCAGCAGAAGAGGGCCAGAGCAACAGGGTCCTTTGGTGACTTTCGAGGCGGACCGCCTCAGCAGCAGACTAGTTTTGTACCTCCGCCAGTGCAGAGTGGTCCTCCACAACCTTCAGGGCATCCAGAGTATTCGGGAGCAGGTCAGGGCTCCAAGGGTTCAGGTTTCCAGGGAAGTAGGGGTGTTGGCCAGATGCAGTCACCCCTACCTCGGTGTGGTCGATGTGGTAGACCGCATTTCGGGGAGTGTCGTGGTGCCAAGGGAGCTTGTTATTTTTGCGGCGGGGCCATTTGCGAGGAACTGTCCAGGCCAAGGGTAGCACGGATGTTACGACTCACCTTCAGATCGGTGGTGGTTCATCACCTTCACTAGCTATACGCAGTGTGGCGACCGTGATTAGACGCGGTAGAGACAGGTATATCCTTAAACCTCTAGAGTTTTGTATGCTGATGTGTTTAGTGTTATGTTCGGATAGCTTTGTGCTAAAATGTGATTTAGAAACCTGGTTAGTGTAGAAGGGTAAGCTCGGGCATGGTAAGTGTGAACCTTAGACTATTTCACGATTGAGACCTTAGAGGCGTCGTCTTGTGTAAAAGATTTATTTTATGTTTGACCTTTATCGAGTGCGTAGTATACGTGGAGTTATTGTGGGAATTCCTTGGGTTGTGTAAAATGGAAGTGGTAGCTTTCATGACTTGAATAGGTAAGATTGTTCGGATCGGGAACAAGAGCGCGCGCTTGTGGGGTCGGGTTGAGGACCATTCGCGGGTCAACCCGCGGCCGGTTTGTGGTGGTCGATTCGAGGTGGTCCCGTCGGTGGTAGGTCACGAGGATGCTAGGCCCAAGTTTAGTTAACCATCGATGAGTTCGTGGACGCGTCGACCAGAATCGGTTCGTGAAGGCCGGAATGGCCTTGGCGGAAAGTGCCGATAAGATGACCAAGTTTGGAGGTAGTGACTCCACAGTTTTGGAAACTGAAGTATGGTACGTATACTGGGAGAGTTCCAGTGTTCGAGGGGGGCACGACGAGTAAGGAAGGAAGAGAACGTGTGTTATTTCGTGGCCATGTGTGGCGTTGGCAACTTGTTAGAGGAACTTCATCGATATCCGTCTTGAGAAGGAACATTCGGGACGAATGTTTCTAAGGAGGGGAGAATGTTATACCCCGTATTTTCAGAGTATATACGTAAGGACGTACGTACGATAATTTGAGACTTAAAGTTTGGCATAGGTTCGAAATTTGTGCACAACACCCGATTAGAATCGTTTTTCGACGAAACGTTTTACAGAACTTGCGAAGGGAAAATTCCGGCTATGTCATTTGCGATTTTTGCGGATTTTTGCGGATTTTTCCGGGAGACGAAACATTTTGGACCAACGAGAGGGTGACACTTGTCACCCTCAAGTGGACGCCTAAGGGGCGGTTTGGCCTTGGCCGATTGGTGCCTTGTTTTGGCCATGTTTTGTGCCATGTTTGGTGCCATGTTTTGTGCCTTGTTTTGGGGTGTAGGGTTAGGGTGCACTTGGCTTGATCTTGGCCTTACACTTGCCTTAATCAAGGCCATTGGTTTCCCTATAAATACCCCTCCCTTGTGGAAGACTTCTTCATCCTAAATTTCACTAAGTCTTGAAATCCTCCCTCCCCTCTTGTGTTGTGTTCTCATCCAAGAGGTCTCCCTTTGAGAAGCTTTGGCGAGAGGCCTCCTCCCCTCAGTGTCTAGCCCAGGTACCCCTAGCCTCGTTGTTTCATATAATACACCCCCCCTCTTGGTAGAAATACTCTCCAAGTATTGTTATAATGCCCTAAATACCTTAGCCTTATACCTTGTAGTATTCCAAAAGTTACCTCTATACGTAGAGCCCGGAAATACTACCTTTTGTCCTTTTAGTCTCAAACCGAAACCCTAAGGAAATCTTCATAGCGAGTTGAAGTATTTAAGTAGAAGTTGGTTAGAACTTCTAAGGGTTGTTTGGAGCGGATTGGAGCGCGCGGAGTAGGAGCTAAACCTTGCTCAGGATCGACATTATAACTCGGATAATTTTTGGCTTATCGAGGTAAATACTCTTGTCCCCTTATTGTAATTGGAAATTACATGTTGTAGGATTATATAGTTGAAGTATACTATAGAACTGAACATAGCTTTGCGGCAATGTCTTTTGACTTAAGCCTGAATATAAAGAAGAGAACTGAACTGTAATTACATAGGGTGTATTCTGATGAGACTTGTGTGGTTTTCTGTAGTAAAATTGTATACGTCCGGTTAGGCGTATAACCCTCGGTTGGCTTGGTAGCCGCCTCGATAGAGAGAGAGATTTACGCGGTTGCGGGGAGAGGTCTTTGCCAATTTTCTGTAGAATATGGAACCATGCGGTTAGAAGTTAATAGACGTTTGTGGCCTTATAGGTGGAAGTACTACGAGTAGCATATTCTACTTGAAGAGTGGAAAAGGCTAGCCGGGTTACAGTACTGTGGAGCGTTTTGCTTATTGTCGATAATCGTCGCGAGGTATGTGAACCTCTTCCTATCCTTTCTAGCATGATGCTTTGTAAACTATGTAGTACGGTAGACGTACATGTGTTAAATGAGTTGGTTGGTTTAAAACATAGGGTGTTATAATAGCTTTATGGGAAGTTAGTTATAACGACTCTATATAGGTAAAAGATTGGTTTATTGATTGTAGGAGTTAAGAGACTTGATCTTGAAAGATAAGAGACTTCACTTGTTTTACTTGGTTATTAACATTTTGTTAAAAGTGTTGTGAAACCTCATTCGCGAGTAATGAGTACTTGGTTTTAAAAGAATAATGTTTTACCGATTTGAAAATGAGAATAAGTGTCGAGCAAACCACAAAGACGCTAATAAAGGAAAGTGTATTGGCAAATAACTAATTGTTATTAAAACCAAGAGAAACCTCCATCCGCATGTAGAAGCTAAGATAAGATAAAATTGTATTACATTTCCTAGATCATGGTCAGTAACAAGATTGTTGTAAACAAGAATAAACGGCTCACGTATAAGACATATGTTTCTCAGATTGTTTAAAAGAGAATTATATTCTTAAATGATTAAGACTATGAACTATGAAACTTTTCTAAAATAAAGAGACCTGAGTAATTGAAATTAGGCAAACTGGAACTTTAGGGGAAAGAATGTTGTTGAAAAGGAAAGTGTTTTGGTTTACCTAAAAATGTGAGTCACTCTATTTTTATACTACGGGTATCGGGTGACCTTTATAAAAGGAATGGATCTCTTTAAAAGGAATTTAACGTACGTAGTACTTTAGGGTTAAAACCCGGACTTTGATATAAAATGGAAGTACCTTGAGTTATGTATAACTTGCATATGATTGTTGTTGTATAACTTGCCTATGCTTGTTGTTGTGTAACTCGCCTATGCTTGTTGAGATAGCCTTTGTTGTGCAAATATTGATATCAGGTGACTTCTTGAGAAAGAGTGGATCTTTTATAAAAGTCTAGAAGTATGGTAATTTGCTTGAGCTTGTTTGTGATAGCCTGGTTGTGCGGTATATTGTTGTTGATGTTACATGGACATGTCTACACCGATGCAGAATTCCGGGGGCATGTGGCCATGCGGCAGGGTTGATTACCCGATATATTGTTATTGTGGTTACATGGACATGTCTACACCGATGCAGACTTCCGGGGCATGTGGCTACGCGGCGGGTTGATCACCCGATATTGTTGTTGATGTTACATGGACATGTCTACACCGAGGCGAGTCGGGGCATGTGGCCATGCGGCATTGTTATTATTGTTGCATCATGGACATGTCTACACCGATGCAGAATTCCGGGGGCATGCGGCCATGATGCGAACATGATTGATGTTGTGGGCGTGAGACCCATAGTTATATTGAGTGATTACGTTGAGGGTGTGAGTCCCTGACTTGACTGCTTTTATGTTGCGTACTGTATTTTTGTTATCATACATGTCTCCCGCTTTATGTAGACTGTTATGATTTAACTGCAGTATTTTCAGTTTCACATACTTGGTACCTGTTGTACTGACCTCCTTCGGGGGGCTGCGTTCATGCCGCAGGTAGGAGTACATCGGTAGTTGATCCTCGCTCTTAGGATCACAGTTCAGCGTTGGGAAGCTCCGTTCTCCGGAGGCTTATCTTTTGGTATGTTACCCTGAGTTGTAGGTTCTTGTACATTCGTGGTATGGCGGGCCCCTGTCCGTCATGTTTTATAAAAACTCTTAGAAGTGCAGAAATGCTTGTGGCGTGGTTTGTAAAAAGGATTAAATTGTTCGTTTTGAAAGAGTTGTTTATATATATTTTATTGGAAGGTAACCGTTTGGTTGGCCTGTTTTATGATCATATATCTTGTTTCTTGTTTAAGTTTTATTTTCCGCTGGTTTTCTCTGATGTTGTATCACTAGGGTGCCCGGGGTAAGGCACCAGTCACGGGCCCGGGATCGGGTCGTGACATCTTGTGTGTAGGCTCACAAAACAGTATGATGTGGCAATGGTTTGTCTATTGGAAACTAAATTCTCTCGGGCAAGGATAGAATCTTTTTCTACTCAAAGATTCAAAGCTTGGAATCTTTGCTCAAACTTGGAATTCATTGATGGCGGAAGAATGCTATTACTTTGGGATCCCTCCAGAGTTTGTTGTGAAGTGCTTGGAATGGATTCTCAACATATCCATGTCCAGGCTAGATGTAATATAACACAAGTGTCCTTCCTTGCCACATTTGTGTACCCGGTTTATAGCATCCCGGATAGAAGGAAGCTTTGGCATCACCTTACTCACTTGGGCATTGGCATTGTTAAGCCTTGGATGATTATGGGAGATTTCAACACTTATTGCTACCCACATGATAAGGCGGGGGGTCCTCCTCTCACGCCTTATGCACTTAGGGATCTTGGAGAATTCAGGAATGCTCATGGACTAGAAGACACTCCTTCTTCCGGTTCCTTCTACACTTGGACGAATGGTTCTATTTGGTCTAAGCTTGATAGAGTAATGATGAATCAACATTGGAGTGATTTGACCCTAGAATGCACGGCCAATTACTTGCCTATGGAACCTGTCTCGGACCACTGTCCCGTGATAGCTACGGTTATTGCATCCTATAATGTTGGGAAACGGCCTTTCAAGTTCATGAATATGTGGCTCTCTCACCCCGCCTTCGAGAACATTTTGGCATCATGCTGGAGACAACACATATTGTGAACTGCTCAATTCGTTCTAGCCTCAAAATTGAAAGCCTTGAAGCAACCATTGCGGGAATTGAACATAAGTGATTTTGGAAGCATTGAACAAAGAGCAAATGGGGAAAACATTGAGTTTAAGGAGGCTATCAATGCACATATGGAAGATCCCTTTGATGAGGAACTAAAAGCCAAGGTTAAGTCCTCAAGAGCTAAAGCAAACACCTTACTGGAAGCCGAGAGACACTTCATAAGGCAAAAGTCGAGGCAGAAACACTTGATTGGAAGTGATAAATGCTCCAAATACTTCCACAGCTTGATCAAGAGGAGTAATGTCAGGAACTCAATCAACTACCTTGTCAAGGCCAATGGCACTATCACAACATCTCCCGGGGAAGTTAGAGAATTGCTTGTGGAATTTTACAAGGACCTTTTAGGCACATCCCGATCCACTACCTACTTTGATCCCGAAGTGTTCAACTCTGGCCCAAAGCTAAGTGAAGAGGATGGATTACATCTTTTGCATTTTATCTCCCCAAAGGAGATTTGGGAAGCTCTTTCCGATATAGGCAATGACAAGGCACCTGGCCCGGATGGTTTTTCGGCTGCCTTCTTCAAGAATAGATGGAGAGATGTGGGACAAGACGTAGTAAGAAGTGTTCAAGAATTCTTCTCATCCGGAGTTCTTTTGAAGCAAGTGAATCACACCATCATTACCCTCCTGCCCAAGACCGATCGGGATCCCAAGGTAAATGATTTTAGGCCTATTGGATTGACTAATGTGGTCTACAAGATCATAACAAAGATTTTAGCTAACAGAATGGCAATGGTTCTTCCTACTCTTGTTGACAAATCTCAAGGGGCTTTTGTGAAAGGAAGAAACATGATGGATAATGTCTTTGTTGCACAAGAGCTTGTGAGAGGTTTTAATAGAGCTAGAATCTCACCAAGGTGTATGCTTATGGTGGATCTTCGAAAAGCATTTGATACGGTCTCTTGGAGCTTCCTTGAGTCAGTACTAAGAGGTCTCAAATTTTTGGACAGATTTGTAAGATGGATCATGGAATGTGTTAGCTCAACTTCTTTCTCTCTTTCAATCAACGGGGAGCTACATGGTTACTTCAAGGGTAAGCGAGGCCTAAGACAAGGTGATCCTATGTCTCCTTCGCTCTTTATCTTGTGCATGGAATACCTTTCAAGGATGCTAAAACTAAAGGTTGCGACAAGAGCTTTCTCCTATTATCCAAAGTGTAAGAGATTGGGCATTACTCACCTTGCATTCACAGATGACCTTATGCTTTTGCCAAAGGAGATGTATCTTCAGTAGGGATTCTTATGGAATGTCTTGAAGAGTTGGAGGCTGTCTCAGGGTTAACTCTTAACCCATCTAAATCCTCCGTCTACATAGCAGGAGTGCATGATACAGTTCGTGACTTGATCTTGTCCAGAGTAGGATTCGGCATTGGTAACTTTCCGGTACGATACTTGGGGATCCCTTTGTCCCCAATTTCAGTCTTGGTGGATCAATTTGCCCCATTCACTAGTGCAATATCGAATTACATTTAGAAATGGGGGCATCACTCGCTATCTTATGCGGGAAAGCTGGAACTAATCAGGTCGGTCATTCAAGGTGTTGAGAGCTTTTGGTTTCGGTCACTTCCTATTCCCGCCACAGTCCTCAACAAGGTACGGTCTGCATGCATTCAGTTCTTATGGGGAGGTAAACCACCAAGAGTCGCTTGGGATGTCATTTGTTTGCCCCAATCCGAAGGAGGCTTGGGTCTTATGAACATCAAAGAATGGAACCATGCCTTGCTATCCCGGACCATTTAGCAAACTCACACTGAGGCGGATTCCTTATGGGTCCAATGGATCAATAGCTTCTATTTGAGGGGCCTATCTTTTTGGGATTATGAGGTACGTCCTAGGGACTCCCCCTTATTCAAAAAAATTTGTGGGATCCGTGACAAAATTGTTTCCATCTTTGGTAGCCAAGGCAACGCAATTGCCGGCTTGGAAAAGTGTTGTACCAACGAAAAATTTGATTCTAGCCTCGTGTATGATATCTTGCGCATTCCGCAAGATAAAAAGCTTTGGATGTCACAAATTTGGAAAGGCTTCATTCCTCCTAAGTTCTCTTTCACAGTGTGGCTCACTTGTAGAAAGCGGTTAGCTACAAAAGACACTCTTTCCTATCTAAACTTGGAGGATAAATCTTGCGGGTTCTGCAAGCGAGCTAATGAGACAAGGGAGCACCTCTTCTTTGCTTGCCCCTACACCCGCTTGATTTGGAAGAACATAAGGGAATGATTGGGTATTAGAAGAGAAATGACAACGGTTGAAAGCTCTCTTAAGTGGATCAAGAAAGACCACCGCGGGACAAGCATCCGAGCCAAATCCATCCTGCTTGCCTTTTGCATAGTGGTCTATGAGATTTGGAGGACAAGAAATACATTGCTCTTTGAAGGCACAAGCTTACCGGCAGAAGAGGTCATTGCAAAGATTAAAACAACATCTTATAGAGTTCTCTATGATTTAATCCCCTCTTGTAACGGCACCTTTGAGTGACCGTCCCCCCCCTCCTCCTCCGTTTCTTGTTTATATTACGTTGAGGATTGAGAACCCTCAATGACTGATTGTAGCCACTTTTCTTTCCGTTATTAGTAATAATATTTGCATTTACCTAAAAAAAAACTTACTTATGTGTCACACCTTTTTTTTAATCTGTCTTAGAATAATATTAATTTTTTTATAATTAGAAATAATTTAATTTTAAAAAAAAATCTTTTACTTAGGTAAATAATTTATATTTAATATTTATTTTAGACTATAAATTTCAAAAAATCTTTTATTTTAAAACTTTGCGTCAAGTTAAATAAGTACCCGGAGAGAATACAATTTACTTCCTCCATCTCAATTTAAGTATTTTAGTTTGATTAGATATAAAATTTAAGAAATAAAGAAAAAATTGAATTTTATGATTATAAATTAAAAATATGTGTAATGTACTAAAATGTTATTGTGATTATAGACTTGTACGTAAGATGTTTGAATTATCAACTTAATAAATATGAAAAGATATTATTTTTTAGACTAACTGAAAAAAGTAAGATAAACGAAAGGGATAAATAAATCCAATCACTAGTGGAAAAGATGCCTCGTCAGCACAGTCTTCTTTTAGCTCCAACTGTAAACCGATAGAAACGGTGGGTGCTCGAGATTCCCTCTCAACCTTTTATTTATATAATAACCTCTTTCTCCACCTTCTCTTTAAAGTATACTCACAATTCTCTACCATCTCACTCAACTTTCTTCATATCATTTTCAATGGACTCTACCGACCCGAACTACTATCCCTTTTCTCTTCACAACCCTTCTACTTCCACCGCCGGCATCGTCTCCGACCACCGTGTCACATTTCTCCGACGGAGTAATCGGAGACAATTAACACAAGCCGCCGCCATAGCGGAGGCTACGCCGGCGTTGGAGAGGAAAAATACGGCGAGTCTCTACGATGTACTAAAGATAAAACAAAATGCGTCAGTGAAAGAAATTTAAGGCAGCTTACCGGAATTTGGCTAAGCTATATCATCCCGATGCCGGATCTTTGCCGGAGGAATTTTCCGATGGACGGAATTTCATTGAGATTCATGAAGCTTATGCTACGCTATCTGATCCTATATCTAGGGATCTGTACGACCTTAAATTAAACGTGAGCTCCCGCCGACGAGGTTTTGGGAGCTCCGGCGATGGAATTCGTATCAATGGGTCAGAGTAATATCAAATGGCTATTTAATTGGAGATTTTAGCCAGTGTATTATTTTTTGTTCCATTTCTGCTCCTTTCCGTGGAGCTAGCCAATTGGAATTCTTACTTATTTCACAATTTCATCTCTTCTTAATGCAAGGCATTAGGCATATGATAGTAAGTGTAAAAAGAGGTTCTTAAAAGCATTGAAAAATCAAGGTGAATCATGAAATGTCACATACTAATTTTCTTTCAAAAGGGAAGATTAGGAGACTAATTTCTCAAAACATAACTCCAACAATCAAAGACCATAAAAGAGCTTATATGTACTGTATCTTTCAGATATAAACTGGATAGATTCAAAGGTTAAAAAATGACCACATAGGCCAGAAGGTATAAGTAGCACGTATAAAATAAGAGAATGTCATTTTAGATGGTTTGATCATGTCTTTCTTGTGTCTTGCATTTTACCTACAAATGTATTGATCCATCATAATGAAATTATGGTAAATGAAGATATCAAAAGGGGATGAGGTACATCAACATATTCATTGAAATTTCACAATATGGGGTATGAGGAGGGTAGAGTGTACACAGATTTTATTTCTAAGATAGAAAGATTGTTTCTGAAAGAACATCAGAGAAAACACAAAAAGAAGGTCAAGAGAAGGATAAGCAATTCAAAACAATATGAAAATAAAAATAACGACAGTGAATAAGCTTTCTGTAAAAGAAAAGAGTGATAGCTACCACAGAGAACATGATAATCAAAGTACACGAAACAACAAATAATAGCAGAGATCAAAGTACAAGAAACTATAGTACAATACTGCGACTACTAGTATAAACGGATAAACGAAACTCTTACTAGCCTTCTACCCTAATCTGAGTCCTCCATAACCTCCTATCGAAGATCATGTCCTCGATAAGCTGGAACTGCACCATGTCCTGTCTAATCACCTGTTATACCCCGTAGTTCCAGAATACGTATGTAAGGACGTACGTACGAATGTATAGCCCTAATTAGGTTAAGGATGAAAATTTTGGAATTTCCAACGGAAAAATATTCCGAACCTCGTGTGGGAAAAAGGGTTATTATTGAGAATTGGATTCTCAACTTTGGTATTTAAGACTTTAAGAATTTATATGAATTATGGATTTTATTTTTTCCGGAATTGGTCACGTAGGGCCCACGGGAGGAATTTACGGTTGGTGGGGCCCATTTTATTTTTTAAGATTTTTGACATTACGGATATTTTCGGAAGATGAAATATTTTGGACGAGTAGGAGGGCGACACATGGCACCCCCATGTGGCCCTAGGGCCGAAAATAGGGGGACCCTTGGCCTTGGACGTTTTTTCATTTTTGTGGTGGACATATGTCTCAAAGTTGTGGTGGACATATGTCTCAAAGTTGTGGTGGACATTTGGTTGGAAGACTCCACTCACACATGGACCCAATCTTCACCATACACATGTTTGAATCTTGGTCATTGAATGTCCTATAAATACCCCCTTAAGTTGCAAGACTTCTTCATCCACTTAAACAATTTCCAAGTCACAAAAATACTCCTCCTTTTTGTTGTAGTGTCTCGGCCAAAGCCCCCCCCCCCCCCCCTTTGTAGAAAAATTTCTTCAAGTATTGTTACTATCCCAAATACCTTAGCCTAAAAATCTCTTGTAGTATTCCAAAGTTATCTCTATACTAAGAGCCCGGAAATACCACTTTATCCCTTTAGTCGCAAAATGAAACCCTAGGAAAATCTTCATAGTTGGTTGAAGTGTTAAAAAGAAGTTGTTAGAAACTTCTAAGGGTTTCTTGGAGCGGATTGGAGCGTTCAGAATAAGAGCTAAACGTTGCTCAGGATCGACTTATATCTTGAATAATTTTGGGCTTATCGAGGTAATAATCTTTGTCCTTCTATTGTAATTGGAGATTACATATTGTAGTAGTTTAGAATTGAGTATAAGATATTTAGAAGGATGATAAAAAGAAGAGAATTGAATCTGATTTACATTGACCGTATTTACGAGACTTGTGTAGTATCATGGGAGGAGGTCTTGCCCAATTTTCCGCAGAATAAGGAACCTTATGCTTAGAATATTCTACGAAGTAGTCTAGACGTTGATAGACGTATTTGACTATTATAGGTTGATACTCTGCGCGCGACATATTCGACTTGGCAGGTGGATTTAGCCGAGGAGGTATGTGATTCTTCCTATCCTCTTGATCATGATATTTGTGAAATATATATAGTACGGTAGACGTACGTGTGTTAACTGAATGTGGTTTCACTTTGATGACTTTTGACTTGAGTTCTAAATATTAAGAATCTTGAATTATTTCAAAAAGAGTTATGAATCATTATTCGGAAGGAAATTAATACTTGGTTTTAAAAGAATAAGTTCTTTTGGTTTTCCAAACAAATAAGAATGTTTTGATTTATTATAAAGCTTAAGTGTTATACTAGCTTTATGGGAAGTTAGGTATAACGACTTCAGAAAGATAAAAAGAACGATTTACTTACTTGAATATGAAAGCCTTGTAATGATGTCTGAAGGGTGGTAAGTTGGTTTGATAGTTAAAACATGTTATGATGCTACGGGTGTTAGTGTCGTATGACTTTTGTGGTAAGGGGGTTTCTTGTTGTGCTTATGTTGATTACGATAAGCCGGTTGTGCTTATGTTATATCACTTACCCCCCTGACTTGTTACGAGTCAGGGTTAGCTACCCCGACGCGAGGAATATCTCACGCTGGTCCATGGACCTATGCGGCTCTGAGTCCGTGAATCACTCCGGGTGTGTTATGCCGATGCGAGGAAAACCTCATGCGGTCCAAGTGGCCATGCGGATTGTGGGAGTCCAGGAAGATGTCGCGGGTTAGCTACCCCCGATGCGAGGAGTACCTCATGCGGGTCCAAGGACCTACGCGACTACCTGAGTCGAGATTAGGCTCGCATAATGATACTATGGGCGAATGGCCTTGCTTCGATCATTAGCGGCCTAGAAAAGATCGGTTGCGTTACATCTATTTGCTCTTGTTTATGATGTGGCACTATGTGCTGTTAATTGGGTTGTTTCGTACGTATTTGTGAATTGGTTTTAAAATGTTATGATTTCATTTCAAGATTTACGCTTTCACATACTTGGTACTGCAGATCGACCTCCTTCGGGGGCCTGCGTTCATGTCGCAGGTAGAGGTACTCCGGTTGTTGATCCTCGCTCATAGGATCACCGTTATGCTTTTGGGAAAGGCCCGTTTCTCCGGAGGCTTATCTTTTGGTATGATTTCCCTGTCATTGTAGGTTTATGTGCATTCAGGGGTATGGCGGGGCCCTGTCCCGTCATAGTTGTTATAAACTCTTAGAGGTCTGTAGTCCTGCTGTAAATGGGGTTTGTAAATGATGTAACTGTCAGACTTTGATATATATATACATGCTGAAAGGAAACTTCTTCTTGGTTAGATTGTTTCTCATTTTACAACTGTTCTATGTTTGTAAGTTTATATTCCGCTGGTTACTCTGATGTATATCTACTTGGGTGTCCGGGTAAGGCACCAGTCATGGGCCCGGGAACGGGTCGTTACAAAAGTGGTACCAGAGCAGTTAATCCCCGGAAAGTGTCTACAGACCGTATCTAGTAGAGTCTTGATTATCAGCGTGTTGTGCACCACACCTATAATCAGGAGGCTACAGGATATTTAGGATTGGTTTCCATTCTTCTCACTCTGAGATCGTGCCTTAGAGTTGTATTATAAGTTGGACTCCTTCTGACACATTCTTATGTACCAGTTATGCCTCCACGCAAGGCAACCCGGGCCCAGAAGGGCAAGGCAGCTGAGGGAGCTGCTAGTAGGACGCAGAGGGTTACGAGGGCACAGGCCCAGTCTTTACCTGAGGTGATGCTACAGACGGCGAGTTCCACGACGCCACCGGCCCCAGCGGAGTTTAGAGCCGCAGCAGTGGCTACTGAGACCACGGTACCTGAGCCTCCAGCCCCGCAGCCAGGAGCAGAGGATATGGGTTACAAGGAGATGACCCAGTTATTAGCCAGGATCGTGGCGACGAGGATGATAGGCGGAGACATTGTTCGGTGTACCCGTAGTTCACCCCAGATCTGATAGCTTGAGACTTCGGGACTTTTTGAGTTGCAGCCCACCTGAGATCTATGGGTCGAAATGTTACACCCCGTAACTCCAGGACATGTTTAAGAGAATGTACGTAAGGAACTCAAGACTTGAAATTAGTACGAAAGGAAGAATTGTTTTCCGACGGAAAATCTTCCGAACGTCGGAAAGGAAAAATGTTCGTTGAGGAGAATTTGGATTCTCAAAATGCATTATTTGAAGAGTATGGGACTTATTATCATTATGGAAATTTATTTTTACGGATTTGGTCATGTGGGGCCCACCCGAGGAATTTTACGTTTTGTGGGGCCCACGAGGGTTACAGAATTTTATGGACGAATGGGAGGGTGACACGTGGCACCCCCATGTTCTTGGACGAAATTATGCAAGGGTAGTATGGTCATTGACCATGATAGAAGACTAAGTCTTGCAAGTAGAGCTTGACATTGTTGACTAAGTCAAGAGCCACTTGGCTTGATCCCATTCATCCAATTTTAACATGTGTTTTAATCTAGACCCTCCAATGTGTTATATATCATCCTAGTAGCAAGACTTAGCTCTCAACACTTAGAAAAAAATTGAGAAAACTTTAGGTCCTCTTGAGAGTGCTCTCGGCCAAGGTGATTTCTTGAGAGAAAATTTTTGCAAATGTGGATCATTATTCACAAGACTTTAACCCAAGGTCCCTAAGGGTATTGTAAGGATATCTCAATAGAAATATTTCAGAAAAACGGCGTTTTCACGTTAGTTGCAAGGCGAAAACCTAAGGCATTTTCATAGGTTTTGATTGGAAATGGAAGAGAAGTTGGTTGTGAGCTTCTAAAGGCTTCAAATAGCGGATTGGAGTGTAAAGGAAAGGAGCTAAGAATTGCTAGGAGCGACTTTGAATCTTGGAAATTTTAAGGGCTTGTAAAGGTATAATTCTTGTCGTTCTAGTAATTGAGACTACTTATTGTTGTAGCTACGGATATTAGCAAGTATGAGATATATATATTATGAAGTTGATAAGTGTTATGGTTATTGGAACCCTAATCCGAAAACTAGTATGTTTAGCCTTGAGATTTCAATTCAATTGGATTATTAGTTTAAATCGTCACATGTTATATAAGGAAGGAATTATAATGGTTAAGTTGTTTATGACTATATAACATGTTAGGCCTAAGAGGTTGGATTGAAAAAGAATTGGAAAAGACTTTGAGTTGTTGTTTATGTTAGCCGAGAATGGCTTTAATTATGGAACTAGTTTCGTATTAATTTGTGAGGCAGAATTTTACACGTCCTGTTAAGGCGTGTAATCCCCTTTGGTTAGCTGAATTGTTGGGCCTTAAATGTGGCGTGTTTGGTTATTGTATTCGGCCTTGAAAAATGTGGCAAAGTATGTAGAAACAAAGGAAGTGTTGTCCGATTTTCCGTAGAATTTAGTGACTTTGCACTTAGAATATTCTACGTTCGAAGCTAGAGGTTAATGGACGCATTATGGTCATTTTAGGTTGAAGTACTAAGTATAGCGGATTCTACTGAAGGATGGAATAGCTATCAAGGTTAAAGTACATCGGAGCATTTTGCTATTTGTCGATAATCGTCGCGAGGTATGTAGACATGATTCTATATATGGAATATACACGTGATATTATTTCATGATTTCCTTCTACTCTTAGAAGTTAAGAAGTATGTATGTTGATTCACTCTACGTAAGGGTTATGTCTAAGTTATCCTAAGTTGTTACCAAGTCTTATGGGGGATGTTGATAAGAGTCGTTATGAGGTATTTGGAGGCAAGTTGACTTGGCTAATTTACGGCACGAATGAGAATAAGTATCGAACAAGCCATTGCAGCGTTAATAAAGGAAAATGTAATGACGATAAATTATATTAAAACAAGTAGAATTCTCTATCTGCATAGAAGCTAAGATAAGACAAAATTGTATTACATTTTCTAGATCATGGCTGCTTTAATGAGATCAGTATAAACAAGTATAACCTATTCACACATATAAGGCATATGTTGCTTAAATTAAAGAGTTTACGTTATGAAGTGTTAAGACTATGAACTACGAAACTTGATTCTAAAAGATAAGAGACTTGAAAGTATACGATACTTGGTTTTCGAAAGTATAAGTCTCTTGGTTATAAAAATAATGTATTTGCCTAAAGTATAAAGTTAGTATAACGACTTTATGGGAAGTGGATTATAATAGCTTTATGGAAAGTTAAAAGAGTGGTTTACTCTAAGTAATGATAAATGTTTTGAAATAAAGAAAGGCAAATGGATTTAAAAGCATCAATTGCTTAAGTTTTAAGGAAAGAAGTCACTTGATTTAGAAGCCGAAAAATGTATTTCTAAAAGTGTAGTGACTTAGGTAAAATGTAAACAAGCCTTGATACTACGAATTGTTAGTATCTTGGGGTTTTATATGAAAAAAAGTCTTTTGAAAAGTATGTAAGCACGTAGTACTTTGGGTTAAATTCCCGGATTTTTATGTGTGAAACGAAAGTGTCATGAGTTTATAAAAATGGAAGTCTAAAGGTTTAATGAACTTGCCTATGTTTGCTTGTGATAGCTTTGAGTGCAAGTATTATATGTTTACGTTGTCGTGACTCTCAGTTGGAGGGCCGATTGTCTTGTTGTAAGTTTACTTGGACGTACCGACAGTGATGTGGGATTCCACGGGTATGCTTCCATTATGATTGATCCTTGGACATGCTTATACGATGTGAGATTCCGGCATGTGACCGTGAGGCGGTTAGATTCGGTTGTTTTATTACCCATGGCCATGCTTATACGATGAGGATTCCGGCACGCGACCGTGCTATGTCGACTATTACTCCATGGGCTAGCTCCCATGAAGACATGTACCACGATGAGGATTCCAGGCATGCTATATTATTACTCCACGGCTAGCTCCCACGAAGACTGCACCTACGCTGAGGGATGGCGAGGGCACGTTATGGCCATGCTTATACGATGAGGGATTCCCGGGCATGCGGCCGCGTTATATATATATATATATATATATATATATATATATATATATATATATATATATATATATATACATATGGTGTATATGTGTACGCCGACAGTGAGGTATGATGCCACAGACGCGTCACATGGTTATATGTTACACCTACGGTTGTGGCGATGATGTGATTCCACGGGCGTGAGATATATATATGTATTGTGTATGTGTACGCCGACGGTGAGGTAGGATGCCACGCGCGCCACATGGTTATATGTTACACTTATGATCGGCGGTGATGGGGATTCCACGCACGCTTTGATATTTGTGTGATTTGATCGCGTTCAGTTGGCCGGGTAGTATATGCGTCCCTCCATAAAGGGCCGGATTATGTTATGAAAGATAAGTAAGTTATATGGTAATGAACTTAATGATTTCTCCTAAGTATGTACGTAAGAATTGGCTATAACTCTTAATGGAATGGAAAAGATAATGATGTGAAATTAAGTTCATGAGTGGTAATGACACGGCAGGATCTGGTATGTACTTTTTATACTTGCCCCTGTCATTCTTTTGTACAGTTATGATCTGTTTACTGTACTTTATTTCCGTTCCATATTCGGTACCTGTTGTACTGACCCCCTTCGGGGGGCTGCGTTCATGTCCGCAGGTTTAGGTACACAGTTGTGGATCCGCGAGCTTAGGATCCTGGTTCAGCATTTTGAGATGGCTCCAATGTTCCGGAGTTGTCATGGCTATGTATATTCAGGGGTACGGCGGGGCCTTGTCCCGTCATAGTATTTGTTCAAATCTTAGAGGTTTGTATTCATCTCAGCATCTTGGCTAGAGTTGTTTTTACATTGTTAAACAGTGTAGACCCTTTCGGGTAATTTTTATGTTATGGCAGCCTTATCGGCTTGGCCTTAGTACAAAAAAAAGAGTGTTATTTATCTTCCACAGTTTTTTTTATGTTGTATGATTAGAAGGGTGCCCAGGTAGGGCACCAGTCGCGGCCCGGGGTCGGGTCGTGACAAAAGTGGTATCAGAGCAGTTAGTCCTCGGAAAGTGTCTACAGACCGTGTCTAGTAGAGTCTTGATTATCGGTGTGTTGTGCACCACATCTATAATCAGGAGGCTGCAGGACATTTAGGATTGGTTTCCATTCTCCTCACTCTGAGATCGTGCGATAGAGCTGTGTTGTTAGGGTCGTCTCTCCCTAACGAGTTATGTTGATTGCAGCTACGAGAAAGGCAGCAGTGACCCAGGAAGGACTATGTGGATTGCGTATCCAGGTTGGTAAAGATTATAGTATAGTTGGTATTGTGACATATGTCTATACGGAGTTATGTATGAGGGTCAGACGCGTGTTGCCTAGAATGATTTTAGATTACCAGGAATTGGTAAAGACTAACTAGTTACTGTGGAGGTATGGAACAGTTAATGAATTCTCGCCAAGGTCTTGTGTTTTATTTTGAGATAATTGGGAAAGGATGAGCTGTCTGATAGGGCAGTGAACCCTTAAGAAGTCATGTTAAGAAACTTAATGGAATACCATGTTAATATATTAAGCTACGTGGTAGGCTTAAGAGAATTGTACGGATGAGGTCCGTATAGAGCAAGTAATGGTTGTTGTGATCAAGACGACACGATTATGGCATTATGAGAAGTTTTTTTTGTACCCGTTTACGGGGGGACTGGTAAGGTAGGCTTGGAGCATGGAAATTGTGAGCCTGAGAATATTGATGACCGCTGAGACCTTGGATGTACAAGGTCTTCTCGGGTAGAAAGATTTATTATAGACCAAGAATAAGAGTTAAGTGCGACGGTGGGATGGGGTGAGGACCTATTGCGGGTTGCCCCATAGCCTGAAGTGGAGTGGGATCAGTTGGTAGTAGTTCTTCTATGTGACAGGGTCACGAGGGTGCAAGGCCCAAGTCTGATTAATTATTTTACGGGTTCGTGGACGCGTTCCACCGGAACCAGGTCTTGAGAGCCGGAAATGGCCTTATATTGTTCGATTTAGTAAACTCCAAAGATTGGGGGCCAGAATCGGTATGGGGGTTATGTATGTATGCTAGTATGAGTTGGAAGTACGGAAAGGGTACGACCAGTAAGAAAGATAGCAACCAAGTGTAAAGGAATAAAGCCTGAATCCATAAGAACCTTTCGAGTTAACTACACCCGTGAGTGTTTGGGGTGGTAGCTGAGCGGGTATATGAGAATTGCCCGGTGATTATACAGTCGTCAGACCCTAGTAGACCTAGTAGAGATGATTATGACAGACTTTGAGGTCATTATGAGTATGGACTAGTTGGCTTTGTGAGTGTCAAGGTTGACATCTTAGTATAAGTATCGTTATGTGGCCATGGGTGGCATATGTAATATGAAGGGTGCAGTAAAAGGAGACTATGTCGCTATCTAATTAGATTGGACTCCGAAAGAACATTCGGGGACGAATGTTTCTAAGGGGGGAAGAATGTTACACCCCGTAACTCCAGGACATGTTTAAGAGAATGTACGTAAGGAACTCAAGACTTGAAATTAGTACGAAAGGAAGAATTGTTTTCCGACGGAAAATCTTCCGAACGTCGGAAAGGAAAAATGTTCGTTGAGGAGAATTTGGATTCTCAAAATGCATTATTTGAAGAGTATGGGACTTATTATCATTATGGAAATTTATTTTTACGGATTTGGTCATGTGGGGCCCACCCGAGGAATTTTACGTTTTGTGGGGCCCACGAGGGTTACAGAATTTTATGGACGAATGGGAGGGTGACACGTGGCACCCCCCATGTTCTTGGACGAAATTATGCAAGGGTAGTATGGTCATTGACCATGATAGAAGACTAAGTCTTGCAAGTAGAGCTTGACATTGTTGACTAAGTCAAGAGCCACTTGGCTTGATCCCATTCATCCAATTTTAACATGTGTTTTAATCTAGACCCTCCAATGTGTTATATATCATCCTAGTAGCAAGACTTAGCTCTCAACACTTAGAAAAAAATTGAGAAAACTTTAGGTCCTCTTGAGAGTGCTCTCGGCCAAGGTGATTTCTTGAGAGAAAATTTTTCCAAATGTGGATCATTATTCACAAGACATTAACCTAAGGTCCCTAAGGGTATTGTAAGGATATCTCAATAGAAAGATTTCGGAAAAACGGCGTTTTCACGTTAGTCGCAAGGCGAAAACCTAAGGCATTTTCATAGGTTTTGATTGGAAATGGAAGAGAAGTTGGTTGTGAGCTTCTGAAGGCTTCAAATATCGGATTGGAGCGTAAAGGAAAGGAGCTAAGAATTGCTAGGAGCGACTTTGAATCTTGGAAATTTTAAGGGCTTGTAAAGGTATAATTCTTGTCGTTTTAGTAATTGAGACTACTTATTGTTGTAGCTATGGATATTAGCAAGTATGAGATATATATATTATGAAGTTGATAAGTGTTATGGATATTGGAACCCTAATCCGAAAACTAGTATGTTTAGCCTTGAGATTTCAATTCAATTGGATTATTAGTTTAAATCGTCACATGTTATATAAGGAAGGAATTATAATTGTTAAGTTGTTTATGACTATATAACATGTTAGGCCTAAGAGGTTGGATTGAAAAAGAATTGGAAAAGACTTTGAGTTGTTGTTTATGTTAGCCGAGAATGGCTTTAATTATGGAACTAGTTTCGTATTAATTTGTGGGGCAGAATTTTACACGTCCTGTTAAGGCGTGTAATCCCCTTTGGTTAGCTGAATTGTTGGGCCTTAAATGTGGCGTGTTTGGTTATTGTATTCGTCCTTGAAAAATGTGGCAAAGTATGTAGAAACAAAGGAAGTGCTGTCCGATTTTCCGTAGAATTTAGTGACTTTGCACTTAGAATATTCTACGTTCGAAGCTAGAGGTTAATGGACGTATTATGGCCATTTTAGGTTGAAGTACTAAGTATAGCGGATTCTACTGAAGGATGGAATAGCTATCAAGGTTGATGTACTTCAGAGCATTTTTCTATTTGTCGATAATCGTCGCGAGGTATGTGAACCCCTTCCTTCTTTAGACATGATTCTATGTATGGAATATACACGTGATATTATTTCATGATTTCCTTCTACTCTTAGAAGTTAAGAAGTATGTATGTTGATTCACTCTACGTAAGGGTTATGTCTAAGTTATCCTAAGTTGTTACCAAGTCTTATGGGGGATGTTGGTAAGAGTCGTAGGAGGTATTTGGAGCCAAGTTGACTTGGCTAATTTACGGCACGAATGAGAATAAGTATCGAACAAGCCATTGCAGCGTTAATAAAGGAAAATGTAATGACGATAAATTATATTAAAACAAGTAGAATTCTCCATCTGCATAGAAGCTAAGATAAGACAAAATTGTATTACATTTTCTAGATCATGGCTGCTTTACTGAGATCAGTATAAACAAGTATAACCTATTCACACATATAAGGCATATGTTGCTTAAATTAAAGAGTTTACGTTATGAAGTGTTAAGACTATGAACTACGAAACTTGATTCTAAAAGATAAGAGACTTAAAAGTATACGATACTTGGTTTTCGAAAGTATAAGTCTCTTGGTTATAAAAATAATGTATTTGCCTAAAGTATAAAGTTAGTATAACGACTTTATGGGAAGTGGGTTATAATAGCTTTATGGAAAGTTAAAAGAGTGGTTTACTCTAAGTAATGATAAATGTTTTGAAATAAAGAAAGGCAAATTGATTTAAAAGCATCAATTGCTTAAGTTTTAAGGAACTTGATTTAGAAGCCGAAAAATGAATTCCTAAAAGTGTAGTGACTTAGGTAAAATGTAAACAAGCCTTGATACTACGGGTGTTAGTATCTTGGGGTTTTATATGAAAAAGAGTCTTTTGAAAAGTATGTAAGCACGTAGTACTTTGGGTTAAATTCCCGGATTTTTATGTGTGAAACGAAAGTGCCATGAGTTTATAAAAATGGAAGTCTAAAGGTTTAATGAACTTGCCTATGTTTGCTTGTGATATCTTTGAGTGCAAGTATTATATGTTTACGTTGTCGTGACTCTCAGTTGGAGGGCCGGCTGTCTTGTTGTAAGTTTACTTGACGCGTCGACAATGATGTGGGATTCCACGTATGCTTCCATTATGATTGATCCTTGGACATGCTTATACGATGTGGGATTCCGGGGCATGTGACCAGGAGGCGGGTTAGATTCCCGGATTTGTTTTATTACCCATGGCCATGCTTATACGATGAGGGATTCTGGGGCATGCGACCATGCTATATACGACTATTACTCCACGGGCTAGCTCCCATGAAGACATGTACCACGCGATGAGGATTCGGGGCATGTTATATTATTACTCCACGGGCTAGCTCCCATGAATACTGCACCTACGATGAGGATGCCGAGGGCACGTTATGGCCATGCTTATACGATGAGGATTAGGGCATGCGGTACGTTATATATATATATATATATATATATATATATATATATATATATATATATATATATATATATATATATATATATATATATATGTGTAAGCAGTGAGGTAGGATGCCACGCGCGTCACATGGTTATATGTTACACCTACTACCGGTGATGTGGGATTCCATGGGCGAGATATATATATGTATTGTGTATGTATGTACGCGGTGAGGTAGGATGCCACGGGCGCGTCACATGGTTATATGTTACACTTATGACTGTCGGCAGTGATGGGGGATTCCACGGGCACGCTTTGATATTTGTGTGATTTGATCGCGTCCCAGATTGGGACGGGTAGTATATGCGTCCCTCCATAAAGGGCCGGATTATGTTATGAAAGATAAGTAAGTTATATGGTAATGAACTTAATGATTTCTCCTAAGTATGTACGTAAGAATTGGCTATAACTCTTAATGGAATGGAAAAGATAATGATGTGAAATTAAGTTCATGAGTGGTAATGATACGGCAGGATCTGGTATATACTTTTTATACTAGCCCCTGTCATTCTTTTATACAGTTATGATCTGTTTACTGTACTTTAGTTCCATATTCGGTACTGTTGTGATCGACTTCTTCGGGCCGTTAAATGTCCGCAGGTTTAGGTACACAGTTGTGGATCCGCGAGCTTAGGATCCTGGTTCAGCATTTTGAGATGGCTCCAAAGTTCCGGAGTTGTCATGGCTATGTATATTCAGGGGTACGGCGGGGACTTGTCCCGTCATAGTATTTGTTCAAATCTTAGAGGTCTGTATTCATCTGTGGGCTGGACTGGCTAGAGTTGTTTTTACATTGTTAAACAGTGTAGACCCTTTCGGGTAATTTTTATGTTATGGCAACCTTATCGGCTTGGCCTTAGTACAAAAAAAAAGTGTTATTTATCTTCCGCAGTTTTTTTTATGTTGTATGATTAGAAGGGTGCCCAGGTAGGGCACCGCGCCGGTCGTCGTGACACGAGGCGAGATGATCCTCGGAGTTTATCCGACGATTCTTTGCGGATCATGAGAGAGATCAAGGCCTCGGAGACCGAGTCGGTAGTATTGGGTTCACATCGACTGCGTGACACTGCAGTCGACTGGTTTGATTCATGGGAGTTGTCCCGGGGAGAGCATGCGCTTCCAGCTGTTTGGGACGAGTTCTCAGAGGCGTTTCTTAGCCACTTCTTGCCTCCGCAGCTGAGGAGAGCACGAGCCGATAGGTTTCTGATGTTGAGACAGAGCGGGCGGACGGTCCGGGAGTACAACGTAGAGTTTGACTCGTTGGCTCGGTACGTCCCCGCGTTAGTAGCAGACATGGAGGACAGAGTGCACCGCTATGTCACAGGGCTCGATGATTATTTGGCCGAGGGTTGCTCGGGTATAGCTCTTGTTATACCCCGTATTTCCAGAGTATGTACGTGAGGGCGTACGTATATAAATTTAAGCCTTAAGGTTGGCAAGGTTCGAAATTTGTACACAAGTACCGAAAAGAGTCGTTTTTCGACGAAACGTTTTACTAAACTTGCGGAGGGAAAATTCCGGCTATGACATTTATATTTTTTGCGGATTTTTCTGAGAGATGAAATATTTTGGACCAACGGGAGGGTGACAATGGACGGCAAAGAGGGCTTTCTTTGGCACATTTTTTGTGCTTTTTCTTGGTCAAGGGTTAGGTAGGATATTTTGTGTAGTAGATGGATAAGGACACATGG
Source organism: Przewalskia tangutica (assembly GCA_029844215.1). Classification (NCBI taxonomy): domain Eukaryota; kingdom Viridiplantae; phylum Streptophyta; class Magnoliopsida; order Solanales; family Solanaceae; genus Przewalskia; species Przewalskia tangutica. The sequence continues at coordinate 90,958,889 of CM056719.1, forward strand.
GTAAATCCTAGCCCTACACTTGCACCACACTTGTCTTCATCTTGGCCATTGGTTGGCCTTTGCTTGACCTATAAATACCCCCCTTAGTTGATGAACTTCTTCATCCAAAAATCATTCTCCAAGTCTAAAAACCCTCTCCCCCTTAAGTGTTGTGTTCGTCCAAGGTCCCCCCCGCCCCTTGGGAAGCCTTGGCCGAGAATCTACCCCCCCTTGCCTAGTGGTTCTAGCCGAGCCTACCCCCCCTCTTGGTAGAAATACTCTCCAAGTATTGTTATAATACCAAAATACCTTGGCCCAAATACCTTGTAGTACTTTCTAAAGTTACCTCTATACGTAGAGCCCGGAAATACTATTATACTTCCTTTAGCCACTAAACGAAACCCTAAGGAAAACCTGCATAGTCGGTTGAAGTGTTAAGTAGAAGTTGCGTAGAACTTCTAAGGGTTGTTTGGAGCGGATTGGAGTACTCGGAGTAGGAGCTAAACGTTGCTCAGGATCGACTTTAAACTTGGATAATTTTGGGCTTACCGAGGTAAATAATGTTATCCTTCTAGTGTAATTGGAAATTACATACTGTAGTTGTATAGAAATGAATATAAGATTCATAGAAGAGAATTGAACTGTAATAGAAGGATATTACAGAAAAAGACTTAAACTGAAATCGCATCAGAAGAATATTACGAGAAGATTAAACTGACTTACATGGGATTTGTATTCTGATGAGACTTATAACCTTTATTGGTTCGATCGCTCGCGAGTAGCATGTACTACTTGGAAGGTGGACAAGGCTAGCCGGGTTATAGCCGTGGAGCGTTTTGCTTATAGTCGATAATCGTCACGAGGTATGTGATTCTTCCTATACTCTTGAGCATGATATTTTAAAAGAATATATAGTACGGTAGACGTACGTGTGGCAATGTCTTTTGACTTAAGCCTGAATAATAAGAACCTTGAAGTATTTTAAAAGAATATATAGTACGGTAGACGTACGTGTGGCAATGTCTTTTGACTTAAGCCTGAATAATAAGAATCATGAAGTATTTTAAAAGAATATATATATAGTACGGTAGGCGTACGAGTGTTAACTGAATGTAGTGTTACAGCAATGTCTTTTGACTTAAGCCTGAATAATAAAGAATCTTGAAGTATTTCAAAAGATTAAGAAACCGTTTTGAAAGAAGAGTAATACTTAGTTTTGAAAACATAAGAGTTATACTAGCTTTATGGGAAGTTAGGTATAACGTCTTAAGAGAGGTAAAGAAAATGGTTTACTGATTTTAGAAGTTAAGAGACTTGATCTTAAAAGATAAGAGACTTGACTTAATTGAATTGATATGAATTTTGTTAAAAGTATGAAACCTCATTCGTGAATAATGAGTACTTGGTTTTTAAAGGAATAATGTTTTACTGATTTCGGAAAGCAGAATGAGTATCGACAAACCACTGCAGCGTTAATAAAGGAAAATATATTGAATAATGAAGTATTATTAAAACCAATAGAAACCTCCATCTGCATAGAAACTAAGATGAGACAAAATGATATTACATTTCCTAGATCATGGCTGCTTAATAAGATTGATTATAAACAAGAGTAACCTACTCACATATAAGGCATATGTTTCTCTAATTGTTTAAAAGAGAATTATGTTTTAAAGGATTAAAATTATGAACTACGAAACCTTTTCAAAAATGAGAAACTTGAGCATTTGAAATTAGGCAAACTTGAACGTTTGGAAAATAATGTTGTTACTTGATTTTACAAAGGAAAGCGTTTTGGTTTACTTAACAATGTAAGTCACTCTATTCTCATACTACGGGTATCGGGTGACCTTTGTAAAAGAAATGGATCTTTAAAAGGAATTTAACGTACGTAGTACTTTAGGGTTAAAACCCGGACTTTGACATAAAATGAAAGTACCTTGAGTTGTGTATAACTTGCCTATGCTTGTTGTTGTGAAACTTGTCTATGCTTGTTGTGATAGCCTTTGTGTGCAAGAATTGTGTTTCTATACTACCGCGTCTCTCGGTGGAGGGCCGGTTGACTTGTTGAGGACTTACTTGGACGTGCCGGCAGTGACGGAGAATTCCACAGCACGCCTCCTATTGATAGTGTTATTCCATGGACTAGCTCTCCGTGAGGTTTTACCGTTCTGGTATCGGTGGTCGACTTTCGATTTGCCCCGCCTCGTGGCTGATTCGCCTTGGTACCAGTAGTTAGCCCTCGCACTTGCCCTGCTCGGTTTAGTGACGGTCTCGTGATACGCCTGTACCGTGGTCACCAGCATTGCCTCCGTCACCACGTGACTCGCCTTGGTATCCGTAGTCGGCTTCGCACTTGCCCAGACGCCTTCGTGGTTTGGATGTTGAGTGGCGAGTCTCGTGATACGCCTTGGTATCCGTAGTTAACCTCGTACTTGCCCCGGTCACCACGTGACTGGCCTTGGTATCCGTAGTCGGCCAGACTTGCCCCGTGACGCCCGTGGTTTGATTGTATAGTATTGTTAGTGCGGTTTATGACTCGGTAGGACTTGGTGCTCATGCACTCATGGCGTTGTTATATCATAGATCGCCAGCTGAGGAAGGTATTCCACGGGCATGATTGATGTTGCGGGCGTGAGACCCATAGTTATATTTGAGTGATGACTCTGAGGGCGTGAGTCCCTGACTTACTTGACTGCTTATTTATCATGAACTGTAGTTTGGTTATCATACATGTCTCCTGTTTTATATAGACTGCTATGATTTCATTTCTGATTTTTGATTTCACATACTTGGTACATGTTGTACTGACCTCCTTCGGGGGGCTGCGTTCATGCCGCAGGTAGAAGTACATCGTCTGTTGATCCCCGCTTATAGGATCACATTTCAGCGTATTGGGAAGCTCCGTTCCTTCGGAGGCTTATCTTTTGGTATGTTACCCTGAGTCTGTAGGTTCTTGTACATTCAGGGGTATGGCGGGGCCCTGTCCCGTCATAGTTGTTGTAAAAATCTTAGAGGTGCAGCCTTAGTGGTGGGCGGGGTTGTAAGGATTAGAATCGCTCAAATGTCGATATATTTATATGCGTAAAGGCAACCGTTTTGGTTGGCCTATTTTCATTTATCTTGCACTATATCTAATTGTATGATTAAGTTTTTATTTCCGCTGGTTTTTCTCTGATGTTGTATCACTAGGGTGCCCGGGGTAAGACACCAGTCACGGGCCCGGGTTCGGGTCGTGACAAAAGTGGTATCAGAGCAGTTAGTCCTCAGAAAGTGTCTACGCATCGTCTAGTAGAGTCTTGATTATCGGTGTGTTGTGCACCACATCTATAATCAGGAGGCTGCAGGACATTTAGGATTGGTTTCCATTCTTCTCATTCTGAGATCGTGCCTTAGAGTTGTATGATAAGTTGGACCCCTCTGACGTATTCCTTTCCTTTACCAGTTATGCCTCCGCGTAAGGCAACCCGGGCCCGGGCGGCAAGGCAGCGAGGAGTCTGCGAGTAGAGCGTGGCGGTCTCTACAGAGACCACAAGACGAGCCTCCACCCCACACCGAATGTAAGAGATGGGTTACAAGAGTGGCCCGATTAATGGCCGTTGTGGCGGACTTGAGGATAGCCGGACGCAGCAGCCTGTGATAGCACCATGGTTCACCCTAGATCGATAGTTTGAGGCTACGGATTTTCCGAGTCAGAGGCGCGAGTTTTATGGGTCGAGGCACGAGGATGATCCGCAGGAGTTCATCCGAAGCGATTCTGTGGATCATGAGAGTGATCGAGGCATCGGAGACCGAGTCGGTGGTCCTAGGTTCGCGTCGGCCGTGCGTGATACCGCAATGATCGGTTTGATTCGTGAGCTGCCCCGGGAGAGAATGCACTTCCACTATATGGGACGAGTTCTCGGGCATTTCTTGCACATTTCTTGCCTCCACAGATGAGAGGGCTCGCCGGCAGATTTTTGGTGTTGCGGCGGAAGCCGCGTACGGTTCGGGAGTACAATGTGGAGTTCGACTCATTGCCCGTGACGTCCCGCGTTAGTAGCTAGTATGGAGGATCGAGTGCACCGATATGTTACGAGGCTCGATGATTACCTAGCGTAAAGTTGTTGGTGTAGCTCTTCACCGCATGGACATTGCCCGCACGCAGCTTATGCACAGGATGTGAGGAGCGAGAAATCGACGGAATGACGAAGATCGCCAGAAGAGGCGAACATCGAGGTCCTTTGATAACCTTCGAGGCGGACCGCCTCGGCAGACTAGTTATGTACCTCCGCGATGCAGTGGTCCTCCACGCCGGGACCTTCGGATATTCGGGAGCGTGTCGGGGCTCCCGTGTTTCGATTTTCGTGAGTAAGTGCTGCCGGATGAGGTCGCCTTGTCTCAGTGGCCGTTGTGGAAAACTTCATAAGGTAGAGTGTCGTACTAACTTGGGAGATTGTTATTCTTGCGCCAGCAGGCCATCTGGCGAGACTGTCCGACGTGGGCAGCGTGGTAGAATAGCACGGACTACGGGATCGATGGGTTCTTCACCTTCCTTAGCTAGGAAGGATTTTCATACACCGGCAGTCCACGCCAGAGGTCGCGGTGTAAGTTCCCAGTTATAGCGGTCCTTTGAACCGCCTATTTTCAGGTATATCCTTAACCCTCTAGAGTTTTGTATGTATTGATGTTATGAGGATGTGTTTAGTGTTATGTTCGGATAGCTTTGTGCTAAAAATGTGATTTAGAAGCCTGGTTAGTGAAAAGGGTAAGCCTGGGGGTGAGAAAATGATGAACCTTAGAATATTACAGTTGAGACCTTAGATGTAAGGCCGTCTTGAGTACAAGATTTTGCGGGTGATATTTGTCAGAATGTAAGTATACGTGGAGTAATTGTGGGAAAATTCCTTGGGTGGTGTAAAATGGAAGTGGTAGCTTTCATGACTGTATAGGTAAGATTGTTCGGATCGGAAACAAGAGCTTGATGCGTTAAGTGGGTCGGGTTGGGGCCATGTTGCGGCCAACCCGCGCCTATTTCGGTGGGGTCACTGGGTGGTCCCGCCAGTGGTAGGTCACGAGGGTGCTAGGCCCAAGTTTAGATGACCATCGTATGAGTTCGTGGATATGTTCGACCAGAAGCGGATCGTGAAGGCCGGGAATGGCCTTAAGGGAGATTGAGGCTAGTAAGATGACCAAGTTTGGAGGTGGTGACTCCAAAATTTTGGAAACTAAAGCGATGACTGAAGTGTGGTACGTATACTAGAAGAGTTCAAGTGTTCGAGAAGGGCACGACGAGTAAGGAAGGAAGAGAACGTGTGTTATTTCATGGCCAGGTGCGGCGTTGGCAACTTGTTAGAGGAACTTTATCGTTATCCGTCTTGAGAAGGAACATTCGGGACGAATGTTTCTAAGGAGGGGAGAATGTTATACCCCGTATTTCCAGAGTATGTACGTGAGGCGTCGATATAAATTTAAGCCTTAAGGTTGGCAAGGTTCGAAATTTGTACACAAGTACCGCAAAGAGTCGTTTTTCGACGAAACGTTTTACTAAACTTGCGGAGGGAAAATTCCGGCTATGACCGTTATATGTTTTGCGGATTTTTCTGAGAGATGAAATATTTTGGACCAACGGGAGGTGACACTTGTCACCTCAATGGACTAAAGAGGGCTTTCTTTGGCACATTTTTTGTGCTTTTTCTTGATCAAGGGTTAGGTAGGATATTTTGTATAGTAGATGGATAAGGACACATGGGTAAATCCTAGCCCTACACTTGCACCACACTTGTCTTCATCTTGGCCATTGGTTGGCCTTTGCTTGACCTATAAATACCCCCCTTAGTGGATGTCCTTCTTCATCCAAAATTCCTTCTCCAAGTCTAAAACCCCTCTCCCCCTTAAGTGTTGTGTTCGTCCAAGGCCCCCCCCCCCCTTGGGAAGCCTTGGCCGAGAATCTACCCCCCCTTGCCTAGTGGTTCTAGCCGAGCCTACCCCCCCTCTTGGTAGAAATACTCTCCAAGTATTGTTATAATACCAAAATACCTTGGCCCAAATACCTTGTAGTACTTTCCAAAGTTACCTCTATACGTAGAGCCCGGAAATACTATTATACTTCATTTAGCCACTAAACGAAACCCTAAGGAAAACCTTCATAGTCGGTTGAAGTGTTAAGTAGAAGTTGCGTAGAACTTCTAAGGGTTGTTTGGAGCGGATTGGAGCACTCGGAGTAGGAGCTAAACGTTGCTCAGGATCGACTTTAAACTTGGATAATTTTGGGCTTACCGAGGTAAATAATCCTATCCTTCTAGTGTAATTGGAAATTACATACTGTAGTTGTATAGAAATGAATATAAGATTCATAGAAGAGAATTGAACTGTAATAGAAGGATATTACAGAAAAAGACTTAAACTGAAATCGCATCAGAAGAATATTACAGTAGAAGATTAAACTGTACTTACATAGGACTGTATTCTGATGAGACTTATAACCTTTATTGGTTGATCGCTGCGAGTAGCATGTACTACTTGGAAGGTGGACAAGGCTAGCCGGGTTATAGCCGTGGAGCGTTTTGCTTATAGTCGATAATCGTCACGAGGTATGTGATTCTTCCTATACTCTTGAGCATGATATTTTAAAAGAATATATAGTACGGTAGACGTACGTGTGGCAATGTCTTTTGACTTAAGCCTGAATAATAAGAACCTTGAAGTATTTTAAAAGAATATATAGTACGCAGTAGACGTGTGGCAATGTCTTTTGACTTAAGCCTGAATAATAAGAATCATGAAGTATTTTAAAAGAATATATATATAGTACGGTAGGCGTACGTGTGTTAACTGAATGTAGTGTTACAACAATGTATTTTGACTTAAGCCTGAATAATAAAGAATCTTGAAGTATTTCAAAAGATTAAGAAACCGTTTTGAAAGAAGAGTAATACTTGGTTTTGAAAACATAAGAGTTATACTAGCTTTATGGGAAGTTAGGTATAACGTCTTAAGAGAGGTAAAGAAAATGGTTTACTGATTTTAGAAGTTAAGAGACTTGATCTTAAAAGATAAGAGACTTGACTTAATTGAATTGATATGAATTTTGTTAAAAGTATGAAACCTCATTCGTGAATAATGAGTACTTGGTTTTTAAAGGAATAATGTTTTACTGATTTCGGAAAGCAGAATGAGTATCGACAAACCACTGCAGCGTTAATAAAGGAAAATGTATTGAATAATGAAGTATTATTAAAACCAATAGAAACCTCCATCTGCATAGAAACTAAGATGAGACAAAATGATATTACATTTCCTAGATCATGGCTGCTTAATAAGATTGATTATAAACAAGAGTAACCTACTCACATATAAGGCATATGTTTCTCTAATTGTTTAAAAGAGAATTATGTTTTAAAGGATTAAAATTATGAACTACGAAACCTTTTCAAAAATGAGAAACTTGAGCATTTGAAATTAGGCAAACTTGAACGTTTGGAAAATAATGTTGTTACTTGATTTTACAAAGGAAATCGTTTTGGTTTACTTAACAATGTAAGTCACTCTATTCTCATACTACGGGTATCGGGTGACCTTTGTAAAAGAAATTGATCTTTAAAAGGAATTTAATGTACGTAGTACTTTAGGGTTAAAACCCGGACTTTGACATAAAATGAAAATACCTTGAGTTGTGTATAACTTGCCTATGCTTGTTGTTGTGAAACTTGCCTATGCTTGTTGTGATAGCCTTTGTTGTGCAAGAATTGTGTTTCTATACTACCGCGTCTCTCGGTGGAGGGCCGGTTGACTTGTTGAGGACTTACTTGGACGCGTGCGGCGGTGTGGAGAATTCCAGTGCACGCTCCTGTTGATAGTGTTATTCCATGGACTAGCTCTCCATGAGGTTTTACTGTTCGGCCTTGGTATCTGGTGGTCGGCTTTCGTACTTGCCCCGTCTCGTGGATGATTCGGCCTTGGTACCTGGTAGTTAGCCCTCGCACTTGCCCTGTTCAGTTTAGTGACGAAGTCTCGTGATACGGCCTTGGTACCAGTGGTCACCCCGTACTTGCCGGCCATTGACTCGGCCTTGGTATCCGTAGTCGGCCGCACTTGCCCCGTATCGCCCGTGGTTTGGATGTTGAGTGGCGAGTCTCGTGATACGACCTTGGTATCCGTAGTTAGCCCTCGATTGCCCCGCCGCCACGTGACTCGGCTTGGTATCCGGTAGTCGGCTTTAGACTTGCCGTGCATCGACTCCATGGTTTGATTGTATAGTATTGTTAGTATGGTTTTATGACTCAGGTAGGACTTGGTGCTCATGCGTACTCCTTGGCGTTGTTATATCATAGACTGTCGGCAGTGAGGAAGGTATTCCACGGGCATGATTGATGTTGCGGGCGTGAGACCCATAGTTATATTTGAGTGATGACTCTGAGGGCGTGAGTCCCTGACTTACTTGACTGCTTATTTATCATGAACTGTAGTTTGGTTATCATACATGTCTCCTGCTTTATATAGACTGCTATGATTTCATTTACAGTATTTTCAGTTTCACATACTGTTATACCTCCTTGAGATCGACTTTCGGCCGCTCATGCCGCAGTAGAAGTACATCGTCTGTTGATCCCCGCTTATAGGATCACATTTCAGCGTATTGGGAAGCTCAGTTCCTTCGGAGGCTTATCTTTTGGTATGTTACCCTGAGTCTGTAGGTTCTTGTACATTCAGGGGTATGGCGGGGCCCTGTCCCGTCATAGTTGTTGTAAAAATCTTAGAGGTCCTTTGTGGTGGCGGGGTTGTAAGGATTATCGCTCAAATGTCGATATATTTATATATGCGTAAAGGCAACCGTTTTGGTTGGCCTATTTTCCTTTTATCTTGATCCATATCTATTTGCATGTTTAAGTTTTTATTTCCGCTGGTTTTTCTCTGATGTTGTATCACTAGGGTGCCCGGGGTAAGGCACCAGTCACGGGCCCGGGTTCGGGTCGTGACAACTCTTCAGCCGGGCATGGACATTGCCCGCATGCAGGCTTATGCACTTGGGTGTGAGGAACGTAGAGGCCGACGGATTGACAGATATCAGCAGAAGAAGGCCAGGACGGCAGGGTCTTTTGGTAGCTCTCGGGGCGGACGACCTCAGCAGCAGACTAGATTTGCACCTCAGCCGGCTCAGAGCGCTCCTCCACCGTCTTCAGGACATCCAGAGTATTCAGGCGTGTCGGGGCCCCGTGGCTTCGAGGAAAGCAGGGATACTAACCGATCGAGACCACCCTCCTCTCGGTGTGGCCGATGTGGTAGATCCCATTACGGGAGTTGTGGTGATACCTCGGGAGCTTGTTACACTTGTGGCCAGCAGGGTCATATTTCGAGGAACTGTCCGACCAGAGGCAGTGCAGATGGTAGGGTTCAGCCTACAGGGTCTTTCGCCGGGTCTTCATCTCCTACAGTTACTCGCCGAGGCGCGTGGTGCTCGTGGACCAGGTCGCGGCAGGTCGTGGCAAGGTCGGTCCAGCAGTCCTCGAACCGCATTTATGTCATGTCCACCGCCAGACAGGATGTCACGACCGTTCGGGGCCGTGGATCGTGCCTTCACGGCACCCAAGTAGTCATACATCGAGTAATCGGGAAATATAAAGCAAGACATGAAACAGTTTATAAAATAGAACACGCTTTAAGTGAGAAAACACGCTTTCGGCATATATATAAAAACATGGTTTAGCGATACATCCGATATCGCATAACAGACTACAGCACTTAAGGAAATATACAACTATGGCGGGACAGGGCCGCCATACCTGATCAGACAAAACTATCTACAACAGGAGATCATACCCAAAGTAGAGCCTCGGAAAGGATGGAGCTCCGACACCAACGTAGAGATCCTGGGAATGTGGATCTAGCACTGCTTTGCTTACCGCGGCATGAACGCAGCCCCCCGAAGGAGGTCAGTACAACAGGTACCAAGTATGTGAAACTATAAAGAACTGAAATAAAATCAAAGTATTTAAAACCTTTTCACAAATACAATCAGTTCAATTGCACATAGTGTCACATCACAAACAACAACAGTAATAGGAAAACTGTAACAGGTCTATTCTAGGCCGCGAATGATCGAAGCAAGGCCAATCGCCCATAGTATCATTCTGCGTGCCTAGTCCTGGACTTCCGCAGCCCGCATAGGTCACACACAGACCCGCATGAGGTATTCCCCGCATCGGGGGCAGCCAACCCCCGGCATCCGCCTAGGCTCCCGCAGCCCGCATAGCCTAAAAAGACCGCATAGTCTCAACAGACCGCATAGGGAATCCCCACATCAGGCTAAACACCCGGAATGATCAATCACGAGCATACCGCTGCTCGCATAGTCTCACAGACCGCATAGGCCGTATAGACCAAGATCAGGGGCAAGCCCTGTATAACAAAGTCAAGGGTAGGTGATACAATAACAAGACAACGGACTTACCTTAGCAACGTAAGCGCAAAGAAAATGACCCTTTTACACGAATTCAAGACACTAACCTGTAGCATCATAATATGTCTACTTATCACACAAATCTTACTACACTTAACAGAAATCAATACAAGGCTTTTATAAACAAACAAGTAAACATTTTCTTTTTATCTTCTTAAGTTGTTATACCTAACTTCCCATAAAGCTAGTATAACTCTTAAGCTTTTGTTTTAAAACCAAATATTTATCTTCTTAAAAATGATTCAAGATTCTTTTGAAATGTTTTGATTCTTTGTTATTCAAAGCTTAAGCCGTGAGGCATTGCCGTAAGTATTATTCAAAGCTTAATGAGGCATTACCATAAGTATTATTCAGCTTAAGTCAAAGACATTGCCGTAGTTATTATTCAGTTAACACGTACGCTCACCGTACTATATATTGTAAAATATCATGCTTTAGGAAGAATCACATACCTTCTCAGCGAAAACCACCTGCCAAGTTGAATATGTCGCGCGCAGAGAGTCAGCCTATAATAGTCACAGATATCTATCAAAGACTACTCTGAAGGTCATTCTAAACAGAGGTTCATAATTCTACTGTAAGTCGCAGACTTCCCTACCAGTGAGCTATATAAGTCTCATGAAAACAGTCCTATGTAAGTCTGATTTGATTATTCATCTAAGTATTTATACTTATTCTTATACTACAACAGTAAGTATTCTCTAATTCAAAAGAGTGTTAGGATTAGTTACCTCGGTAAGCCCAATAATATCCTAGAAAAAGTCGCGCCTGAGCAAGGTTTTGCTCCTAAGTTGTATGCTCCAAGGAAACCTTAGAAGTTCTTCACAACTTCTACTAAGTACTAAGGTATTTGGGCTAGGGTATTTTGGGCATTATAACAAAACAAGAAGGCAACTTTTCTACCAAGGGAGGGGGGGTAGGTTTCGGCTAGGCTAGGGGTAGCCTCGGCCAAGCTTCTCGAGGAGGGGGTGTTGGACGAATTGCTACAAAGGGAGAGGGAAGGATTTTTAGACTTGAAAAGCTTTTGTGGATGAAGAACTCTTCATCTCAAGAGGGGTATTTATAGCTCAAGCCTTGGCCAACCAATGGCCAAGATGAAGACAAGTGCAAGGCAAGTGTAAGGCCAAGATCAAGCCAAGTGCACCCTAACCCCTACTCCACAAAACACTCCACAAAACACTCCACAAAACATGGCACAAAACAAGGCCTAAGCAAGGAACCAATCGGCCAAGGCCAACACCCCTCTTGGACGCCCAATCGTCCAAAGCCACCCCACTTGCTTCCAATGTGAGGGTGACACATGTCACCCTCCCGTTGGTCCAAAATGTTTCGTCTCTCGGAAAAATCCGCAAACATAAGAAATGGCATAGCCGGAATTTACTCTACGAAAGCTGTGGAAACGTTTCGTCGGAAAACGATTCTTTTAGTGAGTTGTGTACAAAAGAAAACGTCCAAGGCTAACTAAGGCCAAACTTTTTGTACGTATTCCCTCACGTACATACTCTGGAAATACGGGGTATTACATTCTCCCCTCCTTAGAAACATTCGTCCCGAATGTTCCTTCTCAAGACAGTTAACGATAAGATTCTTCATAACTTAAACAGTTTGCAAATGCCACACGCGGCCACAAAACAACACTTAGGCATAAACGATAACGAAAATTTACAAGTAGGAAAGTGAATTACCTGGAGGTGTGGGGAATAGGTGAGGATACTTCTGCCTCATGTCCTCGGCTTCCCACGTCATCTCCTCTCTGAGCTCGTTCCGCCACAAGACTTTGACGGAAGCCACGTCCTTCGTCCGCAGACGCCTAACCTGACGATCGACTATCGCTATGGGAATCTCCTCATACGATAACCCTCACACCGACATCGTCAATCGGTGTACCCTAGATGGATCCCCGATACATCTCCTCAGATAGATACGTGAAAAACCGGATGCATCGCCTCCGATCGGACGGCAGATCCAACTCATAGCAACCTTGCCTACCTCGCGGACAATCGAAACGCCCAATGTACCTGGGCCGAGTTTCCCTTCTTCCCAAATCTCATCACACCCTTCATGGGTGACACCTTTAGGAAAACCCAATCATGAACCTCGAACTCAAGATGCCGACGACGATGATCTCATACGATGCCGACTCGAGCTGTCAATAGCCGCTCGGATAAGCTTCACCTTATCCATCGTCACGCACCAAATCTGGTCCCACTAGCCGCACTCGCCCACATCGAACCAACCTATAGGCGTCTGCACTTCCTCCCATACAAGGCCTCATGGGCGCCATCGAATCTGGAGTGGTAGCTATTATTATACGCAAACTCAACTAGAGGCAAATGATCCTCCCAACTACCATCAAGTCAATAACACAGCTTGCAAAGATATCCTCAAGAGTGCGGATAGTGCGCTCTGCTGTCCGTCTGCTCAGGATGAAATGCAGACTGTGCTCACTCGCCCCTAAACCCCTCTGGAAGGACCTCCAGAAGTTAGCCATAAACTGGGCTCCTCTATCTGATATGATCGAAGTAGGGACTCCATGCAGTCTGACGATCTCTCGGATGTAAAGTTCGCATAATCCTCAGAAAAAGTCGTCCGGACGGGAAGAAAGTGGGCTGATTTGATTTCGACCGCCGACGATAACCCATATAGAATCATGTCTCCTCCGAGTGCGAGGTAATCCCGTGATGAAGTCCATGTTGATTACCTCCCACTTCCGTGTCGGGATCTCAATCGTCAGAACAAACCACCGTGCCTCCGTGCTCTACCTTCACTGCCGACAACACGCACCGAGCTACGAACTCGCAACGCTCTCTTCAAGCCATCCCACCAATACACGATCTAAGGTCGTGGTACATCTTGGTCGACCGGATGGATAGAGTAACGCCGCTGTGTGCTTCCCCAAGAACTGCACAAGTCCTCAAACATCCGAACACACACCGCCCTCAAACCTTAGCACCCCATCGTGCTACCAAAAGGACCCTTGCCTCACGAAGAGTCAGTATCACGATATCGAATCAAAGCCGGATCCTCGAATCGCTGCCTCTTCACCTCCTCGACGATGGAAGACTCGGCAACCTCACGAACTCTAACCCCACCGCTATCGTAATCAATCAAACGGACACCAAGGCTCGCTAATCGATGCAAATCACGAACCATGTCCTCCTCTCTAGCCGCACATCCGATAGGCTCCCATCGACTACGACTAAGAGCATCCGCCACAACATCGCCTTCCCGTGGTACAGATATCAACATCGTAATCCTTAAGCAACTCTAACCACCGCCTCTCGCCGTAAGTTCACTCCTCTGGCTGAAGATATACCGAGGCTCTTGTGGTCTGTATAAATATCCACGTGAACCCCATACAAATAGTGCCTCGGATCTTCAAAGCGTGAATTACTACGCTAACTCCAAATCATGGGTGGGGTAGTTCCTCTCGTGTTTCTTCACCGTCGATGCATATGCTATAACCCCGCCATGCCGCGTCAACACACATCCCAACCCGATGCTCGACGATCACAATACACGACATAACCGTCTGGACCTCCGGAAGAGTAAGAACGAGGCGCCGTCAATCTCTCCTTCAAGAATCGAAACCTCGCCACAAGCATCACCATCGGAACTTGGCCGCCTCGATTCAGCCTAGTCAATGGTGCGAAGATAGAAGCAAACTTCTCTACGAACCGATAATATCTCGCAAGGCCCGAAATCGCGAACCTCTGCGAGTAAGAGGTTCAGGCCAAGTCTCGATCGCCTCGATCTTGGCCAGACAACTCGAATGCCATCACCACAATATGCCCAAGAAACGCCATCAAGTCAACCAAAACTCACATTTGGAAAACTTGGCGTACAATCTGCCGGTCTGGAGAATCACAAGATAGCCTCAAATGCTCCGCACGCTCTCGCTACGGCGAGAATAAACCAAGATATCATCAATGAACACTATCACAAACGCGTGTCCAAAAATGGTTTGAACACTCGGTTCATCAAATCCATGAATACCGCCGAGCATTGGTCAACCCAAAAGACATGACCCGAACTCATAATGCGTCACGGGTCCGAATGCGCCCTAGGACATCCACCTCTCGACTCCGCACTGATGATAGCCCGATCGCAGATCAATCTTGAGAAACATCTCGCACCGCAACCGGGTCGAACAAATCATCAATCACAGGAAGGGTATTCGTTTAATGGTCACCTTGTTCACCGTCAGATCAACACACATGCGCAGCGTCCCGTCCTTCTTCTTCACGAACAATACCGGCGCTCCCCAGGGAGAAACACTGGGCCTAATGAAGCCCTTCTCTAGCAAATCCCTAAGCTGATCCTTCAACTCTCTCAACTCGGCAGGTGCCATTCTGTATGGCGGAATGGAAATAGGCCGAGTATCTGGCAACACATCTATACAAAACTCGATCTCCCTCTCTGGAGGGATACCCGGGAGGTCATCTGGAAACACGTCTGGGAACTCGCTGACTACTGGAACTGACTGAAAATCTGGTACCGCAGCTTCAGTATCAAACACCCGAACGAGATGATAGATATACCCCTTCTGTACCATCTTCCTAGCCTTGAGGTAGGAAATAAACCTACCCCTCGGCGATACCGTGCTCCCCTCCCACTCAACAACCGGCTCCTCAGGAAACTGGAACCGTACTACTCTCTCTCTGCAGTCTACATTGGCGTAGCAAGAAGCTAGCCAATCCATCCCCATAATCACGTCGAAGTCAATCATCTCCAACTCTATCAAGTCGGCTAGGGTCCGACGACTGTAAATGGTCACAGGACAAGCTCTATATACCCGCCGAGCTACCACCGAATCACCCACTGGCGTAGCTACCTCGAAAGGGTCTATGGACTCAGGCTCTATCCCTATCCTACTAGCAACAAGGGGAGATATATAGGACAGAGTAGAACCCGGATCTATCAAAGCATACACATCAAACCCGACCGATAAGGTACCGCGACGACATCAGTGAGGCCTCCGATCCGCTTACCGGACAAAGCATATATGCGGTTCGAGGACCGCTAGAATCGACTCGCGCCACGACCTGCCGCGACCCGATCCATGTGTACCTTGCCTCCGGCGAGTAATCGCTTCGAGGATGAAGAAGCGCAATGCACCAGATCGGGCCCTACTACCGCCGCTCCGGCGGACAAACTCGCGAAATGACCCCGCTGCCACAAGTATAGCGAGCTCGGCCTGAGTACCTCCCATGGTATTCGCCACAACGCACACCGAGCGCACCTCGAGCGGTTAGCACTCGCTACTCGAAATCAAGTCCCGGGCCCCGACCGCCCCGATCGCTCTGGGCTTGAAAATGAGGTAGGAGCGCTCTGCGCCGGGCCGTGGTGCAACCGACTTCGATGCCGCCACCCCGAGGACCACCAAAGAACCGGCCGTCTTGGCGCCTTCTTCTCCGCTGATATCGCTCTACCCGCGGTCTCTACGCTCCTCACATCCCAAAGGCATGAGCTGCATACTGTTATGTCCATGCTCGGTGAAGGACACACCCGCACAAGACTCGGCCATGTAATCATCTAGCCCGATGACATAGCGATGCACTGTCCTCCATCTCTCGCTACAAGCGGGACATATCGAGCCAAAGAATCAAACTCGACATTGTACTCTCACTGCGGCGTCCTCCTGCCTCAAAGAACAAGAATCTATCGGCTCGTGCCTCTCATCTGCGGAGGCAAGAAGTGTGTGAGAAAAGCCTCAAAACTCATCCCATACCGCCGGAGGCATGCTCTCCCGAAAGCTCCTATGAATCAAACCAATCGATCGCGGTATCACGCACCGATGCGAACCGAATATCACACTCGTCTACAAGCCACGATCACCCGCATAATCCTCTGCAGCTGACGGATGAACTCCTGCGGATCATCTTCCGCCTCGACCCGTAAAACTCTGGAGGGCTACAACTAAGGAAATCCCGTAGTCTCAAACTATCTGCCCTCGGGTGCACTACGGTGCGCGACCGAGCCGAGCCGAATCGAACCGCCAGATCCAGCCTCTCTCCGTGTCGGGCCACAACTTTAGCCAAAAGCTGGGCCATCTCCTTGTACCCTAACTCCTCCGCCCCAGGCTGTGGGACAGGAGGTGGGGGTACTGTGGTCTCTGCTGGGGTTGGTGGCGTCATAGAACTCGCCGTCTCTGGTATAGACCGGGCCACGAGCCCTCGTGACTGGGTGTCTGCTAGCGCTCCTCCGCCTTGCCCTTCTACAGGCCGGGTTGCCTTACGTGGAGGCATAATCATTACTGAAAGGAATACGTTAGAGGGTCCAACCTATAACACGCCTCTAAAGCACGATCTCGGAATGAGAAGAATGGAAACCAATCCTAAATATCCTATAGCCTCTCGATTATTGGTGGTGCACAACACACCGATAATCAAGACTCTACTAGATACGGTTCAGACACTTTCCGAGGATTAATCGCTCGATACCACTTTTGTCACGACTGCCCAGTGGTTCGTGATCGTGCCTTACCGGCACCCAAGTAGTCATACATCGTAGTAATCGGAAATATAAAGCAAGACATAAACAGATTTATAAAATAGAACACGCTTAAGTGAGAAAACATCGCTTTCGATATATATAAAAACATGGTTTAGCGCTACATCCGATCTTGCATAACAAGGACTGCACTCTAAGGAAATATACAACTATGGCGGACAGGGGCCCGCCATACCTCGATCAGACAAAACTATCTACAACAGGGAGATCATACCCAAAAGTAGAGCCTCCGGAAAGGATGGAGCTCCTGACACCAACGTAGAGATCCTAGGAATGTGGATCTAGCACCTGCTTGCCCTTACCTGCGGCATGAACGCAGCCCCCCGAAGGAGGTCAGTACAACAGGTACCAAGTATGTGAAACTATAAAGAACTGAAATAAAATCAAAGTATTTAAAACCTTTTCACAAATACAATCAGTTCAATTGCACATAGTGTCACATCACAAACAACAACAGTAATAGGAAAACTGTAACAGGTCTATTCTAGGCCGCGAATGATCGAAGCAAGGCCAATCGCCCATAGTATCATTCTGCGTGCCTAGTCCTGGACTTCCGCAGCCCGCATGAGGTATTCCCCGCATCGGGGGCAGCCAACCCCCGGCATCCGCCTAGGCTCCCGCAGCCCGCATAGCCTAAAAAGACCGCATAGTCTCAACAGACCGCATAGGGAATCCCCCGCATCAGGCTAAACACCCGGAATGATCAATCCTGGAGCATACCGCTGCTCCGCATAGTCTCACAGACCGCATAGGCCGTATAGACCCGCATCAAGGGGGGCAAGCCCTCGGATAACAATCGGGGGTAGGTGATACAATAACAAGACAACGGACTTACCGTTAGCAACGTAAGCACAAAAATGACCCTTTTACACAATTCAAGACACTAACCGTGTAGATCATAATATGTCTACTTATCACAAAAAACTTACTACACTTAACAGAAATCAATACAAGGCTTTTATAAACAAACAAGTAAAAAGTTCCTTTTTATCTTCTTAAGTTGTTATAACTAACTTCCCATAAAACTAGTATAACTCTTAAGCTTTTGTTTTAAAACCAAATATTTATCTTCGTTAAAAATGATTCAAGATTCTTTGAAATGTTTTCGCTTCTTTGTTATTCAGGCTTAAGCCGTGAGGCATTCAGTAAGTATTATTCAAAGCTTAAGCGTGAGGCATCGCCATAAGTATTATTCGTGCTTAAGTCAAAGACATTGCCGTAGTTATTATTCAGTTAACACACGTACGCTCACCGCACTATATATTGTAAAATATCATGCTTTAGGAAGAATCACATACCTTCTCAGCGAAAACCACCTGCCAAGTTGAATATGTCGCGCGCAGAGAGTCAGCCTATAATAGTCACAGATATCTATCAAAGACTACTCTGAAGGTCATTCTAAACAGAGGGTTCATAATTCTACGGTAAGTCGGGCAAAGACTTCCCTACAGTGAGCTATATAAGTTCATCAGAAAACAAATTCTATGTAAGTACTGATTTGATTATTCTTCTAAGTATTTATACTTATTCTTATTCTACAACAGTAAGTATTCTCTAATTCAAAAGAGGGTTAGGATTAGTTACCTCGGTAAGCCCAATAATATCCTAGAAAAAGTCGCGCCTGAGCAAGGTTTTGCTCCTAAGTTGTATGCTCCAAGGAAACCTTAGAAGTTCTTCACAACTTCTACTAAGTACTAAGGTATTTGGGCTAGGGTATTTTGGGCATTATAACAAAACAAGAAGGCAACTTTTCTACCAAGGGAGGGGGGGTAGGTTTCGGCTAGGCTAGGGGGTGGGGTAGCCTCGGCCAAGCTTCTGAGGGAGGGGTGTTGGACGGTGCTACAATGGGAGAGGGAAGGTTTTTTAGACTTGGAAAGCTTTGGTGGATGAAGAACTCTTCATCTCAAGAGGTGTATTTATAGCTCAAGCCTTGGCCAACCAATGGCCAAGATGAAGACAAGTGCAAGGCAAGTGTAAGGCCAAGATCAAGCCAAGTGCACCCTAACCCCTACTCCACAAAACACTCCACAAAACACTCCACAAAACATGGCACAAAACAAGGCCTAAGCAAGGAACCAATCGGCCAAGGCCAACACCCCTCTTGGACGCCCAATCGTCCAAAGCCACCCCACTTGCTTCCAATGTGAGGGTGACACATGTCACCCTCCCGTTGGTCCAAAATGTTTCGTCTCTCGGAAAAATCCGTAAAAATAAGAAATGGCATAGCCGGAATTTACTCTACGAAAGCTGTGGAAACGTTTCGTCGGAAAACGATTCTTTTAGTGAGTTGTGTACAAAAGAAAACGTCCAAGGCTAACTAAGGCCAAACTTTTTGTACGTATTCCCTTACGTACATACTCTGGAAATACGGGGTATTACACAGGAGGCGTCACCGGATGTCGTCACAGGTACATTATTGGTTTCATGTTGTGACGTGTATGTCTTGATAGATCCGGGTTCTACCTTGTCCTATATATCTCCTCATGTTGCTGGTAGGATAGGGATAGAGCCTGAGTCCATAGACCCTTTTGAGGTAGCTACGCCAGTAGGTGATTCGGTGGTAGCTGAGCGGGTATATAAGGCTTGCCCAGTGACTATATGTAGTCGTCAGACCCTAGCCGACTTGATAGAGTTGGATATGACAGACTTTGATGTGATTATGGGTATGGATTGGTTAGCTTCTTGCTACGCCAATGTAGACTGTAGGGAGAGATTGGTACGGTTCCAGTTTCCTGGGGAGCCGGTTATTGAGTGGGAGGGGAACACTGTGTCACCGAGGGGTAGGTTTATTTCTTACCTCAAGGCTAGGAAGATGGTGCAGAAGGGGTATATCTACCATCTTATTCGGGTATTTGATACTGAGGCCGAGATACCAGACCTTCAGTCAGTTCCAGTAGTTAGAGAGTTCCCAGACGTGTTCCCAGACGATCTCCCGGGTATCCCTCCTGAGAGAGAGATTGAGTTTTGTATCGATGTGTTGCCAGACACTCGACCTATATCCATTCCTCCATACAGGATGACACCTGCCGAGTTGAGAGAGTTGAAGGACCAGCTAAAAGATTTGTTGTAGAAGGGATTTATCAGGCCTAGTGTTTCTCCCTGGGGAGCGCCAATATTATTCGTGAGGAAGAAGGATGGGACGCTGCGCATGTGTGTTGATTACAGGCAGCTGAATAAGGTTACCATCAAGAACAGATACCCCCTCCCCAGGATTGATGACTTGTTCGACCAGTTGCAGGGTGCGAGGTGTTTCTCCAAGATAGACCTGCGATCTGGTTATCATCAGGTGCGTGTTAGGGAGACAGATGTCCCTAGGACTGCATTCCGGACCCGGTACGGGCACTATGAGTTCAGGGTTATGTCTTTCGGTTTGACGAATGTTCCGGCAGTGATTATGGATTTGATGAACCGAGTGTTCAAGCCATTTTTGAATACGTTTGTGATAGTATTCATTGATGACATCTTGATTTATTCTCGCTCGGAGCAGGAGCATGCAGAGCATTTGAGGAAAGTGCTTAGAGTCCTCCTGGACCGGCGGTTGTATGCCAAGTTTTCGAAATGTGAGTTTTGGTTGGCTTCGGTGGCATTCTTAGGGCACATTGTCGGGGCCGATGGTATTCGGGTGGATACGACAAAGATCGAGGCAGACAGGACTTGGCCTAGACCTACTACACCGCGCATGCGCGACTTTACGGGCCTCATGCGGGTTATTATCGGAGGTTTGTGGAGAAGTTTGCTTCTATTTCAGCACGTTTGACTAAGCTGACTCAGAAAGCAGCTAAGTTTCAGTGGATGGATGCTTGTTAGGAGGGCTTCCAGTTACTGAAGGAGAAATTGACGACCGCCCCAGTTCTTACTCTTTCAGAGGGTCTAGACGGCTATGTGGTTTATTGTGATGCATCGGGTATCGGGCTTGGATGTGTGTTGATGCAGCAGGGCAAGGTTATAGCTTACGCATCTCGACAACTCAAGAAGCATGAGAAGAACTACCCCACACATGACTTAGAGTTGGCAGCAGTGATTCATGCCTTGAAGATCTGGAGACATTATTTGTATGAAGTTCATGTGGATACTTACACAGACCACAAGAGCCTCCAGTATATCTTCAGCCAGAGGGAGCTGAACTTGCGGAAGAGACGGTGGTTAGAGCTACTCAAGGATTATGATGTCCATATCCTATACCACCCAGGGAAGGCCAATGTAGTTGCAGATGCCCTTAGTCGTAGATCGATGAGTAGTCTGTCAGATGTGCAGCCGGAGAGAAGGGGTATGGTCCGCGAGTTACATAAGCTAGCGAGCCTTGGAGTTTGTTTGATTGGTTCTGATAGTAGTGGGGTTCGGGTTCGAGAGGTTGCCGAGTCTTCCATCGTCGAGGAGGTGAAGAGGTGATAGTATGAGGATCCGATTATGACACGGTATCGAGATACGGCTCTTCGAGAGGGGAAGGGTCCATTTGAGGTAGCACCTGATGGGGTGCTAAGATTTGAGGGCAGGTTGTGTGTTCCAGATATTGCAGGACTTCGGCAAAGAGTTCTGGGAAGCACACAACGCTCGTTACTCTATCCATCCGGGGTCGACAAAGATGTACCACGACCTCAGATCTGTGTATTGGTCGGATGGCCTGAAGAGAGACGTTGCAGAGTTTGTTGCTCAGTGCCCGAGTTGTCAGAAGGTCAAGGTGGAGCACCAGAAGCTTGGTGGGTTGTTGCAGATGATAGAGATTCCGACATGGAAGTGGGAGGTGATCAATATGGACTTTATTACAGAGTTACCTCGCACTCAGAGGAAGCATGATTCCATCTGGGTTATCGTCGACAGGCTGACAAAATCAGCCCACTTTCTTCCCGTCAGGACGACTTTTTCGGCCGAGGATTATGCTAGACTTTACATCCGAGAGATCGTGAGACTGCATGGGGTCCCTATATCTATCATATCGGACAGAGGAGCCCAGTTTACGGCTAACTTCTGGAGGTATTTCGAAGGATGAGGATGCAGTGAGCCTCGATCTGCATTTCATCCCAGATCGGCGATGCAGCAGAGCGTACTATCCAGACACTTGAGGATATGCTGCGGGCCTGTGTTATTGATTTCAGGGGTAGCTGGGAGGATCATTTGCCTCTAGTAGAGTGTTACACCCCGTATGTACAAGACATGTTTTAAGGTAGTACGTAAGAGCTCACAAGTGTTAAGATTTGTGACTTGTAAAAAAATTATCGGAATTATGGAATTGTCGGAAAAAACGTAATATTGTGACAAATGGGAGGGCGACACGTGTCACCCCCCCTTATGTTGTCTTGGACGAATTGAAGCATGGACACAATGGTCATTTGACCCTTGTTAGGAAGACAAGTCTTGCTAGTAGTAAAGCTTGAGAAAGTTGACTAAGTCAAAGGGTCCAAAGTCTTGATATTTTATAAGTTTTCATCCAAACCACCCATTTGTTTGTAGCATGACCCTCCAATGCACTATATAATACTAGTAGTGCAAGACTTGACTAACACTTAGCCAAAATTCACAAAAATTTGAAGAACACCCATAGGGAGCTCTCGGGTTCAAGGAGGAAAAAAGGGATTTTTTTTTTTGTTGTCCAATAATCTCCCCACTTTAAACCAAGGTTCCTAAGTGTATAGTGAGTGTATCTCAATAGAAAAATCTTGAAAAAAGATAGTTTACGGGTTAGTCGCAAAGTGAAAACCTAGTGGCTTTCTAGGTTTTGGATTGGAAGTTGGAAGGAAAATTGTTGGTGTTGTTCTAAGGGTCTCAACGAGCGGATTGAAGTGTCTTGGAGAGGTTCTAAACTACTAAAGAGCGACTTCGGATTGGAATTGGATTAAGATTCGTTGAGGTATAATCTTGTCCTTTAATGTGTTACAAGATTATATATTTATATTGTTGTTGTTAGCTTTACGTGTTGCTAGCATGAAGTTGATATGTAGAAGTTTATAAGGATTGTGGTTTGATTGTAGCCTTGGAAATCCGGAATGTAATGTAAGCCATGTTAAGTTGGATTTCAATTTAGTCGTTATTAGAATCGTCGCATGTTATGGATTTGAAGATTGTGGTAGTTTTAATCAAATGCGACTTGATAGCATGTTGTGTTAACAATTTGGATTGAAATAGAAATTTGATAAGAATTGGTATGGTTGAACTTTAGGTGGTCGAATTTGGACTACTTTCTAAATTGTGAGCCAATTGGGGCTGTTTAGTTATTCATTTGTATTGGACTACCTTCTATATTATTGTGAGCCAATTGGGGCTGTTTAGTTATTCATTTGTATTGGACTACCTTCTATATTGTTGTGAGCCAATTGGGGCTGTTTGGTTATTGTATTTCGGCCTTGAAAAAGGTGGCAAAGTAAGTAAAAACAAAGGAGGTGCTGTCCGATTTTCTGTAGAATTTGGCGACTTAGCACTTAGAATATTCTATGTTTGAAGTAAGAGGTTAATAGACGTATTGTGACCATGATAGGTTGAAGAACTAAGTATAGCGTATCCTACTTGAAGAATGGAATAGCTCAAGGTTGAAGTACTTTGGAGCATTTTACTACTTGTCGACAATCGTCGCGAGGTATGTGAACCTCTTCTTTCTTTGGCATGATCCTACGTATGAAATCTCCATGTGATAGTATTTCAAGATTCCTTCTACTCTTAGAAGTTAAGAAGTATTTACATTGTTGAATCTAAGTTAAGAGTATGTTTAAATTGTCCTAAGTCCTTACTAGGTCTTATGGGAGACGTTGGTAAGAACGGTTAGGAAGTTATGAGATTTGATTTAAAGGCTATGTGTCTTGATTTGTTTAAAGTAAGTAAGTGGATTTTATGTTCGAAAATGACTTGAATTTATATGTGAAAAGGGGATTGATTTTAAAAGTGGAAGTTATATGATTTTAAGGGAATAAATTACTTGGTTTTGGAAGGTATGGAACTTTATATGTTTTTGTATAAGTAATTGGGCTTTAAAGGAAGTATGTTATGAAGTTTGAAGACTAAGAACTTTGATTGTCTTTTAAGGATTATGAAGTTTTAAGCGATACGATTCTTTTTAAGTATGTATGTACGTAGTATCTTTGGATCCCGTTTTCCTAAATGTTGTAAGAATAAAAGTGTCTTAAGTCCTCTAAAATGAAAGGTTGTTATAACAGCTTTATGGGAAGTGGTTATGACGACTTAAGAAGAAGTAATAAGACGGTTTAAAATGTTACGTAAGGAAAATCACACCGAGCCTACAAATAGGCCGGATTACGTTATGGAATACACCGAGCCTACAAATAGGCCGGATTACGTTATGAGGTACACCGAGCCTACCCATAGGCCGGATTACGCCATATTACCCCGAGCCTACACATAGGCCGGGTTACGTCATCTTACACCGAGCCCCACAGGCGGGCCGGATTATGCTACATGATTCCACAGTACACCGAGCCCCACAGGCGGGCCGTGTTATGTCACATGATTCATCAGTACACCGTGTCCCGCAAATGGGCCGGATTATGTTATGTAAGATATGTAAGTTATGTGAAAAAGACTGGATTAAACTCTTAAGTATGTATGTAAGAATATGTTGTTAAATCTTATTGAAAGGAGGAAAGGAACAGTTAATATATGATTGATTTCGTGAGTAAAAGGACATTCTTTATACATATATGATTTGGTTATTGCATTTTATTTCGCTCCATACTCGTACTTGTTGTAATTTCTTCGGGGCTGCGTTCATGCCGCAGTGATAGGTACAGTGTTGGTGATCCTTGCTCTTAGGATCTCTGTTCAGAATTTGTAAACAAGCTACATTCACACCTGAGGCTTATCTTTTGGTACGGTTTCACGATGTGGTAGAATTATGTACATTCAGGGTATGGCGGGCCCTGTCCGCCAGCTTGTAATTCTTAGAGGTCTGTAGTCTCATGTTGTGGGTCGGTTTGTAAAAAGAAAGGGATGTAACTGTTGTTGTTATGTATATGTATATGTGTCCAGGAAGGTAGCCTTATCGGCTAAGCTTGTGGTTTAATTTCTCGTTATTTATGTTATAAGTTTCATGTATGTTCGCTATTCTCGATGTATACCAACAGGGTGCCCAGTAGGGCATCGATCGCCCGGTCGGGTCGTGACAAAAGTGGTATCGAGCGCTTAGTCCTCGGAAAGTGTCTACGCATCGTGTCTAGTAGTCTTGATTATCGGTGTGTTGTGCACCACATCTATAATCGTGAGGTCGCGGACATTTAGGATCGTTTCCATTCTTCTCACTCGAGATCGTGCGAGAGTGTATTAATAGGTTGATCCGCCTCTAACGTATTCTTATGAATGTGAATCGATTATGCCTCCGGAAGGCGGCGGGGCAGAAGGGCAAAGCAGCAGAGCGCGAAGGCGCAGAGAGTTACGTGAGTCCGCACAGACTATGCCCGAGGTAGTGGCGGGTCGACGAGTTCACCACGCCAGCGACAGAGGAGCCGAGAGCGGCGATTGCTCCAGAGGTTCCGCATCGAGCCTCCATTCCGCCTGGTGCCGAGTATAGAGACTACGGGAGCGATCCGATTATTGACCAAGATATAGTAGTCCGCACACGATGGGAGCAGCACCCACCCCAGAGCCGATTTGCGGATTAGGGATTTTCTAGATGTCATCCACCGAAGTTTTATGGTTCGAGGTCCGATGAGGATCCGCAGGAGTTCATTCGGCAGCACGGACCACGCAGGTTCTTAGGGCTTCAGAGAGTGCATTACGCTAGCCTCCTACCGCATGCGATATCGCGTTGAACTGGTTTGAGTTGTGGTTGCTTTCAAGAGGTGATGATGCTCTTCCAGCTGTTTGGGAGGAGTTTACAGAGGCCTTCATGGATCACTTTTGCCTCCGAGATGAGAGAGCCCGGCAGACAGATTCTTGACCTTGAGGCGTAACGAGGACTATCGAGTATAGCTTGGAGTTTGACTCGTTGGCTAGGTATGCGCACACTATTGTGGCTAACATGGCAGATAGAGTACATCGCTATGTTATGGGACTAGACCGTTATATGATCACCGCTGTTCGGAGTGGCCCCTTCACCAGAATGAATATTGCCAGATGCGCATATGCACAGTGGATCGAGGACAGAGAGAGAGGACCGACCAGACCAAGGCCAGCCCAAGAGGGCCAAGACGGCAGGGGTTCAGGGTGATTTTCGAGGCGGAGAGCCTCAGCAGCAGGCTAGGTCTACAGTTCAGCCGGCACAGAGTGCTCCTTCCCAGTTTTCTGGCGGGAGGTTGGATCAGCCGGGTAATTCGGGAGCCGGTCAGAGCTCCAGGGCTTCGACCAGATATCGCACATGGGTTCTAGGCGTCGGGGCCCTCTTCCTCGATGTTCACAGTGTGGCGCGCATCACCATGGGAATGTCGCTGCCACATCAGTGCCTGTTTTGCGTCGTGGCCATATGTTGAGGATTGTCCTAGTAGGAGAGTTGCGGGAGGATAGAAAAGTCTATCGGATCACGGGTTCTTCGCCTTCAGTAGCTAGGCAGGATGTTCATACACCGGCAGGCCGTGGCAGGGGTCGTGATGGAAGTTCCCAGTTTTAGCGGTCCTTTGAACCGCCTATATGAATTCAGGTATATCTTCGGCCCTTTACATATTTGTATGCATGATAAGGTTATTTTATGTTTAAGTATCAAGAACGGATAATATTGAAATTATGTACGTATGCTAGAAGTAAGTTGGAAGTACGAAAATATAATCTTTTTAGGCCTTGAATGTGAGTATATAGTGATGATGCACACTATGGATTGTTTCCTCGTTTGGTTTGTGATGGATAAATATGCAAGTGCAGTATATTAGGGCCATATGTGGCATAATTAGGTTTTGCTAAGTGCAAGTTTATGAGACTATGCCAAGGAATGATAGATTGAGCTCCGAAAGAACATTCGGGGATGAATGTTTCTAAGGGGGGAAGAATGTTACACCACGTATGTACAAGACATGTTTTAAGGTAGTACGTAAGAGCTCACAAGTGTTAAGATTTGTGACTTGTAAAAAAATTATCGGAATTATGGAATTGTCGGAAAAAACGTAATATTGTGACAAATGGGAGGGCGACACGTGTCACCCCCTTATGTTGTCTTGGACGAATTGAAGCATGGACACAATGGTCATTTGACCCTTGTTAGGAAGACAAGTCTTGCTAGTAGTCAAGCTTGAGAAAGTTGACTAAGTCAAAGGGTCCAAAGTCTTGATATTTTATAAGTTTTCATCCAAACCACCCATTTGTTTGTAGCATGACCCTCCAATGCACTATATAATACTAGTAGTGCAAGACTTGACTAACACTTAGCCAAAATTCACAAAAATTTGAAGAACACCCATAGGGAGCTCTCGGGTTCAAGGAGGAAAAAAGGGAAAAAATTTTGTTTGTTGTCCAATAATCTCCCCACTTTAAACCAAGGTTCCTAAGTGTATAGTGAGTGTATCTCAATAGAAAAATCTTGGAAAAAGATAGTTTACGGGTTAGTCGCAAAGTGAAAACCTAGTGGCTTTCTAGGTTTTGGATTGGAAGTTGGAAGGAAAGTTGTTGGTGTTGTTCTAAGGGTCTCAACGAGCGGATTGAAGTGTCTTGGAGAGGTTCTAAACTACTAAGGAGCGACTTCGGATTGGAATTGGATTAAGATTCGTTGAGGTATAATCTTGTCCTTTAATGTGTTACAAGATTATATATTTATATTGTTGTTGTTAGCTTTACGTGTTGCTAGCATGAAGTTGATATGTAGAAGTTTATATGATTGTGGTTTGATTGTAGCCTTGGAAATCCGGAATGTAATGTAAGCCATGTTAAGTTGGATTTCAATTTAGTCGTTATTAGAATCGTCGCATGTTATGGATTTGAAGATTGTGGTAGTTTTAATCAAATGCGACTTGATAGCATGTTATGTTAACAATTCGGATTGAAATAGAAATTTGATAAGAATTGGTATGGTTGAACTTTAGGTGGTCGAATTTGGACTACTTTCTAAATTGTGAGCCAATTGGGTCATTTAGTTATTCATTTGTATTGGACTACCTTCTATATTGTTGTGAGCCAATTGGGGCTGTTTAGTTATTCATTTGTATTGGACTACCTTCTATATTGTTGTGAGCCAATTGGGGCTGTTTGGTTATTGTATTTCGGCCTTGAAAAGGTGGCAAAGTAAGTAAAAACAAAGGAGGTGCTGTCCGATTTTCTGTAGAATTTGGCGACTTAGCACTTAGAATATTCTATGTTTGAAGTAAGAGGTTAATGGACGTATTGTGACCATGATAGGTTGAAGAACTAAGTATAGCGTATCCTACTTGAAGAATGGAATAGCTCAAGGTTGAAGTACTTTGGAGCATTTTACTACTTGTCGACAATCGACGCGAGGTATGTGAACCTCTTCTTTCTTTGGCATGATCCTACGTATGAAATCTCCATGTGATAGTATTTCAAGATTCCTTCTACTCTTAGAAGTTAAGAAGTATTTACATTGTTGAATCTAAGTTAAGAGTATGTTTAAATTGTCCTAAGTCCTTACTAGGTCTTATGGGAGACGTTGGTAAGAACGGTTAGAAAGTTATGAGATTTGATTTAAAGGCTATGTGTCTTGATTTGTTTAAAGTAAGTAAGTGGATTTTATGTTCGAAAATGACTTGAATTTATATGTGAAAAGGGGATTGATTTTAAAAAGTGGAAGTTATATGATTTTAAGGGAATAAATTACTTGGTTTTGGAAGGTATGGAACTTTATATGTTTTTGTATAAGTAATTGGGCTTTAAAGGAAGTATGTTATGAAGTTTGAAGACTAAGAACTTTGATTGTCTTTAAGGATTATGAAGTTTTAAGCGTACGATTCTTTTAAGTATGTATGTACGTAGTATCTTTGGATCCCGCTTTCCTAAATGTTGTAAGAATAAAAGTGTCTTAAGTCCTCTAAAATGAAAGGTTGTTATAACGACTTTATGGGAAGTGGTTATGGCGACTTAAGAAGTAATAAGACGGTTTAAAATGTTACGTAAGGAAAATCACACCGAGCCTACAAATAGGCCGGATTACGTTATGGAATACACCGAGCCTACAAATATGCCGGATTACGTTATGAGATACACCGAGCCTACCCATAGGCCGTATTACGCCATATTACCCCGAGCCTACACATAGGCGTTACGTCATCTTACACCGAGCCCCACAAAGCGGGCCGGATTATGCTACATGATTCCACAAGATAATCGAGCCCCACAAAGCGGGCGGGTTATGTCACATGATTCATCAAGACACCGTGTCCCGCAAATGGGCGGATTATGTTATGTAAGATATGTAAGTTATGTGAAAAAGATCGATTAAACTCTTAAGTATGTATGTAAGAATATGTTGTTAAATCTTATTGAAAGGAGGAAAGGAACGGTTAATATATGATTGATTTCAGGAGTAAAAAGGACATTCTTTTATACATATATGATTTGGTTATTGCATTTTATTTCTGCTCCATACGGTACTTGTTATCGACTTCGGGGCTGCGTTCATGCCCGCAGGTGATAGGTACACAGGTTGGTGATCCTTGCTCTTAGGATCTCTGTTCAGTTTTTGGAAAGAAGCTCCTTTCACACCGGAGGCTTATCTTTGCACGGTTTCACGATGTGGTAGAATTATGTACATTCGGTATGGCGGGCCCGGTCCCGCCGCAGTTGTAATTCTTAGAGGTCTGTAGTCTCATGTTGTGGGTCGGTTTGTAAAAAGAAAGGGATGTAACTGCTGTTGTTATGTATATGTATATGTGTCCAGGAAGGTAGCCTTATCGGCTAACCTGTGGTTTAATTTCTCGTTATTTATGTTATAAGTTTCATGTATGTTCATTGCTATTCTCGATGTATACAACAGGGGTGCCCAGTAGGGCATCGATCGGCTTGGTCGGGTCGTGACATGGAGTTTGCGTATAACAACAGCTACCATTCTAGTATCCAGATGGCGCCTTATGATGCCTTATATGGGAGGAAGTGCAGGTCACCGATAGGCTGGTTTGATGTGGGCGAAGTTCAGTTAGTCGGGCCGGACTTGATTCAGCAGGCGGTGGATAAGGTGAAGCTTATCCAGGAGCGGTTATTGTCAGCTCAGAGTCGACAGAAGTCGTATGCAGATCATCGGCGTCGACACTTGGAGTTTGAGATTGATGATTGTGTTTTCCTGAAGGTGTCACCCATGAAGGGTGTGATGAGGTTTGGGAAGAAGGGGAAGCTCAGCCCAAGGTACATTGGGCCTTATCAGATTGTCCGTAGGGTAGGCAAGGTTGCCTATGAGTTGGATCTGCCGTCCGATCTGGAGGCAGTACATCCAGTTTTTCATGTTTCTATGCTGAGGAGGTATATCGGAGAACCATCTAGAGTGCACCCGATTTGTGATGTCCAGGTGACAGATAGGTTATCGTATGAGGAGAGTCCCATAGCGATACTCGATCGTCAGGTTAGGCGACTGCGGACAAAAGATGTGGCTTCCGTCAAGGTCTTATGGCGGAACGAGAACAGAGAGGAAATGACATGGGAAGCAGAGGAGGACATGAGGCAGAAGTATCCTCACTTATTCCCTACACCACCAGGTAACTCACTTTCCTACTTGCTGATTTTATTTGACATATTTGCTTAAGTGTTATTTTGACTATGTATGACATTCTTGTTATGGGGGATATAGTTAAGAGAGCCTATATCGATATCTGTTTGAGAAGGAACATTCGGGACGAATGTTTCTAAGGGGGAGAGAATGTTATACCCCGTAGTTCCAGAATACGTATGTAAGGACGTACGTACGAATGTATAGCCCTAATTAGGTTAAGGATGAAAATTTTGGAATTTCCAACGGAAAAATATTCTGAACCTCGTGTGGGAAAAAGGGTTATTATTGAGAATTGGATTCTCAACTTTGGTATTTAAGACTTTAATAATTTATATGAATTATAGATTTTATTTTTTCCGGAATTGGACACGTAGGGCCCACGGGAGGAATTTACGTTGGTGGGGCCCACTTTATTTTTTAAGATTTTTGGCATTACGGATATTTTCGGAAGATGAAATATTTTGGACGAGTAGGAGGGCGACACATGGCACCCCCATGTGGCCCTAGGGCCGAAAATAGGGGGACCCTTAGCCTTGGACGTTTTTTTGGAGACATGTGGCTAGCCACATGTCTCATTTTTGTGGTGGACATATGTCTCAAAGTTGTGGTGGACATATGTCTCAAAGTTGTGGTGGACATTTGGTTGGAAGACTCCACTCACACATGGACCCAATCTTCACCATACACATGCTTGAATCTTGGCCATTGAATGTCCTATAAATACCCCCTTAAGTTGCAAGACTTCTTCATCCACTTAAACAATTTCCAAGTCACAAAAATACTCCCCCCTTTTTGTTGTAGTGTCTGGTCCAAAGCCCCCCTCCCCTTTGTAGAAAAAATTCTTCAAGTATTGTTACTATCCCAAATACCTTAGCCTAAAAATCCCTTGTAGTATTCCAAAGTTATCTCTATACTAAGAGCCCGGAAATACCACTTTATCCCTTTAGTCGCAAAATGAAACCCTAGGAAAATCTTCATAGTTGGTTGAAGTGTTAAAACGAAGTTGTTAGAAACTTCTAAGGGTTTCTTGGAGCGGATTGGAACGTTCAGAATATGAGCTAAACGTTGCTCAGGATCAACTTATATCTTGGATAATTTTGGGCTTATCGAGGTAATAATCTTTGTCCTTCTATTGTAATTGGAGATTACATATTGTAGTAGTTTAGAATTGAGTATAAGATATTTAGAAGGATGATAAAAAGAAGAGAATTGAACTGTATTTACATTGAATTTGTATTCTGATGAAACTTGTGTAGTATTGCGGGGAGGAGGTCTTGATTTTAATTTTCCGTAGAATAAGGAACCTTATGCTTAGAATATTCTACGAAGTAGTCTAGACGTTGATAGACGTATTTGACTATTATAGGTTGATACTCTGCGCGCGACATATTCGACTTGGCAGGTGGATTTAGCCGAGGAGGTATGTGATTCTTCCTATCCTCTTGAACATGATATTTGTGAAATATATATAGTACGGTAGACGTACGTGTGTTAAATGAATGTGGTTTCACTTTGATGTCTTTTGACTTGAGTTCTAAATATTAAGAATCTTGAATTTTTTCAAAAAGAGTTATGAATCATTATTCGGAAGGAAATTAATACTTGGTTTTAAAAAAATAAGTTCTTTTGGTTTCCAAACAAATAAGAATGTTTTGATTTATTATAAAGTTTAAGTGTTATACTAGCTTTATGAGAAGTTAGGTATAACGACTTAAGAAAGATAAAAAGAACGATTTACTTACTTGATTATGAAAGCCTTGTAATGATGTCTGAAGGGTGGTAAGTTGGTTTGATAGTTAAAACATGTTATGATGCTACGGGTGTTAGTGTCGTATGACTTTTGTGGTAAGGGGGTTTCTTGTTGTGCTTATGTTGATTACGATAAGCCGGTTGTGCTTATGTTATATCACTTACCCCCCTGACTTGTTACGAGCCGCGGGTTAGCTACCTCCGATGCGAGGAATACCTCATGCGGGTCCATGGGACCTATGCGGGCTACGGTAGTCCAGAAATCACTCCGGGTGTGTTACGCCGATGCGAGGAATACCTCATGCGGTCCAAGTGGCCATGCGGATTGCGGGAGTCCAGGAAGATGTCGCGGGTTAGCTACCCTCGATGTGAGGAGTACCTCATGCGGGTCCAAGGGACCTCTGCGGACTACGGTAGTCCAGGATTAGGCTCGCATAATGATACTATGGGCGAATGGCCTTGCTTCGATCATTAGCGGCCTAGAAAAGACCGGTTGCGTTACATCTATTTGCTCTTGTTTATGCTGTGGCACTATGTGCGGTTAATTAGGTAGTTTCGTACGTATTTGTGAATTGGTTTTAAAATGTTATGATTTCATTTCAATACTTTACAGTTTCACATACTTGGTACCTGTTGTACTGACCTCCTTCGGGGGGCTGCGTTCATTCCGCAGGTAGAGGTACTCCGGTTGTTGATCCTCGCTCATAGGATCACCGTTCTGCTTCTGGGAAAGCCCCGTTTCTCCGGAGGCTTATCTTTTGGTATGATTTACCTGTCATTGTAGGTTTATGTACATTCAGGGATATGGCGGGGCCCTGTCCCGTCATAGTTGTTATAAACTCTTAGGTCAGAGTTCTCACAGAAATGGGGTTTGTAAAGGATGTAACTGTCAGACTTTGATATATATATACATGCTGAAAGACAACTTCTTCTTGGTTAGATTGTTTCTCATTTTACAACTGTTCTATGTTTGTAAGTTTATATTCCGCTGGTTACTCTGATGTATATCTACTTGGGTGCCCGGGTAAGGCACCAGTCACGGGCCCGGGAACAGGTCGTGACATCACCTCTCCCCAATACTTATTCGGTCTTTCTCTACCTCGCCTGAACTCATCCATAGCCAACCTCTCAAACCTCCGCACTGGAGCATCCGTATATCTCATTTTCACATGACCAAACTATCTCAGTCTTGCTTCCCGCATCTTGTCCTCCACCGAGGTCACTCCCATCTTATCCCGGATATCCTAATTCCTAACTATATCTCTCCTAGTGTGTCCATACATCCATCGCAATATTTTCATTTTTACAGCTTTCATCTTTCAAATATGTGAGGTCTTAACTGATCAACACTTCGTACCATACAACATGGTCGGTCTAACCACCCCATTTCATCCACCATGCACTAATATGATGTGTGACATCATAGTCAATTTCCTCGTTTCCTTGAATAATAGACTCAATATACTTGAAATTGTCTTTCTTCTGGACAACCTGGGTACCAAGCCTCACTACTACGTCAACCTCACGTAGTACATCACTGAACTTGCACTCCGAGTATTCTGTTTTGGTCATACTCAACTTAAACCCCTTAGACTCTAGAGTTTGTATCCAATCCTCCAACTTAGCGTTAACCCCACTGCGTGTCTCGTCAATCAAGACTATGTCATCCGCGAATAACATGACACATCACCTTGAATTTACTGTGTCAATTCATCCATCACCAATGCAAATAAAAATGGTCTAAAAACTGATCCCTGGTGCAATCTCATCACAACTGGGAAGTGCTCCGAGTCTCCTCCCACTATCCTTACTTTGTTCTTGACTCCACCATACATGTCTTTTATCTCCCTAATGTACGCCACAAGTACCCCCTCTAACCTCCAGACACCTCCATAGAACCTCCTTGACACTTTGTCGTAAGCCTTTTCTAGGTCGATGAGTACCATGTGCAAGTCCCTCTTCCTCTCCCTATACCGCTCCACCAATCTCCTTATAAGATGAATGACTTCTGTGGTTGAGCACCCCAACATGAAATTGAACCGTTTCTCTGAAATAGACACGCATCTCCTCACCCTCTTTTCCACCACCCTTTCTCACACTTTCATATTGTGTCTTAGCAGTTTGATACCTCTATAGTTGTTGCAACTTTGAATATCATTTTTGTTCTTGTACAAATGAATTATTGTACTCCACCTCCATTCGGCTGACATCTTCGCCGTCTTAAAAATAACATTAAACAATCTAGTCAGTCATTCCAACTCTGCCCTGCCTACGTTTCTCCAACAAGATGAAGTAGCTAAATCTAAAATCAAATGGAAAGAAATTATATCAAAAGACCTACAAATTGGAAGATTTTTTTTTTTTATATAAGTGATGTTTACTAGCGAGAAATAAGATTAATTTTGTTAGATTTATTACATTAGTATTATTATCACTATTATTTATATATATTAAACTTATTTTCACTGCTAATTTTTTTGGTATTAAATGATAACATGAATTAAACTTAGATGAGACGTATTTATTGTTATATGTGTGCAATATAAATATTCTATTGAAAATTTAGCAAATTTTTGCATAAAAGTTAGTGGTTCATGTGAAAAATACTATAGGTGAATTTGTACCCTATTCCTAAAATTTTCTGAAAATTTAAGGTGAGTCATGAAATGTCACATATTTACTAATTCTTCTAAAAAGGGGAGATATTTGAGACTAACATAAGCAAACATGACAAGTGTACTTATTGATATGCGACCTGTGATATATGGTAGTACTTATTTTAAGTAAAGCGTCATCAATCAAATTAATTAATTAATTAAAGGATCAGTTTCTACTAAAATTAAGGAAAGAAAAAAGAATTGAGATAGTGGTAAAGCACAACCATCAGATAATTCATTCATTATTGCAATTTTAGATATGGTTTAAGGGAAATGTTTCTAGAATCCTTATCCTTTGGTTGAATGCAATTGTAATTCAAAACTATGAAGATATAGAGATAAGAATTGCTAAAATTAGGTTCAACCTTCAACACAAACAGAGAATTGTATAAAAATCAAAAGGGACGTCAACAGTTCAATTAATGAAGATTGAAGAATGACAGTGACTTTTCTCCAAATTTTGGGGATTAGATCTTTTTTTTTTTTTTTTTTGTGTGGAGTGGAAAACAAGGGCTTCTAGAAACATTGCCATTTTAGAAAGGGACACAAACAGTGAAAAATTTCCATATTATAATTCTCCTCTCATTTTCTCATTCTCTATCCCTATATAAAAAAAACCTTTCAATTTACCGTTCTAGACTATATTTAAATTACATGTGGTAGATATCCTTTTAAGAAAGGTTTAACTTGTTTACATGGGCAATGTAAGAAAAAATTTACACTATTAGATCATTAAAAAAAAAATTATAGATAATTATCAATAAAAAGTGAGATTAGTAACCGTAAATATAAATCAGGTGACATACTACAATGAATAAAGGCGACTTGATTAGACAATGAATCAGGTGTCACCCCCTTAGATGGTCATGGTCGAATAGACCATGGGTTTTATGGTCATTTGACCAATGTTAAGATGAGCAAGTCTTGCTATGCTAAGAGCTTGATATTATTGACTAAGTCAAAGGGTCACTTGGCTTGATCTTTTAGTGGAATGCATCCAAGCCACCCATTTGTTCTAATCTAGACCCTCCATGTTGTTATATAGTCATCCTAAGTAGCAAGACAAGGCATTTACACTTAGAGAAAAATTGAAAAATTTGAAGACTCACAAGTGAGCTCTCGGGTTTGCTAGCTCTCCCTCATGAAATTTTTTCATTTGTTGTTCAATAATCTCCATACTTTAAACCAAGATTCCTAAGGGTATTGTAAGGGTATCTCAATAGAAAGATCCCGGGAAAGTGTCATTTTTTCATTAGTCGCAAGGTGAAAACCTAAGTCGCTTTCATAGGTTTGGATTGAAAATTGAAGGAAAGTTGTTTGTGATCTTCTAAGGGCTTCAAGTGGCGGATTGGAGTGTCAAGGAGAGGCTCTAAGTTGCTAGGGAGCGACTTCGGATCTTGAAGTTGGATTAAGGCTCGTCAAGGTAACAATCTTGTTCTCTTAAGTGTTATAAGATTACATATTGTTGTAGCCTTACATTTTAACTAGCATGAATTTTATGTAAGATTGATAAGTGTTATGGATATTGGAAGCCTAAATCCGAAATGACATTGTTAGCCATTTGAAATTGAAATACAAATTGGTCGGTAATTAGAATCGTCGCATGTTATCTACTTGAAGATTGTAGTTGTTATAATCGATTGCGGCTTTATAACATGTTAGACTAAACAACTTGGATTGAAAAAGGAATTGGATAAGACCTTGCATTGTGGTACTTTATGGCCGAAAATGGCATTGGTTATTGAATTGCTTGGTATCAATTGTGGGGAAATTTTTTACACGTCTTGTTAGGCGTGTAATCCCCTATTGTTAACTATATTGTTGAGCCTTAAATGTGGCATGTTTGGTTATTGAATTTGGGCCTTGAAAAAGGTGGAAAAGTATGTAGAAACAAAGGAAGTGTTGTCCGATTTTCCGTAGAATTTAGTGACTTTGCACTTAGAATATTCTACGTTTTAAGTTAGAAGTTAATAGACGTATTATGGTCATTATAGGTTGACATACTACGTACGTCATATTAGACTTAGCAAGTGGATTGAACCAAAGAGGTATGTGGAACTTTCCTATCTCTTGAGCATGAGTAGTTGTAAATATATAGTACGGTAGACGTACGAGATTTTGATGAATCTAGTTTCATTTGATATACTTGACTTGTTTTAAGAATGTCCAAGTTGGTTGAGTTAGGGAATTAACTCACTTGTTTTAAAGATTAAGGATATCTTAATTTCTAAAGATAAGAGACTTGAAGTATTTTTGAAAGTATATGGTACTTGGTTTTTGGGAAGTTTAAGTCTCTTGGTTATAAAGAAGAATGTAAGTGTCTAAAGCATAAAGTTAGTATAACGGCTTTATGGGAAGTTAGTTATAATAGCTTTATGGAAAGTTAAAGGAATGGTTTACTCTAGCAATGTAAATTAAGATAAAATGACTTGAAAGGAAGAAAGACAAATTGATTTGAAGGCATCAATTGCTTAAAGTTTTAAAGTAAAAAGTCACTTGATTTAGAAGTCTTTAAATGTAGTTCTAAAAGGTATTGTGACTTGTTTTGAAAAGTAGATATGACCTGATACTACGGTTATTAGTATCTTGGAAGTTTTATATGAAAAAGAGTCATTTTAAAAGAATAGAAGTACGTAGAACTTTGGGTTAAATTCCCGGATTTTATAATGACATATTAGTGCCTTAAGTAAACTAAAATGAGAGTGTATATGAACAAAGCTAATAAGAAGTTAGGAGATTTCTTAACTTGCTTATGTTATGTATGATAAGCCGGTGGTGCTTATGTTATGTATGATAAGCCGGTAGTGCTTATGTTACGTATGATAGCCGGTTGTGCTAGGTTATATTATTCTTGCGGGGTAAACCCCCGGATTACTACTTATTCCATAGATTTGCTACCCATGATGCGAGTGCGGCATTTGTACTCATTGTGGGCCCACCGGGCCCATGCGGGTGAAATAGTCCTATGCGGGTGAAATAGTTTCATGCGAGGCGGATGACCTCATTGCGGGTCCACAAGACTTATGCGGGTGAAATAGTCCCAGGAGTAGGACTGCTTAATCATATTACGGGCGGGTGACCCTACTTTGATCATGAGCCTCCTATTTTTATGCAGTAAAGTATACTCTTATTTACTCTCATTGTTAGTAAGGCACAGTGTACTGTTATTTGAGTTATCATACACGTCTCCAGCTTTATTTTAGACTTTATGATTTCATTACAGTACTTTCAGTTTCACATACTTGGTACATGTTGTCTCGACTCTCCTTGAAGTGCGTTTCATGCCGTAGTAGAGTATATCTGAGTTCTTGATCTTCACTCTTAGGATCACTGTTCAGCTGTTGAGAAGCTCTATTACTCCGGAGGCTTATCCTTGGTTCAGATCCCTGGTATTGTCGGTTGTTGTACATTCAGGGGTATGACGGGGCCCTGTCCCGTCACAGTTGTTATTCCTAGAGGTCTGTAGTCATGTCTTGTGGATTGGGTTGTAAAGAAACAAAAGATGTAACCGATGTATTTTGGGTTATGTATATTTTACGGAAGGTGGCCTTATCGGCTAGCCTGTTGATATTTAATGTCTAAGTATTTTTATGAGTTGTGTATGTTCCGCTGCTATTCTCTGATGTATACCTGAAAGGGGTGCCCAGGTAGGGCACCAGTCGCGGGCCCGGGGTCGGGTCATGACAAAAGTGGTATTAGAGCAGTTAGTCCTCGGAAAGTGTCTACAGACCGTGTCTAGTAGAGTCTTGGTTATCGGTGTGTTGTGCACCACATCTATAACCAGGAGGCTGCAGGACATTTAAGATTGGTTTCCATTCTTCTCACTCTAAGATCGTGCGATAGAGATGTGTGGTTAGGGTCGTCTCTCCCTAACGAGTTATGTTGATTGCAGCTACGAGAAATGTGGCAGTGACCCAGGAAGGATTATGTGGATTGCGTATCCAGGTTGATAATAATTGTAGTATAGTTGGTATTATGATGTACATCTATGCGGATTTATGTATGAGGGTCACATATGTGTTGCCTAGAATGATTTTAGATTACCAGGAATTGGTAAGGACTAAATAGATACCGGGAAGGTATGAAACGACTAATGAGTTCTCGCCAATGTCTTACGTATTATTTTTGAGATAATTAGGAGATGATGAGCTGTCTGATAGGGTAATGAACCCTTAAGAAGTCATGTTAAGGGACTTAATGGAAGACTATGTTAGTAACTTAAGCTACGTGGTATGCTTAAGGGAATTGTACGAATGAGATCCGTATGGAGAATTTATGGTTGTTATGATTAGAACAACACGATTGAGAGGTTATGAGAAACTACTCTACCCGAATACGGGGGGACTGATAAGGTAGGCTTTGAGCATGGAAATTGTGAGCCTTAGAACAGTGATAACTGTCGAGACCTTAGGTATGTAAGGCCTTCTTGGCAATAATATTTAATTCAGACTAAGGGTAAGAGTTAAGTTCGACGGTGGGTCGGGTTGAGGACCTATTACAGGTCGCCCCATAACCTGAAATGGAGTGGGGTCAATTGGTAGTAGTCCCACTACGTGACAAGGTCACGAAGGTGCAAGGCCCAAGTCTAATTAAATTATTTTACGGGTTCGTGGACGCATTCCACCGGAACCAGGTTGTGAGAGCCGGAGATGGCCTTATATTGTTTAATATAGTAACTCCAAAGATTGAAGGCAGAGTTTGTATGGAAGTTATGTACGTATGCTAGTATAAGTTTGGAAGTACGAAAAGAGTACGACCAGTGAGAAAGAGAGCAACCAAGTGTAAAGGAATAGAGCCTGAATCCATGAGAACCTTTCAAGGTGACTACACCCGTGAGTGATGGGTGGTAGCTGAGAGGGTATATAATAATTGCCCGGTGACGATACAGTCGTCAGACTCTAGCAGACCTAGCAGAGCTGTTATGACAGACTTGGAGGACATTATGGGTACGGGCTAGTTGGCCTCTTGTTATGCCAACGTTGACTGCAGAGAGAGATTTGTTCGATTCCAGTTTTCTGGTAAGCCGATTATCGAATGGAAATGAAGGGAAGTGGTGGTAACCAGTGAGTTATCCTTCCTTCTTTGACATCATTATTTTTAATAAGTCTGTGTGACTTGTTCATTTGAGGTAAATTGATGCAGAAGGTAAGTAATACTTGAATTTGAAGGAGTTTTATGTTAAGTTCCCTTGGGGGTACTTGGAGTTGGTTTGGTGTGGCGGTCAGGGCCACGACCTTCCGGATAATTTCAGGAAAGCGCGCAAGCAAGAATAAGATAAATCTGAGTCTTTGCTGCGGAAAGCAGAAGACATCGTTGGTAGGTTTTGAAAATCTATACGATTATAAGTGCGCTTGATGATTAAGATTTTGAAAGGAGATAAGTTCTCTCCCACGTAAAGTATATTTTTACGTATTATGGGGTTATGTGTACCATGTCTTTGTTAGGCGAAGGATATGAGGCGTAAGGTATTGATGTCGTCGTACCATAGGTTCTGATTTTAGATAAGCGTGGGAAAAGTATTGTGTTGGGGTAATTGAGAGCCGTTAGGAAATGGTCGGAAGTGTCGTAAGGATATAAATGCGAGTAGTGCGCATGCGTGGGCTGTATGATTATGAATCAAGATAGAAATACTTTTGCTAATAATAAGCATAATGAAGGGTTATGACCAGAATGATAAAAGAGAGTGCAACTATGGTTATGTAAGTTGCACGAGATATGATTACCCCAGACTAGTGTAAAGACCATTAGTAAATGATGGGCAGTAAGAACACCTCGAGGAAAGGTGGTAACATCTGACTTGTGAGAAGGATAGTAGGAAAATACGGGGTTAAGGGACCCCAGGACAACTTGAAATGATTTATAAAGGGAAACATGAACCATAATTGAGATTAAGAATGCCCGAATATTTCGCAAGTATGAGAAAGGCTTCCAGTTATTAGAAGATAAATTGACCACGACTACAGTTCTAACCCCTCCTGAGAGACTAGAGGGTTAGGTTATTATTGTAACACTTTGGGTGTTGGGCTAGGTTGTGTGCTGATGCAACACGATAAGGTTAGAGCCTATGTTTCCCGGCGGTTAGGGAAACATGAAAGGAATTACGCTACTCACGATTTAGAGTTGGCGGAAGTTAATCGTGCCTTGAAGATTTGGAGGCACTCCTTATATAGATTTTATGTGGATATTTGTGCAGACCACAAGAGCCTCCGATATATCTTCAGACAGAGGCATCTGAATTTGCGACAGAGACGGTGGTTAGAGTTACTCATGGATTGTGATATTGATATCCTATACCACCCAGGGAAAGCCGAGACGGTTACAGATGCTCTTAGTCGTGGATCTATGGGTAGTCTGTCATATGGGCAGCCAGATAAACAGGACGTGGTCCGTGAGATTCATCAGCTACCGAGCCGAGGGGTTCAATTATTTGTTTCCAAGGTTAATGGAGTTTAGATCTGAGAGGTTGCCGAGTCTTCCGTCATTGAGGAGGTAAAGAGGCGACAGTATGAGGATCCAGTTATGATACGATATCGAGATACGACTCTTCGAGAAGAGGAGAGTTTATTTGAGGTAGCGCCTGATGGGGTGCTAAGATTCGAGGGCAGATTGTGTGCTCCCGATGTTGCAGGACTTCGTCAACAGATTCTGGGGGAGGCACACATTTCTCGTTACTCTATTCATCCGGGATCGACTAAGATGTAGCGTGAACTCAGATGTGTGTATTGGTGGGATGGCCTGAAGAGGGACGTGGCAGGTTTTGTTGCTCAGTGTACTAATTATCAGCAGGTCAAGGTTGAGCACCAAAAGCCCGGTGGGCTATTGCAGGCGATTGATATTCCGACATGGAAGTGGGAGGTGATCAACATGGATTTTGTTACAAGGTTACCTCGTACTCAGAGGAAGTGTGATTCTATCTGGGTTATGGTAGACAGGTGATCGGTGTATTTTATATACACTTTTTGAGTCATTTTTAGTTAGTATTTTACTCATTTTATTTATGTTTAGTATAGTATTAGAGTCGTTTTCCTTTCTTTTGTGTCACAGCGGTCAGAAATGGAGAAATGGCGAAAAAGAGATGAAATGAGCATAAATGAGATGGAATTGCACACTAAAATGGCCAAGAAATAAAGTCTAAGAAGTTTCGGAAATTATAGAGGAGATCAGACGATGTCCGGACGAAAAAAGAGCGACGAGACGGAATCCGCCAGAAAAATGTCACCGGCGCCGCGGCTCCTGGCAGCGAGCGCGGCGCCCGTATCAGCGCAAGTCCGAAAGTGGCAGTTTTTAGCGCCATGGCTGATCAGATCTGCATGGCGCCGACGCGGGATTTATGATGTATGGGCCGAATTTGACATGTTTTCAGAATCCTAAAGGGATTACTTTTCCTACCTACAGGGATAACTTTTCCTACCTAAAGGGATAACTTTTCCTACCTTAAAACCCTTACCTAAAAGGATTCTAATAACTTTTCCTACCTACATAAATCCTTAACCCTTCACCTAAAGGATTCTTGGTCTATAAATAGTCTCTACATCATTAGAAGAATTCATTCTCCATTCCACCATTCACCATTCTACATCCATCCATCCATCCACTAATCCATCTTGTAAATATTCTACAACACAACCCTTGGATGCTAGAAGGCTTGGAGACTCGTTCTTAAGTATTTTCTTTTCTTTTCTTTACTTTACTTTCAGTTTTTATGTTGGATATTGAATTAGTTCTTGTCATGTCAATGGCTAGGAACTAATTCCATTATAGGGCTTTCCATGTCAATTCACTTGAACCTTATGTTATGAATTGATGCATGTTTATAATTGTTCTTCTTATTGTTGAGATTTACCCAATAATTGCTTTGAATGCTTGGTAATTAATTGATCACTAATTATCATTATTTATATGATTTGTAATCAAACTTCGAAAGGAGGAGGTTGTGACTATGCTGTAAGTTGGGTAGACATAGGTTGGATTGGGGATGAAAATACCTCAATTACTTGTGTAGCGTTAATAAGAGGTTTAAACACCTAATTTCACGCATGACGCGTGACGATAACTAGGTTTTTGGTCTTAATCCTCCTATAGAGTCATCCTTATCACCGAAAGGTAGAAAGGAACGCTACTGGGGTTGAGTGTTTATATAGCCTTAACGGGAGTATAAAACGAATTAGTAAACCTGCTAGCTCCAAAAGAAGAAGAACCATAATTTATTGCATTAATAAGTAATATAAGCGGATAGTTGAAGAGACTTGGAAGCCCTATTTCCATCACTACTGAAGTAAACACATAGTTAATTAGTATTTATAATTGTTAGTTATAATCAACAAATTCAATTTACGTTAACCAAATAGATACCATAGGATAGATAATCGGTACTTGAAAACCAATCCTTGAGGACGATATTCGGTCTTACCTAGACTATATTACTTGAGTCGACAACGTGCACTTGCGTTAAAGTGTGTGCATTAAATCGCGCATCAACAGGCTGACAAAATCAGCCCACTTTCTTCCAGTCAGGACTACGTATTCGGCTGAGGATTATGCTAGATTGTATATCAGGGAGATTGTGAGACTGCACGGAGTTCCTATATCGATTATATCAGACATAGGGGCCCAGTTTACGGCTAACTTCTGGAGGTCTTTCCAGAAGGGGTTAGGGACACCGGTAGTACTGCGTTTCATCCTCAGACCGACGGACAGGCAGAGCGTACTATCCAGACACTTGAGGATATGATGCGGGCATGTGTTATTGATTTTAGGGGTAGCTGGGAGGATCATTTGCCTCTTGTGGAGTTTGCTTATAACAACATCTACCATTCTAGTAACCAGATGACGCCATATGAGGCTTTGTATGGGCAGAAGTGTAGGTCGCCGATTGGTTGGTTCGACGTGGGCGAGGTTCAGTTAGTTGGCCCAGACTTGATTCAGCAGGATGTGGATAAGGTGAAGCTTATCCAGGAGATACTGTTAGCAGCTCAAAGTCGGCAGAAGTCTTATGCAGACAATCGGCGTCGACATTTGGAGTTTGAGGTAGACGATTGGGTCTTCTTGAAGGTATCACCCATGAAGGGTGTGATGAGGTTCGGAAAGAAGTGGAAACTTAGCCCAAGGTACATTGGGCCCTACCAGATCATCCGTAGAGTAGGAAAGGTTGCCTATGAGTTGGATATGCCATCAGATTTATAGGCGGTACATCCGGTCTTCCATGTTTCTATGTTGCGGAAGTGTATCGGAGATCTATCGAGAGTTTTCCCAGCTAGCGAGGTCCAGGTGACAGAGGGTTTATCGTATGAGGAGAGTCCCATAGCGATACTCGATCGCTGAGTCGCGATCATGACCAAGATGTGACTTCCGTCAAAGTCTTGTGGCGGAATGATAATAGGGAGGAGATGACTTGGGAAGCGGAGGAGGAAATGTTGAGGAAGTATCCTCACTTATTCTCTACACCTTCAGGTAATTCATTTCCCTTACTTGTCAAGTTTTAATTGAAGTATTTTGCCTAATTGCTATTATGTGGCCACGTGTGACATTATTGGTATGTGGGGGGTTTTGAAAGGAGAAGATGTCGCTATCTATAAGTATGACTCCAAAAGAACATTCGGGGACGAATGTTTCTAAGGGGGGAAGAATGTTACACTCCGTAATTCCAGGACATGTTTATAAGAACATACGTAAGAACTCCAAAAATGTTAAGTTTTGAGACTAGTAAAACTTTATCGGAATTATGGAAATGTCGGGAAATGAAATATTGTGACGAACGGGAGGGTGACACGTGTCACCCCCTTAGATGGTCATGGTCGAATAGACCATGGGTTTTATGGTCATTTGACCAATGTTAAGATGAGCAAGTCTTGCTACGCTAAGAGCTTGATATTATTGACTAAGTCAAAGGGCCACTTGGCTTGATCTTTTAGTGGAATGCAT
The DNA here is from genome assembly GCA_029844215.1 of Przewalskia tangutica. NCBI lineage: Eukaryota > Viridiplantae > Streptophyta > Magnoliopsida > Solanales > Solanaceae > Przewalskia > Przewalskia tangutica. The sequence continues at coordinate 91,003,719 of CM056719.1, forward strand.
CCAAGCCACCCATTTGTTCTAATCTAGACCCTCCATGTTGTTATATAGTCATCCTAAGTAGTAAGACAAGGCATTTGCACTTAGAGAAAAATTGAAAAATTTGAAGACTCACAAGTGAGCTCTCGGGTTTGCTAGCTCTCCCTCATGAAAATTTTTCGTTTGTTGTTCAATAATCTCCATACTTTAAACCAAGGTTCCTAAGGTATTGTATGGGTATCAAAATAGAAAGATCCCGGAAAAGTGTCGTTTTTGCATTAGTCGCAAGGTGAAAACCTAAGTCGCTTTCATAGGTTTGGATTGGAAATTGAAGGAAAGTTGTTTGTGATATTCTAAGGGCTTCAAGTGGCGGATTAGAGTGTCAAGGAGAGGCTCTAAGTTTCTAGGGAGCGACTTTGGATCTTGAAGTTGGATTAAGGCTCATCAAGGTAACAATCTTGTTCTCTTAAGTGTTATAAGATTACATATTGTTGTAGCCTTACATTTTAACTAGCATGAAGTTTATGTATTGAATATTGATAAGTGTTATGGATATTGTGTTAGATCCCGTAGTTCCAGGGTATGTAGGTGAGGACGTACGTACGAGAATACGACATTAAGATTGGAAAGGAAGAAAGATTTGATTTTCCGACGGAAAATTTTCCGGATTTTGTGAAGGAAAAAGGTTCGTTAATGGGAATTTGATTCCCAGATTTGGTATTCAGACTTCTTGGAATATTAGAGAATTATGGAATATTATTTTCGGATTTGTTCACGTGGGGCCCACGGGAGAAATTTACGGTTTTGCGGAGCCCACATTATTTTCGAGATTTTGGACATTATAGATATTTTTCGGAAGATGAAATATTTTGGACGAATTGGAGGGCGACACGTGTCACCCCTTTAGGTCGCATGTGGCCGAAATGGGTGGAGACAGTGGCTTGACATCACTTGGCCGAAATGGTCATGCCAATTGTCCCAAGGTTTTGTTGGCCATGTGGATGGTGGGACCCACACACACTTGTCCCCAAATCTCACCACACACTTGCTAAGATCCTAGCCCTTGATTTCCCTATAAATACCCCCCCCCCCCTTGTAGTGAAGACTTCATCCACACTTGAGATTTTTCCAAGGCAAAATTCCCTCCCTTCCCTTGTTGTTGTGCTCTCGGCCATGGGCTGAAATTCTTGAGCAAAAGTTGTCCAAAAATTCTTAAACTTTTAAGTGTTCTTCCTTAAGGTATTAGGAAGGTTTTAAACCAAGAGTTGGAAAAGATTTCACACCCCTAGCCTAAATACACCCCCTTGGCCGAAAGTGGATAGTGTTGGAACCTAAGTGTTCTTCACTTTTTGGAGTTTGATCTTGAAGAGGAGTTGGTTAGGAGCTTCTAAGGGTTGCTTGGAGTGGGTTGGAACGTAATAATTTGGAGTTAAACGTTGCTAAGGATCGACTTATAATCTTGGATAATTTTAGGCTTATCGAGGTAATGATCTTTGTCCTTCTATTGTAATTGGAGATTACATGTTGTAGTAGTTTATAATTGAGTATATGATATGTGGAAGGAAGATTGATAAGGTAAGAACTATATATTATATTGTGGGGCAGAATTTTACACGTCCAGTTAAGCGCGTAATCCCCTTTGACTGTTGTATTGATGCGCCTTAAATGTGGCATGTTGGCTATTGGTATCGGGCCTTGAAAGAGGTGGTGGTAAGTTGTTACAGGGGAGGTGCTGCCGAATTTTTCGTAGAATAAGGAACCTTGTACTTAGAAATGTTCTATGAAGAGATCTAGAAGTTAATAGACGTTTTATGGCCATTATAAGTTGAAGTACTACGAGTAGCGTATTCTACTTGAAGGGTGGAAAAGGCTAGCAGGGTTATAGTACTTTGGAGCATTTTGCTACTTGTCGATAATCGTCGTGAGGTATGTGAACCTCTTCCTATCCTTTCTAGCATGATTGTTATGAACTATGTAGTACGGTAGACGTACGTGTGCTAAACGAATTTGGTTGGTTTAAAACATAAAGTGTTATAATAGCTTTATGGGAAGTTAGTTATAACGACTTTATGAAGATAAAAGAATGGTTTGTTGATTTTAAATGTTAAGAACTTGAATTGTGTTAAAAAGTTGTGAAACCTCATTCATGAGTAATGGGTACTCGGTCTTTAAAAGAATAAGGTTATATTGATTTCGGGAATGAGAATAAGTATCGAACAAGCCATTGCAACGTTAATAAAAGAAAATGTATTGACAATCAATTAAAATGAGTAGAATTCCTTCATCTGCATATAAGCTAAGATAAGACAAAATTGTATTACATTTTCTAGATCATGGCTGCTTTAATAAGATCATTATAAACAAGTATCGCTTTTCTTAAATTCCAAAGTAAGGAACTGGATTTCTAAAAAGAAGAGAGACTTGACTTATAAACGACTTGATTTCTAAAAGAGAAGAGACTTGAGAATTTGAAATTATGAAGCTAAAACTATTTTGAGAAATATAGGTTACTTGTTTTTGAAAAGAGTGAGTTACTTGGGTTTTAAAAGTATACTTGATGTTGTCTTAAAACTGTAAAGCACTTGGTTTAAAAAGTATAGAGTACTTGATTTTAAAGGCCTTGTAAAGGTTTTCTGAAGGCGTAGAAATTTGGTTTGAAAAGAAAGCGTGTTTTGATACTACGAGTATTAGGGTCGTGTGGCTTTTACGTAAAAAGAGGTCTTTTTGAAAGAATGAAAAGTATGTGGTATTTTGGGGTTAAAACCCAGATTTTTGGCATAAAATGAAAGTCTATGAGTACGTTGAACTTGCCTATGCTTGTTGTGATAGCCTTTGTTGTGCAAGTGTTTTGATTCTGTGCTACCGCGTCTCTCGATGGAGGGCCGACTATTTGGTTGATTGTTGGACATACTGACACGTTGGGTGGCCCACGGGTATGCTTCCACTATGAGTGTTATATTGTTATTTCCTTTGGACATACTGACACGTTGGGTGGCCCACGGGTATGCTTCCACTAGGAGTGTTATCTTGTTATTTTCTTTGGACATACTGACACATTGGGTGGCCCACTAGTATGCTTCCATTATGAGTGTTATCTTGTTATTTTCTTTGGACATACTGACACGTTGGGTGGCCCACGGGTATGCTTCCACTATGAGTGTTATATTGTTATTTTCTTTGGACATACTGACACGTTGGGTGGCCCACGGGAATGCTTCCACTAGGAGTGTTATCTTGTTATTTTCTTTGGACATACTGACACGTTGGGTGGCCCACATGAATGCTTCCACTAGGAGTGTTATCTTGTTATTTTCTTTGGACATACTGACACGTTGGGTGGCCCACGGGTATGCTTCCACTATGAGTGTTATATTGTTATTTCCTTTGGACATACTGACACGTTTGGTGGCCCACGGGTATGCTTCCACTCGGAGTGTTATCTTGTTATTTTCTTTGGACATACTGACACGTTGGGTGGCCCACGGGTATGCTTACACTAGGAGTGTTATCTTGTTATTTCCTTTGGACATACCGACACGATGGATGGTCCACGGGTATGCGTCCATTAGGATGGTTCCATGGCCATGCTCATACCGAGGTAAGATGTCGGGGCATGCGGCCATTGTGCGGGTTAAATTCCCGGGTTATATTTGAGTGATGACTTTGCGGGCGTGAGTCCGTGACTTGACATGATATGACTGCTAATATATATTGTGTACTGTAGTTTGGTTATTGTCACGACCCGACCCCGGGCCCGCGACTGGTGCCCTACCTGGGCACCCTTACAGGTATACATCAGAGATAATCAGCGGAACATACACAAACTTAATAATGAAATAAATATTAGGTTAGCCGATAAGGCTACCTCCCTGGATATAAACAAATCCAAAAGCAGTTACCACAATTTTTTTTTCATAAAGTGACCCACAAGATATGACTACAGACCTCTAAGAGTTTACATAACAACTGTGACGGGACAGGGCCCCGCCATACCCCTGAATGTACAAAAGTCAACAACTTCAGGGAACCATACCAAAGACAAAGCCTCCGGAGAAATGGAGCTTTCAGAATCGAACCGTGATCCTGGAGTGCGGATCAACAAGCTATGTACCTCAACTGCGGCATGAACGCAGCCCCGGCGAGGTCAAGACAAAATATGTACTAAGTATGCAAAATCAAAGTATCGCAATTTAAATCATAATAGTAAAAACAATACAACCAAGACATATATGATAACCCAATTAACGATGACATCGTGCCTTCATCAAGTGGAAGTAATGAAAGTCGGGCTTTACATTGTACAACCTGTTTCAACATATGAACGATAGTCACACCAGGCAATGAACACCACCAAATATCAAAGCGCCCGGATTCCCATCACTGCCGGCCGCTAGGTGTAAAATCTAACCATGTGACGCGCCCGTGGAATCCTACCTCACCGCTTGCGCATACACATACAACACATATAAACCTATATATATCTCATGCCCGTGGAATCCCTCATCTCGGGTACATGACTTCATGGGGAGCTAATCCATGGAGTAGTAATCGTATCCGGGAATTTAACCCGCATCCTGGTCGCATGCCTCAGAATCCCTCATCGTAAGCATGTCCAAGGCGCATGCCTCGGAATCCCTCATCGTAAGCATGTCCAAGGATCAACCACACTGGAAGCATACCCGTGGAATCCCACATCACTGCCGGTACGTCCAGGTAAGCTCATACTAGCACAATGGAAGCATACACGTGGAATCCCACATCACTGCCGGTACGTCCAAGTAAATTCACAATAAGACAATGGAAGCATACCCGTGGAATTCCATATCACTGCCGATACGTCCAAGTAAATTCACAATAAGACAATGGAAGCATACCCGTGGAATCCCACATCACTGCCGGTACGTCCAAGTAAATTCACAATAAGACAATGGAAGCATACCCGTGGAATCCCACATCACTGCCGGTACGTCCAAATAAATTCATAACTTCTTTAGACTTTCATTAACATACAAAATGGATCTCATTTTATGACCTTAAGGCACTTTTCATATCACTTAACAAGTCCGGCGAAAATTCAACCCAAAGTACTATGTATTTCTATTCTTTCCAAAGATCCCTTTTCCACATAAGACCCCAAGATACTAACACCCGTAGTATCAAGGCTTATCTACATTTCAACAAGTCACTGTACTTTTAGAAATATGCTTCGGGCTTCTAAATCAAGTGACCCTCCTTTTAAACTTTAAGTAATTGATGCCTTTAAATCAAATTGCCCTTCTTAGTTTCAATTCTTTCATCTAGGTTTATTTATTCGAGAAAAACCATTTCTTTAACCTTCCATAAAGTTATTATAACCAACTCCCCATAAAGCCGTTATACTAACTTTATGCTTTAGACAACTTCGTTCTTTTTATGACCAAGAGGCTTGTACTTAAAATCAAGTTACACAACTTTCAAAATTCTTCAAGTCTCTTTACTTTAGAAGACAAAGTTCTTAACTTAGAAAACAAGTTCTTATCTTTATAATAGTTCCATACTTTTTCACATCAAGGAGTCCTTGTCTACCCCATTAGAATAACCCATTCTTATAACCTTTCCTCAAGGACAAGTGAGTTAGTCCTCTAACTCAACCGACTAGGCATCTTTAAAACAAGTCAAGTATATCAAAATGACTTTACCTTATTTAAATCACGTACGCTCACCGCATCTACGATTATAACTACTCATGCTCAAGAGATAAGAAAGTTTCCACATACCTCTTTTGTTTAATCCACTTGCCAAGTCCAATATGTCGTCCGTAGATGTCAACCTATAATGACCATAATACGTCTATTAGCTTCTAGCTTCAACGTAGAATATTCTAATGTAAAGTCCCTTGTTCTACGGGAAAAATTGGACAGCACTTCCTTTGTTTCTACTGTACTTTTCCACCTTTTTCAAGGTCCGAATTCAATAACCAAACGCCGCATTTAAGGCACAACAATTCAGCTAACCAAAAGGGGATTACACGCCTTACAGAACACGTAAAATTCTGCCCCACAATAATACAAAACAATCTAATAATTCCAAGCCACATTCGGTTACAATATCACAACAATTATCAATTTCCTTTCAATTTCCTCTTAATCCAACTCGTTATTCCAACATGTTAGATAAATCATAACCAATTATATACCCTCCTATTTATAACATGCAACAATTTTTAGCTAACAACCGAATTGATTACAACATGAGTGGCTCACATGCCCATTTTCGGTTTTCAATAAGACGACAAGATCTAAATCTTTTCACACTTTAATATAACAACCACATGCTCATTTCTTAAATACTATAACTTGAAATCTTCATTTACACAAGAAGGTGAAGATTTTTACCTCAAGAAGCCCTCTTTCCGAAATCTTCTTCACTTTAAAATTACCCACACGAACCCTCTACAAGCTTGCCAACACTTTTCCTTCTTGAAGCCTTTCCAAAATCTCACCGGGGTTCATCAATTTGAGAGAGAGGAGAGGAATTTTTCTTAAGGAAACCCTTGCAAATGGCCAAGTCTTGAAGACTTGGTCCTAAAATAAGACCCTCCCTTGGTCAAAAAGATGGGAGGGACACTTGTCACCCTCCCATAGGCCTTCTATCAACAATATCCTGTTTTTCGCCCCTCATCACAGAAATCCCGCCAGCGCCATGCGGCGCACCCAGCGCGCTGCAACCTCGTGAGGATTTTCAGAAATATCGCGCCACGACTGATGACGCGCCACGCCGCGACGCTGCTGAAATTTGTCCTCTCACACCTCACGTAACTTCTAACGCCCGTAACTTCCTACCCCGATGTCCAATCGACGAGTGATTTGTTGCGTGAGAAACTAGACTCAACGAACTTCATACTAGTCTTTTAAAACACCTCAAAACTCCTAAAGAATTAGGGGATATACCGCTCCAGAGTTGACTGAACGTCTGCCTACAACATTTTGCCAACCCAACTTCCCAAATTCAAATCTTATTTCCTTTCGTACGTTCTTAACTTATCCTCTTGAATTTACGGGGTGTAACATTCTTTCCCCCTTAGAAACATTCGTCCCCGAATGTTCTTTTGGAATAAATCTAATACTCCTCATACTTACAATTAATGGAACTTTATTATGCCACTTATGACCCTAAGATGTCGCACTCGCATACCCATCCATCATTGTCAACCAAGAAAACAGATCCCAAGGGTGCACCAACGCTATTTACTCTCATTCAAGGCCTAAAATGCTTCTCTTATCGTACTTCCCACCCACTTCTAGCATACATACATAGTCTCAATATAATCCGTTCATGACACTTAAACATACAACAACTTTATCATGCATACAAGTCTCTAAAGGATCAAAAATATACCTGAAATCGCATAGGCGGGTAAAAGGACCGCTAAAACTGGGAACTGCTACCACGACCTTTGCCGCGGCCTGCCGGTGCATGAACATCCTGCCTAGCCATTGGAGGCGAAGAACCCGCGAATCGATCCAATAGATCGCTACCCCACCACCGCTACTCGGTCGGATCCCTGCCAAATGGCCCTGCTGTCGCAGCATAACAAGTTGTCGACCTAGTCCGACATTCCCCAAAATGAGATCTACCACAGTGACCACACCGAGGCAAAGGTGGCCTCCCCTGGCTACTATCCCCAGACATCCGAACCAAGACCGAGCCCACGACCCGCCTCGAATATCCTCGGCGGTCAAACCACCCGCCAAGGCCGAAGGAGCACTGCGTCGGTGAAATGTAGACCTAGCTTTTCTTTGAGGCCGCCCGCCGAAAGCTATCTGAAACTCGCTGCCCCGCCTCTTGGGCCGACTAGTCCTGGCCGCCCTCTCTCTCCCTATCCTCAATCCCTTGTGCATAAGCCTGCATCCTGGCGATATCCATACATGGCTGAAGAGCCACTCCCAGACATGCGGTAACCATATAACGGTCTAGCCCCATCACATAGCGGTGAATTCTGTCCGCCATATCCGCCACAATAGTGGGTGCATACCTGGCCAATGAGTCAAATTCCAGGTTGTACTCTCTGATGGTCCTCCCATTCTGTCTCAATGCCAAGAACCTATCCAGGCGGGCTCTCCTCGTCTCAGGAGGCAAAAAGTGACCAAGGAAGGCTTCCGTGAACTCATCCCAAACAGCTGGAGGAGCACCCACACCTCTAGACAACACCCACGACTCAAACCAGTTCAACGCAATATCACGTAACCGGTATGAAGCTAACACAACGGACTCCGTCTCCGAGGCCCTAAGCACCGTGATAGTCCGCCAGACTGCCGAATGAACTTCGTGAGGTCCTACTCAGACCTCGAACCATAGAACTCGGGTGGATTACAACTCAGAAAGTCCCGAATCCTCAAACTATCGGCTCTAGGGTTAGCTACCGGCTCCTGTCGGCGATGCCCTGCCACGATGCTAGTCAATAACCGGATCTGCTCTCCGTAATCTCTTTACTCACCGGCTATGGGATCGAGGCTCGTGTACCGAACCTCGTGCTATCGCCGCCTCGCCTCTAATCGCCGGCGTGGCTGAACTCGCCGATTCCCCCATAACCTCAGGCATAGTCTGGGCCTGATTCCTAGAAATCCTCTGGGTACCACTAACAAATCTTGCTGCTGCATTGCCCTTCTGGGCCCTGGTCGCCGCGAGGCATAAGCGATACATAAGAATAGGTCGAGAGGATTCACCTAGTAGACATTTCATCGCACGATCTCGAGAGAGAAGAATGAAACAAATCCTAAATGTCTCGCAGCCTCTCGATTATAGATGTGGTGCACAACACATCAATAATCAAGACTTACTAGACACTGGCTCAGACACTTTCCGAGACTAATCGCTCGATACCACTTTTGTCACGACCACCCGGCCCGTGGATCGTGCCCTACACGCACCCTTACAGTATACATCGTAGATAATCAATGAACATACACAAACTTAATAATGAAATAAATATTAGGTTAGCCGATAAGGCTACCTCCCTGGATATAAACAAATCCAAAAGCAGTTACCATATTTTTTTTTCATAAAGTGACCCACAAGATATGACTACAGACCTCTAAGAGTTTACATAACAACCGTGGATTTGACAGCCCCGCCATACCCCTGAATGTACAAAAGCCAACAACTTCAGGGAACCATACCAAAGACAAAGCCTCCGGAGAAATGGAGCTTTCCGAGAACTGAACCGTGATCCTTGGAGTGCTGATCAACAAGCTATGTACCTCAACCTGCGGCATGAACGCAGCCCCGAAGAGGTCGATAAAATATGTACCAAGTATGCAAAATCAGCATCAGTAATTTAAATCATAATAGTAAAAAATACACAAGACATAAATGATAACCCAATTAACGATAATCGTGGCTCATCAAGTGGAAGTAATGAAAGTCAATTTTACCTTGTACAGCCTGTTTCAACATATGAACGATAGTCACACCAGGGCTATGAACACCAGCTCTCAAATATCAAAGCGCGCCCGTGGGATTCCCTATCACTGCCGACCGTTAGGTGTAAAATCTAACCATGTGACGCGCCCGTGGCATCCTACCTCACTGTCGGCGTACACACATACAACACATATAAACCTATATATATCTCATGCCCGTGGAATCCCTCGTCTCGAGTACATAACTTCATGGGGAGCTAATCCATGGAGTAGTAATCGTATCCGGGAATTTAACCCGCATCCTGGTCGCATGCCTCGGAATCCCTCATCGTAAGCATGTCCAAGGCGCATGCCTCGGAATCCCTCATCGTAAGCATGTCCAAGGATCAACCACACTGGAAGCATACCCGTGGAATCCCACATCACTGCCGGTACGTCCAGGTAAGCTCATACTAGGACAATGGAAGCATACCCGTGGAATCCCACATCACTGCCGGTACGTCCAAGTAAATTCACAATAAGACAATGGAAGCATACCCGTGGAATCCCACATCACTGCCGGTACGTCCAAGTAAATTCACAATAAGACAATGGAAGCATACCCGTGGAATCCCACATCACTGCCGGTACGTCCAAGTAAATTCACAATAAGACAATGGAAGCATACCCGTGGAATCCCACATCACCGCAGACGCCCAAGTAAATTCACAATAAGACAATGGAAGCATACCCGTGGAATCCCACATCACTGCCGGTACGTCCAAGTAAATTCATAACTTCTTTAGACTTTCATTAACATACAAAATGGATCTCATTTTATGACCTTAAGGCACTTTTCATATCACTTAACAAGTCCGGCGAAAATTCAACCCAAAGTACTATGTATTTCTATTCTTTCCAAAGATCCCTTTTCCACATAAGACCCCAAGATACTAACACCCATAGTATCAAGGCTTATCTACATTTCAACAAGTCACTGTAATTTTAGAAATATGCTTCGGGCTTCTAAATCAAGTGACCCTCCTTTTAAATTTTAAGCAATTGATGCCTTTAAATCAAATTGCCCTTCTTAGTTTCAATTCTTTCATCTAGGTTTACTTATTCGAGAAAAACCATTTCTTTAACCTTCCATAAAGTTATTATAACCAACTCCCCATAAAGCCGTTATACTAACTTTATGCTTTAGACAACTTCGTTCTTTTTATGACCAAGAGACTTGTACTTCAAATCAAGTTACACAACTTTCAAAATGCTTCAAGTCTCTTTACTTTAGAAGACAAAGTTCTTAACTTAGAAAACAAGTTCTTATCTTTATAATAGTTCCATACTTTTTCACATCAAGGAGTCCTTGTCTACCCCATTAGAATAACCCATTCTTATAACATTTCCTCAAGGACAAGTGAGTTAGTCCTCTAACTCAACCGACTAGGCATCTTTAAAACAAGTCAAGTATATCAAAATGACTTTCCTTATTTAAATCACGACGCTCACCGCATCTACAGCTTATAACTACTCATGCTCAAGAGATAAGAAAGTTTCCACATACCTCTTATGTTTAATCCACTTGCCAAGTCCAATATGCCGTCCGTAGATGTCAACCTATAATGACCATAATACGTCTATTAGCTTCTAGCTTCTGTTATACCCCGTATTTCCAGAGTATGTACGTGAGGGCGTACGTATTATAATTTGAGCCTTAAGGTTGGCTAGTTTCGAAATTTGTACACAACACCCGATTTGAGTCGTTTTTCGACGAAACGCTTTCCACTTTCGTAGGAAAATTACGGCTATGTCATTAATAATTTTTGCGGATTTTTCCGAGAGACGAAACATTTCGGACCAACGGGAGGGTGACATGTGTCACCCTCACATTGGAAGGCTTGGACGGCAATTTGGACGAGAAAGGTGGCATGTAGTTGGTAGGATATTTTGTGCAAGTTGGTGTGGTAGATGGATAAGGTGCACATGGCTTAATCCTAGCCCTACACTTGCCTAACACTTGGATGAATCTTGGCCATTGGTTGGCCATTTCTTGACCTATAAATACCCCTCTATGTTGATGAACTTCTTCATCCAAAATATTTTCTAAGTGTAAAATCCTCCCCCCCTCTTAGCATGAGCTTTTCGTCCCTCTCCCCCCCCTCCTAGTGGTGCTTGGCCGAGAGCCACCACACCCTCCCCCTTGTGAAGCCTTGGCCGAGGGGTACCCCCCCCTAGCCTAGTTGTTTTCGTATAATACCCCTTGTTGTGGTATAGAAATACTCTCCTAGTATTGTTATAATGCCCAAAATACTTTAGCCAAAAACCTTGTAGTACTTTCCAAAGTACCCTTTTTACGAAAAGCCCAGAAAATACTATTATACTTCCCTCGGTCACAAAAACGAAACCCTAAGTAAATCTTCACCCGTAGTTGAAGTTTTAAGTAGAAGTTGGTTAGAACTTCTAAGGGTTGTTTGGAGCGGGTTGGAGCGCACGAGTAGGAGCTAAACCTTGCTCAGATCGACATATAAACTCGGATAATTTTGGGCTTATCGAGGTAAACATTCTTGACCTTCTGCTGTAATTGGAAATTGCATGTTGTAGGAGTATATAGTTAAGTATACTATATATATAGAACTGAACAACATTGTGCGGCAATGTCTTTTGACTTAAGCCTGAATAATACTTACGACAATGTCTTGCGACTTAAGCCTGAACTTTAAGAAGAGAACCGAATCAGAATTACATAGACTATTACATGAGACTTTTGTAGCATTCTTGTAGTAGAATTGTACACGCCCGTTAGACGTGTTAACCCCCTCGGTTGGCTTGGCAGCCTACCGATAGAGGAGATTTACGCCATGCGGGGAGAGTGCCGAATTTTCTGTAGAATTTTCTAAGTCGGGATCTAAAGATATTAATAGGCGCCTTGTGGCCTCTATAGGTTGAAGTACTACGTGTGGAGTGATCTGCTTGGCTTAGAGTGTAGCCGACGGTTTGAGGTACTTGGAGCGTTTTGCTATTAGTCGATAATCGTCGCGAGGTATGTGAACCTCTTCCTATCTGTTCTAGCATGATATGTGTATAACTATGTAGTACGGTAGACGTACATGTGTTAAATGTATTTGATTGTCTTTAAACATAAAGTGTTATAACGGCTTTATGGGAAGTTGGTTATAACAGCTCTATGTAAATGAGAAATGCTTTGTGGTTTTTAAAAGATAACTGATTTGACTTATAACCGACTTGATGTAAAAGAACCTTGAAGTATTCTAAAAGATTAAGAAACCTTTTTGAAAGAAGTATATACTTGGTTCGAAAACATAAAAGTTATACCAGCTTTATGAGAAGTTAGGTGTAACGCCTTAAGAGAGATGAAAAGAATGGTTTAATGGTTTAGAAGTTAAGAGACTTATTCTTAAAAGATAAGAGACTTGACTTAATATGGATGTTTGTGTGAAACCTCATTCGTGAGTAATGAGTACTTGGCTTTTGAAAAGAATAATGTTTTACTGATTTCGGAAATCAGAATGTGTATCGACAAACCACTGCAGCGTAAATAAAGGAAAATGTATTGAATATTTAAGTATTATTAAAACCAGTAGAAACCTCCATCTGCATAGAAGCTAAGATGAGACAAAATGATATTACATTTTCTAGATCATGGCTGCTTAATAAGATTGATTATGAACAAGAATAACCTACTCGCCTATGGCATATGTTACTCAATTGTTTTAAAAGATATTAAGGCATTGAACTATGAAACTTTTCAAAAAAGTGACTTGTGTAATTGAAATTAGGCAAACTGGACTTTAGGGAAAAGAAAGGCATTGTGTTAACTTAAAATGGCGTAAAACATAAGGTGTTATAACAGCTTTATGGGAAGTTAGTTATAACGACCTTATGAAAACAAAAGAAAGGTTTTATCATTGGTTTTAATGTGGTAACTTGACTTTAAAAAGAGAAGTGTTTTGGTCAAAAAAGAAGGCATGGTGTTGCCTTAATTTGGTTTTAAAAAGGAAAGTATGGAAGTTGTTTTGGTTTACTTAAAAGATATAAGTCACTCTATTTTTATACTACGGGTATCGAGTGACTTTTATAAAAGGAATATATCTCTTTAAAAGGAATTTAACGTACGTAGTACTTTAGGGTTAAAACCCGGACTTGGGCATAAAATGAAAGTACTTCGAGTTGTGTATAAACTTGCCTATGCTTGTTGACTTGCCTATGCTTGTTGTTGTGAAACTTGCCTATGCTTGTTGTTGTGAAACTTGCCTATGCTTGTTGTTGTGAAACTTGCCTATGCTTGTTGTGATAGCCTTTGTTGTGCAAGAATTGTGTTTCTATACTACCGCGTCTCTCGATGGAGGGTCGGTTGACTTGTTGAGAACTTACTTGGGCGTGACCGGCAGTGACGGATAAATTCCACGGGTACGTTCCTGTTGATAGTGTTACTTTTGTTAATCGCTTTGGACATACTGACACGATGCGTAGCGCACGGGTATGCTTCCACTTTGATTACCGCCTTGTTGTCTTATTGTTTCCCTTTGGACATACTGACACGATGCGTAGCGCACGCATGCTTCCATTTAGAATCTTTGTCTTATTGTTTCCCTTTTGACCTTCTGACACGATGCGTAGCGCACGGGTATGCTTCGATTTTGAATGTTGTCTTATTTTTTCCCTTTGGACATACTGACACGATGCGTAGCGCACGGGTATGCTCCCATTTGGATTGCTATCTTGTTGTTATCATATCATGCATCGCAGCTGGCGAAGGTACTCACGCGTGATTGATGTGGGCGTGAGACCACGAATTGATATAATCATATGTGTGTATCTGTAGTTTGGTTATCATACCGCCTCTCCGCTTTTATAGACTATTATGATTTCATTTACTGATTTTACGCTTCACATACTTGGTACTGTTATCGACCTCCTTGGGCCGCGTCATGCCGCAGTAGAAGTACATCGACCGCCGATCCGCGTTTAGGATCTCATTTCAGCGTTTGGGAAGCTCCGTTCCGTCGAGGCTTATCTTTGGTATGTTACCCGAGTCCGTAAGTTCTTATGCGTTCGAGGTATGGCGGGCCCCGTCCGTCATAATTGTTGTATAAATCTTAGAGGTGCAGAGTAATCGCTGTGTGGCGTGGTTTGTAAAAAGGATAATCGTCGTATTTATGTATATATGATGAAGGCAAATCGCTTTGGTTGGCTTGCTTTTATTTATCTTGTCTCTTAATTCATGTTCATGTTTTTATTTTCGCTGATTTTCTCTGATGTTGTATCACTAGGGTGCCCGGTAGGCACGATCACGCCCGGTTCGGTCGTGACAAAAGTGGTATCAGAGCGATTAATCCTCTGGAAGGTGTCTGCACCGTGTCTAGTGTAGTCTTGATTATCGGTGTGTTGTGCACCACATCTATAATCAGGAGGCTATAGGACATTTAGGATTGGTTTCCATTCTTCTCATTCTGAGATCGTGCCTTAGAGCTGTGTGATAAGTTGAACCTCTCTGACGTATTCCTTTCCTTTACCAGTTATGCCTCCGCATAAGGCAACCCAGGCCCAGAAGGGCAAGGCAGTCGAGGGAGCTGCTAGCGGGATACAGAGGAGTATGAGGGCGCAGCGGCCAAGACTGAGATAGTACTTCGCACGACGAGTTTTGCGACACCGCCCAACACCAAAGAGAGTTTAGAGTCGCAGCATGGCTGCCGAGACTACAAGACTGAGCCTCCGCCCCACACCGGAGCAGATGAGACGGGTACAAGGAGATGGCGATTCGCCATCACTGTGGTCGTGGCCGATATGAGGATAGGCCGGACGCAGCAGCCTCAGCCCCGATAGCACCCGTAGTTCACCCCGAGCGCATTTGAGACTACGGGATTTTCTCGAGGTGTAACCCGCGAGTTTTATGGGTCGAGACCGAGGATGATCCGCAGGAGTTCATCCGGCGATTCATGGATCATGAGAGTGATCAAGGCATCGGAGACCGAGTCGGTGGTCCTAGGTTCGCATCGGCCGCGTGATACCGCATCGATTGGTTCGATTCGTGGAGCCGCCCGGGAGAGAATGCACTTCCGCTTTATGGGACGAAGTTCTCAAAGGCATTTCTTGCACACTTCGCCTCCACGATGAGAGGGCTCGCCGGCAGATTTTTGGTGTTGCGGTAGAACGGGCGCATGCGGGAGTACAATGTGAGTTCGACTCATCGGCGACGCCCCGCATTAGTAGCTAGTATGGAGGATCGAGTCCACCGATATGTTACAGGCTCGATGATTACCTAGCAGAGTTGTTCGGTGTAGCTCTTCACCGCATGGACATTGCCCGCATGCAGCTTATGCACTTGGAGGTGAGGAGCGGAGAAATCGACGAATGACCAAGGTCGCAGAAGAGGCCGAATCGCAGGTCCTTTGGTGATTTTCGAGGCGCATCGCCTCAGCAGACTAGTTATGCGCTCCGCCAAGACTGAGTGGTCCTCTACAATCTTGAGCATCCAGAGTTTTCGTGAGCGGTCGTGGCTCCGAGGTTCAGATTTTCGAGAAAGGGGGTGTTAGCCACCGGCCACCCCTACCTCGTTGGATCACGTGGTAGACTCCACAGGTGAGTGTCGTGCTAGTCCGAGTTTGTTTTACATGCACAGCGAGGCCATTTTGGGAGAAACCGTCCGACTGTGGGTAGCGCTGGTAGGATAGCACAGCACTACGGGTCGGGCGGGTTCTTCACCTTCCATAGCCAGGCAGGATGTTCGTGCACAGGCAGGCCACGGTAGAGGTCGCGGTGGAAGTTCCCAGTTTTAGCGGTCCTTTGAACCGCCTATTTTCAGGTATATCCTTAACCATTTAGAGTTTTGTATGTTATGATAATGTGTTAAGTGTTATGTTCGGATAGCTTTGTGCTAAAATGTGACTTAGAAACATGCTTAGTGAAAAAGGGTAAGCCTGGGGGTGAGAAAATGATGAACCTTAGAATATTACAGTTGAGACCTTAGATGTGCGCCGCCTTGAGTACAAGTTTTTTGCAAGTGATCCTTGTCGAGTGCATATTATGCCTAGAATGTATTGTGTGATAAGTCCCCGGTAGTGTGAAATGGAAGTGGTAGCTTTCATGACCTGTAGAGGTAAGATTGTTCCGGATCGGGAAACAAGAGCTTGATGCGTTAAGTGGGTCGGGTTGGGGCCATGTTGCGGGCCAACCCGCGGCCTGTTTTGAGGTAGGGTCAGCTCTGGGTGGTCCCGCCAGGTGGTAGGGTCACGAGGGTGCTAGGCCCAAGTTTAGATGACCATCGTATGAGTTTGTGGATATGTTCGACCAGAATCGGTTCGTGAAGGCCGGGAATATCCTTAAGGAAGATTGAGACTAGTAAGATGACCAAGTTTGGAGGTTGTGACTCCAAAGTATTGGAAACTGAAGCAATGACTGAAGTATGGTGCGTATACTAGAAGAGTTCAAGTATTCGAGGAGGGCACGACGAGTAAGGAAGGAAGAGAACGTGTGTTAGTTCGTGGCCAGGCGTGGCGTTGGCAACTTGTTAGAAGATCTTCTTCGTAATCCACCTTGAGAAGGAACATTCGGGACGAATGTTTCTAAGGAGGGGAGAATGTTATACCCCGTATTTCCAGAGTATGTACGTGAGGGCGTACATATTATAATTTGAGCCTTAAGGTTGGCTAGTTTCGAAATTTGTACACAACACCCGATTTGAGTCGTTTTTCGACGAAACGTTTCCACAGCTTTCGTAGGGAAAATTACGGCTATGTCATTAATAATTTTTGCGGATTTTTCCGAGAGACGAAACATTTTGGACCAACGGGAGGGTGACATGTGTCACCCTCACATTGGAAGGCTTGGACGACAATTTGGACGAGAAAGGTGGCATGTAGTTGGTAGGATATTTTGTGCAAGTTGGTGTGGTAGATGGATAAGGTGCACATGGCTTAATCCTAGCCCTACACTTGCCTAACACTTGGATGAATCTTGGCCATTGGTTGGCCATTTCTTGACCTATAAATACCCCTCTATGTTGATGAACTTCTTCATCCAAAATATTTTCTAAGTGTAAAATCCTCCCCCTCTCTTAGCATGAGCTTTTCGTCCCTCTCCTCCTAAGTGGTGCGAGAGCCACCACACCCTCCCCTCAGGAAGCCTGGCCGAGGGTACCCCCCCAGCCTAGTTGTTTTCGTATAATACCCCTTGTTGTGGTATAGAAATACTCTCCTAGTATTGTTATAATGCCCAAAATACTTTAGCCAAAAACCTTGTAGTACTTTCCAAAGTACCCTTTTTACGAAAAGCCCAGAAAATACTATTATACTTCCCTCGGTCACAAAAACGAAACCCTAAGTAAATCTTCACCCGTAGTTGAAGTTTTAAGTAGAAGTTGGTTAGAACTTCTAAGGGTTGTTTGGAGCGGGTTGGAGCGCACGGATTAGGAGCTAAACCTTGCTCAGGATCGACATATAAACTCGGATAATTTTGGGCTTATCGAGGTAAACATTCTTGACCTTCTGCTGTAATTGGAAATTGCATGTTGTATGAGTATATAGTTAAGTATACTATATATATAGAACTGAACAACATTGTGCGGCGATGTCTTTTGACTTAAGCCTGAATAATACTTACGGCAATGTCTTGCGACTTAAGCCTGAACTTTAAGAAGAGAACTGAACTGTAATTACATAGGACTGTATTACAGTAGACTTGTGTAGCATTACTGTGTAGTAGAATTGAACACGTCCGGTTAGACGTGTTAACCCCCCCTGGTTGGCTTGGTAGCCGGCCTCGATTGTTATACCCCGTATTTCCAGAGTATGTACGTAAGGGAATACGTACAAAAGTCTAGCCTTAAAGATAAGCCTTGGACGTTTTTTATTTGTGCACAACTCACTAAAAGAATCGTTTTCCGACGAAACGTTTCCACAGCTTTCGTAGGGTAAATTCCGGCTATGCCATTTCTAATTTTTGCGGATTTTTCCGAGAGACGAAACATTTTGGACCAACGGGAGGGCGACACTTGGCACCCTCCAATTGGTGGACTTGAATCGTCCATTGGACGAATTGGAGAAGCTTGGCACGTTTTTTGTGCCTTGGCACAAGTCAAGGAGTTGGTAGGATATTTGTGTGTAGTAAATCCTCACCCTACACTTGCCTTGCACTTGTCTTCATCTTGGCCATTGGTTGGCCATGTCTTGACCTATAAATACCCCCCTTAAGATGAAGAGTTCTTCATCCACAAATTCCTTTCCAAGTCTTGAAAATCCTCTCCTCTCCTTTGTAGCCTTTTCGCCCAAACACCTCCCCTCCCCTTGTGAAGGCCCTTGGCCGAATACCCCCCCCTCTAGCCTAAGTAGTTTGGCCGAGGCCCCCCCTAGCCTAGCCAAACCTACCCCCCCTCCCTTGGTAGAAA
Organism: Przewalskia tangutica; assembly: GCA_029844215.1. Taxonomy (NCBI): domain Eukaryota; kingdom Viridiplantae; phylum Streptophyta; class Magnoliopsida; order Solanales; family Solanaceae; genus Przewalskia; species Przewalskia tangutica. Next base: position 91,022,481 of record CM056719.1, read on the forward strand.
AGTTGCCTTCTTGTATTGTTATAATGCCCAAAGTACCCTAGCCCAAATCCCTTAGTACTTAGTAGAAGTTGTGAAGAACTTCTAAGGTTTCCTTGGAGCATACAACTTAGGAGCAAAACCTTGCTCAGGCGCGACTTTATCTAGGATATTATTGGGCTTACCGAGGTAACTAATCCTAACCCTCTTTTGAATTAGAGAATACTTACTGTAGTAGTATAAGAATAAGTATAAATACTTAGAAGAATATTGCAGAATAGAATTGAACTGTTATCACAGTAGAAGGGTTTAAAAGAAGAATAATTGAACTATGCTTATATAGGACTGTTTTCACAGTAGACTTATATAGCTCACCGGGTAGGGAAGTGCTGCCCAACTTTCCGTAGAATTGTGAACCCGCTGTTTAGAATGACCTTCAGGGTAGTCTTTGATAGATGTCTGTGACTATTATAGGCTGACTCTCTGCGCGCGACATATTCAACTTGGCAGGTGGTTTTCGCTGAGAAGGTATGTGATTCTTTCTAAAGCATGATATTTTACAATATATATATAGTACGGTAGACGTACATGTGTTAACTGAATAATAACTACGGCAATGTCTTTGACTTAAGCTCGAATAATACTTACAGAATGCCTCACGCTTAAGCTGAATAATAAAGAATCGAAAGCATTTCAAAAGAATATCAATCATTTTTAATGTAAGAGAACTAATTGGTTTTTAAAAGCGAAGCTTAAGAGTTATACTAGATTTATGGGAAGTTAAGTATAACCACTTAAGAATGATAAAAGAAACAGGTTGCCTATGTGTTTATAATGACTTATATTGAATTGTGAAAAGAATAATAAGATGGTTTGATAAGTAGACATGATATGATGCTATGTGTGTTAGTGTCTTGTAACGTTTGTATAAGAGAGTATTCTTGTTGTGCTTATGTTGTTTAAAGATAAGCTGTTATTTTAGTGTACTATCACTCACCTCTTGACATATTATCGGGGGTTAAGCTGCCCTCCGATGCGGGGTAGACTCAGGCGGTCTGGGACCATGATTCGAGAATACCTCATGCGGGTCCAGGGGACCTATGCGGAGCTACGGGAGTTCCAGGTTAGTGATGCGGGGTTATACCTCATGCGGTCTATGTGGCCATGCGGACTACGAGTCCAGGACGATGCCGAGGAGTAGCTACCCTCGATGCGGGGTTATGTACCCTATGCGGGCCTATGTGAGTGGCCTATGCGGACTACGAGAGTCCAGGATTAGGCTTGCATGGTGATACTACGGGCAATTGGCCCTGCTTCGATCATTCGCAGCCTAGAAAAGACACATTCTGATTTACCTATTGTTGCTCTTGTTTATGATGTGGCACTATGTGCGGTCCCCTTGGTTGTTTCATACATACTTGCAAAACTGATTTTAAAAATGATATGTTTTCATTTAAGTATTTTTACAGTTTCATATACTTAGTACCTGTTGTACTGACCTCCTTCGGGGGGCTGCGTTCATGCCGCAGGTAAGGGCAAGCAGGTGCTAGATCCACATTCTTAGGATCTCTACGTTGGTGTCGGGAGCTCCATCTTTTCCGGAGGCTCTACTTTTGGGTATGATCTCCCTGTTGTAGATAGTTTTGTACAGTCAGGGTATGGCGGGGCCCTGTCCCGCCATAGTTGTATATTTCCTTAGAGGTCTGTAGTCATGTTGTACAGTATCGGATGTAACTGCTAAAACCATGTTTTTATATATATGCCGAAAGGCGATGTTTTCTCACATAAACTGTGTCTTATTTTATAAACTGTTTCATGTCTTGTTTTATATTTCCGCTGATTACTCTGATGTATGACTACTTGGGTGCCCCTAAGACACGATCCACGCCCCGAATGGGTCGTGACAAAAGTGGTATCGAGCGATTAATCCTCGGAAAGTGTCTACAGACCGTATCTAGTAGAGTCTTGATTATCGGTGTGTTGTGCACCACACCAATAATCAGGAGGCTATAGGATATTTAGGATTGATTTCCATTCTTCTCACTCTGAGATCGTGCTTTAGAGCTGTGTTAAAGTTGGACCCCTCTAACGTATTCCTTGTTCTGTAACAGTTATGCCTCCACGTAGTACTTTAGGGTTAAAACCCGGACTTGGGCATAAAATGAAAGTACTTCGAGTTGTGTATAAACTTGCCTATGCTTGTTGACTTGCCTATGCTTGTTGTTGTGAAACTTGCCTATGCTTGTTGTTGTGAAACTTGCCTATGCTTGTTGTTGTGAAACTTGCCTATGCTTGTTGTGATAGCCTTTGTTGTGCAAGAATTGTGTTTCTATACTACCGCGTCTCGATGGAGGTCGGTTGACTTGTTGAGAACTTACTGGCGTGACCGCAGTGACGATAAATTCCACGCACGTTCGCTGATAGTGTTACTTTTGTTAATCGCTTTGGACATATCGACACGATCGTGGCGCATCGTATGCTTCCACTTTGATTACCGCCTTGTTGTCTTATTGTTTCCTTTGGACATCTCGACACGCGTAGCGCACGTATGCTTCCATTTGGAATCTTTGTCTTATTGTTTCCCTTGGACTCATCGACACGACGCGTGGCGCACGTATGCTTCCATTTGGAATGTTGTCTTATTTGTTCCTTGGACATACCGACACGATCGTAGCGCATCGGGTATGCTCCCATTTGGATTGCTATCTTGTTGTTATCATATCATATCACGGCAGCTGGCGGGGCGTACTCACGCGTGATTGATGTTGTCCGCGTGAGACCTGAATTGATATAATCATATGTGTGTGCATCGTAGTTTGGTTATCATACCGCTCCCGCTTTTATAGACTATTATGATTTCATTTACTGATTTTACGCTTTCACATACTTGGTACTGTTGTCTCGACTCCTTCGGGCCGCGTCATGCCGCAGTGAAGTACATCTACCGCCGATCCCCGCTAGGATCTCATTTCAGCGTTTGGGAAGCTCCGCTCCGTGAGGCTTATCTTTGGTATGTTACCCCGAGTCCGTAAGTTCTTATGCGTTCAGGTATGGCGGGACCTGTCCGTCATAGTTGTTGTATAAATCTTAGAGGTCTCAGTAATCGCAAGCGTGGTTTGTAAAAAGGATAAGCGTCGTATTTATGTATATATGATGGCGCAAATCGCTTTGGTTGGCCTGTTTTATTTATCTTGTCTCTTAATTCATGTTCATGTTTTTATTTCCGCTGATTTTCTCTGATGTTGTATCACTAGGGTGCCCGGGGTAAGGCACCAGTCACGGGCCCGGGTTCGGGTCGTGACAGCTTCAACATAGAATATTCTAATGTAAAGTCCCTTGTTCTACGGGAAAAATTGGACAACACTTCCTTTTTTCTACGTACTTTTCCACCTTTTTCAAGGTCCGAATTCAATAACCAAATGCCGCATTTAAGGCACAACAATTCAGCTAACCAAAAGGGGATTACACGCCTTTACAGGACGCGTAAAATTCTGCCCCACAATAATACAAAACAATACAATAATTCCAAGCCACATTCGGTTACAATATCACAACAATTATCAATTTCCTTTCAATTTCCTCTTAATCCAACTCGTTATTCCAACATGTTATATAAATCATAACCAATTATATACCCTCCTATTTATAACATGCAACAATTTTTAGCTAACAACCGAATTGATTACAACATGAGTGGCTCACATGCCCATTTTCGGTTTTCAATAAGACGACAAGATCCAAATCTTTTCACACTTTAATATAACAACCACATGCTCATTTCTTAAATACTATAACTTGAAATCTTCATTTATACAAGAAGGTGAAGATTTTTACCTCAAGAAGCCCTCTTTCCGAAATCTTCTTCAATTTAAAATTACCCACACGAACCCTCTACAAGCTTACCAACACTTTTCCTTCTTGAAGCCTTTCCAAAATCTCATCGGGGTTTATCAATTTGAGAGAGAGGAGAGGAATTTTTCTTAAGGAAACCCTTGCAAATGGCCAAGTCTTGAAGACTTGGTCCTAAAATAAGACCCTCCCTTGGTCAAAAAGATAGGAGGGACACTTGTCACCCTCCCATAGGCCTTCTATAAAAAATATCCCCTGTTTTTCGCCCATTACCGCGTAAACATCCCGCCTTGGCGCCGCAGCGCTGCAACCTCAGAGGATTTTCAGAAATATCGGCGCCGCGACCACTGGCGCGGCGCCACGCGACGCTGGCTGAAATCTGTCCTCTGCGTCAGCCCACAGAACTTTTAACGCCCGTAACTTCCTACCCCGATGTCCAATCGACGAGTGGTTTGTTGCGTGGGAAACTAGACTTAACGAACTTCATACTAGTCTTTTAAAACACCTCAAAACTCCTAAAGAATTAGGGGATATACCGCTCCAGAGTTGACTGAACGTCTGCCTACAACATTTTGCCAACCCAACTTCCCAAATTCAAATCTTATTTCCTTTCGTACATTCTTAACTTATGCTCTTGAATTTACGGGGTGTAACAGTTATCATACATGTCTCCTGTTTTATATAGACTGTTATGATTTCATTTACAGTATTTTCAGTTTCACATACTTGGTACTGTTATCGACCTCCTTCGGGCCGCGTTCATGCGCATGAGGTACACCGGTTGTTGATCCTCGCTCATAGGATCACGGTTCTGCGTGTTAGGAAGCTCCATTTCTCCGGAGGCTTATCTTTTGGTATGATCCCCTGTCATTGTAGGTACTTGTACATTCAGGGGTATGGCGGGGCCCTGTCCAGTCATATGTCACGAGCCGATCCCGGGCCCGTGACTGGTGCCTTACCCCGGGCACCCTAGTGATACAACATCAGAGAAAAACCAGCGGAAATAGAAACTCAAGAAAGAAAACAGTGAAATAAGAAAGCAGGCTAACCCAAATGGTTACCTTTTTGTACATAAATTAAAACTTGAACAGATACATCCCTTACAAACCTGCCCACAACAGTGCTACAAACCTCTAAGAATTTTAAAACCATAATGACGGGACAGGGCCCCGCCATGCCCCTGAATATACAAAAGTCTACCACTTCAGGGAACCGTACCACATGACAAGCTTCCGGAGATATGGAGCTTTCCGAGAACCGAACAACGATCCTAAGAGTGCGGATCAGCAAGCTATGTACCTCAACCTGCGGCATGAACGCAGCCCCGGAAGGTCGATTAACAGTACCAAGTATGTGAAATCGAAAATATCAGAAATGAAATCATAATAGTCTATATAAAGCAGGAGACATGTATGATAACCAAACTACAGTACACAACATATAAGCAGTCCTGTCAAGTTAGGGACTCATGCCCGTGAAATCATCACTCAAATACAACCCGGGAATTTAACCCGCACAATAGCCGCATGCCCCGACATCTCACCTCGGTATAAGCATGGCCCTGGAACCGTCCTAGTGGGCCCATACCCGTGGACCATCCAACGTGTCGGTATGCCCAAACGAAATAACAAAATAACAATCCCTGTGGAAGCATACCCGTGGGCTACCCAACGTGTCAGTATGTCCAGACAAATAACAAGATCATACTCACGTGACGATACCCGGCAACCAAACGTGTCCTTATGTCCAAACAAATAACAAGATAACACTCCTACTGGAAGCATACCCGTGGGCTACCCAACGTGTCAGTATGTCCAAGAGGATCGATTTAGTGGAAGCATACCCGTGGGCTACCCAACGTGTCAGTATGTCCAGAAAAATAACAATATAATACTCACTGTGAACGCATACCCGTGGGCTACCCAACGTGTCAGTATGTCCAAACAAATAACAAGATAACACTCCTAATGGAAGCATACCCGTGGGCTACCCAACGTGTCAGTATGTCCAAGAGGATCGATATAGTGGAAGCATACCCGTGGGCTACCCAACGTGTCAGTATGTCCATCAATCAACCAGATAGCCGACCCTCCATCGAGAGGCTCGGTAGCACACAATCAAACACTTGCACAACAAGGCTATCACAACAAGCATAGGCAAGTTACACACAACTCAAGATACTTTAACCACTTCGCCAAGTATGTCACGACTCCCTGGGCGTGATCGTGCCTTACCGGCACCAAGTAGTCATACATCGAGTAACAGGAATATAAAACAAGACAGAAATGCTTATAAAATAAGACACGCTTTATCTCAAGAAAAGCTTGCCTTTCGGCATAATATAAATAACTCAAGTTTTGCGATACATCCCAACTGCATAATAGCACTTCTAAGGAAGTAAACAACTATGGCGGACCGCCATACCCCGATCGCATAAAACTATCTACAATACAGGAGATCATACCCAAAGTAGAGCCTCCTGAGAAGATGGAGCTCACGACACCAACGCAAAGATCCTGGGATGTGGATCTAGCACTGCCGCTCTACCCCTGCGGCATAGCACGGCCGCAAGGAGGTCGATAACAGTACTAAGTATCTGGCGAAAGTAAAGTATTTAAATGAAACATATCATTTTTTAAAACCAGTTTACAAATATGTATGAAACAACCGAAACCGCATATAGTGCCACATCACAAACAAGAGCAACAATAGGTAATCAGAATGAGTCTTGTCTAGGGCGAATGATCGAAAGCAGGCCACTCGCCCATCATCGTCGCAAGCCTAATCTCGACTCCGAGTCCGCATAGGCCACTCACGTGGGCGCATGAGGTATAACCCGCATCGAGGGTAGCTACTCCTCGGCATCGCCCCGACTCATTGTCACACAGACCGCATGAGGTATAACCCCGCATACTAACTCGGAACTCTCGTAGCTCGCGTAGGCCCCTCGACCCGCATGAGGTATTCTCGAATCATGGTCCTGCATCACTGAGTCTACCCGCGTCGGAGGCGGCTTAACCCTGTATCATCTCGAGGTGAGTGATAGTATACTAACATAACAACTTATCTTTAAACAATATAAGCACAACAAGGATACTCACCTATACAAACGTTACAAGATACTAACACACATAGCATCATATCATGTCTATTGATCAAACCATCCTTATTATTCTTTTCACAATACAAGTCCGTATAAACACATGGCAAACTTGTTTCTTTTATAAATCTTAAGTGGTTATACTTACTTCCCATAAAGCTAGTATAACTCTTAAGCTTTTAAAACCAATTAGTTCTCTTCATTAATATGATTCAAGAGTCTTCAAATGTTTTCATTCTTTATTATTCAGCGTGAGGCATTCTGTAAGTATTATTCAGCTTAAGCTGGCATTCTGTAAGTATTATTCAGCTTAAGTCAAAGACATTGCCGTAGTTATATTGTAAAATATCATGCTTTAGGAAGAATCACATACCTTCTCGAAAACCACCGCAAGTCAATATGTCGCGAGAGAGTCACCTATAATAGTCACAGATATCTATTAAAGACTACTCAAGGTCATTCTAAAGCGGGGTTCATAATTCTACGGTAAGTCGGGCAGCACTTCCCTACGGTGAGCCATATAAGTTCATCAGAAAACATTCTATGTAAGTATCACATTTGATTAGTCTTCTTTTAAACCTTCTAAGTGATTAACACTTCAATTCTATTACGTGATATACTTCTAAGTATTTATACTATTTCTTATACTATAACAGTATTCTCTAATTCCAAAAGAGGGTTAGGATTATTACCTCAGTAAGCCCAATAATATCCTAGAAAAGTCGCGCTGAGCAAGGTTTTGCTCTAAGTTGTATGCTCCAGAACCTTAGAAGTTCTTCACAACTTCTACTAAGTACTAAGGTATTTGGGCTAGGTATTTTGGGCATTATAACAATACAAGAAGATAACTTTTCTACCAAGGGAGGGTAGATCTTTTTGCTAGGCTAGGGGGTATTCGGCCAAGGCCACTTAGGCTAGAGGGGAAGAGGGCTTTGGACGAATTGGCTAACAAGGGAGAAGGAGGATTTTCAAGACTTGGAAAGTAATTTGTGGATGAAGAACTCTTCATCTTAAGGGGTATTTATAGGTCAAGAAGTGGCCAACCAATGGCCAAGATTTAGACAAGTGCAAGGCAAGTGTAGGGTGAGGATTAACTATACACAAATATCCTACCAACTCCTTGACTTTGAACAAGGCACCAAAAGCGTGCCCTTCATCAATTCGTCCAAATGGACGATTTCAAGTCCACAAATTGGAGGTGCCAAGTGTAAGCCTCCCGTTGGTCCAAAATGTTTTGTCTCTAAAAATCCGCAAAAATTAGAAATGGCATAGCCGAATTTACCCTACGAAAGTCGTGGAAACGTTTAGTGGAAAAACTATTCGCTTGTGAGTTGTGCCTAAAAAAACGTTCAAGGCTTATCTTTAAGGCAAGACTTTCAGACGTATTCCCTTACGTACATACTGAAATACGGGTATAACATTCTCCCTCCTTAGAAACATTCGTCGAATGTTCCTTTCCCAAGACGATTATCGAAGAAGCTTAAGCGATTGTAAATGCCACACACGCCGAGCAACACTTAGGTAAAAGCGATAACGAAAATTTACAAGTAGGAAAGTGAATTACGGAGGTGTGGGAAATAGGTGAGGTACCTGCGCCTCATGTCCTCCTCGACTTCCCGTCATCTCCTCCTAAGCTCGTTCGCCACAAGACTTTGTGGAAGCCACGTCCTTCGTCGCAGACGCCTAACCCGACGATCGACTATCACTATGGGAATCTCCTCATACGATAACCCGCCACACTGGACATCGTCAATCGGGTGCACCCTAGATGGATCCGATACATCTCCTCGGCATAGATACGTGAAACACGGATGCCTGGCCTCCGGTCGGACGGCGGATCAACTCGTAGGCAACCTTGCCTACCTGCGACAATCTGAAACGCCCGATGTACCTTGAGCTTCCCTTCTTCCGAATCTCATCACACCCTTCATGGGTGACACCTTTAGGAAAACCCAATCATGAACCTCGAACTCAAGATGCACGACGATGATCTGATACGATTGCTTACGACTCACGTATCGATAGCCGCCTCGGATAAGCTTCACCTTATCCATCAAATCTGGTCCCACTAGGCCCTCGCCCACATCGAACCAACCTATAGGCGATCTGCACTTCCTCCCATACAAGGCCTCATAAGGCGCCATCCGAATCTTTGAGTGGTAGCTATTATTATACGCGAACTCAACTAGAGGCAAATGATCCTCCCAACTACCACTAAAGTCAATAACACGGGCTCGCAGATATCCTCGAGAGTGCGGATAGTGCGCTCTGCTGTCGTGGATGAAATGCGATTGTGCTCACTGCCCTAAACCCCTCTGGAAGGACCTCGAAGTTAGCGTAAACGGGCTCCTGCATGCGATATGATCGGTAGGGACTCCATGCGATCGACGATCTCTCGGATGTAAAGTTCGCATAATCCTCGGTAGAAAAGTCGTCTGACGGAAGAAAGTGGGCTGATTTCGTCGACTGTCGGCGATAACCCATATAGAATCATGTCTCCTCGAGTGCGAGGTAATCCGTGATGAAATCCATGTTGATTACCTCCTACTTCGGTCGGGATCTCAATCGTCGTAACAAACCACCGTGCCTCGGTGCTCTACCTTCACTGCGACAACCACGGGCGAGCTACGAACTCGCAACGTCTCTTTTCAAGCCATCCACCAATACACGGATCTAAGGTCGTGTACATCTTGCGACCGGATGGATGAGTAACGCCGTGCTTCCCAAGAACTCAAGTCTCAAACATCCGGAACACATGCGCCTCAAACCTTAGCACCCCGTCGTGCTACCTCAAAGGACCCTTGCCTCACGAAGAGTCAGATCACGATAACGTGCCAACCGGATCCTCGAATCGTTGCCTCTTCACCTCGCCGACGATGGAAGACTCGGCAACCTCACGAACTCTAACCCCACCGCTATCGGAATCAATCAAACGGACACCAAGGCTCGCTAATCGATGCAAATCACGAACCATGTCCTCGCCCATCGATAAGCTCCCATCGACCTACGACTAAGAGCATCCGCCTGACATTGGCCTTCCCGGGTGGTACAGATATCAACATCGTAATCCTTAAGCAACTCTAACCACCGCCTCTGCCGTAAGTTCAGCTCCTCTGGTGAAGATATCGAGGCTCTTGTGGTGCGTATAAATATCCACGTGAACCCATACAAATAGTGCCTCCGCATCTTGGCGTGAATCACGCCGCCTCCAAATCATGGGTGGGGTAGTTCCTCGTGTTTCTTGGTGTCGGGATGCATATGCTATAACTCGCCATCGCATCAACACATCCCAACCCGATGCTCGACGTCACAATACACGACGTAACCATCTGGACCTCCGGAAGAGTAAGAACGGGGTGCGATCTCTTTCAAGAATCGAAACCCGCCACAAGCATCCCATCAAACTTGGCTTCCTTACGAGTCACCTAGTCAATGGTGCGAGATAGAAGCAAACTTCTCCACGAACGCCGATAATATCCTGCAAGGCCCGCGAACCTCTGAGTAGTAGGTGCAGGCAAGTCTGATCGCCGATCTTGGCCGTATCCACTCGAATGCCATCGGCCATAATATGCCCAAGAAACGCCAAGTCAGCAAAACTCACATTTGGAAAACTTGGCGTAACTGGTCTCGAGAAAGATCGCTCAAATGCTCGCATGCTCTGCTCTGGCGAGAATAAACCAAGATATCATCAATGAACACTATCACAAACGTGTCCAAAAATGGTTTGAACACTCGGTTCATCAAATCCATGAATACCACCCGAGCATTGGTCAACCAAAAGACATGACCTGAACTCATAATGCTCCGCATCGGTCCTGAATGCGATCGGACATCCACCTCTCGACGAACGATGATAGCGACGCAGATCAATCTTGGAGAAACATCTCGCGCTCGCTCGGGTCGAACAAATCATCAATCACGGGAAGGGTATACATTCTTAATGGTCACCTTGTTCACCGTAATCAACACACATGCGCGGCGTCCGCCCTTCTTCTTCACGAACAATCTGGCGCCCGTGGAGAAACATCGCCTAATGAAGCCCTTTTCTAGCAAATCCTAAGCTGATCCTTCACTCTCTCAACTTCGGCAGTGCCATTACGTATGGCGGAATGGAAATAAGCCGAGTATCCGCAATATGTCAATACAAAACTCAATCTCCCTCTCGGAGGATACCCGGAGGTCATCAGGGAACACGTCGGGAACTCGTGACTACGAGATGAAAATCTGGTACATGACCTCGTATCAAACACTCGAACTAGATGGTAGATGTACCTTCGCACCATCTTCCTAGCCTTGGTAGAAATAAACCTACCCTCGGCGATACCGTGCTCCTCCCACTCAACAACCGGCTCGCCGAGCTGGAACCGTACTACTCTCTCTGCGGTCTACATTGGCGTAGCAAGAGGCTAGCCAATCCATCCCCATGATCACGTCGAAGTCAATCATCTCAACTCTATCAAGTCGGCTGGGTCCGGCGTAAATAGTCACGGGACAAGCTCATATACCCGCCGAGCTACCACCGAATCACCCAGCGTAGCTACCTCGAAAGGGTCTATGGACTCGGGCTCTATCCCTATCCTACTAGCAACAAGGGAGATATATAGGGAGTAGAACCGGATCTATCAAGGCATAAACATCAAACCCGAGCGATAAGGTACCAGCGACATCGGTGAGGCCTCACGATCTGTCGGTGGACAAAGCATAAATGCGGTTCGAGGACCGCTAGAATCGACTGAGCCACGACCTCTGCCGCGACCGAGCACCCCGCCTCGGGCGAGTAATGTAGGAGATGATGGCGGCCACGTAACTCGAAGGTGGGCCTACCACCGCCCGGTCGAGCGACAAGCAACGCAAAGTGACCTGCGCCAATCGTAACAAGATCCATAAGTAGTACCACACTTCCGTAATGGGATCTACCGTCGGCCACACCGGGGTGGTCCGATCGGCGCACTCGCTACTCGAGAAGCCACAGGGCCACAGTCGCCTCGCCAAAACTCGGGTCTTGAGGGCGGTGCGGGAGTGCTGGTGCCGCTGGTGTGTGGTGCGAATCTAGAGCGCCGCCCACCACGATAACCACCGTAAGACCCTCCGTCCCGGCCTTCTGTCGACCTCTGCGCTCCTCGCATCCAAGGGCGTGAGCCTGCATGCGGGTAATGTCCATACCCGGCTGGAGAGAAACCCCCGCACATGACTCGGCCATATAGTCGTCTAGCCCGGTGACATAGCGGTGCACCCTATCCTCCATATCTGCTACTAATGCTGGGACATATCGAGCCAAAGAATCAAACTCGACATTGTACTCACGACGGTCGTCCTCTGCCTCAGCGGTAAAAATCTATCACCGCGCCTCTCATCTGTGGAGGCAAAAAGTGAGTGAGAAAGCCTCGAGAACTCATCCCAGTAGGCTGGGGCGCGTGCTCTCCCGATAACTCCCATGAATCAAACCAATCATTGCGGTATCACGCAGCCTATGTGAACCAAAGATCACGGACTCGGTCTCGGCATACGATCACTCTCAAAATCCTCACCGGCGGATGAACTCCTGCGGATCATCCTCCGCCTCGACCCATAAAACTCCGTGATTCTGACTCGAAGTCTCGTAGCCTCAAACTCTCGCCTCGGGTGTACCACGGGTGCGAGCTGGGGCTGAGGCTGCGTCAATCTCTCCTCGTGACGGGCCACAACTTTAGCCAAAAGTGGGCCATCTCTCGTATCCTAACTCCTCCGCCCGGTGTGGGACGGGAGGTGTGGTACTGTGGTCTCTGGCTGGCGGCGTCATAGAACTCGCCGTCTCGTATAGGCGGGCACGAGCCCTCGTGACTGGGTGTCTCGCTAGCGCCTCCTCGCGGCCTTGCTTACGTGGAGGCATAATCACGTAGAAAGGAATACGTTAGAGGGTCAACCTATAACACGGCTCTAAAGCACGATCTCGAATGAGAAGAATGGAAACCAATCCTAAATATCCTATAGCCTCACGATTATTGGTGTGGTGCACACACCGATAATCGAACTCTACTAGATACGATCGTAAGTGGCGCTTTCCGAGGATTAATCGCTCGATACCACTTTTGTCACGACCGTTCGGGGCGTGGATCGTGCCTCTGGGGCACCCAGTAGTCATACATCGAGTAACGGCGGAATATAAAACAAGACGAGAACAGTTTATAAAATAAGACAGTTTTATCGAAGAAAAGCTTGCCTTTCGGCATAATATAAATAACTCAAGTTTTGCGATTACATCCCAACTGCATAATAGTGCTCTGAACTGGAAGTAAACAACTATGGCGGGACAGGCCCCGCCATACCCCCGATATTTAAAACTATCTACAATACGGGAGATCATACCCAAAAGTAGAGCCTCGGAGAAGATGGAGCTCACGACACGCAAAGATCTAAGGATGTGGATCTAGCACACCTTGCCCTTACTGCGGCATGACAACAGTACTAAGTATGCGGCGTAAAGTATTTAAATGAAACATATCATTTTAAAACCGGTTTACAAATATGTATGAAACAACGAGAAACCGCATATAGTGCCACATCACAAACAAGAGCAACAATAGGTAATCAGAATGAGTCTTGTCTAGGCCGCGAATGATCGAAGCAGGCCACTCGCCCATCATCATTCTGCAAGCCTAATCCTGGACTCGAGTCGCGTAGGCCACTCACGTGGGCGCATGAGGTATAACCCGCGTCGAGGGTAGCTACTCCTCGGCGTCGCCTGGACTCATTGCATCGCATGGCATGGTATAACCCGCATACTAACGAACTCTCGTAGCTCGCGTAGGCCCACGGACCCGCGTGAGGTATTCTCGAATCATGGTCCTGCATCACCGAGTCTACCGCATCGGAGGCGACTTAACCCGGTATCATCTCGAGGTGGTGATAGTATACTAACATAACAACTTATCTTTAAACAATATAAGCACAACAAGGATACTCACCTATACAAACGTTACAAGATACTAACACACATAGCATCATATCACGTCTATTGATCAAACCATCCTTATTATTCTTTTCACAATACAAGTGCATTATAAACACATAGGCAAACTTGTTTCTTTTATAAATCTTAAGTGGTTATACTTACTTCCCATAAAGCTAGTATAACTCTTAAGCTTCGCTTTAAAACCAATTAGTTCTCTTACATTAATATGATTCAATAGTCTTCAAATGTTTTCATTCTTTATTATTCAGCTTAAGCGTGAGGCATTCCGTAAGTATTATTCGTGCTTAAGCGTGAGGCATTGCCGTAAGTATTATTCAGCTTAAGTCAAAGACATTGCGTAGTTATATTGTAAAATATCATGCTTTAGGAAGAATCACATACCTTCTCGAAAACCACGCCAGTTCAATATGTCACACAGAGAGTCGACCTATAATAGTCACGGATATCTATTAAAGACTACTCAAGGTCATTCTAAACAGGGGTTCATAATTCTACGGTAAGTCGGGCACTTCCCTACCCGGTGAGCCATATAAGTTCATCAGAAAACAGTCTATGTAAATCTGATTTGATTAGTCTTCTTTTAAACCCTTCTAAGTGATTAACACTTCAATTCTATTCGTGATATACTTCTAAGTATTTATAATATTTCTTATACTATAACAGGAAGTATTCTCTAATTCAAAAGAGGGTTAGGATTATTACCTCGGTAAGCCCAATAATATCCTAGAAAAAGTCGCGCCTGAGCAAGGTTTTGCTCCTAAGTTGTATGCTCCAAGAACCTTAGAAGTTCTTCACAACTTCTACTAAGTACTAAGGTATTTGGGCTAGGGTATTTTGGGCATTATAACAATACAAGAAGATAACTTTTCTACCAAGGGAGGGGGGTAGATTTTTTTGCTAGGCTAGGGGGGGTATTCGGCCAAGGCCACTTAGGCTAGAGGGGGAAGAGGGCTTTGGACGAATTGGCTAACAAGGGAGAAGGGAGGATTTTCAAGACTTGGAAAGTAATTTGTGGATGAAGAACTCTTCATCTTAAGGGGGTATTTATAGGTCAAGAAGTGGCCAACCAATGGCCAAGATTTAGACAAGTGCAAGGCAAGTGTAGGGTGAGGATTAACTATACACAAATATCCTACCAACTCCTTGACTTTGAACAAGGCACCAAAAACGTGCCCAACTTCATCAATTCGTCCAAATGGACGATTTCAAGTCCACAAATTGGAGGGTGCCAAGTGTCGCCCTCCCGTTGGTCCAAAATGTTTCGTCTCTCGGAAAAATCCGCAAAAATTAGAAATGGCATAGCCGGAATTTACCCTACGAAAGCTGTGGAAACGTTTCGTCGGAAAACTATTCGTTTTGTGAGTTGTGCCTAAAAAAAACGTTCAAGGCTTATCTTTAAGGCAAGACTTTCGTACGTATTCCCTTACGTACATACTCTGGAAATACGGGGTATAACAAAGTATACCATTAAACCCCAAGTATCTAACCCCTTTAAGATCAAGGTACTCCTACCTTTTATAACCAAGCCACTTATGTTTTTCCATCACAAAGAGTTCAATATTTGAAAACAAGTTACTTCTCTTTTCCCAAAAATCAAGTTACCATTCTAAATCCAATAATGAATCCATTTCTTTATTTTCCATAAAGTCGTTATAACTAACTTCCCATAAAGCTATTATAACACTTTATGTTTTAAAACAATACAAGACAAAACCATGCCTTTCTTTTAAAACAAAACACTTCCAATTCTTAAGTCTCTTTTCTTTTAGAAATCGAATTCCTTACTTTGGAATTTTTAAGAAGATCAAAACTTGATTTCAATAATTCTTATTAGAGCAGCCATGATCTAGGAAATGTAATACCATTTTGTCTTATCTTAGCTTCTATACAGATGGAGGTTTCTACTGGTTTTAACATGATTAATTGTCATTACTTCTTTCCTTTATTAACGCTGCATTGGCTTGTTCGATTCTTATTCCCATTTCTGAAATTTATGTAACATTATTCTTTTAAAAACCAAGTACTCATTTCTCACGAATGAGGTTTCACACTTTTCAACACCATTTAGGTCAATTATAAGTCAAGTCTCTTATCCTTTGAAATCAACAAACCATTCTTTTACCTACATAAAGTGGTTATAACAAACTTCCCATAAAGCCGTTATAACATTTTATGCTTTAAACCAACCAATTACAACTATAAGCCCTTATGAGACCAAGAGGGCTTATTCTTTAACCACCGAGTACTTATTACTAAAGAATAAGATTTTCCTACTCTTTCAAACAATCAAGACCTTTACACTTCATATCAAGTCAAGGCACAACAAGGGAAATCAAATTTCTTTAACACACGTGCATCTACTGCACTATATATTTCACAAATAATCATGCTGAAGAGGATAGGAAGAATCACATACCTCGCGACGATTGTCGACAATAAGCAAAATGCTCCACAGTACTTTCCCCCCTTAAGTAGAATATGCTACCGTAGTACTTCAATCCTATAAGGGTCATAAAACGTCTATCAATCTCTAGCTTCGAACGTAGAATAACTAAGTGCACGGTCCCTACATTCTACGGAAAATCGGACAGCACTTCCTTGGTTTCTACTTACTATGCCACCTCTTTCAAGGCCGAATTCAATAACCAAACGCCACACTTAAGGCTCAATTAATTCAGCAAATACAAGGGGATTACATGCCTAACAATACGTGTAAAATTCCGCCCCACAACAATACAAAAATAACCCAACACTTTCCATGCCATTCTTGGCCAACAATATAACCAATCCTAAATCTTTTCCAATTATCTTCTCAATCCAAGTTATTAGGTCTAACATGATATCTAGCCCTAGACATCTTCAACAACTACAATTTCCCCCTTTACAACATGTGATGTCTAAATTAGAAATCCAATTGAAGTTACAATATTAAGGCTAACATGCCCATTTTCGGTTTCAACAAGACAACAAGATCCAAATCTATTCAAATATAATAGCCTCAGGCTCAATTCTAAACTACTAAAATATAACAGCCTCAGGCTCATTTCTAAACTACTAAAATATAACAGCCTCAGGCTCATTTCTAAACTACTATAACAAGTATAACTCATATCCAAGAGAAGGGGAAACTTTTACCTTTGGAGAAACCCACAAAAGCCCCTTTCTTCCACTTCTTTTCCGTCAAACTCGTCCACAGTAGCTCCCACAAGTTTACCACACTTTTCCTTCTTGCCGCGCTCAACAATTTCTCCTAAGCTAGGTTTTCTTCAAAAATCTAGAGAAGGAAAAGGGTTTCTTAGGAGGTTTCCAAGATGAAATGGCCAAGTCTTCCAAGACTTGGCCTAAAATAGGACCCTATTCTGGTCAAAAGATGGGAGGACACTTGTCACCCTCTCATAGGCTTTTAACAAAATATCCCGATTTTCGTCTTTTCTGCAGAAAAATCCGCCTCGGCGCTTCACTTCGAAAAGTTCCGGCATTCCGCGCGTGCGCATTCGGCGCGCGGCGCTGCAACCTCTGCGAACTCCCAGTACAACCAGCGCCGCGGCCCTGCGTTCCGGCGCCGCGGCGTTGTACCCCTGAACCGAAACCACTGCTTTGCCTGACTGCGCACCAAACTTGAAACTTCCATAACTTTTGACTCCGATGTCCTATCGACGAACGGTTTGTTGCGTTGGGAACTAGATTTAACGGACTACACACTAGGCTTTTTAAACACCTTGAAATTCTTAACGACTGGGGTACAACACTCCACGGTAGACTCAAAATCCGTCCAACACATGTTTGTCCACTTATCTTTCCACTTTCAAATCTTATATTCCTTGGTATGTTCTTATCTTAACTTCTTGAATTTACGGGGTGTAACATTCTCCCCCCCTTAGAAACATTCGTCCCGAATGTGCAGTGGTGAAGACTATACCGGCGTCTGCGTTTTGGAGACTTAGAAGGAACATTCGTCCCGAATGTTCCTTCTAAGTCTCCAAAACGCAGATTCTGTATAGTCTTCATACTACACTAAAATCGATTATGCCACTCATGGCCATAATATACAAATCACGCAAAACTCTAAATTCCAGGTAAAGAGGGATCATCTCTAATATCACAAAACTCCCACCACTCATGGACTTATCACCGAGTATACTCCCGTACTATGTACTCGACAAAGATAATCAAAAATCTTTTACTCTAGCCTTACCTCAAAGGTCTCGATTGTTATAAATTCTAAAGTTCAAAGTTTCGCATCCCGGACTTACCCTTTTCACTAATCGGGCTTAAATCACATTTTTTAACCCAAAGTTATCCGAACATAACACTCGCATGTATCTACCATAACCACATAAACAAGTCTCTTGGGGCTAAAGATATCTCAACTCTGCCTCACTTTCCCTTTGTCGCTCTAATCATAATCCACGCCTGCAGGCGCCTAGCTAAATAAGGCGATGAACCGACCACCGATCCGAAGGTGAGTCATCCTCTTGTATCCTCCTACTTGGACATCCTCCCATCCCACGACGGCCACGGGTGTAACAATCTCCCAAGCTAGCACGACACCCGAGGATCATCCTCGGCTCTATCCATAGAACTCGCGAATCGCAACTCAAGAAATCCGAAGTCTCAGTTATCGGATCTAGGGTGAATCATCGATGCTGCCGGAACCACCGGCTCGTCATCCTCATTCCTGCCACAAGCCTAGCTAGTAATCGGGCCATTTCCTTGTAACTCATATCCTCGGCTCTGGTCGTGGCGGAGGCTCGGTATCGTGGCCTCGTGAAGCTGCTGCGCTCTAAACTCTCTTTGGGGCTAAGCGGCGTCATAAAACTCGTCGTCAAGTACTATCTCGTAATGACCGGGCTGTGCCTCGTAACCTGCGTGTTCTACTCGTAGCTCCTCGATGTCTTGCCCATCGGCTCTGGTTGCCTTCGCAGAGGCATAACGGTACATAAGAATACGCCGCAGGAGTCCAACTTATAACACGGCTCTGAGGCGATCTCGAGTGAGAAGAATGAAACCAATCCTAAATATCCTGTAGCCTCCTAATTATAGATGTGGTGCACAACACCGACAATCAAGACTCTACTAGATACGATGCAGAGACACTTTCCGAGGATTAACTGCTCTGATACCACTTTTGTCATGACCCGATCCCGGGCCCATGACTGGTGCCTTACCCCGGGCACCCTAGTGATACAACATCAGAGAAAAACCAACGAAAATAGAAACTCAAGAAAGAAAACAGTGAAATAAGAAAGCAGACTAACCCAAACGGTTACCTTTTTGTACATAAATTAAAACTTGAACAGTTACATCCCTTACAAACTCGCCACTTGGCAGTCTACAGACCTCTAAGAATTTTGAAACCATAATGACGGGACAGGGCCCCGCCATGCCCCTGAATATACAAAAGTCTACCACTTCAGGGAACCGTACCACATGACAAGCTTCCGGAGATATGGAGCTTTCCGAGAACCGAACAACGATCCTAAGAGTGCGGATCAGCAAGTTATGTACCTCAACCTGCGGCATGAACGCAGCCCCCCGAAGGAGGTCAGTACAACAGGTACCAAGTATGTGAAACTGAAAATATACTGTAAATGAAATCATAATAGTCTATATAAAGCAGGAGACATGTAGGATACTCCAAACTACAGTACACAATATATAAGCAGTCCTGTCAAGTTAGGGACTCATGCCCGTGAAATCATCACTCAAATACAACCTGGGAATTTAACCAGCACAATGGCCGCATGCCCCGGCATCTCACCTCGGTATAAGCATGGCCCTGGAACCGTCCTAGTGGGCCCATACCCGTGGACCATCCAACGTGTCGGTATGCCCAAAGGAGATAACAAAATAACAATCCCTGTGGAAGCATACCCGTGGGCTACCCAACGTGTCAGTATGTCCAGACAAATAACAAGATAATACTCATTGTGGACGCATACCCGTGGGCTACCCAACGTGTCAGTATGTCCAAACAAATAACAAGATAACACTCCTAATGGAAGCATACCCGTGGGCTACCCAACGTGTCAGTATGTCCAAGAGGATCGATATAGTGGAAGCATACCCGTGGGCTACCCAATGTGTCAGTATGTCCAGACAAATAACAAGATAATACTCACTGTGGACGCATACCCGTGGGCTACCCAACGTGTCAGTATGTCCAAACAAATAACAAGATAACACTCCTAATGGAAGCATACCCGTGGGCTACCCAACGTGTCAGTATGTCCAAGAGGATCGATATAGTGGAAGCATACCCGTGGGCTACCCAACGTGTCAGTATGTCCATCAATCAACCAGATAGCCGGCCCTCCATCGAGAGGCTCGGTAGCACACAATCAAACACTTGCACAACAAGGCTATCACAAAAAGCATAGGCAAGTTACACACAACTCAAGGTACTTTAACCACTTCTTAGCACACGTCAAGTATACCATTAAACCCCAAGTATCTAACCCCTTTAAGATCAAGGTACTCCTACCTTTTATAACCATGCCACTTATGTTTTTCCATCACAAAGAGTTCAATATTTGAAAACAAGTTACTTCTCTTTTCCCAAAAATCAAGTTACCATTCTAAATCCAATAATGAATCCATTTCTTTATTTTCCATAAAGTCGTTATAACTAACTTCCCATAAAGCTATTATAACACTTTATATTTTAAAACAATACAAGACAAAACCATGCCTTTCTTTTAAAACAAAACACTTCCAATTCTTAAGTCTCTTTTCTTTTAGAAATCGAATTCCTTACTTTGGAATTTTTAAGAAGATCAAAACTTGATTTCAATAATTCTTATTAGAGCAGCCATGATCTAGGAAATGTAATACCATTTTGTCTTATCTTAGCTTCTATGCAGATGGAGGTTTCTACTGGTTTTAACATGATTACTTGTCATTACTTCTTTCCTTTATTAACGCTGCATTGGCTTGTTCGATTCTTATTCCCATTTCCGAAATTTATGTAACATTATTCTTTTAAAAACCAAGTACTCATTTCTCACGAATGAGGTTTCACACTTTTCAACACCATTTAGGTCAATTATAAGTCAAGTCTCTTATCCTTTGAAATCAACAAACCATTCTTTTACCTACATAAAGTGGTTATAACAAACTTCCCATAAAGCCGTTATAACACTTTATGCTTTAAACCAACCAATTACAACTATAAGCCCTTATGAGACCAAGAGGGCTTATTCTTTAACCACCGAGTACTTATTACTAACGAATAAGATTTTCCTACTCTTTCAAACAATCAAGACCTTTACACTTCATATCAAGTCAAGACACAACAAGGGAAATCAAATTTCTTTAACACACGTCATCTCTACTTGCTATATATTTCACAAATAATCATGCTGAAGAGGATAGGAAGAATCACATACCTCACGACGATTGTCGACAATAAGCAAAATGCTCCACAATACTTTCCCCCCTTAAGTAGAATATACTACTGTAGTAATTCAATCCTATAAGGGTCATAAAACGTCTATCAATCTCTAGCTTCGAACGTAGAATAACTAAGTGCACGGTCCCTACATTCTACGGAAAATCGGACAGCACTTCCTTGGTTTCTACTTACTATGCAACCTCTTTCAAGGACTATTTCAATAACCTAACGCCACACTTAAGGCTCAATTAATTCAGCAAATACAAGGGGATTACATGCCTAACAATACGTGTAAAATTCCGCCCCACAACAATACAAAAATAACCCAACACTTTCCATGCCATTCTTGGCCAACAATATAACCAATCCTAAATCTTTTCCAATTATCTTCTCAATCCAAGTTATTAGGTCTAACATGGTATCTAGCCCTAGACATCTTCAACAACTACAATTTCCCCCTTTACAACATGTGATGTCTAAATTAGAAATCGATTGAATTCTGATATTAAGGCTAACATGCCCGTTTCGGTTTCAACAAGACAACAAGATCCAAATCTATTCAAATATATGACCTCGTGCTCAATTCTAAACTACTAAAATATAACAGCCTCAGGCTCATTTCTAAACTACTAAAATATAACAGCCTCAGGCTCATTTCTAAACTACTATAACAAGTATAACTCATATCCAAGAGAAGGGGAAACTTTTACCTTTGGAGAAACCCACAAAAGCCCCTTTCTTCCACTTCTTTTCCGTCAAACTCGTCCACCAGCGCTCCCCACAAGTTTACCCACACTTTTCCTTCTTGCCGCCGCTCCAACAATTTCTCCTAAGCTAGGTTTTCTTCAAAAATCTAGAGAGAAGGGAGAGGGTTTCTTAGGAGGGTTTCCAAGATGAAATGGCCAAGTCTTCCCTAAAATAGGACCCTATTCTGGTCAAAAAGATGGGAGGGACACTTTTCACCCTCCCATAGGCTTTTAACAAAATATCCCCTGATTTTCGTATTTTACCGCAGAAAAATCCCGCCTCGGTGCCGCGGCGCTTCCACTTCCGAAAAGTTCCAGCATTCCGCGCGCGTCCTGCATTCGGCGCGCGGCTGCAACCTCTGCGAACTCCCGGTACAACGCGCCGTGACCCTGCGTTCGGCGTCGCGCGGCTGCCCACTGACGAAACCATCGCTGCTTTGCATTGCGCGCAAACTTGAAACTTCCATAACTTTTGACTCCGATGTCCTATCGACGAACGGTTTGTTGCGTTGGGAACTAGATTTAACGGAATACACACTAGGCTTTTTAAACACCTTGAAATTCTTAACAACTGGGGTACAACACTCCACGGTAGACTCAAAATCCGTCCAACACATGTTTGTCCACTTATCTTTCCACTTTCAAATCTTATATTCCTTGGTATGTTCTTATCTTAACTTCTTGAATTTACGGGGTGTAACATCATAGTTGTTATAAAACTCTTAGAGGTCTGTAGTACTGTTGTGGGTAGGGTTTGTAAAGGATGTAACTGTTCGGTTTTGATATATATGCAGAAAGGTGACCATTTTGGTTAGCCTGTTTCTTATTTCATATTGTTCATATCTGTAAGTTTTTATTTCCGCTGATTTTTCTCTGATGTATTATCACTAGGGTGCCCGGGGTAAGGCACCAGTTGCGGGCCCGAGGTCGGGTCGTGACAAAAGTGGTATCAGAGCAGTTAATCCTCGGAAAGTGTCTACAGACCGTATCTAGTAGAGTCTTGATTATCGGCGTGTTGTGCACCACACCTATAATCAGGAGGCTGCAGGATATTTAGGATTGGTTTCCATTCTTCTCATTCTGAGATCGTGCATTAGAGCTGTGTTATAAGTTGGACTCCCTCTGACGTATTCTTTTATACCAGTTATGCCTCTACGCAAGGTAACTTGGGCCCAGAAGGGCAAGCGGCGAGAGGAGGCTGCGAGTAGAAACCAAAGGGTTACGAGCCTGAGCCCAGTCTTTACCTGAGGTGGTTCTACAGACGACGAATTCTACGATGCCGCCAGCCCCAGCAGAGTTTAGAGCAGCAGCAGTAGCTACTGAGACCACGATACCTGAGTCTCCAGTCCCACGGCCAGGAACATAGGATATGGGTTACAAGGAGATGGCCCAGTTACTAGCTAGGCTTGTGACGAGGCACGAGGACAGACGAGAGCCGGTGGTACCGGTAGTGCACCCAGAGCCGATAATTGGAGACTTCGGGACTTCTTGAGTTGCAGTCCACCAGAGTTCTATGGATCAAGAACTGAGGAAGATCCTCAGGAGTTTATTCGACAGTTGCAGCGGATCATGAGAGTGATCAAGGCCTCGGAGACAGAGTCGGTAATATTAGGTTCACATCAACTGCGTGATACTGCAGTCGACTGGTTTGATTCATGGGAACTGTCCCGGGGGGAGCATGCGCTTCCAGCTGTGTGGGACGAGTTCTCAGAGGTGTTTCTTAGGCATTTCTTGCCTTCGCAGATGAGGAGAGCTCGGGCAGATATATTTATGATGTTGAGACAGAACGGTCGTACGGTTCGGGAGTACAGCGTAGAGTTTGACTCATTGGCTCGGTATGTCCCCGCTTTAGTGGCAGACATGGAGGATAGAGTGAACCACTATGTCACAGGGCTCGATGATTATTTAGCAGAGGGTTGCACAGGAGTAGCTCTTCAGCCGGGCATGGATATTGCCCGCATCCAGGCTTATACGCAGCAGACTGAGGAACGTAGAGACCAACGTAGGGACCAGGATCAACATAAGAGGGCCAAGATAGAAGGGTCCTTTAGTAACTTTAGAGGCGGACCGCCTCAGCAGCAGGCTAGTTATGCGCCTCCGCCAGTACAGAGTGGTCCTCCACAATCTTCAGGACGTCCAGGGTATTCGGGAGCAGGTCAGGGCTCCAAAGGTTCAGGTTTTCGGGGGAGCAGGGGTGTTAGTCAGATGAAGCCACCCCTACATCGTTGTGGCCGTTGTGGTAGGCTCCATTGTGGGGAGTGTCGTGCTAGTTTGGGAGTTTGTTTTACATGCAGCCAGCAGGGCCATTTTGCGAGAAATTGTTCGACCAGAGGTAGCGCGGATGTTAAGACTCATCCTTCGGGATCGGTGGCTGGTTCATCACCTTCTATAGCTATGCGCCCAGCAGGGCAGGATTTTGATTAGAGCGACAAAGGGGAAGTGAAACAATAGTTACAGGTATATCCTTAACCCTCTAGAGATTAGTATGCGTGATATGATGATTACATGTTGAGTGCTATGTACGGATAGCATTGTGTATATTGTGATTTAGAAAACATGGTTAGTTGAAAAGGTAAGTTTGGGGACAGGTAAATTGTGAACCTTAGAAATTATAAACAGTTGAGACCTTAGATGTAAGGCCGTCTTGAGTAAAAGATTTTACGGTTAGTCTTTGTCGAAGTACTTGGTATGCGTGAAATGTATTGTGGGATAATTCCATGGGTTGTTTAAGATGAAAGTGGTAGCTTTCATGACGAGAATAGTAAGATTGTCCCGGAAGGGAACAAGAGTTTGGCGCGATGGTGGGTCGGGTTGAGGCCATATCGCGGGTCAACCCGCAACCCGGAATGAGGTGGGGTCAGTTTGAGGTGGTCCCGCTGGTGGTAGGGTCACGAAGGTGCAAGGACCAAGTTTAGGTAACCATCGTACGAGTTCGCGGATGTGTTCGACCAAAATTGGATCGTGAAGGTCGGAATGGCCTTAAAGGAATTTGAGGCTAGTAAGATGACCAAGTTTGGAGGTAGTAACTCCAAGGTTTTGGAAACTGAAGCGATGACTGAAGTGTGGTACGTGTACTAGAAAGAGTTCGGGTGTATGAGAAGGGTACGACGAGTAAGGAAAGAAGTGAACATGTGTTAAGAGAATGGAAGTGATCATTTTTGTGAAGTGAAGGTGCGAAGAGAGTATCCTTTGAACCAGGAGTGAGAGTTATAGTGTTGTTATACATTTTAGAGGTGATTCCTCGTTGGCTTGGATTTGAGTTTTTGCGCGTATGTTATACTATGGCCATTGATGGCATGATTGGTTTTGTAAGTGTAGTAGTGAAGACTATACCGGCGCATGTATGTTTGGAGACTTAGAAGGAATATTCCGGACGAATGTTTCTAAGGGGGGAAGAATGTTACACCCTGTAGTTCCAGGGTATGTAGGTGAGGACGTACGTACGAGAATATGACATTAATATTGGAAAGGAAGAAAGATTTGATTTTCCGACGGAAAATTTTCCGGATTTTGTGAAGGAAAAAGGTTCGTTAATGGGAATTGGATTCCCAGATTTGGTATTCGGACTTCTTGGAATATTAGAGAATTATGGTTTTTTATTTCCGGATTTGGTCACGTTGGGCCCACGGGAGAAATTTACGATTTTGCGGGGCCCACATTATTTTCGAGATTTTGGACATTATGGATATTTTTCGGAAGATGAAATATTTTGGACGAATTGGAGGGAGACACGTGTCACCCCCTTAGGTGGCATGTGGCCGAAATGGTCATGCCAATTATCCCAAGGTTTTGTTGGCCATGTGGATGGTGGGACCCACGCACACTTGTCCCCCAATCTCACCACACACGTGCTAAGATCCTAGCCCTTGATTTCCCTATAAATACCCCCCCCCTCTTGTTGTGAAGACTTCATCCACAGTTGATATTTTTCCAAGGCAAAATTCCCTCCCTTCCCTTGTTGTTGTGCTCTCGGCCATGGGCTGAAATTCTTGAGCAAAAGTTGTCCAAAAATTCTTAAACTTTTAAGTGTTTTTCCTTAAGGTGTTAGGAAGGTTGTAAACTAAGAGTTGGAAAAGATTTCACACCCCTAGCCTAAATACACCCTCTTGGCCGAAAGTGGGTAGTGTTGGAACCTAAGTGTTCTTCACTTTTTGGAGTTTGATCTTGAAGAGAAGTTGGTTAGGAGCTTCTAAGGGTTGCTTGGAATGGGTTGGAACGTAAGAATTTGGAGCTAAACGTTGCTAAGGATCGACTTATAATCTTGGATAATTTTGTGCTTATCGAGGTAATGATCTTTGTCCTTCTATTGTAATTGGAGATTACATGTTGTAGTAGTTTATAATTGAGTATATGATATGTGGAAGGAAGATTGATAAGGTAAGAACTGTATATTATATTGTGGGGCAGAATTTTACACGTCCAGTTAAGCGTGTAATCCCCTTTGACTGTTGTATTGATGCGCCTTAAATGTGGCATGTTGGCTATTGGTATCGGGCCTTGAAAGAGGTGGTGGTAAGTTGTTACAGGGGAGGTGCTGCCGAATTTTCCGTAGAATAAGGAACCTTGTACTTATAAATGTTCTACGAAGAGATCTAGAAGTTAATAGACGTTTTATGGCCATTATAGGTTGAAGTACT
Source organism: Przewalskia tangutica (assembly GCA_029844215.1). Lineage (NCBI taxonomy): Eukaryota > Viridiplantae > Streptophyta > Magnoliopsida > Solanales > Solanaceae > Przewalskia > Przewalskia tangutica. The sequence goes on from CM056719.1 coordinate 91,049,134, forward strand.
ACGAGTAGCGTATTCTACTTGAAGGGTGGAAAAGGCTAGCAGGGTTATAGTACTTTGGAGCATTTTGCTACTTGTCGATAATCGTCGCGAGGTATGTGAACCTCTTCCTATCCTTTCTAGCATGATTGTTGTGAACTATGTAGTACGGTAGACGTACGTGTGCTAAACGAATTTGATTGGTTTAAAACATAAAGTGTTATAATAGCTTTATGGGAAGTTAGTATAATGACTTTATGAAGATAAAAGAATGGTTTGTTGATTTTAAATGTTAAGAACTTGAATTGTGTTAAAAAGTTATGAAACCTCATTCGTGAGTAATGGATACTCGGTCTTTAAAAGAATAAGGTTATATTGATTTCGGGAATGAGAATAAGTATCGAACAAGCCATTGTAGCGTTAATAAAAGAAAATGTATTGACAATCAATTAAAATGAGTAGAATTCCTCCATCTGCATAGAAGCTAAGATAAGACAAAATTGTATTACATTTTCTAGATCATGGCTGCTTTAATAAGATCATTATAAACAAGTATCGTTTTTCTTAAATTCCAAAGTAAGGAACTGGATTTCTAAAAAGAAGAGAGACTTGACTTATAAACGACTTGATTTCTAAAAGAGAAGAGACTTGAGAATTTGAAGTTATGAAGCTCAAACTATTTTGAGAAATATAGGTTACTTGTTTTTGAAAAGAGTGAGTTACTTGGGTTTTAAAAGTATACTTGATGTTGTCTTAAAACTGTAAAGCACTTGGTTTAAAAAGTATAGAGTACTTGATTTTAAAGGCCTTGTAAAGGTTTTCTGAAGGCGTAGAAATTTGGTTTGAAAAGAAAGCGTGTTTTGATACTACGAGTATTAGGGTCGTGTGTGTCACGACCCGTTCCGGGGCCCGTGACTGGTGCCTTACCGGGGCACCCAAGTAGTCATACATCAGAGTAATCAGCGGAAATATAAAGCAAGACATGAAACAGTTTATAAAATAAGACACAGTTTATGTGAGAAAAACATCGCCTTTCGGCATACATAAATAAACATGGTTTAGCAGTTACATCCGACACTGTACAACATGACTACAGACCTCTAAGGAAATATACAACTATGGCGGGACAGGGCCCCGCCATACCTGGTACAAAACTATCTACAACGGAGATCATACCCAAAAGTAGAGCCTCGGAAGAGATGGAGCTCCGACACCAACGTAGAGATCTAAGAATGTGGATCTAGCACACTGCTTGCCCTTACTGCGGCATGAGCAGCCCCGAAGGAGGTCGATCTAACAGTACTAAGTATGTGAAAGCGTAAAGTACTTAAATGAAGTCATAACACTTTTTAAAACCGGTTTACAAATATGTATGAAGCAATCGAGGAACCGCATAGTGCCACATCACAAACAAGAGCAACAATAGGTAAATCAGTAGGTCTTTTCTAGGCTGCGAATGATACGGCGGGCCACTCGCCGTATTATCACTCTGCAAGCCTAATCCGACTCCGAGTCCGCATAGGCCACTCACGTGGGCCCGCGTGAGGTATAACCCGCGTCGGTGGTACTCCTCGGCATCGCCCCGACTCGTTGTCCGCATGGCCACATAGACCGCATGAGGCATAACCCCGCATACTAACCTGGAACTCTCGTAGCTCCGCATAGGCCCCCTGGACCCGCATGAGGTATTCTCGAATCATGGTCCCAGACCGCCTGAGTCTACCCCGCATCGGAGGGCAGCTTAACCCCCGGTATCATCTCAAGAGGTGAGTGATGGTACACTAACATAACAGCTTATCTTTAAACAACATAAGCACAACAAGAATACTCTTTTTCACAAACGTTACAAGACACTAACACACATAGCATCATATCATGTCTACTTATCAAACCATCTTATTATTCTTTTCACAATTCAATATAAGTCTGTTATAAACACATAGGCAAACTGTTTCTTTTATCAATCTTAAGTGGTTATACTTAACTTCCCATAAGGCTAGTATAACTCTTAAGCTTCTGTTTAAAAACCAATTAGTTCTCTTCTGTTAACAATGATTCAGTATTCTTAGGAAATGCTTTCAGATCTTTATTATTCAGGCTTAAGCCGTGAGGCATTGCCGTAAGTGTTATTCAGGCTTAAGCCGTGAGGCATTGCCGTAAGTATTATTCAGGCTTAAGCCGTGAGGCATTGCCGTAATTATATTTTAGTTATCACATGTACGTCTACCGTACTATATATATTGTAAAATATCATGCTTTAGGAAGAATCACATACCTTCTCAGCGAAAACCACCTGCCAAGTTGAATATGTCGCGCGCAGAGAGTCAGCCTATAATAGTCACAGATATCTATCAAAGACTACTCTGAAGGTCATTCTAAACAGAGGGTTCACAATTCTACGGAAAGTCGGGCAGCACTTCCCTACCCGGTGAGTTATATAAGTCTACTGTGAAAACAGTCCTATGTAAGTAAATCTGATTTGATTATTCTTCTTTAAACCCTTCTCTGCGTAGTAGCAGTTCAATTCTATTCGTGATATTCTTCTAAGTATTTATACTTATTCTTATACTACAACAAGAAGTATTCTCTAATTCAAAGAGGGTTAGGATTAGTTACCTCGGTAAGCCCAATAATATCCTAGAAAAGTCGCGCTGAGCAAGGTTTTGCTCTAAGTTGTATGCTCCGAGAAACCTTAGAAGTTCTTCACAACTTCTACTAAGTACTAAGGTATTTGGGCTAGGTATTTTGGGCATTATAACAATACAAGAAGGCAACTTTTCTACCAAGGGAGGTAGGTTTTGGCTAGGCTAGGGGGGGGGCCTCGGCCAAACTACTAGGCTAGAGGGGGGGTGTATTCGGCCAAGGGCCTTCACAAGGGGAGGGGGGGAGGTGTTGGACGAAAAGGCTACAAGGGAGAGGAGAGGATTTTCAAGACTTGGAAAGATTTGTGGATGAAGAACTCTTCATCTCTAAGGGGGTATTTATAGCTCAAGCCTTGGCCAACCAATGGCCAAGATGAAGACAAGTGCAAGGCAAGTGTAGGGTGAGGATTAACTATACACAAATATCCTACCAACTCCTTGACTTTGTGCAAGGCACAAAAAACGTGCCCAACCTCTCCATTTTCGTCCAATGGACGATTCAAGTCCATCAATGGGAGGGTGCCAAGTGTCGCCCTCCCGTTGGTCCAAAATGTTTCGTCTCTCGGAAAAATCCGCAAAAATTAGTAATGGCATAGCCGGAATTTTCCCTACGAAAGCTGTGGAAACGTTTCGTCGGAAAACGATTCTTTAAGCGAGTTGTGCACAATTTCGAACTTGGCCTAATCTTTAAGGCTAAACTTTTGTACGTATTCCCTTACGTACATACTGCGAAATACGGTATAACATTCTCCCCACTTTGAAACATTCGTCGAATGTTCCTTCCCAAAACGATTAACGATAAGATTCTTCATAACTTAAGCGATTTGCAAAAGCCACACACGCCAGTAACAACACTTAGGCATGAATGATAACGAAAATTTACAAGTAAGAAAGTGAATTACCTGGAGGTGTGGGGAATAGGTGAGGATACTTCTGCCTCATGTCCTCCTCGGCTTCCCACGTCATCTCCTCCCTGAGCTCGTTCCGCCACAAGACTTTGACGGAAGCCACGTCCTTGGTCCGCAGACGCCTAACCTGACGATCGACTATCGCTATGGGAATCTCCTCATACGATAACCCCTCGGTCACCTGGACATCGTCAATCGGGTGTACCCTAGATGGATCCCCGATACATCTCCTCAGCATAGATACGTGAAAAACCGGATGCACTGCCTCCAGATCGGACGGCAGATCCAACTCGTAGGCAACCTTGCCTACCCTGCGGACAATCTGAAACGGCCCAATGTACCTAGGGCTGAGTTTCCCCTTCTTCCCGAATCTCATCACACCCTTCATGGGTGACACCTTTAGGAAAACCCAATCATGAACCTCGAACTCAAGATGCCGACGACGATGATCTGCATACGACTTACATGCGACTACGGTATCGATAGCCGCTCTCGGATAAGCTTCACCTTATCCACTGCCTGCTGTACCAAATCTGGTCCCACTAGCTGCACCTCGCCCACATCGAACCAACCTATAGGCGATCTGCACTTCCTCCCATACAAGGCCTCATAAGGCGCCATCTGAATACTGGAGTGGTAGCTATTATTATACGCAAACTCAACTAGAGGCAAATGATCCTCCCAACTACCAGAAGTCAATAACACGGGCTCGCGACATATCCTCAAGAGTGCGGATAGTGCGCTCTGCTGTCCATCTGCGTGGATGAAATGCGATGCTCGGGCTCACTGCGTCCTAAACCCCTCTTGAAGGACCTCCAGAAGTTAGCGTAAGCGGGCTCCTCATGCGATATGATCGAAGTAGGGACTCCATGCGATCGGCGATCTCTCGGATGTAAAGTCGGCATAATCCTCGGTAGAAAAAGTCGTCTGACGGGAAGAAAGTGGGCTGATTTAAATCGGCTGTCGACGATAACCCATATAGAATCATGTCTCCTCCGAGTGCGAGGTAATCACGTGATGAAGTCCATGTTGATTACCTCCCACTTCCGGTCGGGATCTCAATCGTGCGTAACAAACCACGGGCCTCCGGTGCTCTACCTTCACTGCCGACAACACGGGCACTGAGCTACGAACTATGCAACGTCTCTCTTCAAGCCATCCCACCAATACACAGATCTAAGGTCGTGGTACATCTTGGTCGACCCCGGATGGATAGAGTAACGCGCGCTGTGTGCTTCTAAGAACCTGCTGCGAAGTCCGAAACATCTGGAACACACGATGCGCCCTCAAACCTTAGCACCCCGTCAGGTGCTACCTCAAACGGACCCTTGCCCTCACGAAGAGCTGTATCACGATATCGAATCAAAGCTGGATCCTCGAACTGTTGCCTCTTCACCTCCTCGACGATGGAAGACTCGGCAACCTCACGAACTCTAACCCACTGCTATCAGAATCAATCAAACGGACACCAAGGCTCGCTAATCGATGCAAATCACGAACCATGTCTCTCCTCTCTAGCGCATCCGATAGGCTCCCATCGACCTACGACTAAGGCATACGCCTGACATTGGCCTTCCGGGTGGTACGGGATATCAACATCGTAATCCTTAAGCAACTCTAACCACCGTCTCGCCGTGAAGTTCGGCTCCTCTGGTGAAGATATCTGGAGGCTCTTGTGTTGCAGTAAAAATATCCACGTGAACCCCATACAAATAGTGCCTCCGGATCTTCAAAGCGTGAATCACAACCGCTAACTCAAATCATGGGTGGGGTAGTTCCTCTCGTGTTTCTTGGTGTCGGGATGCATATGCTATAACTCTGCCATCTTTGCATCAACACACATCCCAACCCGATGCAGCGCGTCACAATACACAACATAACCGTCTGGACCCTGCGGAAGAAGTAAGAGCGAGGCGGTCGTCGATCTCTCTTTCAAGCTGGAAACCACGCTCCAAGCATCGATCCACTGGAACTTGGCGCCTTCCGAGTCGACCTAGTCAATGGTGCGAGAGATAGAAGCAAATTTCTCTGAACCGCGATAATATCTGCAAGGCCCGAGCTGCGAACCTCTGGCCGGGTAGTAGGTCTAGGCCAAGTCTGGCGCCTCGATCTTGGCGTATCACTCGAATGCCATCAGCCCAAACAATATGCCCAAAACGCCATCAAGTCACCAAAACTCACATTTGGAAAACTTGGCGTACAAGCTGGTCTGGAGAAGCGTCGGCCTGACCCTCAAATGCTCCTGCTCTGGCGAGAATAAACCAAGATATCATCAATGAACACTATCACAAACGTGTCCAAAATGGTTTGAACACTCGGTTCATCAAATCCATGAATACTGGCGGAGCATTGGTCAACCAAAGACATGACCACGAACTCATAATGCGTCTCGGTCTGAATGCGATCCTAGGGACATCCACCTCTCGACTCGTACTGATGATAGCGATCGCGGATCAATCTTGGAGAAACATCTCGCACCTGCAATCGGTCGAACAAATCATCAATCACGGAAGGGGTATCATTCTTAATGGTCACCTTGTTGCACTGTAATCAACACACATGCGGCGTCGTCCTTCTTCTTCACGAACAATACCGGCGCTCCCGGGGAGAAACACTAGGCTGATGAAGCCGCTTCTCCAAAGAAATCTCTAAGTGATCCTTGACTCTCTCAACTCGGCGGTGCCATTCTCGTATGGCGGAATGGAAATAGGCGAGTGTCTGAAATATGTCAATACAAAACTCAATCTCCTCTCGGGAGGATACGGAAGGTCATCTGGAAACACGTCACGGGAACTCGTGACTCATCGAATCGATGAAAATCTGGTACCGCGACTTGATATCAAACACGAACGAGATGGTAGATATACCCCTTCTGCACCATCTTCCTAGCCTTGAGGTAGGAAATAAACCTACCCCTCGGCGATACCGTGCTCCCCTCCCACTCAACAACCGGCTCCTCTGGAAACTGGAACCGTACTACTCTCTCTCTGCAGTCTACATTGGCGTAGCAAGAAGCTTGCCAATCCATCCCCATAATCACGTCGAAGTCAATCATCTCCAACTCTATCAAGTCGGCTGGGTCCGACGTAAATAGTCACAGGACAAGCTCTATATACGCCGAGCTACCATGAATCACCCATGGCGTAGCTACCTCGAAAGGATCTATGGACTCGGGCTCTATCCTATCCTACTAGCAACAAGGGAGATATATAGGACAGTAGAACCGGATCTATCAAGGCATAAACATCAAACCCGAAGCGATAAGGTACCTGTGACGACATCAGGTGAGGCCTCCTGATCATGTCGGCTGGACAAAGCATAAATGCGGTTCTGAGGACCGCTAGAACTGGGACCCGAGCCACGACCTCTTCCGCGACCTGGTGACCCATGAGCACCCTGCCCTCCGGGGCGAGTAACTGTAGGAGATGATGAAGCGGCAACAGAACCTGAAGGCTGAGCCCTACCACCGGTAGCGCCCCGGTCGGGACGATCCCTCGCAAAGTGACCTGCTGGCCACAAGCGTAACAAGCTCAAAAGTAGTACCACACTTCCCGTAATGGGATCTACCGCATCGGCCACCGGGGTGGTCGATCGGCGATACCTCTGCTACTCGGGCGTCACGAAGCCACAGGGCCACAGTACGCCCTCGAAAACTCTGGCTGTACTGAGGACGGTGCAGGAGTGCTCTGAGCTGGCTGTGGTGCGAATCTAGACTGCTGCTGAGGCCGCCCACCACGATAACCACCAGAAGACCCTCCCGTCCTGGCCTTCTTCTGCTGCTGTCTGTCCACCGTCGACCTCTGCGCTCCTCGCATCCAAGGCGTGAGCTGCGTGCGGGTAATGTCCATACCGGTGGAGAAAACCCGCACATGACTCGGCCATATAGTCGTCTAGCCGGTGACATAGCGGTGTACCCTATCCTCCATATCTGCTACCAATCTTTGGGACATATCGAGCCAATGAATCAAACTCGACATTGTACTCTCACGGCGGTCGTCCTCTGCGCCTCGATGGTAAAAATCTATCGGCCGCGCCCTCCTCATCTGTGGAGGCAAGAAGTGAGTGAGAAAGCCTCGAGAACTCATCCCAGTAGTTGGGCGCGTGCTCTCCGGGATAACTCCCATGAATCAAACCAATCATTGCGGTATCACGCGGCCGATGAACCGAAGGTCACCGACTCGTCTCGAGGCCTTGATCACCCTCATGATCCTCTGAAGGCGACGGATGAACTCCTGCGGATCATCCTCGGCCTCGACCAGTAAAACTCTGGCGGGCTACAACTCAAGAAATCTCGTAGCCTCAAACTATCGCCTCGGGTGTACCAGGTGCGGCCAAGCCCTGGAGGCTGAGCTGGGCCGCATCCAGCCTCTCCGCGTATCGGGCCACAACTTTAGCCACACGCTGGGCCATCTCCTGGTACCCTCACTCCTCCGCCCCAGACTGTGGGACAGGAGGTGTGGGTACTGTGGTCTCTTTGAGGTGGCGGCGTCATAGAACTCGCCGTCTCGGTATAGGCGGGCACGAGCCCTCGTGACTCTGGGTGTCTGCTAGCGCCTCCGCTCATTGCCTTGCCATACGGGCGGGTTGCCTTACGTGGAGGCATAAGCATTCTGGGAAAGGAATACGTTAGAGAGGTCAACCTATAACATGACTCTAAAGCACGATCTCGAGTGAGAAGAATGAAACCAATCCTAAATATCTTATAGCCTCACGATTATTGGTGTGGTGCACAACACCGATAATCAAGACTTACTAGATCTGATGCGTAGACACTTTCCGAGGATTAATCGCTCGATACCACTTTTGTCACGACCCGTTCGGGGCGTGGATCGTGCCTGCAAGGGCACCCAGTAGTCATACATCAGTAATCGGCGGAAATATAAAGCAAGACATGAAACAGTTTATAAAATAAGACCACGGTTTATGTGAGAAAACATCGCCTTTCATACATAAATAAACATGGTTTTAGCGATTACATCCGACCTTTGTACAACATGACTCTGAACCTCTGAAATATACAACTATGGCGGACGAGGCCATACATACCTGGCTGTACAAAACTATCTACAACAGGGAGATCATCCCCCAAGTAGAGCCTCCGGAAGAGATGGAGCTCAGGCACCAACGTAGAGATCCTAAGAATGTGGATCTAGCACACCTTGCCCTTACTGCGGCATGAACGCAGCCCCGAAGGAGTCGATCTGAGTACTAAGTATGTGAAAGCGTAAAGTACTTAAATGAAGTCATAACACTTTTTAAAACCGGTTTACAAATATGTATGAAGCAATCAAGGAACCGCATATAGTGCCACATCACAAACAAGAGCAACAATAGGTAAAGCGTAGTAGGTCTTTTCTAGGCTGCGAATGATCTGACGGGGCCACTCGCGTATTATCACTCTGCAAGCCTAATCCGGACTCCGAGTCCGCGTAGGCCACTCACGTGGGCCCGCGTGAGGTATAACCCGCATCGAGGGTAGCTCCTCGGCATCGTCCTGGACTCGTTGTCGCATGGCCACATAGACCGCGTGAGACATAACCCGCATACTAACACGGAACTCGTAGCTCGCGCATAGGCCCACTGGACCCGCGTGAGGTATTCTCGAATCATGGTCCCGCACCGCTGAGTCTACCCGCGTCGGAGGCGACAACCGGGTATCATCTCAAGAGGTGAGTGATGGTACACTAACATAACAGCTTATCTTTAAACAACATAAGCACAACAAGAATACTCTTTTTCACAAACGTTACAAGACACTAACACACATAGCATCATATCATGTCTACTTATCAAACCATCTGATTATTCTTTTCACAATTCAATATAAGTCATTATAAACACATAGGCAAATGTTTCTTTTATCAATCTTAAGTGGTTATACTTAACTTCCCATAAGGCTAGTATAACTCTTAAGCTTCTGTTTAAAAACCAATTAGTTCTCTTCTGTTAACAATGATTTAGTATTCTTAGGAAATGCTTTCAGATCTTTATTATTCAGGCTTAAGCCGTGAGGCATTCTAGTAAGTGTTATTCAGGCTTAAGCCGTGAGGCATTGCCGTAAGTATTATTCAGGCTTAAGCCGTGAGGCATTGCCGTAATTATATTTTAGTTATCACATGTACGTCTACCGTACTATATATATTGTAAAATATCATGCTTTAGGAAGAATCACATACCTTCTCGTAAAACCACCAAGTTGAATATGTCGCGCGAGAGTCACCTATAATAATCACAGATATCTATCAAAGACTACTCAAGGTCATTCTAAACAGAGGGTTCACAATTCTACGGAAAGTCGGGCAGCACTTCCCTACCGGTGAGTTATATAAGTCTCATTGTGAAAGCAGTCTATGTAAATCTGATTTGATTATTCTTCTTTAAACCCTTCTATTGTGGTAATTCAATTCTATTCGTGATATTCTTCTAAGTATTTATACTTATTCTTATACTACAAAGTAAGTATTCTCTAATTCAAAGAGGGTTAGGATTAGTTACCTCGGTAAGCCCAATAATATCCTAGAAAAGTCGCGCTGAGCAAGGTTTTGCTCTAAGTTGTATGCTCCATGAAACCTTAGAAGTTCTTCACAACTTCTACTAAGTACTAAGGTATTTGGGCTAGGGTATTTTGGGCATTATAACAATACAAGAAGGCAACTTTTCTACCAAGGGAGGGGGTAGGTTTGGCTAGGCTAGGGGGCCTCGGCCAAACTACTAGGCTAGAGGGGGTGTATTCGGCCAAGGGCCTTCACAGGAGGGGAGGTGTTGGACGAAAAGGCTACAAGGGAGAGGAGAGGATTTTCAAGACTTGGAAAGATTTGTGGATGAAGAACTCTTCATCTCTAAGGGGGTATTTATAGCTCAAGCCTTGGCCAACCAATGGCCAAGATGAAGACAAGTGCAAGGCAAGTGTAGGGTGAGGATTAACTATACACAAATATCCTACCAACTCCTTGACTTTGTGCAAGGCACAAAAAACGTGCCCAACCTCTCCATTTTCGTCCAATGGACGATTCAAGTCCATCAATGGGAGTGTGCCAAGTGTCGCCCTCCCGTTGGTCCAAAATGTTTCGTCTCTCGGAAAAATCCGCAAAAATTAGTAATGGCATAGCCGGAATTTTCCCTACGAAAGCTGTGGAAATGTTTCGTCGGAAAACGATTCTTTAAGCGAGTTGTGCACAATTTCGAACTTGGCCTAATCTTTAAGGCTAAACTTTTGTACGTATTCCCTTACGTACATACTCTGGAAATACGGGGTATAACAGTGTGGCTTTTACGTAAAAAGAGGTCTTTTTGAAACAATGAAAAGTATGTGGTATTTTGGGGTTAAAACCCAGATTTTTGGCATAAAACGAAAGTCTATGAGTACATTGAACTTGCCTATGCTTGTTGTGATAGACTTTGTTGTGCAAGTGTTTTGATTCTGTGCTACCGCGTCTCTCGATGAAAGGCCGGCTATTTGGTTGATTGTTGGACATACTGACACGTTGGGTGGCCCACGGGTATGCTTCCACTATGAGTGTTATATTGTTATTTTCTTTGGACATACTGACACGTTGGGTGGCCCACGGGTATGCTTCCACTATGAGTGTTATCTTGTTATTTTCTTTGGACATACTGACACGTTGGGTGGCCCACGGGTATGCTTCCACTATGAGTGTTATATTGTTATTTACTTTGGACATACTGACACGTTGGGTGGCCCACGGGTATGCTTCCACTAGGAGTGTTATATTGTTATTTTCTTTGGACATACTGACACGTTAGGTGGCCCACGGGTATGCTTCCACTAGGAGAGTTATGTTGTTAGTTTCTTTGGACATACCGACACGTTGGGTGGCCACGGTATCTTCACTATGAGTGTTATATTGTTATTTCCTTTGGACATACTGACACGTTGGGTAGCCCACGGGTATGCTTCCACTAGGTGTGTTATCTTGTTATTTTCTTTGGACATACTGACACGTTGGGTGGCCCACGGGTATGCTTCCACTAGGAGTATTATCTTGTTATTTCCTTTGGACATACTGACACGATGGATGGTCCACGGGTATGCGTCTATTAGGATGGTTCCATGGCCATGCTCATACCGAGGTAAGATGCCGGGGCATGCGGCCATTGTGCTGGTTAAATTCCCGGGTTATATTTGAGTGATGACTTTGCGGGCGTGAGTCCCTGACTTGACATGACTGCTAATATATATTGTGTACTGTAGTTTGGTTATCATACATGTCTCCTGTTTTATATAGACTGTTATGATTTCATTTCTGATATTTTGATTTCACATACTTGGTACTGTTATCGACCTCCTTCGGGGGGCTGCGTTCATGCCGCAGGTAGAGGTACACCGGTTGTTGATCCTCGCTCATAGGATCACAGTTCTGCGTGTTGGGAAGCTCCGTTTCTCCGGAGGCTTATCTTTTGGTATAGTCCCCTGTCATTGTAGATACTTGTACATTCAGGGGTATGGCGGGACCCTGTCCCGTTATAGTTGTTATAAAAACTCTTAGAGGTCTGTAGTACTGTTGTGGGCAGGGTTTGTAAAGGATGTAACTGTTCGGTTTTGATATATATGCAGAAAGGTGACCATGTTGGTTAGCCTGTTTCTTATTTCATATTGTTCATATATGTAAGTTTTTATTTCCACTGATTTTTCTCTGATGTATTATCACTAGGGTGCCCGGGGTAAGGCAACAGTCGCAGGCCCGAGGTCGAGTCGTGACATATTGGAAGCCTAAATCCGAAATGACATTGTTAGCAGTTTGAAATTGAAATACAAATTGGTCGGTAATTAGAATCGTCGCATGTTATCTACTTGAAGATTGTAGTTGTTATAATCGATTGCGGCTTTATAACATGTTAGACTAAACAACTTGGATTGAAAAAGGAATTGGATAAGACCTTGCATTGTGGTACTTTATGGCCAAAAAATGGCATTGGTTATTGAATTACTTGGTATCAATTGTGGGGCAGAATTTTACACGTCTTGTTAGGCGTGTAATCCCCTATTGTTAACTACATTGTTGAGCCTTAAATGTGTTATGTTTGGTTATTGAATTTGGGCCTTAAAAAAGGTGGAAAAGTATGTAGAAGCAAAGGAAGTGTTGTCCGATTTTCCGTAGAATTTAGTGACTTTGCACTTAGAATATTCTACTTTTTAAGTTAGAAGTTAATAGACGTATTATGGTCATTATAGGTTGACATACTACGTACGGCATATTGTACTTAGCAAGTGGATTGAACCAAATAGGTATGTGGAACTTTCCTATCTCTTGAGCATGAGTAGTTGTAAATATATAGTACGGTAGACGTACGAGATTTTGATGAATCTAGTTTCATTTGATATTCTTGACTTGTTTTAAGAATGTCCAAGTTGGTTGAGTTAGGGAATTAACTCACTTGTTTTAAAGATTAAGGATATCTTAGTGTTATACCCCGTATTTTCAGAGTATGTACGTGAGGACGTACGTAGAAAAGTTTGAGCCTTAAAGTAGGCAAGGGCCGAAAATTTTGTTCACAACTACCGAAAGGAATCGTTTTTCGACGAAACGTTTTACAAACTTTGCGAAGGGAAAATTCCGGCTATGTCATTTATATTTTTTGCGGATTTTTCCGAGAGATGAAACATTTTGGACCAACGGGAGGGTGACATGTGTCACCCTCATATTGGACGTCAATTGGGGCGGCAAGTGGACGATTTGGAGGTCTTGGTTAGGTAGGATATTTTGTGTAGTAGATGGATAAGGACACTTGGATAAATCCTCACCCTACACTTGCATAACACTTGGCTTGATCTTGGCCATTGGTTGGCCTATAAATACCCCCCTTAGTTGATGAACTTCTTCATCCAAAAATTGTTCTAAGTCTTGAAAGCCCTCTTCCCCCCTTTGTGTAGAGTTCTCGTCCTAGCCTCCCCCCCCCCCCCCCTTTCGTGAGGCCCTTGGCGAGGGTACACCCCTCCTAGTGGCCTTGGCCGAGAGCACCCCCCCTTGCCTAGTTGTTCTCGTAAAATACTACCCCCCTCTTGGTAGAAATACTCTCCAAGTATAGTTACTATTCCAAAATACCTTGGCCCATATACCTTGTAGTATTCCAAGGTTACACTTATACTAAAGCCCGTAAATACTATTATACTTCCCTTGATTACAAAAGCGAAACCACAAGGAAAATCTCCATAGTTGGTTGGAGTATTAAGAAGAAGTTGCGTAGAACTTCTAAGGGTTGTTTGGAGCGGGTTGGAGCACCCGGAGTAGGAGCTAAACGTTGCTCAGGATCGACATTAAACTTGGATAATTTTGGGCTTATCGAGGTAAATACTCTTGACCTTCTATTGTAATTGGAAATTACATACTGTAATTGTATAAATGAATATAAGATTCATAGAAGAGAATTGAACTGTAATAGAAGGATATTACAGAATAGACTTGAACTGGAATCACATCAGAAGATTATTAATGTAGAAGTTGATAGACCTATAACCTTTATAGGTTGAATGTTCTGTGAGTAACATGTACTACTTGAAAGGTGGACAAGGCTAGCCGGGTTATAGCCGTGAAACGTTTTGCTAATAGTCGATAATCGTCGCGAGGTATGTGATTCTTCCTATCCTCTTGAGCATGATATTTTAAAAGAATATATATATAGTACGGTAGACGTACGTGTGTTAACTGAATGTAGTTTTACGGCAATGTCTTTTGACTTAAGCCTGAATAATAAGAATCTGGAAGTATTTTAAAAGAATATATATATAGTACGGTAGACGTACGTGTGTTAACTGAATATAGTTTTACGGCAATGTCTTTTGACTTAAGCCTGAATAATAAGAATCTTGAAGTATTTCAAAAGAATTAAGAATCCTCTTTGAAAGAAGAATAATACTTGGTTTGAAAGCTTAAGAGTTATACTAGCTTTATGGGAAGTTAGGTATAACGACTTACGAGAGATAAAAAGAATGGTTTATTGATTTTAAGAAGTTAAGAGACTTGATCTTAAAAGATAAGAGACTTGACTTAATTGAATTAATATGAATTTTGTTAAAAAGTGTGAAACCTCATTCGTGAGTAATGAGTACTTGGTTTTTAAAAAAGGAATAATGTTTTACTGATTTCGGAAATCAGAATAAGTATCGAACAAACCACTGCAGCGCTAATAAAGGGAAATGTATTGAATAATTAAGTATTATTAAAACAAGTAGAAACCTCCATCTGCATAGAAGCTAAGATGAGACAAAATGATATTACATTTCCTAGATCATGGCTGCTTAAATAAGATTGATTATGAACAAGAATAACCTACTCACATATAAGGCATATGTATCTCAAATTGTTTTAAAGGAGAATTATATCATTAAGTGATTAAAACTATGAACTACGAAACCTTTCGAAAATGAGAAACTTAAGCATTTGGAATTAGACAAACTTGAACGTTTGGAAAATAATGTTGTTACTTGATTTACAAAGGGAAGTGTTTTGGTTTACTTAAAAGGATAGTCACTCTATTTTTATACTACGGGTATTTTATGACTTTTTGAAAGAAACGGATCTTTTAAAAAGAGTTAATGTATGAAGTACTTTGGGGATAAAAACCCGAAATTGTTAACATAAAGTAGAAAGTACCTTGTGTGAATAACTTGATTGTGTTGGTTTGTGATAGCCTTGTAATACTTTCTTGTTGATTTGATAAGTAAACATGTTAGGATGCTACGTGTGTTAGTATCTCGTGATGTTTGTGTAAAGGGGTTCCCCTTGTTGTGCTTATGATTGTTTAACGATAAGCTGTTATGTTATTTTATCACATACCCCATTGACTTGTTATACCGAGGGCTTGCCACCCTTGATGCGGGTCTATACGGCCTATGCGGTCTGCGTGACTATGCGGAGCTGCGGGAGTTCCAGGGTTGATTATTCCGGGTGTTTTATCCGACGGGGATGCCTATGCGGTCTATCGAGACTATGCGGTGCGGGAGTCGAGGAGTGCAGGGGTTAGCTACCCCGATCGCGAGAATACCTCATGCGGGTCTATGTGTGACCTATGCGGTGCGGAAGTCGAGATTAGGCATGCATAATGATACTATGGGCGATTGGTCTTGCTTGATCATTCGCGCCTAGGAAAGACACATTCTGATTTACCTATTATTGCTCTTGTTTGTGATATGGCACTATGTGCAAATTGAACTAATTGTATTTGCAAATGGTTTTAAAATACTTTGATTTTACTTCAGTACTTTACAGTTTCACATACTTGGTACCTGTTGTACTGACCTCCTTCGGGGGGCTGCGTTCATGCCGCAGGTAGAGGTACACCAGTCGTTGATCCTCGCTCATAGGGTCACAGTTCAGCGTTTGGGAAGCTCCGTTTCTCCGGAGGCTTATCAGTGGTATAGTCCCCTGTCGTTGTAGGTTCTTACATTCATGGGTATGGCGGGGCCCTGTCCCGTCATTGTTGATAAAACTCTTAGAGGTCTGTAGTACTGTTGTGGGCAGAATTGTAAAAAGGGATGTAACTGTTCTAGTTGATATATATATATATATATGCCGCAAGGCAAGTTTTCTCAGATGAACTGTTTCATATTTCATATTATGTCATGTCTTGCTTTATATTCCGCTGATTACTCTGATGTATGTCTACTTGGGTGCCCGGGTAAGGCACCAGTCACGGGCCCGGGTTCGGGTCGTGACAAAAGTGGTATCAGAGCAGTTAATCCTCGGAAAGTGTCTACAGACCGTATCTAGTAGAGTCTTGATTATCGGTGTGTTGTGCACCACACAAATAATCAGGAGGCTATAGGATATTTAGGATTGGTTTCCATTCTTCTCACTCTAAGATCGTGCCTTAGAGCTGTGTTATAAGTTGGACCCCTCTAACGTATTTCTTTCCCGTACATGTTATGCCTCCGCGCAAGGCAACCGGGACGAAGGGCAAAGCGTAGAGAGGCTGCGAGTTAGTCTGAGAGGGTTACGAGGGCACAGGCCCAATCATCACCTGATATGGTGCTTCATTCGGGGAGTTCTGCGACATCGCCAGCCCCAGCAGAGTTTAGCACGGCGGCAGCAGTTCCTACTGCGGCCATGACATTTACACCTTCAGTTCCACGACCAGTAGCAGAAAGTATAGTTTGCAAATGGACGACCCTGTTACTAGCTAAGGATGTTGCTACCAAAGAGTATACGATGTATCGATTTATCACGGGTCTTGATGATTATCTAAAGAAAGATTGTGCAAGAGTAGCTCTTCAGTCAGGCTTGAGCATGGCCTGTGTACGGGCTTATGCGCAGCAGGCCGAGAGACGTAGGGATCAACGGGTTGACCAAGATCAGCAGAAGAGGGCCAGAACAGCAAGGTCCTTCGGTAACTTTCGAGGCAAACCGCCTCAGCAGCAGATTAGATATGCACCTCCGCCCGGTCGCAGTGGTCCTCGCGGGGTTGGGACGTTCGAGGTGTGCCGGAGTTGGTCAAAGCTCCAGGGCTTCTGGTGCACAGATACACGTGGGTCCAGCCAGCCGGATTCAGTTTTTCCCCAGTGATCACAGTGTGACAGGCATCATCCCGGGGAATGTCATCTTTTGTTGATGCTTGTTTTACCTGCGGCCGTCAGGGCCATGTGTCGAAAGGATGTCCTAGTAGGAGGGATGCAAGTAGGAGGACTCGGCTACGGTCGATTCGGTTGATGGTTCGAAGAGGAAGGGGTGTTAGCCAGAGGAGGCCACCCCCACCTCGGTGTGGCCGTTGTAGTACGTGTCATTGTGGGGAGTGTCGTACTTCGACGACTTGTTTTGCTATCGCCACATGCGAGGATTGATTAGAACGGAAAAAGGGGAGTGAAGCTGTAGATACAGGTAGATCCTTAACCCTCTAGAGATTAGTATGTGTGATAAGATGAGTATATCTTAGGTGTTATGTTCAGATAACATAAGTGTAAATTGTGGTTAGAAACCATGGTTAGATAGAAGGGTAAGATTGGGATAAGGGAAAGTGTGAGCCTTAGAATGTTATATGTAGGGACCTTAGAGGTAAGGCCATCTCGAGTAAAAGATTTATATTGTTACGTTTAACCCTTATCGGAGTGCATAGTGCACGTGAGATATAGTTGTATAATAAGTCCCTGAGTAGTGTGGAATGAAAGAGGGTAGTTGAGCTAAGAAGACAGTTAGGTTTTCGTAACTTGATTAGTGAGATTGTTCCGGATCGGGGAGCAAGTGTTTGGCGCGAAAGTGGGTCGGGTTGAGGCCATATCGCGGGTCAACCCGCAGCCTGTTTGGTGGTGGGGTCAGTTTGTGGTGGTCCCGCCAGGTGGTGGGGTCATGATGGTGTTAGGCCCAAGTTTAGTTAACCATCGTACGAGTTCGTGGATGCGTTCGACCAGTAGTCGGGCCGATGAGGTCAGCCCCTCTTGTCTTTCAATCAAGATCGTTTTACTCGGTAGAGGGTTATGCGAGATGTTATACTAGGAAGGTTGTAAGGCTGCACGAGGTGCCTACCTTCACCTTATGACAGGCAGTGGAGCCCAGGTTGCGGCTGCTTATTTTTCTGGAAGTTTTACCAGGCAGGGTTAGGAACTCGGGTGAGT
This sequence comes from Przewalskia tangutica, assembly GCA_029844215.1. Lineage (NCBI taxonomy): Eukaryota > Viridiplantae > Streptophyta > Magnoliopsida > Solanales > Solanaceae > Przewalskia > Przewalskia tangutica. The sequence goes on from CM056719.1 coordinate 91,067,223, forward strand.
CTTAGTATCGCCTTCGCCCTCGGGCCAGTGTTTGGATTTCAGGGGTAACTGTGAGGATTGTTGCCTCCTGTTGAGGGAGTGTTTTTATAACTACCATTTCAGTATGCGGATATCGCCTTACGAAGCCTTGTAGGGGCGGAAGTGCAAGTTGCCGGTCGATTGGTTCGATGTTGGCAAAGTTCAGATAGTTGGTTCATACTTGTCTCGGCAGGATATGGATAGGGTGAAGCTTATCCAGAAGAGGTTATTGGCAGCTCAGAGTCAACAGAAGTCGTGCGGATAATCGGCGACGACGCTTGGAGTTCAGGTTGACGGAGGGTCTTCTTGAAGGTACCACCCCGGAAGGGTGTGACGAGTTTCGGAAAACAGAGGAAACTTAGCCCGAGTTACTTGGGGCCTTTTCAGGTCATGTGAAGAATAGGCCAAGTTGCCTATGGTTAGCATTGCCGTCCGACGTAAGAGGTAGTACGTCCGATATTTCATGTTGCTATGTTCGGAAGAGTATCGGAGATCCATCCAGAGTGATCCCAGTTAATAATGACCAAGTTGGAGGTAGTAACCGTAAATTTGGAACCGAGTCGATATGAAATGTGGTAAGTTATGAGAAAGAGTGCAAGTGTACGAGAAAGGTACGACGAGTAAGGGAAGAAGCGAGCATGTGTTAAGAACATAGATGTGATCATTTCTTTTGTAAGTGAAGGTGCGAAGGGAGTATATTTTAGCCCTTGGGTGGGAGATTTTGAGGTCGAGGTGATTCCTCGTGGACTTGGATTACGTATATTGCACGTGTGATATTTTTGTGGCAATGGCAACTTGTTATGTTAAGAGGAACTTATCGTTATCTGTCTTGAGAAGGAACATTCGGGACGAATGTTTCTAAGGAGGGGAGAATGTTATACCCCGTATTTCCAGAGTATGTACGTGAGGACGTACGTAGAAAAGTTTGAGCCTTAAAGTAGGCAAGGGCCGAAAATTTTGTTCACAACTACCGAAAGGAATCGTTTTTCGACGAAACGTTTTACAATCTTTGCGAAGGGAAAATTCCGGCTATGTCATTTATATTTTTTGCGGATTTTTCCGAGAGATGAAACATTTTGGACCAACGGGAGGGTGACATGTGTCACCCTCATATTGGACGTCAATTGGGGCGGCAAGTGGACGATTTGGAGGTCTTGGTTAGGTAGGATATTTTGTGTAGTAGATGGATAAGGACACTTGGATAAATCCTCACCCTACACTTGCATAACACTTGGCTTGATCTTGGCCATTGGTTGACCTATAAATACCCCCCTTATTTGATGAACTTCTTCATCCAAAAATTGTTCTAAGTCTTGAAAGCCCTCTTCCCCCCCTTTGTGTAGAGTTCTCGTCCTAGCCTCCCCCCCCCCCTTTTTCGTGAGGTCCTTGGCCGAGGGGTATACACCCTCCTAGTGGCCTTGGCGAGCACCCCCTTGCCTAGTTGTTCTCGTAAAATACTACCCTCTTGGTAGAAATACTCTCAGTATAGTTACTATTCCAAAATACCTTGGCCCATATACCTTGTAGTATTCCAAGGTTACACTTATACTAAAAGCCCAGAAATACTATTATACTTCCCTTCAGTCACAAAAACGAAACCCTAAGGAAAATCTCCATAGTTGGTTGGAGTATTAAGAAGAAGTTGCGTAGAACTTCTAAGGGTTGTTTGGAGCGGGTTGGAGCACCCGGAGTAGGAGCTAAACGTTGCTCAGGATCGACATTAAACTTGGATAATTTTGGGCTTATCGAGGTAAATACTCTTGACCTTCTATTGTAATTGGAAATTACATCAGAATTGTATAAATGAATATAAGATTCATAGAAGAGAATTGAACTGTAATAGAAGGATATTACAGAATAGACTTGAACTGGAATCACATCAGAAGATTATTAATGTAGAAGTTGATAGACCTATAACCTTTATAGGTTGAATGTTCTGCGAGTAGCATGTACTACTTGAAAGGTGGACAAGGCTAGCCGTGTTATAGCTGTGGAGCGTTTTGCTAATAGTCGATAATCGTCGCGAGGTATGTGATTCTTCCTATCCTCTTGAGCATGATATTTTAAAAGAATATATATATAGTACGGTAGACGTACATGTGTTAACTGAATGTAGTTTTACGGCAATGTCTTTTGACTTAAGCCTGAATAATAAGAATCTGGAAGTATTTTAAAAGAATATATATATATAGTACGGTAGACGTACGTGTGTTAACTGAATATAGTTTTACGACAATGTCTTTTGACTTAAGCCTGAATAATAAGAATCTTGAAGTATTTCAAAAGAATTAAGAATCCTTTTTGAAAGAAGAATAATACTTGGTTTGAAAGCTTAAGAGTTATACTAGCTTTATGAGTAGTTAGGTATAACGACTTACGAGAGATAAAAAGAATGGTTTATTGATTTTAAGAAGTTAAGAGACTTGATCTTAAAAGATAAGAGACTTGACTTAATTGAATTAATATGAATTTTGTTAAAAAGTGTGAAACCTCATTCGTGAGTAATGAGTACTTGGTTTTTAAAAAAGGAATAATGTTTTACTGATTTCGGAAATCAGAATAAGTATCGAACAAACCACTGCAGCGCTAATAAAGGGAAATGTATTGAATAATCAAGTATTATTAAAACCAGTAGAAACCTCCATCTGCATAGAAGCTAAGATGAGACAAAATGATATTACATTTCCTAGATCATGACTGCTTAAATAAGATTGATTATGAACAAGAATAACCTACTCACATATAAGGCATATGTATCTCAAATTGTTTTAAAGGAGAATTATATCATTAAGTGATTAAAACTATGAACTACGAAACCTTTCGAAAATGAGAAACTTAAGCATTTGGAATTAGGCAAACTTGAACGTTTGGAAAATAATGTTGTTACTTGATTTACAAAGGGAAGTGTTTTGGTTTACTTAAAAGGATAGTCACTCTATTTTTATACTACGGGTATTGTATGACTTTTTGAAAGAAACGGATCTTTTAAAATGAGTTAATGTATGAAGTACTTTGGGGATAAAAACCTGAAATTGTTAACATAAAGTAGAAAGTACCTTGTGTGAATAACTTGATTGTGTTGGTTTGTGATAGCCTTGTAATACTTTCTTGTTGATTTGATAAGTAAACATGTTAGGATGCTACGTGTGTTAGTATCTGGTGATGTTTGTGTAAAGGGGTTCCCCTTGTTGTGCTTATGATTGTTTAACGATAAGCTGTTATGTTATTATATCACATACCCTCGACTTGTTATACCGAGGGCTTGCCACCCTTGACGCGGTCTATACGGCTATGCGGTCTGCGTGACTATGCGGGCTGCGGAGTTCGTGGTTGATCATTCCGGTGTTTTATCCGACGCAGGGATGCCACATGCGGTCTATTGAGACTATGCGGTGCGGGAGTCGAGGAGAATGCAGGGGTTAGCTACCCCCGATGCGAGGAATACCTCATGCGGGTCTATGTGTGACCTATGCGGACTGCGGAAGTCCAGGATTAGGCATGCATAATGATACTATGGGCGATTGGCCTTGCTTCGATCATTCGCGGCCTAGGAAAGACCTGTTACAGTTTACCTATTATTGCTCTTTTTTGTGATATGGCACTATGTGCAAATTGAACTAATTGTATTTGCAAATGGTTTTAAAATACTTTGATTTTACTTCAGTACTTTACAGTTTCACATACTTGGTACCTGTTGTACTGACCTCCTTCGGGGGGCTGCGTTCATGCCGCAGGTAGAGGTACACCAGTCGTTGATCCTCGCTCATAGGGTCACAGTTCAGCGTTTGGGAAGCTCCGTTTCTCCGGAGGCTTATCAGTGGTATAGTCCCCTGTCGTTGTAGGTTCTTACATTCAGGGGTATGGCGGGGCCCTGTCCCGTCATTGTTGATAAAACTCTTAGAGGTCTGTAGTACTGTTGTGGGCAGAATTGTAAAAAGGGATGTAACTGTTCTAGTTGATATATATATATATATATGCCGCAAGGCAAGTTTTCTCAGATGAACTGTTTCATATTTCATATTATGTCATGTCTTGCTTTATATTCCGCTGATTACTCTGATGTATGTCTACTTGGGTGCCCGGGTAAGGCACTAGTCACGGGCCCGGGTTCGGGTCGTGACACTTAGTTTCTAAAGATAAGAGACTTGAAGTATTTTTGAAAGTATATGATACTTGGTTTTTGGGAAGTTTAAGTCTCTTGGTTATAAAGAAGAATGTAAGTTTCTAAAGCATAAAGTTAGTATAACGGCTTTATGGGAAGTTGGTTATAATAGCTTTATGGAAAGTTAAAGGAATGGTTTACTCTAGCAATGAAAATTAAGATAAAATGACCTGAAAGAAAGAGGGGAGCTCGCATAGACCGCTCGTATATAAAGAAGGTCTTATCTCGGCAGGAAATCTAAAGGCAAATTGATTTGAAGGCATCAATTGCTTAAAGTTTTAAAGTAAAAAGTCACTTGATTTAGAAGTCTTTAAATGTAGTTCTAAAAGGTATTGTGACTTGTTTTGAAAAGTAGATATGACATGATACTACAGTTATTAGTATCTTGAAAGTTTTATATGAAAAAAAGTCATTTTAAAAGAATAGAAGTACGTAGTACTTTGGGTTAAATTCCCGGATTTTATAATGACATATTAGTGCCTTAAGTAAACTAAAATGAGAGTGTATATGAACAAAGCTAATAAGAAGTTAGGGGATTTCTTAACTTGCTTATGTTATGTATGATAAGCCGGTGGTGCTTATGTTATGTATTATACGCCGGTAGTGCTTATGTTACGTATGATAGCCGGTTGTGCTAGGTTATGTTATTCTTGCGGGGTAAACCCCCAAGTTACTACTTATTCCATGGATTTGTTACCCATAATGCGAGTGCGGCATTTGTACTCATTGCGGGCCCATCGGGCCCATGCGGGTGAAATAGTCCTATGCGGGTGAAATAGTCCCATGCGAGGAGGATGACCTCATTGCGGGTCCACAGGACCTATGCGGGTGAAATAGTCCCAGGAGTAGGATTGCTTAATGATATTACGGGCGGGTGCCCCTACTTTGATCATGAGCCTCTTATTTTTATGCAGTAAAGTATACTCTTGTTTACTTTCATTGTTAGTAAGGCACAGTGTACTGTTATTTGAGTTATCATACATGTCTCCAGCTTTATTTTAGACTTTATGATTTCATTACAGTACTTTCAGTTTCACATACTTGGTACATGTTATCGACCTCTCCGAAGTGCGTTAAATGCCGCATGTAGAGTATACATGTTGCTGATCCTCACTCTTAGGATCACTGTTCAGCTGTTGAGAAGCTCCATTACTCCGGAGGCTTATCCTTGGTTCAGATCTCTGGTATTGTCGGTTGTTGTACATTCAGGGGTATGGCGGGGCCCTGTCCCGTCACAGTTGTTATTCTTAGAGGTCTGTAGTCATGTCTTGTGGATTGGGTTGTAAAGAAAAAAAAGATGTAACCAATGTATTTTGGGTTATGTATATTTTACGGAAGGTGTCCTTATCTGCTAGCCTGTTGATATTTAATGTCTAAGTATTTTTATGAGTTGTGTATGTTCCGCTGCTATTCTCTGATGTATACCTGAAAGGGGTGCCCAGGTAGGGCACCAGTCGCGGGCCCGGGGTCGGGTCGTGACACCGTCGTACCCCTAAATATGAATAAGTCTAGAATAACAAATATGTACCAAAATGACTAACTCCAGAACAATGGAGCTCCCAAGAAAACAGCTGAGCAGGAATCCTAAGCTGGAGGATCACCGAACTGAATATATGTACCTGCGGGAATGAACGCAGCCCCCGAGTAAAGGGGGTCAGTACGAAATAATGTACTGAGTATGTAAAACATGAAGTACTGTAAGAAAGATCATAACTGGACAAAGGATATCATGAGACAAGTATAATAATCAAATTACCATTTCAACTGTGTCATATACAAATGAGGTCAATTGTGCCTTATAAAGTGAGAGTCATGTATGTCCATATAAAATCATCACATATACATAAACTGACCGGCCCTTTGGTGAGGGACGCGGTGAAATGTACTATCCTGGGTATATGTACCTGCATCATATGTACTTAAACTGCCCGGCCTTCCAGGGAAGGACGCGGTGAACATATAAGGTATACTGCCCGGCCCATTCTGGGACGCGGTAAAGTCGTGTAAGGTATACTTCCCGGCCCATTCTAGGACGCAGTAAAGTCATATAAGATATATTGTCCGGCCCATTCTGGGACGCGGTAAAGTCATATAAGTTATATGCGCGCGTATCTGCCCGGGACGCGGTGAAATGATATAATCACATTAGCACGAATAGAATATTATGAGTAGCTTTATACATATCAAATCATCACTTGTCTCTCAATGGAATAGATAAAAGGCACTATCATATCATGTATCATTTTAAAACATCATTTGGAAACTCAATAAAATTATTAAATGAACTTTTTACTAGAAAGTCAAAAGCACTTCTCATGACACATATCTTTAGGAATTAAACTGTGTAGAAATCATGTACGTCCGTCGTACGTTCATTAATCATGCCAAAAAAAAGAAGGAAGAGTTTCACATACCTTATCGTCTATACCAACTCGATGAATATGATTCGTCTCAACTAGTACGTCAACCTATAATAAAGGGTAATACGCCCGTCAATTCTATGATTTCTAGCGCAAGTTATATCAAAAGATGATTCTCTTTTCTATAGAAATTCGGGCAGCACTTTTCCTATTTATGTGCATATCCACAACTTATGGGTCAAGCCAGCAATACCAAATAACAATCACAACATAGAGATAACCAAAATAATTTCAGATATTCCATTTACGCCATCAATACATATTCCTTCTCTTTTACATATATTCAATACAACAACCAAGGTGATTACTACACCTATTTCTCATGTTAATCCATATTAGAACAACCTTAAAACAGTCCACTAATTCTAGCGACAACAACAAGAGTTCGAGTTCTATAATTTGTAACATAACACCCTTTTTACACTTTAATTATTTTGGGACATACGTTAGCAATTACCACATCATGTATACGTGTTCATAACGTATATTTTAAGCATTAAAACTCCACAAAACAACCCCTAACTCGACACGGCAATATCCAACAACTTCAAGCAAGTTTTCAGCCAACATCTACATTATCCAAGCTCTTTCCTTAACTCCTTAATATCCAATTCATGTTCCAATAATTCCTTATGAACAACTACAACTTAAATATCACGATTTCCTCCATTTTTAACATGCAATTAGTGTAAAAAAGATATCAACAACAACGAATCTAATGTATATAAAATCAGCACTCAAAATCGGTAATAACAACATCACAACAATCACATGCAATCTCATTTCCATTTTCTCTTTATCAAGGGTTTATTCCTCAATCACAATATCAATTAATCTTCCAAATATTCTATAAAACGAAGAGTTTTTACCTTAAATCCGAGCCAAAACAGTCCATAAAAATCGGCATTGTTCCATTGATTTTTGCTTCAATTTTATCACTCCTTCAACTCCAAATTGACATGTATACATTCTACAATGTTAACCCATCATTCTTTCACATTTTTCTTCCCAAACTTGTCCAAAAACTGAGATTTTCTTCCCTAAATTTCGGCTAGCAGTGGCATATTTTCCCACTGTTTTTGTGAAATTTTGGCTTCTAATTTAGATGAAAACCTAACCTAGGAAGGAAGAATAAAAATCTACAATTGTTGCTAGGTAATAGAGGGTGGTTCTCGGTTGGGGGAGGGAGAAGAGAGGGGAGGAGAGGAGTAATTTTTGTTTGAAAAATGGAGTGAAAGAGATGAAAGATATAGGTTATATAAATCTGAGATTTTTTATTACACTTTGGTCCAATTTCTTAATTGTATATTTAAATTGATCCCTTTACTAAAATGAATCCCACATAACCCCTCATATTCTCAATGTCAAGATTTTATAATACAATATTGTTCCATAACTTTATTAGAACAAATTCAACTACTAGTACTAATTCTCGTCGTCACATTTGTAGTATTAAAAAGAATTATACCGGAATCACCTCCGTTTGTATACTAATTTCCGTATTAACATATGTAAGTATACTTTATATCTAATATCTGAATCTTACTTTCTTCATGACGTTCTTAATTATCGTCTTAAACTTACGAGGTGTAACATCATTCCCCTCTTAGAAACATTCGTCCTCGAATGTTCATCATAGGTCACATGCTAGAAACATTTCGGCAGAGTATCCTTTATAACTATTCCTATCCACCTATATTCATTAAACCAACAGATGCCACACATGGCCACAATATAACACATATACAATTCACCCATTACTATAATCAAATAAGGAGTTGAATTGAATTACCTGTAGGCCTAGGGAACAATTGAGGATACTTCTTCTGAGTACGAGGTAAGCCTGTAATGAGATCCATATTAATCACACACGACCGTCCCGGCTCACATCGTGCCCCACCGGGCACCCCTGCATTACCTCAACACATATAAAACATAGGCCAATAAAATACTGAACTGTATAAATAGCAACAAGGCGAGCCGGTGAGGTTGCCGCTATAAACAAACGGGTACACCCCGATACATACAGTCATACAACAGGCCAAAAATAAGTACAACTCTCGTAAGTCCAACCCATATATGAATACAGACCTCTAAGAGTTTGGACCCTATCTATGATGGGACAGGGCCCTTCCATAACCCTGAGTGTATAAAAACTTACAAAACAAGGGATCCGTACCAAAATATAAGCCTCCGGAGTAATGGAGTATTATACCCCGTAGTTACAGGGTATGTATATGAGGACGTACGTACGAGAATATGACATTAAAATTGGAAAGGAAGAAAGATGTGATTTTCGACGGAAAAGTTTCCGGATTTTGTGAAGGAAAAATGTTCGTTAATGGGAATTGGATTCCCAGATTTGGTATTCGGACTTTTTGGAATATTAGAGGATTATGGAATTTTATTTCCGGAATTGGTCACGTGGGGCCCACGGGGAAAATTTACGATTTTGTGGGGCTCACTTTATTTTCGGATATTTGGCATTACGGATATTTTCGGAAGATGAAATATTTTGGACGAGTAGGGGGGCGACATGTGTCACCCCCATATGGCCCTATGGCTGATTTGGAGTGCCACTTGGCATGTGGGGCGTTTTTGTGGTGGACAAGTGGCTAGCCACTTGTCCAAATTTTGTGGTGGACATGTGGTTGGTAGAACCCACACACACATGTCCCCAATCTACACCTTACACTTGCTTTGATCGTAGCCATTGGTTTGCCTATAAAGACCCCCTTGTTTGCAAGACTTTATTCATCCCTCACTTGAAATAATTTCCAAGGCAAAAATTCTCCCTCCCTCCCTTAGGTAATTCTCGTCCAAACACTCCCCCCTTTGTGTAGAGAAAATTCTTCAAGTGTTGGTATAGTCCCAAATACCTTAGTCTAAATCCCTTGTAGTATTCCATAGTTATCCCAACATAAGAGCCCGGAAATACTACTTTATTCCAATAGTCGCAAAATGAAATCCTAGGAAAATCTTCATAGTTGGTTGAAGTGTTAAGAGAAGTTGTTTAGAAACTTCTAAGGGTTGCTTGGAGCGGGTTGGAGCGTAAGGAATTGGAGCTAAACGTTGCTCAGGATCGACTTATAAATCTTGGATAATTTTGGGCTTATCGAGGTAATGATCTTTGTCCCCCTATTGAAATTGGATATTACATATTATAGTAGTTTAGAATTGAGTATAAGATATATTAGAAGGATGATTATAACGAATTGAACTGTATTTACATTGGGTGTATTCTGATGAGACTTGTAGTATTATTGTGGGGCAGTGTACACGTCCGGTTAGACGTGTAACCCTCTTGGAGTTGTTGGCTTGGTAGCGGGCCTTGATAGATTAGGAGATTTATGTGGTTACGGGGAGGTCTTTGCGAATTTTCCGTAGAATAAGGAACCTTGTAATTTGAATTGTGCTACAAAGAGATCGAGAAGTTGATAGACGTTTTGTGGCCATAATAGGTGAAAGTACTACGAGTAGCGTATTCTACTTGAAGGGTGGAAAAGGCTAGCAAGGTTATAGTACTTTGGAGCATTTTGCTAATTGTCGATAATCGTCGCGAGGTATGTGAACCTCTTCCTATCCTTTCTAGCATGATTGTTGTGAACTATGTAGTACGGTAGACGTACATGTGCTAAACGAATTTGGTTGGTTTAAAACATAAAGTGTTATAACGGCTTTATGGGAAGTTAATTATAACGACTTTATGTAGGTAAAAGAATGGTTTATTGATTTTAAAAGATAAGAGACTTGACTTATATTTGACTTGATATGATATGTGAAAAACTTGAATTGTGTAGAAAGATGTGAAACCTCATTCGTGAGTAATGAGTACTTGGTTTTTAAATAATAATGTTGTATTGATTTCGGAAATGGGAACGAGTATCGAACAAGCCATTGCAGCGTTAATAAAGGAAAATGTAATGACAAATAATTAACTTAAAACAAGTAGAATCTTCCATCTGCATAGAAGCTAAGATAAGACAAAATTATATTACATTTCCTAGATCATGGCTGCTTTAATCAGATCATTAAAAACAAGTTTTGATTTTCTTAAAATTTCAACGTAAGGGACTTGATTTATAAAAGAGAGAGACTTGAAAATTTGAAGTGTTTTCGTTTAAAAGGAAGGCATGCTTTTGTCTTAAAAGGGTTTTAAAAGGAAGGCATGCTTTGGTCTTAAGTTGGTTTAAAAAGAAGGTATGGAAATTGTTTTGGTTTACTTAAAAAGATAGTTACTCTATTTTGATACTACAGGTATCGTGTGACTTCAGTGAAAGAAATGGATCTTTTTAAAAGAGTTAAAGTATGTAGTACTTTGGGGTTAAAACCCGGATTTGTTGACATCAAATAAAAGTACCTTGTGTGAGTAACTTTCCTATGTTTTGCTTGTGATAGCCTTGTAATACTTTCTTGTTGGTTTGATAAGTAAACATGTTATGATGCTACGTGTGTTAGTGTCTTGTGACGTTTGTGTAAAGGGGTTTTTTCTTGTTGTGCTTATGTTGTTTAACGATAAGCCCGTTGTGCTGGTATTATATCACTTACCCCCCGACTTGTTACGAGCCGCGGGTTAGCTACCCCCGATGCGAGGAATACCTCATGCGGTCCATGTGAGGCCATGCGGAGCTACGGGAGTTCCAGGAACCGCCGGGTGTGTTACGCCGATGCGAGGAATACCTCATGCGGTCCATGTGAGGCCATGCGGACTGCGGGAGTCCAGGACGATGTCGCGGGTTAGCTACCCCCGATGCGAGGAGTACCTCATGCGGGCCTATGCGGAGCTGCGGTGAGTTCCAGGGTTAGACGCGCACAATGATACTGAGGGCGAGTGGCCCAGCTTCGATCATTTGGCGGTCTAGAAAGACCTCGTGATACAGTTTTATAGCATTATTGGTACGGTGGGTTCTAGTAGTCGGCTATGCCTTCGTACTTACCCCGTACGGTTTTATTATGACACAGGTGGGACCTGGTGTTCATGTGTATTCCTTGGTGTTTTTATATCATGGATCACGGATGTCACGACCCGACCGGCGCGGCCGCGGTGTCCTACAGGCACTCCGTTCAGGTATACATCAGAGAATAGCAGCGGAACATACACAACATACAACATTTAGACAATAATAACACAGGCTAGCCGATAAGGCCGCCTTCCATAAAATATGCATAATCCAAGAAAACTGTACAACTCAGTTCTTACAGCCCCAAACCACAACATGTGACTACAGACCTCTAGGAATAACAACAGTGGCGGGACAGGGCCCCGCCATACCCCTGAATGTACATAAATCTACAACATCAGGGAAAGATTGTACCAAAAAGACAAGCCTCCGGAGAAATGGAGCTTCTGACGTCTGATAAGTGATCCTAAGTATGAGGATCCACCACACCTTACCCACCTGCGGCGTGAGCAGCCCAGGAAGGGGTCGAAGACACAATATGTACTAAGTATGTAAATCGGAAAAATCGTAATTACATCATAGGTTTAAAACAAAGCCGGAGACATGTATGATAATCAAATTACAGTACACTGTGCCTTACTAACAATGAGAGTAAATAGTAGGATACTTACAATATAAAATAGGAAGCTCACGATCAAAGCAGGACCACCCGCCCGCAGTATCATTAAGCAATCCTACTCCTGGGACTATTTCACCCGCATAGGTCGCGTGGACGCATGAGGTATTCGCATGGGACTGTTTCACCCGCATAAGCCCTTACGGACTCGCATGAGGTATTCCTCGCATAGTCAGTACCCGCCCGCATGGGACTATTTCACCCGCATAAGCCCTTGCGGACTCGCATGAGGTATTCCTCGCATCGTGGGTAGCAAATCCACGGAATATGCAAATGCCACAAACCCGGGGAATGACCCCGTAATGAATAATATACCACTAGCACAAAACCGGCTATCATACAATATATAAGCAAGTTAAGAATCCCCTAACTTCTTATTATTCTTGTTCACATACACTCTCATTTTAGTTTACTTAAGGCACAAACATGTCTTTTATAAAGATCCGGGAATTTAACCCAAAGTACTACATACTTCCACTCTTTTAAAAATGACTCTCTTTCATATAAAACTTCCAAGATACTATTAACCGTAATATCAAGTCAAAATTACTTTTCAAGACAAGTCACAATACCTTTAGAAATAAAGTTAGGTTTCTAAATCAAGTGACTCATTTTCTTATAAAACCTTAGGCAATTGATGCCTTAAAATCAAATTGCCTTTTCATTACCATCAAATCATTTATCTTTCCATAAAGCAAATATAACCAACTCCCCATAAAGTCGTTATATTCACTTTATACTTTAGCCAAATACAATTTCCTATCCAAGGGACTTATACGTTTAAAACGGAACAAGTATCACATACTTTAAAACTCTTCAAGTCCCTTAACTTTAATAAAAATTAAGACATCCTTAATACTTTCAAAGAAGCGAGTTAATCTCCTAACTTACCCGACTTGACCATTCATAAAACTAGTAAAGGATATCAAGATCTTGTACGTCTACCGTACTATATACGTGTAACTAGTCATGCTCAAAAGATAGGAAAAGTTCTACATACCTCTTCGGGTCAAACCACTTGCCAAGTACAATGTCCCGCCCGTAGTATGTCAACCTATAATATCCACAATATGTCTATTAACGCCTTACTTCAAACGTAGGATATTACAAGTGTAAAGTCTCTAAATTCTACGGAAAATCGGACAGCACCTCCTTTGTTTCTACTTACTTTGCCACCTTTTTCAAGGCCGAATACAATAACCAAACACGTCACATTTAAGACCCAATCAATGCAATCAACAATAGGGAATTACACGCCTACTAGACGTGTAAAATTCCTCCCCACAATAGATATCAAACTAACACAACTACTAGTCCAATTTCGGCCATATAGAGTATAACAATACCAATTCTTATCCAATTTCCATTTCAATCCAAATCGTTAGCATAACATGATATCAAGTCGCAATCGATTATACTACTATAATCTTCAAGTAAGTAACATGCGACGATTCTAGTAAGCGACCAAATTGTAATCCAACTTCACATGGCTTACATTACATTTCGGATTTTTAAGGCTACAAGCAATCCATAATACTTATAAACTTCAACATATCAACTTCATGCTAGCAACATGTAAAGATAACAACAAACGATATATATATATGATCTTGTAACACTTTTAAGAGACAAGATTATACCTTAACGAATCTTAATCCAACTCCAAGTCCGAAGTCACTCCTTAGCAACTTAGAGCCTCTTCAAGACACTTCAATCCGCTAGTTGAGACCCTTAGAACAACACCAACAAATTTCCTTCAAACTTCCAAACAAAACCTAGAAAGCAACTAGGTTTTCACCTTGCGACTAATACGAAAACTATCTTTTTTCGAGATTTTTCTATTGAGATACACTTACAATACACTCAAGAACCTTGGTTTAAAGTGGGGAGCTTAATGAACAAGAAACAAATTTTTTTCTTTTTCTTAGAGAGTGAACCCGAGAGCTAGTAGCTCTTGCTCTTCAAATTTCTTGAAAATTTTCTAAGTGCTGGACACACTCTTGCTACTACTAGTATTATATAGCACAATGAAGGGTCAAGATGCAACCAAATGGGTGGCTTGGATGAGGTCTTACTAAATATCAAGACTTTGTGGACCCTTTGACTTAGTCAAAATTCTCAAGCTCACTACTTGCAAGACTTTCCATCTAAGACTATGATCAATGACCATTTTGGCCATGACATTTTCGTCCAAGGCAACAATAAGGGGGGGTGACACGTGTCGCCCTCCCATTCGCCACAATATTCGTTTTCCGACAATTTCATAATTCCGATAAATTTTTACAAGCCTCAAATCTTAACACTTGTGAGTTCTTACGTACGTTCTTAAAACATGTCCTGTTAAAATACGGGGTGTAAAATTCTTCCCCCCTTAGGGACGAATGTTCTTTCGGAGTCAAACTTATAATTAGCGACATAGTTTCCTTTCACAACCCCGACATACCAAAAATGCCACACATGGCCACATAATAGCATTTACACAAAACAAATACTTCAATTAAAACTTGACAAGTAGGGGAAAAGAATTACCTGAAGGTGTAGGGAATAAGTGAGGATACTTCCTCAACATGTCCTCCTCCGCTTCCCAAGTCATCTACTCCCAGTTATCATTCCTCCACAAGACTTTGACGGAAGCCACATCGTTGGTCGCGATGCTGACTGACGATCGAGTATCGCTATGGGACTCTCTCATACGATAAACCCTGTCACACTGGACCTCACTAGCGTGGAAAACTCTCGGATCTCCGATACACTTCCGCAACATAGAAACATAGAAGACCTGATGTACCGCCTCTAACTCAAGGCGAGATCCAACTCATAGGCAACCTTGCCTACTCGATGACGATCTGGTAGGGCCCAATGTACCTTGGGGTGAGTTTCTTCACCGAATCTCATCACACCGCCATGGGTGACACCTTCGAAGACCCAATCGCTTCACGAAACTCCAAATGCCGCCGATTATCGCGTATGACTTCGCCGACTCGAGCCGCTAACGGCCTCTCTCGGATAAGCATCACCTTATCCACGACCTGCGAACCAAGTCCGCCAACTAATCGCACTCGCCCACGTCGAACCAACCAATCGACGATCTACATTTCGCCCATATAAAGCCTCGTATGGCGCCCGTCGTATCTTTGGAATGGTAGTTGTTGTTATAAGCAAACTACACAAGAGGCAAATGATCCTCCCTACCTCGAAATCAATCACGCAGCTCGCAGATATCCTCGTTGTATGCGGATAGTACGCGCTCTGCTGCCGTCGATCGAGGATGAAATCTGTCTTGAGACTCACATGTGTCCCTAAACCACGGAAAGACCTCCGAAGTTAGCCGTAAACGGGCTCCCTATCGGATATAATCGACACCGACACCGTGCGACCTCACAATCTCTCGATGTACAATCGCATAGTCTCACCGGTGCGTCGATCTGTGGAAGGAAATGGGCTGATTTCACACCACAACAATAACCCAAATGGAGTCGTGCTTCCTCCGAGTGCAGGTAACCTCAGAACAAAGTCCATGTTGATCACCTCCCACTTCCAAGTCGGAATCTCAATAGCTGCAATAATCCACTGGGCCTCCGGTGCTCGACCTTGACCTGGCGATTAGGACACTCAGCAACAAAACCGCCACTTCCTCTTCGTGCCATCCCACCAATACAAATATCGAGGTCATGGTACATCTTGGTCGACCCGGATGAATAGAATAACGAGCACCGTGCCTCTCCCAAAATCTGTTGCGAAGTCTGTCGCATCGGGAACACACAACCGGCCCTCAAATCTCAGCACCCCATCAGGCGCCACCTCGAATAGACTCTTCTCCCCCCGAAGAGCTGCATCACGGTACCGTACCAACACTGGGTCCTCAAACTGTCGCCTCTTCAGCTCATCAACGATGGAAGACTCGGCAACCTCACGAACCCGTGCCACTATCGTCGGTGTCGATCAATCGAACAAGGCTCGCTAATCGTGGATCGACGGACCATGTCCTATCTCTCCGGTGTACCTCGACGGGCTCCCCATCGATCTACGACTAAGGCATCAAGAACTACGTTGGCCTTCCCGCATGGTATAGAATATCAACATCATAATCTTTCAAAGACTCTAACCACCGCCTCGCCGCCAAGTTCGGCTCCTCTGCTGAAGATATACTGGAGGCTCTTGTGGTCTGTATAAATATCCACATGAACCACATACAAATAATGTCTCCAAATCTTCAAGGCATGAATGACTGCGGCCAACTCTAAGTCGTAGGTAGGGTAATTCCTCTCATGCTTCCGTAACTGCCGTGAAGCATAGGCTATAACCTTGCCGTCTTTGCATCAAAACACACCTAACCCGATACAGGCATCACAATAGATCACGTGCCGACTAACCCTCCGGGAAGAGTAAGAACTGAGTCAGTAGTCAACCTTTCCTTCAAAGAACTAGAAACCCTTCTCGCAAGCCTCGTCGGCTGGAACTTGGCGCTCGAGTCAACCTAGTCAGCGGTCTTTGAAATCGAAGCAACCGCTCCAAAACCTACGATAATAACACGCCAAATCTAAGAAATCTGCGCACCGGTCGGAGTAGTAGGTCTCGCCAAGACTTTGCCTCAATCTTTGCCGTATCCACCAACACCATCAGCCCCAATAATATGCCCGGGAATGCATCGAGGCCAACCAAAACTCACACTGAGAACTTGGCGAATAATCGCGGCTCGGAGGACCCCAATACCGTCGCCGAGTGATCTGCATGCTCCTGCTCTGTCCGCGAATAAACCAGGATGTCATCAATGAATACTATCACAAATGTATCCAAAAATGGCTTGAACACCCGGTTCATCAAATCCATAAATACCGCTGGAGCGTTGGTCAAACCGAAAGACATAACCCTGAACTCATAGTGCCCATACCGGGTCCTGAATGCAGTCTTTGGGATATCTGCCTCTCGAACTCGAACCTGATGATAACCAGACCGCAGGTCTATCTTGGAGAAACACCTCGCACCCTGCAACTGGTCAAACAAATCATCAATCCTGGGGAGGGGGTACCTATTCTTGATGGTTACCTTATTAAGCTGCCTGTAATCAACACACATACGCAGCGTCCCATCCTTCTTCTTCACAAACAAAACCGGCGCTCCCTGGGAGATACACTGCTAGGCGATGAAACCTTTTCCAAAGAAATCTTTCACCGGTCCTTCACTCCTCAACTCAAAGAGTGCCATCCTATATGGCGAGAATGGAAATAGGCCAGTGTGCCGCAACGTGTCAATACAAAACTCAATCTCCCTCTCATGAGGGATACCCGGAAGATCGTCTGGGAACACATCCGAAACTCCTAACCACGGCATCGATCAAGAACTGCACCTCGGCCTGCGTATCAAATACGAACCGGATGATAGATGTACCGCTTCGCACCATCTTCCTAGCCTTGAGGTAAGAAATAAACCTACCCTCGGCGACGTGTTGCCCTTCCACTCGATAACTGGCTCGCCAGGAAACTGGAACCGAACCAACCTGTCCCTACAGTCAACGTTGGCATAACAAGAAGCCAACCAATCCATACCCATAATGACATCAAAATCTGTCATCTCCAACTCTATCAAGTCTGCGAGTCCGGATCGTAAATAAACAACTGACAACCTCTATACACCCGCCGCTAACACCGAATCACCCACTGGCGTAGCTACCTCAAAAGGCTCTATCGACTTCGGCTCTATCCCGATTCTACCCGCAATAAGAGGGGACACATAGGACAAGGTAGAACATGGATCTATCAAAGCATAAACGTCACAACATGAAATCAATAATGTACCTGTGACGACGTCAGGGGAAGCCTCCTGATCCTGGCGGCTGGCTAATGAATATATGCGGTTCTGTGGACCGCTAGAACTGGAACCACCACCACGACCTCTACCGCGGCTGCCCGTCGAGTACCACGCCTCGGGCGCATAACCACAGAAGGAGAGGAAGACCCAAAGCCCGATCTGCCGGTACGCCGTACCACCATGCGCCTCTCGACGGACACTCTCACTGCAACGGGCCCAGCGGGCCACAAGAGTAACAAGCTCCAGCAGGAACACGACACTCGCCTAGGTGAGATCTACCGCATCGAGCACACCGAGATGTGGGTGGTCTCGATCGGCGACGATCTCTACCTCCCTGAAACCCCGAAGTCCTGGAGCCCTGACCTGCTCCTGAATAACCTGGCTGATCAGACCTCCTACCGGAAAATCATGACGGAGCACTCTGTCTTTGGGTGGAATGTGGACCTAGTCTGCTTCCGAAATTTGTCGCCTCGAAATCGCCTGAGACCTGCTGTCACGGCCTATTGGTGGCTTTAGTCAATCTGGTCCTCCTCTCTCTATCCTCTATCCCTGCGCATAGGCTGCATCACGGCAATGTCCATACCGGCTGAAGAGCCACCCCAAGGCGAGAATCATATGACGGTCTAGCCCCATCACATAACGATGAACTCTATCCGCCATGTCAGCTACAATGGTGTGCGCATGCCTGGCTAAGGAGTCAAACTCCAGGCTATACTCCCTGATAGTCCTCCCATTCTGCCTAAAGGTCAAGAATCTATCTACACGGGCTCTCCTCATCTCAGGAGGCAAAAAGTGATCCATGAAGGCCTCTGTGAACTCCTCCCAAACAGCTGGAAGAGCATCCCCACCTCTCGACAGCTCCCAAGACTCAAACCAGTTCAACGCAATATCGCGTAACCGGTAAGAGGCTAGAATAACAAACTCTGTCTCTGAAGCTCTAAGAACCTGCATAGTCCGTTGTAGCTGCCGAATGAACTCCTGCGGATCCTCCTCAGACCTCGAACCATAAAACTCGGGCGGGTGACAACCCAGAAAATCCCGAATCCATGGTATCGGCTCACAGGGTTAGCTGCACTGCTCTGTCGCCGCCTGCTACTATCTTGGTCAATAACCGATATGCTCCCATAGTCTCTATACTCGGCTCATCGTGGGATGGAGGCTCGATCGGAACCTCTGGAGCTCTCTGCGCTCTCGGCTCCTCTAATATTGCCGGCGTGGCTGAACTCGCCGACCCGCCTACTACCTCAGGCATAGTCTGTGCCTGAGTCCGCGTAACCCTCTGAGTACCGCTAGCAGCTCCTGCTGATGCCTTGCCATTCTGGGCCCTGGTCGCCTTTCGTGGAGGCATATCTGTTTCATAAGACTAGGTCAGAGAGGATTCAACCTAATAAGACAGCTCTACTGCACGATCTCAGAGAGAGAAGAATGGAAACCAATCCTAAATGTCCTGCAGCCTCCTGATTATAGATGTGGTGCACAGCACACCGATAATCAAGACTCTACTGAACACGATGCGTAGACACTTTCCGAGGACTAACTGCTCTGATACCACTTTTGTCACGGCCCGACCGGGGCGCGATCAGTGCCCTACAGGCACCCGCTCTGTATACATCGGAGAATAACAATGAACATACACAACATACAACATTTAGACAATAATAACACAGGCTAGCCGATAAGGCCACATTCCATAAAATATTCATAATCCAAGAAAACTATACAACTCAGTTCTTACAGCCCCAAACCACAACATGTGACTACAGACCTCTAGGAATAACAACAGTGGCGGGACAGGGCCCCGCCATACCCCTGAATGTACATAAATCTACAAAATCAGGGAAAGATTGTACCAAAAAGACAAGCCTCCGGAGAAATGGAGCTTCTGACGTCTGATAAGTGATCCTAAGTATGAGGATCCACCACCTTACCACCTGCGGCATGAGCGGCCAGAAGAAGTCGATTACACAATATGTACTAAGTATGTAAAACTGGAAAAATACTGTAATTACATCATAGGTTTAAAACAAAGTCGGAGACATGTATGATAATCAAATTACAGTACACTGTGCCTTACTAACAATGAGAGTAAATAGTAAGATACTTACAATATAAAATAGGAAGCTCACGATCAAAGCAGGACCACCCGCCCGCAGTATCATTAAGCAATCCTACTCCTGGGACTATTTCACCCATATAGGTCGCGTGGACCCGCATGAGGTATTCCTCGCATGGGACTATTTCACCCGCATAAGCCCTTACGGACTCACATGAGGTATTCCTCGCATAGGCTGTATCCGTCCGCATGGGACTATTTCACTCGCATGAGGTATTCCTCGCATCGTGGGTAGAAAATCCACGGAATATGCAAATGCCACAAACCCGGGGAATGACCCCGTAATGAATAATATACCACTAGCACAAAACCGGCTATCATACAATAAATAAGCAAGTTAAGAATCCCCCTAACTTCTTATTATTCTTGTTCACATACACTCTCATTTTAGTTTACTTAAGGCACTAACATGTCTTTTATAAAGATCCGGGAATTTAACCCAAAGTACTACATACTTCCACTCTTTTAAAAATGACTCACTTTCATATAAAACTTCCAAGATAGTATTAACCGTAATATCAAGTCAAAATTACTTTTCAAGACAAGTCACAATATCTTTAGAAATAAAGTTAGGTTTCTAAATCAAGTGACTCCTTTTCTTATAAAACCTTAGGCAATTGATGCCTTAAAATCAAATTGCCTTTTCATTACCATCAAGTCATTTATCTTTCCATAAAGAAAATATAACCAACTCCCCATAAAGTCGTTATATTCACTTTATACTTTAGCCAAATACAATTTCCATCCAAGGGACTTATACGTTTAAAACGGAACAAGTATCACATACTTTAAAACTCTTCAAGTCCCTTAACTTTAATAAAACTTAAGACATCCTTAATACTTTCAAAGAAGCGAGTTAATCTCCTAACTCACCCGACTTGACCATTCATAAAACTAGTAAAGGATATCAAGATCTTGTACGTCTACCGTACTATATACGTGTAACTAGTCATGCTCAAAAGATAGGAAAAATTCTACATACCTCTTCGGGTCAAACCACTTGCCAAGTACAATGTCCCGCTCGTAGTATGTCAACCTATAATATCCACAATATGTCTATTAACGCCTTACTTCAAACGTAGGATATTACAAGTGTAAAGTCTCTAAATTCTACGGAAAATCGGACAACACCTCCTTTGTTTCTACTTACTTTGCCACCTTTTTCAAGGCCGAATACAATAACCAAACACGCCACATTTAAGGCCCAATCAATGCAATCAACAATAGGGGATTACACGCCTACTAGACGTGTAAAATTCCGCCCCACAATAGATATCAAACTAACACAACTACTAGTCCAATTTCGGCCATATAGAGTACAACAATACCAATTCTTATCCAATTTCCATTTCAATCCAAATCGTTAGCATAACATGATATCAAATCGCAATCGATTATACTACTATAATCTTCAAGTAAGTAACATGCGACGATTCTAGTAAGTGACCAAATTGTAATCCAACTTCACATGGCTTACATTACATTTCGGATTTTTAAGGCTACAAGAAATCCATAATACTTATAAACTTCAACATATCAACTTCATGCTAGCAACATGTAAAGCTAACAACAAACGATATATATATATGATCTTGTAACACTTTTAAGAGACACTATTATACCTTAACGAATCTTAATCCAACTCCAAGTCCGAAGTCGCTCCTTAGCAACTTAGAGCCTCTTCAAGACACTTCAATCCGCTAGTTGAGACCCTTAGAACAACACCAAAAAAAATTCCTTCAAACTTCCAAACAAAACCTAGAAAGCAACTAGGTTTTCACCTTGCGACTAATACGAAAACTATCTTTTTTAGAGATTTTTCTATTGAGATACACTTACAATACACTCAAGAACCTTGGTTTAAAGTGGGGAGCTTAATGAACAAGAAACAAATTTTTTTCTTTTTCTTAGAGAGTGAACCCGAGAGCTAGTAGCTCTTGCTCTTCAAATTTCTTGAAAATTTTCTAAGTGTTGGACTCACTCTTGCTACTACTAGTATTATATAGCACAATGGAGGGTCAAGATGCAACCAAATGGGTGGCTTGAATGAGGTCTTACTAAATATCAAGACTTTGTGGACCCTTTGACTTAGTCAAAATTCTCAAGCTCACTACTTGCAAGACTTTCCATCTAAGACTATGGTCAATGACCATTTTGGCCATGACATTTTCTTCCAAGGCAACAATAAGGGGGGGTGACACGTGTCGCCCTCCCATTCGCCACAATATTCATTTTCCGACAATTTCATAATTCCGATAAATTTTTACAAGACTCAAATCTTAACACTTGTGAGTTCTTACGTACGTTCTTAAAACATGTCCTGTTAAAATACGGGGTGTAACAGGCAGTGAGGAAGGAATTCCACGGGCATGATTGATATTGTGGGCATGAGACCCATGGTTATATTTGAGTGATGACTTCAAGGGCGTGAGTCCCTGACTTGACATGACTGCTTACATATTGTGTATCGTAGTTTGGTTATCATATATGTCTCCTGTTTTATATAGACTATTATGATTTCATTTACTGTATTTTCAGTTTCACATACTTGGTACTTGTTGTACTGACCTCCTTCGGGGGGCTGCGTTCATGCCGCAGGTAGAGGTACACCAGTTGTCGATCCTCGCTCATAGGATCACAGTTCAGCGTTTTGGGAAGCTCCGTTCCTCCGGAGGCTTATCTTTTGGTATAGTCCCCTGTCGTTGTAGGTACTTACATTCAGGGGTATGGCGGGGCCCTGTCCCGTCGTAGTTGTGGTTACATTCTTATAGGTCTGTAGTACTGTTGTGGGCAAGTTTTGTAAAAGGGATGTAACTATTCAGGTTTAATCATTTATATATATATGCAGAAAGGTGACCGTTTTGGTTAGCCTGTTTTTTTTCTTATTGTATATCTTGTTTCATGTGTAAGTTTTTATTTCCGTTGATTTTCTCTGATGTTATATCACTAGGGTGCCCGGGGTAAGACACCAGTCATGGGTCCGGGGTCGGGTCTTGACAAAAGTGGTATCAGAGCAGTTAATCCTCGGAAAGTGTCTACAGACCGTATCTAGTAGAGTCTTGATTATCAGCGTGTTGTGCACCACACCTATAATCAGGAGGCTACAGGATATTTAGGATTGGTTTCCATTCTTCTCACTCTGAGATCGTGCCTTAGAGCTGTGTTATAAGTTGGACTCCCTCTGGCGTATTCGTATGTGCTAGTTATGCCTCTACGCAAAGCGAGCCCGAGCCAAGGCGCAGAGGAGGCTGCGAGTAGAATACGAGAGGTTACTGAGGGCACAGCCCAGTCATTACCTGAGATAGTGCTTCATTCGGGGAGTTCTGCGACGCCGCTAGCCCCAGGAGAGTTTAGAGCAGTAGCAGTAGCTACTGAGACCACGATACCTTAGCCTCTAGTCTCACGGCCAGGAACAGAGGATATGAGTTACAAGGAGATGACCCAGTTACTAGCTAGGCTTGTGATGAGGCATGAGGACGAGCGAGTCGGTTCGTAGTACCGATGGTTCACCCTAGATCCGATAGTTTGAGACTTCGGGACTTCTTGAGTTGCAGTCCACCCGAGTTCTATGGATCGAGAACTGAGGAAGATCCTTAGGAGTTTATTCGACAGTTGCAGTGGATCATGAAAGGGATCAAGACCTTAGAGCTTATTTCCTACACACTTCTTGCCCTCGCGGATGAGGAGAGCTCGGGCAGATAGGTTTTTGATGTTGAGGCAGAACGGGCGAACTGTTCAGGAATACAGTATAGAGTTTGACTCATTGGCTCGTTATGTCCCCGCTTTAGTGGCAGACATGGAGGATAGAGTGCACCGATAGGTCACAGGACTTGACGATTATCTAGCAGAGAGTTGTACAGGAGTAGCTATTCATCCGGGCATGGACCTTGCCCGTATTACAGGCTTATGCACAGGGGATTGAGGAACATAGAGATCGACGGATTAACCAAGATCAGCAGAAGAGGGCCAGAACAGCAGGGTCCTTTGGTGACTTTCGAGGCGGATCTTCTCAGCAGCAGACTGGTTATGCGCCTCCGCCAGTACAGAGTGGTCCTCCACAGACTTCAGGACGTTCGGGGTATTTAGGAGTTGGTCAGAACTCCAGGGTTTCCGGTTCACAGATTTACATAGGTTCTAGCCAGCCAGATTCAGTTTTCCCTCAGTGTTCACTATGTGGTAGACGTCATCCCGGGAAATGTCGTCTTTTTACTAATGCTTGTTTTACCGTGCCGTCGGGGCCATGTGAGAGAGAATGTCCTAGTAGGAGGATACGGTGGGATGACTTAGCCTACAGTCGATTCTTGATTGATGATTCAGAGAGGAATGGGTGTTAGCCAGAGGAGGTCACCCCCACCTCGGTATGGCCGTTGTGGTAGGTGTTCTTATGGGGAGTGTCGTACTACTTCGATAGCTTGTTATGCTTGAGGCTAGCAGGTCTATTTGGCGAGAAATTGTCCGACCAGAGGTGGCGCGGATGTTACGACTCAGCCTTCGGGATCAGCGGCTGGTTCATCACCTTCTATAGCTATGCGCCCAGCAGAGCAGGATTTGGATTAGAGCGACAAAGGGAAAGTAAAGCAATAGTTACAGGTATATCCTTAACCCTCTAGAGACTAGTATGCGTGATATGATGACCTAATGTTAAATGTTATGTTCGGATAGCATTGTGTAAGTTGTGATTAGAAAACATGGGTAGTTGAAAAGGTAAGTATGGGAACATGGAAGGTTGTAAGGCTGCACAGGGTTCCTACTTTTTATGACAGGCAGTGGAGCCCAGTTTTCGGCTATTTCTTTTGTTTCTGGAGGTTTTACCAGGCGGGGTTAGGAACTCAGGTGAGTCTCAGTATTGTATTCACCCTTGGGCCGACGGACAAACAACGCGTATTATCCAGACATTGAGGATAGGTTACGGGCCGGTGTTGTAATTTCAGGGGTAGCTGTGAGGATTATTTGTCTCTTGTTGAGTGAGTACTATAATAGCTACCATTTCAGTATTCAGATGGCGCCTTATGAAGCCTTGTATGGGCGGAAGTGTAGGTTGTCGGTCGATTGGTTCGATGTTGGGAAGGTTCAGGTAGTTGGTCCATACTTGATTTAGCAGGATGTGGATAAGGTGAAGCTTATCCATAAGAGGTTATTAGCAGCTCAGAGTCAACAGAAGTAGTGCGGATAATCGGCGTCGACACTTGGAGTTCAGGTTGACGGTGGGTCTTCTTGAAGGTACCACCCCGGAAGGGTGTGACGAGATTTGGAAAGCAGGGGAAACTTAACCCGAGGTACTTTGGGCCTTTTCAGATCATTGTAGAATAGGCCAGGTTGCCTATAAGTTAGCACTGCCGTCCGACTTAGGAGGCAGCACGTTCGGTCTTCCATGTTGCTTTGTTTCGGAAGAGTATCAGAGATCCATCCAGAGTGTTCCCAGTTAATGATGACCAAGTTGGAGATAGTAACCCCGAGATTTTGAGAACTGAAGCAATGGCAGAAATGTGGTACGTATATTAGGAAGAGTTCAAGTGTACGAGGAGGGTACGACGAGTAAGAAAAGAGGCGAAGAGGTGCTAAGAAGATGGAAGTGTCCTTTTTATAAAGTAAAGGTGTGAAGAAAGTATCCTTCGGACCATGAGTGGAGCTAATAGTATTGTTATACGCTTTAGAGATGATTCTTCGTTGGCTTGGACGTGAGTTTTGCGCGTATGTTGTATTATGGCCATGTGTGGCATATTTGGTTTCGTAAGTATAGTAGGGAAGACTATACCGGCACAGGTATGTTTGGAGACTTAGAAGAAACATTCGGGACGAATGTTTTAAGGGGAGAAGAATGTTATACCCCGTAGTTCCAGGGTATGTATATGAGGACGTACGTACGAGAATACGACATTAAAATTGGAAAGGAAGAAAGATGTGATTTTCGACGGAAAAGTTTCCGGATTTTGTGAAGGAAAAAGGTTCGTTAATGGGAATTGGATTCCCAGATTTGGTATTCGGACTTTTTGGAATATTAGAGGATTATGGAATTTTATTTCCGGAATTGGTCACGTGGGGCCCACGGGGAAAATTTATGGTTTTGTGGGGCCCACTTTATTTTCGGATTTTTGGCATTACGGATATTTTCGGAAGATGAAATATTTTGGACGAGTAGGGGGGCGACACGTGTCACCCCCATGTGGCCCTATGGCCGATTTGGAGCACTTGGCATGTGGGGCGTTTTTGTGGTGGACAAGTGGCTAGCCACTTGTCCAAATTTTGTGGTGGACATGTGGTTGGCAGAACCCACACACACATGTCCCCAATCTACACCTTACACTTGCTTTGATCGTAGCCATTGGTTGGCCTATAAATACCCCCTTGTTTGCAAGACTTTATTCATCCCTCACTTGAAATAATTTCCAAGGCAAAAATTCTCCCTCCCTCCCTTAGGTAATTCTCGTCCAAACACTCCCCCCTTTGTGTAGAGAAAATTCTTCAAGTGTTGGTGTAGTCCCAAATACCTTAGTCTAAATCCCTTGTAGTATTCCAAAGTTATCCCAACATAAGAGCCCGGAAATACTACTTTATTCCAATAGTCGCAAAATGAAACCCTAGGAAAATCTTCATAGTTGGTTGAAGTGTTAAGAGAAGTTGTTTAGAAACTTCTAAGGGTTTCTTGGAGCGGGTTGGAGCGTAAGGAATTGGAGCTAAACGTTGCTCAGGATCGACTTATAAATCTTGGATAATTTTGGGCTTATCGAAGTAATGATCTTTGTCCCCCTATTGAAATTGGATATTACATATTGTAGTAGTTTAGAATTGAGTATAAGATATATTGGAAGGATGATTATAACGAATTGAACTGTATTTACATTGGACTGTATTTACAGTAGACTTGTAGTATTATTGTGGGGCAGAATTGTACACGTCCGATTAGACGTGTAACCCCCTTGGAGTTGTTGGCTTGGTAGCGGGCCTTGATAGAGGAGGAGATTTATGTGGTTACGGGGGAGGTGATGCCGAATTTTCCGTAGAATAAGGAACCTTGTACTTTGAATTGTGCTACAAATAGATCGAGAAGTTGATAGACGTTTTGTGGCCATTATAGGTGAAAGTACTACGAGTAGCGTATTCTACTTGAAGGGTGGAAAAGGCTAGCAAGGTTATAGTACTTTGGAGCGTTTTGCTAATTGTCGATAATCGTCGCGAGGTATGTGAACCTCTTCCTATCCTTTCTAGCATGATTGTTGTGAACTATGTAGTACGGTAGACGTACATGTGCTAAACGAATTTGGTTGGTTTAAAACATAAAGTGTTATAATGGCTTTATGGGAAGTTAATTATAACGACTTTATGTAGGTAAAATAATGGTTTATTAATTTTAAAAGATAAGAGACTTGACTTATATTTGACTTGATATGATATGTGAAAAACTTGAATTGTGTAGAAAGATGTGAAACCTCATTCGTGAGTAATGAGTACTTGGTTTTTAAATAATAATGTTGTATTGATTTCGGAAATGGGAACGAGTATCGAACAAGCCATTGCAGCGTTAATAAAGGAAAATGTAATGACAAATAATTAACTTAAAACAAGTAGAATCTTCCATCTGCATAGAAGCTAAGATAAGACAAAATTGTATTACATTTCCTAGATCATGGCTGCTTTAATCAGATCATTAAAAACAAGTTTTGATTTTCTTAAAATTTCAACGTAAGGGACTTGATTTATAAAAGAGAGAGACTTGAAAATTTGAAGTGTTTTCGTTTAAAAGGAAGGCATGCTTTTGTCTTAAAAGGGTTTTAAAAGGAAGGCATGTTTTGGTCTTAAGTTGGTTTAAAAAGAAGGTATGGAAATTGTTTTGGTTTACTTAAAAAGATAGTTACTCTATTTTGATACTACGGGTATCGTGTGACTTCAGTGAAAGAAATGGATCTTTTTAAAAGAGTTAAAGTATGTAGTACTTTGGGGTTAAAATCCCGGATTTGTTGACATCAAATAAAAGTACCTTGTGTGAGTAACTGTTATACCCCGTATTTCCAGAGTATGTACGTGAGCGCGTACGTATTATAATTTGAGCCTTAAAGTTGGCTAGTTTCGAAATTTGTACACAACACCCGATTAGAGTCGTTTTTCGACGAAACGTTTCCACAGCTTTCGTAGGGAAAATTCCGGCTATGTCATTTATAATTTTTGCGGATTTTTCCGAGAGACGAAACATTTTGGACCAACGAGAGGGCGACACTTGTCACCTCTAATGGAAGAGTGGACGGACGAAAGTGGGAAGGTTGGCACGTTTTTTGTGCATTATTTTTGGTCAAGGAGTTGGTAGGATATTTTGGGTAGATGGATAAGGTTGCACATGGCTTAATCTTGACCTTACACTTGCCTAACACTTGGATGGATCTTGGCCATTGGTTGGCCTTCACTTGACCTATAAATACCCCTCTAGTTGAAGACTTTCTTCATCCAAAAACTTGAGCAATCTAACTAAGTCTCAAAATACTCCCTCTCCCGTGAGCTTTCGTCCACCACACCCCTCCCTTTGAGAGCCCTTGGCGAGCCACCTCCTCCCTTTGAGGTGTTTTGCCGTGGGGTACCCCTAGCCTAGTTGTCTCGTATAAATACCCCTTTTATGGTATAGAAATACTCTCCAGTATTGTTATAATGCCCAAATACCTTGGCCCAAATACCTTGTAGTATTCCCAAGGTTACACTTTTACAAAAGCCAGAAAATACTATTATACTTCCTCACTACAAAAACGAAACCCTAAGTAAATCTTCACCGTAGTTGAAGTCATAAGTAGAAGTTGGTTAGAACTTCTAAGGGTTGGTTGGAGCAGTTGGGCGCCGGAGTAGGAGCTAAACGTTGTTCAGATCGACATATAAACTCGGATAATTTTGGGCTTATCGAGGTAAACATTCTTGACCTTACATTGTAATTGGAAATTACATGTTGTAGGAGTATATAGTTAAGTATACTATATATAGAACTGAACATAGTTGTGCGGCAATGTCTTTTGACTTAAGCTGAATAATACTTACGGCAATGTCTTGCGACTTAAGCCTGAATTTAAAGAAAGCGAATCGTAATTACATAGGGCGTATTACGGTAGACTTGTGTAACATTCTTGTGTAGTAGAATTGTACACGTCCGGTTAGGCGTGTTAACCCCTGGTTGGCTTGGTAGCGGCCTCGATAGAGGAGGAGATTTACGCTGTTGTTGCGGGAGAGTCTTTGCTGAATTTTTACGTAGAATATTCTACGTCGGGATCTAAAGATATTAATAGGCGCTTTGTGGCCTCTATAGGTTGTAGTACTACGTGTGGGTGATCTGCTTGGTAGAGTGTGGCCAGCGGTTTGAGGTACTTGGAGCGTTTTGCTATTAGTCGATAATCGTCGCGAGGTATGTGAACCTCTTCTATTTGTTCTAGCATGATATGTGTATAACTATGTAGTACGGTAGACGTATATATGTTTAATGTATTTGATTGGTTTGAAACATAAAGTGTTATAACGCTTTATGGGAAGTTGGTTATAACGACTTTATGTAGGTAAGAAAGTACTTGTGGTTTTAAGAGGTAACCGATTTGAACTATAAGCGGTGGCTATGTGATAATAAAGAACTTGAAGTATTTCAAAAGATTTTTGAATCATTTTGAGAGAAGAAGTAATACTTGGTTTTGGAAACTTAAGAGTTATACTAGCTTTATGGGAAGTTAGGTATAACGGCTTAAAATGTTTCTTGATTTCTAAATCGAATGTGTATCGACAAACCAACTGCAGCGTTAATAAAGGAAATGTTTTGGGACAGATTTAGTATTATTAAAACCGGTAGAAACTTCCATCCGCATAGAAGCTAAGATGAGACAAAATGACATTTCCTAGATCATGGTGCTTAATAAGATTGATTATAAACAAGAATAACCTACTCTTATAAGACATAGGTTTCTCAAAGCGTTTAAAGGAGAATTATGTTTTAAAGGATTTAAAACTATGAACTACGAAACCTTTTTCTAAAATGAGAAACTTGAGCATTCAAATTAGGCAAACTTGAGCGTTTGGAAAATAAGGTTGTTACTTGATTTTACAAAGGAAAGCATTTTGGTTTACTTAACAATGTTAGTCACTCAAATTTTATACTACGGGCATCGGGTGACCTTTGTAAAGAAATGGATCTTAAAGGGAATTTAACGGACGTAGTACTTTAAGGTTAAAATCCGGACTTTGACATAAAATGAAAGTACCTTGAGTCGTGTGTAACTTGCTTATGCTTGTTGTTATGAAACTTGACCATGTTACGTGTGATAGCCTTGTTGTGCAAGTCTTGTGTTCTACTCGACTACGGGTCATCCGAATGTATTTCACTTGATTCGGGTCATCCGAATGTATTTCACTTGATTAAGGTCTCATCCGAATGTATTTCACTTGATTCTGGGTCATCCGAATGTATTTCACTTGATTACGTCATCCGAATGTATTTCACTTGATTACCGGTTCATCCGAATGTATATCACTTGACTCTGGGTTCATCCGAATGTATTTCACGACTCTACGGTTCATCAGGAATGTATTCCACACGTTTCTATATTGGGTCCATAAGATGGGCGAGACACGTTATACGTATCACATGATTTGTACCTAGGCTGGCGGTGAGGAAGAAGTTCCACGGGCATGAGGATGACTTTGAGGCGTGAGTCACGACTTGACATGGCTTCTATGTTGTGATCGTAGTTTGGTTATCATACATGTCTCTGCTTTATATAGACTATTATGATTTCATTTCTGATTTCACATACTTGGTACTGTTATCGACCTCCTTCGGGCTGCGTTCATGCCGCAGTAAAAGGTACATCATTTGTCGATCCTCTTTTAGGATCACCTTTCGTATTGGGAAGCTCCGTTCCTTGGAGGCTTATCTTTTGGTATGTTACCTGAGTGCAGATTCTTATACATTCGTGGTATGGCGGGGCCCTGTCCGTCATAGCTGTTGTAAAAAATCTTAGAGGTGCATGCACTGTTGTGGGCAGGGTTTGTAAAAAGGATAACTGTTCGGGTATTTATGTATATATGATGAAGGCAACTGTTTTGGTTGGCCTGTTTATTTATCTTTTCTCTTAATTCATGTTCATGTTTTTTATTTCCGCTGATTTTCTCTGATGTTGTATCACTAGGGTGCCCGGGGTAAGGCACCAGTCACGGGCCCGGGTTCGGGTCGTGACAAAAGTGGTATCAGAGCAGTTAGTCCTCGGAAAGTGTCTACAGACCGTGTCTAGTAGAGTCTTGATTATCGGTGTGTTGTGCACATCTATAATCGGAGGTGCAGGACATTTAGGATTGGTTTCTATTCTTCTCATTCGAGATCGTGCCTTAGAAGTGTGATAAATTGGACCCTCGACGTATTCCTTTCATTTACGATTATGCCTCGCGTAAGGCAACCCAGCCCGAATGGGCAAAGCGATCGAGGAGTCATAGTGAGATACTGAGAGAAATGCAGCGCGAGCGATCGATACACGAGCAGATGCCGACGGCGGGTTTCGCGACGCCGCCCGACCAGCGAAGTTTAGAGCGCAGCGATGGGCTGCCGAGACTACGATACTGAGCCTCCAGTCCACGGCTGGCCGAAGATGAGATGGTACAAGGAGATGGCGATTCGGCGGTCGTGGCGAATATGAGGATAGGTGGATCGCAGATTCCGGCCCAGCGGCACCGTAGTTCACCCCGAGCGGTTTGAGGCTACGGGACTTCCCGAGTTGTAGCCTCCAGGTGTTACATGGATCGAGGCGGGGCGACCCTCGGGAGTTTATCAAGCACTCTGACGGATCATGAGTGATCGAGCCTCGAGCGCAGTCGGTGGTATTGGGTTCGCATCACCGCGTGATACTGCGATTGGTCGTTTGATTCGTGAGCTGTCGGGAAGAGCATGCACTTCCAGCGATTTGGGACGAGTTCTCGAGGGCATTTCTTGCACATTTCTTGCCTCACAGATGAGAGGGCTCGGGCAGATTTTTGACATTGAGGCGGGGCGGGCGGGACGGTTAGAAATACAATGTGGAGTTCGACTCATTAGCTCGGTATGTTCCCACTGTAGTAGCTGATATGGAGGACAGAGTACACCGCTACGTCACGGCTGGGCGATTACTTGGCGAGGCTTATGCAGGTGTAGCTCTTCACCGCATGGACATTGCCGCATACAAGCTCATGCACTAGGATGTGAGGCACGGAGAGGTCGACGGAATGACCGAGATCGGCGAGAAGAGGCGAACAAGCAATGGGGTCCTTTGGTAACTTTCGAGGCGGACCGCCTCAAGGCGATCTAGTTATGTACCTCCGCCCGATGCAGTGGTCTTCCACGATCTTCGTGTCGTTCGGGGTATTCGAGCTGGTGAGCTCCGTGGCTTCGTTCACGAGTTTACGTGAGTGCTAGCGGGATTCATGTCCCGCCGGTGTGCGCGATGTGGCAAACATCATCCGGAAATGTCGTCTTTTCGGGTGCTTGCTTCGCTACGGCCGTCGAGAGCCATGTGAGAAGGCGTGCTTATAGGAGAATGCGGCGGCAGCGCGGCTCTAGGATCGATGGCGGAGTTCGCCGCGCCTGATTATGCGCCTGCGAGTGGACTTATGATTAGAGTGGGCGGTAGCCTTGTGTATATCCTTAACCATCTAGAGGCTTGTATGTTTTGATGTTATGTTAATGTGTTAAGTGTTATGTTCGGATAGCTTTGTGCTAAAATGTGATTTAGGAACCCGTTGGGGAAAAGGGGTAAGCACAGGGTGAGAAAATGATGAACCTTAGAATATTACAGTTGAGACCTTAGATGTAGTGCCGTCTTGAGTACAAGATTTTGCGAGTGATCCTTGTCGAGTGCATTTTATGCCTAGAATATATTGTGTGATAAGTCTGGTTGGGTAAATGAAAGTGGTATCTTTCATGATGTGATTAGCAAGGTTGTTCGGATCGAAACGAGAGAGTCGGCGTGTGAGGCTCGGGTTGAGGGCGTGTTGCGTGTCAACCCGTGGCCGGAATGAGGTGGGGTCAGCTCTGGGTGGTCCCGCCAGCGGTAGGGTCACGAGGTGCTAGGCCCAAGTTTAGATGACCATCGATGAGTTCGTGGATATGTTCGACTGAGCGGATCGTGAAGGCGGAAGTGGCCTTAAGGAAGATTGAGGCTAGTAAGATAACCAAGTTGGAGGTGGTGACTCCAGTTTGGAGAAGCGAAGTGATGGCAAGTGTGGTACGATATCGGAAGAGTTCAAGAGTTCGAGAAGAGTACGACGAGTAAGGGTAGAGGCGAGCATGTATTGCGAGCATAGATATGATCATTTCTTGTAAAGGGAGAAGGTGCGAAGGATGTATATTTTAGACCTCAGGAATCGCATGCAGTCCGGTACCATTTGTTGGGTCGCCGGAGTGACACTAGAACCTCGCGGCAAAGTGACAAAAGTTTGTGATGTTAGAGGAGTTTCCTCGTGGACTTGGATATAAGTATTTGCGTGCATGTGTTGTTTCGTGGCCAGTTGTGGCGTTGGCAACTTATTAGAAGAACTTTATCGTTATCCGTCTTGAGAAGGAACATTCGGGACGAATGTTTCTAAGGAGGGGAGAATGTTATACCCCGTATTTCCAGAGTATGTACGTGAGCGCGTACGTATTATAATTTGAGCCTTAAAGTTGGCTAGTTTCGAAATTTGTACACAACACCCGATTAGAGTCGTTTTTCGACGAAACGTTTCCACAGCTTTCGTAGGGAAAATTCCGGCTATGTCATTTATAATTTTTGCGGATTTTTCCGAGAGACGAAACATTTTGGACCAACGAGAGGGCGACACTTGTCACCCTCTAATTGGAAGGAGTGGACGGACGAAAGTGGGAAGGTTGGCACGTTTTTTGTGCATTATTTTTGGTCAAGGAGTTGGTAGGATATTTTGGGTAGATGGATAAGGTTGCACATGGCTTAATCTTGACCTTACACTTGCCTAACACTTGGATGGATCTTGGCCATTGGTTGGCCTTCACTTGACCTATAAATACCCCTCTAGTTGAAGACTTTCTTCATCCAAAAACTTGAGCAATCTAACTAAGTCTCAAAATACTCCCTCTCCCTTGAGCTTTCGTCCACCACACCCCCCTCCCCCTTTGAGAGCCCTCGGCGAGAGCCACCTCCTCCTCCCTTTGTGGTGTTTTGGCGTGGGGTACCCCACTAGCCTACTTGTCTCGTATATATACCCAAGTTTGTGGAATAGAAATACTCTCCAAGTATTGTTATAATGCCCAAATACCTTGGCCCAAATACCTTGTAGTATTCCCAAGGTTACACTTTTACAAAAGCCCAGAAAATACTCTTATACTTCCTCGATCCACAAAACGAAACCTAAGTAAATCTTCACCGTAGTTGAAGTCATAAGTAGAAGTTGGTTAGAACTTCTAAGGGTTGGTTGGAGCAGTTGGGCGCCGGAGTAGGAGCTAAACGTTGTTCAGGATCGACATATAAACTCGGATAATTTTGGGCTTATCGAGGTAAACATTCTTGACCTTCTGTTGTAATTGGAAATTACATGTTGTAGGAGTATATAGTTAAGTATACTATATATAGAACTGAACATAGTTGTGCGGCAATGTCTTTTGACTTAAGCCTGAATAATACTTACGGCAATGTCTTGCGACTTAAGCCTGAATTTAAAGAAGAATCGATCTGTAATTACATAGGATGTATTACGATACTTGGGTAACATTCCGGTGTAGTAGAATTGTACCCGTCCGGTTAGACGTGTTAACCCCCCCTGGTTGGCTTGGTAGCCGGCCTCGATAGAGGAGGAGATTTCCGCTGTTGCGGGGGGGGGGGAGGTGCTGCCGAATTTTTCTGTAGAATATTCTACGTCGGGATCTAAAGATATTAATAGGCGCTTTGTGGCCTCTATAGGTTGTAGTACTACGTGTGGAGTGATCTGCTTGACTGAGAGTGTAGCCGACGGTTTGAGGTACTTGGGCGTTTTGCTATTAGTCGATAATCGTCGCGAGGTATGTGAACCTCTTCCTATTTGTTCTAGCATGATATGTGTATAACTATGTAGTACGGTGAGCGTACGTATGTTTAATGTATTTGATTGGTTTGAAACATAAAGTGTTATAACGGCTTTATGGGAAGTTGGTTATAACGACTTTATGTAGGTAAGAAAGTACTTGTGGTTTTTAAGAGGTAATCGATTTGAACTATAATCGGTGGCTATGTGATAATAAAGAACTTGAAGTATTTCAAAAGATTTTTGAATCCTGTGGAGAGACGAAGTAATACTTGGGTTGTGGACACTTAAGAGTTATACTCGCTGTCTGGGATGGTAGGTATAAGGGCTTACAGATGTTTTCCTGATTTGGAAATCGTAATGTGTATCGACAAACCAACTGCGGCGTTAATAAAGGAAATGTTTTGGACAGATTTAGTATTATTAAAACCGGTAGAAACTTCCATCCGCATGAAGCTAAGATGAGACAAAATGACATTTCCTAGATCATGGTCGCTTAATAAGATTGATTATAAACAAGAATAACCTACTCACTTATAAGACATAGGTTTCTCAAAACGTTTAAAGGAGAATTATGTTTTAAAGGATTTAAAACTATGAACTACGAAACCTTTTTCTAAAATGAGAAACTTGAGCATTCAAATTAGGCAAACTTGAACGTTTGGAAAATAAGGTTGTTACTTGATTTTACAAAGGAAAGCATTTTGGTTTACTTAACAATGTTAGTCACTCAAATTTTATACTACGTATCGGGTGACCTTTGTAAAAGAAATGGATCTTAAAGGAATTTAACGGACGTAGTACTTTAAGGTTAAAATCCGGACTTTGACATAAAATGAAAGTACCTTGAGTCGTGTGTAACTTGCTTATGCTTGTTGTTATGAAACTTGACCATGTTACGTGTGATAGCCTTGTTGTGCAAATCGTGTTCTACTCGACTCGGTCATCCGAATGTATTTCACTTGATTACGGGTCATCCGAATGTATTTCACTTGATTACCGGGTCATCCGGAATGTATTTCACTTGATTACCGGTCATCCGAATGTATTTCACTTGATTCTGGGTCATCCGAGAATGTATTTCACTTGATTACGGTTCATCCGAATGTATATCACTTGACTTAGGTTCATCCGGAATGTATTTCATCGACTAGTTCATCCGGAATGTATTCCACATTTTCTATATTGGGTCCATAAGATGGGCCGAGACCGTTATACGTATCACATGATTTGTACCTAGGCTGCGGTGAGGAAGAAGTTCCACGGGCGTGAGGATGACTTTGAGGCGTGAGTCCACGACTTGACATATGGCTTCTATGTTGTGAGCGTAGTTTGGTTATCATACATGTCTCCGCTTTATATAGACTATTATGATTTCATTTCTGATTTCACATACTTGGTACTGTTATCTTGACCTCGCCCGGAGTGCGTTTCTGCATGAGTAAAAGGTACATTTGTCGATCCCGCTTTAGGATCACCTTCAACGTATTGGGAAGCTCCGTTCCTTGGAGGCTTATCTTTTGGTATGTTACCACAGTCCATAGATTCTTATACATTCGGGGTATGGCGGGCCTGTCCGTCATAAATTTGTAAAAATCTTAGAGTGCATGTATTGTTGTGGGCGTGGTTTGTAAAAAGGATAACTGTTCGGTATTTATGTATATATGATGAAGGCAAGCTGTTTTGGTTGCTTTGTTTATTTATCTTTTCTCTTAATTCATGTTCATGTTTTTTATTTCCGCTGATTTTCTCTGATGTTGTATCACTAGGGTGCCCGGGGTAAGGCACCAGTCACGGGCCCGGGTTCGGGTCGTGACAGTAACTTTCCTATGTTTTGCTTGTGATAGCCTTGTAATACTTTCTTGTTGGTTTGATAAGTAAATATGTTATGATGCTACGTGTGTTAGTGTCTTGTGACGTTTGTGTAAAGGGGTTTTTTCTTGTTGTGCTTATGTTGTTTAACGATAAGCCCGTTGTGCTGGTATTATATCACTTACCCCGACTTGTTACGAGCGCGGGTTAGCTACCCCGTCACGAGGAATACCTCATGCGATCCGTGTGAGGCCACGTGCGGGCTACGGGAGTTCGGGAACCGCCGGGTGTGTTCGCCGTCGAGAATACCTCATGTGGTCCATGTGAGGCCATGCGGACTGCGGGAGTCCAGGACGATGTTGCGGGTTAGCTACCCCCGATGCGAGGAGTACCTCATGCGGGCCTATGCGGAGCTGCGGTGAGTTCTAGCGTTAGACGCGCCTGTAATCGAGGCGAGTGGCCCGGCGATCATTTGGCGGTCTAGAAAGACCTCGTGATCTTGCTTTATAGCATTATTGGTACGGTGGGTTCTAGTAGTCGGCTATGCCTTCGCATTTTACCGTGCGGTTTTATTATGACACAGTGGGACCTCGTGTTCATGTATTCCTTGGTGTTTTTATATCATGGATCGCGGTGAGGAAGGAATTCCACGCATGATTGATATTGTGGGCATGAGACCCATGGTTATATTTGAGTGATGACTTGAGGCGTGAGTCCACGACTTGACATATTCGCTACATATTGTGAATCGTAGTTTGGTTATCATATATGTCTCTGCTTTATATAGACTATTATGATTTCATTTCTTCGTATTTTGATTTCACATACTTGGTACTGTTGTCTTGACCTCGCCCTTTGCGTTCATGCCGCGGTAGAGGTACACGATTGTCGATCCTCGCCATAGGATCACGCAGTTCAGCGTTTTGGGAAGCTCCGTTCCTCCGGAGGCTTATCTTTTGGTATAGTCCCCTGTCGTTGTAGGTACTTACATTCAGGGGTATGGCGGGGCCATGTCCCGTCGTAGTTGTGTTACATTCTTAGAGGTGCAGTAATCTTGTTGTGGCGGTGTTTTGTAAAAGGGATGTAACTGTTCAGGTTTAATCATTTATATATATATGCAGAAAGGTGACCGTTTTGGTTAGCCTATTTTTTTTCTTATTGTATATCTTGTTTCATGTGTAAGTTTTTATTTCCGCTGATTTTCTCTGATGTTATATCACTAGGGTGTCCGGG
This sequence comes from Przewalskia tangutica, assembly GCA_029844215.1. Taxonomy (NCBI): domain Eukaryota; kingdom Viridiplantae; phylum Streptophyta; class Magnoliopsida; order Solanales; family Solanaceae; genus Przewalskia; species Przewalskia tangutica. Next base: position 91,105,354 of record CM056719.1, read on the forward strand.
GTAAGGCACCAGTCACGGGCCCGGGGTCGGGTCTTGACATGGAGCTTTTCCCAAAAACCGAACAGAGATCCTAGGAGCGAGGATCACCAACTTGTGTACCTACATCTGCGGCATGAAACGCAACTCCCCGAAGAAAGGGGGTCAGTACGAAAGATGTGTCAAGTATGTGAAACTGAAAGTACTGTAATGAAGTCATAACAGTCCAAAATAAAACAGGAGACATGTATGATAACTAAAATAACAGTACAACTGTGCCTTATCAATATGAAAGTAATGAGAGTCAATTCTTACCTTTTCAAAATATGCAAATCATGCCAAAATCAGGGACTCCTGCCCTCGGAATATAATGTCACGGGACTCTAATCTGCACAAGTATAACGATATCATGGGACTCGAACCCACGCAATGTACAAATGGTAACCTGGGATTTGAACCCACATCATGGAGAGCTAATCCATGGAATGATACGATGTCATGGGACTCGAAACCATCATACATCGAGAGTGGTCCATGGAATGATATGATGTCATGGAATCGAACCCACCATACATCGATAATGTTACCACCCCTTTAGTGAGGGACACAGTGATATAGGAATACAACACTTGCACAAAAGGCTATCATGAGCAAACATATGTAAGTTAAAATACTCTTTGACTTTCATTAAAATACGTAGAATGAACTATCATTTTATAAACTCAAGGCATTTTCATTTCATGTAAAATTAAGGACTTGAACCCCAAAAGTACTACATACATCTATTCTTTATAAAGAGAATCATTTCATGCAATATTAGGGACTTGAACCCCAAAAGTACTACGTACACTCATTCTTGTAAAAAGAATCCTTTTGTGTAATAAACCCCAAGATACTAACACTTTTAGTATCAAGACACTTCCTCTTTTGAAATCAAGTTACTACACCTTTTAAATTCAACTCAAGGCTTTAAAATCAAGTAACTTCTACTTTCAACATTAAGGCACTTATTCTTTCAAATCAAGTAATTCATCCTTTTCCAACAAAGTCACTCCTATCTTTTAAAATCAAGTAAACTTGTACATTTCAAATCAAGTACTATAATGAATCCGATTTCATTTAAAACATGTACGTCCACCGTACTACATATTTTATAAGGTTCATGCTCAAAGAAAGATATGAAGAGTTCCACATACCTCTTCGGCTTAATCCACACGCTAAGTAGAATATTCCACTCGTAGTACTTTAAGCTAAAATGACAATAGCATTTCTATCAACTTCAAGCTTTCTAAGGTATAATAATACCAAGTAAAGGGTCTCTTATTCTACGGAAAATTGGGCAGCACTTCCCCTGTTTCTACGTACTTTTCCACCTTTTCCAAGGCCCGAATTCAACAACCAACAAGCCACATTTAATGCACAATCAAAACAACAACCAAAGGGGATTACACGCCAACTTGACGTGTAAAATTTTGCCCCACAATTATATAAAAGCAGTCCACAAAACAGTCCATAATTAACCAACATTAAGAGTACAATATGAAGCCTTTAACACCCTTATTCCTTAGGAATTTCATTAGCCATTTTACCACATTAAACATGCAAGTTGGTGGCTGATTTTCCAGCATATATATATATATATGTCTAAAACAGTCCCAAAACTGCCCACAATATCCAATAATTTAAAGGGCCATTCTCGGCCACTACAACAACTACATATCCAAAACCCTTTTCCTTAATTCCTTTTAATCCAATTCTCATTTCAACATATTATATAAATCATAAAAAACTATCGAAAACAATATTTCCTTCATTATATAACAACAAGTGAAAATAACCACAACAAGACTAACGAATCTCAATGGCCGAAACTGCCATGTTTCGGCCCCAATATCCAATATTGTCCAAACCTTTTTTAATCTTCTTTATTTTTAGTACAAGCTCATTTATACATTACTACAACATGTAATCTTCAATTACTTCAAGAGTAAAAATGATTCTTACCTCAAATATGCCAAAACCGTCCAAGCTAAAGTCGGTCCTTAGGTTAGTCTTAGCTCCTATTCTTCAAGTTACAATCACATATATGTATCCCTTAGAAGCTTATAACCAACTTCCCTTCACGTTTCAACACCAAAAAGTTGAAGAACAACCCTAGGGTAAGGGATTTGGAAGGCTTAGAGAGTTTATCTTGGCTCAACACTTGATTAGGGAGCTAATCTTGGATCAACAAACTAAACTTGGAAGATTTAAGAATTTTGCTCTTCAATTCTTAGACTTGGCCGAGAGCTCAAAGAGAAGAGAGATATAAAATGTTGTGAAATATGGCTAAGTGTGAAGTCTTGCAAGCCCCTATGTATATATTAATATCAAGTGTAGCAAGACAAGTGGATGGGGCACTTGACACCCTCCTATTGATCCAAGTGTTGCCTTCTCAAAAATATCTAGATAATTTCCCAAAAATATCTCCATAAAAATGTGGACCCATCAAAATTGTGAAATTTTCGGCGGGCCCCATATTATTAAATTCGATCATTCACAACGTTCCGAAATTATTCCTTTAAAAAATAATTTTTCTTTCGCTCCAAAATTCAAATTTTATTTCCTTACGTACGTTCTCATATCATTTCCTTGAAAATACGGGGTGTAACAATCACTTCCCATTTAACTATCTTACTTACTAGTCTTAGCCTGTAACCTTCAAACATCTGCATTATCTGAGGAAGGTACTTTAGAATATTTTGTTGCCATGAAAATATGAGCCTGCACATCTTATAGATAGTCATATTGATCTCCTATATCACCCTGTGGATAGTCATCTGCCTTCATGCAACACAATATTTCCCAATTCCCATATCTACCACATAGTGATAAGTGGTACAACTCTGAATACTACTTTGAACTTGGAGGGGCAATAAGTATTCACCACACTCGCGATACTTGTGTCACCTATAGAAACTGAGTTGTAATACTTATACCAGCGTTATCGTATCTCCAAAAACAAATAAATAATCCACGGTCTCATATTATCTATTATCACAACAATATCATCTAGCATCAGTCTCTTTTCCAACTCTTTTTAGGACATCTCCACTTGTATCTTAAACTCCCATAATCTCTAGAAAAAGAACGAAATCTTAAAAGGTAATCCTGGTATCCATATATTCTTAAAAACATCAGATTTGTGTGATTTTCTCCTTAACAACTCTCATGCATTGCCTACTGTAAATTTACCTGAAGCTATCATTATCTGCCATGACATTTCACACCCTTCTGTTAATTTATACAAATCTAATTCTTGTGTGATATGATCCACTATATCCCTAGAACATAGCTGTTGCAAATTCTACAAATCCCATCTCCCATCTATCATAGGTGTTACACCCCGTAGTTCCAGGGTATGTATGTGAGGACGTACGTACGAGAATACGACAGTAATTTTGGAAAGAAAGAAAGATGTGATTTTTCGACGGAAAAGTTTCCGGGTTTTGTGAAGGAAAAAGGTTCGTTAATGGGAATTGGATTCCCAAATTTGGTATTTGGACTTCTTGGATTATATTAGAATTATGGGATTTTATTTTCGGAAATGGTCACGTGGGGCCCACGGGAGAAATTTACGGTTTTGTGGGGCCCACTTTGTTTTCGAGTTTTTCGATATTTTGGATATTTTCGGAAGATGAAATATTTTGGACGAGTAAGGGGGCGACACGTGTCACCCCTTAGGTGGCCATGTGGGCCGAATTGGTGGGACAAGTGTCTAGCCACTTGTCCCTTGGCCGAAATGGCATGACACTTGGCTCTTGTTTTTGTTGGCCATGTGGTGTGGTGGGGCCCACACACACATGGCCCAATATAGACCACACACTTGCTATGATCTTGTCCTTTGATTTCTCTATAAATACCCCCTTAGTGCAAGACTTATTATCATCCCACACTTAAAGATTTTCCAAGGCAAATATACTCCCTCCCTTTAGCTTGCTCGTCCAACCCCCCCCCCCCCCACTTTGTGTAGAATATACTTCAAGTGTTGTTGTATAATCCCAAATACCTTAGCCTAGTATCCCTAGTAGTATTCTAAAGTAATCCCAACATATGAGCCCGGAAATACTACTTTTTTTCCAATAGTCGCAAAATGAAACCCTAGAAAAATCTTCATAGCTTGGATAAAGTGTTAAGAGAAGTTGTTTAGAAACTTCTAAGGGTCGCTTGGAGCGGGTTGGAGCGTAAGGAATTGGAGCTAAACGTTGCTCAGGATCGACTTATAATCTTGGATAATTTTGGGCTTATCGAGGTAATGATCTATGTCCCCCTATTGTAATTGGATATTACATATTGTAGTAGTTTAGAATTGAGTATAAGATATATGGAAGGATGATTAAAAAGAATTGAACTGTATTTACATTGGACTGTATTTACAGTAGACTTGTGTAGTATTATTGTGAGACAGAATTATACACGTCCGGTTAGACGTGTAATCCCCTTGGAGTTGTTGGCTTGGTAGCAGACCTTGTTATAGGAGGTTATTTATGTGATTGCGGGAGGGGGGGGGGGGAGGGAGGTGCTGCCGAATTTTTCGTAGGATAAGGATCCTTGTACTTAGAATTATTCTATAAAGAGAACTAGAAGTTGATAGATGTATTGTGAATATTATAGGTGGATCTTCTAAGCGCGGCATACTCGACTTGGCTTGTGGATTAAGCCGAAGAGGTATGTGATTCTTCCTATACTCTTGAGCATGACTGTTGTGAACTATATAGTACGGTAGACGTACGTGTGTGAAATGAATTTTGTTTGTTTAAAACATAAAGTGTTATAATGGCTTTATGGGAAGTTAGTTATAACGACTTTATGAAGATAAAAGAAAGATTTGATTTTGAAAGCTAAACGACTTGATTTTGAAAGTTAAGAAACTTGATCTTGAAAGATAAGAGACTTGACTTATAAACGGCTTGATTTCGGAAAAGGAGAAGTAACTTGATTTAAGTATAGGTTACTTGTTTTGAAAGGAGTAAGTTATTTGGGTTTTAAAAGTATACTTGATGTTGTTTTAAAAGAAAAGCACTTGGTTTAAAAAGTATAGAGTACTTGATTTTAAAAGTCTTGTAAAGATTTTTACGAAGGTGAAGTAATTTGGTTTGAAAAGGAAACGTGTTTTTTTTATACTACGAGTATTAGTATCGTGTGACTTTTACGTAAAAAGAGGTCTTTTTGAAAGAATGAAAGTATGTAGTATTTTGGGGTTGAAACCCGGATTGTTGACATAAAATGAAAGTACGTTGAACTTGCCTATGCTTGTTGTGATAACCTTTGTTGTGCAAGTCTTTTGATTTTGTGCTACCGTGTCTCTCGGTGGAGGGCCGACTATTTGGTTGATTGTTGGACATACTGACACGATGGATGGTCCACAGGTATGCTTCCACTATGAGTGTTATCTTGTTGTTTCTTTGGGACATACTGACACGATGGATGGTCCACGGGTATGCGTCCACTTTGAGTATTATCTTGTTATTTCCTTTGGACATACTGACACGATGGATGGTCCACGCGGGTCGCCCGAGGATGGTTTCATGGCCATGCTTATACCGAGGTAAGATGCCGGGGCATGCGGTCATTGTGAGGGTTAAATTCCCGGGTTATGTTATTAGTCCATGGACCGCTAATCCATGAAGCTTGCCGCGGTGACGAGCGATCACGGGCTTGATTTGTACATGTGGTTACAGGCACACTTTAGATACTTGTCCTGGTCATTTCTCGTGTATCGGCAGGCTCTGGTAGATAGATTAAGATACTTGCCACGGTCATATCTCGTGAGACGGTAGGCTCTGGTATGTTAGCTTAAGATACTTTCCTCGGCCAGTTGCGTGGCTAGTTTTCAGATCTGGTAGTTGGCTTCCGTACTTGGCCCGTGAAGTTTTATGACTAGCCTTCGGATCTGGTAGTTGGCTATTCTACTTGGCCCGATCGGTTTGATGACGCAGCGGATCTAGTGTTCGAGTTCACATATGGGTGTTGTTTTACGTCGTATCGCTGGCAGTGAGGAAGGAGTTCCACGGGCATGATTGATATTGTGGGCGTGAGACCCATAGTTATGTGTGAGTGATGATTTTGAGGACATGCGTCCTTTACTTGACATAACTGTTTACTTATTGCGAAATAGTTTTATAAAATGATGAAATGTGATTTCATTACAGTATTTTCAGTTTCACATACTTGGTACATGTTGTCTTGACTCTTCGGGCTGCGTTCATGCCGCAGGTAGAGGTACACCAGTTGTTGATCCTCGCTCATAGGATCGCAGTTCAGCGTTTGGGAAGCTCCGTTTCTCCGGAGGCTTATTTTTTGGTATAGTCCCTTGTCATTGTAGGTACTTGTACATTCAGGGGTATGACGGGGCCCTGTCCCGTCATAGTTGTTGTTACATTCTTAGAGGTCTGTAGTACTGTTGTGGGCAGGGTTTGTAAAGGATTTTAACTGTTCGGTTATATGTATATACATGAAGGTAACCGTTTTGGTTAGCCTGTTTTCTTATGTTGTATCTTGTTTCCTATTTAAGTTTTTATTTCCGCTGACTTTCTCTGATGTTGTATCACTAGGGTGCCCGGGGTAAGGCATCAGTCGCGGGCCCGAGGTCGGGTCGTGACAATAGGTTCCTTCACATCTTGAATACTCTCATCCACCATGTATTTTTGCAGGAACAATATATTACAATGCTCCTAGTTTTTACTTGTCAACCCAGAAATTAGCAGTTTCACTCCTTGGCTCCTACCATATTTCCTGCTCTATGCCATCTCTAGCTTCGAACATCATTTTCCATACACGAGAGCATCATTTCTATTGGGTATTTAAAGGATAATGTCTTTTGCAATACATAAAATTATTTCACGATCTGTTAGATGTTCGGAATTTCACTTAAAATTTAGCACAAGGCTTTAGACACATCAAACAACGATCTAAGTCCTATGCTTCTTTTATCTCTAGGCAAGCACATATCCATCCATGAGGACCAATGCCTCATTCTGCCTTCATCTCTAATTCCAATAAAATCTTGCAAAGACTTTAGGTAACTCATTTATGAAATATTTTGGAGACTTTATAGTTAATAATAGATGGATTAGAATACTTAAAAGAACACTGGTTATCAAAGTAGATTTTTCTTCAAGTGATAGTAATCTTCATTTCCAAACTTATAATTTATTCCTCACCTTCTTCATCAAATTATTGTAATCCTCTTTCCTTTCCTTGCCTGAGGTATGAAATAAACTTACCTCTCGGCGCTACTGTATTCCCCTCCACTCTATAATTGGCTCGCCTGGAAACTGATATCGAACTAACTTCTCTCTGCAATCGACATTCGCCTAACAAGAAGCCAACCAATCCATTCCCATAATAACATCAAATTTGGTCATGTCTAATCCTATCAAATCTGCTGTGGTATGCCGACTATGTGCAACCACCGAACACTTTCTATATACTCGTTTAGTTATGACAGAATCTCCCACCGGTGTAGCAACCTCTTTGAGCTTGTTCATTTTGCTCATTAGTTCATATAGGCCTGGTTTCATGAAATGCACTTTAGAAGCATGTATATTATCAACCCATTTATGAGTAGTAATTACTGCTATAAATCTTTTTTGGCACACTACCAAGGTTATATGGGAACTTTCCTTTATACCCTTATGTGTCACCAAACAGTGTATCAATTCGTAAGATAGAGAATGTTGCAATACATTTCACCAATTGACACCTTATTCATGGTCTGAAAGGGATCTCTTTTTTGTTGTATCTTCTCACTGCTCGTAATTATAAACAACTTCATTTCTTACTTGTTGTACTTTTCATAATTCCAACAAATTCTAGTATACATATATGATCTCATACATTTCTCCTGGTTCCAATCCCTGACGATACCATCCCTTAAATGATGAATTGTTAACTTATTATCTTATTCGGTACGTAGAAGGTTGTGAAGAGTTGCATTACCTGACGTTGACCTAGTATCTCCAAACCTGCTCATCATAATTCTATTCAAATTCTTTCACATCCCTTATGGCTTGATACACTAAGTCAAGTCCAAATAACTCTGATTTTCCCTTCTGGGCCACTGTCGCTTTCTTCCGGGACAATAGCTACAACCACAATAACTCGTTAGGGGGGGGGGGAATTATCCTAATGACATAGCTCTATTGCACGATCTACGAGATGAAAGAATAGAAACCAATCCTAAATATCCGGCAGCCTCTTGCATATAAGTATGGTGCACAACATACCCATACACAAGACTCTACTAGACACGGTCTGTAGACATTCTGAGAACTAACTGCTCTGATACCATTTTTGTCACGACCCGACCCCACAGGATGCGACCCGGTGCCCTAATTGGACACCCTTATACTACCCTATCGCATATAATCAGACTCATACTGAGGAAAATATGAATTTCGAAAGCATAACACCGCAATCATAACACATGTCAGAATAGGCAAGCCGATAAGACTGTCTTTACACACGAATGTACCTGCCTCCTGGGGAGTCACAACTAGTCAACATAATATAATAGGCAAGCCGACAAGTCCGCCACTATACATAGGGATAACAAAACATGTCACAACTGTACAGCCGGCTAAAACACATATACAAAGCACATCTACCACCCACAACAGTCTACAAATGTCACGACCCGACCCCAGGCCCACGACTGGTGCCCTACCTAGGCACCCCTACAGGTATACATCAGAGAATAGCAGCGGAACATACATAAACTCATAAGATACTTAGACAGTAAAATATCAACAGGATAGCCGATAAGGCCACCTTCCGTGAAATATACGTAACCCAAAAAATAAAACAGTTACCTCTTGTTCTTACAACCCAATCCACAAGATATGACTACAAACCTCTAAGAATAACAACTGTGACAGGACAGGGCCCCGCCATACCCCTGAATGTACAACAACCGACAATACCAGGGATCTGAACCAATGATAAGCCTCCGGAGTAATGGAGCTTCTCAACAGCTGAACAGTGATCCTAAGAGTGAGGATCAACAACCTGTATAACTCTACCTACGGCATGAACGCAACCCCCCGAAAGAGGTCGATAACACGTGTACAGTATGTGGCGAAAGATCAGTAATGAAATCATAAAGTCTAAAATAAAGCTGGAGACATGTATGATAACTCAAATAACAGTACACTGTGCCTTACTAACAATGTTACACCCCGTAGTTCCAGGGTATGTATGTGAGGACGTACGTACGAGAATACGACATTAATATAGGAGAGGAAGAAAGATGTGATTTTTCGACGGAAAAGTTTCCGGATTTTGTGAAGGAAAAAGGTTCGTTAATGGGAATTGGATTCCCAGATTTGGTATTCGGACTTCTTGGAATATATTAGAATTATGGAATTTTATTTCCGGATTTGGTCACGTGGGACCCACGGGGAAAATTTACGGTTTTGTGGGGCCCACTTTGTTTTCGAGATTTTTGGCATTACGGATATTTTCGGAAGATGAAATATTTTGGACGAGTAGGGGGGCGACACGTGTCACCCCCATGTGGCCACCTTGGCCGAAATGTGTGGGACAAGTGGCTAGACACTTGTCCCTTGGCCGAAATGGCCTTACAAGTGGCAAGCCACTTGTCTTCTTCTTTGTGTAGACATGTGGTGGGTGGGACCCACACACACTTGTCCCCCAATCTCACCACACACTTGCTCTCATCCTATCCCTTGATTGTTCTATAAATACCCCCCCTTAAGTTGCAAGACTTCATCCACACTTGAGAGTTTCCAAGTCTTGAAATACTCCCTCCCCTTTGTTGTTATTCTCGGCTTTAAGCCCTCCCCCTTAACCAATATTTGTCCAAAAATCCTTAAACTTTTAAGTGTTCTTCCTTAAGGTATTAGGAAGATTGTGAACCAAGTGTTAGAAAAGATTTCACACCCCTAGCCTTTAAACCTCACCTTGGCCGAAACTTGCCTAGTTTGAGCCTAAGGTGTTCTTCACTATTTGGAGTTAGATCTTGAAGAGAAGTTGTTTAGAAACTTCTAAGGGTTGCTTGGAGCGGATTGGAGCATAAGGAATAGGAGCTAAACATTGCTCAGGATCGACTTATAAATCTTGGATAATTTTGGGCTTATCGAGGTAATAATCTATGTCTTCCTATTGTAATTGGATATAACATATCGTAGTAGTTTATAATTGAGTATAAGATATATGGAAGGATGTTTAAAAAGAATTGAACTGTATTTACATTGGACTGTATTTACAGTAGACTTATGTAGTATTACTGTGGGGCAGCTTTGTACACGTCCGGTTAGACGTGTAATCTCCTTGGAGTTGTTGGTTTGGTATCGGGCCTTGAAAGAGGTAGTGGTAAGTGTATGCAGGGGAGGTGCTGTGGAATTTTCCGTAGAATAAGGAACCTTGTACTTAGAAATGTTCTACGAAGAGATCTAGAAATTGATAGACGTTTTGTGGCCTTTATAGGTTGAAGTGCTACGAGTAGCGTATTCTACTTGAAGGGTGGAAAAGGCTAGAAAGGTTATAGTACTTTGGAGCGTTTTGCTAATTGTCGATAATCGTCGCGAGGTATGTGAACCTCTTCCTATCCTTTCTAGCATGACTGTTGTGAACTATGTAGTACGGTAGACGTACGTGTGCTAAACGAATTTGGTCGGTTTAAAACATAAAGTGTTATAATAGCTTTATGGGAAGTTAGTTATAACGACTTTATGTAGGTAAAAGAATGGTTTGTTGATTTTAGAAGTTAAGAGAATTGATCTTAAAAGATAAGAGACTTAACTTATAAATGACTTTTTATGAAATGTTAAGGACTTAAAGGGTGTTAAAAAGTTGTGAAACCGCATTCATGAGTAATGGGTACTTGGTCTTAAAAAGGACAATGTTAAATTGATTTCGGAAATGAGAATAAGTATCGAACAAACCATTGCAACGTTAATAAAGGAAAATGTATTGACAAATAATTATATTAAAACAAGTAGAATCCTCCATCTGCATAGAAGCTAAGATAAGACAAAATTGTATTACATTTTCTAGATCATGGCTGCTTTAATAAGATCGTTATAAACAAGTATAACCTACTCACACATAAGACATATGTTACTCAATTTTAAAAGAGATTACGCTGTTAAGTGATTAAGACTATGAACTATGATATCTTTCGAAAATAAGAGACTTGAGTATTTGAAGTTATGCAACTTGAACTATTGGAAAAGAATATTGTTACTTGACTTTAAAAGAGAAAGTGTTTTGGTTTAAAAGGAAGGCATGGTATTGTCTTAATCTGTCTTAAAAGAGGGTTTAAATGTTATGGACGATTTTACCTCGAGTCCCATGGGATGGGCCGAGATATGTATTCCACACGATTTTACATTGAGTCCCATGGGATGGGCCGAGATATGTATACCACACGATTCTACATCGAATCCCATGGGATGGGCCGAGATATGTATACCACACGATTCTACATCGAGTCCCATGGGATGGGCCGAGATATATATACCATACGATTCTACCTCGAGTCCCATGGGATGGGCCGAGACATGTTATACATATCATACGATTTATACGTAGACTGCCGGCAGTGAGGAAGGAGTTCCACATGCATGAGGGATGACTTTGAGGGCGTGAGTCCCTGACTCGACATGACTGCTTATATGTTGTGAACTGTAGTTTGGTTATCATACATGTCTCCTGTTTTATATAGAATGTTATGATTTCATTACAGTATTTTCAGTTTCACATACTTGGTACCTGTTGTACTGACCTCCTTCGGGGGGCTGCGTTCATGCCGCAGGTAGAGGTACACCGGTTGTTGATCCTCGCTCATAGGATCACAATTCAGCATTTTGGGAAGCTCCGTTTCTCCGGAGGCTTATCTTTTGGTATAGTCCCCTGTCATTGTAGGTACTTGTACATTCAGGGGTATGGCGGGGCCCTGTCCCGTCATAGTTGTTGTTACATTCTTAGAGGTCTGTAGTACTGTTGTGGGCAGGGTTTGTAAATGATATAACTGTTTGGTTTGATATATATATACAGGAAGGTGACCGTTTTGGTTAGCCTGTTTCTTATTTTATGTCTTGGTTCATGTTTAAGTTTTTATTTCCGCTGATTTTCTCTGATGTTGTATCACTAGGGTGCCCGGGGTAAGGCACTAGTCGCGGTCCCGAGGTCGGGTGATGACAAAAGTGGTATCAGAGCAGTTAATCCTCATAAAGTGTCTACAGACCGTATCTAGTAGAGTCTTGATTATCGGCGTGTTGTGCACCACACCTATAATCAGGAGGCTACAGGATATTTAGGATTGGTTTCCATTCTTTTCACTCTAAGATCGTGCCTTAGAGCTGTGTTATAAGTTGGACTCCCTCTGACGTATTCTTTTTACCAGCTATGCCTCTACGCAAGGCAACCAGAGCCCAGAAGGGCAGGGCAGCAGAGGGAGCTGCGAGTAGAGAACAGAGGGTTACGAGGGCATATGCCCAGTCTTTACCTGAGTTGGTGCTACAGACGGCGGGTTTTACGACGCCGCTAGCCCCAGGAGAGTTTAGAGCAGCAACAGTATCTACAGAGACCACAGTACCTGAGCCTCCAGTCCCACGGCCAGGAACAGAGGATATGGGTTACAAGGAGATGGCCCAGTTACTAGCTAGGCTTGTGGCTAGGAATGAGGACAGACGGGAGCCGGTGGTACCGGTAGTGCACCCCAGAGCCGATAGTTGGAGACTTCGGGACTTCTTGAGTTGTAGTCCACCAGAGTTCTATGGATCGAGAGCTGAGGATGACCCTCAGGAGTTTATTCGACAGTTGCAGCGGATCATGAAAGTGATCAAGGCCTCAGAGACAGAGTCGGTGGTATTGGGTTCACATCGATCGCGTGATCTGCGATCGGTTTGATTCATGGGAACTGTCCCGGGGAGAGCATGCGCTTCCAGCTGGTTGGGACGAGTTCTCAGGGGCATTTATTGCACATTTCTTGCCTCCACAGATGAGGAGGGCTCGGGCCAACAGATTTTTGATGTTGAGGCAGAATGGGCGTATGGTTCGGGAGTACAACGTAGAGTTTGACACATTGGCTCAGTATGTCCCCGCTTTAGTGGCAGACATGGAGGATAGAGTGCACCGATATGTCACAGGACTTGACGATTATCTAGCAGAGAGTTGTACAGGAGTAGCTCTTCAGCCGGGCATGGACATTGGCCGTATACAGGCTTATGCACAGGGGATTGAGGAACGTAGAGACCGACGTAGGGACCAGGATCAGCATAAGAGGGTCAGGACAGCAGGGACCTTTGGTAACTTTCGGGGCGGACCGCCTCGGCATCAGGCTAGTTATGCGCCTCCGCCAGTACAGAGTGGTCCTCCACAATCTTCAGGACGTTCAGGGTATTCAGGAGCCGGTCAGAGCTCCAGGGCTTCTGGTTCACAGACATACATAGGTTCTAGCCAGCCGGATTCATGTTTCCCTCAGTGTGCACGATGTGGCAGGCGTCATCCCGGGGAATGTCGTCGTTTTACTGGTGCTTGTTTTGCCTGCGGCCGTCAGGGCCATGTGACGAGATACTGTCCTAGTAGGAGGGATACAGGTAGAATGACTCAGCCTACCGGGTCAGTGACGGGTTCATCACCTTCTATAAGCTATGCGCCCGGCAGGGCATGATTATGATTAGAGCGGCAAAGGGAAAGTGAAGCAGTAGATACAGGTATATCCTTAACCCTCTAGAGATTATTATGCATGGTATGTTGATCTTATGATTAAGTGTTATATTCGGATAGCATTGTATAAATTGTGATATAGAGAACATGGTTAGTTGAAAAAGGTAAGTTTAGGGGTTAGGGAAGAATTGTGAACCTTAGAATTTTGATAACAGTTGAGACCTTAGATGTAAGGCCGTCTTGAGTAAAAGATGTTACAGTTAGTCTTTGTCAAAGTACTTGGTATGCGTGAAATGTATTATGGGATAATTCCATGGGTAGTGTGAGATAGAAGTGGTAACTTTCATGATGTGAATTAGTAAGATTGTTCCGGATCGGGGAACGAGAGAGTTTGGCGCGATAAATGTGTCGGGTTGAGGCCAGATTGCGGGTCAACCCGCAGCCCGGAATGAAGTAAGGTAAATTTGTGGTGGTCCCGATATGTGATAGGGTCACGAGGGTGCTAGTCCCAAAGTCTAGGTAGCCATCGTATGAGTTCGCGCGCGTTACCGAGCGGGTCGTGAAGGCCGGGAATGGCCTTAAGGGGAAGTTGAAACTAGTAATGACCAAGTTTGGAGGTAGTAACTCCAAGGTTTTGGAAACTGAAGCGATGACTGAAGTGTGGTACGTGTAATAGAAAGAATTCAGGTGTACGAGAAGGGTACGACGAGTAAGAAAGGAAGCGAACATGTGTTAAGAGTATGAAAGTGATCATTTTTGAGAAGTGAAGGTGCGAAGAGAGTATCCTTTGGACCAGGAGTGAGAGTTAGTGTTATTTTACATCTTAGAGGTGATTCCTCATTGGATTGGATTTGGGTTTCGCGCGTATGTTATATTATGGCCATGTGTGGCATAATTGGTTTCGTAAGTATAGTAGTGAAGACTATACCGGCGCATGTATGTTTGGAGACTTAGAAGGAACATTCGGGACGAATGTTTCTAAGGGGGGAAGAATGTTACACCCCGTAGTTCCAGGGTATGTATGTGAGGACGTACGTACGAGAATACGACATTAATATTGGAGAGGAAGAAAGATGTGATTTTTCGACGGAAAAGTTTCCGGATTTTGTGAAGGAAAAAGGTTCGTTAATGGGAATTGGATTCCCAGATTTGGTATTCGGACTTCTTGGAATATATTAGAATTATGGAATTTTATTTCCGAATTTGGTCACGTGGGACCCACGGGGAAAATTTACGATTTTGTGGGGCCCATTTTGTTTTCGAGATTTTTGGCATTACGGATATTTTCGAAAGATGAAATATTTTGGACGAGTAGGGGGAGACACGTGTCACCCCCATGTGTCCACCTTGGCCGAAATGTGTGGGACAAGTGGCTAGACACTTGTCCCTTGGCCGAAATGGCCTTACAAGTGGCAAGCCACTTGTCTTCTTCTTTGTGTAGACGTGTGGTGGGTGGGACCCACACACACTTGTCCCCCAATATCACCACACACTTGCTCTCATCCTAGCCCTTTATTGTTCTATAAATACCCCCCCCCCCCTTAAGTTGCAAGACTTCATCCACACTTGAGAGTTTCCAAGTCTTGAAATACTCCCTCCCCTTTGTTGTTATTCTCGGCTTTAAGCCCTCCCCCTTAACCAAAAGTTGTCCAAAAATCCTTAAACTTTTAAGTGTTATTCCTTAAGGTGTTAGGAAGATTGTGAACCAAGTGTTAGAAAAGATTGCACACCCCTAGCCTTTAAACCTCACCTTGGCCGAAACTTGCCTAGTTTGAGCCTAAGATGTTCTTCACTATTTGGAGTTAGATCTTGAAGAGAAGTTGTTTAGAAACTTCTAAGGGTTTCTTGGAGAGGATTGGAGCATAAGGAATATGAGCTAAACGTTGCTCAGGATCGACTTATAAATCTTGGATAATTTTGAGCTTATCGAGGTAATGATCTATGTCCTCCTATTGTAATTGGATATTACATATCGTAGTAGTTTATAATTGAGTATACGATATATGGAAGGATGTTTAAAAAGAATTGAACTGTATTTACAGTAGACTTATGTAGTATTACTGTGGGGCAGCTTTGTACACGTCCGGTTAGACGTGTAATCTCCTTGGAGTTGTTGGTTTGGTATCGGGCCTTGAAAGAGGTAGTGGTAAGTATATGCAGGGGAGGTGCTGCCGAATTTTCCGTAGAATAAGGAACCTTGTACTTAGAAATGTTCTATGAAGAGATCTAGAAATTGATAGACGTTTTGTGGCCTTTATAGATTGAAGTACTACTAGTAGCGTATTCTACTTGAAGGGTGGAAAAGGCTAGAAAGATTATAGTACTTTGGAGCGTTTTGCTAATTGTCGATAATCGTCGCGAGGTATATGAACCTCTTCCTATACTTTCTAGCATGATTGTTGTGAACTATGTAGTACGGTAGACGTACGTGTGCTAAACGAATTTGGTCGGTTTAAAACATAAAGTGTTATAATAGCTTTATGGGAAGTTAGTTATAACGACTTTATGTAGGTAAAAGAATGGTTTGTTGATTTTAGAAGTTAAGAGACTTGATCTTAAAAGATAAGAGACTTAACTTATAAATGACATTTTATGAAATGTTAAGGACTTAAAGGGTGTTAAAAAGTTGTGAAACTGCATTCATGAGTAATGGGTACTTGGTCTTAAAAAGGACAATGTTATATTGATTTCGGAAATGAGAATAAGTATCAAACAAACCATTGCAGCGTTAATAAAGAAAAATGTATTGACAAATAATTATATTAAAACAAGTAGAATCCTCCATCTGCATAGAAGCTAAGATAAGACAAAATTGTATTACATTTTCTAGATCATGACTACTTTAATAAGATCGTTATAAACAAGTATAACCTACTCACACATAAGACATATGTTACTCAATTTTAAAAGAGATTACGTTGTTAAGTGATTAACACTATGAACTATGAAATCTTTCGAAAATAAGAGACTTGAGTATTTGAAGTTATGCAACTTGAACTATTGGAAAATAATATTGTTACTTGACTTTAAAAGAGAAAGTGTTTTGGTTTAAAAGGATGGCATGGTATTGTCTTAATCTGTCTTAAAAGAGGGTTTAAATGTTATGGACGATTTTACCTCGAGTCCCATGGGATGGGCCGAGATATGTATTCCACACGATTTTACATCGAATCCCATGGGATGGGCCGAGATATGTATACCACACGATTCTACATCGAGTCCCATGGGATGGGCCGAGATATATATACCACACGATTCTATATCGAGTCCCATGGGATGGGCCGAGATATGTATACCACACGATTCTACATCGAGTCCCATGGGATGGGCCGAGATATGTATACCACACGATTCTACATCGAGTCCCATGGGATGGGCCGAGATATCTATACCATACGATTCTACCTCGAGTCCCATGAGATGGGCCGAGACATGTTATACGTATCATACGATTTATACGTAGACTGCCGGCAGTGAGGAAGGAGTTCCACGGGCATGAGGGATGACTTTGAGGGCGTGAGTCCCTGACTCGACAGGACTGCTTATATGTTGTGAATTGTAGTTTGGTTATCATACATGTCTCCTATTTTATATAGACTGTTATGATTTCATTACAGTATTTTCAGTTTCACATACTTGGTACCTGTTGTACTGACCTCCTTCGGGGGGCTGCGTTCATGCCGCAGGCAGAGGTACACCAGTTGTTGATCCTCGCTCATAGGATCACAGTTCAGCGCTTTGGGAAGCTCCGTTTCTCCGGAGGCTTATCTTTTGGTATAGTCCCCTGTCATTGTAGGTACTTGGACATTCAGGGGTATTGCGGGGCCCTGTCCCGTCATAGTTGTTGTTACATTCTTAGAGGTCTGTAGTACTGTTGTGGGCAGAGTTTGTAAAGGATATAACTGTTTGGTTTGATATATATATACAGGAATGTGACCGTTTTGGTTAGCCTATTTCTTATTTTATGTCTTGGTTCATGTTTAAGTTTTTATTTCCGCTGATTTTCTCTGATGTTGTATCACTAGGGTGCCCGGGGTAAGGCATCAGTCGCGGTCCCGAGGTCGGGTCGTGACAAACAATGAGAGAAAACAAGAGTATACTTTACTGCATAAAAAAAATAGGAGGTTCATGATCAAAGTAGGGCCACCCGCCCGTAGTATCATTAAGAAATCCTACTCTTGGGACTATTTCACCCGCATAGGTCCTGTGGACCCGCAATGAGGTCATCCGCCTCGCATGGGACTATTTCACCCGCATGGGCCCGGTGGGCCCACAATGAGTACAAACACCGCACTCGCATCATGGGTAGTAAATCCATGGAATAAGTAGTAACCCGGGGGTTTACCCCGCAAGAATAACATAACCTAGCACAACCGGCTATCATACATAACATAAGCACCACCGTCTTATCATACATAACATAAGCACCACCGACTTATCATACATAACATAAGCACTACCAGCTTATCATATATAACATAAGAAAGTTAAGAAAACTCCTAACATCTTATTAGCCTTATTATATACACTCTCATTTTAGTTTACTTAAGGCACTAACACGTCATTATAAAATCCGGGAATTTAACCCAAAGTACTATGTACTTTTATTCTTTTAAAATGACTCTTTTTCATATAAAACTCCAAGATACTAATAACCGTAGTATCAAGTCATATTTACCTTTCAAGACAAGTCACAATACCTTTTGGAAATACATTTATAGGCTTCTAAACCAAGTGACTTTTTACTTTAAAACTTTAAGCAATTGATGCCTTTAAATCAATTTGCCTTTCTTTATTTCAAGTCATTTATCTTTATTTAGCTCACTAGAGTAAACCGTTCCTTTAACTTTCCATAAAGTTATTATAACCAACTTACCATAAAGCCGTTATACTAACTTTATGCTTTAGACACTTATATCCTTTTAATAACCAAGAGACTTATACTTTCAAAACCAAGTATCATATACTTTCAAAATACTTCAAGTCTCTTAACTTTAGAAATCAAATTTCTTAACTTGAGAAACTAAGATATCTTTAATCTTTAAAACAAGTGAGTTAATTCTCTAACTCAACCAACTTGGACATTCTTAAAACAAGTCAAGGATATCAAATGAAACTAAGTTCATTTAAATCTCGTACGTCTACCGTACTATACATTTACAACTACTCATGCTCAAGAGATAAGAAAGTTCCACATACCTCTTCGGTTCAATCCACTTGCTAAGTCCAATATGCCGTACGTAGTATGTCAACCTATAATGACCATAATACGTCTATTAACTACTAGCTAAAGTCACCAAATTCTACGGAAAATCGGGCAGCGCTTCCTTTTTTTCTACGTACTTTTCCACCTTTTTCAAGGTCCAAAAATCAATAAACAAATGCCACATTTAAGGCCCAACAATTCAGCAATACAAAGGAGATTACACGCCTTAACAGTACGTGTAAAATTCTGCCCCATAATTAATACGAAACTGTCCAAAAATTAAGGCGATTCTCGGCTCAAAAGGTGTAACAACATAAAGTTCATTCCAATTCATTTTCAATCCAAATTGTTATTCTAACATGTTATATAGCCTCAATCGATTATAACAACTATAATCCCTTCTTTGTATAACATGCGACGATCGTAACTAACAATTAAATTGGATTACAATCTTTATGGCTAACATGAACTTTTCTGATTTAGGCTTCCAAAATTCCATAACACTTATCAATCTTCATAATATATATCACATGATTATTTCTAACTAATCATAACATGAAATCTTCAATCACAATGGTAAGACGAAGATTTATACCTCAATAAGCCCAAATCCAATCCAAGCTTCAAAGTTGATCCTTAGCAACCTTAATCCTCTTCTTGACGTTCCAATCTGCTATTTGCAACCCTAAGAAGCTTGTGAAGAACTCCTCTTCTATTTCCAATTTCAAAGTTGAAGAACACCTTAGATTTACACCTTGCGACTAACGTAAAAACGTAGTTTTTCCGGGATTTTTCTATTGAGGTATCCTTGTAATACTCCTAGGGACCTTGGTTTAAAGTATTAGAATTATTGAACCACAAACGAAATTTTTTCTTGTTCAATGCTACACAAACCCGAGAGCTCCCATACAAGCTCAAAGCTTTCTAATTTGTTTTCTAAGTGTTAAGCCTTGTCTTGCTACTAAGGATGATTAAATAACCAAATGGAGGGTCTAGATTACAACATTTGGGTGGCTTGGATGAGTTTCATTAAAAAAATCTAGTCAAATGGTTCATTGACTTAGTCAAAAATGTCAAGCTTAGCCTAGCAAGACCTTATAATCTTTGCCTTGGTCAATTGACCCTTTTGCCCTTGGTCCATTCGATCAAGACCATCCAAGGGGGGGTGACACGTGTCACCCTCTCATTCGTCGAAATATTTCATTTCCCGACATTTCCATAATTCTGATAAATTTTTACTAGTCTCAAACCTTTACGTCTTGAGTTCTTACATACGTACTTATAAACATGTCCTGAAATTACGGGGTGTAACATTCTTCCATCCTTAGAAACATTCGTCCCCGAATGTTCCTTCGAGGTTACATCTAAATGGATATTGGCATAGTCCCCTAACTACACCTAACATAATCACACTTGCCACACATTGCCACATAACAATACTTATACTAACACGTCAACCCGAACTCCAAGTGTCAACGTCGGTTATCTGCATAGAGCTTCTGCTGACTCTTGAGCTTACTAATAATCTTTCCTGGATAAGCTTCGCCTTATCCACAGCCCGCTGAATCAAGTCTGGGCTAATTAACTGAACCTCGCCTACATCGAACCAACCAACCGGCGATCTACACTTTCTCCAATACAAGGCCTTATACAGGGCCATCTGAATACTGGAATAATAGTTTTTGTTATAAGGAAACTCAACAAGAGGCAAGTGATCCTCCCAGCTACTTCTGAAATCAATAACATAGGCCCGCGACATATCCTCAAGTGTCTGGATAGTACGCTCTGCCTGTCCGTCGGTCTGAGGGTGGAATGTAACACTGAGACTCGCTTGTGTCCCTAACCCCTTCTGGAAAAACCTCCAGAAGTCAGCCGTAAACTGGGCTCATCTGTATATCATAAATAAATGTAGGGACCCCGTGCAGTCTCCCAATCTCTCTGCCATATAATCTAGTATATTCCCCAGCCGCGTAAGTGGTCCTGACCGGAAGAACATGGGCTGGTTTCGTCAGCCTG
Organism: Przewalskia tangutica; assembly: GCA_029844215.1. Classification (NCBI taxonomy): domain Eukaryota; kingdom Viridiplantae; phylum Streptophyta; class Magnoliopsida; order Solanales; family Solanaceae; genus Przewalskia; species Przewalskia tangutica. Next base: position 91,126,226 of record CM056719.1, read on the forward strand.
TTTACTATGACCCTCAGGGAGTCGCACTTCCTCTGAGTATGATGCAACCCTGTAACAAAGTCCATATTAATCACCTCCCATATCTAAGTCGGGATCTCAATCGCCTGTAGTAGCCCACTGGGCTTCTGGTGTCCAACCTTGACCTGCTACTAATTCGGACACTAAGCAACAAACTCCGCTACGTCCCTCTTCAGACCATTCTTACCAATACATACATCTGAGGTCATGATACATCTTAATCTACCCCGGATGAATAGAGTAACGGGCACTATGTGCCTTCCTTAAAACTTGCTGACAAGTCCTGCAGCGTCGGCACCCACAAACTATCCTCATATCACAGCACCCTATCCGGTGCTGCTCAAACAGGCCCTTCTCCTCTCGGAGAGCCGTATATCGATCCCGTACTAACACTGAATATTCATATTGTCGCCTCCTTCACCTCCTCGATGAAGGAAGACTCGACAACCTCTCGGACCCAAACTCCATTAACCTTGGAAACAAATAATCGAACCCCCCGGCTCGGTAGCTGATGAATCTCACAGACCACGTCCTGTCTATCTGGTTGTCCATCTGATAGACTACCCATAGATCTACGACTAAGAGCATCTTTAACCATATTGGCTATTCCCGGGTGGTATAGGATGTCAACATCGCAATCCTTGAGTAACTCCAACCACTGTCTCTGTCGCAAATTCAGCTGCCTCTGTCTGAAGATATACCGGAGGCTCTTATGGTCTGCATAAATATCCACATGAAATCTATATAAGTAATGCCTCCAAATCTTCAAGGCATGATTAACTGCCGCCTACTCTAAATCGTGAGTAGCGTAATTCCTTTCATGCTCCCGTAACTGCCGTGAAACATAGGCTCTAACCTTATCGTGTTGCGTCAGCACACAACCTAGCCTAACACCCAAAGTGTTACAATAATAACCTAACCCTCTAGTTCCTCAGGAGGGGTTAGAACTGTAGTCGTGGTCAACTTATCTTCCAATAACTGGAAGCCTTTCTCATACTTGCGAAATATTCGGGCATCCTTAATCTCAATTATGGTTTCTGTTTCCCTTTCTCTGTTGCAACCAAACTTGGTCACTAACTTAGATTTGATTCCTTTGCTTGCCTCATGGCTAAGACTTCCTTCCAATCACAATTTAGGGGGAAGATTTCCTTGATCTCGTCAAGTAGTAATCCTATTATTCTCTCTCGGCTCATAGAGCTTATAATCAGATGTTCAACCTCAATTCATGGTATTACATAATCCAATGGCTTGTCAAGATTTCTTATCGTTCGAGTGTCTCCTCGTCTTTCCTTTATAATTCATTTCCGTTATCCCGGGTCCCTTACCCCCGCCCGTATTTTCCTACTACCCTTCTCTTCAGTACAGATGTTACCACATTTCCTCGAGGTGTTCTTACTACCCATCATTCATTAATGGTCTTTACACTAGTCTGGGGTAATCATATCTCGTGCAAGTTACATAACCATAGTTGCACTCTCTTTTATCATTCTGGTCATAACCCTTCCTTATGCTTATTAATAGTAAAAGTATTTCTATCTCGATTCATAATCATACAGTTTCATGCATGCGTACTACCTGCATTTATATCCTTACGACACTTCCTCGACCATTTCCTAACGTCGTTCTCAATAACCCCAACACAATACTTTTCCCACGGTTATCTAAAATTGTAACTTATTGCATAACGAAGCTGGGGACTTTACCAGTCCCATATTTATGGCTTAAATAAAAGGGTACGCATAACCCTCAATAATACATACAATAATCCTGTTATGTGGGGGAGAGAGCTTATCTCCTTTTAATAATCTTTCCTTGAAGTCACAACCCTAATCACAGGGTCCTCTTGCTGTCCTGTAAATATCTAGTCATCAAGCACCGCCTTAAAAATTGTGTAGATTCTCAAAACCTACCAAGGATGTCTTCAGTTTTCCGCAGACAACACTCGTACTTATCTTATTCTTGCCTTGCGCGCTTTCCTGAAATTATTGGAAGGTCGTGGCTCTGACCGCCACACCAAACCAACTCCAAGTACCTCCAAGGGCACTTAAAATAAACTCCTTCCAATTTAAGTATTACTTACTTTCTGTATCAATTTACCTCAAATGAACAAGTCACACATACTTATTAAAATCAACGATGTCAAAGAAGGAAGGATAATTCACTGGTTACAACCACTTCCATTCCTTTCCACTCGATAACCGGCTTACCGGAAAATTGGAACCGAACCAATCTCTCTCTGTAGTCAACGTTGTCATAACAAGAGGCCAACTAGCCCGTACTTATAATGACCTCAAAGTCTATCATATCAGCTCTACTAGGTCTGCTAGGGTCCGATGACTGTATCATCACCGGGCAATTATTATATATGTCACGACGCAACCTCGAGCCCGCGACTGGTGCCTTACCCCGGGCACCCTAGTGATAATACATCACTGAAAATCAGCGGAAATTAAACTCATGAAAATAAACAGTGATACAAAAAACAGGCTGACCAAAAAAAATCGCCTTTCAGCATATATATATAAATAAACCCCGAACAATTATCCTTTACAAACCCTGCCCACAACAGTACTACAGACCTCTAAGAATTTCTATAACAACTATGACGGGACAGGGCCCCGCCATACCCCTGAATGTACAAGTACCTGCAATCTCAGGGAATCATACCAAAAGATAAGCCTCCGGAGAAACGGAGCTTCCCAAAACGCTGAACTGTGATCCTACGAGCGAGGATCAACGACTGATGTACCTCTACCTGCGGCATGAACGCAGCCCCCCGAAGGAGGTTAGTACAACAGATACCAAGTATGTGAAACTGAAAATATTGTAGTGAAATCATAACAGTCTATATAAAATAGGAGACATATATGATAACTAACTACAGTACACAATATATAAGCAGTCATATCAAATCAGGGACTCACGCCCTCAAAGTCATCACTCAAATATAACCATGGGTCTCACGCCCACAATATCAATCATTCCCGTGGAATTCCTTCCTCACTGCCGACAGTCTATGATATAACAACACCAAGGAGTACGCATGAAAACCAGGTCCCACCTGTGTCATAAGAATCGTACGGGGCAAGTACGAAGGCATAGCTACCAGATCCACCCTGCATCATCAACTGACCGGGGCAAGTACGAAAGCTAGCTACCAGAACCTATCGTACCAACAATACTATATAACTGTATCACGAAGCTGACCGGGGCAAGTACGATAGCCTCTACCAGATCCACCCTGCATCACGACGCTGACCGGGGCAAGTACGTAAGCTAACTACCAGATCCACTCTGCATCACGAAACTTCGGCCTAAAACTGAAAAACTGTGTCACGAAGCTGACCGGGGCAAATATGATAGCCTTTACCAGATCCACCCTGCATCACGTCGCTGACCGGGGCAAGTACGTAAGCTAACTACCAGATCCACCCTGCATCACGAGACTTCGTCCTAAAACTGACCGGGGCAAGTACGAAAGCCAACTACCAGAACCAGCCTGCATCAGCAACGACCGGGGCAAGTACGAGGGCTAGCTACCAGATCCACCCTGCATCAGTAAACCTCATGGAGAGCTAGTCCATGGAATAACACTATCAACAGGGAACGAACCCTCCTCATGGCCGCATACCCGTGGACCATCCATCGAGTCAGTATGCCAAAAATGATCAAGAATAACATGACCGGCCCTCCATCGAGAGACGCGGTAGCATAAGGATACAATACTTGCACAACAAGGCTATCACACACAAACATAGGCAAGTTACTCACACTCAAGGTACTTTCATTTTATGCCAAAAATCCGGGTTTTAACCCCAAAGTACTACGTACTTTCATTCTTTCAAAAAGACCTCTTTTTACGTAAAAGCCACACGATACTAATACTCGTAGTATCAAAACACGGTTTCTTTTCAACCCAAATTACTACTCCTTCAGAAAATCTTTACAAGGCCTTTAAAATCAAGTATACTTTTAAAAACCCAAGTATCTCACTCTTTTCAAAACAAGTAACCCATACGTTTAAATCAAGTCACTTCTCCTTTTCCGAAATCAAGTCGTTTATAAGTCAAGTCTCTTATCTTTCAAAATCGAGTCGTTTAACTTTCCAAAACCAAATCAAGACAATACCATGCCTTCCTTTTAAACAAAATACTTCTCCTTTCAAAGGTCAAGTAACAATATGCTTCTGAAAATAGTTTAAGCCTCATTACTTCTTAAAAATATCAAGTTACCGTTTTAAATCCAATGATAAAACCATTCTTTCGTTTTCATAAAGTCGTTATAACTAACTTCCCATAAAGCTGTTATAACACTTTACATTTTAAACCAACCAAGGACAACTACTCACATTTCCGAAATCAAGATAACTTTATTCTTTTAAAGACCAAGTACCCACTACTCACGAATGAGGTTTCACAACTTTTTAACACAATTCAAGTTCTTAACATTTCATATCAAGTCATTTAACATTTAGAATCAAGTCAAGGACACAAAAAGGAAATCCAACTCCTTTAACACATGTGCGTCTACCGCACTATATATTTCACAAATAATCATGCTCAAGAGAATAGGAAGAATCACATACCTCTTCGGTTCAATCCACTTGCTAAGTCCAATATGTCGTACGTAGTATGTCAACATATAATGACCATAATACGTCTATCAACTTCTTGCTTCAAACGTAGAATATTCTAATGTAAAGTCCCTTATTCTACGGAAAATTGGACAGCACTTCCTTCGATTTTACATACTTTTCCACCTTTTTCAAGGCCCGAATTCAATAACTAAACGCCACATTTGAGGCCCAACAACTCAGCAATACAGAGGGGATTACACGCCTAGCTTGGACGTGTAAAATTCTGCCCCACAATTCATATTAATAGTCCATTATTATTAAGGCCAATTCTCGGCTACAATAATGACAACATATATTCCTTTTTCCATTCCTTATAATCCAAGCCGTTATTCCAAAGTTACTACATAATTCATGTTGACAATTTGAACGACTAAAATCACTTCAATAAACCCCATATAACAAGTGAAGACGACGACCATCAATATCTACGACTAGAACTCGAAACTGCTCTTTTTATACTTTCATTTACAACATGGAAACCTTCGATTCTTATATCCATTTTTCTCATCACAAAACCCTTCTCCAACTTCTACCATACGTGACATAATTTACCTTTAAAGGAGAATGAATTCTTACCTTGAAATTTGCCCAAAATAGTCCACAATCACCCACTTTCGCCCTCTTTCCGTAATTCTTCTTCACGTTAAAATCACCCACACGAACCTTCTACGAGTCTATCAACACTTTATCTTCTTGCCGCCTCACCAAAATATTCACTAGGCTTAGGGTTCTTATGATTTTTAGGGAGAAGAGAAGAGGGGTTTCCCATAAGGTGGATCTTTGCAAATGACCAAGTCTTGCAAGGCTTGGTCAATAAATAAGGTCTTTCTTGGTCCACAAGATGGGAGGGACACTTGTCAACCTCTCATGGGCTTTTAACAAAATATCTTCTGATTTTTCCATGCTTTTTGCGAAAATTCCCGCCTCGGCGCCGCAGCCATGCAGCCGGCGCCGCGACGCTGAAACTTCTGAACACATCAGTACATCCGGCGCCACGGCCCTGAATCCGTCGCCGTGGCACCTGACTGAAAACACTTTCCTGTTCGTCTGCCCACTGAACTTGTAACCTCCATAACTTCCTACTTCGATGTCCTATCGACGAGCGGTTTGTTGCGTTGGAAACTAGACTCAACGAACTTCATAATGGGCTATTGAAACACCTAAAACTCCTAATGAACTAGGAGATATACCGCTCCAAAGTTGACTCAAAAACTGTCCAAAAACATTCTGTCAACTTATCTTTCCAATTTCAATTCTTATTTCCTTTCGTACGTTCCCAATACATGACCTGGAATTTCGGGGTGTAACATTCTTCCCCCCTTAGAAACATTCGTCCCGAATATTCCTTCTAAGTCTCCAAAACACATGCGCTGGTATAGTCTTCACCACTACACCTACAAAATTAATTATGTCACATATGGCCATAATATAAAAACCACGCAAAAACTTAAATCCCAACCAACGAGGAATCACCTCCAAAGCGTATAACAACACTATTAGCTCTCACCCATGGTCTAAAGGATACTCTCTTCACATCTTCTCTTCACAAAAATGATCACTTCTATTCTCTTAACACATGTTCGCTTCTTTTCTTACTCGTCGTACCCTCCTCGTATACCCGAACTCTTTCTAGTATATGTACCAAATTTCCGTCATTGCTTCAGTTTTCAAAATCTTGGGGTTACTACCTCCAACTTGGTCATTACTAGCTTCAATTTCCTTTGAGGCCATTCTCGGCCTTCACGACTCGATTCTGGTCGAACGCGTCCACGAACTCGTACGATGGTTGTTATACCCCGTAGTTCCGGAGTATATATGTAAGAACGTACGTACGAATGTATAAACCCTAATTAGGGTAAGAATGAAAGAATTGTTTTTCGACGGAAAATATTCCGAACCTTGTGAAGGAAATTTTTTATGTTTTCAATATTTTAACCAATTATGGAATTTTTCCGAGAGATAAATATTTTGGACCAATAGGAGGGAGACATGTGTCACCCCAAGAGCCATGTTGGACGTTTTTTTCAAGACTAGTGGGCAAGACAAGTGGCCAAAAGTCTTGCATGGCATTTGTAGGACAAGTGGAGAAAGGAACCTACACAAACAATATATACCATACACATGTTTCAATCCTAACCCTTGGTTGTACTATATAAACACCTCTAGTTGGTGAAAATCTTCCACACTTAGAATATTTCAAGACTTGAAAATATTTTCTCTCCCTTTCCTAGTTGCTCTCGTCCAAAGCCCCATTTTTTTGAGCAATTGTTGTCCAATAATTCTTAAACTTATAAGTGTTCTTCCTTAATGTATTAGGAAGATTATTAACCAAGAGTTAGACAAGATTTCTGTCACGACCCGTTCCGGGGCCCGTGACTGGTGCCTTACCCGGGCACCCCAGTAGTCATACATCAGAGTAATCAGCGGAACATAAAATAACCAAGATATGAAATAGTATAAATTGAGACACAAATATCTGAAGAAAGTTGCCTTTCGGCATAAATATATATACAACAACTCTTTCAACATGAACAGTTTAATCCTTTTTACAAACCCTGCCCACAACAAGATTACTGCACTCTACGAATGATATGACAACAACGACGGACAGGGCTCGCCATACCCCTCGAATGTAAGCACCTACAACAACAGGACTATACGAAGATAAGCCTCCGAGGAACGAGCTTCCCAAACGCTGAACTGTGACCCCAAGAGCGAGGATCAACGATCGTGTACCTTTACTGCGCAGATGAACGCAGCCGAGGAGGTCGATAACAAAATTTAGTATGAAATCAAAATATCGTAAATGAAATCATAGTAGTCTATATAAAGCGTGAGACATGTATGATAACCAAACTACGATTCACAATAAATAAATCATATCAAGTCGTGACTCACGCCTCAAAGTCATCACTCAAATATAAACATGGGTCTCACGCCCACAACATCAATCATGCGCGGAATACCTTCCTCACCGCGATCTATGATATATAAAAGCACCCAGAGATACACATGAACACGAGTCCCACTGTGTCATAATAAAACCGTGACGGGTAAGTATGAAGGCATAGCCGACTACTAAAACCCACCGTACCAACAAGGTCATAAATCAGACAAGAAATGCCTGCATCGCCACACATGATCAAAGCCGACCACTCGCCCGCAGATCTAATGCGCGTCTTAGCCCCGAACTCCCGCAGACTCCGCGTAGGCCACTCCAATGGCCCGCATGAGGTATTCCCGCATCGAGGGTAGCTACCCTAAGATCCGCCGACTTCGCGATCGCATGGCCACATAGACCGCGTGCCCATAAAGGACGCAAACTAACCTCGAACTCGTAGCTCGCATAGCCCCGGGACCCGCATGAGGTATTCTCGAATCATAGGTCACTAGACCCGCTCGAGTCTACCCCGCGACGGAGGCACAACCTCCGGAAAAGTCAAGGTGAGTGGTATAATACCAACATAACGGCTGATAGCCAAACAACTTTAAGCGCAGTCGAGGGGAAAACCCCTTTACACTACATCACAAGATACTAACACACGTAGCATCCTAGCACATTTACTTATCAATCAACAAGAAAGTATTACAAGGCTATCACAAACCAACACAATCAAGTTATACACACAAGATACTTTCTACTATATGTCAACATGTTCGGGTTTCTATCCCCAAAGTACTTCATACATTAACTTTTTAAAAGATACGTTACTTTCACAAAAGTCACACAATACCCGTAGTATATGAAAATAGAGTGATTATCTTTTGAAGTGAATCAAAACACTTATCTTTGTAAACTCAAGTAACAACATTATTAACCAAACGTCCAAGTTTGCCTAATTTCAAATGTTCACATTTCTTATTTTAGAAAGGTTCCGTAGTTCATAGTCTTATTCATTTAAGAATATAATTCTCTTTTAAACTATCTGAGAAACATAAGCCTTATATGTGAGTAGGATATTCTTGTTTATAACAATCTTATTACAGCAGCCATGATCTAGGAAATATCATTTTGTCTCATCTTAGCTTCTATACAGATGGAAGTTTCTACTGGTTTTAATAATACTTAATCACAAACATTTCCTTTTATTAACGCTGCAGTTGGTTTGTCGATACACATTCTCGATTTCAAATCAAGAAACATTCTTAAGCCGTTATTACCTAACTTCCCATAAAGCTAGTATAACTCTTAAGTTTTCAAAAACCAAGTATTACTTCTTCTTTCGAAATGATTCAAAAATCTTTTGAAATACTTTAAGTTCTTTATTAACACATAACAAGCCAGTTATAGTTCAAATCAGTTACCTTTTAAAAACCACAAGTATTTTCTTACCAACATAAAGCTGTTATAACCAACTTCCCATAAAGCCGTTATAACACTTTATGTTTTAAACCAATCAAATACATTTAGCACATGTACGTCTACCGTACTACATAGTTCACATATATCATGCTAGAAGAGATAGGAAGAGGTTCACATACCTCGCGACGATTATCGACTAATAGCAAAACGCTCCAAGTACCTCAAACTGTCGGCTACTCCTTAAGCCAAGTAGATCGCGCCACGCATGGTACTTCAACCTATAAGGCCACAAGGCGCTTATTAACATCTAGGTCTAATCGTAGAACATTCTACGTAAAATTCAAGAACATTTTCCCGCAACAGTAAATCTCCTCCTCTATCGGGCCGCTACCAAGCCAACCAGGGGTTATACGCCTAATCTGACGTGCACAATTCTACCTCACGTAAAAGCTACACAAGTCTCATGTAATACACCCATGTAAAAACAACAAGACTCATCTTTCGAAAAGGTTTCTTATTATTCAGGCTTAAGTCAAAAGACATTGCCGATAACAACGTTCAGTTCTATATATAGTATACTTCAACTATATAGTCTAACAATCATGTAATTTCCAATTACACTAGAGGGACAAGATATTTACCTCGATAAGCCCATAATTATCCGAGTTTAAATGTCGATCCTGAGCAAGGTTTAGCTCCTACTCCGTGCGCTCCGACCCGCTCCAAACAACCCTTAGAAGTTCTAACCAACTTCTACTTATAACTTCAATCAACTATGGAGATTTTCCTTAGGGTTTCGGGTTGAGACAAAAAGGTCATACGGTAGTATTTCCGGGTTCTACGTAGAGAGGTAACTTTGGAATACTACAAGGTATACGGCTAAGGTAATTTGGGCATTATAACAATACTTGGAGAGTATTTCTCAACCAAGGGTGGGGGGTGTGTTACACGAGAACAACACTCAAAAAGAGGGGGGGTGTTCTCGGCTAATGCTCACAAAGGGAGAGGGTTTCGGCCAAAGGCCTTCACAAGAGGGAGAGGGGCTCTTGGACGAGAGTCAACAAGAGGGAGGAGAGGGGTTTCCAAGACTTAGAACAAGTGAAGAGTGGATGAAGAAGTTCATCACAAGGGGGGTATTTATAGGTCAAGAAGGCCAACCAATGGCCAAGATCATGCGGGCAAGGCCAGTGTAAGGTGTAGATTTAGCCATGTGTGTGTGGGTCCCAGTAGGTCATCATCGACACACAGTATCTAACCAACATTGTCCAAACATTTTTGGCAACAAAATGTTAAAAACGCTAGCCAAAAACGCCACCAACTGCCACTGAGGTGACACTTGTCACCCTCTTGTTGGTCCAAAGTGTTACGTCTCTCGGAAAAATCCGCAAAAATTAAAAATGGCATAGCCGAAAATTCCCCTACGAAAGCTGTGAAAACGTTTCGTCGAAAAACGACTCTAATCGGGTGTTGTGCACAAATAAAAATCGGCCAAGCCAACTTTAAAGTTCAAACTTTTCTACGTACGTCCCCACGTACATACTCTGGAAAAATACGGGGTATAACATTCTCCCCTCCTTAGAAACATTCGTCCCGAATGTTCCTTCTAAGTCTCAAAACAAACGTGCGCCAGTATAGTCTTCACTCCTATACTTACGAGAACAAACCTGCCACACCTGGCTACAGAAACAACTTGCGCAAAATGCTCCATCCAAGTCCACGAGGAAACACCTCTAACATCACCACAAACACCTCTCTCCGTGGTCTAAAATATACTTCTTTCGCACCTTCTCTTTACAAAAGAAATGATACCACTTTTGTCACTTTGCCGCGAGGTTCTAGTGTCACTCCGGCGACCCAACAAATGGTACCGGACTACATGCGATCCCTGAGGATGTCGTACACTTCTTGTACACTCGAACTCTTACCACATTTCGAGCATCGCTTCGCTTCAAAACTCGGTTACTATCTCTAACGTGGTCATTATTAATCGAACACTCGATGGATCTCCGATACTTTCCCGATCATATCAATACGAAGATCGGACGCATCGCCTCCTAAGTCGGACGGCAAATGCTAACATATAGGCAACCCGCCTATTCTTCACATGAACTCGTGCGGCCCAAAGTAACTCGCTAAGTTCCTCTGCTTTCCAAAACTCGTCACACCCAAACCGGTGGTACCTTCAAGAAGACCGACCGTCAACTCAACTCTGGCGCCGCCGCCGATTATCCGCACGATTCCTCCGAGCTACCAAAAATCTCTTCTGGATAGGCTTCACCCTATCCACATCCTGCTGAACACGTATGAACCAACTATCTGAACCTTGCCAACGTCGAACCAATCGACCGGCAACTTACACTCCCGCCCCTACAAGGCGTCACAAGGCGATATCCGAACACTGAAATGGTAGCTATAAAACACTTCCCCAACAGGAGATAACAATCCTTACAACTACCCTCAAATCCAAACATCGCCCGAGGGCGAACGCGATACGGAGACTCACCTGAGTTCCTAACCCTGCCTGGTAAAACTTCCCGAAAGAAACAGCCGTAACCTGGGCTCCACTGTCTGTTCATAAGGTGAAAGCAGGCACCCCGTGCAGCCTTACCACCTTTTTTATATATCATCACTGCCAAGCAACGGCCCCGATCGAAAACACGATGGTGACCCATCGCCCGAATCGTCGAACGCATCCACGAACTCAGACGTTGGTTAACTAAACTCGCCTAACACCCTCGTGACCTATCACAAGGCGGACCACCACAAACTGACCCCACCACCAAACATGCCGCGTTGACCCGCAACGTGGCCTCAACCCGACCCTGAACGCGCTAAACGCTAGCTCCAAGGAAAACTCTCACTAATCACGCTACGAAAACCTAGCGTCTTCTTAGCTCAACTACCCTCTTTCATTCCACACTACTCGTGACTTATCCCAGAACATAGCTCACGTGCACTATGCACTCCTATAAGGGTAAAAATAAACATACGCCTTTACTCGAGATGGCCTTACCTCTAAGGTCTCTACGTATAAAACTCTAAGGCTCACACCTTCTCTATCCTCCAAATCTTCCTTGGTTAACTAACCAAGATTTCTAATCACAATAAACACTCATGGTATCCGAACATAACACTTAAGGTATACTCACCTTATCACGTATACAAAGCTCTGAGGTTAAAGATATACCGACTCATCTTCACTCCTTAGCCGTCTAATCAAACTCGCCTGCAGGCGCATAGCTAAGAAGATGACAACTACCCACCGATCCTCAAGGCTAAGTCCTCCCGCCAGACACTCTTTCGACATCGACTCGACGGCCATAGTACAACAAGTACCAACTAAAAGATGACATTCTGATGACATCCGCCATACCGTGAATACTGGGAAAATCAATCCGGCCGGAACCTACGTAGCCGTGAACCTAAGCTCGAGCTCGACCAACTCCTCGCATACCGAACGCCCCGAAATTCGCGAGGACCTCTCGCACCGGTGGATGTGCACAATCTAATCCACGTGAGGCGACTCGCTCAAAAGTTACCAAAGGACCTTGCTGCTCGCCTCTTCTCGCCTCGTTAACCCGCCGATCTCACGCTTTCTACCGCCGTGTATAAGCTCGCATACGTGCCATGCTCGCCTAATCAAGAACTACTTTGCACAACCTTCTCGCTGATATTCATCAAGATTCGCAGACATCGTATACTCGTAGTCAAATCCATAGTTAGTAATGTGGTCGCCTTGAAATCTATATTCTCTGCTCGCCGTGGAACCGAAGGTTCAAATATCATGGCCGCAGAGGAATCGCCGCCGCTAAACTCACTGGGCTAGCGACGCCGCAGAACTCCCTAAACGAAGCACCACCTCAGTGATGATTGGGCCTGTGCCTCGTAACCCTCGAACTCTACTCACGCCTCCCTGCCGCTTTGCCCTCCCGGGCCCGGGTTGCCCTACGCGAGGCATAATGATAAGTGGAAAGAATTTCAGAGGGTCCAACTTACAATACATTTCTAAGGCACGATCTCGTGAGTGAGAAGAATAGAAACCAATCCTAAATATCCTATAGCCTCACGATTATTGATGTGGTGCACAACACACCGATAATCAAGACTTCATCGATACGGTCTGTAGACACTTTCCGAGGATTAATCGCTCGATACCACTTTTGTCACGACTGCCCGGTTCGTGATCGTGCCTTACCCGGGCACCCCATTAGTCATACATCAGAGTAATCAGCGGAACATAAAATAACCAAGATATGAAATAGTATAAATTGAGACACAGATATCTGAAGAAAGTTGCCTTTCGGCATAAATATATATACAACAACTCTTTCAACATGAACAGTTTAATCTTTTTTACAAACCCTGCCCACAACAAGATTACTGCACTTACGAATGATATGATAACAACGACGGACAGTGGCCCGCCATACCCTCGAATGTAAGCACTTACAACAACAGGACTATACTAAGATAAGCCTCCGAGGAACGGAGCTTCCCAAACGCCGAATCATGACCCCAAGAGCGAGGATCAACGATCGTGTACCTTTACTGCGGCATGAACGCACTTCAAGGAGGTCGATAACAAAAATTTGTATGTGAAATCAAAATATCAGAATGAAATCATAGTAGTCTATATAAAGCAAGAGACATGTATGATAACCAAACTACAGTTCACAATAAATAAGCAGTCATATCAAGTCAGGGACTCACGCCCTCAAAGTCATCACTCAAATATAAACATGGGTCTCACGCCCACAACATCAATCATGCCCGCGGAATACCTTCCTCACTGCCGGCAGTCTATGATATATAAAAGCACCCAGAGATACACATGAACACCAGGTCCCACCTGTGTCATAATAAAACCGTACGGGGTAAGTATGAAGGCATAGCCGACTACTAAAACCCACCGTACCAACAAGGTCATAAATCAGATCATGAAATCTGTCTGCACCGCCACATGATCAAAGCCGCCACTCGCCGCAGATCTAATGCGCGCTTTAGCCTCGAACTCCTCGCACTCGCATAGGCCACTCCAATGGCCCGCATGAGGTATTCCCCGCATCGAGGGTAGCTACTCCCCGGCATCCGCCTGGACTTCGCAGTCCGCATGGCCACATAGACCGCATGCCCATAAAGGACGCAAACTAACCTGGAACTCTCGTAGCTCCGCATAGGCCCCTGGGACCCGCATGAGGTATTCTCGAATCATAGGTCACTAGACCCGCCTGAGTCTACCCCGCATCGGAGGGCAGCTTAACCTCCGGAAAAGTCAAGGTGAGTGGTATAATACCAACATAACGGCTGATAGTCAAACAACTTTAAGCGCAGTCGAGGGGAAAACCCCTTTACACTACATCACAAGATACTAACACACGTAGCATCCTAGCACATTTACTTATCAATCAACAAGAAAGTATTACAAGGCTATCACAAACCAACACAATCAAGTTATACACACAAGGTACTTTCTACTATATGTCAACATGTTCGGGTTTCTATCCCCAAAGTACTTCATACATTAACTTTTTAAAAGATACGTTACTTTCACAAAAGTCACACAATACCCGTAGTATATGAAAATAGAGTGATTATCTTTTGAAGTGAATCAAAACACTTATCTTTGTAAACTCAAGTAACAACATTATTAACCAAACGTCCAAGTTTGCCTAATTTCAAATGTTCACATTTCTTATTTTAGAAAGGTTCCGTAGTTCATAGTCTTATTCATTTAAGAATATAATTCTCTTTTAAACTATCTGAGAAACATAAGCCTTATATGTGAGTAGGATATTCTTGTTTATAACAATCTTATTACAAAGACCATGATCTAGAAATATCATTTTGTCTCATCTTAGCTTCTATGCAGATGGAAGTTTCTACCGGTTTTAATAATACTTAATCACAAAACATTTCCTTTTATTAACGCCGCAGTTGGTTTGTCGATACACATTCGATTTCAAATCAAGAAACATTCTTAAGCCGTTATTACCTAACTTCCCATAAAGCTAGTATAACTCTTAAGTTTTCAAAACCAAGTATTACTTCTTTCGAAATGATTCAAAATCTTTGAAATACTTTAAGTTCTTTATTAACACATAACAAGCCGCTTATAGTTCAAATCATTACCTTTTAAAACCACAAGTATTTTCTTACCAACATAAAACTGTTATAACCAACTTCCCATAAAGCCGTTATAACACTTTATGTTTTAAACCAATCAAATACATTTAGCACATGTACGTCTACCGTACTACATAGTTCACATATATCATGCTAGAAGAGATAGGAAGAGGTTCACATACCTCGCGACGATTATCGACTAATAGCAAAACGCTCCAAGTACCTCAAACCGCCGGCTACTCCTTAAGCCAAGTAGATCGCGCCACGCATGGTACTTCAACCTATAAGGCCACACGGCGCTATTAACATCTAGGTCTAATCGTAGAACATTCTACGTAAAATTCGCAAGACCTCTCCCGCAACAGCATAAATCTCCTCCTCTATCGGGGCCGGCTACCAAGCCAACCGGGGGTTATACGCCTAATTCGGACGTACAATTCTACCTCACGTAAAAGCTACACAAGTTCATCAGATACACCCTATGTAAAACAACAAGACTCATCTTTCGAAAAGGTTTCTTATTATTCAGGCTTAAGTCAAAAGACATTGCCGATAACAACGTTCAGTTCTATATATAGTATACTTCAACTATATAGTCTAACAATCATGTAATTTCCAATTACAATAGAGGGACAAGATATTTACCTCGATAAGCCCATAATTATCCGAGTTTAAATGTCGATCCTGAGCAAGGTTTAGCTCCTACTCCGTGCGCTCCGACCCGCTCCAAACAACCCTTAGAAGTTCTAACCAACTTCTACTTATAACTTCAACCAACTATGGAGATTTTCCTTAGGGTTTCGGGTTGATACAAAAAGGTCATACCAGAGTATTTCCTGTTCTACGTAGAGAGGTAACTTTGGAATACTACAAGGTATACGCTAAGGTAATTTGGGCATTATAACAATACTTGAGAGTATTTCAACCAAGGGTGGTGTGTTACACGAGAACAACACTCAAAAAGAGGGGGTGTTCTCACTAATGCTCACAGGAGAGGGTTTCGCCAAAGGCCTTCACAAGTGGAGAGGGCTCTTGACGAGAGTCAACAAGAGGGAGGAGAGGGGTTTCCAAGACTTAGAACAAGTGAAGAGTGGATGAAGAAGTTCATCACAAGGGGGGTATTTATAGGTCAAGTGAAGGCCAACCAATGGCCAAGATCATGGCAAGGGCAAGGCAAGTGTAAGGTGTAGATTTAGCCATGTGTTTGTGGGTCCCATTTGGTCATCATCTACACAAAATATCTAACCAACATTGACCAAACATTTTTGGCAACAAAAATGTTAAAAACGTGCTAGCCAAAAACGCTCACCAACTCGCCCACTTGAGGGTGACACTTGTCACCCTCTCGTTGGTCCAAAATGTTACGTCTCTCGGAAAAATCCGCAAAAATTAAAAATGTCATAGCCGGAATTTTCCCTACGAAAGCTGTGAAAACGTTTCGTCGAAAAACGACTCTAATCGGGTGTTGTGCACAAATAAAAATCGGCCAAGCCAACTTTAAAGTTCAAACTTTTCTACGTACGTCCCCACGTACATACTCTGGAAAAATACGGGGTATAACAATTTCACACCCATAGCCTCAAAAACCTCACAAAGCCGAGAGCTAGTATATTTGGAACCTTAGTGTTCTTCAACTTTTGGAGTTAATTCTTGAATAGAAGTTGGTTAGGAACTTCTAAGGGTGACTTGTGGTGGTTTGGAACACAAAGATTTGGAGCTAAGACTTGCTTAGGAACGACTTTCAGTTCTTTGATATTTTTGGGCTATTTTGAGGTAATGAACCTTAACCTCTTTGTGAAGTTGATTATTATGTATATTGGATATTATACATATATTGGAAGTATATTATGGAGTATGATATATAAGGAAAGATTTGGATCTTGTTAAGATGTTAAAAGGAGAATTGGCATATTAGCCATTAAAATGGTAAAAATGTATCCATTACTTGCTAAGAAGTTAACAACAAAGAAACTATAACTTATATAAAGATTGGAATATAAGTTGGAAGACTAATGAAGTAATTGGATAAGTAAAATTGTAAAAGTTGGCCAAGGACCCCAACTTAAGGACCGTATTTACTTTGGACTGTATTTACTTTGGACCGTATTTACTTTGGACTGTATTTACTTTGGACTGTATTTACATTGTTGTTAAGGGGAAGATTGTTAAATCGCGTTCCATTTGGGTGTGTGATCCCCTTCTTTAATTATTGTTGTTGTTAAGGGGAAGATTGTTAATCGAGTTCCGTTTGGGCGTGTGATCCCCTTCTTTAAATTTCGGAATTATTGCGCCTTATTTATGACATGTTGGTTACTATTATCGGGCCTTGAAAAAGGTGGAGAATTGAGTAGAAACGGGGGAGGTGCTGCCCAATTTTTCGTAGACCAAGAGAAATCTTACTTAGAAGAATCCCACGTAAAACTAGAAGTTGATAGGCGTGTTTTGACTATTATAGGTTGACACTCTGCGCACGACATATCTGACTTGGCAAGTGGATTTAGCCGAGGAGGTATGTGATTCTTCCTATCCCTTTGAGCATGATATTTGTGAAATATATATAGTACGGTACACGTACGTGTGTTAAACTAAATTTGGCTTTACTTTGATATCATTGGACTTGAGTTCTAATTAATAAGAATCTTGAATATTTCAAAAAGAGTTATGAATCATTTTGGAAGAAAAGTAATACTTGGTTTTCATAAAAAGTTTAGGTGTTATACTAGCTTTATGGGAAGCTAGCTATAACGACTTAAGAAAGATAAGAAAAACGGTTTAATTATTTGTTTATCAAATGCTTGAAATGATGTTTGAGGGTATGGTAAGTTGGTTTGATAAACATGTTATGATGCTACGTGTGTTAGTATCTTGTGACGCTTGTGTAAGGAGGTTATTCTTGTGGTGCTTATGTTGTTTAACGATAAGCCGTTGTGTTAGTATCTTGTGACGCTTGTGTAAGGAGGTTATTCTTGTTGTGCTTATGTTGTTTAACGATAAGCCGTTGTGTTAGTACTATATCACTCACCCTCCTGACTTGTTACGATGTCGTGGGTTAGCCGCCCCCGATGCGAGGAATACCTCATGCGGGTCCATGGGACCTATGCGGAGCTGCGGGAGTTCCAGGATGATCACTCCGGATGTGTTACGCCGATGCGAGGAATACCTCATGTGGTCTATGTGGCCATGCGGACTGCGGGAGTCCAGGACGATGCCGCGGGTTAGCTACCCCCGATGCGAGGAATACCTCATGCGGGCCTGAGGGGCCTATGCGGACTGAGGGAGTTCCAGGATTAGGCTCGCATAATGATACTATGGGCGATTGGCCTTGCTTCGATCATTAGCGGCCTAGAAAATACCAGTTACATTATATCTATTTTTGCTCTTGTTTATGATGTGGCACTATGTGCAGTTAACTTGGTTGTTTCGTACATATTTGTGAATTGGTTTTAAAATGTTATAATTATATATATCAAGATTTCATGCGCTTCACATACTTGGTACACAGATCGACCTCCTTCGGGGGGCTGCGTTCATGCCGCATGTAAGGGAAAGCAGGTGGTAGATCCTCATTCTTAGGATCTTTACTCAGGTGTCAGGAGCTCCATTTCTTCCGGAGGCTCGACTTTTGGTATGGTTCTCCCTGGTGTTGTAGATGTTTTGTACATTCAGGGGTATGATGGGGCCCTGTCCCGTCATAGTGTTCACACCTTCTTAGAGGTCTGTAGTCCTGTTGTAAAGTTGGGATGTAACTGTTCACTTTTGGTATTTATATACATGCCGAAAGACAACTTTTCTTTGGATAGACTGTTCTTATTTTTACACTGTTTCATGTTTGCAAGTTTATATTCCGCTGGTTACTCTGATGTATGTCTACTTGGGTGCCCGGGTAAGGCACCAGTCACGGGCCCGGGAACGGGTCGTGACAATGGTTACCTAAACTTGGGCCTTGCACCCTCGTGACCCTAACACCTAGCGGGGCCACCTCAAACTGACCCCACCTCATTCTGGGATTCGGGTTGACCCGCAATCTGGCCTCAACCCGACCCATTTCGTTCCAAACTCTTGTTCCCGGTCCGGAACAATCTCACTATTCAAGTCACGAAAACCTAGTGGTCTTCTTAGCTTAATTACCCACTTTTATTTCACACCACTCATGGAATTACCACACTAATATACCCCACGTATACTATGTACCTCGACAAAGATCACCCGTAAAGTCTTTTACTCAAGACGGCCTTGCATCTAAGGTCTCCACGGTTATCAAAATTCTAAGGCTCACAATCTCCATGCACCCAAACCTACCTTTCCTTCTAACCAGGTGTCTTAAACACAATTTACATAATGCTATCCGAACATAATACTTAACATATAATCATCATAACAACACATACTAGTCTCTAGAGGGTTAAAGATATACCTGTAACTATTGCTCCACTTTCCCTTCGTCACTCTAATCATAATCCTGCCCTGCAGGGCGTATAGCTAGAGAAGGCGATGAACCAGCCACTGATCCCGAAGGATGAGTCTCTACATCCGCGCTACCTCTGGTCGGACAATCTTTCGCAAAATGGCCCTGTCGGCCGCAAGTATAACAATCTCCCAAACTAGCACGATACTCCCCATAATGGGTTCTACCACATCGACTACACCGAGGTAGAGGTGGCTTCCTCAGACTAACACCCCTACTCCCCCGAAAACTCAACCTTGAGCCCCGACCGCCTCCCGAATACCTCGGACGCCCCGAAATCGGAGGACCACTCAGACCGGGCGGAGGCGCATAACTAGCCTGGTGCTGAGGCGCCTGTCTCCCGAGTTACCAAAGGACCCTGCTGTCTTGGCCCTCTTATGCTGATCTCGGTCATTCCGCCACTTACGTTTCCTCACGCTGCGCATAAGCTCGCATGCGGAAATGTCCATGCCCTACCAAGAGCTACACCTGTGCAACCCTCCGCTAAATAATCATCGAGCCCTGTGACATAACGGTGCACTATATCCTCCATGTCTGCCACTAAAGCAGGGACATACCGAGCCAACGAGTCAAACTCTACATTGTACTCCCGAATTGTCCGCCCGTTCTGCCTCAACATCATAAATCTATCTGCCCGAGCTCTCCTCATCTGCGAAGCCAAGAAGTATGTAAGAAATACCTCTGAGAACTCGTCCCAATCAGCTGGAAGTGCATGCTCTCCCCGGGACAGTTCCCATGAATCAAACCAGTCGACTGCAGTATCACGCAGCCGATGTGAACCCAATACCACCGACTCTGTCTCTGAGGCCTTGATCACCCTCATGATCCACTGTAACTGTCGAATAAACTCGTGAGGATCTTCCTCAGTTCTCGATCCATAGAACTCTGGTGGACTGCACCTCAAGAAGTCCCGAAGTCTCAAACTATCGGATCTAGGGTGAACCACTGGTACTGCCAGAACCACCGGCTCCCGTCTGTCTTCATATCTCGCCACGATCCTAGCTAGTAACTGGGTCATCTCTTTGTAACCCATATCCTCGGCTCCTGCCCGTGGAACTGGAGGCTCAGAAATCATGGCCTCAATAGAAACTGATGTCGCTGTGTTAAACTCTGCTGGGGCTGGCGGCGTCGCAGCACTCCCCGTATGAAGTATCACCTCAGGTAATGACTGGGCCTGTGCCCTCGCAACCCTCTGTGTTCTACTCGAAGCTCCTCTCGCCGCTGCCCTTCTCGGGCCCCGGTTTCACAGAAGGCATAACTGACACATAAGAATACGTCAGAGGGAGTCCAACTTATAACACAGCTCTAAGGAACGATCTCAGAGTGAGAAGAATGGAAACCAATCCTAAATATCCTGCAGCCTCCTGATTATAGGTGTGGTACACAACACGCCGATAATCAAGACTCTACTAGATACGGTCTGTAGACACTTTCCGAGGACTAACTGCTCTGATACCACTTTTGTCACGACCCGACCTCAAGCCCGCGACTGGTGCCTTACTCCGGGCACCCTAGTGATAATACATCAGAGAAAATCAGCGGAAATTAAACTCATGAAAATAAACAGTGATACAAAAAACAGGCTGACCAAACAAAAATCGCCTTTCAGCATATATATATAAATAAACCCCGAACAGTTATCCTTTACAAAACCTGCCCACAACAGTACTACAGACCTCTAAGAGTGTAACAACAACTATGACGGGACAGGGCCCCGCCATACCCCTGAATGTACAAGAACCTACAATCTCAGGGAATCATACCAAAAGATAGGCCTCCGGAGAAACGGAGCTTCCCAAAACGCAGAACTGTGACCCTAGGAGCGAGGATCAACCACCTGTACTTACTGCGGCATTTAACGCAGCCCCGGGCGAGGTCGATAACAGTACCAAGTATGTGAATCAAAATATCAGAGTGAAATCATAACAGCTATATAAAACAGAGACATATATGATAAGCGACTACAGATACAATATATAAGCCATGTCAAGTCAAGGACTCACGCCTCAAAGTCATCACTAAATATAACCACGGGTCTCACGCCACAATATCAATCATGCTCGTGGAATTCCTTCCTCACCGCTAGCCTATGATATAACAACACCAAGGAGCACACATGAACACCGTGTCCCACTGTGTCATAAGAACTGTGACGGGCAAGTACGAAGGCATAGCCACGGATCCACTCGCATCATCAATCGACCGGCAAGTACGAAAGCGCCTACCAAAACCTACCGTACTCAACAATACTATATAATCAGATCACGGCCGACCGGCAAGTACGATAGCTCTACCAGATCCACCTGCATCACGCCATCGACCAGGGCAAGACGATAGCTTCTACCAGATCCACCTCGTCACGCCGACCGGTAAGTACTAAGCTAACTACCGATCCACCTCGTGATCACAAGACTTCCCTAAACTAATCTGGCAAGTACGAAAGCCAACTACCGTAATCCACCGATCAAGAACGACCGGCATGACGAGGGCTAGCTACAGATCCACCTCGTGATCGCAAACCTCATGGAGAGCTAGTCCATGGAATAACACTATCAACAGGGAACGAAACCTCCTCACGGACGCATACCCGTGGACCATCCATCGAGTCAGTATGCCAAAATGATCAAGAATAACATGACCGGCCCTCCATCAAGAGACGCGGTAGCATAAGGATACAATACTTGCACAACAAGGCTATCACACGCAAACATTTGCAAGTTACTCACACTCAAGGTACTTTCATTTTATGCCAAAAATCTGGGTTTTAACCCCAAAGTACTACGTACTTTCATTCTTTCAAAAAGACCTCTTTTTACGTAAAAGCCACACGATACTAATACTCGTAGTATCAAAGCACGTTTTCTTTTCAACCCAAATTACTACTCCGTCAGAAAATCTTTACAAGACCTTTAAAATCAAGTATACTCTTAAAAACCCAAGTATCTCACTCTTTTCAAAACAAGTAACCCATACGTTTAAATCAAGTTACTTCTCCTTTTCCGATATCAAGTCGTTTATAAGTCAAGACTCTTATCTTTCAAAATCGAGTCGTTTAGCTTTCCAAAACCAAATCAAGATAATACCATGCCTTCCTTTTAAACAAAACACTTCTCCTTTCAAAGGTCAAGTAACAATATGCTTCTCAAAATAGTTTAAGCCTCATTACTTCTTAAAAATATCAAGTTGCCGTTTTAAATCCAATGATAAAACCATTCTTTCGTTTTCATAAAGTCGTTATAACTAACTATCCATAAAGTTGTTATAACACTTTACATTTTAAACCAACCAAGGACAACTACTCACATTTCCGAAATCAAGATAACTTTATTCTTTTAAAGACCAAGTACCCACTACTCACGAATGAGGTTTCACAACTTTTTAACACAATTCAAGTTCTTAAGATTTCATATCAAGTCACTTAACATTTAGAATCAAGTCAAGGACACAAAAAGGAAATCCAACTCCTTTAACACACGTGCGTCTACCGCACTATATATTTTACAAATAATCATGCTCAAGAGAATAGGAAGAATCACATACCTCTTCGGTTCAATCCACTTGCCAAGTCCAATATGTCGTACGTAGTATGTCAACCTATAATGACCATAATATGTCTATCAACTTCTTGATTCAAACGTAGAATATTCTAATGTAAAGTCCCTTATTCTACGGAAAATTGGACAACACTTCCTTCGATTTTTACATACTTTTCCACCTTTTTTAAGGCCCGAATTCAATAACTAAACGCCACATTTGAGGCCCAACAACTCAGCAATACAAAGGGGATTACACGCCTAGCTTGGACGTGTAAAATTCTGCTCCACAATTCATATTAATAGTCCATTATTATTAAGGCCAATTCTCGGCTACAATAATGACAACATATATTCCTTTTTCCATTCCTTATAACCCAAGCCGTTATTCCAAAGTTACGACATAATTCATGTTGACAATTTGAACGACTAAAATCACTTCAATAAACCCCATATAACAAGTGAAGACGACGACCATCAATATCTACGACTAGAACTCGAAAACTGCCCTTTTTATACTTTCATTTACAACATGGAAACCTTCGATTCTTATATCCATTTTTCTCATCACAAAACCCTTCTCCAACTTCTACCATACGTGACATAATTTACCTTTAAAGGAGAATGAATTCTTACCTTGGAATTTGCCCAAAATAGTCCACAATCACCCACTTTCTCCCTCTTTCCGTAATTCTTCTCCACGTTAAAATCACCCACACGAACCTTCTACGAGTCTATCAACACTTTATCTTCTTGCCGCCTCACCAAAATATTCACTAGGCTTAGGGTTCTTATGATTTTTAGGGAGAAGAGAAGAGGGGTTTCCCATAAGGTGGATCTTTGCAAATGACCAAGTCTTGCAAGGCTTGGTCAATAAATAAGGTCTTTCTTGGTCCACAAGATGGGAGGGACACTTGTTAACCTCCCATGGGCTTTTAACAAAATATCTTCTGATTTTTCCTCGCCGCGAAAATTCCGCCTCAGCCGCGCGCTGAAACTTCGAACACATCAAGACATCCAGTCGCGACTGAATCCGGCGCCATGGCGCTGTGGCACCTGACTGAAAACACTTTCCTGTTCGTCTGCCCACTGAACTTGTAACCTCCATAACTTCCTACTCGTATGTCCTATCGACGAGCGGTTTGTTGCATTGGAAACTAGACTCAACGAAATTCATACTGCGCTATTCAAATACCTAAAAACTCCTAATGAACTAGGAGATATACCGCTCCAAAGTTGACTCAAAAACTGTCCAAAAACATTCTGTCAACTTATCTTTCCAATTTCAATTCTTATTTCCTTTCGCACGTTCCCAATACATGACCTGGAATTTCGGGGAGTAACAATATACCCGCTCAGCTACCACCCATCACTCACGGGTGTAGTCACCTCGAAAGGTTCTCATGGATTCAGGCTCTATTCCTGTACACTTGGTTGCCCTCTTTCTTACTGGTCGTACTCTTTCCGTACTTTTGGACTTATGCTAACATACGTACATAACCTCCATACTGATTATGGACTCCAATCTTTGGAGTTACAATATCGAATAAAAATAAGGCCATTTCCGGCTCTCACGACCTGGTTCCGGTGGAACGTGTCCACGAACCCGTAAAATGATTAACTAGACTTGGGTCTTGCACCCTCGTGACCTTGTTACGTAGCGGGACTACTACCAATTTACCCCACTCCATTTCAGGCTATGGGGCGACCCGTAATAGGTCCTCAACCCGATCCACCGTCACACTTAATTCTTACTCTTTGTCTGACTTAAGTCTTATTGCCGAGAAGGCCTTATATACCTAAGGTCTCGGCGGTTATCAATATTCTTAGGCTCACATTTTCCATGCTCCAAGCCTACCTTATCAGCCCCCCCTCCCCCCCGCAAACGGGTAAAACAACTTCTCATAAGCTCTTAATCGTGTTGTCTTAATCATAACAACCATACTTACTCCATACGGATCTCATCCGTAAAATTTTCTTAAGCATACTATGTGGCTTAATCTATTAACATAGTCTTCCATTAAGTCCCTTAATTACAACTTCTTAAGGGTCCATTACCTTCTCAGATAGCTCATCATCCCTAATTATCTCAAATTAGTACGTAAAACCTTGATGAGAATTCATTAAATTGTTTCATACCTTCCCGGTATCCATTTAATCCTTACCAATCCTTGGTAATCAAAAATCATTCTAGGCAACACGCGTCTGACCCTCATACATAACTCCGTATAGATGTATGTCATAATACCAACTATATAACAATTATTACCAACCTGGATACGCAATTCACATAATCCTTCCTGGGTCACTGTTGCCTTTCTCATAGCTGCAATCAACATAACTCGTTAGGGAGAGACGACCCTAACAACACAGCTCTATCGCACGATCTCAGAGTGAGAAGAATGAAAACCAATCCTAAATGTCCTGCAGCCTCCTGGTTATAGATGTCGTGCACAACACACCGATAAACAAGACTATACTAGACACGGTCTGTAGACACTTTCTGAGGACTAACTGCTCTGATACCACTTTTGTCACGATCCGACCCTGGGCCCACGACTGGTGCCCTACCTGGGCACCCCTACAGGTATACATCAGAGAATAGCAGCGGAACATACATAAACTCATAAGATACTTAGACAGTAAATTATCAACAGGCTAGTCGATAAGGCCACCTTCCGTGAAATATACGTAACCCAAAAAAATAAAACAGTTATGTTATACCCCGTAGTTCCGGAGTATGTATGTGAGGACGTACGTACAATTGTATAAACCCTAATTAGGGTAAGAATGAAAGAATTGTTTTCGACGAAAAATATTCCGAACCTTGTGAAGGAAATTTTTACGTTTTCAATATTTTTATGGAATTTTTCCGAGAGATAAATATTTTGGACCAATAGGAGGGCGACATGTGTCACCCCAAGAGCCATGTTGGACGTTGTTTTCAAGACTAGTGGGCAAGACAAGTGGCAAAAGTCTTGCATGGTATTGCATGGCATATGGACGGTTTTTTTGCAAAGTAGTGGGCAAGTCAAATGGTCAAAGTCTTGCATGACATTTGTGGGACAAGTGGAGAAAGGAACCTACACAAACAATCTATATCATACACATGTTTCAATCCTAACCCTTGGTTGTCCTATATAAACACCTCTAGTTGATGAAATCTTCCACACTTAGAACATTTCAAGACTTGAAAATATTTTCTCTCCCTCCCTAGTTGCTCTCGTCCAACCCCTCCATTTTTGAGAAATTGTTGTCCAAAAATTCTTAAACTTATAAGTGTTCTTCTTTAATGTATTAGGAAGATTATTAACCAAGACTTAGACAAGATTTCACACCCCTAGCCTCAAAATCCTCACAAAGCCGAGAGCATGCATAAAATGGAGCCTAAGTGTTCTTCACTTTTTGGAGTTAATTCTTGAATAGAAGTTAGTTAGGAACTTCTAAGGGTGACTTGTGGTGGTTTGAAACACAAAGATTTGGAGCTAAGACTTGCTTTGGAACAACTTTAAGTTCTTGGATATTGTTGGGCTATTATTGAGGTAATGAACCTTAACCTCTTTGTGAAGTTGATTATTATGTATATTGGATATTATACATATATTGAAAGTATATTATGAAGTATGAGATATAAGGAAAGATTTGGATCTTGTTAAGATGTTAAAAAGAGAATTGGCATATTAGTCATTAAAATGGTAAAAATGTATCCATTACTTGCTAAGAAGTTAACAACAAAGAAACTATAACTTATATAAAGATTGGAATATAAGTTGGAAGACTAATGAAGTAATTGGATAAGTAAAATTGTAAAAGTTGGCCAAGGACTCCAACTTAAGGACTGTATTTACTTTGGACCGTATTTACTTTGGACCGTATTTACTTTGGACAGTATTTACTTTGGACAGTATTTATTTTGGACCGTATTTACTTTGGACTGTATTTACATTGTTGTTAAGGAGAGATTGTTAATCGCGTTCCGTTTGGGCGTGTTATCCCCTTCTTTAATTATTGTTGTTATTAAGGAGAGATTGTTAATCGCGTTCCGTTTGGGCGTGTTATCCCCTTCTTTAATTATTGTTGTTATTAAGGAGAGATTGTTAATCGCGTTCCGTTTGGGCGTGTGATCCCCTTCTTTAAATTTCGGTATTAATGCACCTTAATTATAGTATGTTAATTACGGTTATCGGGCCTTGGAAAAGGTGGAAAATTGAGTAGAAACGGGGGAGGTGCTGCCGAATTTTCCGTAGGATATGAAACCTTGTTCTTAGAAATATCCTACGAAGAGATCTAGAGGTTAATAGACGTTTCATGGCCATTATAGGTGGAAGTACTACGAGTAGCGTATTCTACTTGAAGGGTGGAAAAGGGCTAGCAAGGTTATAGTACTTTGGAGCGTTTTGCTAATTGTCGATAATCGTCGCGAGGTATGTGAACCTCTTCCTATCCTTTATAGCATGATTGTTGTAAACTATGTAGTACGGTAGACGTACGTGTGCTAAACGAATTTGGTTGGTTTAAAACATAAAGTGTTATAATGGCTTTATGAGAAGTTAATTATAACGACTTTATGTAGGTAAAAGAATGGTTTATTGATTTTTAAAAGATAAGAGACTTGACTTATATTTGACTTGATTTGATATGTGAAGAACTTGAATTGTGTGGAAAGTTGTGAAACCTCATTCGTGAGTAATGAGTACTTGGTTTTTAATAATAATGTTATATTGATTTCGGAAATGGGAATGAGTATCGAACAAGCCATTGCAACGTTAATCAAGGAAAATGTAATGACTAATAATTAACTTAAAACAACTAGAATCTTCCATCCGCATAGAAGCTAAGATAAGACAAAATTGTATTACATTTCCTAGATCATGACTGCTTTAATAAGATCATTAAAAACAAGTTTTGATTTTCTTAAAAATTCCAAAGTAAGGGACTTGATTTATAAAAGAGAGAGACTTGAAAAATTGAAGTATTTTGTTTAAAAGAGAAGGCATGCTTTTGTCTTAAGTTGGTTTAAAAAGAAGGTATGGAAATTGTTTTGGTTTACTTAAAAAGATAGTTACTCTATTTTGATACTACGGGTATCGTGTGACTTTTGTGAAAGAAATAGATCTTTTTAAAGAGTTAAAGTATGTAGTACCTTGGGGTTAAAACCCGGATTTGTTGACATGAATGAAAGTACCTTGTGTGAGTAACTTGCCTATGTTTTGTGATAGCCTTGTAATACTTTCTTGTTGGCTTGATAAAGTGAACATGTTATGATGCTACGTGTGTTAGTGT
Organism: Przewalskia tangutica; assembly: GCA_029844215.1. Lineage (NCBI taxonomy): Eukaryota > Viridiplantae > Streptophyta > Magnoliopsida > Solanales > Solanaceae > Przewalskia > Przewalskia tangutica. The sequence continues at coordinate 91,154,587 of CM056719.1, forward strand.
CTTGTGACGTTGTGTAAGGGGGTTCTTCTTGTGCTTATGTTGTTTAACGATAAGCTGTTGTCTTGGTATTATATCACTTACCCCCTCCCCGACTTGTTATGACGCCGGGTTAAGTCGCCCGATGCGAGGAATACTCACGCGGGTCCATGGGACCTATGCGAGTCGCGGAGTTCCAGAATGCGATGCGAGGAATACCTCACGCGGTCCCATGCGCTACGCGATTGCAGGAATCCGTGATGTTGCCGAGGGTTAGCCGCCTGCGATGCGAGGAATACCTCATGCGGCCTACGCGAATCGCGGAGTTCCAGGATTAGACGCGCATAATGATACTGCGGGCGAGTGGCTCAGCTTCGATCATTTGGCGGTGTAGAAAGACCTCGTGACACGGTTTTATAGCATTGTTGGTACGGTGGGTTCTAGTAGTCGGCTATGCCTTCGTAGTTACCCCGTACGGTTTTATTATGACACAGGTGGGACCTGGTGTTCATGTGTATTCCTTGGTGTTTTATATCATGGACTGCCGGCAGTGAGGAAGGAATTCCACGGGCATGATTGATATTGTGGGCATGAGACCCATGGATGTATTTGAGTGATGACTTTGAGGGCGTGAGTCCCTGACTTGACATGACTGCTTACATATTGTATATCGTAAATTAGTTATCATATATTTCTCCTGTTTTATATAGACTATTATGATTTCATTTACGGATTTTCGGGCCACATACTGGTACTGTTAGATCGACTCTCCTTCGGGCCGTCATGCCGCAGTAGGTACATCGCCGATCCTCGCTCATGGATCACAGTCAATGCTGGGAAGCTCCGTTTCTCCGGAGGCTTATCTTTTGTTATGATTCCCTGAGATTGTAGGTACTTGTACATTCAGGGGTATGGCGGGGCCCTGTCCCGTCATAGTTGTAATAAAAATTCTTAGAGGTTTGTAGTACTGTTGTGGGCAGGGTTGTAAAGGAGGTAACTGTTTAAGTTTTGGTATATATATACATGCCAAAAGGCGAATTTTTCTTGGTTAGACTGTTCTTACTCTTTATGGTTTCATGTCTTTGTTTTTATATTCCGCTGGTTACTCTGATATATATCTACTTGGGTGCCCGGGTAAGGCACCAGTCACGGGCCCGGGATCGGGTCGTGACAAAAGTGGTATCAGAGCAGTTAGTCCTCGGAAAGTGTCTACATACCGTGTCTAGTAGAGTCTTGATTATCGGTGTGTTGTGCACCACATCTATAATCAGGAGGCTGCATGACATTTAGGATTGGTTTCCATTCTTCTCACTCTGAGATCGTGCCTTAGAGCTGTGTTATAAGTTGGACCCCTCTGACGTACTTCTTTATACCAGTTATGCCTCTGCGAAAGGCAACCAGAGACAGCAGAAGGAGCTGCGAGTAGAACACAGAGGAGTACGAGGGAACATGCCCAGCCATCACTTGAGGTGGTGCTTCATTTAGAGAGTTCTGTGACGTTGCCAGCCCTAGAAGAGTTTAACACAGCGGCAACAGTTCCTACTACGGCCAGGATATATGAGCCTTCAGTTCCACGACCGGGAACTGAGAATATGGATTACAAAGGGATGGACCTGTTACTAGCTAGGATTTTAGCAAGCAGAGAGTATATAGTGCACCGATATATCACGGGTCTAGACGATTATCTAGTAAAGGGGTGTACAAGAGTAGCTCTTCCGTCAGGCATGGACATTGCCGCAGACAAGCTTATGCGCAGATCGGCGAACGTAGAGATCGACGGAATAACCAAGATCGAGAAGAGGCCGTGACAACAGGTCCTTTGGTGACTTTCGAGGCGTGCGCCTCAAGGCTAGTTATGCCCTCCGCCGCTTGAGTAGTTCTCCACAGTCTTCAGGACGTCTGGGGTATTCAGGAGCAGGTCAGGGCTCCAAGGTTTCAGGTTTCCGGGGGAGTGGGGGTACTAGCCGGAGGAGGCCACCCTTACCTCAGTGTGGCCGTTGTGGAAAAATCCATAAGGGGGAGTGTCGTGCTGGTTCGGGAGGTTGTTATACATGCGGCCAGCAGGGCCATTTTGCGAGAAATTGTCCAACCAGAGGTAGCGCGGATGTAGAGACTCAGCCTTCGGGATCGATCGTTCATCGCCTTCTTTTGCTATGCGCCCTGCAGGGCAGGACTATGATTAGAGTGAAGCAGTAGTTACAGGTATATCCTTAACCCTCTAGAGATTTGTATGCGTGATATGATGATATTATGTTAAAGTGTTATGTTTGGATAAACACTGTGTAAAATTGTGATTTAGAGAACATGGTTAGTTGAAAAGGTAAGTTTAGGGGCAGGGAAATTGTGAGCCTTAGAATATTATAACAGTGGAGGCCTTAGATGTGAGGCCGTCTTGAGTAAAAGATTTTACAGTTAGTCTTTGTCGAAGTACTTGGTATGCGTGAAATGTATTGTGGGATAATTCCATAGGTCGAGCAAGATAAAAGTGGTAATTTTCATGACGAGAATAAGTAAGATTGTCCTGGATGGAACAAGAATTTAGAGCGATAATGGGTCGGGTTGAGGAAAGATCGCGGTCAACCCGCGGCCGGCTTAGGTGGGGTCGGTTGAGGTGGTCCCTCTAGGTGATAGGATCACGAGGGTGTTAGGCCCAGGTTTAGGTAACCATCGTACGAGTTCGTGGATGCGTTCGACCAGTAGTCGGGCCGATGAGGTCAGCCCATCTTGTCTTTCGATCGGGATTTACTCGCGAGGTTATGCGAGATGTTGTATATTAGGAAGGTTGTAAGGTCGCACGGGTTCCTACTTTTATGACAGCAAGGAGCCATTTACGACTATTTTCTTTTCTCGGAGGTTTTACCAAAGTGGTTAGGAACTCAGGTGAGTTTCAGTATTGCATTCACCCTCGAGCCGACGGACAAACATCGCGTTTTATCCAGACATTTGAGGATAGGTTACGGGTCGGTGTTTTGATTTCAGGGGTAGCTGTGAGGATTATTTGCCTCTTATTGAAAGGGTATTATAATAGCTACCATTTCAGTATTCGGATGGCGCCTTATGAAGCCTTGTATGGGCGGAAGTATAGGTTGCCGGTCGATTGGTTCGATGTTGGCAAGGTTCAGATAGTTGGTCCATACTTGATTCAGCAGAATGTGGATAAGGCGAAATTTATCCAGAAGAGGTTATTAGCAACTCAGAGTCAACAGAAGCCTTGCGGATAATCGGCGTCAACACTTGGAGTTCAGGTTGACGGTGGAGTCTTCAAGGTACCACCCCTGGCGGTGTGACGAGATTTGGAAAGCAGGAGAAACTTAGCCCGAGGTACTTTGGGCCTTTTCAGATCATTTGTAGAATAGGCCAGGTTGCCTATAAGTTAGCACTGAAGTCCGACTTAGGAGGCAGTACGTCTGGTCTTTCATGTTGCTATGATTCGGAAGAGTATCGGAGATCCATCCAGAGTGTTCCCAGTTAATGACGACCAAGTTGAAGATAGTAACCCCGAGATTTTTAAAACTGAAGCAATGACAGAAATGTGATACGTATATTAGGAAGAGTTCGAGTGTACGAGGAGGGTACGACGAGTAAGAAAAGAGGCGAAGATGTGTTAAGAAGATGGAAGTGTCCTTTTTATAAGTAAAGATGTGAAGAAAGTATCCTTTAAACCATGGGTGGAGCTAATAGTATTGCTATACGCTTTAGAGATGATTCTTCGTTGGCTCGGATGTGAGTTTTTGCGCGTACGTTGTATTATGGCCATATGTGGCATAATTGGTTTCGTAAGTATAGTAGGGAAGACTATACCGACACAGGTATGTTTGGAGACTTGGAAGGAACATTCGGGACGAATGTTTCTAAGGGGGGAAGAATGTTATACCCCGTAGTTCCGGAGTATGTATGTGAGGACGTACGTACAAATGTATAAGCCCTAATTAGGGTAAGAATGAAAGAATTGTTTTCGACGGAAAATATTCCGAACCTTGTGAAGGAAAATTTTACGTTTTCAATATTTTTATGGAATTTTTCCGAGAGATAAATATTTTGGACCAATAGGAGGGCGACATGTGTCACCCCAAGAGCCATGTTGAACGTTTTTTCAAGACTAGTGGGCAAGACAAGTGGCCAAAAGTCTTGCATGGTATTGCATGGCATATGGACGGTTTTTTTGCAAAGTAGTGGGCAAGTCAAATGGTCAAAGTCTTGCATGACATTTGTGGGACAAGTGGAGAAAAGAACCTACACAAACAATCTATACCATACATATGTTTCAATCCTAACCCTTGGTTGTCCTATATAAACACCTCTAGTTGATGAAATCTTCCACACTTAGAACATTTCAGGACTTGAAAATATTTTCTCTCCCTCCCTAGTTGCTCTCGTCCAACCCCTCCATTTTTGAGCAATTGTTGTCCAAAAATTCTTAAACTTATAAGTGTTCTTCCTTAATGTATTAGGAAGATTATTAACCAAGAGTTAGAAAAGATTTCACACCCCTAGCCTCAAAATCCTCACAAAGCCGAGAGCATGCATAAAATGGAGCCTAAGTGTTCTTCACTTTTTGGAGTTAATTCTTGAATAGAAGTTAGTTAGGAACTTCTAAGGGTGACTTGTGGTGGTTTGGAACACAAAGATTTGGAGCTAAGACTTGCTTTGGAACGACTTTAAGTTCTTGGATATTGAGGTAATGAACCTTAACCTCTTTGTGAAGTTGATTATTATGTATATTGGATATTATACATATATTGAAAGTATATTATGAAGTATGAGATATAAGGAAAGATTTGGATCTTGTTAAGATGTTAAAAGGAGAATTGGCATATTAGTCATTAAAATGGTAAAAATGTATCCATTACTTGCTAAGAAGTTAACAACAAAGAAACTATAACTTATATAAAGATTGGAATATAAGTTGGAAGACTAATGAAGTAATTGGATAAGTAAAATTGTAAAAGTTGGCCAAGGACCCCAACTTAAGGACTGTATTTACTTTGGACCGTATTTACTTTGGACCGTATTTACTTTGGACAGTATTTACTTTGGACAGTATTTACTTTGGACCGTATTTACATTGTTGTTAAGGAGAGATTGTTAATCGCGTTCCGTTTGGGCGTGTTATCCCCTTCTTTAATTATTGTTGTTATTAATGAAAGATTGTTAATCGCGTTCCGTTTGGGCGTGTTATCCCCTTCTTTAATTATTGTTGTTATTAAGGAGAGATTGTTAATCGCGTTCCGTTTGGGCGTTGTGATCCCCTTCTTTAAATTTCGGTATTAATGCACCTTAATTATAGTATGTTAATTACGGTTATCGGGCCTTGGAAAAGGTGGAAAATTGAGTAGAAACGGGAGGTCTTTGCGAATTTTCCGTAGGATATGAAACCTTGTTCTTAGAAATATCCTACGAAGAGATCTAGAGGTTAATAGACGTTTCATGGCCATTATAGGTGGAAGTACTACGAGTAGCGTATTCTACTTGAAGGGTGGAAAAGGGCTAGCAAGGTTATAGTACTTTGGAGCGTTTTGCTAATTGTCGATAATCGTCGCGAGGTATGTGAACCTCTTCCTATCCTTTCTAGTATGATTGTTGTAAACTATGTAGTACGGTAGACGTACGTGTGCTAAACGAATTTGGTTGGTTTAAAACATAAAGTGTTATAATGGCTTTATGGGAAGTTAATTATAACGACTTTATGTAGGTAAAATAATGGTTTATTGATTTTTAAAATATAAGAGACTTGACTTATATTTGACTTGATTTGATATGTGAAGAACTTGAATTGTGTGGAAAGTTGTGAAACCTCATTCGTGAGTAATGAGTACTTGGTTTTTAATAATAATGTTATATTGATTTCGGAAATGGGAATGAGTATCGAACAAGCCATTGCAGCGTTAATCAAGGAAAATGTAATGACTAATAATTAACTTAAAACAAGTAGAATCTTTCATCCGCATAGAAGCTAAGATAAGACAAAATTGTATTACATTTCCTAGATCATGGCTGCTTTAATAAGATCATTAAAAAAAAGTTTTGATTTTCTTAAAAATTCCAAAGTAAGGGACTTGATTTATAAAATAGAGAGACTAGAAAAATTGAAGTGTTTTTGTTTAAAAGAGAAGGCATGCTTTTGTCTTAAGTTGGTTTAAAAAGAAGGTATGGAAATTGTTTTGGTTTACTTAAAAAGAAAGTTACTCTATTTTGATACTACGGGTATCGTGTGACTTTTGTGAAAGAAATGGATCTTTTTAAAGAGTTAAAGTATGTAGTACCTTGGGGTTAAAACCCGGATTTGTTGACATGAAATGAAAGTACCTTGTGTGAGTAACTTGCCTATGTTTTGTGATAGCCTTGTAATACTTTCTTGTTGGCTTGATAAAGTGAACATGTTATGATGCTACGTGTGTTAGTGTCTTGTGACGTTGTGTAAGGGGGTTCTTCTTGTTGTGCTTATGTTGTTTAACGATAAGCCCGTTGTGCTGGTATTATATCACTTACCCCCCCTGACTTGTTATGATGCCGGGGGTTAAGCTGCCCCCCGATGCGAGGAATACCTCATGCGGGTCCATGGGACCTATGCGGAGCTGCGGGAGTTCCAGGAATGCGATGCGAGGAATACCTCATGCGTCCACGCGCCGTGCGGATTGCGGGAATCCGTGATGTTGCGAGGTTAGCTGCGCCTGCACGAGAATACCTCATGCGGGCCTATGCGGAACTGCGGGAGTTCCAGGATTAGACGCGCACAATGATACTGCGGGCGAGTGGCTCAGCTTCGATCATTTGGCGGTGTAGAAAGACCTCGTGACACAGTTTTATAGCATTGTTGGTACGGTGGGTTCTAGTAGTCGGCTATGCCTTCGTACTTACCCCGTACGGTTTTATTATGACACAGGTGGGACCTGGTGTTCATGTGTATTCCTTGGTGTTTTATATCATGGACTGCCGGCAGTGAGGAAGGAATTCCACGGGCATGATTGATATTGTGGGCATGAGACCCATGGTTATATTTGAGTGATGACTTTGAGGGCGTGAGTCCCTGACTTGACATGACTGCTTACATATTGTATATCGTAAATTGGTTATCATATATGTCTCCTATTTTATATAGACTATTATGATTTCATTTACAGTATTTTCAGTTTCACATACTTGGTACCTGTTATCGACCTCCCGGGCTGCGTTCATGCCACAGGTAGAGGTACATCAGTCGTTGATCCTCGCTCATAGGATCACAGTTCAGCATTTTGGGAAGCTCCGTTTCTCCTGAGGCTTATCTTTTGGTATGATTCCCTGAGATTGTAGGTACTTGTACATTCAGGGGTATGGCGGGGCCCTGTCCCGTCATAGTTGTTATAAAAATTCTTAGAGGTCTGTAGTACTGTTGTGGGCAGGGTTGTAAAGGAGGTAACTGTTCAAGTTTTGGTATATATATACATGCCGAAAGGAGAATTTTTCTTGGTTAGACTGTTCTTACTCTTTATGGTTTTATGTCTTTGTTTTTATATTCCGCTGGTTACTCTGATGTATATCTACTTGGGTGCCCGGGTAAGGCACCAGTCACGGGGCCAGGATCGGGTCGTGACAAGTTACCTCTTGTTCTTACAACCCAATCCACAAGATATGACTACAGACCTCTAAGAATAACAACTGTGACGGGACAGGGCCCCGCCATACCCCTGAATGTACAACAACCGACAATACCAGGGATCTGAACCAAGGATAAGCCTCCGGAGTAATGGAGCTTCTCAACAGCAGAACAGTGATCCTAAGAGCGAGGATCAACAACTCAGATAACTCACTGCGGCATGAACGCAGCCCCGAAGGTCGATACAACATGTACCAAGTATGTGGCCAGAAATCAGAATGAAATCATAAAGTCTAAAATAAAGCCGAGACATGTATGATAACTCAAATAACGATAATCGTGCCTTACTAACAATGAGAGTAAACAAGAGTATACTTTACTGCATAAAAAAAATAGGAGGCTCATGATCAAAGTAGGGCCACCCGCCCGTAGTATCATTAAGCAATCCTACTCTTGGGACTATTTCACCCGCATAGGTCCTGTGGACCCACAATGAGGTCATCCGCCTCGCATGGGACTATTTCACTCGCATGGGCCCAGTGGGCCCGCAATGAGTACAAACGTCGCACTCGCATCATGGGTAGCAAATCCATGGAATAAGTAGTAACCCGGGGGTTTACCCCGCAAGAATAACATAACCTAGCACAACCGGCTATCATACATAACATAAGCACCACCGGCTTATCATACATAACATAAGCACCACCGGCTTATCATACATAACATAAGCACCACCAGCTTATCATACATAACATAAGCAAGTTAAGAAATCTCCTAACTTCTTATTAGCCTTATTATATACACTCTCATTTTAGTTTACTTAAGGCACTAACATGTCATTATAAAATCCGGGAATTTAACCCAAAGTACTATGTACTTCTATTCTTTTAAAATGACTTTTTTTCATATAAAACTCCAAGATACTAATAACCGTAGTATCAAGTCATAATTACCTTTCAAGACAAGTCACAATACCTTTTGGAAATACATTTATAGGCTTCTAAACCAAGTGTCTTTTTACTTTAAAACTTTAAGCAATTGATGCCTTTAAATCAAATTGTCTTTCTTTATTTCAAGTCATTTATCTTTATTTACCTCACTAGAGTAAACCGTTCCTTTAACTTTCCATAAAGTTATTATAACCAACTTCCCATAAAGCCGTTATACTAACTTTATGCTTTAGACACTTACATTCTTTTTATAACCAAGAGACTTATACTTTCAAAACCAAGTATCATATACTTTCAAAATATTTCAAGTCTCTTAACTTTAGAAATTAAATTTCTTAACTTGAGAAACTAAGATATCTTTAATCTTTAAAACAAGTGAGTTAATTCTCTAACTCAACCAACTTGGACATTCTTAAAACAAGTCAAGGATATCAAATGAAACTAAGTTCATTTAAATCTCGTACGTCTACCGTACTATACATTTACAACTACTCATGCTCAAGAGATAAGAAAGTTCCACATACCTCTTCTGTTCAATCCACTTGCTAAGTCTAATATGCCGTACGTAGTATGTTAACCTATAATGACCATAATACGTCTATTAACTACTAGCTTCAAACATAAAATATTCTAAGTGTAAAGTCACCAAATTCTACGGAAAATCGGGCAGGGCTTCCTTTGTTTCTACATACTTTTCCACCTTTTTCAAGGTCCGAAAATCAATAACCAAACACCACATTTAAGGCCCAAAAATTCAACAATACAAAGGGGATTACACGCCTTAACAGGACGTGTAAAATTCTGCCCCACAATTAATACGAAACTATCCAAAAATTAAGGCAATTCTCGGCTCAAAAGGTGTAACAACATAAAGTTCATTCCAATTCCTTTTCAATCCAAATTGTTATTCTAACATATTATATAGCCTCAATCGATTATAACAACTATAATCCCTTCTTTCTATAACATGCGACGATCGTAACTAACAATTAAATTGAATTACAATCTTTATGGCTAACATGAACTTTTCGGATTTAGGCTTCCAAAATTCCATAACACTTGTCAATATTCATAATATATATCACATGATCATTTCTAACTTATCATAACATGAAATCTTCAATCACAATGGTAAGACGAAGATTTATACCTCAATAAGCCCAAATCCAATCCAAGCTTCAAAGTCGATCCTTAGCAACCTTAACTCCTCTTCTTGACGTTCCAATCCGCTATTTGCAACCCTAAGAAGCTTGTGAAGAACTCCTCTTCTATTTCCAACTTCAAAGTTGAAGAAAACCTTAGGTTTTCACCTTGAGACTAACGTAAAAACGTATTTTTCCGGAATTTTTCTATTGAGGTATCCTTGTAATACTCCTAGGGACCTTGGTTTAAAGTATTGGGATTATTGAACCACAAACGAAAAAATTTCTTGTTCAATGCTACACAAACCCGAGAGCTCCCATACAAGCTCAAAGCTTTCTAAATTTTTTTCTAAGTGTTAAGCCTTGTCTTGCTACTAAGGATGATTATATAACCAAATGGAGGGTCTAGATTACAACATTTGGTTGGCTTGGATGAGTTTCATTAAAAAAATCTAGTCAAATGGTTCATTGACTTAGTCAAAAATGTCAAGCTTAGCCTAGCAAAACCTTATCATCTTTGCCTTGGTCAATTGATCCTTTTGCCCTTGGTCCATTCGATCAAGACCATCCAAGGGGGTGACACATGTCACCCTCTCATTCGTCGAAATATTTCATTTCCCGACATTTCCATAATTCCGATAAATTTTTACTAGTCTCAAACCTTTACGTCTTGAGTTCTTACATACGTACTTATAAACATGTCCTGAAATTACGGGGTGTAACAACAGACCTCTAAGAATACGATAATGAAATATGACGGGACAGGGCCCCGTCGTACCCCTAAAAATGCATAAGTCTATAATAGTGAATCTGTACAAAATGACTAACTCCAGAATAATGGAGCTCCCAAGAAAGCAGTGGCAGACTCTGGCCGGGGATCAGGCGAATATATGTACCTGCGGGAATGAACGCAGCCCCCCGAGGAAAGGGGGTCAGTACGAAATAATGTACTGAGTATGTAAAACATGAAGTACTGTAAGAAAGATCATAACTGGCCAAAGGATATCATGAGACAAGTATAATAATCAAATTACCATTTCAACTGTGTCATATACGAATGAGAGTCAACTATGCCTTATAAAGTGAGAGTCATGTATGTCCATATAAAATCATCACATATACATAAACTGACCGGCCCTCTGGTGAAATGTACTATCCTGGGTATTTGTACCCGCATCATATGTATATAAACTGCTCGGCCTTCCAGGGAAGGACGCGGTGAACATATAAGGTATACTGACTGGCCCATTCTGGGACGCGGTAAAGTCGTGTAAGGTATACTGCCCTACCCATTCTTGAACGCGGTAAAGTCATATGAGGTATACTGCCCGGCTCATTCTAGGATGCGGTAAAGTCATATAAGGTATCTGCGCGCGTATCCGCCCGGCCCGAGACGCGATGAAATGATATAATCACATTAGCACGAATAAAATATCATGAGTAGCTTTATACATATCAAATCATCACTTGTCTCTCAATGAAATAGATAAAAGGCACTATCATATCATGTATCATTTTAAAACATCATTTGGAAACTCAATAAAATCATTAAATGAACTTTTTACTAGAAAGTCAAAAGCACTTCTCATGACACATATCTTTAGGAATTAAACTATGTAGAAATCATGTATGTCTGTCGTACATTCATTAAATCATGCCAAAAAGAAAGAAGGAAGAGTTTTACATACCTTATCGTCTATACCCACTCGATGAATAAGATTCGTCTCAACTAGTACGTCAACTTATAATAAAGGGTAATATGCCCGTCAATTCTATGATTTCTAGCGTAAGTTATATCGAAAGACGACTCTCTTTTCTATAGAAATTCGGGCAGCACTTCCCTTATTTATGTGCATATCCACAACTTACGGGTCAAGCCAGCAATACCAAATAACAATCACAACGTAGAGATATAACCAAAATAATCCCAGATTGTTATACCCCGTAGTTCCGGAGTATGTATGTGAGGACGTACGTACAAATGTGTAAGTCCTAATTAGGTTAAGGATGAAAGATTTGTTTTCCGACGGGAAATATTCCGAACCTTGTGAAGGAAATTTTACGTTTTTAATATTTTAACCAATTACGGATTTTTCCGAGAGATGAAATATTTTGGACCAATAGGAGGGCGACATGTGTCACCCCTAGGTGGCACATGTTGGACGAAAATTAGTGGGACAAGTGGCCAAGGCAAGTGGCCAATGTCTTGCAAGATATTTGTTGGGCAAGTGGGCAAGAGGGACCCACACAAACACATGTCCCCAATCTACACCATACACATGCTTCTATCCTAGCCCTTGGTTGTCCTATATAAACCCCTCTAGTTGATGAAATCTTCCACACTTTGTATATTTCAAGACTTGAAAAATATCCTCTCTCCCTCCTTCACTTGATGCTCTCGTCCAACCCCAAATTTCTTGACCAAATATTGTCCAATAATTCTTAAACTTCTAAGTGTTCTTCCTAGATGTATTAGGAAGATTAGTAACCAAGAGTTAGACAAGATTTCACACCCTAGCCTCTAAAATCCCCCTTGGCCGAGAGTTAGTGAGATTGAAACCTAAGTGTTCTTCACTTTTTTGAGTTGGTTCTTGAATAGAAGTTGGTTAGGAGCTTCTAAGGGTGACTTGTGGTGGTTTGGAACTTAAAGAATTGGAGCTAAAACTTGCTTAGGAGCGACTTTAAGTCTTGGATATTTTTGGGCTATTTCAGGTAATGAATCTTGTCCTCTTTGTGAAGTTGAATATTATGTATATTGGAAGTATATTATGGAGTATAAGATATATGGAGTAAGGTTTGGAAAGATTTGGATCTTGTTAACTTATTAAAAGGAGAATTGGCATGTTAGCCATTAAAATGGTAAAAATGTATCCATTACTTGCTAAGAAGTTAATAACAAAGTAACTTGTCACGACCCGATCCGGGCAGTGGTAGTGCCTTACCCGCACCCAGTAGATATACATCGAGTAACCGGAATATAAAAACAAAGACATGAAACAATAAAGAGTAAGAACGTCTAACCAAGAAAATGTCGCTTTCGACGTATATATAAACCAAAACTTGAGCAGTTACATCCTTTACAAACCACCGCCACAAGCATTACTACTGCACCTAATAATTTCTATAACAACTATGACGGAGACAGGCCGCCATACCCCCGAATGTACAAGTACTGCAATCTCGAGAATCATACCAAAAGATAAGCCTCCGAGAAAGCGGAGCTTCCCAACGCTGAATCGTGATCCTACGAGCGAGGATCAACGATCGATGTACCTCTACTGCGACATGACGCGGCCCCGAAGGAGGTCGATAACTGTATACCAAGTATGTGAAACTGAAAATACTGATATATATATATATATAACTATAACATTTTAAAACCAATACACAAATATGCACGAAACAACCAGTTAACGCACATAGTGCCACATCATAAACAAGAGCAAAAATAGACATAATGTAATCGGTCTTTTCTAGGCGCTAATGATCGAAGCAAGGCCAATCGCCCATAGTATCATTATGCGAGCCTAATCTCGACTCCCGCATCGCGAGGCCACCTAGGCCCGCGTGAGGTATTCCTCGCATCGAGGGTAGCTAATCCTCGTCGCCCCGACTCCGCATCGCGTAGCCACATAGACCGCGTGAGGTATTCCTCGCACCACAATCCTAGAACTCCGCAGCTCCGCATAGGTCCCATGGACCCGCGTGAGGTATTCTCGTCGAGCGACTTAACCCCGACATCATAACAAGTCAGGGGGGGGGGGGGGTAAGTTATATAATACCAGCACAACGGGCTTATCGTTAAACAACATAAGCACAACAAGAAAAACCCCCTTACACAACGTCACAAGACATTAACACACGTAGCATCATAACTTGTTCACTTTATCAAGCCAACAAGAAAGTATTACAAGGAAATCACAAAACATAGGCAAGTTACTCACACAAGGTACTTGCATTTCATGTCAACAAATCAGGGTTTTAACCCCAAGGTACTACATACTTTAACTCTTTAAAAAGATCCATTTCTTTCACAAAAAGTCACACGATACCCGTAGTATCAAAATAGAGTAACTATTTTTTTTTTTACGTAAACCAGAACAATTTCCATACCTTCTTTTTAAACCAACTTAAGACAACAACATGCCTTCTCTTTTAAACAAAAACACTTCAATTTTTCCAGTCTCTCTCTTTTATAAATCAAGTCCCTTACTTTGGAATTTTTAAGAAAATCAAACTTGTTTTTAATGATCTTATTAAAGCAACCATGATCTAGGAAATGTAATACAATTTTGTCTTATCTTAGTTTCTATGCAGATGGAGGTTTCTACTTGTTTTAATAATATTAATTATTTGTCAATATATTTTCCTTTATTAACGCTGCAGTGGTTTGTTCGATACTTATTCTCATTTCCGAAATCATTATAACATTATCATTCGAAACCAAGTACTCATTACTCACGAATGAGGTTTCACAACTTTCCACACAATTCAAGTTCTTCACATATCAAATCAAGTCAAATATAAGTCAAGTTTCTTATCTTTTTAAAAATCAATAAACCATTCTTTTACCTACATAAAGTTGTTATAATTAACTTCCCATAAAGCCATTATAACACTTTATGTTTTAAACCAACCAAATTCGTTTAGCACACGTACGTCTACCGTACTACATAGTTTACAATAATCATGCTAGAAAGGATAGGAAGAGGTTCACATACCTCGCGACGATTATCGATAATTAGCAAAATGCTCCAAAGTACTATAACCTTGCTAGCCCTTTTCCACCCTTCAAGTAGAATACGCTACTCGTAGTACTTCCACCTATAATGGCCATGCAACGTCCATTAACCTCTAGATCTCTTCGTAGGATATTTCTAAGAGCAAGGTTCCATATCCTACGGAAAATTCGGCAGCACCTCCACCGTTTCTACTCAATTTTCCATCTTTTCCAAGGCCCGATAACCGTAATTAACATACTATAATTAAGGTGCAATAATACTGAAATTTAAAGAAGGGGATAACACGCCCAAACGGAACGCGATTAACAATCTCTCCTTCATAACAACAATAACTAAAGAAGGGGATAACACGCCCAAACGGAACGTGATTAACAATCTCTCCTTCATAACAATAATAACTAAAAGAGGGGATAACACGCCCAAACGGAACGCGATTAACAATCTCCCCTTCATAACAATAATAACTAAAGAAGGGGATAACACGCCCAAACGGAACGCGATTAACAATCTCTCCTTCATAACAATAATGTAAATACAGTCCAAAGTAAATACGGTCCAAAGTAAATACGGTCCAAAGCAGATACGGTCCTTAAGTTGGGGTCCTTGTCCAACTTTTACAATTTTACTTATCCAATTACTTCATTAGTCCTTCAACTTATATTCCAATCTTATTATAAGTTATAGTTCCTTTGTTGTTAACCTCTTAGTAAGTAATGGATACATTTTTACCATTCTAATGGATAATATGTCAATTCTCCTTTTAACATCTTAACAAGATCCAAATATTTCTTTATATCTTATAGTCCATAATATACTTCCAATATATGTATAATATCCATATATACATAATAATCAACTTCACAAAGAGGTTAAGGTTCATTACCTCAAAACAGCCCAAAAAACGTGACTGTCCAGATTTTTAGCCACTGCTTCGTCAGCTGAACTTGTAACGTCGATAACTCTCTACTCCAGTGTCCTATCGACGAGAGGTTTGTTGAGTTGGAAACTAGACTCGACGAACTTCATTGTAGGCTTTTGGAACACCCAAAAATTCCTAATATGCTAGGAGATATTCCCTTCCAAATTTGACTAAAAATCTGTCCAAAACAGTCCCGAAAATCTGCCCACTCTCGGCCAAGGGGTTTGAGGCTAGGGGTGTGAAATCTTGTCTAACTCTTGGTTAATAATCTTCCTAACACATTAAGGAAGAACACTTATAAGTTTAAGAATTTTTGGACAACATTTGGCTAGGGGAGGGAGCAATTGACGAGAGCAAAATAAGGAGGGAGAGGGAAATATTTTCAAGTCTTGAAATATACTAAGTGTGGAAGATTTTCATCAACTAAAGGGGTTTATATAGTACAACCAAGGGTTAGGATTGAAACATGTGTATGGTAGAGATTGTTTGTGTAGGTTCCTTTCTACACTTGTTCTACAAAAGCCATGCAAGACTTTGACCATTTGACTTGCCCACTAATTGCCCCAAAACCGTCCACCACCATGCAATATCATGCAAGACTTTTGGCCACTTGTCTTTCCCACTAGTCTTGAAAACAACGTCCACATGGCATCTTGGGGTGACACATGTCGCCCTCCTATTGGTCCAAAATATTTATCTCTCGGAAAAATTCCATAATCGGTTAAAATATTGAAAACGTAAAATAATTTCCTTCACAAGGTTCGGAATATTTTCCGTTGGAAATTCTCAACTTCATCCTTAACCTAATTAGGGTTTATACATTCGTACGTACGTCCTTACATACATACTCCGGAACTACGGGGTATAACATTCTCCCCCCTTAGAAACATTCGTCCCGAATGTTCCTTCTAAGTCTCTAAACATACCTGTGCCGGTATAGTCTTCCCTACTATACTTACGAAACCAATTATGCCACTCATGGCCATAACACAACGTATGCGCAAAAACTCACATCCGAGCCAACGAAGAATCATCTCGAAAGCGTATAACAATACTACTAGCTCCACCCATGGTCCAAAGGATACTTTCTTCACATCTTTACTTTATAAAACGGACACTTCCATCTTCTTCACACATCTTCGCCTCTTTTCTTACTCGTCGTACCCTCCTCGTATACTCGAACTCTTTCTACTATACGTATTATATTTCTGACATTGCTTCAGTTTTTTTTTTTTTTTAAATCTCGGGGTTACTATCTTCAACTTGGTTGTCATTAACTGGGAACACTCTGGATGGATCTCCGATACTCTTCCGAATCATAGCAACATGAAAGACCGGACGTACTGCCTCCTAAGTCGGACGACAGTGCTAACTTATAGGCAACCTGGCCTATTCTACAAATGATCTGAAAAGGCCCAAAGTACCTTGGGCTAAGTTTCCCCTACTTTCCAAATCTCGTCACACCGCCAGGGGTGGTACTTGAAGACCCACCGTCGACACGAACTCAGTGTTGACGCCGATTATCCGTAAGACTTCTGTTGACTCTGAGCTGCTAATAACCTCTTCTGGATAAGTTTCGTCTTATCCACATTCTGCTGAATCAAGTATGGACCAGCTATCTGAACCTTGCTAACATCGAACCAATCGACCGGCAATCTATACTTCCGCCCATACAAGGCTTCATAAGGCGCCATCCGAACACTGAAATGGTAGCTATTATAATACTCACTCAACACGAGGCAAATAATCCTCACTGCTCCGCTGAAGTCAACACACCGGCACGTAACCTATCCTCAACTGTCTGGATAAAACGTGTTGTTTGTCCTTCGGCCCGAGGGTGCATGCAATACTGAGACTCACTTGAGTTCCTAACCCCGCCTGGTAAAACCTCCAGAAAAAAGAAAATATTCGTAAACTGGGCTCCACTGCCTATCATAAAATAAAAGTAGGAACCCCGTGCAGCCTTACAACCTTCCTGATATATAACATCTCGCATAACCCTCCGCCAAGTAAACAGTCCTGACTGAAAGACAAGATGGGCTGACCTCATCGGCCCGACTATTGGTCGAATGCATCCACGAACTCGTACGATGGTTACCTAAACCTGGGCCTAACACCCTCGTGATCCTATCACCTAGCGGGACTACCTCAAACTGACCCCACCTCAATCCGGGCTGCGGGTTGACCCGCGATCTTGCCTCAACCCGACCCATTATCGCTCTAAATTCTTGTTCCCTGTCTGGGACAATCTTACCTATTCTCGTCATGAAAATTACCACTTTTATCTTGCTCGAACTATGGAATTATCCCACAATACATTTCACGCATACCAAGTACTTCGACAAAGACTAACTGTAAAATCTTTTACTCAAGACGACCTCACATCTAAGGTCTCAACTGTTATAATATTCTAAGGCTCACAATTTCCCTGCCCCTAAACTTACTTTCTCAACTAACCATGTTCTCTAAATCACAATTTTACACAGTGCTTATCCAAACATAACACTTTAACATAAAATCATCATATCACGCATACAAATCTCTAGAGGGTTAAGGATATACCTGTAACCACTGTTTCACTCTAATCATAGTCCTGCCCTGCAGGGCGCATAGCAAAAGAAGGCGATGAACCAGCCGCTGATCCCGAAGGCTGAGTCGTAACATACGCGCCACCTCTGGTCGGACAATTTCTCGCAAAATGGCCCTGCTGGCCGCAAGCATAACAAGCTGTCGAAGTAGTACGACACTCCCCACGATGACACCTACCACAACGGCCACACCGAGGTGGGGGTGGCCTCCTCTGGCTAACACCCCTTTCTCTCCGAACCACCAATCGCGACCGACACAGTAGGCTGAGTCATCCCACCTGTATCCCTCCTACTAGGAAATTCTCTCCTCACATGGCCCTGCCGAGCGCAGGTAAAACAAGCATTGGTGAAAAGACGACATTTCCCGGAATGACGCCTACCACCTAGTGAACACTGAGGGAAAACTGAATCTGGCTGGCTAGAACCTATGTAAATCTGTGAACCAAAAACCCTGGAGCTCTGACCAACTCCTGCATACTCCGAACGCCCCAAGCTCGTGGAGGACCACTCAGATCTTGGCGAGGCGCATAACCGATCTGGCTGGCGAGGTCCGCCTCGAAAGTTACCAAAGGACCTGCTACGTCCCTCTTCACTGATCTTGGTTAATCCATCGATCTCTACGTTCTCGATGCATTGTATAAGCTCGCACGCGGGCAATGTCCATGCTCGATCAAGAGCTACTTATACACCCGCTTTACTAGATAATCGTCTAGGCGTGATATATCGATGCACTCTATACTCTATGGTTGCTAACATCCTAGCTAGTAACATGTCCATCCCTTTGTAATCCATACTCTCGCCTTCGGCCGTGGGCGAAGGCTCATAAACCCCGCCGCAGAGGAGCCGCTGCGTGTTAAACTCTGTTGGGGCTGGCGACGTCACAGAACTCTCTAAATGAAGCACCACCTCAGGTGATGGCTGGGCCTGTGCCCTCGTACTCCCCTGTGTTTTACTCACAACTCCTTCTGCTGCCTTGCCCTTCTGGGCCCTGGTTTCCTTTCGCAGAGGCATAACTGGTAAAAAGAAGTACGTCAGAGGGGTCCAACTTATAACACAGCTCTAAGACACGATCTCAGAGTGAGAAGAATGGAAACCAATCCTAAATGTCCTGCAGCCTCCTGATTATAGATGTGGTGCACAACACACCGATAATCAAGACTCTACTAGACACGATCTGTAGACACTTTCCGAGGACTAACTGCTCTGATACCACTTTTGTCACGACCCGATCCCGGGCCCGTGACTGGTGCCTTACCCGGGCACCCAAGTAGATATACATCAGAGTAACCAGCGGAATATAAAAACAAAGACATGAAACAATAAAAAGTAAGAACAGTCTAACCAAGAAAATGTCGCCTTTCGGCATGTATATATAAACCAAAACTTGAAGCATAACCTTTACAAACCCCGCCCACAACAAGATTACTGCACCTCTAAGAATTTCTATAACAACTATGACGGACAGGCCCCGCCATACCCACGAATGTACAAGTACTGCAATCTCGTGGAATCATACCGTTATACCCGTAGTTTCGTGTTATGTATGCGAGGGCGTCACGCGAGAATACGACATTGAAATTGGAAAGGAAGAACGAGGTGATTTTTCCACGGAAAAGTTTCCGGTTTTTGTGAAGGAAAAAGGTTCGTTAACGGGAATTGGATTCCCAGATTTGGTATTCGGACTTCTTGGAATATTAGAGAATTATGGAATTTTATTTTCGGAAATGGTCACGTGGGGCCCACGGGAGAAAATTTACGGTTTTGTGGGGCCCACTTTGTTTTCGAGATTTTGGCCATTGTGGATATTTTCGAAGATGAAATATGTTGGACGTGTAGGAGGCGACACGTGTCACCCCTAGTTGGCTTGGACGAATTCCACTTTGTGCACAACACCCGATTAGACTCGATTTCCGACGAAACGATTTACAAGACTCGCGTAGGATAAATTCCGGCTATGTCATTTCTAATTTTTGCGGATTTTTCCGAGATACGTAACACTTTGGACCAACGAGAGGCGACACTTGTCACCCTCTCATGATGGATGTCACACGTGATAGGGCCGATTGGGTTGGCTTATTTTGTCTTGGAGTTGGTAGGATATTTTGTGTGCAAGTTGGCCAAGGACACTTGCCTAAATCCTCACCCTACACTTGCCTTGCACTTGGCATAATCTTGGCCCTTGGTTGGCCATCCCTTGACCTATAAATACCCCCCTTTAGATGAAGAGTTCTTCATCCACATTTCACTTTCCAAGTCTTGAAAATCCCTCCCTTCCTTATGTTTTCGTCAACCTTCCCCTCTAGCCTTAGTGGCTTGGCGAGAGCCCCCTCTAAAGCTAGCCTAGCCAAACACTACCCCCTCCCTTGGTAGAAAAGTTGCCTTCTAGTATTGTTATAATGCCCAAATTACCCTAGCCCAAATCCCTTAGTCCTTAGTAGAAGTTGTGAAGAACTTCTAAGGTTTTCTTAGCTACCAAGCGCACAACTTAGGAGCTAAACCTTGCTCGGTGCGACTTTTATCTAGGATATTATTAGGCTTACCGAGGTAAATAACCTTATCCTCCTTTTGTAATTAGAGTTTATATCTTGTAGAAGTATAGGAATAAGTATTAAATACTTAGAAGGATATTGCGAATAGAATTGAAGCTGTTATCACGCAGAAGGGCTTAAAGAAGAATAATAGAATCAGATTTACATAGGACTGTTTTTCACAGTAGACTTGAGTAGCTCACCGGGTAGGGAAGTGCTGCCCAAATGTCCATAAAATAGCGAACCCTCTGTTTAGAGCTTTATACAGTACAGTCTAGACGTTGATAGACGATTTGGTGATATAGGTCGATACTCAACGCGACATATTCAACTTGGCGGTGGTTTTCACGAGAAGGTATGTGATTCTTCCTATCCTCTTGAGCATGATATTTTAAAGAATATGTATATAGTACGGTAGGCGTCGTGTGTTAACGAATAATAATTACGGCAATGTCTTGGACTTAAGCACGAATAATAATTACGGCAATGTCTTGGACTTAAGCCCGAATAATAATTACGCAATGTCTTGGACATAAGCACGAATAATAATTACGGCAATGTCTTCTGACTTAAGCCCGAATAAAAAGAATCTGAAGTAGTTCAAAAGAATTAAGAAACCTTTTTTGAAAGAAGAGTAACACTTGGTTTTAAAAGCTTAAGAGTTATACTAGCTTTATGGGAAGTTAGGTATAACGGCTTAAGAGTGATAAAAAGAACGATTTATTGATTTAAGGAAATAAGAGACTTGACTTATTATACTAATATGAATTTTGTTAAAAAGTGTGAAACCTCATTCGTGAGTAAATAGTATTTTTGGTTTTCAAAAGGAATGATGTTTTACCGATCAGAATAAATGTCGAACAAACCACAGCAGCGCTAATAAAGGGAAATATTGTGACTGATAAAGTATTATTAAAACCAGTAGAAACTTCCATCTGCATAGGAGCTAAGATGAGACTAAATGATATTACATTTACTAGATCATGGCTGCTGTAATAAGATTGTTACGAATAATAATAACCTATTCACACTTAGGGTATATGTTTCTCAAATTGTTTTAAAGGATTAAAGCTATGAACTACGAAACCTTTCGAAAATGAGAAACTTGAGTAATTGAAATTAGGCAAACTTAAGTGTTGGGAAAAGAATGTTGTTACTTGATTTTACAAAGAGAAATGTGCTGATTTACTTCAAAAGATAATCACTCTATTTTTATACTACGGGTATTGTGTGACTTTTGTGAAAGAAACGGATCTTTTAAATGAGTAATACATAAAGTACTTTGGGGCTAAAAACCCGAACTTGTTAGCATAATGTAGAAAGTACCTTGTGTGAATAACTTGATTGTATTGATTTGTGATAGTCTTGTAATACTTTCTTGTTGACTTGATAAGTAAACATGTTAGGATGCTACGTGAGTTAGTATCTTGTGATGTTTGTGTAGAGGGGTTTTCCCTTATTATGCTTAGATTGTTTAACGATAAAACTGTCATGTTGATATTATATCACTCATGATTCCGGTTAAGTCGCCTCCGTCTGGGGTAGACTCAAAGGGTCTAGTGACCTATGATTCGAGAATACCTTATGCAGTGCAGTATGGCCTATGCGGAGCTACGGAGTTCCGTGTTAGTATGCGGCCCTTGTGGTCATGCGGTCTTGCGCTACGGACGGCGAGTCCAGACGCCTAGGGAGTAGCTACCCTCGATGCGGAATACCTCACGCGGGCCATTGGAGTGGCCCGTGCGAGCTACGGAAAGTTCGTGGCTAGACGCGCATTAGATATCTGCGGGCGAGTGGCCGCTTTGATCATGTGATGCCTAGACATATCTCATGATACAGTTTATGACTTTGTTGTACTGTGGGTTTTAGTAGTCGGCTATGCCCTCGTACTTACCCCGTACGGTTTTATGATGACTTTGAGGGCGTGAGTCCCTGACTTGACATGACTGTTTATTTATTGTGAACTGTAGTTTTGGTTATCATACATGTCTCCTGCTTTATATAGACTACTATGATTTCATTTACAGTATTTTCAGTTTCACATACTTGGTACCTGTTGTACTGACCTCCTTCGGGGGGGCTGAGCGTATAAAGAGGCCAGAGCCTCTACCACGGGAACAGACCCGAACCGTGGCTCTCCGTATGGCACGTCCGCTGTGTATGGGATCGCAAGCAGCCCGGTACCATTTGTTGGGTCTCCGGAGTGAGACTCGCGGTAAAGTGACAAAAGTGGTATCAGAGCAGTTAATCCTCGGAAAGTGTCTACAGACCGTATCTAGTAGAGTCTTGATTATCGGTGTGTTGTGCACCACACCAATAATCAGGAGGCTATAGGATATTTAGGATTGGTTTCCATTTTTCTCACTCTGAGATCGTGCTTTAGAGCTGTGTTATAAGTTGGACCCCTCTAACGTATTCCTTTCCTTTACCAGTGATGCCTCCGCGCCAGGCAACTCGGGCCCAGAAGGGCAAGGCAGCCGAGGGAGCTGCGAGTGGAGTTCAGAGATTTAGAAGGGCACAGGCCCAATCATCACCTGGGGTGATGCTTCATGCGGGGAGTTCTGAGACGTCGCCAAAGAAGAAGCAGAGTTTGGCACAATGGCGGCAGCCTTACGGCGCCATGACATCCGGACTTTCGCCCACGACTGGAGCGAAAATATGGATTGGAAGGAGACGGCCTGTTGCTAGCAAGGGACTTGGCACCAAAGAGTATTTTATGTACCAGATACCAAGGATATTGATGCTTATCTAAAGAAGGGTTGTGAGGAGTAGCTCTTGATCGAGAGAGCGAGCTTGCGTGAGGATTATGTGCGTGGCCGAGAGAGGTAGATCGGCAGATTAAACAAGATCGTGAAGAGGCCCGATTGGCGGGATCATTTGGTAACTCGAGGCGAACCGCCTCAGCAGCAGATTAGACATGCGCCTCCGCCAGTGTAGAGTGTCCCTCCACAGGGTTCAGTTTTTCCTTAGTGTTCACAGTGTGGCAGACGTCATCCCGGGAAGTGCCGTCTTTTATCGGTGCTTGTTTTTATTCGCGTCGGTGCCATATGGCGAGAATGTTCTATGAGGAAGGATGCAGTAGAGGACTCACCTACGGTCGATTGTGGATGCATGGTTCGGAGAGAGGGGTGTTAGTCGGGAGGCCACCCCACCTCGGTGGCTGTGGTCGATGTCATCGTGGAGTGTCGTGCCTGCGGCGACTTGTTTTGTTTGCGACAGCAGGCCATTTGCGAGAAATTGTCCAACCAGAGTTGGCGGGGATGTAGGGACTCGACTTCTGGTCGATGGATAGTTCATCACCTTCCCACATGCGCCAGGAGGTGATTGACTAGACGACCTAGGGGAAGTGCCGCGTAGATACAGGTATATCCTTAACCCTTTAGAGATTTATATGTATAGTAAGATGCGAATATCTTGAGTATTGTTTTCGGTTAGCATGGTGTTAGTGTAATTAGAATTGTTGATTAATTAACCGGGTAAGATTGGGGGGCAGAGAGAGTGGGAGCCTTAGAATATTACGTAGAAGACCTTAGAGGCGAGGCCATCTTTGGTAAAAGAATTATTTCGTGTTTGACCCTTATCAAAGTGCATAGTATACGTGAGATATTTTTTTTATGGGATGAATCCCTGAGTGTTGTGAAACAAAAGAGGGTAGTTGAGCTTAGAATACCGCTAGGTTTTCGTAATGTGATTGGTGAGATTGTTCCGGATCGGGGAGCTAGTGTTTTGCGCGTTGCCGGGTCGGGTTGAGGCCGTGTTGCGGGTCGACCCACGCCATGTTTGATGATGGGGTCAGTTTGTGGTGGTCCCGCTTTGTGTTAGGGTCACGAGGGTGTTAGGCCCAGGTTTAGTTAACCATTGTACGAGTTCGTGGATGTGTTCGACCAGTAGTCGGGCCGATGGGGTCAACCCGTCTTATCTTTTAGTCAAACCGTGTACTCGGTAGTAAGTTGCGAGATGATTATTTCAAGAAGGTTGTAAGGCTGCATGGGGTGCCTACCTTCACCTTATGGCTGACAGGGGAGTCCAAACTACGGCTGTTTCTTTTCTGGAAGAGTTACCAGGCAAGGTTAGGAACTCAGGTGAATCTCAGTGTCGCATTCACCCTCGGGCAAGTGGTTGGATTTCGGGATTAGCTGTAAGGACTCTTCGCCTCTTGTTGAGTATGTATTATATAGCTACCATTTTAGTATTCGGGTGACGCCGTTTGGAGCCTTTTTATAAGCACTAGTGTAAGATTTCTGATCGACTGATTCGATGTAAGCAAGGTGCAGATAGTTGGTTCGTACTTGTTCAGCAGGGCGTGGATAGGGTGGAGCTTATCCAGAAGAGGTTATTGGCAGCTCAGAGTCAGTGGGAAGCGGTACCAAAAACATGGTAAGTGATAAGGAAGAGTTCGAGTGTACGAGAAGGTTACGACGAGTAAGGCAAAGTGACAAAAGTGGTATGGAAAGAAGCGAGCATGTATTACAGGCATAGGTGTGATCATTTCGTTTGTAAAGAGTAGGTGCGAAGGGAGTATCTTTTTAGACCTCTAGTAGGAGCTTTCGTGATAGAGGTGATTCCTCGTGGACTTGTAGATAAGTAGGTGCTTTTGTTGTGTTGTGGCCAGGTGTGGCATGGATGTTTCCGTAAGTATAGCAGTAAGGACTATACTGACGCCTGTTTGTTTTGATACCTAGAAGGAACATTCGGGACGAATGTTTCTAAGGAGGGAAGAATGTTATACCCCGTAGTTTCAGGGTATGTATGCGAGGGCGACGCACGAGAATCGACATTGAAATTGGAAAGGAAGAGCGTGATTTTTCCACTAAAAGTTTCCGGTTTTGTGAAGGAAAAAGGTTCGTTAACGGAATTGGATTCCCGATTTGGTATTCGGACTTCTTGGAATATTAGAGAATTATGGAATTTTATTTTGGAAATGGTCACGTGGGGCCCACGGAGAAAATTTACTGGTTTGTAGGCCCACTTTGTTTTGAGATTTTGGCCATTGTGGATATTTTGGAAGATGAAATATGTTGGACGTGTAGGAGGCGACACGTGTCACCCCCTAGTTGGCTTGGGCGAATTCCACTTTGTGCACAACACCCGCTAGAGTCGTTTTCCGACGCAACGTTTTACAAGACACGCGTAGGATAAAATACGGCTATGTCATTTCTAATTTTTGCGGATTTTTCCGAGAGACGAAACACGTTGGACCAACGAGAGGGCGACACTTGTCACCCTCTCATTGATGGATGTCACACGGCAATAGGGCCGATTGGGTTGGCTTATTTTGTCTTGGAGTTGGTAGGATATTTTGTGTGCAAGTTGGCCAAGGACACTTGCCTAAATCCTCACCCTACACTTGCCTTGCACTTGGCATAATCTTGGCCCTTGGTTGGCCATCCCTTGACCTATAAATACCCCCCTTTAGATGAAGAGTTCTTCATCCACATTTCACTTTCCAAGTCTTGAAAATCCCTCCCCTTCCTTGTTGTGTTTTCGTCCAACCTTCCCCCCCTCTAGCCTTAGTGGCTTGGCCGAGAGCCCCCCCCCTCTAAAGCTAGCCTAGCCGAAACACTACCCCCCCTCCCTTGGTAGAAAAGTTGCCTTCTAGTATTGTTATAATGCCCAAATTACCCTAGCCCAAATCCCTTAGTCCTTAGTAGAAGTTGTGAAGAACTTCTAAGGTTTTCTTGGAGCTACCGAAGCGCACAACTTAGGAGCTAAACCTTGCTCAGGCGCGACTTTTATCTAGGATATTATTGGGCTTACCGAGGTAAATAACCTTATCCTCCTTTTGTAATTAGAGTTTATATCTTTGTAGAAGTATAGGAATAAGTATTAAATACTTAGAAGGATATCGAATAGAATTGAATCGTTATCACAGTAGAAGGGCTTAAAGAAGAATAATAGAATCAGACTTACATGCGACTGTTTTCACGAGACTTGAGTAGCTCACCGTAGGGAAGTCGCCCAAATGTCCATAGAATAGCGAACCCTCTGTTTAGAGCTTTATACGCATCTGATCTGACGTTGATAGGCGTATTTGGTGATATAGTCGATACTCAACGCGACATATTCAACTGGCGGTGGTTTTCACGAGAAGGTATGTGATTCTTCCTATCCTCTTGAGCATGATATTTTAAAGAATATGTATATAGTACGGTAGACGTACTTGTGTTAACTGAATAATAATTACGGCAATGTCTTAGGACTTAAGCCTGAATAATAATTACGCAATGTCTTCTGACTTAAGCACGAATAATAATTACGCAATGTCTTGGACTTAAGCCTGAATAATAATTACGCAATGTCTTCCGACTTAAGCCGAATAAAAAGAATCAAGTAGTTCAAAAGAATTAAGAAACCTTTTTTGAAAGAAGAGTAACACTTGGTTTTAAAGCTTAAGAGTTATACTAGCTTTATGGGAAGTTAAGGTATAACGGCTTAAGAGTGATAAAAAGAACGATTTATTGATTTAAGGAAATAAGAGACTTGACTTATTATACTAATATGAATTTTGTTAAAAAGTGTGAAACCTCATTCGTGAGTAAATAGTATTTTGGTTTTCAAAAGGAATGATGTTTTACCGATCGAATAAATGTCGAACAAACCACAAAGGCGCTAATAAAGGAAATATTGTAGTGATAAAGTATTATTAAAACCAAGAGAAACTTCCATCCGCATAGGAGCTAAGATGAGACTAAATGATATTACATTTACTAGATCATGGTCATTGTAATAAGATTATTACGAATAATAATAACCTATTCACACTTAGGGTATATGTTTCTCAAATTGTTTTAAAGGATTAAAGCTATGAACTACGAAACCTTTCGAAAATGAGAAACTTGAGTAATTGAAATTAGGCAAACTTAAGCGTTGGGAAAAGAATGTTGTTACTTGATTTTACAAAGAGAAATGTGCTGATTTACTTCAAAAGATAATCACTCTATTTTTATACTACGGGTATTGTGTGACTTTTGTGAAAGAAACGGATCTTTTAAATGAGTAATACATAAAGTACTTTGGGGCTAAAAACCCGAACTTGTTAGCATAATGTAGAAAGTACCTTGTGTGAATAACTTGATTGTATTGATTTGTGATAGTCTTGTAATACTTTCTTGTTGACTTGATAAGTAAACATGTTAGGATGCTACGTGAGTTAGTATCTTGTGATGTTTGTGTAAAGGGGTTTTCCCTTATTATGCTTAGATTGTTTAACGATAAAACTGTCATGTTGATATTATATCACTCATGATTCCGGGGGTTAAGCTGCCCTCCGATGCGGGGTAGACTCAGGCGGGTCTAGTGACCTATGATTCGAGAATACCTTATGCAGTGCAGTATGGCCTATGCGAGCTACGGAGTTCCGAGTTAGTATGCGCCCTTGTGGTCACGCGCGGTTGTGGCCACGCGGACGGCGAGTCCAGACGCCGCCGGGAGTAGCTACCGATGCGGGAATACCTCATGCGGGCCATTGGGTGGCCCATGCGGAGCTACGGAAAGTTCCAGGGCTAGACGCGCACATTAGATACTGCGGGCAAGTGGCCAGCTTTGATCATGTGACGATCTAGACAGATCTCATGATACAGTTTACGACCTTGTTGTACTAGGGGTTTTTAGTAGTCGGCTATGCCCTCGCATTTACCCCGCATTTTATGATGACTTTGAGGCATGAGTCCACGACTTGACATATTGTTTATTTATTGTGAATCGTAGTTTTGGTTATCATACATGTCTCTGCTTTATATAGACTACTATGATTTCATTTACTGATTTTCGCCACATACTTGGTACTGTTGTCTTGACCTCTTGGGCTGCGTCATGCCGCAGTAAAGGTACTCCTACCGCTGATCCGTTCTTAGGATCACCGTTTGACGTTGGGAAAGCTCCGTTTCTCCTAAGCTTAGCATTTTGGTATGGTCCTGTCGTTGTAGATATTTGTATTCGGGGTATGGTGGGGCCCTGTCCGCCATTGTTGTTTTAAACTCTAGAAGTGCAGTAGACTGTTGTAAGGTTGGGATGTAATCGCTCATTTTGGGGTACTTATATACATATATGCCGAAAAGGCAACTTTTTCCCAAAGCGTGTCTTATTTATACTGTTTCATATTTTGGTTGTTTTATTTTCCGCTGATTTCTCTGATGTATGACTACTTGGGTGCCCGGGTAAGGCACCAGTCACGGGCCCCGGAACGGGTCGTGACACATACCAAAAGATAAGCCTCCGGATAAACGGAGCTTCCCAAAACGCTGAACTGTGATCCTACGAGCGAGGATCAACGACTGATGTACCTCTCTACCGCGTGAGCGCACTTCAAGGAGGTCGATAACAGTACCAAGTATGTGAAACGAAAATACCGATATATATATAACTATAACATTTTAAAACCAATTCACAAATATGCAAAACAACGAGTTAACCGCATAGTGCGCATCATAAACAATGAAAAATAAACATAATGTAATCGGTCTTTTCTAGGCCGCTAATGATCGAGCAAGGCCAATCGCCCATAGTATCATTATGCGAGCCTAATTCGACTCCCGCACCGCATAGGCCACCTAGGCCCGCGTGAGGTATTCCCGCATCGAGGGTAGCTAATCCTCGGCATCGCCTGGACTCGCGATCCGCATGGCCACATAGACCGCATGAGGTATTCCTCGCACCACAATCCTGGAACTCCCGCAGCTCCGCATAGGTCCCATGGAACCGCATGAGGTATTCCTCGCATCGGGGGGCAGCTTAACCCCGGGCATCATAACAAGTCGGGGGGGGGGGGGGGGGTAAGTGATATAATACCAGCACAACGGGCTTATCGTTAAACAACATAAGAACAACAAGAAAAACCCCCTTACACAACGTCACAAGACATTAACACACGTAGCATCATAACTTGTTCAGTTTATCAAGCCAACAAGAAAGTATTACAAGGCAATCACAAAACATAGGCAAGTTACTCACACAAGGTACTTGCATTTCATGTCAACAAATCCGGGTTTTAACCCCAAGGTACTACATACTTTAACTCTTTAAAAAGATCCATTTCTTTCACAAAAAGTCACACGATACCCGTAGTATCAAAATAGAGTAACTATCTTTTTTTTTACGTAAACCAGAACAATTTCCATACCTTCTTTTTAAACCAACTTAAGACAACAACATGGAGGTTTCTACTTGTTTTAATAATATTAATTATTTGTCAATATATTTTCCTTTATTAACGCTGCAGTGGTTTGTTCGATACTTATTCTCATTTCCGAAATCAATATAACATTATCATTCGAAACCAAGTACTCATTACTCACGAATGAGGTTTCACAACTTTCCACACAATTCAAGTTCTTCACATATCAAATCAAGTCAAATATAAGTCAAGTCTCTTATCTTTTTAAAAATCAATAAACCATTCTTTTAGCCACTTCTTGCCTCCGCAGATGAGGAGAGCACGGGCCGACAGATTTCTGATGCTGAGACAGAGAGGGCGTACGGTTCGGGAGTACAACGTGGAGTTCGACTCGTTGGCTCGGTATGTCCCTGCGCTAGTGGCAGACATAGAGGATAGAGTGCACCGCTACGTCACCGGGCTCGACGACTATTTGGCAGAGGGTTGCTCGGGTGTAGAACTTCAGCCGGGCATGGACATTACCCGCATGCAGGCTTATGCACTGGGATGTGAGGAGCGTAGAGGCCAGCGGGTTGTCAGATATCAGCAGAAGAAGGCCAGGACGGCAGGGTCTTTTGGTAGCTCTCGGGGCGGACGACCTCAGCAGCAGACTAGATTTGCACCACAGCCAGCTCAGAGCACTCCTACACCGTCTTCAGGGCAGCCAGGGTATTCGGGGGCAGGTCAGGGCCCCAGGGCTTCGGACTTCCAGGGTAGCAGGGGTACTAACCGATCGAGGTCCTCTCAGTGTCCGATGTGATAGATCCCATTACGGGAGTTGTGGTACTATTTCGGGAGCTTGTTACACTTGCGGCCAGCAGGGTCACTTTGCGAGAGACTGTCCGACCAGAGGCAACGCAGAGGGTACGGTTCAGCCTACATGGTCTTCACCGGGTCTTCATCTCCTACAGTTACTCGCCCCGGAGGGAAGGGTGCTCATGGGCCAGCGGGTCGCGGCAGGTCGAGCAAGGGTCGGTCAGCCCAGTCCTCAGAACCGCATTTATGCCATGTCCAGCCGCCAGGACCAGGAGGCGTCACCTGATGTCGTCACAGGTACATTATTAGTTTCATGTTGTGATGTGTATGCCTTGATAGATCCGGGTTCTACCTTGTCCTATATATCTCCCCATATTGCTAGTAGGATAGGGATAGAGCCTGAGTCCATAGACCCTTTTGAGGTAGCTACGCCAGTGGGTGATTTTGTGGTAGTTGAGCGGGTATATAGGGCTTGCCTAGTGACTATATGCAGTCGTCAGACCCTATCCGACTTGATAGAGTTGGATATGACCGATTTTGATGTGATCATGGGTATGGATTGATTCACTTCTTTCTACGCCAACGTAGACTGTAGGGAGAGAGTGGTACGGTTCCAGTTTCCTGGGGAGCCGGTTATTGAGTGGGAGGGGAACACTGTGTCGCCGAGGGGTAGGTTTATTTCCTACCTCAAGGCCAGAAAGATGGTGCAGAAGGGGTATATCTACCATCTAATTTGGGTGTTTGATACTGAGGCCGAGATACCAGACCTTGATCGATTCGGTTGTCGAGAGTTCCCAGATGTGTTCCCAGACGACCTCCCGGGTATTCCTCCTGAGAGGGAGATAGAGTTTTGCATTGATATTCTGCCTGATACTCAACCTATATTCATTCCGCCATACAGAATGGCACCGGCCGAGTTGAGAGAGTTGAAGGACCAGCTGAGAGATTTGCTGGAGAAGGGCTTCATCAGGCCTAGTGTTTCTCCCTGGGGAGTGCCGGTATTGTTTGTGAAGAAGAAGGATGGGACGCTGCGCATGTGTGTTAATTACAGGCAGCTGAACAAGGTGACTATTAAGAACAGATACCCCCTCCCCAGTATTGATGATTTTTTCGACAAGTTGCAGGGTGCGAGGTGTTTCTCCAAGATTGACATGCGATCGGGCGATCATCAGGTGCGAGTGTCACGACCCGAACCCGGGCCCGTGACTGGTGCCTTACCCCGGGCACTCTAGTGATACAACATCAGAGTAATCAGCGGAATATAAAACAATAACATGAAATAACATGAAGTATGAAATAATAATCTGAGAAAAATTACCTTTCGGCATGCATATATGAAAACTTAAATCCGAACAGTTACATCCCACTTACAACTCTGCCCACAACAGTACTACAAACCTCTAAGAGTGTCATGACAACAATGGCGGGACAGGGCCCCGCCATACCCCTGAATGTAAGCACCTACTACGACAGTGGACTATACCACTGATAAGCCTCCGGAGAAACGGAGTTTCCCAAACGCTGAACTGTGACCCTGAGAGCTAGGATCAACGACTGGTGTACCTCAACCTGCGGCATGAACGCAGCCCGGCGAGGTCGATAACAGTACCAAGTATGTGAAATCGAAAATCAGAATGAAATCATAGCGATCTATATAAAGCGGAGACATGTATGATAACCAAACTACGATCACAATAAATAAGCGATCATGTCAAGTCGGGACTCACGCCCGCAAAGTCATCACTCAAATATAACAATGGGTCTCACGCCCACAACATCAATCATGCGTGGAATACCTTCCTCACCGCGATCTATGATATAAAAGCACCAAGGAATACATGAACACCGAGTCCTACTGTGTCATCATAAAACCGTCTGGGGGTAAATGCGAAGGCATAGCCGACTACTAAAACCAGCGATAAACAAGGTCATAAAGCGTATCATGAGATCTGTCTAGGCCGTCACATGATCAAAGCCGCCAATCGCTCGCAGATCTAATGTCGCGCGTCTAGCCCCGAACTTCCCGCACTCGCATAGGCCACTCCGATGGCCCGCGTGAGGTATTCCCGCATCGAGGGTAGCTACTCCCGCGTCCGCTGGACTCGAAGTCCGCGTAGCCACATAGACCGCGTGACCATATAGGCCGCACACTAACCCGGAACTCTCGTAGCTCGCGTAGGTCCACAGGACCCGCGTGAGGTATCCTCGAATCATAGTCACACATCGCACGAGTATTACCCCGCATCGGAGGCCAGCTTAACCTCCGGGATCATGTCAAGGTGAGTGGTACAATACTAACATAACGGCTGATAGTTAAACAACATAAGCGCGATCGAGGGAGAACCCCTTTACACAAACATCACAGAATACTAACACACGTAGCATCCTAACATGTTTACTTATCAAACCAACAAGAAAGTATTACAAGGCTATCACAAACCAACACAATCAAGTTATTCGCACAAGATACTTTCTACTATCTGATTAACAAGATCGGGTTTTTATCCCCAAGTACTTCATACCTTAACTCTTTTAAAAGATCCGTTTCTTTCACAAAAGTCACACAATACCCGTAGTATAAAAATAGAGTGATTATCTTTTGAAGTAAACCAAAACACTTCTCTTTATAAAATCAAGTAACGATTCTTTCCAAGCGTTCAAGTTTGCCTAATTTCAATTACTCAAGTTTCTCATTTTCGAAAGGTTTCGTAGTTCATAGTATTAATCACTTAATGATATAATTCTCTTTGAAAGCAATTTGAGAAACATATGTCTGATACGTGAGTAGGTTATTCTTGTTTATAACAATCTTATTTAAGCAGCCATGATCTAGGAAATGTAATATCATTTTGTCTCATCTTAGCTTCTATGCGGATGGAGGCTTCATCGGTTATTAATAATTCTTTATTAGTCAATACATTTCCCTTTATTAGCGCTGCGTGGTTTGTTCGACATTCATTTCGATTCAAATCGAAAACATCATTCCTTTTGAAAACCAAAATACTCATTACTCACGAATGAAGTTTCACACGTTTTAACAAAATTCACATTAATAAAATTAAGTCAAGTCTCTTATCTTTTAAGATCAAGTCTCTTAACTTCTTAAGTCAATAAATCATTCTTTTTATATCTCTTAAGCCGTTATACCTAACTTCCCATAAAGCTAGTATAACTCTTAAGCTTTTAAAACCAAGTGTTACTCTTCTTTCAAAAAGGTTTCTTATTATCACACATCCAGTCAGTTATAAGTCAAATCAGTTATCTTTTAATAACCACAAAGCATTTCTTACTTACATAAAGCTGTTATAACCAACTTTCCATAAAGCCGTTATAACACTTTATGTTTTAAACCAATCAAATACATTTAACACATGTACGCTCTTTGTACTACATAGTTATACACATATCATGCTAGAAAAGATAGGAAGAGGTTCACATACCTCGCGGCGATTATCGGCTAATAGCAAAACGCTCAAGTACCTCAAACCGCTCGGCTACACCTTAAGCCAAGCCACGCCACACGTAGTACTTGACCTATAGAGGCCACAAGGCGCGCCTATTAACATCTAGATCTCAACGTAGAATATTCTACGAAAAATTGCAAAGACTCCCCACAAATGGCAGTAAATCTCTTCCTCTATCGAGGCCTGCTAACAACCCAACAACGCCCTACAAGGGGTTATGCGTCTAATCGGACGTGTACAATTCTTCTTCACAAGAATGCTACACAAGTCATGTCTGATACATCTATGTAATTACAGTTCAGTTCTCTTCTTTAAATTCAGGCTTAAGTCAAAAGACATTGTCGCAAAACTATGTTCAATTCTATATATAGTATACTTCAACTATATATTCCTACAACATGTAATTTACAATTACAACAGAAGGACAGTAGTATTTACCTCGATAAGCCAAAAATTATCCAAGTTTAAATGTCGATCCTGAGCAAGGTTTAGCTCCTACTCCGTGCGCTCCAACCCGCTCCAAACAACCCTTAGAAGTTCTACGCAACTTCTACTTAACACTTCAACCGACTATGAAGGTTTTCCCTTAAGGTTTTGTTTAGTGGCTAAAGGAAAGTATAATAGTATTTTCGGGCTCTACGTATAGAGGTAACTTTGGAATACTACAAGGTATAAGGTTAAGGTATTTGGGTATAGTAACAATACTTGGAGAGTATTTCTACCAAGAGGGGGGGTATTTATACGAGACAACACCACAAGGGGGGGTGTGTACCCCTCGGCCAACCCCACTAGGAGGGGGGGGAAACTCTCGGCCAAGGGGGAGGGGACTCTCGGCCAAGGGGCCTCACAAAGGGGGAGGGGTGTGTTCTTGGACTCTCGGCCAAGGGGCCTCACAAAGGGGGAGGGGTGTGTTCTTGGACGAGAACACAACACTAAGGGGGGGAAGAGAGGGCTTTCAAGCCCTAGCAAGATATTAGGACGAAGCAGACGTCACAAAGGGGGGGTATTTATAGGTCAAGCCATGGCCAACCAATGGCGAAGATCATGCCAAGTGCAAGGCAAGTGTAGGGTCAAGATTCACCCATGTGTACCTTATCCATCTACCACACAAATATCACAAAATATCCTACCAACCCTTTGACTCCTTTTTCGTCCAAAACGCCTAACGTACGCCCGATGTGAGGGTGACATGTCACCCTCCCGTTGGTCCAAAATGTTTCATCTCTCGGAAAAATCCAAAAAATACTAAATGACATAGCGGAATTTTCCTTCGCAAGTTGTGTAAAGCGTTTCGAAAAACGATTCTAATCGGGTGTTGTGCACAAAAATATTTTGGCCAAGTCTACTTCAAGTTCAAACTTTTCTACGTCGTCCTCACGCATATACTGGAAATACGGTATAACATTCTCCTCTTAGAAACATTCGTCCGAATGTTCCTTCTAAGTCTCAAAACATACGCGGCGCCGAAGATAGTCTTCACTACTATCGTCACGAAAACAAACATGCCCCACCCGCCACAATACAACACGCGCAAACATACTTACATCCAAGTCCACGAGGAAACACCTCTAGCAACACAAAAGCCCTTACCCGAGGTCTAAAATATACTTCCTTCGCACCTTCTCCTTACAAAAGAAATGATCACATCAAGGCTCGTAATACATGCTCGCTTCTTCCTTACGCTTGCACTTTCTCGTACACTCGAACTCTTTCTTACCATATCTCTCATTCGATTCGGTTCCAAATCTCTGAGTTACTATCTCTAACTTGGTCATCATTAACTGGGAACACTCTGAATGGATCTCCGATACTTTTTCGAACCTAACAACAGGAAGGACCGGACATACTGCCTCCTAAGTCGGACGACAAAAGCTAACATATAGGCAATCTAGCCTACTCTTCACATGACCTAAAAAGGCCCAAAGTAACTCGGGCTAAGTTTCCTCTGATTTCTGAATCTCGTCACACCCTTCCGGGGTGGTACCTTCAAGAAAACCCACCGTCATCCTGAACTCCAAGCGTCGTCGCCGATCATCCGTACGACTTCTGTTGATTCTGGGCTGTCGATGACCTCTCCTGGATAGGCTTCACCCTATCCCCATCCTGCCGAAACAAGTATGAACCCACTATCTGAACTTTGCCGACATCGAACTAATCGACCGGCAACTTACACTTCCGCCCCTACGAGGCTTCGTAAGGTGATATCCGAATACTGAAATGGTAATTATAAAAGCACTCCCTCAACAGGAGGCAACAATCCTCAAAGCTACCCCTGAAATCCAAACACAGGCCCGAGGGAGAATGCGCTACTGAGACTCACTTGAGTTTCTAACCCTGCCTGGTAAAACCTCCTGAAAAAGAAACAGCCGAACCTGGGCTTCACTGTTTGCCATAAGGTGAAGGTAGGCACCTCGTGCAGCCTTACAACCTTCCTGATATAACATCTCGCATAACTTACTGCCTAGTACAAGGTTTTGACTAAAAGATAAGACGGGCTGACCTCCTCGGCCCGACTACTGGTCGAACGCACCCACGAACTCGTACGACGGTTAACTAAACTTGGGCCTAACACCCTCGTGACCCTACCACCTGGAGGGACCACCACAAACTGACCCCACCATAAAACAGGTCGCGGGTTGACCCGCGGCATGGCCTCAACCCGACCCACTCTCGCGTAAAACACTTGCTCCCCGATCCGGAACAATCTCACTAATCACGTTACGAAAACCTAACGGTCTTCTTAGCTCAACTACCCTTTCATTCCACACTACTCGGGACTTATCCTGACATAGCTCACGTGCACCATGCACTCCGACAAGGGTTAAACGTAAAAATATAAATCTTTTACCCAAGATGGCCTTGCCTCTAAGGTCTCTACGTATAAAACTCTAAGGCTTACACTTTTTCTTATCCCCCAATCTTTCCTGGTTAACTAACCATGATTTCTAATCACAATACACTTATGTGATCTGAACATAATACTTAAGATATACTCATCTTACACGTACTAATCTCTAGAGGGTTAAGGATATACCTGTATCTACTGCTTCACTCCCCTTAGTCGTTCTAATCAAACCTGCCCCCGTAGGGCGCATAGCTAGGGAAGATGATGAACTGGTCACTGATTATGAAGGCTGAGTCCTCCTACTAGGACATCCTTTCGACACATGGCCCTGACGGCCGCAGGTAAAACAAGTACCAACTAAAAGACGACATTCCCCAGGATGACGTCATTACACCTGAACACGGAAAATCAATCCATTGGCCGGAACCTACGTGTAGTTGTGAACCGGAAGCTCTGGAGCTCTGAGCAACTCCGGCTTACCCCGAACGTTCTGAACCTTGTGGAGGACCACTCTGCACTGGTGGATGTGCGTATCTAATCTGCTGGTGAGGCGATTGGCCTCAAAAGTTACCAGGACTTGCTATTCGCCCTCTTCTCGCCCTGGTTAACCCGTTGATCTCTACTTTTCTTGGCTGCGCATAAGCCCGTACACAGGTCATGCTCAAGCCTAACTGAAGAATTACTCTTGTACAACCCTCTCTTAGATATTCATCAAGACTCGCGGTACATTGGTATACTCTCTGGTAGCCAACTCCATAGCTAGTAACAGGGTCGCCTCTTTGCAATCTCTATTCTCTGTTCCCGGTCGTGGAACTGAAGGTTCAACTTATCATGGCCGCAGTAGGAACTGCTGCCGCTAAACTCTTTGGGTGGTGATGTCGCAGAACTCCCCAAATGAAGCGCCATGTCGGTGATGATTGGGCGTGCGCCCACGTAACCCTCTCAGACTCAACTCGCAGGCTCCTCGCTTTGCCCTCCCGGGCTCGGTTTCCTTACACGGAGGCATAGCGGTGGAAAGGAATACGTTAGAGGTCCAACTTATAACACGGCTCTAAGGCACGATCTCGGAGTGTGAAGTATGGAAACCAATCCTAAATATCCTATAGCCTCCTGATTATTGATGTGGTGCAAACACACCGATAATCAAGACTCTACTAGATACGGTCTGTTGACACTTTCCGAGGATTAACTGCTCTGATACCACTTTTGTCACGACCGAACCTCCCGCGGATCGTGCCTTACCGGGCACCCTAGTGATACAACATCGAGTAATCACTGAATATAAAACAATAACATGAAATAACATGAAGTATGAAATAATAATCGAGAAAAATTGCCTTTCGCATGCGTATATGAAAACATAAATCGAGCAGCTACATCCCACTTACAACTCTGCCACAACAAGATTACTGCACTTAAGAGTGTCATGACAACAATGGCGGACAGGCCCCGCCATACCACGAATGTAAGCACCTACTACGACGGGGACTATACCACCGATAAGCCTCCGAGAAACGGAGCTTCCCAAACGCCGAATCGTGACACGAGAGCTAGGATCAACGATCGTGTACCTCAACTGCGGCGTGAACGCGGCCCAAGGAGGTCGATAACAGTACCAAGTATGAAATGAAAATATCAGAATGAAATCATAGCGATCTATATAAAGCGGAGACATGTATGATAACCAAACTACGCCTGATAAATAAGCGATCATGTCGGGGACTCACGCCCGCAAAGTCATCACTCAAATATAACAATGGGTCTCACGCCACAACATCAATCATGCGCGTGGAATACCTTCCTCACCGCCGGCGATATGATATAAAAGCACCAAGGAATACATGAACACCGTGTCCTACTCGTGTCATCATAAAACCGCACGGTAAGTGCGAAGGCATAGCCGACTACTAAAACCCGTAGTACAAACAAGGTCATAAAGCGTATCATGAGATCTGTCTGCATCGTCACATGATCAAAGCCGCCAATCGCCCGCAGATCTAATGCGCGTCTAGCCACAGAACTTCCCCGCACTCGCATAGGCCACTCCAATGGCCCGCATGAGGTATTCCCCGCATCGAGGGTAGCTACTCCCCGGCATCCGCCTGGACTCGAAGTCCGCATGGCCACATAGACCGCATGTCCATGTAGGCCGCACACTAACCTAGAACTCTCGTAGCTCCGCATAGGTCCCCGGGACCCGCATGAGGTATCCTCGAATCATAGTCACACAGACTGCCTGAGTATTACCCCGCATCGGAGGGCAGCTTAACCTCCGGGATCATGTCAAGGTGAGTGGTACAATACCAACATAATGGTTGATAGTTAAACAACATAAGCGCGATCGAGGGAGAACCCCTTTACACAAACATCACAGAATACTAACACACGTAGCATCCTAACATGTTTACTTATCAAACCAACAAGAAAGTATTACAAGGCTATCACAAACCAACACAATCAAGTTATTCGCACAAGATACTTTCTACTATCTGATTAACAAGATCGGGTTTTTATCCCCAAGTACTTCGTACCTTAACTCTTTTAAAAGATCCGTTTCTTTCACAAAAGTCACACAATACCCGTAGTATAAAAATAGAGTGATTATCTTTTGAAGTAAACCAAAACACTTCTCTTTATAAAATCAAGTAACAACATTCTTTTCCAAACGTTCAAGTTTGCCTAATTTCAATTACTCAAGTTTCTCATTTTCGAAAGGTTTCGTAGTTCATAGTATTAATCACTTAATGATATAATTCTCTTTGAAAGCAATTTGAGAAACATATGTCTGATACGTGAGTAGGTTATTCTTGTTTATAACAATCTTATTTAAGCAGCCATGATCTAGGAAATGTTATATCATTTTGTCTCATCTTAGCTTCTATGCAGATGGAGGCCTACGGTTATTAATAATTCTTTATTAGTCAATACATTTCCCTTTATTAGCGCTTTTGTGGTTTGTTCGACATTCATTCCGATTTCAAATCAAGAAACATCATTCCTTTTGAAAACCAAAATACTCATTACTCACGAATGAAGTTTCACACGTTTTAACAAAATTCACATTAATAAAATTAAGTCAAGTCTCTTATCTTTTAAGATCAAGTCTCTTAACTTCTTAAGTCAATAAATCATTCTTTTTATCTCTCTTAAGCCGTTATACCTAACTTCCCATAAAGCTAGTATAACTCTTAAGCTTTTAAAACCAAGTGTTACTCTTCTTTTAAAAAGGTTTCTTATTATCACACATCCAGACAGTTATAAGTCAAATCAGTTATCTTTTAAAAACCACAAAGCATTTCTTACTTACATAAAGTCATATAACCAACTTCCCATAAAGCCGTTATAACACTTTATGTTTTAAACCAATCAAATACATTTAACACATGCGTCTACCGTACTACATAGTTATACACATATCATGCTAGAAAAGATAGGAAGAGGTTCACATACCTCGCGACGATTATCGGCTAATAGCAAAACGCTCAAGTACCTCAAATCGCTTACACCTTGCCAAGCAGCTCACGCCACACGTAGTACTTCAACCTATAGAGGCCACAAGGCGCCTATTAACATCTAGATCTCAACGTAGAATATTCTACGAAAATTGGCAGACTCTCCCGCAACGCGTAAATCTCCTCTCATCGAGGCCTGCTATGCCAACAACTCCTAGAAGGGGGTTATACGTCTAATCCGGACGTGTACAATTCTTCTTCACAGAATGCTACACAAGTCTCATGTCTGATACCCTATGTAATTACGCAGATTCTCTTCTTTAAATTCAGGCTTAAGTCAAAAGACATTGCCGCAAAACTATGTTCAATTCTATATATAGTATACTTCAACTATATATTCCTACTACATGTAATTTCCAATTACAATGTATGACAGAGTATTTACCTCGATAAGCCCAAAATTATCCAAGTTTAAATGTCGATCCTGAGCAAGGTTTAGCTCCTACTCCGTGCGCTCCAACCCGCTCCAAACAACCCTTAGAAGTTCTACGCAACTTCTACTTAACACTTCAACCGACTATGAAGGTTTTCCCTTAGGGTTTTGTTTAGTGGCTAAAGGAAAGTATAATAGTATTTTCGGGCTCTACGTATAGAGGTAACTTTGGAATACTACAAGGTATAAGGTTAAGGTATTTGGGTATAGTAACAATACTTGGAGAGTATTTCTACCAAGAGAGGGGGTATTTATACGAGACAACACCACAAGGGGGGGTGTGTACCCCTCGGCCAACCGCACTAGGAGGGTGGGAAACTCTCGCCAGGGGAGGACTCTCGCCAGGGGCCTCACAAGGGGAGGGTGTGTTCTTGGGCGAGAACACAACACTAAGGGGAAGAGAGGGCTTTCAATACTTAGAAAGATTTTAGGATGAAGAAGTCTTCACAAAGGGGGGGTATTTATAGGTCAAGTCATGGCCAACCAATGGCCAAGATCATGCCAAGTGCAAGGCAAGTGTAGGGTCAAGATTCACCCATGTTTACCTTATCCATCTACCACACAAATATCACAAAATATCATACCAACCCCTTTGACTCCTTTTCATCCAAACCGCCCAACGTAACGCCCAATGTGAGGGTGACACATGTCACCCTCCCGTTGGTCCAAAATGTTTCATCTCTCGGAAAAATCCGCAAAAATACTAAATGACATAGCCGGAATTTTCCCTTCGCAAGTTGTGTAAAACGTTTCGTCGAAAAACGATTCTAATCGGGTGTTGTGCACAAAAATATTTCGGCCAAGTCTACTTCAAGTTCAAACTTTTCTACGTACGTCCTCACGTACATACTCTGGAAATACGGGGTATAACAGCGAGTTAGGGAGACGGATGTCCCTAGGACTGCATTCCGGACCCGGTACGGGCACTATGAGTTCAGGGTTATGTCTTTCGGGTTGACGAATGCTCCGGCAGTGTTTATGGATTTGATGAACCGAGTGTTCAAGCCATTTTTGGATACGTTTTTTATAGTATTCATTGATGACATCTTGGTTTATTCTCGCTCAGAGCAGGAGCATGCAGAGCATTTGAGGACGGTGCTGAGAGTTTTCCAGGACCAGCGGTTGTATGCCAAGTTTTCGAAGTGTGAGTTTTGGTTGGCTTCAGTAGCGTTCTTAGGGCACATTGTCGGGGCTGATGGTATTCGGGTGGATACGACAAAGATCGAGGCAGTCAAGACTTGGCCTAGACCTACTACACCGACAGAGGTGCGCAGCTTTCTGGGCCTTGCGGGTTATTATCGGAGGTTCGTGGAGAAGTTTGCTTCTATTTCAGACTTTGACTAAGGTGACTCGAAAGCGGCTAAGTTTCATGGACGGATGCTTGTGAGGAGGGCTTACGACATCAAGGAGAGATTGACGATCGCCCAGCTTACTCTTCCGGAGGGTCGCATTTGCTACGTGGTTTATTGTGATGCGTCGGGCATTGGGCTTGGGTATGTGCTGATGCAGCAGGGTAAGGTTATAGCTTACGCATCTCGACAACTCAAGAAGCATGAGAAGAACTACCCCACACATGACTTAGAGTTGGCAGCAGTGATTTATGCCTTGAAGATCTGGAGACATTATTTGTATGGAGTTCATGTGGATATTTACACAGACCACAAGAGCCTCCAGTATATCTTCAGCCAGAGGGAGATGAACTTACGACAGAGACGGTGGTTAGAGCTACTCAAGGATTATGATGTCGATATCCTATACCACCCAGGAAAGGCCAATGTATTGGCAGATGCCCTTAGTCGTAGGTCGATGGGTAGTCTATCAGGTGTGCAGCCAGAGAGGAGGGGCATGGTCCGCGAGTTACATCAGCTAGCGATCTTTGGAGTCCGATTGATTGGTTCTGATAGTAGTGGGGTTCGGGTTCAAGAGGTTGCCGAGTCTTCCATCGTCGAGGAGGTGAAGAGGCGACAGTTTGAGGATCCGATTATGACACGGTATTGTGATACGACTCTTCGTGAGGGGAAGGGTCCATTTGAGGTAGCACCTGATGGGGTGCTAAGGTTTGAGGGCAGGTTGTGTGTTCCAGATATTGCAGGACTTCGACAGCAGGTTCTAGGGGAAACACACAGCGCGCGTTACTCTATCCATCCGGGGTCGATAAATATGTACCACGACCTCAGATCTATGTATTGGTGGGATGGCCTGAAGAGGAACGTTGCAGAGTTTGTTGCTCAGTGCCCGAGTTGTCAGCAGGTCAAGGTGGAGCACCAGAGGCCTGGTGGGTTGTTTGCAGATGATAGAGATTCCGATGTGGAAGTGGGAGGTGATCAATATGGACTTTATCACAGGGTTACCTCGCACTCAGAGGAAGAATGATTCTATCTGGGTTATCGTTGACAGGCTGACGAAATCAGCCCACTTTCTTCCCGTCAGGACGACTTTTTCGGCCGAGGATTATGCTAGACTTTACATCCGAGAGATCGTGAGACTGCATGGGGTCCCTATATCTAT
The DNA here is from genome assembly GCA_029844215.1 of Przewalskia tangutica. Classification (NCBI taxonomy): domain Eukaryota; kingdom Viridiplantae; phylum Streptophyta; class Magnoliopsida; order Solanales; family Solanaceae; genus Przewalskia; species Przewalskia tangutica. Next base: position 91,197,677 of record CM056719.1, read on the forward strand.
TATATCGGACAGAGGAGCCCAGTTTACGGCTAACTTCTGGAGGTCTTTCCAGAAGGGATTAGGGACGCAGGTGAGCCTCAGTACTGCATTCCATCCTCAGACCGACGGACAGGCAGAGCGTACTATCCAGACACTTGAGGATATGCTGCGAGCCTGTGTTATTGATTTCAGGGGTAGCTGGGAGGATCATTTGCCGCTAGTGGAGTTTGCGTATAATAACAGCTACCATTCCAGTATCCAGATGGCGCCTTATGAGGCCTTATATGGGAGGAAGTGCAGGTCACCGATAGGCTGGTTCGATGTGGGCGAGGTGCAGTTAGTCGGGCCGGACTTGATACAGCAGGCAGTGGATAAGGTGAAGCTTATCCAGGAGCGGTTATTGACAGCTCAGAGTCGACAGAAGTCGTATGCAGATCATCGGCGTCGACATTTGGAGTTTGAGGTTGATGATTGGGTTTTCCTGAAGGTGTCACCCATGAAGGGTGTGATGAGATTTGGGAAGAAGGGGAAGCTCAGCCCAAGGTACATTGGGCCTTATCAGATTGTCCGTAGGGTAGGCAAGGTTGCCTATGAGTTGGATCTGCCGTCCGATCTGGAGGCAGTACATCCGGTTTTTCATGTTTCTATGCTGAGGAGATGTATCGGAGATCCATCTAGAGTGCACCCGATTGATGATGTCCAGGTGACAGAGGGGTTATCGTATGAGGAGAGTCCCATAGCGATACTCGATCGTCAGGTTAGGCGACTGCGGACAAAGGATGTGGCTTCCGTCAAGGTCTTATGGCGGAACGAGAACAGAGAGGAGATGACGTGGGAAGCAGAGGAGGACATGAGGCAGAAGTATCCTCACTTATTCCCCACACCTCCAGGTAACTCACTTTCCTACTTGTTGATTTTAATTGTCATTTTGCTTACGTGTTATTTTGGCTATGCATGGCATTCTTGTTATGGGGGATATAGTTATGAGGGCCTAAATCGTTATCTTGGTTTGAGAAGGAACATTCAGGATGAATGTTTCTAAGGAGGGGAGAATGTTATACCCCGTAGTTCCGGAGTATGTATGTGAGGACGTACGTACAAATGTGTAAGTCCTAATTAGGTTAAGGATGAAAGATTTGTTTTCCGACGGGAAATATTCCGAACCTTGTGAAGGAAATTTTACGTTTTTAATATTTTAACCAATTACGGATTTTTCCGAGAGATGAAATATTTTGAACCAATAGGAGGGCGACATGTGTCACCCCTAGGTGGCACATGTTGGACGAAAATTAGTGGGACAAGTGGCCAAGGAAAGTGGCCAATGTCTTGCAAGATATTTGTTGGGCAAGTGGGCAAGAGGGACCCACACAAACACATGTCCCCAATCTACACCATACACATGATTCTATCCTAGCCCTTGGTTGTCCTATATAAACCTCTCTAGTTGATGCAATCTTCCACACTTTGTATATTTCAAGACTTGAAAAATATCCTCTCTCCCTCCTTCACTTGATGCTCTCGTCCAACCCCAAATTTCTTGACCAAATATTGTCCAATAATTCTTAAACTTCTAAGTGTTCTTCCTAGATGTATTAGGAAGATTAGTAATGTTATACTCCGTAGTTCCAGGGTATGTATGTGAGGACGTACGTACGAGAATACGACAGAAATTTTGGAAAGAAAGAAAGATGTGATTTTTCGACGGAAAAGTTTCCGGGTTTTGTGAAGGAAAAAGGTTCGTTAATGGGAATTGGATTCCCAGATTTGGTATTTAGACTTCTTGGATTATATTAGAATTTTGGGATTTTATTTTCGGAAATGGTCACGTGGGACCCACGGGAGAAATTTACGGTTTTGTGGGGCCCACTTTGTTTTTGAGATTTTCGGTATTTTGGATATTTTCGGAAGACGAAATATTTTGGACGAGTAGGGGGGCGACACGTGTCACCCCCATGTGGCACCTTGGCCGAATTGAAGGGATAAGTGTCTTGCCACTTGTCCCTTGGCCGAAATGGTCATGACACTTGGATATGATTTTCGTTGGCCATGTGGTGTGGTGGGACCCACACACACATGGCCCAATCTTGACCACACACTTGCATAGATCTTGACCCTTGAATTCTCTATAAATACCCCCTTTGTGCTAGACTTATTCTTCATCCACACTTAAGGTTTCCAAGGAAAAATATCCCCTCCCTTTGTAGTTGATTTCGTCCACCTCCCCCACTTGTGTAGAAAATACTTCAAGTATTGTAGTATAATCCCAAATACCTTAGCCTAGTATCCCTAGTTGTATTCCAAAGTTATTTCAATACTAGGAGCCCGAAAATACTACTTTATTCCAATAGTCGCAAAATGAAACCCTAGATAAATCTTCATAGCTTGGTTGAAGTGTTAAGAGAAGTTGTTTAGAAACTTCTAAGGGTTGCTTGGAGCGGGTTGGAGCGTAAGGATTTGGAGCTAAACGTTGCTCAGGATCGACTTATAATCTTGGATAATTTTGGGCTTATCGAGGTGGATCTTCTACGCGCGGCATACTCGACTTGGCTTGTGGATTAAGCCGAAGAGGTATGTGATTCTTCCTATACTCTTGAGCATGATTGTTGTGAACTATATAGTACGGTAGATGTACGTGTGTGATATGAATTTTGTTTGTTTAAAACATAAAGTGTTATAATGGCTTTATGGGAAGTTAGTTATAACGACTTTATGAGAATAAAAGAAAGATTTGATTTTGAAAACTAATAACTTGATTTTGGGAAAGGAGAAGTAACTTGATTTAAGTATAAGTTACTTGTTTTGAAAAGAGTAAGTTATTTGAGTTTTAAAGAGTATACTTGATGTTGTTTTAAAAGAAAAGAACTTGGTTTAAAAAGTATAGAGTACTTGATTTTAAAAGTCTTGTAAAGATTTTTACGAAAGTGAAGTAATTTGGTTTGAAAAGGAAACGTGTCTTGATACTACGAGTATTAGTATCGTGTGGCTTTTACGTAAAAAAGGTTTTTTAAAAGAATGAAAGTAGGTAGTATTTTGGGGTTGAAACCCGGATTGTTGACATAAAATGAAAGTACGTTGAACTTGCCTATGCTTGTTGTGATAGCCTTTGTTGTGCAAGTGTTTGATTACGTACCTGGTGTCTCGGGAGGGCCTATCTGATTGATTGTTTGGACATACTGACACGTTGGATGGTCCACGGGTATGCGTCCACTTTGAGTATTATCTTGTTATCTCTTTTTGGACATACTGACACGATGGGTGGCCCACGGGTATGCGTCCACTTTGAGTATTATCTTGTTATTTCCTTTGGACATACTGACACGATGGGTGGCCCACGGGTATGCGTCCAGTAGGATGGTTTCATGGCCATGCTTATACCGAGGTAAGATGCCGGGGCATGCGGTCATTGTGAGAGTTATGTTGTTAGTCCATGGACCGCTAATCCATGAAGCTTGCCGCGGTGACGAGCGATCACGGGCTTGATTTGTACATGTGGTTACAGGCACACTTTAGATACTTGTTCTGGTCATTTCTCGTGTATCGGCAGGCTCTGGTAGATAGCTTAAGATACTTGCCACGGTCATATCTCGTGAGACGGTAGGCTATTGTACGCTAGCTTTAGATACTTGCCTCGGCCAGTTGCGTGGCTGGTTTGGAACTGGTAGTTGGCTTCTGTACCTTGCCCGTGAAATTTTATGACTAGCCTTCGGACTGGTAGTTGGCTATTCTACTTGGCCCGATCGGTTTGATGACGCAGTCAGGATCTAGTGTTCAGGTTCACATATGGGTGTTGTTTTACATCATGTACTGCCGGCAGTGAGGAATGAGTCCCACGGGCATGATTGATATTATGGGCGTGAGACCCATAGTTATGTGTGAGTGATCATTTTGGGGATATGCGTCCCCTTACTTGACCTAACTGTTTACTTATTGCGAAATGGTTTTATAAAATGATGAAATGTGATTTCATTACAGTATTTTCTGTTTCACATACTTAGTACCTGTTGTACTGACCTCCTTCGGGGGGCTGCGTTCATGCCGCAGGTAGAGGTACACCAGTTGTTGATCCTCGCTCATAGGATCGCAGTTCAGCGTTGGGAAGCTCTGTTTCTCCGGAGGCTTATCTTTTGGTATAGTCCCCTGTCATTGTAGGTACTTGTACATTCAGGGGTATGGCGGGGCCCTGTCCCGTCATAGTTGTTGTTATATTCTTAGAGGTCTGTAGTACTGTTGTGGGCAGGGTTAAAAAGGATTTTAACTGTTCGATTTTACATATATGTATATACATGAAGGCGATCGTTTTGGTTAGCCTGTTTTCTTATGTTGTCTCATGTTTCCTGTTTAAATTTTATTTCCGCTGATTTTCTCTGATGTTGTTATCACTAAGGTTCCCGGGGTAAGGCACCAGTCACAGGCCCGAGATCGGGTCGTGACAAAAGTGGTATCAGAGCAGTTAATCCTCGGAAAGTGTCTACAGACCGTATCTAGTAGAGTCTTGATTACCGGCGTGTTGTGCACCACACCTATAATCAGGAGGCTATGGGATATCTAGGATTGGTTTCTATTCTTCTCACTCTGAGATCGTGCCTTAGAGTTGTGTTGTAGGTTGGACTCCTTCTGACGTATTCTTTTACCGATTATGCCTCACGCAGGCAACCGAGCCCGAAGGGCAAGCGGCGAGGAGTCGCGAGTAGAGCAGCAGCGGTCTCTACTGAGACCACAGTACCTTAGCCTCCAGTCCCACGGCCAGGAACAGAGGATATGGGTTATAAGGAGATGGCCCAGTTACTAGCTAGGATTGTGGATAGACACGAGGATAGACGAGAGTCGGAGGTTCCAGTAGCACCCGTAGTTCACTCCAGATCGGATAGTTTGAGACTACCGGACTTTTTGAGCTGCAGCCCACCTGAGTTCTACGGGTCGAGACCTGAGGATGATCCGCAGGAGTTCATCCGACAGTTACAGCGGATCATGAGAGTGATCTAGGCTTCGGAGACCAAGTCGGTGGTCTTAGGTTCGCATCGGCTGCGTGATACTGCAGTCGACTGGTTTGATTCGTGGGAGCTGTCCCGGGGGGGAGCATGCGCCTCCAGCTGTTTGGGACGAGTTCTCGGAAGCATTTCTCAGCCATTTCTTGCCTCCGCAGATGAGGAGAGCACGGGCCGACATATTTCGTCTCGAGAGGCGAGGCGTGCGTTGGAAGTACAACGTGGAGTTCGACTCGTTGGCTCGTTATGTCCCTGCATTAGTGGCAGATATGGAGGACAGAGTGCACCGCTATGTCACGGGGCTCGATGACTACTTGGCAGAGGCTTGTTCGGGTGTAGCTCTTCAGCCGGGCATGGACATTGCCCGCATGTAGGCTTATGCACTTGGGTGTGAGGAACGGAGAGACCGACGGATCGACCAATATCAGCAGAAGAAGGTCAGGACAGCAGGGTCCTTTGGTAACTTTCGAGGCGGACCGCCTCAACAACAGACTAGTTATACGCCTCCGCCAGTACAGAGTGGTCCTCTACGCCTTGTGGCATCCAGTATTCAGGAGCGGTCGTGGCTCCAAGGGTTGAGTTTTGGGAGAGTTGGGGTTGGCGATAAGCCACCCCGACCAAAGTGTAGCCAGTGTGGTAAACCCCATGTGGGGGAGTGTCACGGTATTCAGAAGGGTTGTTTTACATGCGGCCAGCAGGGCCATTTTGCGAGGAATTGCCCGACTAGGGGTAGCGCGGATGTAGAGACTCGGCCTTCGGGATCAGTTGTGGGTTCTTCACCTTCAATAGCTAGGCAGAATGTTCATACACCGGCAGGCCGTGGCAGGGGTCGTGGTGGAAGTTCCCAGTTCTAGCGGTCCTTGGAACCGCCTATTTGATTTCAGGTATATCCTTGACCCTCTAGAGACTAGTATGAATTTGTGATAAGATGAGTATATTTTAAGTGTTATGTTCTGATAGCATTGTGTTAATTGTGATTAGAAAACATGGTTAGTTGGAGAGGTAAGATTGGGGACAGGGAAATTGTGAGCCTTAGAATATTATACGTGGAGACCTTAGATGCGAGGCCGTCTTGAGTAAAAGATTTTGTTTACGATTGACCTTTGTCGGAGTGCATAGTATACGTGGGGTATAATTGTGTGATAAGTCCCTGAGTGGTGCGAATATTAAGAGGGTAGTTAAGCTAAGAAGACCACTAGGTTTTCGTGACTTTATTAGTGAGATTGTTCCGGATCGGGGAACAAGAGCTTGGCGTGAAATGGGTCGGTTTGAGGCAAGGTTGCGGGTCAACCCGTAGCCCGGTTTGGGGTAGGGTCAATTTGTGGTGGTCCCGCTTTGTGATAGGGTCACGAGGGTGCTAGGCCCAAGTTTAGGTAACCATTGTACGGGTTCGTGGATGCGTTCGACGAATCGGTCGTGAAGGGAATGGCCTTAGAGGAATTTGAAGCTAGTGAGATGACCAAGTTTGGAGGTAGTGACTCCAAAGTTTTGGAAGCGAGCGATGGTGAAGTGTGGTGCGTATAATAGAAAGAGTTCGAGTGCGAGAAGGTGCGGCGAGTAAGAAAAGGAGCGAACATGTGTTATGAGAACGGAATTGATCATTTCTTTTGTGAAGTGAAGATGCGAAGGGAGTATCCTTTAGACCATGGGTGGGAGCTTTTTGTGATGTTAGAGATGATTCCTCGTTGGCTTGGATTTGAGTTTTGCGCACATGTTATATTCTGGCCATTGGTGGCATGATCGGTTTTGTAACTGTAGTAGTGGAGACTATCTTTGGCGCAAAATGCGTTTGTAGACTTAGAAGGAACATTCGGGATGAATGTTTCTAAGGGGGGAAGAATGTTATACCCCGTAGTTCCAGGATATGTATGTGAGGGCGTGCGTGCGAATAATGGCGAAATTTTGGAAAGAAAGAAAGATGTGATTTTTCACGGAAAAGTTTAGGGTTTTGTGAAGGAAAAAAGTTCGTTAATGGGAATTGGATTCCCAGATTTGGTATTTGGACTTCTTGGATTATATTAGAATTTTGGGATTTTATTTTCGGAAATGGTCACGTGGGGCCCACGGGAGAAATTTACGGTTTTGTGGGGCCCACTTTGTTTTGAGATTTTCGGTATTTTGGATATTTTCGGAAGACGAAATATTTTGGACGAGTAGGGGGGCGACACGTGTCAACCCCATGTGGCACCTTGGGTGGAGGACAAGTGTGCTTGCCACTGTCCTTGGTGGACCGAGTGGACAAGTGTCTTGCCACTTGTCCCTTGGCCAAAATGGCCATGACACTTGGATATGATTTTCGTTGGCCATGTGGTGTGGTGGGACCCACACACACATGGCCCAATCTTGACCACACACTTGCATAGATCTTGACCCTTTAATTCTCTATAAATACCCCCTTTGTGCTAGACTTATTCTTCATCCACACTTAAGGTTTCCAAGGCAAAATATCCCCTCCCTTTGTAGTTGATTTCGTCCACCTCCCCCACTTGTGTAGAAAATACTTCAAGTATTGAAGTATAATCCCAAATACCTTAGCCTAGTATCCCTAGTTGTATTCCAAAGTTATTTCAATACTAGGAGCCCGGAAATACTACTTTATTCCAATAGTCGCAAAATGAAACCCTAGAGAAATCTTCATAGCTTGGTTGAAGTGTTAAGAGAAGTTGTTTAGAAACTTCTAAGGGTCGTTTGGAGCGGGTTGGAGCGTAAGGATTTGGAGCTAAACGTTGCTCAGGATCGACTTATAATCTTGGATAATTTTGGGCTTATCGAGGTGGATCTTCTACGCACGGCATACTCGACTTGGCTTGTGGATTAAGCCGAAGAGGTATGTGATTCTTCCTATACTCTTGAGCATGATTGTTGTGAACTATATAGTACGGTAGATGTACGTGTGTGATATGAATTTTGTTTGTTTAAAACATAAAGTGTTATAATTGCTTTATGGAAAGTTAGTTATAACGACTTTATGAGAATAAAAGAAAGATTTGATTTTGAAAGCTAATAACTTGATTTTGGGAAAGGCGAAGTAACTTGATTTAAGTATAGGTTACTTGTTTTGAAAAGAGTAAGTTATTTGAGTTTTAAAGAGTATACTTGATGTTGTTTTAAAAGAAAAGCACTTAGTTTAAAAAGTATAGAGTACTTGATTTTAAAAGTCTTGTAAAGATTTTTACGAAAGTGAAGTAATTTGGTTTGAAAAGGAAACGTGTCTTGATACTACGAGTATTAGTATCGTGTGGCTTTTACGTAAAAAGAGGTCTTTTTAAAAGAATGAAAGTAGGTAGTATTTTGGGGTTGAAACCCGGATTGTTGACATAAAATGAAAGTACGTTGAACTTGCCTATGCTTGTTGTGATAGCCTTTGTTGTGCAAGTGTTTGATTACGTACTCCGTGTCTCGGGGAGAAATGGCTATCTCGATTGATTGTTTGGACATCTTGACACGTTGGATGGTCCACGGTATCGTCCACTTTGAGTATTATCTTGTTATCTCTTTTTGGACATCTTGACACGATGGGTGGCCCACGAGTATCGTCGGCTTTGAGTATTATCTTGTTATTTCCTTTGGACATCTCGACACGATGGGTGGCCCGTGGGTATCGTCGATGGATGGTTTCATGGCCATGCTTATACCGAGGTAAGATGCCGGGCATGCGTCATGTGAGAGTTATGTTGTTAGTCCATGGATCGCTAATCCATGAAGCTTGCCGCGTGACGGCGATCACGGGCTTGATTTGTACATGTGGTTACGACACTTTAGATACTTGTTACGATCATTTCTCGTGTATCGGCGGCTCGGTAGATAGCTTAAGATACTTGCCACGGTCATATCTCGTGAGACGGTAGGCTATTGTGCGCTAGCTTTAGATACTTGCCTCGGCGATTCGTGGCTGGTTTGGAAGCGTAGTTGGCTTCCGTACCTTGCAGTGAAGTTTTATGACTAGCCTTGACCGTAGTTGGCTATTCTACTTGGCCCGTCGGTTTGATAGCGCAGCGGGATCTAGTGTTCGAGTTCACATATAGGTGTTGTTTTACATCATGTATCTGGCGGTGAGAATGAGTCCCACGGGCATGATTGATATTATGGGCGTGAGACCCATAGTTATGTGTGAGTGATCATTTTGGGGATATGCGTCCCCTTACTTGACCTAACTGTTTACTTATTGCAAAATGGTTTTATAAAATGATGAAATGTGATTTCATTCTGATTTTCGATTTCACATACTTGGTACTTGTTATGCGACTCCTTCGGGGGGCTGCGTTCATGCCGCAGGTAAAGGTACACCAGTTGTTGATCCTCGCTCATAGGATCGCAGTTCAGCGTTGGGAAGCTCCGTTTCTCCGGAGGCTTATATTTTGGTATAGTCCCCTGTCATTGTAGGTACTTGTACATTCAGGGGTATGGTGGGGCCCTGTCCCGTCATAGTTGTTGTTACATTTTTAGAGGTCTGTAGTACTGTTGTGGGCAGGGTTTGTAAAGGATTTTAACTGTTCGATTTTACATATATGTATATACATGAAGGCGACCGTTTTGGTTAGCCTGTTTTCTTATGTTGTCTCATGTTTCCTGTTTAAATTTTATTTCCGCTGATTTTCTCTGATGTTGTTATCACTAGGGTGCCCGGGGTAAGGCACCAGTCATGGGCCCGAGATCGGGTCGTGACAAGTAACCAAGAGTTAGACAAGAATTCACACCCTAGCCTCTAAAATCCCCCTTGGCCGAGAGTTAGTGAGATTGAAACCTAAGTGTTCTTCACTTTTTTGAGTTGGTTCTTGAATAGAAGTTGGTTAGGAGCTTCTAAGGGTGACTTGTGGTGGTTTGAAACTTAAAGAATTGGAGCTAAAACTTGCTTAGGAGCGACTTTAAGTCTTGGATATTTTTGGGTTATTTGAGGTAATGAACCTTTTCCTCTTTGTGAAGTTGAATATTATGTATATTGGAAGTATATTATGGAGTATAAGATATATGGAGTAAGGTTTGGAAAGATTTGGATCTTGTTAACTTATTAAAAGGAGAATTGGCATGTTAGCCATTAAAATGGTAAAAATGTATCCATTACTTGCTAAGAAGTTAATAACAAAGTAACTATAACTTATATTAAGATTGGAATATAAGTTGAAAGACTAATGAAGTAATTGGATAAGTAAAATTGTAAAAGTTGGCCAAGGACCCCAACTTAAGGACTGTATTTACTTTTGACTGTATTTACTTTGGACTGTATTTACATTGTTGTTAAGGGGAAGATTGTTAATCGCGTTCCGTTTGGGCGTGTGATCCCCTTATTTAATTATTGTTGTTGTTAAGGGGAAGATTGTTAATCGCGTTCCGTTTGGGCGTGTGATCCCCTTCTTTAATTATTGTTGTTGTTAAGGGGAAGATTGTTAATCGCGTTCCGTTTGGGCGTGTGATCCCCTTCTTTAATTATTGTTGTTGTTAAGGGGAAGATTGTTAATCGCGTTCCGTTTGGGCGTGTGATCCCCTTCTTTAAATTTCGGAATTATTGCACCTTAAATATTATATGTTAATTACGGTTATCGGGCCTTGAAAGAGATGGAAAAGCGAGTAGAAATGGGGGAAGTGCTGCCCTATTTTCCATAGAAAAAGAGATCTTACTTAGAAGAATCCTACGTAGAACTAGAAGTTGATAAGCGTGTTTTGGCTATTATAGGTTGACACTCTGCGCGCGACATATCCGACTTGGCAATTGGATTTAGCCGATGAGGTATGTGATTCTTCCTATCCCTTTGAGCATGTTATTTGTGAAATATATATAGTACGGTAGACGTACGTGTGTTAAACTAAATTTGGTTTCACTTTGATGTCTTTGGACTTGAGTTCTAAATAATAAGAATCTTGAATATTTCAAAAAGAGTTATGAATCATTTTTGGAAGAAAAGAAATACTTGGTTTTAAAAAGCTTAAGTGTTATACTAGCTTTATGGGAAGTTAGGTATAACGACTTAAGAAAGATAAAAGGAACGGTTTACTTATTTGTTATAAAAGCCTTGCAATGATTTCTATAGGTGTGGTAAGTTGGTTGGATAAGTAAACATGTTATGATGCTACGTGTGTTAGTGTCTTGTGATGTTTGTGTAAGGGGGTTTTCTTGTTGTGCTTATGTTGTTTAACGATAAGCAGTTGTGCTAGTATTATATCACTTACCCCCCTGACTTGTTATGCCGAGGGTTAGCTACCCCCGATGCGAGGAATACCTCATGCGGGTCCATGTGACCTATGTGGAGCTGCGGGATTTCCAGGATGATCACTCCGGGTGTGTTACGTCGATGCGAGGAATACCTCATGCGGTCCATGTGGCCATGCGGACTGCGGGAGTCCAGGTTGATGCCGCGGGTTAGCTACCCCCGATGCGAGGAATACCTCATGCGGGCCTAGGTGGCTTATGCGGACTGCGGGAGTTCCAGGATTAGGCTCGCATAATGATACTATGGGCGGTTGGCCTTGCTTCGATCATTAGCGGCCTAGAAAAGACCAGTTACGATACAACTATTTGCTCTTGTTTATCCTGTGGCACTATGTGCGGTTAAATTGGGTTGTTTCGTACGTATTTGTGAATTGGTTTTAAAATGTTATGATTTCATTTCGATTTACGCTTCACATACTTGGTACTGTTATCGACCTCCTTCGGCTGCGTTCATGCCGCAGGTAGAGGTACTCCGGTTGTTGATCCCCGCTCCTAGGATCACCATTCTGATTTTGGGAAAGCCCCGTTTCTCCGGAGGCTTATCTTTTGGGTATGATTTCCCTGTCATTGTAGGTTATGTACATTCTGGGGTATGGCAGGGCCCTGTCCCGTCATAGTTGATTACATTCTTAGAGGTCTGTAGTCCTGTTGTAAATTTGGGATGTAACTGTTCAGTTTTGGGTATATATATACATGCCGAAAGACAACTTTTCCTTGATTAAACTGTTTCTCATTTTACACTGTTTTCTGTTGGTAAGTTTATATTTCGTTGGTTACTCTGATGTATATCTACTTGGGTGCCCGGGTAAGGCATCATTCACGGGCCCGGGAACGCGTCGTGACACAGATATTCCATTTACACCATCAATATTTATTCCTTCTCTTTTACATCTATTCAATACAACAACCAAGGTGATTACTTGTTACACCCCGGAAATTTCAGGATATGTTTATAAGAACGTACGTAAGAACTCAAAAATGTTAAGATTTGAGACGAGTAAAAATTTATCGGAATTATGGAAATGTCGGAAAATGAAATATTGCGACGAACGGGAGGGCGACACGTGTCACCCCCCTTTATGGTCATGGACGAAATGTGCATGGGTGGAATGGTCATTTGACCATATTTAAGATGAAAGTCTTGCTAGGCTAAGAGCTTGAGAACATTGACCAAGTCAATGACCCCACGTAGCTTTATATTTAAATGAATCTCATCCAAACCACACAAGTGTTCTAATCTTAACCCTCCATTTGGTTATATAATCATCCTTAGTAGCAAGACAAGGCTTATCACTTAGAAAAAATTGGAAGAACTCTTGTTCTTGTTGTGTTGCTCTCGGGTTTGGGCACTTTACCAAGACAAAAAATTTCAATTGTTGTCCAATAATCTCCCCACTTTAAACCAAGGTTCCTAAGGGTTTTGTGAGTGTATCTCAATAGAAAAATCCCGGAAAAAGATAGTTTTCGTATTAGTCGCAAGGTGAAAACCTAGTTGCTTTTCTAGGTTTTGTTTGGAAGATTGAAGGAAACTTGTTAGTGTTGTTCTAAGGGTCTCAAGAAGCGGATTGAAGTGTCTAGAAGAGGCTATAAGTTGCTAAGGAGCGACTTCGGAATTGGAGTTAGATTAAAAATCGTTGAGGTAATAATCTTGGCTCTTAAGTGTTACAAGATTATATATTGTTGTTAGCCTTACTTGTTTGCTAGCATGAAGTATATGTGTTGATGTTTTATAAGTATTATGGATTGATTGTAGCCTTAAATCTGAAATGTCATTTAAGCCTTGTGAAGTTGGATTACAATTTGGTCGTTTATTAGAATCGTCGCATGTTACTTACTTGAGGATTATAGTAGTTATAATCGATTGCGACTTGATATCTTGTTATGCTAACAACTTGGATTGAAATGGAAATTGGATAAGAATTGGTGTTATTGTGTCTCAATGTGGCCAAATTGGACTAGTAGATTGTATTAGTTTGATATCGTTTGTGGGGCGGAATTTTACACGTCTAGTAGGTGTGTAATCCCCTATTGATTAATTGCATTGTTGGGAATAAATGTGGCGTGTTTGGTTATTGAATTCGGCCTTGAAAAATGTGGCAAAGTATGTAGAAACAAAGGAAGTGCTGTCCGATTTTCCGTAGAATTTAGTGACTTTGCACTTGGAATATTCTACGTTTGAAGTAAGAAGTTAATAGACGTATTATGGTCATTATAGGTTGACATACTACGTACGGCGAATTGGAATTAGCAAGTGGATTAAACCAAAGAGGTATGTGGAACTTTCTTATCTCTTGAGCATGAATAAGTTGTAAATGTATAGTACGGTAGACGTACAAGTTTTTGACAATCTAGGTCCATTTGATATCCTTGGCTTATTTTAAGAATGTCCAAGTTGATTGAGTTAGGGAATTAACTCACTTGTTTAAATATTAAGGATATCTTGGTTTTCAAAAGTTAAGAGACTTTAAGTATGTTGAAAGTATTATTGATACTTGTTTTGTTGGAATGTTTAAGTCTCTTGGTTACAAAGAAGTATGTAAGTTGCTAATGTATAAAGCTAGTATAACGGCTTTTTGGGAAGTTAAAAAGAGTGGTTTACTCTAAGTAATCTAAGTATGTTAAATGACTTGAAATAACGAAAGGCAAATTGATTTAAAGGCATCAATTGCTTAAGGTTTTAAAAGAAAGAAGTCACTTGATTTAGAAGCCCGAAAATGTATTTTTCTAAAAAGGTATTGTGACTTGTCTTAAAATTGTTATACCCCGTATTTCCAGAGTATGTACGTGAGCGCGTACGTATTATTATTTGAGCCTTAAAGTTGGCTAGTTTCGAAATTTGTACACAACACCCGATTAGAGTCGTTTTTCGACGAAACGTTTCCACAGCTTTCGTAGGGAAAATTCCGGCTATGTCATTTATATTTTTTGCGGATTTTTCCGAGAGACGAAACATTTTGGACCAACGAGAGGGCGACACTTGTCACCCTCTAATTGGAGCACTTGAGGCGTCCTCTTGGACGATTTGGCCTTGGCTTTTAGTCAAGGGTTAGGTAGGATATTTTGGTGGTAGATGGATAAGGTGTACTTGGCTTAATCTTAGCCTTACACTTGCCTAACACTTGGATGGATCTTGGCCATTGGTTGGCCTTTGCTTGACCTATAAATACCCCTCCATGTTGATGAACTTCTTCATCCAAAATTGCCTAAGTCTTGAAAAATCTTTCCCCCTCCCTCTTGCTTACTTTCGTCCGCCACACTACCCCCCCCCCCTAGCCTTGTTGTCTCGTATAAATACCCCCCTTTTGTGGTATAGAAATACTCTCCAAGTATTGTTATAATGCCCAAATACCTTGGCCCAAATACCTTGTAGTTTTCCCAAGGTTACACTTTTACAAGCCCAGAAAATACTATTATACTTCCCTCAGTCACAAAAACGAAACCCTAAGTAAATCTTCACCCGTAGTTGAAGTTATAAGTAGAAGTTGGTTAGAACTTCTAAGGGTTGGTTGGAGCGGGTCGGAGCGCACGGAGTAGGAGCTAAACCTTGCTCAGGATCGACATATAAACTCGGATAATTTTGGGCTTATCGAGGTAAACATTCTTAACCTTCTATTGTAATTGGAAATTACATGTTGTAGGAGTATATAGTTAAGTATACTATATATAGAACTGAACATAGTTGTGCGGCAATGTCTTTTGACTTAAGCCTGAATAATACTTACGGCAATGTCTTGCGACTTAAGCCTGAATTTAAAGAAGAGAACTGAACTGTAATTACATAGGACTGTATTACAGTAGACTTGTGTAACATTACTGTGTAGTAGAATTGTACACGTCCGGTTAGACGTGTTAACCCCCCCCCCCCCGGTTGGCTTGGTAGCCGGCCTCGATAGAGGAGGAGATTTACGCTGTTGCGGGGAGTCTTAGAATTTTCTGTAGGATATTCTCCATTGAGATCTAAATGTTAATAGGCGCCTTGTGGCCTCTATAGGTTGAAGTACTACGTATGGCGTGATCTACTTGGCTTAAGGAGTAGCCGACGGTTTGAGGTACTTGGAGCGTTTTGCTATTAGTCGATAATCGTCGCGAGGTATGTGAACCTCTTCCTATCTGTTCTAGCATGATATGTGTATAACTATGTAGTACGGTAGACGTACCTGTGTTTAATGTATTTGACTGGTTTGAAACATAAAGTGTTATAACGGCTTTATGGGTAGTTGGTTATAACAGCTTTATGTAGGTAAGAAAATGCTTTGTGGTTTCAAAGGGTAACTGATTTGACTTATAACGGATTTGATGTGTAGTAATAAAGAACTTGAAGTGTTTCAAAAGACCTTTTGAAAGAAGAGTAATACTTGGCTTTGAAAACATAAGAGTTGTACTAGCTTTATGGGAAGTTAGGTATAACGTCTTAAGAGTGATAAACGAATGTTTCTTGATTTCGAAATCGAATGAGTATCGACAAACCAACTGCGGCGTTAATAAAGGAAAATGTATTGAATAATGAAGTATGGTATTAAAACCGGTAGAAACCTCCATCTGCATAGAAGCTAAGATAAGACAAAATGATATTACATTTCCTAGATCATGGTCGCTTAATAAGATTAATTATAAACAAGAATAACTTTGCTCACATATAAGACATATGTTTCTCAAAACGTTTAAAGGAGAATTATGTTTTAAAGGATTTAAAACTATGAACTACGAAACCTTTTCTAAAATGAGAAACTTGAGCTTTTGAAATTAGGCAAACTTGAACGTTTGGAAAATAAGGTTGTTACTTGATTTTACAAAGGAAAGCATTTTGGTTTACTTAACAATGATAGTCACTCTATTTTTATACTACGGGTATCGGGTGACCTTCGTAAAAGAAATGGATCTTTAAAAGGAATTTAACGTACGTAATACTTTAGGGTTAAAATCCGGACTTTGACATAAAATGAAAGTACCTTGATTTGTGTATAACTTGCCTATGCTTTTGTTATGAAACTTGACCATGTTACGTGTGATAGCCTTGTTGTGCAAGTATTGTGTTCTACTCAACTACCGGTTCATCCGGGAATGTATTTCACTTGACTACCGGTTCATCCGGGAATGTATTTCACTTGACTACCGGTTCATCCGGGAATGTATTTCACTTGATTACCGGTTCATCCGGGAATGTATTTCACTTGATTACCGGTTCATCCGGGAATGTATTTCACTTGATTACCGGTTCATCCGGGAATGTATTTCACTTGATTACCGGTTCATCCGGGAATGTATTTCACTTGACTACCGGTTCATCCGGGAATGTATTCCACACGTTTCTATATTGGGTCCATAAGATGGGCCGAGACCTGTTATACGTATCACATGATTTGTACCGCTGGCGGTGAGGAAGGAGTTCCACGGGCATGAGGGATGACTTGAGGGCGTGAGT
Source organism: Przewalskia tangutica (assembly GCA_029844215.1). Classification (NCBI taxonomy): domain Eukaryota; kingdom Viridiplantae; phylum Streptophyta; class Magnoliopsida; order Solanales; family Solanaceae; genus Przewalskia; species Przewalskia tangutica. Next base: position 91,214,268 of record CM056719.1, read on the forward strand.
CCCTGACTTGACATGACTGCTTTTATGTTGTGAACTGTAGTTTGGTTATCATACATGTCTCCTGCTTTATATAGACTATTATGATTTCATTTACAGTATTTTACAGTTTCACATACTTGGTACATGTTAGATCGACTCCTTGAGGCTGCGTTCATGCCGCAGGTAAAGGTACATCGACTGTCGATCCCCGCTTATAGGATCACATTCAGCGTGTTGGGAAGCTCCGTTCCTTCGGAGGCTTATCTTTGGTATGTTACCCTGAGTCTGTAGGTTCTTGTACATTCAGGGGTATGGCGGGGCCCTGTCCCGTCATAGTTGTTGTCACTTAGAGGTGCAGAGTAATCTTGTTGTGGGCGAGTCCATAAAAGGATAAGCTCGTCGTATTTATGTATATATCACCAAGGCAAATCGCTTGGTTGGCCTGTTTACTTATCATGTCTCTTAATTCATGTTCATGTTTTTATTTCCGCTGATTTTCTCTGATGTTGTATCACTAGGGTGCCCGGTAGGCATCGCCACGGACCGGTTCGGTCGTGACAAAAGTGGTATCGAGCGATTAGTCTCGGAAAGTGTCTACGCATCGTGTCTAGTAGTCTTGATTATCGGTGTGTTGTGCACCACATCTATAATCGTGAGGTCAGCGGCATTTAGGATTAGTTTCCATTCTTCTCATTACGAGATCGTGCCTTAGAGTGTGTGATAAATTGGACCCTCCGACGTATTCCTTTCCTTTACCGCTATGCCTCCGCGTAGGCAAGGCAAGGCAATCGAGAGCAATGAGCGAGTGAGATCTGAGATGCGAGGAGTACGAGCCAGTCGACTGAGACAGTGCCCGACGGCGGGTTTCGCGACCGCCAAAGACCAAAGAGAGTTAGAGCGCAGCGATGGTCACCGAGACTACAAGACTGAGCCTCCACCCCACACCGAGCGGATGAGATGGGTACAAGGAGATGGCCCGATTCTGCCGTGGTCGTGGCCAGATATGAGGATAGTGGATCGCAGCGATTCACCCCAGAGCACCCGTAGTTCACCCCCGAGCGATTTGAGGCTACGGGACTTTCCGAGTCAGAGCCCGCCAGATGTTCTATGGATCGAGCCGAGATGACCTCGGGAGTTTATTCGACTATAGCGGATCATGAGAGTGATCCAGTCTCGAGGCGAGTCGGTGGTATTGGTTCGCATCACCGCGTAATCTGCATTGATCAGTTTGATTCGTGGGAGTTGTCCCGGGAAGAGCATGCACTCCCAGCCGTATGGGACGAGTTCTCAAGGGCTTTTCTTGCACATTTCTTGCCCCCACAGATGAGGAGGGCTCGGGCCGACAGATTTTTGACGTTGAGGCAGGACGGGCGGACGGTTAGAGAGTACAATGTGGAGTTCGACTCATTAGCTCGGTATGTTCCCGCTGTAGTAGCTGATATGGAGGACAGAGTACACCGCTACGTCACCGGGCTGGATGATTACTTGGCAGAGGCTTGTACGGGAGTAGCTCTTCAGCCGGGCATGGACATTGCCCGCATGCAAGCTCATGCACTAGGATGTGAGGCACGGAGAGGTCGACGGAATGACCGAGATCAGCAGAAGAGGGCCAGAACAGCAGGGTCCTTTGGTAACTTTCGAGGCGGACCGCCTCAGCAGCAGTCTAGTTATGTACCTCCACCAAGATGCAGTGGTCCCCGGCCTTCGGGACGTTCAGGGTATTCGGGAGCTGGTCAGAGCTCCAGGGCTTCTGGTTCACAGGTATACGTGAGTGCTAGCCAGCGGGATTCATGTCCCCCTCAGTGTGCACGATGTGGCAAACATCATCCCGGGGAATGTCGTCTTTACCGGGTGCTTGTTTCACTGCGGCCGTCGTGGCCATGTACGAGATCGTGCTTATAGGAGAGGTACCGGCAGCTTGGCGCAGCCTACCGGATCAGTGGCAGGTTCATCGCCTTCTACAGTTATGCGCCCTGCAGGGCAGACTTATGATTAGAGTGGAGCGGTAGCTTCAGGTATATCCTTAACCCTCTAGAGATTTGTATGCATGATTGATGACCTTATTATTGTGTGCTACGTTCGGATAGCGTTATGTTGGTTATGAGTTAGAAAGCTTGGCTAGTTGAAAGGATATGTATGGGGGCATGGAAAGTGTGAACTTTAAAATATTTCATGTTGAGACCTTAGATGTAAGGTCATCTTGAATAAAAGATTTTACGGTTAGTCCTTGTTGAAATACTTGGTTTGCGTATAAATGTATTGTGTGATAAGTCCCTGGGTTGGGTAAATGAAAGTGGTATCTTTCCTGATGTGATTTAGCAAGGTTGTTCCGGATCGAGAAACGAGAGAGTCGGCGTGACAGAGGCTCGGGTTGAGGACGTGTTGCGTGTCAACCCGTAGCCCGGAATGAGGTGGGGTCAACTCTGGGTGGTCCCGCCAGGTGGTAGGGTCACGAGGGTGCTAGGCCCAAGTTTAGATGACCATCGTATGAGTTCGTGGATATGTTCGACCTGAAGCGGATCGTGAAGGCCGGAAGTGGCCTTAAGGAAGATTGAGGCTAGTAAGATAACCAAGTTGGAGGTGGTGACTCCAAGGTTTGGAGAACTGAAGCGATGACTGAAGTGTGGTACGTATACTAGAAAAAGTTCGAGTGTTCGAGAAGGGTACAACGAGATAGGGGAGAAGTGAACGTGTGTGATCATTTCTTGTGAAGGGAGAAGGTGCGAAGGATGTATATTTTAGACCTCAGGGATCGCATGCAGTCCGGTACCATTTGTTGGGTCGCCGGAGTGACACTAGAACCTCGCGGCAAAGTGACAAAAGTTTGTGATGTTAGAGGTGTTTCCTCGTGGACTTGGATGTAAGTATTTGCGCGGGTGTTTCTGTGGCCAGGTGTGGCGTTGACAACTTGTTAGAAGAACTTTATCGTTATCCGTCTTGAGAAGGAACATTCGGGACGAATGTTTCTAAGGAGGGGAGAATGTTATACCCCGTATTTCCAGAGTATGTACGTGAGCGCGTACGTATTATAATTTGAGCCTTAAAGTTGGCTAGTTTCGAAATTTGTACACAACACCCGATTAGAGTCGTTTTTCGACGAAACGTTTCCACAGCTTTCGTAGGGAAAATTCCGGCTATGTCATTTATTTTTTTTGCGGATTTTTCCGAGAGACGAAACATTTTGGACCAACGAGAGGGCGACACTTGTCACCCTCTAATTGGAGCACTTGAGGCGTCCTCTTGGACGATTTGGCCTTGGCTTTTAGTCAAGGGTTAGGTAGGATATTTTGGTGGTAGATGGATAAGGTGTACTTGGCTTAATCTTAGCCTTACACTTGCCTAACACTTGGATGGATCTTGGCCATTGGTTGGCCTTTGCTTGACCTATAAATACCCCTCCATGTTGATGAACTTCTTCATCCAAAATTGCCTAAGTCTTGAAAAATCTTTCCCCTTCCCTCTTGCTTACTTTCAATCATACACTACCCACTAGCCTTGTTGTCTCGTATAAATACCCCCCTTTTTTTGGTATAGAAATACTCTCCAAGTATTGTTATAATGCCCAAATACCTTGGCCCAAATACCTTGTAGTTTTCCCAAGTTACACTTTTACAAGCCCAGAAAATACTATTATACTTCCCTCAGTCACAAAAACGAAACCCTAAGTAAATCTTCACCCGTAGTTGAAGTTATAAGTAGAAGTTGGTTAGAACTTCTAAGGGTTGGTTGGAGCCGGTCGGAGCGCACGGAGTAGGAGCTAAACCTTGCTCAGGATCGACATATAAACTCGGATAATTTTGGGCTTATCGAGGTAAACATTCTTAACCTTCTGTTGTAATTGGAAATTACATGTTGTAGGAGTATATAGTTAGGTATACTATATATAGAACTGAACATAGTTGTGCGGCAATGTTTTTTGACTTAAGCCTGAATAATACTTACGGCAATGTCTTGCGACTTAAGCCTGAATTTAAAGAAGAGAACTGAACTGTAATTACATAGGGTGTATTACATGAACTTGTGTATCATTCTTGTGTAGTAGAATTGTACACGTCAGGTTAGGCGTGTTAATCCCCGGTTGGCTTGGTAGCCGGCCTCGATAGAGGAGGAGATTTCTGTTGTTGCGGGGAAGGTCTTCCGAATTTTACGTAGGATATTCTCCATTGAGATCTAAATGTTAATAGCGCCTTGTGGCCTCTATAGGTTGAAGTACTACGTATGGCGTGATCTACTTGGCTTAAGGAGTAGCGAAGCGGTTTGAGGTACTTGGGCGTTTGCTATTAGTCGATAATCGTCGCGAGGTATGTGAACCTCTTCCTATCTGTTCTAGCATGATATGTGTATAACTATGTAGTGCAGTAGAGCGTACATGTGTTTAATGTATTTGATTGGTTTGAAACATAAAGTGTTATAACGGCTTTATGGGTAGTTGGTTATAATAGCTTTATGTAGGTAAGAAAATGCTTGGTGGGTTCAAAGGGTTACTGATTTGACTTCTCACGGAGTTGATGTGTAGTAATTAAGAACATGAAGTGTTTCACTAGACCTTTTTGAAAGAAGAGGAATTCTTGGCTTTGAAAACATAAGAGTTGTACTAGCTTTATGGGAAGTTAGGTATAACGTCTTAAGAGTGATAAAGCAGATGTTTCTTGATTTGAAATCGAATGAGTATCGACAAACCACCGCAGCGTTAATAAAGGAAAATGTATTGAATAATGAAGTATGGTATTAAAACCGATGAAACCTCCATCTGCATAGAAGCTAAGATAAGACAAAATGATATTACATTTCCTAGATCATGGTGCTTAATAAGATTAATTATAAACAAGAATAACACGCTCACATATAAGACATATGTTTCTCAAAAGCGTTTAAAGGAGAATTATGTTTTAAAGGATTTAAAACTATGAACTACGAAACCTTTTCTAAAATGAGAAACTTGAGCTTTTGAAATTAGGCAAACTTGAGCGTTTGGAAAATAAGGTTGTTACTTGATTTTACAAAGGAAAGCATTTTGGTTTACTTAACAATGATAGTCACTCTATTTTTATACTACGTATCGGGTGACCTTCGTAAAGAAATGGATCTTTAAAAGGAATTTAACGTCGTAATAGTTTAGGGTTAAAATCCGGACTTTGACATAAAATGAAAGTACCTTGATTTGTGTATAACTTGCCTATGCTTTTGTTATGAAACTTGACCATGTTACGTGTGATAGCCTTGTTGTGCAAGTATTGTGTTCTACTCAACTACCGTTCATCAGGAATGTATTTCACTTGACTATCGGTTCATCCGAATGTATTTCACTTGATTACGGTTCATCCGAATGTATTTCACTTGATTACGGTTCATCCGGAATGTATTTCACTTGATTCGGTTCATCCGAATGTATTTCACTTGACTACCGGTTCATCCGAATGTATTTCACTTGATTCTGGTTCATCCGGAATGTATTTCACTTGATTACCGGTTCATCCGAATGTATTTCACTTGATTACCGGTTCATCCGGAATGTATTTCACTTGATTACGGTTCATCCGGAATGTATTTCACTTGACTACGGTTCATCCGGAATGTATTCCACACGTTCTATATTGGGTCCATAAGATGGGCGAGACACGATATCGTATCACATGATTTGTACCTAGGCTGGCGGTGAGGAAGGAGTTCCACGGGCGGAGGATGACTTGAGGCGTGAGTCACGACTTGACATGATCGCTTTATGTTGTGAATCGTAGTTTGGTTATCATACATGTCTCTGCTTTATATAGACTATTATGATTTCATTTATAGTATTTCTGATTTCACATACTTGGTACTGTTGTCGACCTCGCCCGGGGCCGCGTTCATCTTGAGTAAAGGTACATCATTATCGATCCGCTTATAGGATCACATTCCGAGTGTTGGGAAGCTCGTTCCTTGGAGGCTTATCTTTGGTATGTTACCACAGTCAGCAGGTTCTTGTACATTCGGGGTATGGCGGGGCCCTGTCGTCATAGTTGTTATCACTTCTTAGAAGTGCATGAATCTTGTTGTGGCGATGCAGTAAAAAGGATAACTGTTCGGGTATTTATGTATATATACTGAAGGCAACTGTTTTGGTTGGCCTGTTTACTTATCATGTCTCTTAATTCATGTTCATGTTTTTATTTCCGCTGATTTTCTCTGATGTTGTATCACTAGGGTGCCCGGGGTAAGGCATCAGTCACGGGCCCGGGTTCGGGTCGTGACAAAAATGTAGTTATGACTTGATACTACGGTTATTAGTATCTTGGAAGTTTATATGAAAATGAGTCATTTTAAAAGAATAGAAGTACGTAGTACTTTGGGTTAAACTCCCGGATTTATAATGACATGTTAGTGCCTTAAGTAAACTAAAATGAGAGTGTATATGAATAAGACTAATAAGAAGTTAGGGGGATTTCTTAATTTGCTTACTTATTGTATGATAAGCCGGTAGTGCTTATGTTATGTATGATGGCCAGTTGAGATAGGGTAAGAGTATATCTGAGGGGTAAATCCCCAAGATCGTTATACCACCTTCTTCAGGGTAAGAGTATATCTGAGGGGTAAATCCCCAAGATCGTTATACCACCTTCTTCAGGGTAAGAGTATATCGAGGGTAAATCCTAAGATCGTTATACCACCTTTTCGGGGTAGAGTATATCCGAGGGTAAATCCCAAGATCGTTATACCACCCGCCTGTGGTAAGAGTATAAATGAGGGGTAAATCCCCAAGATCGTTATACCACCTGTTTCCGTGGATTTGCGGGTGGTCCTGCTTTGATCGCGAGCTTCCTATTTTTATGTTGTAAGTATACTTTTGATTACTCTCATTGTTAGTAAGGCCTTTGTGTGTTAATTGAGTTATCATCCCCGTCTCGATTTAATATAGACTTATGATTTCATTCTGATCTTTCAGTTTCACATATTTGGTACGTATTTGTCGACCTCCCGGGCTGCGTTCATCTGCAGTAGAGTACAAGTTCTTGATCCTCGCTCTTAGGATCACTGTTCGGTGTTGAAGCTCCTTTATTCCGAGGCTTATCCACTGGTATTGTCGGTTGTTGTACATTCGGGGTATGGCGGGGCCTGTCCGTCGAGTTGTTATTCTTAAGTGCAGTAGTCACATTGTGGTTTGGATTGTAAAGAAAAAAAAATGTACTGTTTTATTTGTATAGTTTACGGAAGGTGGTCTTATCGGCTAGCCTGTTGTTATTTTATGTTTAAGCATTTTATCAGTTATGTATGTTCCGCTGCTATTCTCTGATGTATACCGAAAGGGGTGCCCAGGTAGGGCACCAGTCGCGGGCCCGGGGTCGGGTCGTGACAAAAGTGGTATCAGAGCAGTTAGTCCTCGGAAAGTGTCTACAGACCGTGTCTAGTAGAGTCTTGATTATCGGTGTGTTGTGCACCACATCTATAATCGTGAGGCTGCGAGACATTTAGGATTGGTTTCCATTCTTCTCACTCTAAGATCGTGCGATAGAGTTTGTATGGTTAGGGTCGTCTCTCCTAACAAGTTATGTTGTTTGCCACGAGAAAGCGATGACCGGGGAAAGATTATGTGGATTGCGTATCCGGGTTGGTAATGTTTGTAGTATAGTTGGTATTGGGACATACAACTATACAGATTTATGTATGAAATTCGGATCGTGTTGCCTAGAATGATTTTAGATTACGAAATTTGGTAAGGACTAAATAAATACAGGAAGGTATGAAAGCAGTTTAATGAATTCTCATCAAGGTTTTACGTACTAAATTGAGATAATTAGGAAATGATGAGGTCATGCGAGAAGGAAATGGACCCTTAAGAAGTTATTATTAAGGGAATTAATGGAAGACTATGTTAATAGATTGAGCTACGTAGTAGGATTTCAAGAATGGTACGGGTGAGATCCGTATGGAGTAAGTATGGTTGTTGTGGTCAAGACAACACGATTATGGTATTACGATAAGTTTTGTACCCGTTTACGGGGGGACTGATAAGGTAGGCATGGAGCATGGAAATTGCGAGCCTAAGAATGTGATAACCACCGAGACCTTAGGTGTATAAGGCCTTCTGTAGTAAAAGTTAAGACAAACCAAGGAAAAGAGTTAAATACGGCCGAGTCGGGTTGGGGACCTATTAAGGGTCTCCCATAGCTTGAAATGAAATGGGATCAGTTGGTAGTAGTCCGCCACGTGGCGAGTCACGAGGTGCAAGGCCAAAGTTTAGTTAATCATTTTACGGGTTCGTGGACGTGTTCCACCTAACTCAGTTGAGAGCCGGAATGGGCCTTGTATTGTTTAATTTAGTAACTCCAAAGAGTGGAGGCCAAAATTAGTATGGAATTTATGTCGTATGCTAGTATAAGTTTGGAAGTACGGAAGAAATACGACCGATGAAAAGAGAGCAACCAAGTGTAGAGAAATAAAGCCTGAATCCATGAGGAACTTTCGAGGTGACTACACCGTGAGTGTTGGGTGGTAGCTGAGCGGGTAGATAATAGTTGCCGGTAATGATACAGTCGTTGGACCCTAGCAGACCTAGAAGAGCTGTTATGCATGCATATTGAGGTCAATATGAGTGCAGGCTAGTTGGCCTCTTGTTATGCCAACGTTATCGCGAGAGAGATTGGCTCGATTCGGTTTTACGGTAGTGATTATCGATGTAAAGGAAGAGAAGTGGTAGTAACGATGAATTATCCTTCCTTCTTTGGCATCATTTTTTCTTTTTAAGTCTGTGTGACTTGTTCACTGAGGTAAATTGGCAGAAAGTAAGTAATAATTGAATTTGAAGGAATTTATGTTAAGTTCCTTGGAGGTACTTGGAGTTGGTTTGGTGTGGAGGTCGGGGCCACGACCTTCCTGATAATTCGGTGAAAATGTACAAGGCAAGAATAAAATAAATACGAGTCTTTGCGGAAAGTGAGGGCATATTTGGTATGTTTTTAAAATCTACATTAATTTAAGGAGTTGCGTGATGATTAGATATTTACTGGAACGCGAGAGGACCCTGTGATTAGGGTTGTGACTCCAAGAAAAGTTTAAGTAAGGGAGATAAGTTCTCTCCCCACGTAAAAGGACAGATTTACGTATTATGGGGTTGCGTGTACCCATGTTGTTAGGCGAAGGATATGAGGTAGTAAAGTCTTGATATCGTCATGCCATAGGTTCTGATTGTAGATAAGTGGGAAAAGTGTTGTGTTGGGAAATTAAGAATGACGTCTGAATTGGTGGAGAGTATCGTAAAGATATAAATGCGGGTTATGCGCTTGTATGAAGCATGCGATTATGAATCAAGATAGAAATACTTTTGCTAATAATAAGCCTAAGGTAAGGATATGGCGGAATGATAAAGGAGAATACGACTATGGTTATGTAAGTTGCACGAGATATGACTACCCGGACTAGTGTAAAGACCATTGGTAAATAATGGAAGTAAGAACATTTCGAGGAAATGTGGTAACACCTAGCTATAGGCTCTACAAACGGGAAAGGAAAATCGGGTTACTACTTTACGAGATCAAGGAAATCCCCTAAATTGTGATTGTGAAGTTTTAGCCATGGGGCAAGCAAAGGAATCAAATCTAAGTTTAGTGACCAAGTTTGGTTTTGCAGAGAAAGGAAAACAGGAACCATAAGTGAGATTAAGGATACGAATATTTCGCAGGAATGAGAAAGGCTTCCAGTTATTGGAAGATAAGTTGACTCGACTACAGTTCTAACTCCTCCTGAAAGACTAGAGGGTTAGGTTATTATGACAGTACGTTGGGTGTTGGGCTAGGTTGTGTGCTGACGCAACCCGATAAGGATAGAGCCTATGTTTTCCGGTAGTTAGGGAAGCGGGAAGAAATTACGCCACTTAGATTTAGAAGTGGCGATTAAATCATGCCTTGAAGATTTGGGGGCATGACGTATATATAGACTTCATGTGGATATTCGTGCGGACCACAAAGCCTCCGTATATCTGCGGTGGCGGTAGAATTTGCGGCAATGACGGTGGTTAGAGTTATTCAAGGATTGTGATATCGATATCCTATACCACCCAGGAAAGCCAAGACGATTAAAGATACTCTTAGTCGCGGATCTAAGGGTAGTATGCGGATGGGCAGCGGATAGACTGGATGTGGTCCGTGAGATTCTTGATTCACGAGCCTGGGGTTCGATTATTTGTTTCAAGGTTAATGAAGTTTAGATCCGAGAGGTTGCAGTCTTCCGTCATTGAGGAGGTAAAGAGGCGGCATATGAGGATCCGATTATGATACGGTATCGAGATACGGCTCTCAGAAGAGAAGAGCTGTTTGAGTAGCACCGGATGAGTCTTTGTGATATGAGGATAGATTGTGTGTACCGGTCTTTGCGCAGACTAGTCGGCGGAGTTTTAGGGGAGGCATACAGTGCTTATTGCTCAAATTGTTCGGGGTCGACTAAGTTGTGTCGTGACCTCAGATGTATGTATGGGTATGATGACCGGAAAAGGAACGTAGCAGAGTTGTTGCTTAATATCCGAATTGGTAGCAGGTCATGGTTGAACACCAGAAGCCCAGTGGGCTATTACAGGCGATTTAGACCCCGACTTAGACATGAAAGGTAATTAAAATGGATCTTGTTACAGGGTGGCATCATACTCAGAGGAAGTGCGACTCCCTGGGGGCCATGGTAAATAGGCTGACGAAACCAGCCGTGTTCTTCTGGTTAGGACCACTTACTCGGCTGAGGTTCGTGCTAGCTTTTATAGCGAGGATTGTGAGACTGCGGGGTTCCTACGTTTATGATGTCGCACGGATGAGCTCGATTGAGATAACTTCTGGAGGTTTTTCAGAAGGGTTTTAGGGACACAGGTGAGTCTCAGTGTTGCATTACACCCTCAGACCGACGGACAGGCAGAGCGTACTATCCAGGCACTTGAGGATAGGTTGCGGGCCTGTGTTCTTGATTTCAGAAATAGCCGGAAGGGTTAATTGCCTCTTGTTGTGTTACGTACGATAACATATACCCTTCTAGTATTCAGATGGCCCTGTATGAGGCCTTGTATGTAAGAAAGTGTAGATCGCCGGTTGGATGGTTCGACGTAGGCGATGTTCAGTTATTTGGTCCAGACTTAATTCAGCGGGCGGTGGATAAGGCGAAGCTTATCCGGGAAAGATTATTAGTAAGCTTAGAGTCAGCAGAAGCTTTATGCAGATAACCGACGTTGACACATGGGGTTCAGCTTGACATTTTAGTATGAGTATTGTTATGTGGCTCGTGTGGTATTATTGGTATGTAGGGGTTGTAAAAGAAGACTATGTCGCTATCTTTAAGTGTGACTCCCAAAGGAACATTCAGGGACGAATGTTTCTAAGGGGGGAAGAATGTTACACCCCGGAAATTTCAGGATATGTTTATAAGAACGTACGTAAGAACTAAAAAATGTTAAGATTTGAGACGAGTAAAAATTTATCGGAATTATGGAAATGTCGGAAAACGAAATATTGCGACGAACGGGAGGGTGACACGTGTCACCCCCCTTTATGGTCATGGACGAAATGTGCATGGGTGGAATGGTCATTTGACCATATTTAAGATGAAAGTCTTGCTAGGCTAAGAGCTTGAGAACATTGACCAAGTCAAATACCCCACATAGCTTGATATTTAAATGAATCTCATCCAAACCACACAAGTGTTCAAATCTTAACCCTCCATTTGGTTATATAATCATCCTTAGTAGCAAGACAAGGCTTATCACTTAGAAAAAATTGAAAGAACTCTTGTTCTTGTTGTGTTGCTCTCGGGTTTGGGCACTTTACCAAGACAAAAAATTTCAATTGTTGTCCAATAATCTCCCCACTTTAAACCAAGGTTCCTAAGGGTTTTGTGAGTGTATCTCAATAGAAAAATCCCGGAAAAAGATAGTTTTCGTATTAGTCGCAAGGTGAAAACTAGTTGCTTTTCTAGGTTTTGTTTGGAAGATTGAAGGAAACTTGTTGGTGTTGTTCTAAGGGTCTCAAGAAGCGGATTGAAGTGTCTAGAAGAGGCTCTAAGTTGCTAAGGAGCAACTTCGGAATTGGAGTTGGATTAAAAATCGTTGAGGTAATAATCTTGGCTCTTAAGTGTTACAAGATTATATATTGTTGTTAGCCTTACATGTTTGCTAGCATGAAGTATATGTGTTGAAGTTTTATAAGTATTATGGATTGATTGTAGCCTTAAATCCGAAATGTCATTTAAGCCTTGTGAAGTTGGATTACAATTTGGTCGTTTATTAGAATCGTCGCATGTTACTTACTTGAGGATTATAGTAGTTATAATCGATTGGGACTTGATATCTTGTTATGCTAACAACTTGGATTGAAATGGAAATTGGATAAGAATTGGTGTTATTGTGTCTCAATGTGGCCGAATTGGACTAGTAGATTGTATTAGTTTGATATCGTTTGTGGGGCGGAATTTTACACGTCTAGTAGGCGTGTAATCCCCTATTGAATAATTGCATTGTTGGGCCTTAAATGTGGCGTGTTTGGTTATTGAATTCGGCCTTGAAAAAGGTGGCAAAGTATGTAGAAACAAAGGAAGTGTTGTCCGATTTTCCGTAGAATTTAGTGACTTTGCACTTGGAATATTCTACATTTGAAGTAAGAAGTTAATAGACGTATTATGGTCATTATAGGTTGACATACTACGTACGGCGAATTGGAATTAGCAAGTGGATTAAACCGAAGAGGTATGTGGAACTTTCTTATCTCTTGAGCATGAATAAGTTGTAAATGTATAGTACGGTAGACGTACAAGTTTTTGACAATCTAGGTCCATTTGATATCCTTGGCTTATTTTAAGAATGTCCAAGTTGATTGAGTTAGGGAATTAACTCACTTGTTTAAATATTAAGGATAACTTGGTTTTCAAAAGTTAAGAGACTTTAAGTATGTTGAAAGTATTATTGATACTTGTTTTGTTGGAAAGTTTAAGTCTCTTGGTTACAAAGAAGTATGTAAGTTGCTAATGTATAAAGCTAGTATAACGGCTTTATGGGAAGTTGATTTTAATAGCTTTATGGGAAGTTAAAAAGAGTGGTTTACTCTAAGTAATCTAAGTATGTTAAATGACTTGAAATAACGAAAGGCAAATTGATTTAAAGGCATCAATTGCTTAAGGTTTTAAAAGAAAGAAGTCACTTGATTTAGAAGCCCGAAAATGTATTTTTCTAAAAAGGTATTGTGACTTGTCTTAAAATGTAGTTATGACTTGATACTACGGTTATTAGTATCTTGGAAGTTTATATGAAAATGAGTCATTTTAAAAGAATAGAAGTACGTAGTACTTTGGGTTAAACTCCCGGATTTATAATGACATGTTAGTGCCTTAAGTAAACTAAAATGAGAGTGTATATGAATAAGACTAATAAGAGGTTAGGGGGATTTCTTAACTTGCTTACTTATTGTATGATAAGCCGGTAGTGCTTATGTTATGTATGATGGCCAGTTGAGATAGGGTAAGAGTATATCTGAGGGGTAAATCCCAAGATCGTTATACCACCTTCTTCAGGGTAAGAGTATATCCGGCGGTAAATCCCAAGATCGTTATACCACCTTTTCAGGTAAGAGTATATCGAGGTAAATCCCAAGATCGTTATACCACCTTCAGGGTAAGAGTATAAATGAGGGGTAAATCCCCAAGATCGTTATACCACCTGTTTCCGTGGATTTGCGGGTGGTCCTGCTTTGATCGCGAGCTTCCTATTTTTATGTTGTAAGTATACTTTTGATTACTCTCATTGTTAGTAAGGCACTGTGTACTGTTAATTGAGTTATCATCCCTATCTCCAGTTTTATTATAGACTTATGATTTCATTCTGATTTTCGATTTCACATATTTGGTACGTTGTTATCGACCTCCTTGAAGTGCGTTACGCCGCATGTAGAGTGCAGGTTGCTGATCCTCGCTCTTAGGATCACTGTTCAGCTGTTGAGAAGCTCCTTTATTCCGGAGGCTTATCCCTGGTATTGTCGGTTGTTGTACATTCAGGGGTATGGCGGGGCCCGTCCGTCGAGTTGTTATTCTTAGAGTCCAGAGTCACATTGTGGTTTGGGTTGTAAAGAAAAAAAAATGTCTTGTTTATTTGTATAGTTTACGGAAGGTGGCCTTATCGGCTAGCTTTGTTGTTATTTTATGTTTAAGCATTTTATCACTGTGTATGTTCATTGCTATTCTCTGATGTATACGAAAGTGCCCAGTAGGGCACGATCGCGAGCTTGGGTCGGGTCTTGACATTACTACACCTATTTCTCATGTTAATCCATATTAGAACAACCTTAAAACAGTCCATCAATTCTAGCGACAACAAAAATAGTTCGAGTCCTATAATTTGTAACATAACACTCTTTTTACTCGTTAATTCTTTTGGGACATACATTAGCAATTACCACATTGTGTATACATGTTCATAACGTATATTTTAAGCATTAAAACTCCACAAAACATCCCCTAACTCGACACGACAATATCCAATAACTTCAAGCAAGTTTTCGGCCAACATCTACATTATCCAAACTCTTTCCTTAACTCATTAACATCCAATTCATGCTCCAATAATTCCTTATGAACAACTACAACTTAATTATCACGATTTCCTCCATTTTTAACATGCAATTAGTGTCAAAAAGATATCAACAACAACGAATCCAATGTATATAAAATCAGCACCCAAAATAGGTAATAATAACATCACAACAATCACATGCAATCTCATTTTCATTTTCTCTTTATCAAGAGTTTATTCCTCAATTGCAACATCAATTAATCTTCCAAATATTCTATAAAACGAAAAGTTTTTACCTTAAATTCGAGCCAAAATAGTCCATAAAAATCGGCATTGTTCCATTGATTTTTGCTCCAATTTTATCACTCCTTCAACTCCAAATTGATATGCATACATTCTACAATGTTAACCTATCATTCTTTCACGTTTTTCTTCCCAACAACTTGTCCAAAAACTGAGATTTTCTGCCGTAAATTTCGGCCAGCAGTGGAACGTTTTTCCCACTATTTTTGTGAAATTTTGGCTTCTAATTTAGATGAAAAACTAACCTAGGAAGGAAGAATAAATATCTACAATTGTTGCTAGGTAATGGAGGGTGGTTCTCGGCTGGGGGAGGGAGAAAAGAGGGGAGGAGAGGAGTAATTTTTGTTTGAAAAATGGAGTGAAAGAGATGAAAGATATAGGTTATATAAATCTAAATTTTTTTATTACACTTTGGTCCAATTTCTTAATTGTCTATTTAAATTGATCCCTTTACTAAAATGAATCCCACATAACCCATCATATTCTCAATGTCAAGATTTTATAATACAATATTATTCCATAACTTCATTAGAACAAATTCAACTACTAGTATTAATTCTCGTCGTTACATTTGTAGTATTAAAAAAAATTATATCGGGATCACCTCTGTTTGTATACTAATTTCCTTATTAACATATGTAAGTATACTTTATATCTAATATCTGAATCTGACTTTCTTAATGATGTTCTTAATTATCGTCTTAAACTTACGAGGTGTAACAGAAGACCCTTTGTAAAGATGTCTGCAATTTGATATCTGGAAGAGACATGACAGACGCGTACTTGTCCTTTAGCTACCTTCTCCCGAACAAAGTGAATATTCATCTCTATGTGTTTAGTACGCTGGTGCTGAACTGAATTACCAGAAAGGTAGATGACACTTATATTATCACAATATACCAAGGTAGCCTTCTCAATAGGACAATGAATCTCCAAAAGTAGATTGCGCAACCAATATGACTCAGAAACCATATTGGCTACCCCTCGATACTCGACCTCTGCACTTGAACGTGAAAGCTCTGATTGACGATCAGCAGACCATGAGACAAATTATTACCTAAAAACATGCAATAGCCAGACGTAGACCGTCTGGTGTCAGGACATTCACCCCAATTAGCATATGTATATGAGACAAGTGTAGACGTCGACGAAGGATACAAATGCAAGTCATAATCAAGTGTTACCTCTATGTACCTAAGAATACGTTTGAGCGTATTCATATGTTCAACTCTGGGATCATGCATGAACCAACACACCTGTTGTACGACATATGTAATATCATATCGCGTGAACGTCAGTTATTGAAGGGCACCTGCAAGACTACGATAGCGGATCAGATCCTCATAGGGAGAGCCAGCTGCAGCATCCAACTTGGGTTTAGTATCAACTGGAGTAGAAGTGGACTTACAGGATGACATCTTATCTCTCTCAATGATCTCTGTTGCATACTTCCTCTGTGATAAGAACAATCCGCCTACATGACGAGTGACTGCAATCCCCAAATAATAACTCAATGGGCCCAAGTATTTCAAGGCAAACTCAGAACTGAGCAATGTCATAATAAACTTTCTCAAAGCATCAGAAGTGTCACGACCCGACCCCGAGCCCGCAACTGGTGCCTTACCCGGGCACCCTAGTAGGTATACATCAGAGAAAACCAACGGAATAAAACTCATAGTCATATAACAATGTGAAATAAGAAACAGGCTAACCGAGAAGTTCTCCTTTCTGTATATATAAATATACAAAAGCCCGAACAATTACATCATTTACAAACCACCACCCACAACTATGACTACAGACCTCTAAGAGTTTGGACACAACAATTGTGATGGGACAGGGCCCCGTCATACCCCTGAATGTACATAAATCTACAACACCAGGGATCCGTACCAAAGATAAGCTTCCGGAGTAATGGATCTTTTTACCAAAACCGAACAGAGATCCTAAGAGCGAGGATCACCAACTGAGTACCTAGTCCTGCGGACATGAACGCAGCCCCCCGAAGGAGGTCAGTACAACAGGTACCAAGTATGGAACAAAAAAATAAAGTACAGTAAACAAGATCATAACTATATAAAAGAATGACAGGGCCAAGTATGAAAATCAAATACCAGATCCTACCGTGTCATAGAACATCAGAGCCCACTGTACATTTGTACCACCGTATCACTGTACAACTTTCAAATATGAAAGCCATGTCAAATCAGGGACACATGCCCTCAGAATCATAACATCACAAGACTCGAACCCGCATATGTATGTATATAGCATCATGGGACTCAAACCCA
This sequence comes from Przewalskia tangutica, assembly GCA_029844215.1. Taxonomy (NCBI): domain Eukaryota; kingdom Viridiplantae; phylum Streptophyta; class Magnoliopsida; order Solanales; family Solanaceae; genus Przewalskia; species Przewalskia tangutica. The sequence goes on from CM056719.1 coordinate 91,231,344, forward strand.
CATATGTATATATGGTAACATGGGATTTGAACCCACATCATGGAGAGCTAGTCCATGGAGTCATATAGTGTCATGGGGCTCTAACCCACATACATCTATATATAACGTCACCGGGAGAATAATATAATGTTATGGGACTCTAACCCACATACATATATAATGTCACCGGGAGAATACTATAATGTCATGGGACTCTAACCCATATACATATATAATATCACCGGGAGAATAATATAATGTCATGGGACTCTAACCCACATACATATATAGATTAAACAATCTTTGACTCCCATTAAAAACATATAGAATGATCTATCATTTTATAACACACAAGACATTCTTATTTCATACACTTTTAAGGACTTGAACCCAAAAGTACTATGTACGTCCGCCGTACATCCCTTCATATTAAATCAACCAAGGCAATACTATACCTCCCTTTTCAAAACAACCCAAGTACTACCTACTTCAACCCTTTTTAAAAAGAACCTTTTTTTTCCATAAAAAACACACGATACTAACACCCGTAGTATCAAGGCACGTCTACTTTTCCATCAAGTTACTATACCTTTATAAATTTATTTCAAGGTTTCAAAGTCAAGTAACTTCTATTTTCAAATTAAAGTAACTTAATACCTCTAATTCAAGTTACCCTTCTTTAAGTCGTTTATCCTTTCTTTTTTTTAAATCAATCAAGTAAACCACTCTTTTAACTTCATAAAGCCGTTATAACCAACTTCCTATAAAGCCATTATAACACTTTATGTTTTAGAAAGACTAAGGCATTTTACCCTTTTAAAAACCAAGAGAATTTATACTTTTAAAACCAAGCCTCATATACATTCAAATAAAGTCTCAAAACTTTCAAAGTAAATTACTCCCCTTATCTTTAGAAATCAAGTCTCATAACTTGAAAACTAAAGTCTCATAATCTTTAAATCAAATCTCATAACCTTAAAATATTTCAAGTAATCAATACTTTTCCCAATCAAGTAAGCTATACTTATTCTCATTAGTGTAGTAACTTAGCAAGTATACTTCAACAAACAAGTCATGTATACTCCAAATAACAAAGCGAGTACACTTCAAGAACAACCATGTCAATAGAAGGAAGAAGTTCACATACCATTTTGGCTAATCCACACGCCAAGTAGAAACCGCCGCACGTAGAATGTCAACCTATAATGACCATAATACGGCTATCAACTTCTAGCTTTCTAGCGTAGAATATTTCTAAGTATAAAGTCCCTTATTCTACGGAAAATTGGGCAGCACTTCCCCTGTTTCTACGTACTTTTCCACCTTTTCCAAGGCCCAAAATCAATAACCTATACGCCACATTTAAGGCACAACTAACAGCCAACCAAAGGGGATTACACGCCTAACAAGACGTGTAAAATTCTGCCCCACAATTCAATTATAAGTCCAACATTCTTTAGGTCATTCTCGGCTACAATATGTGACAACATATAGTCTTTTTCAATTCTTTCTTAATCCAAGTTGTTATTCCAACATGTCATAACAATTATAACAACTATATTCCCTTTCTTATATAACAAGTAACGATTATAACCAACAACCAAATTGATTAACAACTTTAGTGGCTAGCATGCCAATTTTTAGTTTTAACATTTCAACATGGTCCAAATCCTTTCAATCTTCATTCTGTATATCATATACTCATTTATATACTACAATAGCATGTAATCTCTAATTACATTAGGAAAACAAGGATTATTACCTCAATAAGCCCAAAATATTCCAAGATCTAAAAGTCGATCCTTAGCACTTTAGATCCTATTCCTTATGTTCCAATCCACTCCAAGCAACCCTTAGAAGTTCATAAACAACTTCTCTTCAATTTCCAACTTCAAAGTTGAAGAACACTTTAGGGTTTCATATTGCGACTAACGGATTAACGTAGTATTTCCAGATTTTTGTGTTTGGTTATCCTTAGAATACCTCTAGGGAAACTTGGTTTAAGTATGGGGATTTATCAAACAAGATTGAACAATTTCTTGTTCTTGGAGGGGTGTTGGCCGAGAGCAACCTAGGGAGGGAGTATATTTTTTTGTCTTGAAGTTTCACTAAGTGTTAAGTCTTCATCCTCTAAGTGGATATATATAATGCAACCAATGGTGGAGATTAAAGCAAGTGTGTGGTTGAGATTGGGGACAAGTGTGTGTGGGTCCCACTAGTCCACTTGTCCAAACAAATATCTAGCACAAGCCTTAGCCACTTGGCCACCTTTCTCGCCCAAGATGGGCCCACACGGGGGTGGCAAGTGTTGCCCTCATATTGGTCCAAAATATTTTATCTCTCCAAAATCTCAATAATTGGTCAAAATATCGAAAACCTTGTGGGCCCCACAAAATCGTCAAATTTCCCGGGTGGGCCCCACATGACCAAATCTGGAAATAAAATTCCATAATTCTTATAAATTAGATAAGTCTCAAATACCAAATTTGGGAACCCAATTCCCATTAATAAACTTTTTTCCTTCACGAGGTTCGGAATATTTTCCGTAGGAAAAAGAAATCTTTCTTCTGTTTCAAACTTAAAGTCGTATTCTCTTATGTACGTCCTCATATACATATCCTGGAACTACGGGGTGTAATATTCTCCCCCCATTAGAAACATTCGTCCCGAATGTTCCTTCTAAGTTCAATCTAGGAAGATATCGGCATAGTCCTCCTTAACTATACCTCACTCAATCAATTATGCCACACATGGCCACATATATCGTACATACATTCACATCAATCACAAGCTAAATGAGGAATCACGTCTAGAGGGTATATCACTACTTATCAACTCCCATTCATGGCCTAAAAAGAATTCTCCTTCGCATCTTTACTACTCATACTATAACTACTTTAATTCTTTCAACACTTGCTCGCTCATCTTCTTAGTTATCGTATTCTTTTCGTACTTCCACACCCATTCTAGTATACATACATAATCTTGAATATTGCTTCGGTTTTCCAATCTTTGGAGTCACTATATCCAACAATTTAGGGTCATTTTCGGCCCTCACAACCCGGTTTCGGTGGAACGTGTCTACGAACTCGTACAATGATTAACTAGACTTGGTCCTTGCACCCCCGCGACCCTATCATATAGCGGTACTACCCCCAACTGAACCTACTCAATTTCGGGCTACGGGTTGACCCGTAATTGGTCCTCAACCCGACCTTTCGTGGTACTTAACTCTCGTTCTTCGTCTGAATTAGATCTTGCTACCCGAGAAGGCCTTATACATCTAAGGTCTTAGCAGTTATCAATATTCTAAGGCTCACAATTTTTCCATGTCCCCAAACTTACATTACCTCTTAACTAGGTTGTCTTAATCACAATAACTCAATATTATCCGTACATAACACTTAAACATATAACAATCTTATCAATGCATAAAAGTTTTAAAGGGTCAAAGATATACCTGTAACTATTGCTTCATTTTCCCTTTATCGCTCTAATCGTAATCCTGCCCTGCAGGGCGCATAGCTATAGAAGGTGATGAACTAGCCACTGATCCTGAAGGCTGAGTCTTACTACCCGTGCCACCTCCATACAGACACTCCCTCTGAAAATGGCCCTGCTGGCCGCAAGAATAACAGGCCCTCAGAGCGGAATGGCACTCCCCAAAATGGGACCTACCGCAACGAACACACCGAGGCAAATGTGGCTTCATCTGACTAGGACCCTTGTTCCCCTGAGGAATTGGAGCCCTCAAACTCTGACTGACCCCTAAGTACCCCGGACGGTCAAATCTCCTGCCCGTAGATTGCGAAGGTGCCCCATGTGCTGGTTGGAAAGAAGTCCTAGCAAGCTGTTGAGGTTGCCCGCCTCGATTATTACCAAAGTACCCAGCCGACCTAGCCTTTTTAGGCTGGCCTTGGTCTGGCTGATCTTCTCTCTCTCTGTCTTCAATCCCCTGCGCGTATTCCTGTATCCTGGCAATATACATACCTGGCTGAAGAGCCACTCCCAGACATGCAGTAATCATGTAGCGGTCTAGCCCCATCACATAGCGATGAACTTTATCTGTCATGTCAGCCACAATAGTGAGTGCATACCTAGCCAGTGAGTCAAACTCGAGGTTATACTCTCTGATGATCCTTCCACCCTGTCTCAATGTAAGAAACCTATCAACCCGGGCCCTCCTCATCTCTGGAGGCAAGAAGCGATCTTGGAAGGCCTCCGTGAACATTTCCCAAACGGCTGAAGGAGCATCAACACCCCTGGGTAGTTCCCACGATTCAAACCAGTTCACCGCAACATCGCGTAACCGGTAAGAAGCTAGTACCACCGACTCGGTCTCCGAGGCCTTAGGTACCTGCATAGTCCGCTGTATCTGCCGAATGAACTCCTGAGGATCATCCTCGGGTCTCGACCCATATAACTCGGGCGGATTGCAACCCAGAAAATCTCAAATTCTCAAACTGTCGGCTCTAGGGTTAGCTATCGGCTCCTGTCGGCGCTGCCCTGCCACTATGTTGGTCAATAACTTGATCTGCTCTCCATAATCTCTATACTCTGCCTCTGGAGGCTCTGGTGTCGGAGTCTCTGAAAGTGCAGCTGCTCTGAGCTCCTCTGATGGTGGCGGCGTAAACGAACTAGCTGACCCACGCACCACCTCTGGCATAGACTGGGATTGTTCCCTAGTAACCCTCTGTGTCCCACTAGCAGTTCCTACAGTTGTCTTACCATTCTGGGCCGCTGTTGCCTTGCGTTGAGGCATAACTGATACACGAGATTATGTCAGAGAGAGACCAACCTAATAACACAGCTCTACTGCACGATCTTAGAATGAGAAGAAGGGAAAACAATCCTAAATATCCTGTAGCCTCCTGATTCTAGGTGTGGTGCACAACACACCGATAAGCAAGACTCTACTAGACACGGTCTGTAGACACTTTCCGAGGACTAACAACTCTGATACCACTTTTGTCACGACCCGACCCCGGCCCCGCAACTGGTGCCTTACCCGGGCACCCTAGTAGGTATACATCAGAGAAAACCAGCGGAATAAAACTCATAGTCATATAACAATGTGAAATAAGAAACAGGCTAACCGAGAAGGTCGCCTTTCTGTATATATAAATATACAAAAGCCCGAACAGTTACATTATTTACAAACCCCCACCCACAACCATGACTACAAGACTCTAAGAGTTTGGACACAACAACTGTGATGGGACAGAGCCCCGTCATACCCCTGAATGTACATAAATCTACAACACCAGGGATCCATACCAAAGATAAGCTTCCGGAGTAATGGAGCTTTTTCCCAAAACCGAACAGAGATCCTAAGAGCGAGGATCACCAACTGAGTACCTAGTCCTGCGGCCATGAGCAGCCCACACTCCCGAAGGAGGTCGATGCAACAGTACCAAGTATGGAACAAAAATAAATCTGATAAACAAGATCATAACTGTATAAAGGAATGACAGGGACAAGTATGAAAATCAAATACCAGATCCTACCGTGTCATAGAATATTGTTCCCCTGAGGACCTACCGCAACGAACACACCGAGGCAAAGGTGGCTTCATATGACTAGGACCCTTGTTCCCCTGAGGACCTGGAGCCCTCAAACTCTGACTGACCCCTGAGTACCCCGGACGATCAAATCTCCTGCCCGTAGACTGCGAAGGTGTTACACCCCATAATTCCAGAACATGAATAAGAGAATAGACGCGAGAACACAAGACTTGAAAATTGGTACGAAAGAAAGAATTGTTTTTCCGAAGGAAAATTTTCAGAAATTTTGAGGAGTATGGAACTTATTATCATTGTGGAAATTTATTTTTACGGATTTGGTCACGTGGGGCCCACCCGAGAAATTTTACGTTTTGTGGGGCCCACAAGGGTTACGAAATTTTATGGACGAATGGGATGGCGACAAGTGTGACCCCCACATGGTCTTGGACGAAATTGGGCAAGGGTAAGATGGTCATTGACCAATGTAGATGATCAAGTCTTGCAAGCTTGAGATAATTGACTAAGTCAACTTGTCCACTTGGTTAGATATTAATTATTCTTCATCCTAGCCACACATATATGGTAATCTAAGCCCTCCATTGTGTTATATATACTACACTAGTGCAATACTTAGTCTTCAACACTTAGAAAAAATTAGAGAACATTTGTGCTAGCAAGAGTGCTCTCGGGTTTGAGCTCTTCTCCACAAAAAAAATTTGTAATTTTTGTTCATTATTCACAAGACTTTAACCCAAGGTCCCTAGGGGTATTGTAAGGATATCTCAATAGAAAGATCCCAGAAAAACGACGTTTTCACGTTAGTCGCAAGGCGAAAACCTAAGGTGTTCTTCAACTTTGAAGATGGAACTTGAAGAGGAGTTCTTCATGAGCTTCTAAGGAGTGCTTGGAGCGGATTGGAACATAAGATGAGGAGCTAAAAGTTGCTAAGGATCGACTTTTACGCTTGGACATTATTAGGGCTTATTGAGGTAAAATCTTCATCTTCTTAATGTAATTGAAGATTACATGTTATAGTAGTTAAGAAATGAGCATGTGGTATATATATTGAAGTTTGAAAAGATTTGGATCATGTCGACGTGTTAAAACCGAAAATGGACAAGTTAGCCATTAATGTTGTAATCAATTTGGTTGATAGTTACAATCGTCGCATGTTATGGAAGAAAGGATTTATAGTTGTTGTAATTGTTATTATGTATATAACATGTTGGAATAACAACTTGGATTAAAAAGGAATTGAACGGAAATTGACCTTGTTTTGGATAGTGTTGTTGCCGAGAATGTGCCTTAAGGAATTGACAGTTTTATATTGATTGTGGGGCAGAATTTTACACGTCCTATTAGGCGTGTAATCCCCTTTGTATTTGCTGAATTGTTGGGCCTTAAATGTGGCGTTTGGTTATTGATTTTCTGTCACGCCCCAAATCTCGGGCCCGTGACTGGTGCCCCTACCTGGGCACCCTTCTACCCATACAACATAAATAAACCGCGAAAGATAAATAGCACTCATTTTTTATAAAACAAAGGCAAAGCCGGAAAGGCTTCCGTATAAATATAAATCACCCGAAAGGGTCTACGCTGTACAATAATGTAAATACAACTTACACCAGTCCAGCCCACATATGAATACAGACTTTTAAGAAGGTGACAACAACTATGACGGGACAAGGCCCCGCCGTACCCCTGGATATACCTAGCCATAATGACAAACTCCGGAACTTGGAGTCATCTCAAAATGCTGAACAAGGATCCTAAGCTCGCGGATCCACAACTGTGTACCTAGACCTGCGGACATGAACGCAGCCCATCTAAGAAATTCGATAACAAGTACTAAGTATGGAACGGAAATAAAGTACATTAAACAAGATCATAACTGTACAAAAGAATGACAGGGGAAAGTATAAAAATTAAAATACCAGATCCTACCGTGCCATTTTAACTCATGAAATCAATCGTACATTAATCATTCTTTTCCTTCTTTCAATATGAATTAACATCATATTCTTACATACATACTTAAGAATTCAATCAAGTTTTTCCACATAACTTACATATCTTACATAACATGTTATACCCCGTATTTCCAGAGTATGTACGTAAGGGCGTACGTACAAAAGTTTGAGCCTTAAAGTAGGCATAGGGACGAAATTTGTGCACAACCCACTAAAAGAATCGTTTTCCGACGAAACGTTTTCCAAAACTTGCGTAGGGAAAATTACGGCTATATCATTTATTATTTTTGCGGATTTTTCCGAGAGATGAAATATTTTGGACCAATGAGAGGGTGACACTTGTCACCCTCAAGTAGACGGCAACATGGGCAAGTTTGGACGATTTTGTGGCCTTGCTTTAGTCAAGGTTAGGTAGGATATTTTTGTGTAGTAGATGGATAAGGACACTTGGGTGAATCCCCACCCTCCACTTGCCCTCCACTTGCCTTCATCTTGGCCATTGGTTGGCCTATAAATACCCCCCTAACTTGAAGGTTTTCTTCATCCACAAACACAATTCTCTAAGTCTCAAAATCCTCCCTCTCCCATATAGTGTTTTCGTCCCAACCCTCTTCCCCCTCTAGCCTAGTGGCTTTGGCCGAGAATACCCCCCCCTCTTTGTAGAAAGTTGCCTTCTAGTGTAGTTACTATTCCAAAATACCCTAGCCCAAATCACTTATAGTATTAAGTAGAAGTTGTTTAGAAACTTCTAAGGGTTTCTTGGATGACTTGGAGCTTTCAGATTAGGAGCTAAACCTTGCTCAGGATCGACATTTAACTTGGATAATTTTGGGCTTATCGAGGTAAATAATCTTATCCTTCTATAGTATTGGAGATCACATACTGTAGTAGTATAGAAATAGTACAAAGTTATATAGAAGGATATTAAAGAAGAGAATTGAACTGTAATTACACTGAAGGATATTACAGAATAGAATTGAACTGAAATCACATCAGAAGTATAATAAAGAAGATTGAACTGTACTTACATAAGGTTGTATTCTGATGAGACTTGTGTAGCTTGGCGGGTAGGGAAGTGCTGCCCAATTTTTCGTAGAATAGAGAACCATCTGCTTAGAATAGTCTACAGAGTAGTCTAGACATTGATAGACGTATCTGACTATTATAGGTTGATTCTCTGTGTGACATATTCGACTTGGCGGTGGATTTCGTAGGAGGTATGTGATTCTTCCTATCCTCTTGAGCATGATATTTTAAAATATATATATAGTACGGTAGACGTACGTGTGTTAACTGAACATGGTTTTACTTAACGTCTTTCGACTTGAGTCTAAATAATAAGAACCTTGAAGTATTTCAAAAGAATTATGAATCATTTTCGAAAGAAGAGTAATACTTGATTTTTAAACAGAAAGCTTAAGAGTTATACTAGCTTTATGGGAAGTTAGGTATAACGACTTAAGAAAGATAAAACGAACGGTTTTACTTATTTGTTTATGAAAATCTTGTATTGACATCTGCAAAATGTAGTAAGATGGTTTGATAAGTAAACATGTTATGATTGTTATACCCCGTATTTCCAGAGTATGTACGTGAGGGCGTACGTATTATAATTTGAGCCTTAAAGTAAGCATAGTTTCGAAATTTGTACACAAGTGCCAAAAAGAGTCGTTTTTAAAAGCGTTTCCACGACTTTCGTAGGAAAATTCCGGCTATGTCATTAATAATTTTTACGGATTTTTAGAGACGAAACATTTTGGACCAACGGAGGGTGACATGTGTCACCCTCACATTGGGAGCAAGTGGGACGGCAAGTGGCAAGTCAAGGCGTTTTTGTGCCTTTGGTTAGGTATGATATTTGTGCAAGTTGGTGTGGTAGATGGATAAGGTCCACATGGTTGAAATCTAGCCCTACACTTGCACCACACTTGTCTTCATCTTGGCCATTGGTTGACCTTTACTTGACCTATAAATACCCCTCTAAGTTGAAGACTTTCTTCATCCAAACTTGAGCAATCTTTCTAAGTCTCACACTACTCCCTCCCTCTTGTTTGCTTCGTCCAAAGCCCCTCCCCCTCCCCCGTTGTAGAGGCTTGGCCGTGGGGTACACCCCCCCCCTGGCCTAGTTGTTTTCGTATAATACCCCCCCTTTTTGTGGTATAGAAATACTCTCCTAGTATTGTTATAATGCCCAAAAACCTTGGCTCAAATACCTTGTAGTATTCCCAAGGTTACACTTATACAAAAGCCCAGAAAATACCATTATACTTCCTCTTAGCCTCTAAACGAAACCCTAAGGAAATCTTCATTGTTAGTTGAAGTATTTAGGTAGAAGTTGGTTAGAACTTCTAAGGGTTGTTTGGAGCGGGTTGGAGCGCCCGGTGTAGGAGCTAAACCTTGCTCAGGATCGACATTTAAACTCGGATAATTTTGGGCTTATCGAGGTAAACACTCTTGACCTCCTGTTGTAATTGGAAATTACATGTTGTAGGAATATATGGTTGAAGTATACTATATATAGAACTGATTATAATTGTGCGGCAATGTCTTTTGACTTAAGCTGAATTTAAAGAAAGAATCAACTGTAATTACATAGGTGTATTGATGAGACTTTTATAGCATTCTTGTGAAGTAGAATTGTACACGTCAGGTTAGGCGTTTAAACCCCCACGGTTGGCTTGGTGGCGGCCTCGATAGAGAGAGGAGAATTACGCATTGCGGGAGAGTCTTTGCCGAATTTTCGTAGAATATTACGTCGGGATCTAAAGATGTTAATAGGCGCCTTTTGGCCTCTATAGGTTGAAGTACTACGTGTGGAGTGATCTGCTTGGCTTAAAGTGTAGCGGTTTGAGGAACTTGGAGCGTTTTGCTATTAGTCGATAATCGTCGCGAGGTATGTGAACCTCTTCCTATCTGTTCTAGCATGATATGTGTATAACTATGTAAATGTAGACGTACATGTGTTAAATGTATTTGATTGTCTTTAAACATAAAGTGTTATAACGGCTTTATGGGAAGTTGGTTATAACAGCTCTATGTAAATGAGAAATGCTTTGTGATTTTTAAAAGATAACTGATTTGACTTATAACCGACTTGATGTAAAAGAACCTTGAAGTATTCTAATAGATTAAGAAACCTTTTTGAAAGAAGTGTATACTTGGTTTGAAAACATAAGAGTTATACCAGCTTTATGAGAAGTTAGGTGTAACGTCTTAAGAAAGATAAAAAAATGGTTTAATGGTTTAGAAGTTAAGAGACTTATTCTTAAAAGATAAGAGACTTGACTTAATATGGATGTTTGTGTGAAACCTCATTCGTGAGTAATGAGTACTTGGTTTTAAAAGGGAATAATGTTTTACTGATTTCGGAAATCAGAATGAGTATCGACAAACCACTGCAGCGTTAATAAAGGAAATGTATTGAATAAAGAAGTATTATTAAAACCAGTAGAAACCTCCATCTGCATAGAAGCTAAGATGAGACAAAATGATATTACATTTCCTAGATCATGGCTGCTTAAATAAGATTTATGAACAAGAATAACCTACTCGCCTATGGCATATGTTACTCAATTGGTTTAAAGGAAATTAAGACATCGAACTATGAAACTTTTCTAAAGTAAAGAGACTTGAGTAATTGAAATTAGGCAAACCTGGAACTCTAGGAAAAGAAAGGCATTGTTTTGTCTTAAATTGGTTTAAAACATAAAGTGTTATAATGACTTTATGGGAAGTTAGTTATAACGACTTTATGAGAACAAAGAAGGATTTTTATCATTGGTTTTAATGTGGTAAATTGATTTTAAAAGAGAAATATTTTGGTCCAACAAAGAAGGCGTGGCATTGCCTTAATTTTGGTTTTAAAAGGAAAAGTATGGAAGTTGTATTGGTTTACTTAAAAGATGTAAGTCACTCTATTTTTATACTACGGTAACGGTGACTTTTATAAAAGGCAGATCTCTTAAAAAGGAAATTAACGTACGTAGCACTTTAGGGTTAAAACCCGGACTTTGGCATAAAATGAAAGTACTTTGAGTTGTGTATAACTTGCCTATGCTTGTTGTTGTGAAACTTGCCTATGCTTATTGATGTGAAACTTGCCTATGCTTGTTGTTGTGAAACTTGCCTATGCTTGTTGTGATAGCCTTTGTTGTGCAAAAATTGTGTTTCTATACTACCGCATCTCTCGATGGAGGGTCGGTTGACTTGTTGAGAACTTACTTGGAGCGTCTGCGGCGTGCGGAGAAATTCCGCAGATGCGTTCGCTGATAGTGTTACTTTTGCTAATCGCTTTGGACATACCGACACGATCGTGGCGCGCGGGTATCTTCCATTGTGATTGCCGCTTTGTTGTTTCCTTTTGGACATACTGACACGATGCGTAGCGCACGGGTATGCTTCTATTTGGAATGTTGTCTTATTGTTTCCCTTTGGACATACTGACACGATGCGTAGCGCACGGGTATGCTTCCATTTGGAATGTTGTCTTAGTGTTTCCACTTTTGGACATCCGACCACGATCGTAAGCGCCGCGGGTATGCTCCTTTTGGATTGTTGTCTTATTGTTATCATATCATGAGGCCATGCGGTGAGGAAGGAACTCACGCACGAGTGATGATTTGGAGGCGTGGTTCCACGACTTGATATGACTATTTATATGTTGTGTCTTTGTAGTTTAGTTATCATACATGTCTCACCTTTATATAAGCTATGATTTCATTTCTGATATTTCTGATTTCACATACTTGGTACTGTTATCGACCTCCTTGAGTGCGTTCATCTGCGGTAGAGTACATCATGTCGATCCCGCTTTAGGATCACCTTTCAACGTATTGGAAGCTCCGTTCCTTGGAGGCTTATCTTTGATATGTTACCACAGTCAGTAGGTCCTTGTACATTCGGGGTATGGCGGGGCCACTGTCCGTCATAGTTGTTATATAAATCTTAGAGTGCATGTAACCTTTGTTGTGGCGGGGTTTGTAAAAAGGATAATTGTTCGGTATTTATGTATATATGATGAAGGCAAGCTGTTTTGGTTGCTGTTTATTTATTTTGTCTCTTAATTCATGTTCATGTTTTTATTTCCGCTGATTTTCTCGATGATTGTATCACTAGGGTGCCCGGTAAGGCACGATCCACGGGCAGGTTCGGTCGTAACAAAAGTGGTATCGAGCGATTAATCCTCGGAAAGTGTCTCTGAACCGTGTCTAGTAGAGTCTTGATTATCGGTGTGTTGTGCACCACATCTATAATCGAGGCTATAGGACATTTAGGATTGGTTTCCATTCTTCTCATTACGAGATCGTGCCTTAGAGTGTGTGATGAGTTGAACCCCTCGACGTATTCCTTTCCTTTACCGATTATGCCTCGCGTAAAACCTGAGCCCAGACGGCAGGCAAGCGAGGAGGCGCTAGTGAGATACTGAGAGAATGCAGCGCGAGCCGATCGAGACTGAGATAGTACTTCAGACGACGAGTTTTGCGACACCGCCCGGCACCAGAAGTTTAGAGTCGCGGCGGTGGGCTGCCGAGACTCTGATACACGAGCCTCGATCCCACGGCTGGAGCGAGATGAGATGGGTACAAGGAGATGGCCCGATTCTTGGCGAGTCGTGGCGAGATATGAGGATAAATTTGGATCACGGCCAGATTCGATGCACGATGGTTCACCCTAGATCGGATAGTTTGAGGCTACTGAGACTTCCCGAGATGTAGCCCGCCAGAGTTCTACGGTTCGAGGCGAGGATGATCGCGAGTTCATCCAAACGATTCTGTGGATCGTAAGTGATCGAGCTTGGAGACCGAGTCGGTGGTCTAGGTTCGCGTCAGTGCGTGATACGCGATCGGTGGTTTGATTCGTGGGAGCCGTCGGGGAGAATGCACTTCCGGCTATTTGGGGCGAGTTCGCAAGGCCATTTCTTGCACATTTCTTGCCTCACATATGAGGAGGGCTCGGGCGACAGATTTTTGGTGTTGCGGCGAAGCAGGCGTGATTCGGGAGTACAATGTGGAGTTCGACTCATTGGCGATGCGTCCCGCATTAGTGGCTAGTATGGAGGATCGAGTGCCGATATGTTCTGAGGCTCGATGATTACCTAGCGAGAGTTGTTGGTGTAGCTCTTCACCGGGCATGGACATTGCCGCGTGCGAGCTTATGCACTGGGGTGAGGCGGAGAATCGGCGGAATGACGAGTCGGCGAAGAGGCGAGCAGGTCCTTTGGTGACTTCGAGGCGGACCGCCTCGGCCGAACTAGTTATGCGCCTCCGCCCGGTCTGAGTGGTCCTCCACAATCTTCAAGGCATCCAGAGTATTGAGGCGGTCGGGGCTCGAGGTTGAATTTTCGGGAGAAGCGGGGTGTTAGCGGTGAAGCCACCTACCTCGTTGTGGCCGTGGTAGACTCCGCGATGGGGAGTGTCGTGCTAGTCCGGAGTTTGTTTTACATGCGGCCCAGGCCATTTTGGGAGAAATTGTCCGACCGGGGTAGCGCTGGTAGGATAGCACTGAACTACGAGTCGATTGCGGGTTCTTCACCTTCCATGCCAGCGGGATGTTCATGCAGGCGGGCCCACGGTAGGTCGCGGTGGAAGTTCCCGATTTTAAGCGGTCATTTGAACACTTTATTTTCAGTATATCCTTAACCATCTAGAGTTTTGTATGTTATGATAATGTGTTAAGTGTTATGTTCGGATAGCTTGGTGCTAAAATGTGACTTAGAAACATGCTTAGTGAAAAAGGGTAAGCCTGGGGGTGAGAAAATGATGAACCTTAGAATATTATAGTTGAGACCTTAGATGTAAGGCCGTCTTGAGTACAAGTTTTTGCAAGTGATCCTTGTCGGAGTGCATTTTATGCCTAGAATGTGTTGTGTGATAAGTCCCTGGGTAGTGTGAAATGGAAGTGGTAGCTTTCATGACCTGTAGAGGTAAGATTGTTCCGGATCGAAACAAGAACTTGGCGCATTAAGTAGGTCGGGTTGGGGCCATGTTGCGGGCCAACCGCGGCTGTTCGAGGTGGGGTCAGCTGGGTGGTCGCCAGGTGGTAGGGTCACGCGGGTGCTAGGCCCAAGTTTAGTTGACCATCGTATGAGTTCGTAGGTGTGTTCGACGTAGCGGTCGTGAAGGCGGGAATGGCCTTAAGGAAGATCGAGGCTAGTAAGATAACCAAGTTGGGCGTGGTGACTCGAGGTTTGGAGAAGCAGGCGATGGCGAAGTGTGGTACGTATACTAGAAGAGTTCAAGTGTTCGAGAAGAGTACGACGAGTAAAGGTAGAGGCGAGCATGTATTGCGAGCATAGATTTGATCATTTCTTGTGAAGGGAGAAGGTGCGAAGGATGTATATTTTAGACCTCAGGGATCGCATGCAGTCCGGTACCATTGGTTGGGTCGCCAGAGTGACACTAGAACCTCGCGGCAAAGTGACAAAAGTTTGTGATGTTAGAGGTGTTTCCTCGTGGACTTGGATGTATGTACTTGCGCGGGTGTTTCTGTGGCCAGGTGTGGCAGGATTGTTCTCGTAAGTATAGTAGTGAAGACTATACTGGCGCATGTTTGTTTTGAGGCTTAGAAGGAACATTCGGGACGAATGTTTCTAAGGAGGGGATAATGTTATACCCCGTATTTCCAGAGTATGTACGTGAGGGCGTACGTATTATAATTTGAGCCTTAAAGTAAGCATAGTTTCGAAATTTGTACACAAGTGCCAAAAAGAGTCGTTTTTCGACGAAACGTTTCCACAACTTTCGTAGGGAAAATTCCGGCTATGTCATTAATAATTTTACGGATTTTTAGAGACGAAACATTTTGGACCAGCGGGAGGGTGACATGTGTCACCTCACATTGGGAGCAAGTGGACGGCAAGAGGCAAGTCAAGGCACGTTTTTGTGCCTTTGGTTAGGTATGATATTTGTGCAAGTTGGTGTGGTAGATGGATAAGGTCCACATGGTTGAAATCTAGCCCTACACTTGCACCACACTTGTCTTCATCTTGGCCATTGGTTGGCCTTTACTTGACCTATAAATACCCTCTAAGTTGAAGACTTTCTTCATCCAAACTTGAGCAATCTTTCTAAGTCTCACACTCCTCTCCTCTTGTTTGCTTCGTCCAAAGCCCTCCTCCCCCCTTTGTAGAGGCAGTGGGGTACACCCCCCCCCTAGCCGAGGTGTTTTCGTATAATACCCCCCTTTTTATGGTATAGAAATACTCTCCTAGTATTGTTATAATGCCCAAAAACCTTGGCCCAAATACCTTGTAGTATTCCCAAGGTTACACTTATACAAAAGCCCAGAAAATACCATTATACTTCCTCTTAGCCTCTAAACGAAACCCTAAGGAAATCTTTATTGTTAGTTGAAGTATTTAGGTAGAAGTTGGTTAGAACTTCTAAGGGTTGTTTGGAGCGGGTTGGAGCGCCCGGTGTAGGAGCTAAACCTTGCTCAGGATCGACATTTAAACTCGGATAATTTTGGGCTTATCGAGGTAAACACTCTTGACCACCTGTTGTAATTGGAAATTACATGTTGTAGGAATATATGGTTGAAGTATACTATATATAGAACTGATTATAATTGTGCGGCAATGTCTTTTGACTTAAGCCTGAATTTAAAGAAGAAAGCGAATCGTAATTACATAGGGTGTATTCTGATGAACTTGTATAGAATTACTGTGAAGTAGAATTGTACACGTCGGGTTAGACGTGTAACCCCCCCCCCCCCCCCCCGGTTGGCTTGGTAGCCGGCCTCGATAGAGGAGGAGAATTACTGTTGCGGGGAGAGAGAGAGGTCTTTGAATTTTTACGTAGAATATTCTACGTCGGGATCTAAAGATGTTAATAGGCGCCTTTTGGCCTCTATAGGTTGAAGTACTACGTGTGGAGTGATCTGCTTGGCTTAAAGTGTGGCCGACGGTTTGAGGAACTTGGGCGTTTTGCTATTAGTCGATAATCGTCGCGAGGTATGTGAACCTCTTCCTATCTGTTCTAGCATGATATGTGTATAACTATGTAGTACGGTAGACGTCACGTGTGTTAAATGTATTTGATTGTCTTTAAACATAAAGTGTTATAACGGCTTTATGGGAAGTTGGTTATAACTCTATGTAAATGAGAAATGCTTTGTGGTTTTTAAAAGATAAGCGATTTGACTTATAACCGACTTGATGTAAAGAACCTTGAAGTATTCTAATAGATTAAGAAACCTTTTTGAAAGAAGTGTATACTTGGTTTGAAAACATAAGAGTTATACGACTTTATGAGAAGTTAGGTGTAACGTCTTAAGAAAGATAAAAGAATGGTTTAATGGTTTAGAAGTTAAGAGACTTATTCTTAAAAGATAAGAGACTTGACTTAATATGGATGTTTGTGTGAAACCTCGTTCGTGAGTAATGAGTACTTGGTTTTAAAGGGAATAATGTTTCTTGATTCGGAAATCATAATGAGTATCGACAAACCACTGCAGCGTTAATAAAGGAAATGTATTGAATAAAGAAGTATTATTAAAACCAGTAGAAACCTCCATCTGCATAGAAGATAAGATGAGACAAAATGATATTACATTTCCTAGATCATGACTGCTTAAATAAGATTTATGACCAAGAATAACCTACTACTTTATGGCATATGTTACTCAATTGGTTTAAAGGAAATTAAGACATCGAACTATGAAACTTTTCTAAAGTAAAGAGACTTGAGTAATTGAAATTAGGCAAACTGGAACTCTAGGGAAAAGAAAGGCATTGTTTTGTCTTTAATTGGTTTAAAACATTAAGTGTTATAACAGCTTTATGGGAAGTTAGTTATAACGACTTTATGAGCACAAAAGATTGATTTTTATCATTGTTTTTTATGTGGTAAATTGACTTTAAAGAGAAATATTTTGGTCAACAAAGAAGGCGTGGCATTGCCTTAATTTTGGTTTTAAAAGGAAAAGTATGGAAGTTGTATTGGTTTACTTAAAAGATGTAAGTCACTCTATTTTTATACTACGGGTAACGGGTGACTTTTATAAAAGGAACAGATCTCTTAAAAAGGAAATTAACGTACGTAGCACTTTAGGGTTAAAACCCGGACTTTGGCATAAAATGATAGTACTTTGAGTTGTGTATAACTTTATGCTTGTTGTTGTGAAACTTGCCTATGCTTGTTGATGTGAAACTTGCCTATGCTTGTTGTTGTGAAACTTGCCTATCTTGTTGTGATAGCCTTTGTTGTGCAAAAATTGTGTTTCTATACTACTGGCGTCTCGATGGAGGTCGGTTGACTTGTTGAGAACTTACTTGGGCGTCTTGCGGCGGTGGCGGAGAAATTCCGCAGTGCGTTCGTTGATAGTGTTACTTTTGCTAATCGCTTTGGACATATCGACCACGATGCGTAGCGCGCGGGTATGCTTCCATTTGATTGTCGCTTTGTTGTTTCCTTTTGGACATCTTGACCACGATCGTGCGCGCGCGGGTATCTTATTTGGAATCTTTGTCTTATTGTTTCCCTTTGGACATCGACCGCGATCGTAGCGCACGGGTATGCTTCCATTTGGAATGTTGTCTTAGTGTTTCCCTTTTGGACATCTCGACACGATGCGTAGCGCTGCAGGTATGCTCCCTTTTGGATTGTTGTCTTATTGTTATCATATCATAGGCTTGGCGGTGAGGAAGGAACTCATGCGCACGAGTGATGATTTGGAGGCGTGGTTCACGACTTGATATGACTATTTATATGTTGTGTACTGTAGTTTAGTTATCATACATGTCTCCTGCTTTATATAGACTGCTATGATTTCATTCTGATATTTCTGATTTCACATACTTGGTACTGTTGTCTTGACCTCCTTGAAGTGCGTTCATCTGCATGAGTAGAGGTACATCATTGTCGATCCCGCTTTTAGGATCACCTTTCAGTATTGAAGCTCTGTTCCTTCGGAGGCTTATCTTTGGTATGTTACCCTGAGTCTGTAGGTCCTTGTACATTCAGGGGTATGGCGGGGCCCTGTCCCGTCATAGTTGTTGTATAAATCTTAGAGGTCTGTAACACTGTTGTGGGCAGGGTTTGTAAAAAGGATAACTGTTCGGGTATTTATGTATATATGATGAAGGCAAATGTTTTGGTTGCTTTGTTTATTTATTTTGTCTCTTAATTCATGTTCATGTTTTTATTTCCGCTGATTTTCTCTGATGATTGTATCACTAGGGTGCCCGGGGTAAGGCACCAGTCACGGGCCCGGGTTCGGGTCGTGACAATGATACTACGTGTGTTAGTGTCTTGTGATGTTATTCTTGTTGTGCTTACGTTGTTAAACGTTAATACCGTTGTACTAGTATTATATCACCTACCCCCTTGACTTGTTATACCGAGGGCTTGCCACCCTTGATGCGGGTCTATACGGCCTATGCGGTCTGTGTGACTATGCGGAGCTGCGGGAGTTCCAGGATCGATCATTCCGGGTGTTTTATCCCGATGTGGGGGATGCCCTATGCGGTCTGTGTGACTATGCGGTCTATGTGACTACGGACTGCGGGAGTCGAGGAAGTGCAGGGTTAGCTACCCCGTCACGAGAATACCTCATGCGGGTGCATGTGTGACCTATGCGGATGCGGAAGTCGAGGATTAGCACGCATAATGATACTATGGGCGATTGGCCTTGCTTGATCATTAGCGGCCTAGAAAAGACCGGTTACATTATATCTATTTTGCTCTTGTTTATGTTGTGGCACTATGTGCGATTAAAGCGTTGTATTTGCAAATGGTTTTAAATACTTTGATTTTACTTGATGCTACGATTTCACATACTTGGTACTTGTTATGCTTGACCTCGCCGAAGTGCGTTAAATCTGCGGTAAGGGCAAGCAGTGCTAGATCCGCATCTTTAGGATCTTTGCTTTGGTGTCAGGAGCTCCATCTTCTCCGGAGGCTCGACTTTTGGTATGGTTCTCCCTGATGTTGTAGATATATGTACATTCAGGGTATGGCGGGGCCCTGTCCCGCCATAGTTGTTTACATTCCTAGAGGTCTGTAGTCATGTTGTAAAGTTGGGATGTAACTGTTTACTCTTTATATATATATGCCGAAAGGCGACTTTTCTCAGATAAACTGTGTCTCAATTTACATTTGTTTCATGTCTTGTTTTTATATTCCGCTGATTACTCTGATGTATGTCTACTTGGGTGCCCCGGTAAGGCACCAGTCACGGGCCCCATAACGGGTCGTGACATAACATAATCCGGCCCTTTATGGAGGGACTTCTTATTTGGGAGCTTACTTTGATTATCCATACGTGATAACGTAATCCGGCTCATTTGCGGGACACGGTGTACTGATGAATCATGTGGCATAATACGGCCCGCTTGTGGGGCTCGGTGTACTGTGGAATCATGTAGCATAATCCGGCCCGCCTGTGGGGCTCGGTGTACTGTGGAATCATGTAGCATAATCCGACCCGCCTGTGGGGCTCGGTGTACTGTGGAATCATGTAGCATAATCCGGCCCGCCTGTGGGGCTCGGTGTAAGATGAGGTAACCCGGCCTATGTGTAGGCTCGGGGTAATATGGCGTAATCCGGCCTATGTGTAGGCTCGGTGTATCTCATAACATAATCCGGCCTATTTGTAGGCTCGGTGTATCTCATAACATAATCCGGCCTATTTGTAGGCTCGGTGTATCTCCTAACATAATCCGGCCTATTTGTAGGCTCGGTGTAATTTTCCTTACATAACATTTTTAAACCATCTTTTCACTTCTTCTTAAGTCGTTATAACAACTTCCCATAAAGCTATTATAACAACCTTTCATTTAAGAGAACTTAAGACACTTTTATTCTTGCAACATCAGGGAAACTAAACCCAAAAATACTACGTACATACATACTTAAAAAGAATCATAAAACTCCTTCTCTTTAAATCAATAAACGTATACTTTTAAAACTCAAGTCACATACTCTTTCGAAATCAAGCCTCTTAACTTTAGAAGTAAATCCAGTAACCCATATCTTGAAAAATAAAGTCTCATTACTTGTAAAGAAATCAAGTCTCATAACTTTAAATCAAATCTCTAAACTTTAGAAATCAAGTCCCATATCTTGAAAAATAAAGTCTCATAACTTGTAAAGAAATCAAGTCTCATAACTTTAAATCAAATCTCTTAACTTTAGAAATCAAGTCCCATATCTTGAAAAATAAAGTCTCATAACTTGTAAAGAAATAAAGTCTCATAACTTGTAAAGAAATCAAGTCTCATAACTTTAAATCAAATCTCTTAACTTTAGAAATCAAGTCCCATATTTTAAAAAATAAAGTCTCATAACTTGTAAAGAAATCAAGTCTCTTAACCTTAAATCAAATCTCTTAACTTTAAAGTACTTCATGTAACTTATACAATTTTGACTAAGCCACTCATACGCATAATCAAGACTCATATATTTTCAAAATCGACTTACTTACTTCAAATGAATTAAGTCGCATAGACTTACCAAATTAAGTCACATAGTGTCACGACCCGACCCCGGGCCCGCGGCTGGTGCCCTACCTGGGCACCCTTACAAGTATACATCAGAGATAATCAGCGGAACACACATAAGATTTAACAATGAAATAAATAATAGGCTAGCCGATAAGGCTACCTTCCTGGATATAAACAAAATCCAAAAGCAGTTACCTCAATTTTTTTTTATAAAGTGACCCACAAGATATGACTACAGACCTCTAAGAGTTTACATAACAACTGTGACGGGACAGGGCCCCGCCATACCCCTGAATGTACAAAAGTCAACGACTTCAGGGAACCATACCAAAAACAAAGCCTCCGGAGAAATGGAGCTTTCGAATCGAAACAGTGATCCTACGAGTGCGGATCAACAAGCTATGTACCTCAACCTGCGGCATGAACGCAGCCCCCCGAAGGAGGTCAGTACAACACATGTACCAAGTATGCAAAACTGAAAGTACTGTAATTTAAATCATAATAGTAAAAAAAATACAGCTGAAGACATATATGATAACCAAATTAACAGTACACTGTGCCTTACTGAAGTAGAAGTAATGAAAGTCAGTTTTTTACCTTATACGACCCGTTTCATCATATGAACCTTAGTCACACCAGGGCTATGAGCACCAGCCCTCAAAAATCCAAGCGCGCCCGTGGGATTCCCCATCACTGTCGACCGCTAGGTGTAAAATCTAACTCTGTGACGCGCCCGTGGCATCCTTCCTCACTATCGGCGTACACACAAATCTAACCATGTGACGCACTCGTGGTATCCTACCTCACTGTCAGCGTACACACATACAACACGTATATACCTATATCCTCTGCCCGTGGAATCCCGTCGCTGAAGCGGTAGTAAAAGTAAATACAACCGTGTGGCGCGCGTGGCATCCTTCCTCACTGTCGGCGTACACATACACAATACATACATATATATATCTCATGCCCGTGGAATTCCCCATCTCGGGTACATGACTCGCGATCAAAGCAGGACCACTCGCCCGCAGTATCCTTAAGCAATCCTACCCCTGGGACTATTTCACCCGCATAGGTCGTGTGGACCCGCATGAGGTATTCCTCGCGTAAATGTACCGCCCGCGTGGGACTATTTCACCGCGTAAGCCCATGGGACTTGCGTGAGGTATTCGCGCATAGTCGTACCAGCCGCGTGGGACTATTTCACCCCCATAAGCCCATAAGGACTCGCATGAGGTATTCCTCGCATAGGTTGTACCCGCCCGCATGGGACTATTTCACCCGCATAAGCCCATAAGGACTCGCATGAGGTATTCCTCGAATCGTGGGTAGCAAATCCACGGAAACAGGTGGTATAACTATCTTGGGGATTTACCCCTCAGGTATACTCTTACCCCTCAAACTACATGCCTCGGGATCCCTCATCGAAGCATGTCCACGGTGCATACCCGTGGAATCCCACATCACTGACGGTATGTCCCCGTAAACTCATACTAAGACCATGGAAGCATACCTGTGGAATCCCACATCACTGTCGGTACGTCCAAGTAACTCCTAACTTCTTTAGACTTTCATTAACATACAAAATGGATCTCATTTTATGACCTTAAGACACTTTTCATATCACTTAACAAGTCCGGGGAAATTCAACCCAAAGTACTATGTATTTCTATTTTTTTCCAAGATCCCTTTTCCACATAAGACCCCAAGATACTAACACCTGTAGTATCCAGGCTTATCTACATTTCAAACAAGTCACTATACTATTAGAAATATGCTTCGGCTTCTAACTCAAGTGACCCTCATTTATAACTTTAAGCAATTGATGCCTTTAAATCAAATTGCCTTTCTTAGCTTCCATTCTTTTATCATTGTTTATCTACTCGAGAAAAACCGTTCCTTTAACCTTCCATAAAGTTATTATAACCAACTTCCCATAAAGCCGTTATACTAACTTTATGCATTAGAAACTAAGACGTCTTTACCCTCTCATAAAGCCGTCATAACTAAATTCCCCTAAAGCCGTTATAACTCTTCCTTAAGGACACGTGAGTTAATTTCTCTAACTCAACCAACTAGACATCCTTAAAACAAGTCAAATATATCAAATGACTTCACTTCATTTAAATCACGTACGTCTACCGTACCATACAGTTATAACTACTCATGCTCAAGAGATAAGAAAGTTTTCACATACCTCTTATGTTCAGTCCACTAGCCAAGTCCAATATGCCGTCCGTAGATGTCAACCTATAATGACCATAATACGTCTATTAGCTTCTAGCTTCAACGTAATATATTCTAATGAAAAGTCCCTTGTTCTACGGGAAATTTGGACAGCACTTCCTTTGTTTCTACTTACTTTTCCACCTTTTTCAAGGTCCGAATTCAATAACCAAACGCCACATTTAAGGCACAACAATTCAGCTAACCAAAAGGGGATTACACGCCTTTACAGGACGCGTAAAATTCTGCCCCACAATGATACCTGTTATACCCCGTATTTCCAGAGTATGTACGTGAGGACGTACGTAGAAAAGTTTGAGCCTTAAAGTTAGGCTAGGACCAAAAATTTGGGCACAAGTGCCGAAAAGAATCGTTTTTCGACGAAACGTTTTACAAGACTTGCGAAGGGAAAATTTCGGCTATGTCATTTCTAATTTTTGCGGATTTTTTCCGAGAGACGAAATATTTTGGACCAACGGGAGGGTGTGTCACCCTCACATTGGGTGTGATTGTGGACGGCAAAGGGATGATTTGGAGCATTGGTTAGGTAGGATATTTTGTGCAAGTTGGTGTGGTAGATGGATAAGGTACACATGGTTAAATCCTAGCCCTACACTTGCCTAACACTTGTCTTGATCTTGGCCATTGGTTGGCCATTGCTTGACCTATAAATACCCCCTTAGTTGATGAGTTATTTCATCCACACTTGAGCAAATTCCAAGTCTAAAAATACTCCCTCCCTCTTGAGGTTTTCGTCCCACACACCCCTTTGTGAGGCCATGGCCGAAAACCCCCTAGCCTAGTTGTTTTCGAGAAATACACCCCCCCTTTTGGTAGAAATACTCTCCAAGTATTGTTATAATACCAAAATACCTTGGCCCAAATACCTTATAGTATTCCAAGGTTACACCTATACAAAAGCCCAGAAAATACTACTATACTTTCCTTTAGCCACTAAACGAAACCCTATGGAAAAATCTCCATAATTGGTTGGAGTACTAAGTAGAAGTTGTGTGGAACTTCTAAGGGTTTCTTGGAGCGAATTGGAGCGCACGGAGTAGGAGCTAAACCTTGCTCAGGATCGACTTTAAACTTGGATAATTTTGGGGCTTACCGAGGTAAATAATCCTATCCTTCTATTGTAATTGGAGATTACATACTGTGGTATTATTGAAAATGAATATAAGATTCATAGAAGAGAATTGAACTGTAATAGAAGGATATTACAGATAAGACTTGAACTGAAATCACATCAGAAGAATATATAAGTAGAAGATTAAAGCATACTTACATGGGAATTTGTATTCTGATGGTGATAACCTTTATTAGTTGAATGTTCTGCGAGTAGCATATACTACTTGGAAGGTGGACAAGGCTAGTCGGGTTATAGCCGTGGAGCGTTTTGCTTATAGTCGATAATCGTCGCGAGGTATGTGATTCTTCCTATACTCTTGAGCATGATATTTTAAAGGAATATATGTAGTACGGTAGACGTACGTGTGCTAACTGAACGTAATTGTACGGCAATGTCTTTGGACTTAAGCCTGAATAATATATATATATATATATAGTACGGTAGACGTACGTGTGTTAACTGAACGTAATTGTACGGCAATGTCTTTTGACTTAAGCCTGAATAATAAGAATCTGGAGGTATTTTACAAGAATATATATAGTACGGTAGACGTACGGGTGTTAACTGAATATAGTTTTACGGCAATGTCTTTTGACTTAAGCCTGAATAATAAGAATCTTGAAAGTATTTCAAAAGAATTAAGAAACCTTTTTGAAAGAAGAGTAATACTTGGTTTTGAAAACATAAGAGTTATACTAGCTTTATGGGAAGTTAGGTATAACGTCTTAAGAGAGATAAAGAGAATGTTTTACTGATTTTTTAGAAGTTAAGAGACTTAATCTTAAAGGATAAGAGACTTGACTTAAATGAATTTATATGAAATTTGTGTGAAACATCATTCGTGAGTAATGAGTACTTGGTTTTTTTAAAAGGAATAATGTTTTAACTGATTTCGGAAATCAGAATGAGTATCGACAAACCACTGCAACGTTAATAAAGGAAAATGTATTGAATAATGAAGTATTATTAAAATCAGTAGAAACCTCCATCTGCATAGAAGCTAAGATGAGACAAAATGATATTACATTTTCTAGATCATGGCTGCTTTAATAAGATGGTTATAAACAAGAATAAACTGCTCACACATATGGCATATGTTACTCAATTGTTTTAAAAGAGATTAAGACATTGAACTATGAAACTTTTCTAAAATAAAGAGACTTGAGTAATTGAAATTAGGCAAACTGGAACTTTAGGGAAAAGAATGTTGTTGAAAAGGAAAGTGTTTTGGTTTACCTAAAAATGTGAGTCACTCTATTTTTAATACTACGGGTATCGGGTGACTTTTATAAAAGAAATGGATCTCTTTAAAAGGAATTTAACGTACGTAGTACTTTAGGGTTAAAACCCGGACTTGATATAAAATGAAAGTACCTTGAGTTGAGTATAACTTGCCTATGCTTGTTGTTGTGTAACTTGCCTATGCTTGTTGTTGTGTAACTTGCCTATGCTTGTTATAGCCTTTGTTGTGCAAGAATTGTGTTTCTATACTACCGCGTCTCTCGATGGAGCGTGTTGACTTGTTGAGAACTTACTTGGGCGTCTTGGCGTGTGGAAGATTCCACGGGTATGCTTCCATTATTATTGTTACATGGGCATGTCTACACCGATGATGGATTCTGTGGACATGTGACCATTATGGTTATTTATGGCGAAGTATCGTGACTTACGGTTGTGATCGGGTGCGTAGCCTGTTTACTTTCCCCCGTCAGCTACGTGACGTAGGTGGATCTGGTATAGGTTATTGCGCCGCACGTGTCGGCCGGCGGTGAAGTTTCGTGACTTACGGTTGTGTTCTGGTGCTTAGCCGATTTACTTGCCGCCGTCAGCTACGTGGCGCGAGGAGGCCGGTGGAGGCTAGTGCACTTGCCACGTGTCGGCCGCGAGTCGGTGTTTGGATGGAGCCGTGACTTACGGTTGTGATCGGTGTGTAGCGATTCACTTGCCCCGTCGGCCATGTGGCGCGAGGAGAGGCTGGTTGAGGCTATTGCACTTGCCACGTGTCAGCTTCATGATATGATTGTACAGTATTATTACGATCGGATCTGGTAGTTATACTTGCCCCGTACGGTTTTTATGACACAGGTGGGACCTGGTGTTCATGTATACTTCTTGGTGTTGTTATATCATAGACTGCCGGCAGTGAGGAAGGAATTCCACGGGCACGAGTGATGATTTGGAGGGCGTGAGCCCCTGACTTGGTATAACTGTTATATGTGTGTACTGTAGTTTGGTTATCATACATGTCTCCTGCTTTATATAGACTATTATGATTTCATTTACAGTATTTACAGTTTCACATACTTGGTACCTGTTATCTTGACCTCACTGCGAAGCTGCGTTCATGCCGCAGGTAGAGGTACATCGGCTGTCGATCCCAGCTTTTAGGATCACATTTCAGCGTGTTGGGAAGCTCCGTTCCTTCGGAGGCTTATCTTTGGTATGTTACCACAGTGCATGGGTTTTGTACATTCGGGAGTATGGCGGGGCCACTGTCCGTCATAGTTGTTGTAAAAATCTTAGAGTGCATGCTTTGTTGTGGGCAGGGTTTTAAGGATTGTACTGTTCAAATGTCGATATATATATATATGCAGAAAGGCAACCGTTTTGGTTGGCCTATTTTCTTTTATCTTGATCCATATCTATTTGTATGTTTAAGTTTTTATTTCCGCTGGTTTTCTCTGATATTGTATCACTAGGGTGCCCGGGGTAAGGCACCAGTCACGGGCCCGGGTTCGGGTCGTGACAAAAGTGGTATCAGAGCAGTTAGTCCTCGGAAAGTGTCTACAGACCGTGTCTAGTAGAGTCTTGATTATCGATGTGTTGTGCACCACATCTATAATCAGGAGGCTGCAGGACATTTAGGATTGGTTTCCCTTCTTCTCATTCTGAGATCGTGCCTTAGAGCTGTGTGATAAGTTGGAACCCTCTGACGTATTTCTTTCCTTTACCAGTTATGCCTCCGCTTGAGCAACCGGGCGGAAGGCAAAGCGGCGAGAGGAGGCTGCGGTTAGAAGCGCGGTGTCTCTAGAGACCACGAGACCTAGGCCTCCGACCCCACATGCGGAGGCGAGAGGAGATGGGTTACAAGGAGATGGCCCAATTATTGGCCAGGATAGTGGCGAGGCACGAGGATAGGCTGGACGCAGCAGTTCCAGTAGTACCCATGGTTCACCCTAGATCGGACAGTTTGAGGCTACGGGATTTTACGAGTTGTAGCCGCGAGTTTTATGGGTCGAGGCACGAGGATGATCGCGAGTTCATCCGGCGATTACAACGGATTATGAGTGATCAAGGCATCGGAGATCGAGTCGGTGGTCTAGGTTCGCATCGGCTGCGTGATACCGCATGATCGGGTTTGATTCGTGGGAGGCTGTCGGGAGAGAATGCACTTCCGGTATATGGGGCGAGTTCTCGAGGCATTTCTTGCACATTTCTTGCCTCACGGATGAGAGGGCTCGGCCGATAGATTTTGGTGTTGAGGCGAGCGGGCGTCTGATTCGAGTACAATGTGAGTTCGACTCATTGGCTCGACACGCCCGCGTTGGTAGCTAGTATGGAGGATCGAGTGCACCGATATGTTCTGAGGCTCGATGATTACCTAGCGAAAGTTGTTCGTGTAGCTCTTGCGGGCATGGACATTGCCGCATGCGAGCTTATGCACTTGGATGTGAGGCGGAGAAATCGGCGGAATGACCAAGATCGCGAGAAGAGGGCGAGCAGCGG
The DNA here is from genome assembly GCA_029844215.1 of Przewalskia tangutica. Lineage (NCBI taxonomy): Eukaryota > Viridiplantae > Streptophyta > Magnoliopsida > Solanales > Solanaceae > Przewalskia > Przewalskia tangutica. The sequence goes on from CM056719.1 coordinate 91,259,325, forward strand.
TCCTTTGGTGACTTTCGAGGCGGACCGCCTCGAAGCGAGCGATTATGCGCCAACGCCCGATGCAAGTGGTCCCACCGTCGTCGGGGCGTTTGGGATATTCGAGGCGGTCGGGGCTCCTGTGGTTCAGATTTTTAGGGAGTAGGAGTGCTCGCGGATGAGGCCACCGTATCTCGGTGTGGCCAGTTGTGGTAAAGCCCATGGGAATGTCGTCTTGGTTTGGGAGATTGCTATACTTGCGGCGGCGAGGGCCATTTGATGAGATCGTCCGAGGCCGAGGGTAGCACGGTGGGATAGCCTGACTACTAGATCGATTGCGGGTTCTCACCTTCCATAGCTAGGCGGGATGTTCATACATGGCAGCCACGGTAGGTCGCGGTGGAGGTTCAGATTTTAGCGGTCCTTTGACCGCCTATTTTGAGTATATCCTTAACCTCAGAGTTTTGTATGTTTTAATGTATGTTGATGTGTTTAGTGTTATGTTCGGATAGCTTTGTGCTAAAATGTGAGTTATAAGCCTAGTTAGTGAAAAAGGGTAAGCCTGGGGGTGAGAAAATGATGAACCTTAGAATATTACAGTTGAGACCTTAGATGTAAGGCCGTCTTGAGTACAAGATTTTGCGGGTGATCTTTGTCAGAATGTATAAGTATACGTGGAGTAATTGTGGGAAAATTCCTTGGGTGGTGTAAAATGGAAGTGGTAGCTTTCATGACCTGTATAGGTAAGATTGTTCCGGATCGGGGAACAAGAGCTTGATGCGTTAAGTGGGTCGGGTTGGGGCCATGTTGCGGGTCAACCCGTAGCCCAGTTTGGGGTTGGGTTAGTTCGAGGTGGTCCCGCCATGTGGTAGGGTCACGAGGGTGCTAGGCCCAAGTTTAGATGACCATCGTATGAGTTCGTGGATATGTTCAACCAGAAGCGGATCGTGAAGGCCGGGAATGGCCTTAAGGAAGATTGAGGTTAGTAAGATGACCAAGTTTGGAGGTGGTGACTCCAAAGTTTGGGAACTGAAGCGATGACTGAAGTATGGTACGTATACTAGAGAAGTTCAAGTGTTCGAGAAGAGTACGACGAGTAAGGAAGGAAGAGAACGTGTGTTATTTCATGACCAGGTGTGGCGTTGGCAACTTGTTAGAAGAACTTTATCGTTATCCGTCTTGAGAAGGAACATTCGGGACGAATGTTTCTAAGGAGGGGAGAATGTTATACCCCGTATTTCCAGAGTATGTACGTGAGGACGTACGTAGAAAAGTTTGAGCCTTAAAGTTAGGCTAGGACCGAAAATTTGGGCACAAGTGCCGAAAAAAATCGTTTTTCGACGAAACGTTTTACAAGACATGCGAAGGGAAAATTCCGGCTATGTCATTTCTAATTTTTGCGGATTTTTCCGAGAGACGAAACATTTTGGACCAACGGGAGGGTGACATGTGTCACCCTCACATTGGGCGTGATTGTGGACGGCAAAGGGACGATTTGGAGCATTGGTTAGGTAGGATATTTTGTGCAAGTTGGTGTGGTAGATGGATAAGGTACACATGGTTAAATCCTAGCCCTACACTTGCCTAACACTTGTCTTGATCTTGGCCATTAGTTGGCCATTGCTTGACCTATAAATACCCCCTTAGTTGATGAGTTATTTCATCCACACTTGAGTAAATTCCAAGTCTAAAAATACTCCCTCCCTCTTGAGGTTTTCGTCCGCCACACCCCTCCCTTTGTGAGGCCATGGCGAGAACCCTAGCCTAGTTGTTTTCGAGAAATACACCCCCCTTTTGGTAGAAATACTCTCCAAGTATTGTTATAATACCAAAATACCTTGGCCCAAATACCTTATAGTATTCCAAGGTTACACCTATACAAAAGCCCGGAAAATACTACTATACTTTCCTTTAGCCACTAAACGAAACCCTATGGAAAAATCTCCATAATTGGTTGGAGTACTAAGTAGAAGTTGTGTGGAACTTCTAAGGGTTTCTTGGAGCGAATTGGAGCGCACGGAGTAGGAGCTAAACCTTGCTCAGGATCGACTTTAAACTTGGATAATTTTGGGGCTTACCGAGGTAAATAATCCTATCCTTCTATTGTAATTGGAGATTACATACTGTGGTATTATTGAAAATGAATATAAGATTCATAGAAGAGAATTGAACTGTAATAGAAGGATATTACAGATAAGACTTGAACTGAAATCACATCAGAATAATATATAAGTAGAAGATTAAACTGTACTTACATAGGACTGTATTTACAGTAGACTTATAACCTTTATTGGTTGAATGTTCTGCGAGTAGCATATACTACTTGGAAGGTGGACAAGGCTAGCCGGGTTATAGCCGTGGAGCGTTTTTCTTATAGTCGATAATCGTCGCGAGGTATGTGATTCTTCCTATACTCTTGAGCATGATATTTTAAAGGAATATATGTAGTACGGTGAGCGTCGTGTGCTAATCGAGCGTAATTATGCGGCAATGTCTTTGGACTTAAGCTGAATAATATATATATATATATAATGCGGTGACGTCGTGTGTTAACTGAACGTAATTGTACGGCAATGTCTTTTGACTTAAGCCTGAATAATAAGAATCTGGAGGTATTTTACAAGAATATATATAGTACGGTAGACGTACGGGTGTTAACTGAATATAGTTTTACGGCAATGTCTTTTGACTTAAGCCTGAATAATAAGAATCTTGAAAGTATTTCAAAATAATTAAGAAACCTTTTTGAAAGAAGAGTAATACTTGGTTTTGAAAACATAAGAGTTATACTAGCTTTATGGGAAGTTAGGTATAACGTCTTAAGAGAGATAAAGAGAATGGTTTACTGATTTTTTAGAAGTTAAGAGACTTAATCATAAAGGATAAGAGACTTGACTTAAATGAATTTATATGAAATTTGTGTGAAACCTCATTCGTGAGTAATGAGTACTTGGTTTTTTTAAAAGGAATAATGTTTTAACTGATTTCGGAAATCAGAATGAGTATCGACAAACCACTGCAGCGTTAATAAAGGAAAATGTATTGAATAATGAAGTATTATTAAAACCAGTAGAAACCTCCATCTGCATAGAAGCTAAGATGAGACAAAATGATATTACATTTTCTAGATCATGGCTGCTTTAATAAGATGGTTATAAACAAGAATAAACTGCTCACACATATGGCATATGTTACTCAATTGTTTTAAAAGAGATTAAGACATTGAACTATGAAACTTTTCTAAAATAAAGAGACTTGAGTAATTGAAATTAGGCAAGCCGAACTTTAGGGAAAAGAATGTTGTTGAAAAGGAAAGTGTTTTGGTTTACCTAAAAATGTGAGTCACTCTATTTTTAATACTACGGGTATCGGGTGACTTTTATAAAAGAAATGGATCTCTTTAAAAGGAATTTAACGTCGTAGTACTTTAGGTTAAAACCGACTTGATATAAAATGAAAGTACCTTGAGTTGAGTATAACTTGCCTATGCTTGTTGTTGTGTAACTTGCCTATGCTTGTTGTTGTGTAACTTGCCTATGCTTGTTATAGCCTTTGTTGTGCAAGAATTGTGTTTCTATACTCTGCGTCTCGATGGAGTAGGTTGACTTGTTGAGAACTTACTTGGACGTCTTGGCGGTGTGGAAGATTCCACGGGTATGCTTCCATTATTATTGTTACATGGGCATGTCTACACCGATGATGGATTACGTGGACATGTGACCATTATGGTTATTTATGGCGAAGTATCGTGACTTACGGTTGTGATCGGGTGCGTAGCCTGTTTACTTTCCCCCGTCAGCTACGTGACGCAGGTGAATCTGGTATAGGTTATTGCACTTGCCACGTGTCAGCTTCGCGGCGAAGTATCGTGACTTACGGTTGTGATCTGGTGCTTAGCCGATTCACTTGCCCCCGTCGCCACGTGGCGCGAGGAGGCCCGGTGGAGGCTAGTGCACTTGCCGCGTGTCGACCGCGAGTCGGTGTTTGGATGGAGCCGTGACTTACGGTTGTGATCAGTGCGTGGCGATTCACTTGCCCCGTCCTACGTGGCGCGAGGAGGAGCCGGTGGAGGCTATTGCACTTGCCACGTGTCGACCGTGATATGATTATGCGATATTATTACGGTCGGATCGGTAGTTATACTTGCCGTCACGGTTTTATGACACGCGTGGGACACGGTGCTCATGTATACTCCTTGGTGTTGTTATATCATAGGCTGTAACGGTGAGGAAGGAATTCCACGCACGAGTGATGATTTGGAGCGTGAGCCACGACTTGGTATAATCATTATATGTGTATCGTAGTTTGGTTATCATATATGTCTCCCGCTTTATATAGACTATTATGATTTCATTTCTGATATTCTGATTTCACATACTTGGTACTGTTATCGACCTCGCCCGGGAGCTGCGTTCATGCCGCAGGTAGAGGTACATCGGTTGTCGATCCCCGCTTTTAGGATCACATTTCAGCGTGTTGGGAAGCTCCGTTCCTTCGGAGGCTTATCTTTGGTATGTTACCCTGAGTCTGTAGGTTCTTGTACATTCAGGGGTATGGCGGGGCCCTGTCCCGTCATAGTTGTTGTAAAAATCTTAAGTGCAGCCTTTGTTGTGGGCAGGGTTGTAAGGATTGTAACTGTTCAAATGTCGATATATATATATATATATGCAGAAAGGCAACCGTTTTGGTTGGCCTATTTTCTTTTATCTTGATCCATATCTATTTGTATGTTTAAGTTTTTTTATTTCCGCTGGTTTTTCTCTGATGTTGTATCACTAGGGTGCCCGGGGTAAGGCACCAGTCACGGGCCCGGGTTCGGGTCGTGACAATACCAAACAATCCAATAACTTCCAAGCCACATTCGAGTATATTATCCCAACAATTAACAATTTCCTTTTAACCCAACTCGTTATCCCAATCATGTTATCTAAAATCATAACCAATTTTATACTCTCCTATTTATAACATGCAACGATTTCTACCTAGCAACCAAATTGATTACAATATGAGTGGCTAACATGCCCATTTCGGTTTTCAACAAGACGACAAGATCCATATCTTTTCAAACTTTAATATAACAGCCTCAGGCTCATTTCTTAACTACTATAACTTGAAATCTTCAAATACACAAGAAGGTGAAGGTTTTACCTCAAGAAGCCCTCTTTCCAAAAACTTCTTCACTTAAAAATCGCCCACTCGAACTCTCTACAAGCTTTCCAACATTTTTCCTTCTTGAAGCCTTTCCAAAAATCATACCGGGGTTCATCAATTTGAGAGAGAAGAGAGGGATTTTTCTTAGGGAAACCCTTGCAAATGGCCAAATCTAGAAGGCTTGGCCCTAAAATAAGACCCTCATTTGGTCAAAAAGATGGGAGGGACACTTGTCACCCTCCCATAGGCCTTTTATCAAAATATCCCCTGTTTTTCGCCCCTTACCGCGTCAAAAGTGACTTACGGTTGTGATCTGATGCTTAGCCGATTCACTTGCCCCCGTCAGCTACGTGGCGCAGGGAGGAGCTGGTGGAGGCTAGTGCACTTGCCACGTGTCAGCTTCGCGAGTCAGTGTTTGGATGGAGCTTCGTGACTTACGGTTGTGATCTGGTGCGTAGCCGATTCACTTGCCCCCGTCAGCTACGTGGCGCAGGGAGGAGCTGGTGGAGACTATTGCACTTGCCACGTGTCAGCTTCATGATATGATTGTACAGTATTATTACGGTCGGATCTGGTAGTTATACTTGCCCCGTACGGTTTTTATGACACAGGTGGGACCTGATGTTCATGTATACTCCTTGGTGTTGTTATATCATGATCGCTGAAGCGGTGAGGAAGGAATTCCACGCACAGTGATGATTTGGAGGCGTGAGCCCTCGACTTGTATAATCGTTATATGTGTGTCTTGTAGTTTGGTTATCATACATGTCTCCGCTTTATATAGACTATTATGATTTCATTTCTGATTTCTGATTTCACATACTTGGTACTGTTGTCTTGACCTCGCCCGAGTGCGTTCATCTGCAGTAGAGGTACATCGGTTGTCGATCCGCTTTTAGGATCACATTTCGTGTTGGGAAGCTCCGTTCCTTGGAGGCTTATCTTTGGTATGTTACCACAGTGCAGAGGTTCTTGTACATTCGGGGTATGGCGGGGCCCTGTCCGTCATAGTTGTTGTAAAAATCTTAGAAGTGCATGCCTTTGTTGTGGCGGGGTTGTAAGGATTATGCTCGTTCAAATGTCGATATATATATATATATGCAGAAAGGCAACCGTTTTGGTTGGCCTATTTTCTTTTATCTTGATCCATATCTATTTGTATGTTTAAGTTTTTTTATTTCCGCTGGTTTTTCTCTGATGTTGTATCACTAGGGTGCCCGGGGTAAGGCACCAGTCACGGGCCCGGGTTCGGGTCGTGACAATACCAAACAATCCAATAACTTCCAAGCCACATTCGACTATATTATCCCAACAATTAACAATTTCCTTTTAACCCAACTCGTTATCCCAATCATGTTATCTAAAATCATAACCAATTTTATACTCTCCTATTTATAACATGCAACGATTTCTACCTAGCAACCAAATTGATTACAATATGAGTGGCTAACATGCCCATTTCGGTTTTCAACAAGACGACAAGATCCATATCTTTTCAAACTTTAATATAACAGCCTCAGGCTCATTTCTTAACTACTATAACTTGAAATCTTCAAATACACAAGAAGGTGAAGGTTTTACCTCAAGAAGCCTTCTTTCCGAAAACTTTTTCACTTAAAAATCGCCCACTCGAACTCTCTACAAGCTTTCCAACATTTTTCCTTCTTGAAGCCTTTCCAAAAATCATACCGGGGTTCATCAATTTGAGAGAGAAGAGAGGGATTTTTCTTAGGGAAACCCTTGCAAATGGCCAAATCTAGAAGGCTTGGCCCTAAAATAAGACCCTCATTTGGTCAAAAAGATGGGAGGGACACTTGTCACCCTCCCATAGGCCTTTTATCGAAATATCCCCTGTTTTTCGCCCCTTACCGCGTCAAAAGTGACTTACGGTTGTGATCTGATGCTTAGCGATTCACTTGCCCCGTCATTACGTGGCGCGAGGAGGCGGTGGAGGCTAGTGCACTTGCCGCGTGTCGACCGCGAGTCGGTGTTTGGATGGAGCCGTGACTTACGGTTGTGATCAGTGCGTGGCGATTCACTTGCCCCGTCACGTGGCGCGGGGAGGAGCTGGTGGAGACTATTGCACTTGCCACGTGTCGACCGTGATATGATTATGCGATATTATTACGGTCGGATCGGTAGTTATACTTGCCGTCACGGTTTTATGACACGAGTGGGACACGGTGTTCATGTATACTCCTTGGTGTTGTTATATCATAGGCTGAAGCGGTGAGGAAGGAATTCCACGCACGCAGTGATGATTTGGGCGTGAGCCACGACTTAGTATAAGCTGTTATATGTGTGTCTTGTAGTTTGGTTATCATACATGTCTCTGCTTTATATAGACTATTATGATTTCATTTCTGATATTCTGATTTCACATACTTGGTACTGTTATCGACCTCCTTGGGCTGCGTTCATCTGCGGTAAGGTACATCGGTTGTCGATCCGCTTTTAGGATCACATTTCGTGTTGGGAAGCTCGTTCCTTGGAGGCTTATCTTTGGTATGTTACCACAGTGCAGAGGTTCTTGTACATTCGGGGTATGGCGGGGCCACTGTCGTCATAGTTGTTGTAAAAATCTTAGAGTGCATGTACTTTGTTGTGGCGGGGTTGTAAGGATTATGCTCGTTCAAATGTCGATATATATATATATGCAGAAAGGCAACCGTTTTGGTTGGCCTATTTTCTTTTATCTTGATCCATATCTATTTGTATGTTTAAGTTTTTTTATTTCCGCTGGTTTTTCTCTGTTGTTGTATCACTAGGGTGCCCGGGGTAAGGCACCAGTCACGGGCCCGGGTTCGGGTCGTGACAATACCAAACAATCCAATAACTTCCAAGCCACATTCGACTATATTATCCCAACAATTAACAATTTCCTTTTAACCCAACTCGTTATCCCAATCATGTTATCTAAAATCATAACCAATTTTATACTCTCCTATTTATAACATGCAACGATTTCTAGCTAGCAACCAAATTGATTACAATATGAGTGGCTAACATGCCCATTTCGGTTTTCAACAAGACGACAAGATCCATATCTTTTCAAACTTTAATATAACAGCCTCAGGCTCATTTCTTAACTACTATAACTTGAAATCTTCAAATACACAAGAAGGTGAAGGTTTTACCTCAAGAAGCCCTCTTTCCGAAAACTTCTTCACTTAAAAATCGCCCACTCGAACTCTCTACAAGCTTTCCAACATTTTTCCTTCTTGAAGCCTTTCCAAAAATCTTACCGGGGTTCATCAATTTGAGAGAGAAGAGAGGGATTTTTCTTAGGGAAACCCTTGCAAATGGCCAAATCTAGAAGGCTTGGCCCTAAAATAAGACCCTCCATTGGTCAAAAATATGGGAGGGACACTTTTCACCCTCCCATAGGCCTTTTATCAAAATATCCCCTGTTTTTCGCCCCTTACCGCGTCAAAAATCCCGCCTTGGCTCCAGCGGCCCGCATGGCGCTTCCAACTCGAGAATTTCTGCATTCGTGCGCCACGCCCTGCGTCCGGCGCCTGTTGGCAAGCCTGTCCTCTGCGTCAGCCCACAGAACTTCTAGCGCCCGTAACTTCCTACCCCGATGTCCAATCGACGAGTGGTTTGTTGCGTTGGAAACTAGACTCAACAGCCTTCATACTAGTCTTTTAAAACTCCTCAAAACTCCTACGGAACTAGGAGATATACCGCTCCAAAGTTGACTAAAAGTCTGCCCACAACCCTTTTTGCCAACCTAAGTTTCCAACTTCGAAATATTATTTCCTTTCGTACGTTCTTGACTTAACCTCTTGAATTTACAGGGTGTAACATTCTTCCCCCCTTAGAAACATTCGTCCCCGAATGTTCTTTTGGAGTCAATCTAATACCCCTCGTACTTTACAATTACTGGAACTTTATTATGCCACAATGACCCTAAGATATCGCACTCGCATACCCATCCATCATTGTCAACCAAGAAAACAGATCCCAAGGGTGCACCAACGCTATTTACTCCCATTCAAGGCCTAAAATGCTTTTCTTATCGTACTTTCCACCTACTTCTAGCATACATACATAGTCTCAAAATAATCCATTCATGACACTTAAACATAAAACAACCTTATCATGCATACAAGTCTCTAAAGGATCAAAATATACCTGAAGTCGCATAGACGGGTAAAAGGACCGCTAAAACTGGGAACTGCTACCACGACCTCTGTCGCGGCCTGCCGGTGCATGAACATCCTGCCTAGCCATTGAAGGCGAAGAACCCACAACTGACCCGATGTATGCTACCCCAGTTCCACTGGTCGGGATCCTTGCGCAAATGGCCCTGTTGGCCGCAAGCATAACAAGCTGCCGACCTAGTCCGACATTCCCCAAAATGAGCTCTACCACAGTAACCACACCGAGGTAAAGGTGGCCTCCCCTGGCTACTATCCCGGACATCGTGAACGGCGGCCGAGCCACGGCCGCTCGAATATCCTCTGGCGGTCAAACCACGCCGGAAGGCGAGAGAGCACTCTGCGTCGGTGAAATGTAGTCTAACTTTGTTCTTGGCCCGCCTCGAAAACTATCCTGAAACTCTGTCGTCCTGGCCCTCTTGGGCTGGACTGAATCTGGCTGGCTCCCTCTCTCCCTATCCTCAATCCCCTGTGCATATGCCTGCATCCTGGCAATATCCATACCTGGCTGAAGAGCCACTCCCAGACATGCGGTAACCATATATCGGTCTAGTCCCATCACATAGCGGTGAACTCTGTCCGCCATATCCGCCACAATAGTGGGTGCATACCTGGCCAATGAGTCAAATTCCAGGTTGTACTCTCTGATGGTTCTCCCATTCTGTCTTAACGCCAAGAACCTATCCAAGCGGGCTCTCCTCGTCTCAGGAGGCAAAAAGTGATCGAGGAAGGATCCCGTGAACTCACCCCAAACAGCTGGAGGAGCACCCATACCTCTAGACAACACCCACGACTCAAACCAGTTCAACGCAATATCGCGTACGGTGAAAGCTAACACAACGGACTCGTCTCAGGGCCCTAAGCACTGCATAGTCATTGCAGCTGCCGAATGAACTCTGAGGTCCTCGCCGGACCTCGAACCATAGAATTTGGGTGGATTACAACTCAGAACGTCTCGAATCCTCAAACTATCGGCTCTAGGGTTAGCTACCGCTCACTGTTGCCCGCCTGCCACAATGCTAGTCAATAAGCGGATCGCTCTCCGTAATCTCTATCTTGAGCCCCCGGTAGAACGGAGGCTCGGTGCGGAACTCTGGTGTTCTTGCGCTCTCGGCTCCTCTAATCTTGTCGGCGTGGTGATCTCGCCGATTCCCCATAACCTCGGGCATAGTGCGGGCTCGATTTCTAGAAATCCTCGTGTATCACTAACAACTCTTGTTCTTTGCCTTGCCCACAGGCCCTGAGTCGCCAGGTGGAGGCATAAGCGATACAATAGAGCAGTCGGAGAGGATTCGACCTAGTAGGGCGACTCTTGCGATCTCGAGAGAGAAGAATGAAACAAATCCTAAATGTCCTGCGACCTCACGATTATAGATGTGGTGCACAACACATCAATAATCAAGACTACTAGACACGATGCGTAGACACTACGAGACTAATCGCTCGATACCACTTTTGTCACGACCCGACCGGGCATCGGTGCCTACAGGCACCGCTACGATACATCAGAGATAATCAGCGGAACACACATAAGATTTAACAATGAAATAAATAATAGGCTAGCCGATAAGGCTACCTTCCTGGATATAAACAAAATCCAAAAGCAGTTACCTCAATTTGTTTTTTATAAAGTGACCCACAAGATATGACTCTGCACTTAAGAGTTTACATAACAAGCGTGGGAAAGGGCCCCGCCATACCCCTGAATGTACAAAAGTCAACGACTTCAGGGAACCATACCAAAAACAAAGCCTCCGGAGAAATGGAGCTTTCCAGAACCGAACAGTGATCCTACGAGTGCGGATCATCAAGCTATGTACCTCAACCTGCGGCATGAACGCAGCCCCCCGAAGGAGGTCAGTACAACACATGTACCAAGTATGCAAAGCGAAATCGTAATTTAAATCATAATAGTCAAAAAAAATACAGCTGAAGACATATATGATAACCAAATTAACAGTACACTGTGCCTTACTGAAGTAGAAGTAATGAAAGTCAGTTTTTTACCTTATACGGCATGTTTCATCATATGAACCTTAGTCACACCAGGGCTATGAGCACCAGACCTCAAAAATCCAAGCGCGCCCGTGGGATTCCCCATCACTGTCGACTGCTAGGTGTAAAATCTAACTCTGTGACGCGCCCGTCGCATCCTTCCTCACTGTCGGCGTACACACAAATCTAACCATGTGACGCACTCGTGGTATCCTACCTCACTGTCAGCGTACACACATACAACACGTATATACCTATATCCTCTGCCCGTGGAATCCCCCGTCACTGCCGACAGCCGTAAAAGTAAATACAACCATGTGACACGCCCGTGGCATCCTTCCTCACTGTTGGCATACACATACACAATACATACATATATATATCTCATGCCCGTGGAATTCCCCATCTCAGGTACATGACTCGCGATCAAAGTAGGACCACTCGCCCGCAGTATCCTTAAGCAATCCTACCCCTGGGACTATTTCACCCGCATAGGTCGTGTGGACCCGCATGAGGTATTCCTCGCGTAAGTGTACCGCGCGTGGGACTATTTCACCGCGTAAGCCCATGGGACTTGCGTGAGGTATTCCTCGCATAGGCGTACCGCCCGCATGGGACTATTTCACCCCATAAGCCCATAAGGACTCGCGTGAGGTATTCCTCGCGTAGTCATGTACCGCGCGTGGGACTATTTCACCGCATAAGCCCATAAGGACTCGCGTGAGGTATTCCTCGCATCGTGGGTAGAAAATCCACTAAAGCAGTGGTATAACTATCTTGGGGATTTACCGCCGGGTATACTCTTACCCTCAAACTACATGCCTCGATCCTCATGAAGCATGTCCAGTCTGCATGCCGTGGAATCCCACATCACTGACGGTATGTCCCCGTAAACTCATACTAAGACCATGGAAGCATACCCGTGGAATCCCACATCACTGTCGGTACGTCCAAGTAACTCCTAACTTCTTTAGACTTTCATTAACATACAAAATGGATCTCATTTTATGACCTTAATGCACTTTTCATATCACTTAACAAGTCCGGGGAAATTCAACCCAAAGTACTATGTATTTCTATTTTTTTCCAAGATCCCTTTTCCACATAAGACCCCAAGATACTAACACCTGTAGTATCCAGGCTTATCTACATTTCAAACAAGTCACTATACTATTAGAAATATGCTTCGGCTTCTAACTCAAGTGACCCTCATTTATAACTTTAAGCAATTGATGCCTTTAAATCAAATTGCCTTTCTTAGCTTCCATTCTTTTATCATTGTTTATCTACTCGAGAAAAACCGTTCCTTTAACCTTCCATAAAGTTATTATAACCAACTTCCCATAAAGCCGTTATACTAACTTTATGCATTAGAAACTAAGACGTCTTTACCCTCTCATAAAGCCGTCATAACTAAATTCCCTAAAGCGTTATAACTCTTCCAAGGACACGTGAGTTAATTTCTCTAACTCAACCAACTAGACATCCTTAAAACAAGTCAAATATATCAAATGACTTCACTTCATTTAAATCACGTCGTCTGGTACCATCTGATTATAACTACTCATGCTCAAGAGATAAGAAAGTTTTCACATACCTCTTATGTTCAGTCCACTAGCCAAGTCCAATATGCCGTCCGTAGATGTCAACCTATAATGACCATAATACGTCTATTAGCTTCTAGCTTCAACGTAATATATTCTAATGAAAAGTCCCTTGTTCTACGGGAAATTTGGACAGCACTTCCTTTGTTTCTACTTACTTTTCCACCTTTTTCAAGGTCTGAATTCAATAACCAAACGCCACATTTAAGGCACAACAATTCAGCTAACCAAAAGGGGATTACACGCCTTTACAGGACGCGTAAAATTCTGCCCCACAATGATACCAAACAATCCAATAACTTCCAAGCCACATTCGACTATATTATCCCAACAATTAACAATTTCCTTTTAACCCAACTCGTTATCCCAATCATGTTATCTAAAATCATAACCAATTTTATACTCTCTTATTTATAACATGCAACGATTTCTAGCTAGCAACCGAATTGATTACAATATGAGTGGCTAACATGCCCATTTCAGTTTTCAACAAGACGACAAGATCCATATCTTTTCAAACATTAATATAACAGCCTCAGGCTCATTTCTTAACTACTATAACTTGAAATCTTCAAATACACAAGAAGGTGAAGGTTTTACCTCAAGAAGCCCTCTTTCCGAAAACTTCTTCACTTAAAAATCGCCCACTCGAACTCTCTACAAGCTTTCCAACATTTTTCCTTCTTGAAGCCTTTCCAAAAATCTTACCGGGGTTCATCAATTTGAGAGAGAAGAGAGGGATTTTCTTAGGGAAACCCTTGCAAATGGCCAAATCTAGAAGGCTTGGCCCTAAAATAAGACCATCCTTTGGTCAAAACGATGGGAGGGACACTTGTCACCCTCCCATAGGCCTTTTATCAAAATATCCCCTGTTTTTCGCCCCTTACCGCGTCAAAATCCGCGCTTGGCGCGCGGTCCCACCAGCGGCGCGGCCGCCACTCGAGAATTTCCTGCATTCGCGCGCGGCCTCGCATTCGGCGCGCGGCTGCAACCTCGAAGGACTTTCGGAAATATCGGCGCGGCCTGCCGGCAATGACTGCGACGCCTGGGAAGCTTTGTCTCTGCGTCGACCACGTAACTTCTAGCGCCCGTAACTTCCTACCCCGATGTCCAATCGACGAGTGGTTTGTTGCGTTGGAAACTAGACTCAACAACCTTCATACTAGTCTTTTAAAACTCCTCAAAACTCCTAAGGAACTAGGAGATATACCGCTCCAAAGTTGACTAAAAGTCTGCCCACAACCCTTTTTGCCAACCTAAGTTTCCAACTTCGAAATATTATTTCCTTTCGTACGTTCTTAACTTAACCTCTTGAATTTACGGGGTGTAACACATAGACTCACTAAAATTTAGTCACATAGACTTACCAAATAATCATGTCAAAGGAAGGAAGAAGTTCACATACCTCATTGGCGACTAACCCAAACGACAAGTAGCAATACGCTCCAATGTACTTCAACCTTATTGGCTATTTCACAAGCCAAGTAGAATGTGCTACACGTAGTAATTCAACCTAAAATGACAATTGTTATACCCCGTAGTTCCGGAGTATGTATGTAAGGACGTACGTACGAATGTATAAACCCTAATTAGGGTAAGAATGAAAGAATTGTTCTCCGACGGAAAATATTCCGAACCTTGTGAAGGAAATTTTACGTTTTCAATATTTTTTTTCCAATTATGGAATTTTTTTCCGAGAGATAAATATTTTGGACCAATGGGAGGGCGACATGTGTCACCCCAAGAGCCATGTTGGACGTTTTTTTTCAAGACAAGTGGGCAAGACAAGTGGCCAAAAGTCTTGCATGGTAGTGGACGGTTTTTGCAAGAATTAGTGGGCAAGTCAAATGGTCAAAGTCTTGCATGGCATTTGTGGGACAAGTGGAGAAAGGAACCTACACAAACAATCTATACCATACACATGTTTCAATCCTAACCCTTGGTTGTACTATTTAAACACCTCTAGTTGATGAAAATCTTCCACACTTACAACATTTCAAGACTTGAAAATATTTTCTCTCCCTCCCTAGTTGCTCTCGTCCAACCTTGTATTTTTTTGAGCAATTGTTGTCCAAAAATTCCCAAACTTATAAGTGTTCTTCCTTAATGTATTAGGAAGATTATTAACCAAGAGGTAGACAAGATTTCACAACCCTAGCCTCAAAAACCCTCACAAAGCCGAGAGTGGACAGATTTGGAACTTTAGTGTTCTTCACTTTTTGGAGTTAATTCTTGAATAAAAGTTGGTTAGAAACTTCTAAGGGTGACTTGTGGTGGTTTGGAACACAAAGATTTGGATCTAAGACTTGCTTAGGAGCGACCTTAAGTTCTTGGATATTTTTGGGCTATTATTGAGGTAATGAACCATAACCTCTTTGTGAAGTTGATTATTATGTATATTGGATATTATACATATATTGAAAGTATATTATGGAGTATGAGATATAAGGAAAGATTTGGACCTTGATAAGATGTTAAAAGGAGAATTGGAATATTAGCCATTAAAATGGTAAAAATGTATCCATTACTTGCTAAGAAGTTAACAACAAAGAAACTATAACTTATATAAAGATTGGAATATAAGTTGGAAGACTAATGAAGTAATTGGATAAGTAAAATTGTAAAAGTTGTCCAAGGACCCCAACTTAAGGACTGTATTTACTTTGGACCGTATTTACTTTGGATCGTATTTACTTTGGATTGTATTTACTTTGGACCGTATTTACTTTGGACTGTATTTACATTGTTGTTAAGGGGAATATTGTTAATCGCGTTCCGTTTGGGCGTGTGATCCCCTTCTTTAATTATTATTGTTGTTAAGGGGAAGATTGTTAATCGCGTTCCGTTTGGGCGTGTGATCCCCTTATTTAAATTTTGGAATTATTGCGCCTTATTTATGGCATGTTGGTTACTATTATCGATCCTTGAAAAAGGTGGAGAATTGAGTAGAAACGGGGAGGTGCTGCCCAATTTTTCGTAGACCAAGAGAAATCTTACTTAGAAGAATCCCACGTAAAACTAGAAGTTGATAGGCGTGTTTTGACTATTATAGGTTGACACTCTGCGCGCGCCATATCCGACTTGGCAAGTGGATTTAGCCGAGGAGGTATGTGATTCTTCCTATCCCTTTGAGCATGATATTTGTGAAATATATAGTACGGTAGACGTACGTGTGTTAAACTAAATTTGGATTTACTTTGATGTCTTTGGACTTGAGTTCTAATTAATAAGAATCTTGAATATTTCAAAAAGAGTTATGAATCATTTTGGAAGAAAAGTAATACTTGGTTTTCATAAAAAGTTTAAGTGTTATACTAGCTTTATGGGAAGTTAGCTATAACGACTTAAGAAAGATAAGAAACGGTTTAATTAATTGTTTATCAAATGCTTGAAATGATGTTTGAAGGTATGGTAAGTTGGTTTGATAAACATGTTATGATGCTACGTGTGTTAGTATCTTGTGACGCTTGTGTAAGGAGGTTATTCTTGTTGTGCTTATGTTGTTTAACGATAAGTCGTTGTGTTAGTATCTTGTGACGCTTGTGTAAGGAGGTTATTCTTGTTGTGCTTATGTTGTTTAACGATAAGCCGTTGTGTTAGTATTATATCACTCACCCTCCTGACTTGTTACAATACCGTGGGTTAGCCGCCCCCAATGCGAGGAATACCTCATGCGGGTCCACGGGACCTATGCGGAGCTGCGGGAGTTCCAGGATGATCACTCCGGGTGTGTTACGCCGATGCGAGGAATACCTCATGCGGTCTATGTGGCCATGCGGACTGCGGGAGTCCAGAACGATGCCGCGGGTTAGCTACCCCCGATGCGAGGAATACCTCATGTGGGCCTAGGGGGCCTATGCGGACTGTGGGAGTTCCAGGATTAGGCTCTCATAATGATACTATGGGCGATTGGTCTTGCTTCGATCATTAGAAGCCTAGAAAAGACCAGTTGCATTATATCTATTCTTGCTCTTGTTTATGATGTGGCACTATGTGCGATTAACTTGGTTGTGTCGTACATATTTGTGAATTGGTTTTAAAATGTTATCATTATATATATCAGTACTTTACAGTTTCACATACTTGGTACCTGTTGTACTGACCTCCTTCGGGGGCTGCGTTCATGTCGCAGGTAAGGGAAAGCAAGTGGTGGATCCTCATTCTTAGGATCTTTACTCAGGTGTCAGGAGCTCCATTTCTCCGGAGGCTCGACATTTGGTACGGTTCTCCCTGGTGTTGTGGATGTTTTGTACACTCAGGGGTATGACGGGGCCCTGTCCCGTCATAGTGTTTACCCCTTCTTAGAGGTCTGTAGCCCTGTTGTAAAGTTGGGATGTAACTGTTCACTTTTGGTACTTATATACTTGCCGAAAGGCAACTTTTCTTTGGATAGACTGTTCTTATTTTTACATTGTTTCATGTTTGCAAGTTTATATTCCGCTGGTTACTCTGATGTATGTCTACTTGGGTGCCCGGGTAAGGCACCAGTCACGGGCTCGGGAACGGGTCGTGACAAAAGTGGTATCAGAGCAGTTAAATCCTCGGAAAGTATCTACAGACCGTATCTAGTAGAGTCTTGATTATCGGTGTGTTATGCACCACACCAATAATCAGGAGGCTGCAGGATATTTAGGATTGGTTTCCATTCATCTCATTCTGAGGTCGTGCCTTAGAGCTGTGTTATAAGTTGGACCCCTCTGACGTATTTCTTTTGTTTACCAGTTATGCCTCCACGCAAGGCAACCCGCCCGTATGGCAAGACAACGGCGGAGGCGCTAGTAGGACACAGAGGGTCACGAGGGCCCAGGCCCAGCCTTTACCCGAGGTGATACCCCAGACGGCGAGTTCCACGACGCCACCGGCCCCAGCAGGGTTTAGAGCCGCAGCAGTGACTACTAAGGCCACGGCACCTGAGCCTCCAGTCCCACAGCCTGGAGCAGAGGAGATGGGTTACAAGGAGATGGCCCAGTTATTAGCCAGGGTCGTGGCGAGGCACGAGGATAGACTGGATGCATCAGTTCTAGTTCCAGTAGTACCCGTGGTTCACCCGAGGTCGGATAGTTTGAGACTTCGGGACTTTCTGAGTTGCAGCCCACCAGAGTTCTATGGGTCGAGGCCTGAGGATGATCCGCAGGTGTTCATCCGACGCGATTCTGGATCGTAGAGTGATCAAGGCTTCGGAGACCGAGTCAGTGGTCTTAGGTTCACATCGGCTGCGTGATACTGCAGTCGACTGGCTTGATTCATGGGAGCTGTCCCGGGGGGATCATGCGCCTCCAGCTGTTTGGGACGAGTTCTCAGAGGCATTTCTCACTCACTTCTTGCCTCCGCAGATAAGGAGAGCACGAGCCGACAATTTTTTGATACTGAGGCAGAGCGGGCGCACAGTTCGGGAATACAACGTGGAGTTCGACTCGTTGGCTCGGTATGTCCCCGCATTAGTGGCAGATATGGAGGACAGAGTGCACCGCTACATCACAGGGCTTGATGACTACTTGGCAGAGTCTTGCTCGGGTGTAGATCTTGAGCCGAGCATGGACATTGCCCGCATGCAGGCTCATGCACTTGGGTGTGAGGAGCGTAGAGGCTGACGGGTTGACAGATATCAGCAGAAGAAGGCCATGACGACAGGGTCTTTTGGTAGCTCTCGGGGCGGACGGCCTCCGCAGCAGACTAGATTTGCACCGCAGCCAGCTCAGAGCACTCCTACACCGTCTTCAGGGCAGCAGGGTATTCGGGGGCAGGTCAGGGCCCCAAGACTTCAGACTTCCAGGGTAGCAGAGGTGCTAACCGATCGAGACCACCTTCATCTCAGTGTGTTCGATGTGGTAGATCCCATTACGGGATTTGTGGTACTACTGCGGGAGCTTGTTACACTTGCGGCCAGCAGGGTCACTTTGCGAGAGACTGTCCGACCAAGGGCAGCGCAGATGGTAGGGTTCAGCCTACAGGGTCTTTAGCCGGGTCTTCATCTCCTACAGTTACTCGCCCGAGGCGTGGTGCTCATGGGCCAGCAGGTCGCGGCAGAGGTCGTGGCAAGGGTCCTAGTTCCAGCGATCCTCAGAACCGCATTTATGCCATGTCCAGCCGCCAGGACCAGGAGGCGTCACCGGATGTCATCACAGGTACTTTATCAGTTTCTTGTTGTGACGTGTATGCCTTGATAGATCCAGGTTCTACCTTGTCCTATATATCTCCCCATATTGCTAGTAGGATAGAGATAGAGCCTGAGTCCATAGACCCTTTTGAGGTAGCTACGCCAGTGGGGGATTCGGTGGTAGCTGAGTGGGTATATAGGGCTTGCCCAGTGACTATATGCAGTCGTCAGACCCTAGCCGACTTGATAGAGTTGGATATGACCGATTTTGATGTGATCATGGGTATGGATTGGTTAGCTTCTTGCTACGCCAATGTAGACTGTAGGAAGCGGTTGGTACGGTTCCAGTTTCCTGGGGAACCGGTTATCGAGTGGGAGGGGAACACTGTGTCGCCGACGGGTAAGTTTATTTCTTACCTCAAGGCCAGGAAGATGGTGCAGAAGGGGTATATCTACCATCTCATTCGAGTATTTGATACTGAGGCCGAGATACCAGACCTTCAGTCAGTTCCAGTAGTCAGAGAGTTCCCAGATGTGTTCCCAGATGACCTCCCGGGTATCCCTCCTGAGAGGGAGATAGAGTTTTGCATTGATATTTTGCCTGATACCCGACCTATATCCATTCCGCCATACAGAATGGCACCTGCCGAGTTGAGAGAGTTGAAGGACCAGCTGAGAGATTTGCTGGAGAAGGGCTTTATATCACGACCCGTTCCCAGGCCCGTGACTGGTGCCTTACCCGGGCAACCAAGTAGACATACATCAGAGTAACCAGCGGAATATAAAACAACGACATGAAACCATAAAGAGTAAGAACAGTCTGTCCCAAAGAAAAGTCGCCTTTCGGCATATATATAAATACCCAAAAGTGAACAGTTACATCCCAACATTACAATAGGACTACAGACCTCTAAAAAGGCATAAACACTATGACGGGACAGGGCCCTGTCATACCCCTGAATGTACAAAACATCTACAATACCAGGGAGAACCATACCAAAAGTCGAGCCTCCGGAGAAATGGAGCTCCTGACACCAGAGTAAAGATCCTAAGACTGAGGATCTACCACCTGCTTTCTTTACTGGCATGAACGCAGCCTCAGGAGGTCGATTACAACAGGTACCAAGTATGTGAAACTGTAAAGTACTGATATATATATATAACTATAACATTTTAAAACCAATTCACAAATATGGACGAAACAACCAAGTTAACCGCACATAGTGCCACATCACAAACAATAGCAATAATAGATATAATGTAACTGGTCTTTTCTAGGTCGCGAATGATCGAAGCAAGGCCAATTGCCCATAGTATCATTATGTGCCTAATCACGACTCGCACCGCATAAAGCCACCTAGGCCCGCATGAGGTATTCCTCGCATCGAGGGTAGCTAATCCTCGGCATCGCCCCGACTCCGTAGTCCGCATGGCCACATAGACCGCATGAGGTATTCCTCGCACACAATCCTGGAACTCCCGCAGCTCCGCATAGGCCCCCTGGACCCGCATGAGGTATTCCTCGCATCGGGGGGCAGCTTAACCCCCGGTATCAAAACAAGTCAGGAGGGTAAATGATATAATACTTAACACAACGACTTATCGTTAAACAACATAAGCACAACAAGAATAACCTCCTTACACAAACATCACAAGAATCGAACACAACGGCTTATCGTTAAACAACATAAGCACAACAAGAATAACCTCCTTACACAAACGTCACCAGACACTAACACACGCAACATCGTAACATGTTTATCAAACCAACTTACCATACCTTCAAACATTATTTCAAGCATTTGATAAACAAGTAATAAAACCGTTTTCTTAGCTCTCTTAAGTCGTTATACCTAACTTCCCATAAAGCTAGTATAACACTTAAGCTTTTTATTTAAAACCAAGTCTTACTTTTCTTCCGAAAATGATTCATAACTCTTTTTGAAATATTCCAGATTCTTATTAATTAGAAATCAAGTCCAAAGATATCAAAGTAAAGCCAAATTTAGTTTAACACACGTACGTCTACCGTACTATATATATTTCACAAATATCATGCTAGAAAAGATAGGAAGAGGTTCACATACCTCCTCGGCTAACTCCACTTGCCAAGTCGGATATGTCGCGCGTAGAGTGTCAACCTATAATAGTCAAAACACGCCTATCAACTTCTAGTTTTTTTTCGTGGGATTCTTCTAAGTAAGACTTCTCTTATTCTACGAAAAATTGGGCAGCACTTCGCCCGTTTTTACTCAATTCTCCACCTTTATCAAGACCCGATAATAGTAACCAAAATGCCATAAATAAGGCGCAATAACTCCGAAAATTAAAGAAGGGGATAACACGCCCAAACGGAACGCGATTAACAATCTCTCCTTCATAATAATAATAAGTAAAGAAGGGGATAACACGCCCAAACGGAACGCGATTAACAATCTCTCCTTCATAATAATAAATAAGTAAAGAAGGGGATAACACGCCCAAATGGAACGCGATTAACAATCTCTCCTTCATAATAATAAATAAGTAAAGAAGGTCCAAAGTAAATATAGTCCAAAGTAGATACGGTCCAAGTAGATACGGTCCTTAAGTTGGGGTCCTTGGCCAACTTTTACAATTTTACTTATCCAATTACTTCATTAGTCCTTCAACTTATATTCCAATCTTTATATAAGTTATAGTTCCTTTGTTGTTAACTTCTTAGTAAGTAATGGATACATTTTTACCATTTTAGTGGATAATATGCCAATTCACCTTTTAACATCTTAACAAGATTCAAATCTTTTCTTTATATCTTATAGTCCATAATATACTTCCAATATATGTATAATATCCATATATACATAATAATCAACTTCACAAAGAGGTTAAGGTTCATTACCTCAAGAATAGCCCAACAATATCCAAGAACTTAAAGTTGTTCCAAGCAAGTCTTAGCTCCAAATATTTGTGCTTTAGCTCCAAATATTTGTTCTCCAAGTCACCACAAGTCACATTTAGAAGTTCCTAACCAACTTCTATTCAAGAATGAACTCCAAAAGGTGAAGAACACTTAGGCTTCAAAACTGCCCACTCTCAGCTTTTGTGAGGTTTTTGAGGCTATGGGTGTGAAATCTTATCTAACTTTTGGTTAATAATCTTCCTAACACATAAAGGAAGAACACTTATAAGTTTGAGAATTTTTGGACAACATTTGGTTAAGGAAGGGGGCTGTTTGACGAGAGCAAAGTGAAGGAGGGAGAGGGAAATGTTTTCAAGTCTTGAAATATACTAAGTGTGGAAGATTTTCATCAACTAAAGGGGTTTATATAGCACAACCAAGGGTTAGGATTAAAACATGTGTAAGGTAGAGATTATTTGTGTAGGTTCTTTTCTACACTTGTTCTACAAAAGCCATGCAAGACCTTGACTATTTGACTTGCCCACTACTTGCCCCAAAACCGTCAAACTCCATGCAAAACTAGGCAAGACTTTTGGCCACTTGTCTTGCCCACTTATCCACTCAATTTCGTCCAACATGGCCCAATCTAGGGGTGACACTTGTCGCCCTCCTCACATACATACTCCGGAACTACGGGGCATAACATTCTCCCCCCCTTAGAAACATTCGTCCCGAATGTTCCTTCAAGATTTAAATAACTCAGATAACGGCATAGTCCCTCATAACTTGAACAATTTGCAAAATGCCACGTATGGCCACAAATAAAACACTTAAGTACGTATGACAATTAAAATTAACCAGTAGGAAAGTGAGTTACCTGGAGGTGCGGGGAATAAGTGAGGATAATTCTGCCTCATATCCTCCTCTGCTTCCCACGTCATCTCCTCTCTTTTCTCGTTCCGCCATAAGACCTTGACGGAAGCCACATCATTTGTCCGCAGTCGCCTAACCTGACGATCGAGTATCTCTATGGGAATCTCCTCATATGAAAACTCCTCTGTCACCTGGACATCATCAATCAGGTGCACTCTAGACGGATCTCCGATACATCTCCTCAGCATAGAAACATGAAAAACTGGATGTACTGCCTTCAGATCGGACGACAGATCCAACTCATAGGCAACCTTGCCTACTCTACGGACAATATGATAAGGCCCAATGTACCTTGGGCTGAGCTTCCCTTTCTTACCAAACCTCATCACCCCCTTCATGGGGGACACCTTCAGGAAAACCCAATCGGCAACCTCAAACTCCAAATGTCGACGCCGATGATCTGCATACGACTTCTGTCGACTCTGAGCTGTCAATAACCGCTCCTGGATAAGCTTCACCTTATCCACCGCCTGCTAAACCAAGTCTGGCCCGACTAACTGCACCTCACCGACATCAAACCAACCTATCGGGGACCTGCACTTCCTCCCATATAAGGCCTCATAAGGCGCCATTTGGATACTGGAGTGATAGCTGTTGTTATACGCAAACTCTAATAGCGGCAAATGATCCTCCCAGCTACCTCTGAAATCAATAACACAGGCTCGCAACATATCCTCGTTGTCGGATAGTGCGCTCCGCTCGTCCGCTTGGCTCGAGGATGAAATGCGATCGAGGCTCACTCGCCCCTAATCCTTCAGAAAGACCTCCAGAAGTTAGCCGTAAACTGAGCTCCTCTGTCTGATATGATAGATATAGGGACCCCATGTAGTCTCACGATCTCTCGGATGTAAAGTCTAGCGTAATCCTCGGCCGAAAAAGTCGTCCTGACGGGAGGAAAGTGGGCTGATTTCGCCAGCCTGTCGACGATAACCCAGATAGAATCATGCTTCCTCTGAGTGCGAGGTAACCCTGTAATAAAGTCCATATTGATCACCTCCAACTTCCATGTCGGAATCTATCGCTGCAACAACCCACTGTGCCTCGGTGCTCTACCTTGACCTGGCGACAACTCGCACCGAGCAACAAACTCGCAACGTCCTCTTCGTGCCGTCCCACCAATACACGATCCGAGGTCGTGGTACATCTTTGTCGACCCGGATGGATAGAGTAACGCGCTGTGTGCTTCCCCGTAACTCGCCGTCAAGTCCCGCAATATCTAGAACACACACCGCCTCAAACCTTAGCACCCCATCAGGTGCTACCTCAAATGGACCCTTCCCCTCACGAAGAGTCGTATCACGATACCGTGTCATAATCGGATCCTCATACTGTCGCCTCTTCACCTCCTCGACGATGGAAGACTCGGCAACCTCTCGAACCCGAACACCACTACTATCAGAATCAATCAATCGGACTCCAAGGCTCGCTAGCTGATGTAACTCGCGGATCATGCCCCTCCTCTCTGGCTGCACATCTGATAGACTACCCATCGACCTACGACTAAGGGTATCTGCCACCACATTGGCCTTCCCTGGGTGGTATAGGATATTGACATCATAATCCTTGAGTAGCTCTAACCACCATCTCTGTCGCAAGTTCAGCTCCCTCTGGCTGAAGATATACTGGAGGCTCTTGTGGTCTGTGTAAATATCCACATGAACTCCATACAAATAATGTCTCCAGATCTTCAAGGCGTGAATCACTGCTGCCAACTCTAAGTCATGTGTGGGGTAGTTCTTCTCATGCTTCTTGAGCTGTCGAGATGCGTAAGCTATAACCTTGCCCTGCTGCATCAACACACATCCAAGCCCGATGCCCGACGCGTCACAATAAACCACATAGCCGTCTGTACCCTCTGGAAGAGTAAGAACTGGGGCGGTCGTCAACTTCTCCTTTAGTAATTGGAAACCCTTCTCGCAAGCATCCGTCCATTGAAACTTAGCCGCTCGAGTGGTCAAAGGTTTGAAATAAGCGAACTTTTTCCACAAACCTCCAGTAGTAACCCGCAAGGCCCAAAGTCGCGCACTGTCGGGGTAGTAGGTCTAGGCCAACTCGACTGTCTCGATCTTTTTGTATCCACCGAATACCATCGGCCCCGACAATGTGCTCCTAAGAACGCCACCGGCTAACCAAAACTCGTGACTTCAAAACTTGGCATACAATCGCCGGTCTCGAGAACTCTCAAGACTGGCCTCTCAAATGCTCCGCATTGTCACGACCCGACCTCGGCCCGCGATCGTGCCTTACCCTGCAACTAGTGATACAATATCGGAGAAAATCAGGAATAAAAAATCAAAGACATGAAACAACATATTAGCATAAGAACAGGCTAACCAAAAACGACTACCTTCCTGTATATAAATTAAAAACTTGAACAGTTACATCCATTACAAACCCTGCCCACAACAGTGCTACAGACCTCTAAGAGTTTTTATACAACTATGACGGGACAGGGCCCCGCCATACCCCCTGAATGTACAAAAGTCTATCACCTCAGAGAACCGTACCAAAAGACAAAGCCTCCGGAGGAATGGAGCTTTCCCAGAACTGAACAGTGATCCTAAGAGTGCGGATCAGCAAGCTACGTATCTCAACTCGCGGCGTGAGCGGCCCGGCGAGGTCGATAACAACAGTATGTGGCCCGAAAATCGTAATGAAATCATAATCGTTTATACAAAGTAGGAGACATGTATGACAATCAAAGAAATGTGTTTCACAAACCCCGGCTAACAATCAAGAGTAATGAACATCAACATTGTCTCTAAAAATGTCACACTCGAATTAGGGCGTGGTCGTGCCTTACCTGCACCCTAGTGACACAACATCAGAGAAAATCAGCGGAAAATAAAACTTTAAACATGAAATGAGAGACATGATAATAAAACAGGTCAACCAAACGGTTACCTTCCAATGATATACATATTACAACTTTTTTCAAAACGAACAGTTTAATCCCTTTTACAAAACCACCTTGCACACACTCTGCACTCTAAGATTTACAACAACTATGACGGACAGGGGCCGCCATACCCCGAATGTACAAGAACCTACAACTCAGTGGAACACATACCAAAAGATAAGCCTCAAGGAACTGAGCTTCAATATCTTTGAAAGGTGATCCTAGAGCTGGATCGACACCGATGTACTTCTACTGCGGCATGAACGCAGCCCGAAGGAGGTCGATCTGGCAGTACCAAGTATGTGAAACAAGAAAAGACGTAAATGAAATCATAATAGTCTATATAAAGCGGGAGACATGTATGATAACGGATGAAATCGTGACCACGCCCATCTGGGACTCGGTGTAAAATCGGATGTGATACGTGACCACCGCCCGTCGTGGGACTCGGTGTAATATCGGATGAAATACGTGACCTGCCCATCTCGTGGGACTCGTAATATCAAATGGAATACGTGCCCCTGCCCATCTCGTGGGACTCGGTGTATAATCAAATGGAATACGTGCCCCTGCCCATCTCGTGGGACTCGGTGTAGAATCGTTCATAACAAATCAACCGGCCCTCCATCGAGAGACGCGGTAACACAGAAATACCACACTTGCACAACAAGGGCTATCATCACAAGCATAGGCAAGTTTCACAACAACAAGCATAGGCAAGTTTCACAACAACAAGCATAGGCAAGTTTCACAACAACAAGCATAGGCAAGTTTCACACAACTCAAAGTACTTTCATTTTATGCCAAAGTCCGGGTTTTAACCCTAAAGTACTACGTACGTTAAATACCTTTTAAGAGATCCGTTTCTTTCACCTAAGTCACACAATACCCGTAGTATTAGAATGACCAACCCACATTCCTTTTCAAAAGTCAAGTAACAACATTCTTTTCCTAAGTTCCCGTTTGCCTAGTTTCAATTACTTAAGCTTCTCATTTTCAAATGGTTTCATAGTTCATAAACTTAATCACTTGATTTCTTTTTAGAACGATTGAGTAATATATATCTTACGTGAGAGTAGGTTATTCTGGTTTACAACATTCTTATTACAGCAGCCATGATCTAGAAAATGTAATATCATTTTGTCTCATCTTAGTTTCTATGCAGATGGAGGTTTCTCGGTTTTAATACAAGACTTCATTTATTCAATACATTTTCCTTTTATTAACGCCGCAGGTGGTTTGTCGATACACATTCGATTTCAAATCGGAAACATTATCCCTTTAAATAAAACCAAGTACTCATTACTCACGAATGAGGTTTCACATAAACATCCACATTAAAACAAATAAGTTAAGTCTCTTATCTTATAAGATCAAGTCTCTTAACTTCTAACATCAGTAAACCATTTTCTTTACCTCTCTTAAGACATTATACCTAACTCCCCATAAAGCTAGTATAATTCTTTTTAAAACCTTTAAAACCAAGTGTTACTCTCCCTTCAAAACGATTTATAAATCTTTGAAATACATCAAGTTCTTTATTATAACAAGCGCTTATAATTCACATGATTACCTTTTAAAACCACAAAGTATTTTCTTACCTACATAAAGTTGTTATAACCAACTTCCCATAAAGCGTTATAACACTTTATGTTTCAAACTAATCAAATACATTAAACACGTATCGTCACCGTACTACATAGTTACACACATATCATGCTAGAAGAGATAGGAAGAGGTTCACATACCTCGCGACGATTATCGACAATAAGCAAAAGCTCAAGTACTATAACCTTGCTAGCCCTTTCCACTCCTCGAGTAGAATACGCTACTCTTAGTACTTTCACCTATAAAGGCCACAAACGTCTATTAAATCTTAAACACAAGTTTTCATCTTTCTACGTAAAATTAAGACCTCCCGCATGAGCGTTAATCTCTCTCTCTATCGAGGCTACCAAGCCAACCAGTGGGTTTGCACGCCTAACGGCGTGTACAATTCTACTTCACGATGTGCTACACAAGTCTCTTGTATGTCTGATCTATGTGATTCTGATTCAGTTCTCTTATTTAAATTCAGCTTAAGTCGCAAGACATTCTGTAAGTATTATTCGGGCTTAAGTCAAAAGACATTTGCCGCACAATTATAACGTTCAGTTCTATATATAGTATACTTCAACTATATATTCCTACAACATGTAATTTCCAATTACAATAGAAGGTCATGAGTGTTTACCTCGATAAGCCCAAAATTATCCGAGATAAAAGTCGATCCCGAGCAAGGTTTAGCTCCTACTCCGTGCGCTCCAAAATGCTCCAAGAAACCCTTAGAAGTGTCTACACAACTTCTACTTAATACTTCAACTACGGTGAAGATTTTTCCCTAGGGTTTCGTTTTAGTGACTGAGGAAAGTATAATGGTATTTTAGGCTTGTATAAGTGTAACCTTGGGAATACTACAAGGTATTTGGGCAGGTATTTGGACATAATAACAATACTAGGAGAGTATTTCTATACCACAACAAGGGGTATTTATACGAGACAACTAGGCTAGTGGGTACCCTGGCTAGGAGCACCACAAAGGGGAGGAAGCTCTCGGCCAAGCTCTCAAAGGGGAGGACTTTTGGACGATTTCAAGACAAGAGGGAGGAGTATTTGAGACTTAGATAGATTGCTCAATTTTGGATGAAGAAAGTTCATCAACTAGAGGGTATTTATAGGTCAAGTGAAGGCCAACCAATGGCCAAGATGAAGACAAGTGTGGTGCAAGTGTAGGGCTAGATTTCCACCATGTGTACCTTATCCATCTACCACACCAACTTGCACAAATATCCTACCTACCACATGCCCCCTTTCGCCAAGCTTTACCGCCACCACTTCCAATGTGAGGTGACACTTGTCACCCTCCCGTTGGTCCAAAATGTTTCGCCTCTCGGAAAAATCCGCAAAAATTAGAAATGACATAGCCGGAATTTTCCCTACGAAAAGTCGTGGAAACGTTTAGTCGAAAACGACTCAATCGAGTGTTGTGTACAAATTTCAAACTAGCCAACCTTTAGGCTTAAATTATTATACGTCGCCTCACGTACATACTGCGGAAATACGGGTATAACATTCTCCCCTCCTTAGAAACATTCGTCCCGAATGTTCCTTCTCGAAACAGATAACGAAGAAGTTCCTTCAACAAGTTGTCAAAGCCACACCTGGCCACGTAATAACACACGTTCTCTTCCCTTCTTACTCGTCGTGCCCTCCTCGAACACTTGAACTCTTCTAGTATACGTACCACTTCAGTCATCGCTTTAGTTCCAAAACTTTGGAGTCACTACCTCCAACTTGGTCATCTTACTAACCGCAATCTCCCTTGAGGCCATTCCCGGCCTTTACGATCCGCTTCTGGTCGAACATAAACACGAAATCATACGACGGTCATCTAAACTTGGGCCTAGCACCTCGTGACCTACCACCGGCGGGACCACCCAGTGACCCTATTTTGAAACCGGCGCGGGTTGGCCCTCAACATGGCCCCAACCCGATCCACTTACGCATCACGCTCTTGTTCCCCGATCCGGAACAATCTTACCTAAACAGGTCATGAAAGCTACCACTTCCATTTCACACTTCCCAGGGACTTACCCTTTTCACTAACCAGGTTTCTAAATCACTTTTTAGCACACAACTATCCAAACATAACACTAAACACATCAACAACATCAATACATACAAAACTCTAGAGGGTTAGGGATATACCTGAATCTACCGCTCCTCTCTAATCATAGGCTCGCCTGCAGGCATAGTCAGAAGGCGATGAACACGCGCGATCCGTAGGTGAGTCATTCTGTTTGCATCCTTCCTACTAGGACAGTTTCTCGTCACATGGCCCTGACGGCCGCAGGAAAAACAAGCACCAGTAAAAAGACGACATTCCCCGGGATGACGTTTGCCACATCGTGCTGCACACGAGAAAACTCGAACGACTGGCTAGAAACCATGTATATCTGTGAACCAGAAGACTAGGATCTCTGACCAGCACCCGAATACCCTGAACGACCTGACGACAGTGGAGGACCACTCTGTACTGGCGGAGGTACATCACTAGCTGCTGAGGCGGTCCGCCTTGAAAGCTACCAAAGGACCCTGCTGTTCTGGCCCTCTTCTGCTGATCTCGGTCATTCCGTCGACTCCGTGCCTCGCATCCTAGTGCATGAGCTGCGTGCGGGCAATGTCCATGCCCGGCTGAAGGGCTACACCCGAACAAGCCTCTGCCAAGTACTCATCCAGCCCGGTGACGTAGCGGTGTACTCTGTCCTCCATATCAGCTACTAACGCGGGGACGTACCGGGCCAATGAGTCGAACTCCATATTGTACTCCCGAGCAAATCGTCCGTTCGCCGTAACACCAAAAATGCATGCCGAGCCCTCCTCATCGTGGAGGCAAGAAATGTGCAAGAAATGCCCTTGAGAACTTCGTCCCAAAGCTGGGAGCGCATGCTCACCTCGGGACGCTTCGCGAATCAAACCGATCGGCAGATGTCGCGCGGCCGATGCGAACCGAAGGTCACCGACTCGGTCTCGAAGCCTTGATCACTCTCATGATCCGTATGAATCGGATGAACTCCCGTGGATCATCCTCGCCTCGACCCATAGAACTCGCGGTGCGGCTCGTAAAGTCCGTAGCCTCAAACTATCTGCTCGGGGTGAACTACGGGTGCTCTTGGTGGAATCTGCTGCGTCAACCTATCCTCATATCGCCACGACCACGGCGATGGCGCCATCTCCTTGTACCCATCTCATCTGCTCCGGTGTGGGGTGGAGGCTCAGTCTTGTAGTCTCGGCCCACTGCTGCGACTCTAAACTCTATTTGGCGGCGTCACGAAACCCGCCGTCGGAATCCTTGTCTCAGTCTTGGCCGGGCTGCGCCTCGTACTCCTCAGTATCCACTAGCAGCCCTTGCCTTGCTGTCTGAGTGCAGGTTGCCTTACGCGGAGGCATAACTGGTAAAAATGAAATACGTCAGAGGGGTACAACTTATCACACGGCTCTAAGGCACGATCTCAGAATGAGAAGAAATGGAAACCAATCCTAAATGTCCTATAGCCTCCTGATTATAGATGTGGTGCACAACACACGCGTGTCAAGACTCTACTAGACACGGTGCGTAGACACTTTCCGAGGATTAATCGCTCGATACCACTATGTCACACCCGAATTCGGGCGTGGTCGTGCCTTACCGGGCACCCTAGTGACACAACATCGAGAAAATCGGTGGAAAATAAAACTTTAAACATGAAATGAGAGACATGATAATAAAGCAGTCAACCAAACGGTTACCTTCCAATGATATACATATTACAACTTTTTCAAAACGAGCAGTTTAATCCCTTTTACAAAACCACCTTGCACAAACTCTGCACCTCTAAGATTTACAACAACTATGACGGGACAGGGGCCGCCATACCCCACGAATGTACAAGAACCTACAACTCGGGAACACATACCAAAAGATAAGCCTCAGAAGGAACGGACTTGATATCTTTGAAAGGTGATCTAGAGCGGATCGACGGCGATGTACTTCTACTGCGGCATGAACGCAGCCCCGAAGGAGGTCGATAACAGTACCAAGTATGTGAAAGCGATAAAGGCGTAAATGAAATCATAATAGTCTATATAAAGCGGGAGACATGTATGATAACCGGATGAAATCGTGACCACCCATCTCGGGACTCGGTGTAAAATCGGATGTGATCGTGACCTGCCCATCTCGTGGGACTCGGTGTAATATCGGATGAAATCGTGACCTGCCCATCTCGTGGGACTCGGTGTAATATCAAATGGAATACGTGCCCCTGCCCATCTCGTGGGACTCGGTGTATAATCAAATGGAATACGTGCCCCTGCCCATCTCGTGGGACTCGGTGTAGAATCGTTCATAACAAATCAACCGGCCCTCCATCGAGAGACGCGGTAACACAGAAATACCACGCTTGCACAACAAGGGCTATCATCACAAGCATAGGCAAGTTTCACAACAACAAGCATAGGCAAGTTTCACAACAACAAGCATAGGCAAGTTTCACAACAACAAGCATAGGCAAGTTTCACACAACTCAAAGTACTTTCATTTTATGCCAAAGTCCGGGTTTTAACCCTAAAGTACTACGTACGTTAAATACCTTTTAAGAGATCCGTTTCTTTCACCTAAGTCACACAATACGTAGTATTAGAATGACCAACCCACATTCCTTTTCAAAAGTCAAGTAACAACATTCTTTTCCTAAGTTCCCGTTTGCCTAGTTTCAATACTTAAGCTTCTCATTTTCAAATGGTTTCATAGTTCATAAACTTAATCACTTGATTTCTTTTTAGAACGATTGAGTAATATATATCTTACGTGAGAGTAGGTTATTCGGTTTACAACATTCTTATTACGCGACCATGATCTAGAAAATGTAATATCATTTTGTCTCATCTTAGTTTCTATGCGGATGGAGGTTTCTCTGGTTTTAATACAAGACTTCATTTATTCAATACATTTTCCTTTTATTAACGCTGCGATGGTTTGTCGATACACATTCGATTTCCAAATCGGAAACATTATCCCTTTAAATAAAACCAAGTACTCATTACTCACGAATGAGGTTTCACATAAACATCCACATTAAAACAAATAAGTTAAGTCTCTTATCTTATAAGATCAAGTCTCTTAACTTCTAACATCAGTAAACCATTTTCTTTACCTCTCTTAAGACATTATACCTAACTCCCCATAAAGCTAGTATAATTCTATTTAAAACCTTTAAAACCAAGTGTTACTCTCCCTTCAAAACGATTTATAAATCTTTTGAAATACATCAAGTTCTTTATTATAACAAGCCAGTTATAATTCACATCAGTTACCTTTTAAAACCACAAAGTATTTTCTTACCTACATAAAGCTGTTATAACCAACTTCCCATAAAACCGTTATAACACTTTATGTTTCAAAATAATCAAATACATTAAACACATGTACGTCTACCGTACTACATAGTTACACACATATCATGCTAGAAGAGATAGGAAGAGGTTCACATACCTCGCGACGATTATCGACAATAAGCAAAAAGCTCCAAGTACTACAACCTTGCTAGCCCTTTCCACTCATCGAGTAGAATACGCTACTCTTAGTACTTTCACCTATAAAGGCCACAAACGTCTATTAAATCTTAAACACAAGTTTTCATCTTTCTACGAAAATTCGTAGACCTCCCCGCAACATGGCGTTAATCTCCTCTATCGAGGCCGGCTACCAAGCCAACCACGGGGTTTGCACGCCTAACTGGCGTGTACAATTTCTACTTCACATAAAGCTACACAAGTCTCATTGCATGTCTGATCCTATGTGATTACGATTCGATTCTCTTATTTAAATTCGGGCTTAAGTCGCAAGACATTGCCGTAAGTATTATTCGAGCTTAAGTCAAAATACATTGCCGCACAATTATAACGTTGATTCTATATATAGTATACTTCAACTATATATTCCTACAACATGTAATTTCCAATTACAATAGAAGGTCATGAGTGTTTACCTCGATAAGCCCAAAATTATCCGAGATAAAAGTCGATCTGAGCAAGGTTTAGCTCTACTCGTGCGCTCCAAAATGCTCCAAGAAACCCTTAGAAGTGTCTACACAACTTCTACTTAATACTTCAACTACGGTGAAGATTTTTCCCTAGGGTTTCGTTTTAGTAGTGAGGAAAGTATAATGGTATTTTACGGGCTTGTATAAGTGTAACCTTGGGAATACTACAAGGTATTTGGGCCAGTATTTGGACATAATAACAATACTAGAGAGTATTTCTATACCACAACAAGGGGTATTTATACGAGACAACTAGGCTGGGGGTACCCCTGGCTAGGAGCACCACAAAGGGGAGGAAGCTCTCGGCCAAGCTCTCAAAGGGAGGACTTTTGGACGATTTCAAGACAAGAGGGAGGGAGTATTTGAGACTTAGATAGATTGCTCAATTTTTGGATGAAGAAAGTTCATCAACTAGAGGGGTATTTATAGGTCAAGTGAAGGCCAACCAATGGCCAAGATGAAGACAAGTGTGGTGCAAGTGTAGGGCTAGATTTCCACCATGTGTACCTTATCCATCTACCACACCAACTTGCACAAATATCCTACCTACCACATGCCCCCCTTTCGGCCAAGCTTTACCGCCCACCACTTCCAATGTGAGGGTGACACTTGTCACCCTCCCGTTGGTCCAAAATGTTTCGTCTCTCGGAAAAATCCGCAAAAATTAGAAATGACATAGCCGGAATTTTCCCTACGAAAGCTGTGGAAACGTTTCGTCGAAAAACGACTCCAATCGAGTGTTGTGTACAAATTTCGAAACTAGCCAACCTTTAGGCTTAAATTATTATACGTACGCCCTCACGTACATACTCTGGAAATACGGGGTATAACAAAAAAGATATCATTTCACAATCTAAAACAATCGTGTCAAGTTAGGGACTCACGCCCTCAAAGTCATCACTCAAAATATAACAATGGGTCTCACGCCCACAACATCAATCACGCCCGTGGAATTCCTTCCTCACTGCCGGCAGTCTATGATATAACAATACCAGGGAGTACACATGAACATCAGGCCCTACCTGTGCCATAAAACCGTACGGGGCAAGTACGAAGGCTAACTACCAGATACCTCCTGCATCACGACAATGACCGGGGCAAGTACGAAAGCCAACTACCAGATACCAAAGCCGTACTAACAATACTATACAACTATACCACGAAGCTGACCGGGGCAAGTACGAAGGCTAACTACCAGATACCAAAGCCGCATCATCAACTGATCGGGGCAAGTACGAAAGCCAACTACCAGATACCTCCTGCATCACGAGACTTCGCCATAACACTGACCGGGGCAAGTACGAAGGCTAACTACCAGATACCTCCTGCATCACGACAATGGCCAGGCAAGTACGAAAACCAACTACGGATACCGGCTGCGTGATAAACCTCATGGAGAGCTAGTCTATGGAATAACACTATCAACAGGGAATGAACCCTCATCATGGACGCATACCCGTGGACCATCCAGCGAGAGACACGGTAACATAAGGATACCACACTTGCACAACAAGGCTATCACAAGCAAACATAGGCAAGTTACTCACACTCAAGGTACTTTCATTTTATGCCAAAAATCCGGGTTTTAACCCCGAAGTACTACATACTTTCATTCTTTCAAAAAGACATCCATTTCTTTTACGAAGGTCATACGATACCCGTAGTATCAAATAGAGTAACCATCATTTTAAGTAAATCCAAAACAGTTTACATACCTTCTTTTTAAATCAATTTAAGACAAAACCATGCCTTTTGTTATACCCCGTATTTCCAGAGTATGTACGTAAGGGCGTACGTACAAAATTTTAGTCTTAAAGTTACGCTATGGACGAAAAAGTTTGTGCACAACTCACTTAAAGAATCATTTTTCGACGAAACGTTTTATTAAACTCGCGTAGGGTAAATTCCGGCTATGTCATTTATAATTTTTGCGGATTTTTCCGAGAGACGAAATATTTTGGACCAACGGGAGGGTGACACTTGTCACCCTCATTGGACGGCAAGAATGGGCAATTGTTGGCACGTTTTTTGTGCCATTTCCTTAGTCAAGGAGTTGGTAGGATATTTTTTGTAGTAGATGGATAAGGACACTTGCCTAAATCCTCACCCTACACTTGCATAGCACTTGGCTTCATCTTGGCCATTGGTTGGCCACTTCTTGACCTATAAATACCCCCCTTAAGATGAAGAGTTCTTCATCCACAAATCAATTTCCAAGTCTTGAAAATCCTTCCCCCTCTCTTGTTGTATTTCGTCCAAGCCTCCTTCCTCCCCCCCTTGAGAAAGCCTTGGCCGAATATCCCCGCTAAAAGAAGCCTAGCAGCACTACCCCCTTGGTAGATAATTGTCTTCCAAATACCCTAGCCCAATTCCCTTATAGTATTTTAGTAGAAGTTGTTGGGAACTTCTAAGGGTTCTTGGAGCTATCGGAGCGTACAATTAGGAGCTAAACCTTGCTCAGGAGCGACTTTTAACTTGGATAATTTTGGGCTTACCGAGGTAAATACTCTTGTCCTTCTATTGTAATTGGATATTACATATAAGAATAGTTAAGACTTGAGTATAAGATATGAAAGATTATTAATGAATAGAATTGAACTGTTATCACAGTAGAAGGGTTTAAAAGAAGAATAATTGAACTACACTTACTTAGGATTGTTTTCACAGT
The DNA here is from genome assembly GCA_029844215.1 of Przewalskia tangutica. Classification (NCBI taxonomy): domain Eukaryota; kingdom Viridiplantae; phylum Streptophyta; class Magnoliopsida; order Solanales; family Solanaceae; genus Przewalskia; species Przewalskia tangutica. The sequence goes on from CM056719.1 coordinate 91,295,314, forward strand.
AGACTTGAGTAGCTCACCGGGTAGGGAAGTGCTGCCCGATTTTCCGTAGAATAGAGGACCCTCTGCTTAGAACTGTTTACAGAGTAGTCTAGACGTTGATAGACGTGTTTGACTATTATAGGCTGATTCTCTGCGCGCGACATATTCAACTTGGCAGGTGGTTTTCGCGGAGAAGGTATGTGATTCTTCCTATACTCTTGAGCATGATATTTTAAAATATATATAGTACGGTAGACGTACGTGTGTTAACTGAATAATAATTACGGCAATGTCTTCGGACTTAAGCCTGAATAATAACTACGGCAATGTCTTTTGACTTAAGCCTGAATAATAAGAATCTTGACGTATTTCAAAAGAGTACTGAATCACTTTTAACAGAAGAGGAATATTTGATTTTTAAACAAAAAGCTTAAGAGTTATACTAGCTTTATGGGAAGTTAGGTATAACAACTTAAGAAAGATAAAAGGAACTGTTTACTTATTTGTTTGCAAAAAAACTTGTATTGATTTCTGTAAAGTGTAGTAGGATTGTTTGATAAATAGACATATTATGATGCTACGTGTGTTAGTGATGTTGTGAAAGGGGTCATTCTTGTTGTGCTTACGTTGCTAAACGGTAAGTCAGTTGTACTGTTATTATATCACCTACCCCCTTGACTTATTATACCGAGGGCTTGCCACCCCTGATGCGGGTCTATACGGCTATGAGGTGCGTGAGACTATGCGGGCTGCGGGAGTTCGAGATTGATCATTCCGGTGTTTTATCCGATGCGGGGATGCCCTATGCGATCGTGTGACTATGCGGTCTATTGAGACTATGCGGTGCGGGAGTCGGGAGAATGCAGGGGTTAGCTTTCCGTCACGAGGAATACCTCATGCGGGTGCATGTGACTTTATGCGGTGCGGGAATTCGAGGACTAGGCACGCATAATGATACTATGGGCGATTGGCCTTGCCCGATCATTCGCGGCCTAGGAAAGACCGGTTACATTATATCTATTAGTGTTCTTGTTTGTGATATGGCACTAGGTGCAATTGAACCGATTGTATTTGCAAATGGCTTTAAATACTATGATTTCATTTAAGTACTTTCTGATTTCACATACTTAGTACTGTTGTCGACCTCGCCGGGGCTGCGTTCATGCCCTGTAAGGGCAGCAGTGCTAGATCCACATCCTTAGGATCTTTGCTTTGGTGTCGATAGCTCCATCTTCTCCGAGGCTCTACTTTTGGGTATGATCTCCTGTATTGTAGATAGTTTTGTACATTCGGGGTATGGCGGGGCCACTGTCCGCCATAGTTGTTACTTCCTTAGAGTGCAGTAGTCCTATTGTATAGTTGGGATGTAAGCGCAAAACTTGGGTTATATATATATGCGAAAAGGCAAGCTTTTCTTCGGATAAAGCGTTTCTCTTTTCATAATGTTTCTTGTCTTGTCTTATGTTCCGATTACTCGATGTATGACTACTTGGGTGCGGGTAAGGCACGATCCCGAACCGGGCAGTCGTGACAAAAGTGGTATCAGAGTAGTTAATCCTCGGAAAGTGTTTACAGACCGTATCTAGTAGAGTCTTGATTATCGGTGTGTTGTGCACCACACCAATAATCAGGAGGCTATAAGATATTTAGGATTGGTTTCCATTCTTCTCACTCTGAGATCGTGCTTTAGAGGCATGTTATAAGTTGGACCCTCTAACGTATTCCTTTTATGCAGATTATGCCTCACGTAAGGCAACCGGGCCCCGAAGGGCAAGGCAACCGAGGAGCTGCTAGTAGGACAGGAGTCACGAGGGCACGAGCCCAATTCTTGCAGGCGATACCTCGGGGCGGCGAGTTCCATGGCCGCCCGGCCCAGCGAGACCACGGTGCCGTACCTCGTCCCCACGGCTGGGCGGAGGTTAGGGTACAAGGAGATGGCCCGACTATTGGCTAGGATTGTGGCGAACATGAGGATAAATTTGGATCACGGCGGTTCGATTCGGCCCGATGGCGCTGTGGTTCACCGAGGCGAATAGTTTGAGGCTACGGGACTTCTGAGTTGTAGCGCGAGTTTTACGGGTCGAGGCGAGAGGATGATCGCGAGTTCATCCGTCGATTCTGAAGGATTATGAGGGTGATCACGGTGTCGGAGACTGAGTCCGTGATCTTCGGTTCGCATCGGCTGCGTGATACCGCAGTCGATTGGTTTGATTCGTGGGAGCTATCCCGGGGGAGAGCACGCGTCCCCAGCTACTTGGGATGAGTTCTCGGAGGCTTTCCTCACTCACTTCTTGCCTCGCGGATGAGGAGGCGCGGGCGACATATTTTTATGCGAGGCAGAGGGGCCTTGCGGTTAGGGAGTACAATGTCGAGTTTGATTCTTTGGCTCGATATGTCCCTGCCTTGGTATCGGATATGGAGGACAGGGTGCATCGCTACGTCACCGGGCTAGATGATTATATGGCCGAGTCTTGTGTGGGTGTGTCTCTTCAGTCAGGCATGGACATTACCCGTATGCAGGCTCATGCACTTGGATGCGAGGAGCGCGAGGCAAGCGAGTCGGCGGATATCGGCATCGAGAAGAAGGCGAGCGGCGGTTCTTTTGGTAGTTCTCGGGGTGGGCGACCTCGGGCGATCTAGATTTGCACCCGAGCAGCTCGAGCACTCCACATCATTGTCGGTCTGACGGCGAGCATTGGCGGTCGGGGCGGGACTTGGACTTCGAGGGTAGCGAGGTGCTAACCGATCGAGTGCCTTTCGGTGTGTCGTTGTGGTAGATTCCATTCGAGAGGCTGTAGTACTACTCGAGGAGCTTGCTATACTTGTGGCGGCCAGGTCATTATACGAGTTTGTCCGGCCAGGCGGCGGCGGTAGTAGGGCTCGGCTACGGTCGTTCTTGGTTCATCATCTCCTCTGATTACTCGCCCGGAGGCGGTACTCATGGACCAGCAGGTCGCGGCAGAGGTCGTGGCGCGGGTCCCAGTTCTAGCGGTCCTCAGAACCGCATTTATGCCTTTTTCAGCCGGCAGGATCAGGAGGCCTCACCTGATGTCGTCACAGGTACCTTATCAGTCTCCGATTATGATGTGTATGCCTTTATAGATCCGGGTTCTACTCTGTCCTATATATCTCCCCTTGTTTCTAGTAGGATAGGGATAGAGCCTGAGTCCATAGACCCTTTCGAGGTAGCTACGCCAGTGACTTTATGCAGTCGTCAGACCCTAGCCGACTTGATAGAGTTGGACATGACTGATTTCGACGTGATCATGGGTATGGATTAGTTAGCTTCCTGCTATGCCAATGTAGAATGCAGAGAGAGAGTGGTACGGTTCCATTTTCTGAGGCCGGTTGTTGAGTGGGAGAACATGTATCGTAGGGGTAGGTTTATTTCTTACCTCAAGGCTAGGAAGATGGTGCGAAGGGTACATCTACCATCTCGTTCGGGTGTTTGATCTGAGGCTGCGATGCGATTTCGGTCGATTCGATGGTCGAGAGAGTTCCCAGACGTGTTTCCAGATGACCTCCCGGGTATTCCTCCAGAGGGAGATAGAGTTTTGTATTGATGTGCTTCGGACACTCGGCTATTTCCATTCGCCATACGAATGGCACTGCCGAGTTGAGAGAGTTGAAGGACCGGTAAGAGATTTCTTTGGAGAAGGGCTTCATCGGACCTAGTGTTTCTCCAGGGAAGCGCGTATTGTTCGTGAAGAAGAAGGGCGGGGCCAGCTGCGCATGTGTGTTGATTCTGACGGTGAACAAGGTGACCATTAAACGAATACCCCCTTCCGGGATTGATGATTTGTTCGACCGGTGCGAGTGCGAGATGTTTCTCAAGATTGATCTGCGATCGGGCTATCATCAGTGCGAGTCGAGAGGCGGATGTCCCTAGAATGCATTCGGACGTCACGGGCATTATGAGTTCGTGGTCATGTCTTTTGGGTTGACAATGCTCGTGATTCATGGATTTGATGAACGAGTGTTCAAACCATTTTGGATACGTTTGTGATAGTGTTCATCGATGATATCTTGGTTTATTCTCGCTCGAGCGAGGAGCATGCGGAGCGTTGAGGCTGTCTTGTGATTCTCGGGACCAGCGATTATCGCCAAGTTTTCCAAATGTGAGTTTTGGTTAGCTTGGTGGCTTTTCTTGGGCATATTGTGGTAGATGGTATTGGTGGATACGGCGAGATCGAAGCGATCGAGTTGGCCTTGACCTACTACTCGGCTGAGGTTCGCGATTTTACGGGCCTTGAAGGTTATTATCGGTTCGTAGAAGTTTTCTTCTATCTACGCACCATTGACTAGGGTGACTCGAAGCGGCTAAGTTTGATGGTGATGCGTGTGGCGGGGTTTCGATTCTTGAAGGAGGCGGCGGCCGCCCGTTCTTACTCTTCCAGAGGGTCTAGACGGTTATGTCGTGTATTGTGATGCATCAGGCATCGGGTTGGGATGTGTATTGATGCAGCAGGGCAAGGTTATAGCGTATGCATCCCGACAGCTGAAGAAACACGAGAGGAACTACCCCACCCATGATTTGGAGTTGGCAGCGGTGATTCACGCCTTGAAGATCTGGAGGCACTATTTGTATGGGGTTCATGTGGATATTTATACAGACCACAAGAGCCTCGGTATATCTTCACCAGAGGAGCTGAACTTCACGGCGAAGACGGTGGTTAGAGCTGCTCAAGGATTACGATGTTGACATCCTGTACCACCCGGGGAAGGCCAATGTTGTGGCAGATGCTCTTAGTCGTAGGTCGATGGGGAGTCTATCAGATGTGCAGCCGGAGAGGAGGGGCCTGGTTCGCGATTTGCATCAGTTAGCGAGCCTTGGTGTCCGTTTGATTGATTCTGATAGCAGTGGGGTTCGAGTTCGAGAGGTTGCCGAGTCTTCCATCGTCGAGGAGGTGAAGAGCAACGATTTGAGGATCCGGTTTTGATTCGGTATCGTGATCTGGCTCTTACGTGAGGCAAGGGTCGCTTTTGGTAGCACTTGATGGGGTGCTAAGGTTTGAGGCGAGTTGTGTGTTCCGGATGTTTGAGGACTTGGCGGCGAGTTCTTGGGAAGCACGGCGTGCGTTTCTCTATCCATCCGAGTCGACCAAGATGTACCACGACGCCCAGATCGTGTATTGGTGGGATGGCTTGAAGAGGGGCGTTGCGAGTTCATAGCTCGGTGCGTGTTGTCGGCGGTGAAGGTAGAGCACCGAGGCACGGTGGTTTATTGCGACGATTGAGATCCCGACCGGAAGTGGGAGGTGATCAACATGGACTTTATCACGGGATTACCTCGCACTCGGAGAGACATGATTCTATATGGGTTATATCGTCGGACGGTGACGAAATCAGCCTACTTCCTTCCCGTCATGACGACTTTTTCGGCTGAGGATTATGCCAGACTTTATATCCGAGAGATCGTCAGACTGCATGGAGTCCCTATTTCGATTATATCAGACAGAGGAGCCCAGTTTACGGCTAACTTCTGGAGGTCTTTCCAGAAGGGTTTAGGGGCCGAGTGAGCTGAGTCTTGCATTCCATCCACGCAGACAGACGGACGGGGCGGCGCACTATCCGGACTGCGAGGATATCTGCGAGCCTGTGTTATCGACTTCAGGGTTAGCTGGGAGGATCATTTGCCTCTAGTTGAGTTTGCGTACAAAAATAGCTACCACTCCAGTATTCAGATGGCGACTTATGAGGCCTTGTTTGGGAGGAAGTGCAGATCACCGATAGGTTGGTTCGATGTGGGCGAGGTGCAGTTAGTGGGACGGTTGGTGCGTGAGCGATGGATAAGGTGAAGCTTATCCAGGAGAGGTTGCTGACAGCTCAGAGTCGACAAAAGTCATATGCAGATCATCGTCGTCGGCATCTGGAGTTCGAGGTTGATGATTGGGTTTTCCTGAAGGTGTCACCCATGAAGGGTGTGATGAGATTCGGGAAGAAAGGGAAACTCAGCCCAAGGTACATTGGGCCGTATCAGATTGTCCGCAGGGTAGGCAAGGTTGCCTATGATTTGGATCTGCCGTCCGATCTGGAGGCAGTGCATCCGGTTTTTCACGTTTCTATACTGAGGAGATGTATCGGGGATCCATCTAGGGTACACCCGATTGGCGATGTCCAGGTGACCGAGGGGTTATCATATGAGGAGATTCCCATAGCGATAATCGATCGTCAGGTTAGGCGTCTGCGGACGAGGCGTGGCAGTCAAAGTCTTGTGGCGGAACGAGCTCAGGGAGGAGATGACTTGGGAAGCCGATGAGGACATGAGGTAGAAGTATCCTCACCTATTCCCCACACCTCCAGGTAATTCACTTTCCTACTTGTAAATTTTCATTGTCATATATGCCTAAGTGTTGTTTTGTGGCCGTATGTGGCATTTGCAAACTGTTTAAGTTATGAGGAACCTTATTGTTATCTGTCTTGGGAAGGAACATTCGGGACGAATGTTTCTAAGGAGGGGAGAATGTTATACCCCATATTTCCAGAGTATGTACATAAGGGCGTACGTACAAAAGTTTAGTCTTAAAGTTAGGCTATGGACGAAAAATTTTGTGCACAACTCACTTAAAGAATCGTTTTTCGACGAAACGTTTTACTAAACTCGCGTAGGGTAAATTCCGGCTATGTCATTTATAATTTTTGCGGATTTTTCCGAGAGACGAAATATTTTGGACCAACGGGAGGGTGACACTTGTCACCCTCATTGGACGGCAAGAATGGGCAATTATTGGCACGTTTTTTGTGCCATTTCCTTAGTCAAGGAGTTGGTAGGATATTTTGTGTAGTAGATGGATAAGGACACTTGCCTAAATCCTCACCCTACACTTGCATAGCACTTGGCTTCATCTTGGCCATTGGTTGGCCACTTCTTGACCTATAAATACCCCCCTTAAGATGAAGAGTTCTTCATCCACAAATCAATTTCCAAGTCTTGAAAATCCTTCCCCCTCTCTTGTTGTATTTCGTCCAAGCCTCCTTCCTCCCCCCCTTGAGAAAGCCTTGGCCGAATATCCCCCCCCGCTAAAAGAAGCCCTAGCCGAAGCACTACCCCCTTGGGAGATAATTGTCTTCCAAATAACCTAGCCCAAATCCCGTAAAGTATTTTAGTAGAAGTTGTTGGGAAAGTATAAGGGTTCTTGGAGCTATCGGAGCGTACAATTAGGAGCTAAACCTTGCTCAGGAGCGACTTTTAACTTGGATAATTTTGGGCTTACCGAGGTAAATACTCTTGTCCTTCTATTGTAATTGGATATTACATATAAGAATAGTTAAGACTTGAGTATAAGATATGAAAGATTATTAATGAATAGAATTGAACTGTTATCACAGTAGAAGGGTTTAAAAGAAGAATAATTGAACTATACTTACTTAGAATTTGTTTTCTGATGGACTTGAGTAGCTCACCGGGTAGGGAAGTGCTGCCCGATTTTCCGTAGAATAGAGGACCCTCTGCTTAGAACTTTTTACAGAGTAGTCTAGACGTTGATAGACGTGTTTGATTATTATAGGCTGATTCTCTGCGCGCGACATATTCAACTTGGCAGGTGGTTTTCGCCGAGAAGGTATGTGATTCTTCCTATACTCTTGAGCATGATATTTTAAAATATATATAGTACGGTAGACGTACGTGTGTTAACTGAATAATAATTACGGCAATGTCTTCGGACTTAAGCCTGAATAATAACTACGGCAATGTCTTTTGACTTAAGCCTGAATAATAAGAATCTTGACGTATTTCAAAAGAGTACTGAATCACTTTTAACAGAAGAGGAATATTTGGTTTTTAAACAAAAAGCTTAAGAGTTATACTAGGTTTATGGAAAGTTAGGTATAACAACTTAAGAAAGATAAAAGGAACTGTTTACTTATTTGTTTGTAAAAAACCTTGTATTGATTTCTGTAAAGTGTAGTAGGATTGTTTGATAAATAGACATATTATGATGCTACGTGTGTTAGTGATGTTGTGAAAGGGGGTCATTCTTGTTGTGCTTATGTTGCTAAACGGTAAGTCAGTTGTATTGTTATTATATCACCTACCCCCTTGACTTATTATACCGAGGGCTTGCCACGCGATGCGGTCTATACGGCTATGTGTGCAGTGAGACTATGCGGGCTGCGGGAGTTCGGGATTGATCATTCGGGTGTTTTAGCCCGACGGGGATGCCCTATGCGGTGCAATGTGACTATGCGGTCTATCGAGACTATGCGGTGCGGGAGTCGAGGAGAATGCAGGGGTTAGCTTCCCCGTCGAGGAATACCTCATGCGGTGCGTGTGTGACCTATGCGGACTGCGGGAAGTCCAGGACTAGGCACGCATACTGATACTATGGGCGATTGGCCTTGCTTCGATCATTCGCGGCCTAGGAAAGACCAGTTACATTATATCTATTAGTTTTCTTGTTTGTGGTATGGCACTAGGTGAAATTGAACTGATTGTATTTGCAAATGGCTTTAAATACTTTGATTTCATTTAAGTACTTTACAGTTTCACATACTTAGTACCTGTTGTACTGACCTCCTTCGGAGGGCTGCGTTCATGCCGCAGGTAAGGGCAAGCAGGTGCTAGATCCACATCCTTAGGATCTTTGCTTTGGTGTCAGGAGCTCCATCTTCTCCGGAGGCTCTACTTTTGGGTATGATCTCCCTGTATTGTAGATAGTTTTGTACATTCGAGGTATGGCGGGCCTGTCCGCCATAGTTGTTTACTTCCTTAGAGGTCAGTAGTCTGTTATGCAGTTGGGATGTAGCGCAAAACTTGGGTTATATATATATGCCGAAAGGCAAGCTTTTCTTGAATAAAGCTGTTTCTCTTTTCATAATGTTTCTTGTCTTGTCTTATGTTCCGCTGATTACTCTGATGTATGACTACTTGGGTGCCCGGGTAAGGCACCAGTCACGGGCCCCGGAACGGGTCGTGACACCTTTTTTTTAAACCAAAAACACTTCAATTACTCAAGTCTCTTTTCTTGTTATTAATGACCTTATTAAAGCAACTGTGATCTAGGAAATGTAATACAATTTTGTCTTATCTTAGCTTCTATGCAGATGGAGGTTTCTACTTGTTTTAATAATATTAATTATTTGTCAATATATTTTCCTTTATTAACGCTGCAGTGGTTTGTTCGATACTTATTCTCATTTCCGAAATCAATATAACATTATTATTCAAAACCAAGTACTCATTACTCACGAATGAGGTTCCACAACTTTCCACACAATTCAAGTTCTTCACATATCAAGTCAAGTCAAATATAAGTCAAGTCTCTTATCTTTTTTTAAAAAAAAATCAATAAACCATTCTTTTACCTACATAAAGTTGTTATAATTAACTTCCCATAAAGCCATTATAACACTTTATGTTTTAAATAAACCAAATTCATTTTACACACGTACGTCTACCGTACTATATATACTTCACAAATATCATGCTAGAAAAGATAGGAAGAGGTTCACATACCTCGCGACGATTATCGACAATTAGCAAAACGCTCCAAAGTACTATAACCTTGCTAGCCCTTTTTCACCCTTCAAGTAGAATACGCTACTCGTAGTACTTCCACCTATAATGGCCATGAAACGTCTATTAACCTCTAGATCTCTTTGTAGGATATTTCTAAGAACAAGGTTCCATATCCTACGGAAAATTCGGCAGCACCTCCCCCGTTTCTACTCAATTTTCCACCTTTTCCAAGGCCCGATAACCGTAATTAACATATTATAATTAAGGTGCAATAATTCCGAAATTTAAAGAAGGGGATAACACGCCAAAACGGAACGCGATTAACAATCTCTCATTCATAACAACAATAACAAAAGAAGGGGATAACACTCCCAAACGGAACGCGATTAACAATCTCTCCTTCATAACAATAATAACTAAATAAGGGGATAACACGCCCAAACGGAACGCGATTAACAATCTCTCCTTCATAACAATAATAAGTAAAGAAGGGGATAACACGCCCAAACGGAACGCGATTAACAATCTCTCCTTCATAATAACAATAAGTAAAGAAGGGGATAACACGTCCAAACAGAACGCGATTAACAATCTCTCCTTCATAATAACAATAAGTAAAGAAGGGGATAACACGCCCAAACGGAACGCGATTAACAATCTCTCCTTCATAATAACAATAAGTAAAGAAGGTCCAAAGTAGATACGGTCCTTAAGTTGGTGTCCTTGGCCAACTTTTACAATTTTACTTATCCAATTACTTCATTAGTCCTTCAACTTATATTCCAATCTTTATATAAGTTATAGCTTCTTTGTTATTAACTTCTTAGCAAGTAATGGATACATTTTTACCATTTTAATGGCTAATATGTCAATTCTCCTTTTAACATCTTAACAAGATTCAAATCTTTCTTTATATCTTATAGTCCATAATATACTTCCAATATATGTATAATATCCATATACACATAATAATCAACTTCACAAAGAGGTTAAGGTTCATTACCTCAAGATAGTCCAAATAAACGTGACTGTCCAGATTTTTAGCCACTGCTTCGTCAGCTGAACTTGTAACGTCGATAACTCTATACACCAGTGTCCTATCGACGAGTGGTTTGTTGCATTGGAAACTAGACTCGACGAAATTAATTTTAGGCTTTTGAAACACCCAAAAACTCCTAATATGCTAGGAGATATTCCCTTCCAAACTTGACTAAAAATCTGTCCAAAACAGTCCCGAAAATCTGCCCACTCTCGGCCAGGGGGGTTTCTTTGAGGCTAGGGGTGTGAAATCTTATATAACTCTAGGTTAATAATCTTCCTAACACATTAAGGAAGAACACTTATAAGTTTAAGATTTTTTGGACAACAATTGCTCAATAAAAGGGGGCTTTGGACGAGAACAACTAGGGAAGGGGAGAGAAATATTTTCAAGTCTTGAAATGTTCTAAGTGTGGAAGATTTCATCAACTAGAGGGGTTTATATAGTACAACCAAGGGTTAGGATTGAAACATGTGTATGGTAGAGATTGTTTGTGTAGGTTCCTTTCTACACTTGTTCTACAAAAGTCATGCAAGACTTTGACCATTTGACTTGCCCACTAATTGCCCCAAAACCGTCCACCACCATGCAATATCATGCAAGACTTTTGGCCACTTGTCTTTCCCACTTGTCCACTCAATTTCGTCCAACATGGCCCAATCTAGGGGTGACACTTGTCGCCCTCCTATTGGTCCAAAATATTTACCTCTCGGAAAAATTCCATAATCGTAAAAATATTGAAAACGTAAAATTTCCTTCACAAGGTTCGGAATAATTTCCGTCGGAAAAACAATTCTATCATTCTTACCCTAATTAGGGCGTATACATTCGTACGTACATCTTCACATACATACTCCGGAACTACGGGGCATAACACGCATGCTCCTGCTCTGAGCGAGAATAAATCAAGATGTCATCTATGAATACTATCACAAACGTATCCAAAAATGGCTTGAACACTCGGTTCATCAAGTCCATAAATACCGCCGGAGCATTGGTCAAGCCGAAATACATGACCCTGAACTCATACTGCCCGTACCGGGTCCGGAATGCAGTCCTAGGGACATCCGACTCCCTAACCCGTACCTGATGGTAGCCAGATCGTAGGTCTATCTTGGAGAAACACCTTGCGCCCTGCAACTGGTCGAACAAGTCATCAATCCTGGGAAGGGTATACATTCTTGATCACCTTGTTCACCGTAATCAACACACACGCAGCGTCCGTCCCTTCTTCTTCACGAACAATACCGGCGCTCCCGGGGAGAAACACTAGGCTGATGAAGCCTTTCTCCGAGAAATCTCTCGGTGGTCCTTGACTCTCTCAACTCGGCGGTGCCATTACGTATGGCGTAATGGATATAGGTCGGTATCGCATGTAATATCAATGCAAAACTCTATCTCCCTCTCAGGAGGGATACCCGGGAGGTCGTCTGGGAACACATCCGAAACTCCTAACTCACTGGGCGGAAGGTCGGTGTCCTTTGCCTTAGTATCAAATACCGAATGAGATGGTAGATATACCCTTCGAACCATCTTCCGGCGCCGAGGTAAGAAATAAACTTACCCCTCGGCGACAAAGTGTTCCCCTCCCACTCGATAACCGGCTCCCCAGGAAACTGGAACCGTACCAACCGCTTCCTACAGTCTACATTGACGTAGCAAGAAGCTAACCAATCCATACCCATGATCACATCAAAATCGGTCATATCCAACTCTAGCAAGTCGGATAGGGTCGACGCGATATAGTCCTTTGGCAAGCCCTATATACCCGCCGGCTACCACCGATCCCCATGGCGTAGCTACCTCAAAAGGGTCTATGGACTCAGGCTCTATCCCTATCCTACTAGCAATAAGGGGAGATATATAGGACAAGGTAGAACCTGGATCTATCAAGGCATATACGTCACAACAAGAAACTGATAAAGTACCTGTGATGACATCCGGTGATGCCTCCTGGTCCTGGGGGCTGGACATGGCATAGATGCGGTTCCTAGGACCGCTGGAACTAGGACCCCTGCCACGACCCCTGCCGCGACCTGTTGGCCCATGAGTACCCTGCCCTCCGGGGTGAGTAACTGTAGGAGATGAAGACCCAGCAAAAGACCCTGTAGGCTGAACCCTACCACCTGTGCTGCCCTTGGTCGGATAGTCTCTCGCAAAATGACCCTGCTGGCCGCAAGTGAAACAAACTCCTAAAGTAGGACCACAGCTCCCGTAATGAGATCTACCGCATCGGCCACACTGAGAGGAAGGTGGTCGCGATCGGTTAGCACCTCTGCTACCCTGGAAGTATGAAGTCCTAGGGCCACGACACGCCCCGAATACCATCGCCTTGGTGGTGTAGGAGTTCTCTGCCGGTGAGGTGCAAATCTAGTCCATTCTTTGAGATCGTCCACCCCGAGAGCTACCAAAAGACCTGTCGTCCTGGCCCTTCTCACGATATCACGACCGTCGGCCTCTACGCTCCTCACACCCAAGTGCATGAGCCTGCATGCGGGCAATGTCCATGCCCGGCTGAAGAGCTACACCCGAACAAGACTCTGCCAAGTAGTCATCAAGCCTTGTGACGTAGCGGTGGACTCGGTCCCCCATATCTGCCACTAATGCGGGGACATACCGAGCTAACGAGTCGAACTCCACGTTGTACTCCCAAACTGTGCGCCCTCTCTGCCTCAGCATCAAAAACCTATCGGCTCGTGCCCTCCTCATCTGCGGAGGCAAGAAGTGAGCGAGAAATGCCTCTGAGAACTCGTCCCAAACAGCTGGAGGCGCCTGCTCCCCCCGGGACAGCTCCCATGAATCAAACCAGTCGACTGCAGTATCACGCAGCCGATGTGAACCTAAGACCACTGACTCGGTCTCCGAAGCCTTGATCACTCTCATGATCCGCTGTAACTGCCGGATGAACTCCTGCGGATTATCCTCAGGCCTCGACCCATAGAACTCTGGCGGACCGCAACTCAGAAAGTCCCGAAGTCTCAAACTATCCAACCTCGGGTGAACCACGGGTACTACTGGAGCTGGAACTGCTGCGTCCAGCCTATCCTCGTGCCTCGCCACGACCCTGGCTAACACTTGGGCCATCTCCTTGTAACCCATCTCCTCTGCTCCAGGCTGTGGGACTGGAGGCTCAGGTGTCGTGGCCTCAGTAGCCTCTGCTGCGGCTATAAACTCTGTTGGGGTCGGCGACGTCGCGGAACTCCCTGTCTGGGGTATCACCTCGGGTAAAGGTTGGGCACAGGCCTCGTGACCACTGTGTACTACTAGCGCTCATCACGCCTTGCCGCCTGGGCTCGGGTTGCCTTACGTGGAGGCATAACTGGTAAGAAAAAGAAATTCGTCAGAGGGGTCCAACCTATAACACAGCTCTAAGGCACGATCTCAGAATGAGAAGAATGGAAACCAATCCTAAAATGTCATGCAGCCTCCTGATTATAGATGTGGTGCTCAACACACCGATAATCAAGACTCTACTAGACACGGTCTGTAGACACTTTCCGAGGATTAACTGCTCTGATACCACTTTTGTCACGACCGTTCGGGCGTGATCGTGCCTACCCGCACCCAAGTAGACATACATCAGAGTAACCAGCGGAATATAAAACAACGACATGAAACCATAAAGAGTAAGAACAGTATGTCCCAAAGAAAAGTTGCCTTTCGGCATATATATAAATACCCAAAAGTGAACAGTTACATCCCAACATTACAATAGGACTACAGACCTCTAAGAAGGCATAAACACTATGACGGGACAGGGCCCCGTCATACCCCTGAATGTACAAAACATCTACAATACCAGGGAGAACCATACCAAAAGTCGAGCCTCCGGAGAAATGGAGCTCCTGACACCAGAGTAAAAATCCTAAGACTGAGGATCTACCACCTGCTTTCCTTTACCTGCGGCATGAACGCAGCCCCCCGAAGGAGGTCAGTACAACAGGTACCAAGTATGTGAAGCAGAAATCTTGATATATATATATAACTATAACATTTTAAAACCAATTCACAAATATGGACGAAACAACCAAGTTAACCGCACATAGTGCCACATCACAAACAAGAGCAATAATAGATATAATGTAACTGGTCTTTTCTAGGTTGCGAATGATCGAAGCAAGGCCAATTGCCCATAGTATCATTATGCGTGCCTAATCCTGGACTCCGCGATCGCGTAGGCCACCTAGGCCGCGTGAGGTATTCCTCGCATCGAGGGTAGCTAATCCTCGGCATCGCCCCGACTCCGTAGTCGCGTAGCCACATAGACCGCATGAGGTATTCCTCGCACACAATCCTGGAACTCCCGCAGCTCCGCATAGGTCCCCTGGACCCGCATGAGGTATCCCTCGCATCGGGGGGCAGCTTAACCCCCGGTATCAAAACAAGTCAGGAGGGTAAATGATATAATACTTAACACAACGGCTTATCGTTAAACAACATAAGCACAACAAGAATAACCTCCTTACACAAACATCACAAGAATCGAACACAACGGCTTATCGTTAGACAACATAAGTACAACAAGGATAACCACCTTACACAAACGTCATAAGACACTAACACACGCAACATCGTAACGTGTTTATCAAACCAACTTACCATACCTTCAAACATTATTACAAGCATTTGATAAACAAGTAATAAAACCGTTTTTCTTATCTCTCTTAAGTCGTTATACCTAACTTCCCATAAAGCTAGTATAACACTTAAGCTTTTTATTTAAAACCAAGTCTTACTTTTCTTCCGAAAATGATTCATAACTCTTTTTGAAATATTTCAGATTCTTATTAATTAGAAATCAAGTCCAAAGATATCAAAGTAAAGCCAAATTTAGTTTAACACACGTACGTCTACTGTACTATATATATTTCACAAATATCATGCTAGAAAAGATAGGAAGAGGTTCACATACCTCCTCGGCTAACTCCACTTGCCAAGTCGGATATGTCGCGCGTAGAGTGTCAACCTATAATAGTCAAAACACGCCTATCAACTTCTAGTTTTTTTTTCGTGGGATTCTTCTAAGTAAGACTTCTCTTATTCTACGAAAAATTGGGCAGCACTTCCCCCGTTTTTACTCAATTCTCCACCTTTATCAAGACCCGATAATAGTAACCAAAATGTCATAAATAAGGCGCAATAACTCCGAAAATTAAAGAAGGGGATAACACGCCCAAACGGAATGCGATTAACAATCTCTCCTTCATAATAATAAATAAGTAAAGAAGGGGATAACACGCCCAAACGGAACGCGATTAACAATCTCTCCTTCATAATAATAAATAAGTAAAGAAGGGGATAACACGCCCAAATGGAACGCGATTAACAATCTCTCCTTCATAATAATAAATAAGTAAAGAAGGGGATAACACGCCCAAACGGAACGCGATTAACAATCTCTCCTTCATAATAATAAATAAGTAAAGAAGGTCCAAAGTAAATATAGTCCAAAGTAGATACGGTCCAAAGTAGATACGGTCCTTAAGTTGGGGTCCTTGGCCAACTTTTACAATTTTACTTATCCAATTACTTCATTAGTCCTTCAACTTATATTACAATCTTTATATAAGTTATAGTTCCTTTGTTGTTAACTTCTTAGTAAGTAATGGATACATTTTTACCATTTTAGTGGATAATATGCCAATTCACCTTTTAACATCTTAACAAGATCCAAATCTTTTCTTTATATCTTATAGTCCATAATATACTTCCAATATATGTATAATATCCATATATACATAATAATCAACTTCACAAAGAGGTTAAGGTTCATTACCTCAAGAATAGCCCAACAATATCCAAGAACTTAAAGTCGTTCCAAGCAAGTCTTAGCTCCAAATCTTTGTGCTTTAGCTCCAAATATTTGTGCTCCAAGTCACCACAAGTCACCTTTAGAAGTTCCTAACCAACTTCTATTCAAGAATGAACTCCAAAAGGTGAAGAACACTTAGGCTTCAAAACTACCCACTCTCGGCTTTTGTGAGGTTTTTGAGGCTATGGGTGTGAAATCTTATCTAACTTTTGGTTAATAATCTTCCTAACACATAAAGGAAGAACACTTATAAGTTTGAGAATTTTTGGACAACATTTGGTTAAGGAAGGGGGCTGTTTGACGAGAGTAAAGTGAAGGAGGGAGAGGGAAATATTTTCAAGTCTTGAAATATACTAAGTGTGGAAGATTTTCATCAACTAAAGGGGTTTATATAGCACAACCAAGGGTTAGGATTAAAACATATGTAAGGTAGAGATTATTTGTGTAGGTTCTTTTCTACAATTGTTCTACAAAAGTCATGCAAGACCTTGACTATTTGACTTGCCCACTACTTGCCCCAAAACCGTCCAACTCCATGCAAAACTAGGCAAGACTTTTGGCCACTTGTCTTGCCCACTTATCCACTCAATTTCGTCCAACATGGCCCAATCTAGGGGTGACACTTGTCGCCCTCCTATTGGTCCAAAACATTTTATCTCTCGGAAAAATTCCATAATCGTAAAAATATTGAAAACATAAAATTTCCTTCACAAGGTTCGGAATAATTTCCGTCAGAAAACAATTCTATCATTCTTACCCTAATTAGGGCGTATACATTCGTACGTACGTCCTCACATACATACTCCGGAACTACGGGGCATAACACTTTATCAGGCCTAGTGTTTCTCCCTGGGGAGCGCCGGTATTGTTCGTGAAGAAGAAGGATGGGACGCTGCGTATGTGTGTTGATTACAGGCAGCTGAACAAGGTGACTATTAAGAACAGATACCCCCTTCCCGGTATTGATGACTTGTTCGACCAGTTGTAGGGTGCGAGGTGTTTCTCCAAGATAGACCTGCGATCTGGTTACCATCAGGTGCGAGTTAGGGAGACGGATGTCCCTAGGACTGCATTCCGGACCCGGTACGGGCACTATGAGTTCAGGGTCATGTCTTTCGGCTTGACCAATGCTCCGGCAGTATTTATGGATTTGATGAACCGAGTGTTCAAGCCATTTTTGGATACGTTTGTGATAGTATTCATTGATGACATCTTGATTTATTCTCGCTCGGAGCAGGAGCATGCGGAGCATTTGAGGACGGTGCTGAGAGTTCTCCGGGACCAGCGGTTGTATGCCAAGTTTTCGAAGTGTGAGTTTTGGTTGGCTTCGGTGGCGTTTCTGGGGCACATTGTCGGGGCCGATGGTATTTGGGTGGATACGGCAAAGATCGAGGCAGTCAGGAGTTGGCCTAGACCTACTACCCCGACAGAGGTGCGCAACTTTTTGGGCCTTGCGGGGTACTACCGGAGGTTTGTGGAGAAGTTTGCTTCTATTTCAGCACCTTTGACCAAGCTGACTCAGAAGGCAGCTAAGTTTCAGTGGACGGATGCTTGTGAGGAGGGCTTCCAGTTACTGAAGGAGAGGTTGACGACCGCCCCAGTTCTTACTCTTCCAGAGGGTCCAGACGGCTATGTGGTTTATTGTGATGCGTCGGGCATCGGGCTTGGATGTGTGTTGATGCAGCAGGGCAAGGTTATAGCTTACGCATCTCGACAGCTCAAGAAGCATGAGAAGAACTACCTCACACATGAATTAGAGTTGGCAGTAGTGATTCACGCCTTGAAGATCTGGAGACATTATTTGTATGGAGTTCATGTGGATATTTACACAGACCACAAAAGCCTCCAGTATATCTTCAGCCAGAGGGAGCTGAACTTACGACAGAGACGGTGGTTAGAGCTACTCAAGGATTATGATGTCGATATCCTATACCACCCAGGGAAGGCCAATATAGTGGCAGATGCCCTTAGTCGTAGATCGATGGGTAGTCTATCAGATGTGCATCCAGAGAGAAGGGGCATGGTCCGCGAGATACATCAGCTAGCGAGCCTTGGAGTCCGATTGATTGATTCTGATAGTAGTGTGGTTCGGGTTCAAGAGGTTGCCGAAACTTCCATCGTCGAGGAGGTGAAGAGGCGACAGTATGAGGATCCGATTATGACACGATATCGAGATACGGTTCTTCGTGAGGGGAAGGGTCCTTTTGAGGTAGCACCTGATGGGGTGCTAAGGTTTGAGCGAGTTGTGTGTTCCGGATATTGCGGGACTTCGGCGCGGAGTTCTAGGGAAGCGCCGCAAGCGTTACTCTATCCATCCGGGGTCGACAAAGATGTACCACGACCTCAGATCTGTGTATTGGTGGGACGGCCTGAAGAGGGACGTTGCGGAGTTTGTTGCTCAGTGCCCGAGTTGTCAGCAGGTCAAGGTGGAGCACCAGAGGCCTGGTGGGTTGTTGCAGGCTATAGAGATTCCAACATGGAAGTGGGAGGTGATCAATATGGACTTTATTATAGGGTTACCTCACACTCAGAGGAAGCATGATTCTATCTGGGTTATCGTCGACAGGCTGACGAAATCAGCCCACTTTCTTCCAATCAGGACGACTTTTTCGGCCGAGGATTACGCTAGACTTTACATCCGAGAGATCGTGAGACTACATGGGGTCCCTATATCTATCATATCGGACAGAGGAGCCCGCTTTCTGGCTAACTTCGGAGGTCTTTCCGAGAAGGGATTAGGGGCGAGTGAGCCTCGATCGCATTCCATCCTCGGGCCAACGGACGAGCGAGCGTCTTATCCAGACACTCGAGGATATGCTGTGAGCCTGTGTTATTGATTTCAGGGGTAGCTGGGAGGATCATTTGCCGCTAGTAGAGTTTGCGTATAACAACAGATACCACTCCAGTATCCAGATGGCGCCTTATGAGGCCTTATATGAGAGGAAGTGCAGGTCACCGATAGGCTGGTTTGATGTGGGTGAGGTGCAGTTAGTTGGGCCAGACTTGGTTCAGCAGGCGGTGGATAAGGTGAAGCTTATCCAGGAGCGGTTATTGACAACTCAGAGTCGACAGAAGTCGTATGCAGATCATCGGCGTTGACATTTGGAGTTTGAGGTTGCTGATTGGGTTTTCCTGAAGGTGTCACCCATGAAGGGTGTGATGAGGTTTGGGAAGAAAGGGAAGCTCAGCCCAAGGTACATTGGGCCTTATCAGATCGTCCGTAGGGTAGGCAAGGTTGCCTATGAGTTGGATCTGCCGTCCGATCTGGAGGCAGTACATCCGGTTTTTCATGTTTCTATGCTGAGGAGATGTATCGAAGATCCATATAGAGTGCACCCGATTGATGATGTCCAGGTGACAGAGGGGTTATCATATGAGGAGATTCCCATAGCGATACTCGATCGTCAGGTTAGGCGACTGCGGACAAATGATGTGGCTTCCGTCAAGGTCTTATGGCGGAACGAGAACAGAGAGAAGATGACGTGGGAAGCAGAGGAGGACATGAGGCAGAAGTATCCTCACTTATTCCCCACACCTCCAGGTAACTCACTTTCCTACTGGTTAATTTTTAATTATCGTATGTACTTAAGTGTTCTATTGTGGCCATATGTGGCATTTGCAAATTGTTCAAGTATGAGGGACTATGTCGTTATCTTTGTTTGAGAAGGAACATTCAGGACGAATGTTTCTAAGGAGGGGAGAATGTTATACCCCGTAGTTCCGGAGTATGTATGTAAGGACGTACGTACGAATGTATAAACCCTAATTAGGGTAAGAATGAAAGAATTGTTTTCCGACGGAAAATATTCCGAACCTTGTGAAGGAAATTTTTACGTTTTCAATATTTTAACCAATTATGGAATTTTTTTTTCCGAGAGATAAATATTTTGGACCAATGGGAGGGCGACATGTGTCACCCCAAGAGCCATGTTGGACGTTTTTTTTCAAGACAAGTGGCCAAAAGTCTTGCATGGTAGTGGACGGTTTTTGCAAGAATTTGTGGGCAAGTAAAATGGTCAAAGTCTTGCATGGCATTTGTGGGACAAGTGGAGAAAGGAACCTACACAAACAATCTATACCATACACATGTTTCAATCCTAACCCTTGGTTGTACTATTTAAACACCTCTAGTTGATGAAAATCTTCCACACTTAGAACATTTCAAGACTTGAAAATATTTTCTCTCCCTCCCTAGTTGCTCTCGTCCAACCTTGTATTTTTTTGAGTAATTGTTGTCCAAAAATTCCCAAACTTATAAGTGTTCTTCCTTAATGTATTAGGAAGATTATTAACCAAGAGTTAGACAAGATTTCACACCCCTAGCCTCAAAAACCCTCACAAAGCCGAGAGTGGACAGATTTGGAACTTTAGTGTTCTTCACTTTTTGGAGTTAATTCTTGAATAGAAGTTGGTTAGAAACTTCTAAGGGTGACTTGTGGTGGTTTGGAACACAAAGATTTGGAGCTAAGACTTGCTTAGGAGCGACCTTAAGTTCTTGGATATTTTTGGGCTATTATTGAGGTAATGAACCTTAACCTCTTTGTGAAGTTGATTATTATGTATATTGGATATTATACATATATTGAAAGTATATTATGGAGTATGAGATATAAGGAAATATTTGGACCTTGTTAAGATGTTAAAAGGAGAATTGGCATATTAGCCATTAAAATGGTAAAAATGTATCCATTACTTGCTAAGAAGTTAACAACAAAGAAACTATAACTTATATAAAGATTGGAATATAAGTTGGAAGACTAATGAAGTAATTGGATAAGTAAAATTGTAAAAGTTGGCCAAGGACCCCAACTTAAGGACTGTATTTACTTTGGACCGTATTTACTTTGGACCGTATTTACTTTGGACTGTATTTACTTTGGACTGTATTTACATTGTTGTTAAGGGGAAGATTGTTAATCGCGTTCCGTTTGGGCGTGTGATCCCCTTCTTTAATTATTGTTGTTGTTAAGAGGAAGATTGTTAATCGCGTTCCGTTTGGGCGTGTGATCCCCTTCTTTAAATTTCGGAATTATTGCGCCTTATTTATGGCATGTTGGTTACTATTATCGAGCCTTGAAAAAGGTGGAGAATTGAGTAGAAACGGGGAGGTGCTGCCCAATTTTTCGTAGACCAAGAGAAATCTTACTTAGAAGAATCCCACGTAAAACTAGAAGTTGATAGGCGTGTTTTGACTATTATAGGTTGACACTCTGCGCGCGCCATATCCGACTTGGCAAGTGGATTTAGCCGAGGAGGTATGTGATTCTTCCTATCCCTTTGAACATGATATTTGTGAAATATATAGTACGGTAGACGTACGTGTGTTAAACTAAATTTGGCTATACTTTGATGTATTTGGACTTGAGTTCTAATTAATAAGAATCTTGAATATTTCAAAAAGAGTTATGAATCATTTTGGAAGAAAAGTAATACTTGGTTTTCATAAAAAGTTTAAGTGTTATACTAGCTTTATGGGAAGTTAGCTATAACGACTTAAGAAAGATAAGAAACGGTTTAATTAATTGTTTATCAAATGCTTGAAATGATGTTTGAAGGTATGGTAAGTTGGTTTGATAAACATGTTATGATGCTACGTGTGTTAGTATCTTGTGACGCTTGTGTAAGGAGGTTATTCTTCTTGTGCTTATGTTGTTTAACGATAAGTCGTTGTGTTAGTATCTTGTGACGCTTGTGTAAGGAGGTTATTCTTTTTGTGCTTATGTTGTTTAAAGATAAGCCGTTGTGTTAGTATTATATCACTCACCCTCCTGACTTGTTACAATGCCGTGGGTTAGCCGCCCCCGATGCGAGGAATACCTCATGCGGGTCCACGGGACCTATGCGGAGCTGCGGGAGTTCCAGGATGATCACTCCGGGTGTGTTACGCCGATGCGAGGAATACCTCATGCGGTCTATGTGGCTACGCGATCGCGGAGTCGGGGCGATCTGCGCGGGTTAGCTACCCCCGATGCGAGGAATACCTCATGCGGGCCTAGGGGGCCTATGCGGACTGCGGGAGTTCCAGGATTAGGCTCGCATAATGATACTATGGGCGATTGGCCTTGCTTCGATCATTAGAGGCCTAGAAAAGACCAGTTACATTATATCTATTCTTGCTCTTGTTTATGATGTGGCACTATGTGCGGTTAACTTGGTTGTTTCGTACATATTTGTGAATTGGTTTTAAAATGTTATAATTATATATATCGATTTTTACAGCTTCACATACTTGGTACTGTTGTCTCGACCTCCTTCGGGGCTGCGTTCATCGCGGTAAGGGAAAGCAGGTGGTGGATCCTCATTCTTAGGATCTTTACTCAGGTGTCAGGAGCTCCATTTCTCCGGAGGCTCGACTTTTGGTACGGTTCTCCCTGGTGTTGTGGATGTTTTGTACACTCAGGGGTATGACGGGGCCCTGTCCCGTCATAGTGTTTACCCCTTCTTAGAGGTATGTAGCCCTGTTGTAAAGTTGGGATGTAACTGTTCACTTTTGGTACTTATATACATGCCGAAAGGCAACTTTTCTTTGGATAGACTGTTCTTATTTTTACACTGTTTCATGTTTGCAAGTTTATATTCCGCTGGTTACTCTGATGTATGTCTACTTGGGTGCCCGGGTAAGGCACCAGTCACGGGCCCGGGAACGGGTCGTGACAACAATAGCACTTCTATCAACTACAAGCTATCAAGTGTAGGACTTATACCAAATAATGGCCCTCTAATTCTATGGAAAATTGGGCAGCACTTCCTTTGTTTCTACGTACTTTTCCACCGTTTCCAAGGCCCGTATTCATCAACCAACAAGCCACATTTAAGGCACAACCAACAGTTAGCCAAAGGGAATTACACGCCTAACTGGACGTGTAAAATTCTGCCCCACAGTTATACAAAACAGTCCACAAATCAGCCCATAAAAACAGTCTGCAATCCAACCATAACGAGGGTAAAATGTGAGGCCTTTTAACGTCTTTCCATACCCTTATTCCCTTAGGACCTTCATGAGCAACTACTACACTTAAACATGCATAACAACAACTAAATTTCCAGCATTTAATACCTCAAAACAGTCCACTAAACGACACAACAACGTCTAACAGTTTTGGGCAGTTTCTCGGCCACAACAACTACAACCCGATAACTCGTTCCTTAATCAATTTTATTCCAATTAGAGTTACAAAACTTCTACATAAGTTATAACAACTTATTAACAACAATATTAATCCATTATAACATGCAATAGGTGAAGATAACAACGACAATAACCAACGAATTCCATTTGCACCAAATCTGTCCCAAATCGGTTTTAGCCCCAAAAATGGCTCAAACGCTTTTTATTCTTCATTATTTTCTAACACAAATTCATCCATACATAATAACAATAAGTAATATCCAATTACTTTAAAAGAAGAAGGACTTTTACCTCATTTTTTTGCCCAAAAACTTCACAAAACAGTCCAGTCTTTATTGGTGCGCAGTTTTCGTTTCGCTCCACTTCTTCAAGCTCCAATCACATATATGTACCCCCTACAACCTTAGGAGCAACTTCTCTTTGAATCTCACTTCGAAAAAGTCGACGGAACCCCTAGGGTTTTAGCATCAACTTTCGGCCAAGACAAGTAAAAACGTGTAGAATATTAATCTAGGTTTAGCACTTGGTTTAAGGGCTTAATCTTGGAGAAATAAATTGATCAACAATGGTTGTTCTTAGCCAAGGGGCTCTCGAAATTATGGAGCTAAATGGGAGAAGATGAGAGCTTATTTTTTTTGTCAAGTGTAAAGTGATCCAAGTCTTGCAAGACTTGGATATGTATAGCCAAGTGGAGAGGGGTCCATGTCCACTTGTCCCCTCTCAAAATATCTAATTTGTTGTCATCTTAGCAAGACAATTGGAGGGGTGCCACGTGTCGCCCTCCGATTGGTCTAAAATATTATAATTTTTCGAAGGTCCCCGCGAAATTGTGAAATTCTCGGCGGACCCCATATTATCAATTCCAACACCTTATAATCCAATACTAAGTCCATAAATCCAATTAGAACTATTATACTCCAAGTTAATAATTTTTCCGTCGTCACATTGTTTTCGAAATTTTCCTTAAGAAAATGTAATTATTCTTTCCTTCCAAAATTCAAATCTTAAATCCTTAATCACGTTCTCAATTAGTAGCCCTGGTATTACGGGGTGTAACATCCTTCCCCCCTTACAAACATTCATCCTCGAATGTTCATCTAAGGTCTCAATAGTTAGCTAGTATTCCACGATTCTCGATTATTCAATGTCCCAATCTTACATTATTTTCTCCCCTCATACGGGTAAGATAGTTTCTCATAATCTCAATATCATGTTGTCCTAATCACGACAACCATATTTACTCCATAAAAATATTATTCGTGCATCTCACTTAAGCATACAACACAACTTAAACTAATAACATGGTATGTCCATAAGTCAATTAAACCTGATCTTTCAAGAGTCTATCACAATCTTAGTCAGTTCATTACCTCTTGACTATTCCAAATAAGTACATATATAAAGCCTAGGTGTGGATTCAATAAACTGTTTCACACCTTCCAAGTAATTATTAATGCTTAACCAACTCATGGTAACTCATAATCATTCTAGGCAACACGCATATGACCCCAAATAAATACGCTCGTACAGATACACATCATCATTATACCAACTGTACAATAGTTTTACCAACCTGGATACGAAGTCCATATAATCCTTTCTGGGTCACTGTTGCCTTTCTCATATCTGCAATCAAAATAACACGTTAGGGAGAGACTACCCTAACAACACAGCTCTATCGCACGATATCAGAGTGAGAAGAAGAGAAATCAATCCTAAATGTACTATAGCCTCCTGTTTATAGATGTGGTGCACAACATATCGATAAACAAGACTCTACTATACACGGTCTGTAGACATGCCGAGGACTAACTACTCTTATACCACTCTGTCACGCCCCAAATCCCGGGCCCGTGACTGGTGCCCCTACCTGGGCACCCTTCTACCCGTACAACATAAATAAACCGTGGAAGATAAATAACACTCATTTTTTTTAAAACAAAGGCAAAGCCGGAAAGGCTTCCGTATAAATATAAATCACCTGAAAGGGTCTACGCTGTACAACAATATAAATACAACTTACACTAGTCCAGCCCACATATGAATACAGACCTCTAAGAAGGTGACAACAACTATGACGGGACAAGGCCCCGTCGTACCCCTGAATATACCTAGTCGTAATGACAAACACCGGAACTTGGAGCCATCTCAAAATGTTGAACAAGGATCCTAAGCTCGCGGATCCACAACTGTGTACCTAGACCTGCGGACATGAACGCAGCCCATCTAAGGGGGTCAGTACAACAAGTACTAAGTATGGAACGAAAATAAAATACATTAAACAAGATCATAACTGTACAAAAGAATGACAGGGGAAAGTATAAAAATTAAAATATCAGATCCTAACGTGCCATTTTAACTCATGAAATCAATCGTACATTAATCATTCTTTTCCTTCTTTCAATAAGAATTAACATCATATTCTTACATACATACTTAAGAATTCAATCAAGTTTTTCCACATAACTTATATATCTTACATAACATAATCCGGCCCTTTATGGAGGGACTTCTTATTTGGGAGCTTACTTTGATTATCCATACGTGATAACGTAATCCGACCCATTTGCGGGACACGGTGTAATGATGAATCATGTGGCATAATCCGGCCCGCCTGTGGGGCTCGGTGTACTGTGGAATCATGTAGCATAATACGGCCCGCCTGTGGGGCTGGGTGTACTGTGGAATCATGTAGCATAATTCGGCCCGCTTGTGTGGCTCGGTGTACTGTTGAATCATGTAGCATAATTCGGCCCGCCTGTGGGGCTCGGTGTAAGATGACGTAACCCGGCCTATGTGTAGGCTCGGGGTAATATGGCGTAATCCAACCTATGTGTAGGCTCGGTGTATCTCATAACATAATCCGGCCTATTTGTAGGCTCGGTGTGTCTCATAACATAATCCGGCCTATTTGTAGGCTCGGTGTATCTCATAACATAATCCGACCTATTTGTACGCTCGGTGTAATTTTCCTTACATAACATTTTTAAACCATCTTTTCACTTCTTCTTAAGTCGTTATAACAACTTCCCATAAAGCTATTATAACAACCTTTCATTTTAGAGAACTTAAGACACTTTTATTCTTGCAACATTAGGGAAACTAAACCCAAAAATACTACGTACATACATACTTAAAAAGAATCATAAAACTCCTTCTCTTTAAATCAATAAACGTATACTTTTAAAACTCAAGTCACATACTCTTTCGAAATCAAGCCTCTTAACTTTAGAAGTAAATCCAGTAACCCATATCTTGAAAAATAAAGTCTCATAACTTCTAAAGAAATCAAGTCTCATAACTTTAAATCAAATCTCTTAACTTTAGAAATCAAGTCCCATATTTTGAAAAATAAAGTCTCATAACTTGTAAATAAATCAAGTCTCATAACTTTAGATCAAATCTCTTAACATTAGAAATCAAGTCTCATATTTTGAAAAATAAAGTCTCATAACTTGTAAAGAAATCAAGTCCCATAACTTTAAATCAAATTTCTTAACTTTAGAAATCAAGTCTCATAACTTTAAATCAAATCTCTTAACTTTAGAAATCAAGTCTCATATCTTGAAAAATAAAGTCTCATAACTTGTAAAGAAATCAAGTCTCATAACTTTAAATCAAATCTCTTAACTTTAGAAATCAAGTCTCATAACTTTAAATCAAATATCTTAACTTTAGAAATCAAGTCCCATATCTTGAAAAATAAAGTCTCATAACTTGTAAAGAAAAATCAAGTCTCATAACTTTAAATCAAATCTCTTAACTTTAGAAATCAAGTCTCATATCTTGAAAAATAAAGTCTCATAACTTGTAAAGAAATCAAGTCTCATAACTTTAAATCAAATCTCTTAACTTTAGAAATCAAGTCCCATATCTTGAAAAATAAAGTCTCATAACTTGTAAAGAAATCAAGTGTCACGACCCGAACCCAGGCCCGTGACTGGTGCCTTACCCCGGGCACCCTAGTGATACAACATCAGAGGAAATCAGCGGAAATAAAACATAAACATGAAACAAGAGATATGATAAATAAACAGGCTAACCAAAAATTGCATACAGATATATACATAAAAACCCGAACAGTTATCCTTTTTTTTACAAACTCTGCCCACAACAGTACTACAGACCTCTAAAAGTTTTTATACAACATGACGGGACAGGGCCCCGCCATACCCCTGAATGTACAAGAACCTACAACTCAGGGTAACATACCAAAAGATAAGCCTCCGGAGGAACGAAGCTTCCCAACGCTGAACTGCGATCCTAAGAGCGAGGATCAACAATCGATGTACCTCTACCTGCGGCATGAACGCAGCCCCCCGAAGGAGGTCGATAACAGTACCAAGTATGTGGAAATCAAAATACCGTAGTTAAATCATAACTATATAAAGCAGGAGACATATATGATAACCAAAATACAGTACGCAATCATAAACGCAGTTAAGTCAGGGACTCACGCCCTCAAAGTCATCACTCAAATATAACTATGGGTCTCACGCCCACAACATCGATCATGTTCGCATCTTGGCCATGCCCGCCGAATTCTCCATCTGCAGGCATGTCCAAGATGCAACACAATAAGGTACCGTAATCAACCGCCGCGCGTGCCACACGCCCATCGGTGACGGGCGTGTCCATGTAACAATAATACCAATACACCGTGATCAACCCTGCCGTAGCCACATGCCCGATTTTCAGACGGCGTATATGTCCATGTAACAACAATAACAATATATCGGGTGATTAACCCGCGCGTACGCATGCCCGGAATTTTGCATCGGTGCGACGTGTCCATGTAACAACAATAACAATATATCGGGTGATTAACCCGCCGCCGCGCATGCCCTGACTGCGCCGGTGCGGACATGTCCATGTAACAACATCACACTCCTAATGGAAGCATACCCGGCCACCCATCGTGTCGGTATGTCCATCAATCGCCGATAGCCTCCAACGAGACGCGGTAGCACAGAAATACAACACTTGCACAACAAAGGCTATTACCACAAACATAGGCAAGTTCAACATACTTATAGACTCTTATTTTATTACAACAAATCCGGGTTTTAACCCCAAAGTACTACATACATTAATCCTTTCAAAAGACCTCTTTTTACGTAAAAACAACTCGATACTATTATCCGTAGTGCCAAATACGTTCATGTTTTAAAATCAAGTACTTTATACTGTTTTAACCAAGTGGCTTACACTTTCTAGAACAACGTCAAGTAACAACATTCTTTTCCAAAAGTTCAAGTTTGCCTAATTTCAGATACTCACGTCTTTTAGTTTGGAAAGATTTCATAGTTTATAGTCTTAATCAAATAACGTACTCCCCTTTAAAACAATAAGCCTTATGTGTGAGTAGGTTATTCTTTGTTTATAACAATCTTATAAAAGCAGCCATGATCTAGGAAATGTTATATCATTTTGTCTCATCTTAGCTTCTATGCAGATGGAGGTTTCTACTGGTTTTAATAATATTTAATTATTCAATACATTTCCCTTTATTAGCGTCGATGGTTTGTTCGATACTTATTCTGATTTCCGAAATCAGTAAAACATTATTCCTTTTAAAAACCAAGTACTCATTACTCACGAATGAGGTTTCACACTTTTTAACAAAATTCATATTAATTCAATTAAGTCAAGTCTCTTATCTTTTAAGATCAAGTATTATTCTTCTTTCAAAAAGGATTCTTAATTCTTTTGAAATACTTCCAGATTCTTATTATTCAGGCTTAAGTCAAAAGACATTGCCGTAAAACTACATTCCGTTAACACACGCA
Organism: Przewalskia tangutica; assembly: GCA_029844215.1. Taxonomy (NCBI): domain Eukaryota; kingdom Viridiplantae; phylum Streptophyta; class Magnoliopsida; order Solanales; family Solanaceae; genus Przewalskia; species Przewalskia tangutica. The sequence goes on from CM056719.1 coordinate 91,324,522, forward strand.
CGCCTACCGTACTATATATATATTCTTTTAAAATACTTCCGATTCTTATTATTCGTGCTTAAGTCAAAAGACATTGCGTAAAACTACATTCGATTAACACACGCGCTCTACCGTACTATATATATATTCTTTTAAAATACTTCCAGATTCTTATTATTCAGGCTTAAGTCAAAAGACATTGCCGTAAAACTACATTCAGTTAACACACGTACGTCTACCGTACTATATATATATTCTTTTAAAATATCATGCTCAAGAGGATAGGAAGAATCACATACCTCGCGACGATTATCGACTATTAGCAAAACGCTCCACGGCTATAACCCGGCTAGCCTTGTCCACCTTCCAAGTAGTACATGCTACTCGCAGAACATTCAACCAATAAAGGTTAAGTCATCAGAAATACAAATTCTATGTAAATCTGATTCAGTCTTCTTCTTTAATATTCTTCTGATGTGATCTATTCAAGTCTTTTCTGTAATATCCTTCTATTACAGTTCAATTCTCTTCTATGAATCTTATATTCATTTCTAATAATACTACAGTATGTAATTTCCAATTACAATATAAGGACAAGAGTATTTACCTCGATAAGCCCAAAATTATCCAAGTTATAAGTCGATCCTGAGCAACGTTTTAGCTCCTACTCCGGGCGCTCCAACCCGCTCCAAACAACCCTTAGAAGTTCTACGCAACTTCTTCTTAATACTTCAACCGGCTATGAAGATTTTCCTTAGGGTTTCGTTTTTGTGACTTAAGGGAATATAGTAGTATTTCCGGGCTCTACGTATAGAGGTAACTTTGGAAAGTACTACAAGGTATTTGGGCTAAAGTATTTTGGAATAAAAACAACAATACTTGGAGAAGTATTTTTCTACCAAAGGGGGTATTTTTAGAACAACCTTAGGCAAGGGGTTCGTGAGGCCTTCTCAAGGGGGTAGGGTGATTTGGACGAGAGCTTTGAGAGGGAGGGAGAGGGATTTTTGCCTTGGATTTTCACAAGTGTGGATGAAGAAAAGTCTTCAACTAAGGGGGGTATTTATAGGCCAACCAATGGCCAAGATCAAGACAAGTGGTAGGCAAGTGTAAGGCCAAGATTTGGACAAGTGTTTGTGGGTCCCACTTGCTCGAAAACTAAACAAAATATCCTACCAACTCCCACTCTCCAATCGTCCAAAATGACGCCCACAAGTCCACCAATTAGAGGGTGACAAGTGTCGCCCTCTTGTTGGTCCAAAATATTCCATCTCTCGGAAAAATCCGCAAAAATTATAAATGACATAACCGTAATTTTCCCTACGCAAGTTCTAGAAAACGTTTCGCCGGAAAACAATTCTTTTCGGTAGTTGTGAACAAAATTTCGAACCTTGCCTATCTTTAAGGATCAAACTTCTCTACGTACGTCCCCACATACATACTCTGGAAATACGGGGTATAACATTCTCCCCTCCTTAGAAACATTCGTCCCGAATGTTCCTTCTCAAGACGGATAACGATAAAGTTCCTCTAACAAGTTGCCAACGCCGCACCTCGCCACAAAATAACACACGTTCTCTTCCTTCCTTACTCGTCGTACCCTTCTCGAACACTTGAACTCTTCTAGTATACGTACCATACTTCAGTCATCGCTTCATTTTCCAAAATCTCTGGAGTCACTACCTCAAAACTTGGTCATCTTACTAACCTTAATCTCCTTTAAGGCCGTTCCCGGCCTTCACGATCCGATTCTGGTCGAACATATCCACGAACTCATACGATGGTCATCTAAACTTGGGCCTAGCACCCTCGTGACCCTACCACCTGGCGGAACCACCCGAGCGACTTACCTTAAACGAGGCTACGGGTTGACCCGCACACGCCCTCAACCCGACCTCCATCGTGCCGAACTTTCTTGTTTCTCGATCCGGAACAATCTTACTAATTCACATCATGAAAGCTACCACTTCCATCTCACACTACCCATGGACTTATCACACTAATACATTCTAGGCATATAATGCACTCCGACAAGGATCATTTGCAAAATCCTTTACTCAAGACGGCCTTACATCTAAGGTCTCAATCGTGAAATAATCTAAGGTTCACACTTTCCATACCCCCATACTTAACTTCTCAACTACCCATGTTCTCTAGATCATACTTTTACCCAATGTTATCCAGACATAACACTCAACATAAACTCATCATATCAAGCATACTAACATCTAGAGAGTTAAGGATATACCTGAATCTACCGCTTTACTCTAATCACAGTCCTGCCCTGCAGGGCGCATAACTAGTGAAGGTGATGAACCAGCCACTGATCCTGAAGGCTGAGTCGTAACATCCGTGCCACCCAGTCGGCGGTTCCTCGCAAAATGGCCTGCTGGCCAAAAGTAACAAGCTCCCTTGGCACCACGACACTCCCGAAATGCGGTCTACCACCGACCACACCGAGGTAGGGTGATCGTGACCGCCAACGCCTACTCGCGAAACTGAACCCATGGAGCTCGACCGCTCTGAATACCCGACATACGAAGGTTGTGGAGGACCACTCAGTCGCGAAGGTGCATAACTAGCTCTTCTTGAGGCGGTCCGCCTCGAAAGTCGCCAAAAGACCGTTGTTCGCCCTCTTACTGATCTTGGTCATTCCGTCGACCTCTCCGCTCACACCTAAGTGCATAAGCTGCGTCGGGCAATGTCCATGCCGGTGAAGAGCTACACCCGAACAAGCCTCGCCAAGTAGTCATCTAGCCCGGTGGCGTGGCGGTGTACTCATCCTCCATATCGGCTACTCTGAGGACGCGTCGAGCCAATGAGTCGAACTCACATTGTACTCCCGAATCGCGGTTACGCCTCAACATCAAAAATCTGCCGGCCGAGCCCTCCTCATCCGGCGGCAAGAAGTGTGCAAGAAATGCCTCGAGAACTTCGTCCCAAACGGCGGAAGTGCATACTTTGCCCGGGACGGCTCACGCGAATCAAACTGGCCGATCGCAGCGATCACGCGGCCGATGCGAACCTAAGACTCTTGACTCGGTCTCAAAGCCTTGATTACCCTCATTATCCGCCAGAATCGCCGGATGAACTCCTGCGATCATCCTCGTGCCTCGACCGTAGAACTCGGGCTACAACTCGTGAAGTCCGTAGCCTCAAACTATCCGATCTTGGGTGAACCATGGGTACTCTTTGGGCTGCTGCGTCCGGCTATCCTCATGCAGCCCACAATCCTGGCTAGCAACTGTGCCATATCCTTGTAACCCATCTCCTCTGCCCCAGGCTGTGGGACTGGAGGCTCAGGTATTGTTGTCTCATCACCATCGCTGCGCTCTAAACTTTCTTTGGGGCGTGGCGTGCAAAACTCGCCGTCTGAAGCAAAATCTCACGTACTGACCGGGCCTGCGCTCTCGTACTCCTCTATATCCTACTAGAAGCTCCCTCGGCTTCCTTGCCCATCTGGGCCCGGGTTGCCTTGCGCGGAGGCATAACTGGTAAAAACGAGATACGTCAGAGGGGTCCAACTTACAACACGACTCTAAGGCACGATCTCAGAATGAGAAGAATGGAAACCAATCCTAAATGTCCTGCAGCCTCCTGATTATAGATGTGGTGCACAACACACCGATAATCAAGACTCTACTAGACACGGTGCAGAGACACTTTCCGAGGATTAATCGCTTTGATACCACTTTTGTCACGACCCGAACCGGGCAGTGGTCGTGCCTTACCGGGCACCTGGTGATACAACATCGTAGAAATCAGTGGAAATAAAACATAAACATGAAACAAGAGATATGATAAATAAACAGGCTAACCAAAGCGGTTGTCTTACGTATATATACATAAAAACCCGACGATTATCCTTTTTTTACAAACTCTGCCCACAACAGTACTACAGACCTCTAAGAGTTTTTATACAACATGACGGGACAGGGCCCCGCCATACCCCTGAATGTACAAGAACTACAACTAAGGGTAACATACCAAAAGATAAGCCTCCGGAGGAACGGAGCTTCCCAATGCTGAACTGCGATCCTAAGAGCGAGGATCAACAACTGATGTACCTCTACTGCGGCATGAACGCGGTCCCAAGGAGGTCGATCTGACAATTACCAAGTATGTGGCCCGAAAATCACGTAGTTAAATCATAACGATATATAAGCGAGACATATATGATAACCAAAATATAGTACGCAATCATAAACGATTAAGCCGTGACTCACGCCTCAAAGTCATCACTCAAATATAACTATGGGTCTCACGCCACAACATCAATCATGTTCGCATCTCGCCATGCCGGAATTCTCCATCTGCGAGCATGTCGAGATGCAACAATAATAATAAGGTACGGGTAATCAACCTGCCGCGTACATGCCGGTCTGCGCCGGTGCGAGCATGTCCATGTAACAATAATACCAATACACCGGTGATCAACCACGCGCGCCACATGCCGGAGTCTGCGTCGGTGCGAACATGTCCATGTAACAACAATAACAATATATCGGGTGATTAACTCCGCGCGTAGCCGCGTACGAGTGCGCCGGTGCGGCATGTCTATGTAACAACAATAACAATATATCGGGTGATTAACGCCGCGTAACGCATGCCCCGAGTGCGCCGGTGCGAGATATGTCCATGTAACAACATCACACTCCTAATGGAAGCATACCCGTGGGCCACCCATCGTGTCAGTATGTCCATCAATCAGTCAGATAGCCGGCCCTCCAACGAGAGACGCGGTAGCACAGAAATACTACGCTTGCACAACAAAGGCTATTACCACAAACATAGGCAAGTTCAACATACTTATAGACTCTTATTTTATTACAACAAATCCGGGTTTTAACCCCAAAGTACTACATACATTAATCCTTTCAAAAGACCTCTTTTTACGTAAAAACAACTCGATACTATTATCCGTAGTGCCAAATACGTTCATGTTTTAAAATCAAGTACTTTATACTGTTTTAACCAAGTGGCTTACACTTTCTAGAACAACGTCAAGTAACAACATTCTTTTCCAAAAGTTCAAGTTTGCCTAATTTCATATACTCACGTCTTTTAGTTTGGAAAGATTTCATAGTTTATAGTCTTAATCAAATAACGTACTCCCCTTTAAAACAATAAGCCTTATGTGTGAGTAGGTTATTCTTTGTTTATAACAATCTTATAAAAGCAGCCATGATCTAGGAAATGTTATATCATTTTGTCTCATCTTAGCTTCTATGCAGATGGAGGTTTCTACTGGTTTTAATAATACTTAATTATTCAATACATTTCCCTTTATTAGCGCTGCAGTGGTTTGTTCGATACTTATTCTGATTTCCAAATCAAGAAACATTATTCCTTTTAAAAACCAAGTACTCATTACTCACGAATGAGGTTTCACACTTTTTAACAAAATTCATATTAATTCAATTAAGTCAAGTCTCTTATCTTTTAAGATCAAGTATTATTCTTCTTTCAAAAAGGATTCTTAATTCTTTTGAAATACTTCCAGATTCTTATTATTCAGGCTTAAGTCAAAAGACTTTGCCGTAAAACTACATTCCGTTAACACACGTACGTCTACCGTACTATATATATATATTCTTTTAAAATACTTCCAGATTATTATTATTCAGGCTTAAGTCAAAAGACATTGCCGTAAAACTACATTCAGTTAACACACGTACGTCTACCGTACTATATATATATTCTTTTAAAATACTTCCAGATTCTTATTATTCAGGCTTAAGTCAAAAGACATTGCCGTAAAACTACATTCAGTTAACACACGTACGTCTACCGTACTATATATATATTCTTTTAAAATATCATGCTCAAGAGGATAGGAAGAATCACATACCTCGCGACGATTATCGACTATTAGCAAAACGCTCCACGGCTATAACCCGGCTAGCCTTGTCCACCTTCCAAGTAGTACATGCTACTAGCAGAACATTCAACCAATAAAGGTTAAGTCTACTGTAAATACAATCTATGTAAATCTGATTCATTCTTCTTTAATATTCTTCCAGTGATCTATTCAAGTCTTTTCTGTAATATCCTTCTATTACAGTTCAATTCTCTTCTATGAATCTTATATTCATTTCTAATAATACTACAGTATGTAATTTCCAATTACAATATAAGGACAAGAGTATTTACCTCGATAAGCCCAAAATTATCCAAGTTATAAGTCGATCCTGAGCAACGTTTTAGCTCCTACACCGGGCGCTCCAACCCGCTTCAAACAACCCTTAGAAGTTCTACGCAACTTCTTCTTAATACTTCAACCGGCTATGAAGATTTTCCTTAGGGTTTCGTTTTTGTGACTTAAGGGAATATAGTAGTACTTCCGGGCTCTACGTATAGAGGTAACTTTGGAAAGTACTACAAGGTATTTGGGCTAAAGTATTTTGGAATAAAAACAACAATACTTGGAGAAGTATTTTTCTACCAAAGGGGGGGTATTTTCGAGAACAACCTTAGGCAGGGGTTCGTAGAGGCCTTCTCGAGGGGAGGGTGATTTGGATGAGAGCTTTGAGAGGGAGAGAGAGGGATTTTTGCTTTGGATTTTCACAAGTGTGGATGAAGAAAAGTCTTCAACTAAGGGGGGTATTTATAGGCCAACCAATGGCCAAGATCAAGACAAGTGGTAGGCAAGTGTAAGGCCAAGATTTGGACAAGTGTTTGTGGGTCCCACTTGCTCAACAACTAAACAAAATATCCTACCAACTCCCACTCTTCAATCGTCCAAAATGACGCCCACAAGTCCACCAATTAGAGGGTGACAAGTGTCGCCCTCTTGTTGGTCCAAAATATTCCATCTCTCGGAAAAATCCGCAAAAATTATAAATGACATAGCCGTAATTTTCCCTACGCAAGTTCTAGAAAACGTTTCGCCGGAAAACGATTCTTTTCGGTAGTTGTGAACAAAATTTCGAACCTTGCCTATCTTTAAGGCTCAAACTTCTCTACGTACGTCCCCACGTACATACTCTGGAAATACGGGGTATAACATCAAGTCTCTTAACCTTAAATCAAATCTCTTAACTTTAAAGTACTTCACGTAACTTATACAATTTTGACTAAGCCACTCATACTTTCATAATCAAGACTCATATATTTCCAAAATCGACTTACTTACTTCAAATGAATTAAGTCGCATAGACTTACCAAATCAAGTCACATAGACTCACTAAAATTTAGTCACATAGACTTACCAAATAATCATGTCAAAGGAAGGAAGAAGTTCACATACCTCGTTGGCAACTAACCCAAACGACAAGTAGCAATACGCTCCAATGTACTTCAACCTTATTGGCTATTCCACAAGCCAATTAGAATGTGCTACACGTAGTACTTCAACCTAAAATGACAATAGCACTTCTATCAACTACAAGCTATCAAGTGTAGGACTTAAACCAAATAATGGCCCTCTAATTCTACGGAAAATTGGGCAGCACTTCCTTTGTTTCTACGTACATTTCCACCTTTTCCAAGGCCCGTATTCATCAACCAACGAGCCACATTTAAGGCACAACCAACAGTTAGCCAAAGGGGATTACACGCCTAACTGGACGTGTAAAATTCTGCCCCACAAATATACAAAACAGTCCACAAATCAGCCCATAAAAACAGTCTGCAATCCAACCATAACGAGGGTAAAATGTGAGGCTTTTTAACGCCTTTCCACACCCTTATTCCCTTAGGACTTTCATTAGAAACTACTACACTTAAACATGCATAACAAAAACTAAATTTCCAGCATTTAATACCTCAAAATAGTCCACTAAACGACACAGCAACGTCTAACAATTTTGGGCAGTTTCTCGGCCACAATAACCACAACCCGATAACTCGTTCCTTAATCAATTTTATTCCAATTAGAGTTACAAAACTTCTACATAAGTTATAACAACTTATTAACAACAATATTAATCCATTATAACATGCAATAGGTGAAGATAACAACGACAATAACCAACGAATTCCATTTGCACCAAATCTGTCCCAAATCGGTTTTAGCCCCAAAAATGGCTCAAACATTTTTTATTCTTCATTCTTTTCTAACACAAGTTCATCCATACATAATAAAAATAAGTAATATCCAATTACTTTCAAAGAATAAGGACTTTTACCTCATTTTTCCCAAAAACGCCCCAAAACAATCCAGTCTTTATTGGTGCGCAGTTTTCGTTTCGCTCAACTTATTCAAGCTCCAATCACATATATGTACCCCCTACAACCTTAGGAGCAACTTCTCTTTCAATCTCACTTCCAAAAAATCGACGGAACCCCTAGGGTTTTGGCATCAACTTTCGGCCAAGACAAGTAAAAACGTGTAGAATATTAATCTAGGCTTAGCACTTGGTTTAAGGGCTTAATCTTGGAGAAATAAATTGATCAACAATGGTTGTTCTTAGCCAAGGGGCTCTCGAAATTATGGAGCTAAAGGGGAGAAGATGAGAGCTTATTTTTTGGTCTAAGTGTAAAGTGATCCAAGTCTTGCAAGACTTGGATATGTATAGCCAAGTGGAGTGGGACCCATGTCCACTTGTCCCCTCTCAAAATATCTAATTTGTTGTCATCTTAGCAAGACAAGTGGAGGGGTGCCACGTGTCGCCCTCCGATTGGTCCAAAATATTATAATTTTTCGAAGGTCCCCGCAAAATTGTGAAATTCTCGGCGGACCCCATATTATCAATTCCAACACCTTATAATCCAATACTAAGTCCATAAATTCAATTAGAAGCATTATACTCCAAGTTAATAATTTTTCCGTCGTCACATTTTTTTCGAAATTTTCCTTAAGAAAATGTCATTATTCTTTCCTTCCAAAATTCAAATCTTAAATCCTTAATCACGTTCTCAATTAGTAGCCCTGGTATTACAGGGTGTAACATTTTCGGGCCTTGAAAAAGGTGGAAAAGTACGTAGAAACAAAGGAAGTGCTGTCCGATTTTTCGTAGAATTTGGTGACTTTACACTTAGAATATTCTACGTTTGAAGCTAGAGGTTAATAGACGCATTATGACCATTATAGGTTGAAGTAATAAGTATAGCGTATCCTACTTGAAGGATGGAATAACTATCAAGGTTGGAGTACTTTGGATCATTTTGCTACTTGTCGATAATCGTCGCGAGGTATGTGGACCTCTTCCTTCTTTTGGCATGATTCTATGTATGGAATATACATGTGGTGTTATTTCATGATTCCTTCTACCCTTAGAAGTTAAGAGGTATGTATGTTGATTTACTCTATGGGAAAGTTATGTCTAAGTTATCCTAAGTTCTTACCAAGTCTTATGGGGATGTTGGTAAAAGTCGTTAAGAAGTATTTGGAGTCGAGTTGACTTTGCTAATTTACTGCACGAATGAGAATAAGTATCGAACAAGCCATTGCAGCGTTAATAAAAGAAAATGTATCGACAATCAATTATATTAAAATGAGTAGAATTCTCCATCTGCATAGAAACTAAGATAAGACAAAATTGTATTACATTTTCTAGATCATGGCTGCTTTAATAAGATCGTTATAAACAAGGATAACCTATTCACAACACACAAAAGTATATGTTACTTAATTTAAAGAGTTTACGTTATGAATTTTTAAGACTATGAATCTTAAATCCTTAAAAGGTTAAGAAACTTTATTTTTCAAGTTATGAGACTTGATTCTTAAAGGAAGAAATGACTTGAGTTAAAAGTATAGAATACTTGATTTGGAAAGTATGGATTTTTTTTTTTTAGGTAAATGCAAATATTATTACTAGTAACGGAAAGAAAAGTGGCTACAATCAATCATTGAGGGTTCTCAATCCTCAACGTAATGCAAAGAAGAAGCGCGGGAGTAAGGGGTTGTCACTCAAAGGTGTCATTACAAGAGGGGATAAAATCATAGAGAACTCTATAAGATGTTGTTTTAATCTTATTAATGACCTCTCTTGCCGGTAGGCTTGTACCTTCAAAGAGCAATGTGTTTCTTGTCCTCCAAATCTCATAGACCACTATGCAAAGGGCAATCAAGGTAGCTTTTGCTCGGATGCTTGTCCCGCGTTGGTCCTTTTTAATCCACTTGAGAGAATTTTCAATAGTAGTCATTTCTCTCCTAATACCCAACCAATCTCTTATGCTCTTCCAAATCAAGCTTGTGTAGGGGCATGTAAATAAGAGGTGCTCCTTTGTCTCATTAGCTTGCTTGCAGAACCCACAATACTTATCCTCCAAGTTAAGGTAGGACAGAGTATCCTTTGTAGCTAACCGCTTTCTACAATTTAGCCACATGGTGAACGAGAACTTAGGGGGAATGAATCCTTTCCAAATTTGTGACATCCAAGGCTTTTTATCTTGCGTAGTGCGCAAGATTTCATATACGAGGCTTGAATCAAATTTACCGTTGGTACAACACTTTTCCAATCCTGCAATTGCAACTCCTTGGCTACCATAGATGGAAACAAGTTTGTCGCGTATCCCGCAAATCTTTTTGAATAGGGGGGAGTCTCTAGGACGTATATCATAGTCCCAAAAAGAACCGCCTCTCAAATAAAAGCTGTTGATCCATTGGGCCCAGAGTGAATCTGCCTCGGTGTGGGTTTGCCAAATAGTCTGGGATAGCAGGGCATGGTTCCATTCCTTGATGTTTAAAAGGCCCAGGCCTCCTTCGGATTGAGGCAGGTAAATGACATCCCAAGCGACTCTTGGTGGTTTTCCTCCCCATAAGAACTGAATACAAGCAGACCTTACCTTGTTGAGGACTGTGGCCGGAATAGGAAGTGCCCGGAACCATAAGCTCTCAACCCCTTGGATGACCGACCTGATAAGTTCTAACTTGCCCGCATAAGAAAGCGTGTGGTGCCCCCATTTCTGAATGTAATTCGAAATTGCACCAGTGAAAGAAGCAAATTGATCTACCAAAACTAAAATTGGGGACAAAGGAATCCCCAAGTACCGTACCGGGAAGCTACCAATGTCGAATCCCACTCTGGACAAGATCAAGTCGCGAACAGCATCATGCACTCCTGCTAAGTAGACGGAGGATTTGGATGGGTTAAGAGTTAACCCTGAGACAGCCTCCAATTCCTCCAGACAATTCATAAGAATCCCAACTGAAGATACATCACCTTTGGCAAAGAGCAAGAGGTCATCCGCAAAGGCAAGATGAGTGATACCCAACCTTTTACACTTTGGATAATAAGAGAAAGCTCTTGCCTTAGCCTTCAAATTAAGCATCCTTGATAGGTATTACATACACAAGATAAAGAGCGAAGGGGACATAGGATCACCTTGTCTTAGGCCGCGCTTACCCTTGAAGAAACCATGTAGCTCACCGTTGATAGAAAGAGAGAAGGAGGTTGAGCAAACACATTCCATGATCCATCTAACAAATCTGTTCGGAAAGTTGAGGCCTCTTAATACCGAATCAAGGAAACTCCAAGAGACCGTGTCAAAAGCTTTCCGAAGATCCACCATAAGCATACACCTTGGTGAGACTCTGGCTCTATTAAAACCTCTCACAAGCTCTTGTGCTACATAGACATTGTCCATCATGTTTCTGCCTTTCACAAAAGCCCCTTGTGATTTGTCAACGAGAGAAGGAAGAACCCTTGCCATTCTGTTAGCTAGAATCTTTGTAATGATCTTATAGACCACATTAGTTAATCCAATAGGCCTAAAATCAGTTACCTTAGGATCCCGATCAGTCTTGGGTAGTAGGGCAATGATGGTATGATTCACTTGCTTCAAAAGAACCCCAGTAGAGAAGAACTCTTGAACACTTCTTACTACGTCATGTCCCACATCTTTCCATCTATTCTTGAAGAAGGCAGCCGAATAACCATCCGGTCCAGGATCCTTGTCATTTCCTATATCAGAAAGAGCTTCCCAAATCTCCTTTGGGGATATGAAATGCAAAAGATGTATACTATCCTCTTCACTTAGCTTCGGGCCAAAGTTGCATACTTCAGGATCGAAGTTCGATGTGGATCGGGATGTGCCTAAAAGATCTTTGTAAAACTCCGCAAGTAGCTCCCTTACTTCCCCGGGTGATGTAGTGATAGCACCATTGGTTTTGACAAGATAGTTGATGGAGTTCTTGACATTGCTTCTCTTGATCAAGCTATGGAAGTATTTAGAGCATTTATCACTTCCAATCAAGTGTTTCTGCCTCGACTTTTGCCTTATGAAGTGTCTCTCGGCTTCCATTAAGGTGTTAGCCTTAACTCTTGAGGACTTAACCTTGGCTTTAAGTTCCTCATCAAAGGGATCTTCCATGTGCGCACTGATAGCCTCCTTAAACTCCATGTTAGCCTCATTTGCTCTTTGATCAATACTACCAAATTCACTTATATTCAATGCCCTCAATGGTTGTTTCAAGGCTTTCAATTTTGAGGCTAGGACGAATTGAGCCGTTCCCAATATGTCTTGTCTCCAGCATGAAGTCATAATGTTATCGAATGCGGGGTGAGAGAGCCACATATTCATGAACTTGAAAGGCCGCCTACCAACATTATAGGATGCAATAACCGTAGCCATCACGGGACAATGGTCTGAGACAGGTTCCATAGGCAAGAAATTGGCCGTGCATTCTAAGGTCAAATCACTCCAATTTTGATTCATCATTACTCTATCAAGTTTGGACCAAATCGAACCATTGGTCCAAGTGTAGAATGAACCGGAAGAAGGAGTGTCTTCTAGTCCATGATCATTTCTGAAATCTCCAAGGTCCTTAAGTGCATAAGGCGTCAGTGGAGGACCCCCCGCCTTATCATGAGTGTAGCAATAAGTGTTGAAATCTCCCATAATCATCCAAGGCCTAGTGATGCCAATTCCCAAGTGAGTAAGGTGATGCCAAAGCTTCCTCCTATCCGTGATGCTATAAACCGGGTACACAAATGTGGCAAGGAAGGACACTTGTGTTATCTTACAACTTGCCTGGACATGGATATGTTGAGAATCCATTCCAAGCACTTCACAACAGACCCTAGAGGGATCCCACATAAGTAGCATTCTTCCGCCACCAATGAATTCTAGATTTGAGCAAAAGTTCCAAGCTTTGAATCTTTGAGTAGAGAAAGACTCAATCCTTTCCCTAGAGAGTTTTGTTTCCAAAAGACAAATCAATGCCACATCATGCTGTTTAGTGAGACTACACACTAGAGCTTGCGTGGCTGCCCTGTCCCTTAGTCCGCAAAGGCCACGGACATTCCAACAAAGTATTTTCATAAGGAAGCAGAGGAGGTTTTGTTAGCACCTCCGCGCTTTGCTGCCTTAGTCTTTCCACTGCCTTTTGTCATGAACTTCTTCGGCATTACTTCTTTCCAACCATCTTCTATGTTGCTGGAAGCCATAGCCTGTGTCTCAGCCAAGCTATGTTCCCCGCGTTCAAAGGTAACACTCCGAGACGCCAGCAATGATACCTCCGTTACACCCTTGTTTGTATTTCCATCCAAAGAGGGTTGCGGGTTCATAGGAACCTCAGAATCAGAATGCTTTGACTCATAACACATCCTATCAAGTTGCACACTGCCATCCCGTGAATGAGGCCTAGAGGACCTAGCTTGAGATTCCCGTATATATGATGGGCCAGTATGACCCAAAACCGAAGGACCCGCAACATTCGAGGCTCCTCCCAAACAACCGGGACCAGGAGGTGTTGTGTGCTTGCTTACTTCAACTTCCATCAAGTCATCAGCATCTGCGGGATATTGCTTAGTTGGTGGATGGGGGGGGAGGCATGGTTCCATCCGTACCTCTGTTGGCATTCACACAAGTAGAATCTACCTTGTTGTTAGGAGGTAACACTGTATTGCGCTTTTTAGGAGCTTCTTCCGTGTTGGCATCATTCCCCAATATCCTACATTTCAAGTGATTGTGTCCAAAAGCCGCACAATGATAGCAAAAGTCCGGATAATTTTCATAGTTTACCCTTTGAGTATACCTTCTATTATCGGGGAGTTTGACAACAAACTCCCTTATTGGCTCCTTGCTGACATCCACTTCTACAAGAACTCTAGCATAGTTCATTTTGGATCTTTCCTTAGTAAATTGGTCTATGTAAAGAGGTTTTCCTACACGTGAAGCAATCTTACTAAGTCCCGTTGCACTCCAGATAGAGAGGGGAATGTCCGGAAATGTGACCCAAATAGGAATGTCCATGAATAACTCGTCTGTTATAAGAACTCTTTTATTGATAGCTTTGAGCATCATAGTCTTCCCGTAGACCATATAAGGGCCACCATGAAGTACATTAGTGCGCTCTTCCTCCGTCATAAATTTGAACACCGTCCATCCTTTGCCATATGGTATAATACGACATTTCACTCCCCATCCCTTCACAATGGTATTTAAGGCTTCTCTTCCTGGGAAAGGACCCGTGAAGCAACCAATTAAGCAATAACCCCATGTTTCTATGAATGGAACTTCATCCTCAGCTTCTATGTCTACTTCCACCCCTTTTTGTTCAATATATTGTAACTTCATTCCTTTTGCTTCAATCCTAGTACCCGCAAAGACTCCCGCATAAGTCTTCTTGGGAGGGATGGGACCTTTGCCATGATTCGGAGGATGATTATTAAAAGTCGTACTCTCGGGTGGAATTTGGTGTTGTTTAGAAGGTGCATTTGTGTGCGAATCATTGGGAGGTATTTATGAAGGTATAGACAGAGGGGGATGGGTAGAAGGATTTGTGCTTGGGCCCGCAATAGGAGAAAGAATTCGCGTGCCATTTGGTAGGGTAGGGAATGTGTCATGGGTTTCGGGAGGTAAAGAAGGAAGGGATGATAGAAGAGGTGAGGCGTTGTGTAAATCAGGGAGTAGTGAGGAGGTATTGGGTGAGAGAGGGTGTTTGTTTAAGACTTTGTTTGTGCCCAAGGAAGAGTTAAAGACGAAAGGTTTATTTTGGTTCTTGATATTTGCCCCACTAAGCACACTTGTTAAAGTGGGGAAGGCTTCATTAGTGACACTTAGATTCAGGGGTTGTTGTCTCATTGCACGAGAGGGCACTTTGGATCCCGCGTCATTTAAGTCATTCCCCTTGGCTCCCGCGTTATTAATGGTCGTGTAGTTCCTAGGCTCCTTGGAAATAGAATTCACTTTGTTTCCCACGACTGACTTCGATCCTTGCATAACGGGATTAATTAATGACCCATGGGCACCAGACTGACCCGTCTTGGTATTCTGACCATCATAATGGCCCGTCATTGAAAGAGGCACGTTGGTACCCGCAGCCTTAAAGTGTGACGCCTCGGCTCCCACAACATTAATGTAAGGCTCCTTTCCCACAACTGACTTCGATCCTTGCATAACGGGGATAATAAATGTCTCATGGGCACCCTCCTGAACCGTCTTGGTATTCTGACCATCATAATGACCCGTCAATGAGAAAGGCTCGTTGGTACCCGCAGCCTCAAAGTGTGACGCCTCAGTTCCCACAACATTAATGTAAGGCTCATTTCCCACAACTGACTTCGATCCATGCATAACGGGGATAATCAATGTCCCATGGGTACCCTCCTGAACCGACTTGGTATTCTGACCATCATAAAGACCCGTCATTGAAAGAGGCTCGTTGGTACCCGCAGCCTTAAAGTGTGACTCCTCGGCTCCCGCAACATTAATGCAAGGCTCCTTGGGGATGGAGATATCCTCGAACCCACCATCTGACCTAGATCCTATCATTATGGGTGTGATCCCAGTTGTATGGACTTCCGCCATTCCCGCTTTAGCCTTCTGACCCACGCCCCGACCCCGAATGGGAGGGGTCACATTGCTTCCCGGGGCAATAAAGTTTGAAGCCTTGACTCCCGCGACAGGCTCTTTGGGAGCAGGAGTATCATCAATGCTATCAACTGACTTTGAATCATGCAATAAGTGATTAGCCTCAGACCCATTGACATCCGCCCGACCCGTCCTGAACACCTGACCCGCGCCCTTACCCGGTTCTGACCCGAGTAGGCCATCACTCCTCATTGCATCAAACGCAATGTCTGGCCCATAATTTATCCCTTTTCCAGCTTGCCTGAGTAAATTACTGGTAGTGTCGAGTACTAATCTGCGTGGATCGCCTGCACCTCGTGATAATCCTGAATCAACGGTTGGCGTGATAGGATCTACCACCATAGTAGCAAGTAGTTTCCCGCCTTCAAATACTCTTATATCTAAGTTTTCGATTCATACTTTTGCCCCATTCATGAATCTTTTGTAGCGTAGCATCATCTATTACATTCTCTAGAGGGATGCGTGAGTCTGGGGTGACATGAACCAACACAGATGGGTCTGAAATTGCCGGAATGAGATTTTCTTCGGCAATTATTGGACTGCCTCCATTCTTTTTCTTTTTCCTTGTTCTAGCCTTCGTCGAACTTCCTGAACCTCCAGAATCATTACTGGAACGTGTGTAACGTTTAGATTTCTTCATATTGTGAACAGAAAACTTCAAACCATGGGGGAACAATCGAAAATCATAGGGGGGGGGGGAGAAGAGGAAAAAACCGAAGGAGCAACTAAGGGAAAACGTTGAGAGCGTTTTCTTTAGTGAGAGAAACTTCTCTCTAACTCATTTCTATATTGAAACCCTTAAAGTATGGATTTCTTGACATTCTAAAGATAAGAGACTTGAAATTCAAAGTTAAGAAACTTGATTTCTAAAGTTAAGAGACTTGAAGTATTTTGAAAGTTATGTAACTTGATTTGAAAGTATAAGTCTCTGGATTATAAACAGAATGAATTAGTCTAAGGCATAAAGTTAGTATAACGACTTTATGGGAAGTTGGTTATAACAACTTTATGGAAGGATAAAATAATGGTTTTCTCTAGTAATGTAAACAAATAAATGACTTGAAATAAGGAAGGGCAATTTGATTTAAAGGTATCACTTGCTTAAAGTTTTAAAGTAAGGGTCACTTGATTTAGAAGCCGAGAAATGTATTTCTAAAAATGTAGTGACTTGTTTGAAATGTAGACATGCCTTGATACTACGGGTGTTAGTATCTTGGGATTTTATATGAAAATGAGTCTTTTGAAAAGAATGGAAGTACGTAGTACTTTAGGTTCAATTCCCGAATTTTTATGTGAAACGAAAAGTGCCTTGAGTATATAAAATGAAAGTCTAAAGATTTTATGAACTTGCCTATGCTTGCTTGTGATAGCCTTGAGTGCAAGTATTATATGTTTACGCTGCCGTGACTCTCAGTTGGAGGGTTTGTCTTGTTAATAATTTACTTGGGCGTCTGAAAGCGATGTGAGGCTTCCACGGGTATGCTTCCAATGTGATCGATCCTTGGACATGCTTATACGATGTGGAATTCCGGGGCATGCGACCAGGATGCGGGTTAGATTCCAGGATTGTTTTTATTACTCCTTGGACATGCTTATACGATGTGGGATTCCGGGGCATGTGACTAGGAGGCGGGTTAGATTCTCGGATTTGTTTTATTACCCCATGGCCATGCTTATACGATGAGGGATTCCGGGGCATGCGACCATGTTATATACGATTATTACTCCATGGACTAGCTCCCCATGAAGACATGTACCCGAGATGAGGGATTCCACGGGCATGTTATATACGATTATTACTCCATGGACTAGCTCCCCATGAAGACATGTACCCGAGATGAGGGATTCCACGGGCATGTTATATACGATTATTACCCCATGGATTAGCTCTCCATGAAGCCATGTACCCGAGATGAGGGATTCCACGGGCATGAGATATATATATATATATATTGCATATGTGTGTGCACCGACAGTGAGGTAGGATGCCACGGGCGCGTCACATGATTATATTTTACACTTACGGTTGTCGGCAGTGATGGGGGATTCCACGGGCAGGAGATATATATATGTATTGTATATGTGTACGCCGACAGTGAGGTAGGATGCCACGGGCGCGTCACATGGTTATATTTTACACTTATAGTTATCGGGAGTGATGGGGGATTCCACGGGCACTCTTTGATATTTGTGGGCTTGAGACCCTTACTGGATTGTGTGACTATTGTTCATGTGTTGAAATAGTCTTTAAAAAGGTAAAACTGACTTTCATTACTTTCACTTCAGCAAGGCACAATGTACTGTTATTTTGGTTATCATACATGTCTCTAGCTTTATATAGACTGTTATGATTTCATTACAGTATTTTCAGTTTCACATACTTGGTACATATTTTGTACTGACCTCCTTCGGGGGGCTGCGTTCATGCCGCAGGTTGAGGTACATAGCTTGCTGATCCTCATTCTTAGGATCACTGTTCAGTTCTTGGAAAGCTCCCTTTCTCCGGAGGCTTTGTTGTTTGGTACAGTTCCCTGAGGTTGTAGATTTATATACATTCAGGGGTATGGCGGGGCACTGTCCCGTCACAGTTGTTATGTCAAAAATTCTTAGAGGTCTGTAGTCATATCTTGTGGATTGGGTTATGTAAAGGAAAAAAAAGAGGTAATTGCTTTTGGTTTTACGTATTTATTCCTTGTTAAGTTTATGTATGTTCCACTGATTATCTCTGATGTATACCTGTAAGGGTGCCTAGGTAGGGCACCAGTCGCGGGCCCGGGGTCGGGTCGTGATAGAAGGTGCCCCATGTGCTGGTTGGAAAGAAGTCCTAGCAAGTTGTTGAGGCTGCCCGCCTCGATTATTACCAAAGTACCCAGCCGACCTAGCCTTCTTAGGCTGGCCTTGGTTTGGCTGATCCTCTCTCTCTCTCTGTCTTTAAACCCCTGCGCATATGCTTGTATCCTGGCAATATCCATACCTGGCTGAAGAGCCACTCCCAGACATGCAGTAATCATGTTGCGGTCTAGCCCCATCACATAGTGATGAACTCTATCTGCCTGTCAGCCACAATAGTGAGTGCATACCTAGCCAGTGATTCTAACTCTAGGTTATACTCTCTGATGGTACTTCCACCCTGTCTCAATGTAAAGAACCTATCAACCCGGACCCTCCTCATCTCTGGAGGCAAGAAGCGATCTAGGAAGGCCTCCGTGAACCTGTCCCAAACGGCTAGAGGAGCATCAACACCCCTGGACAGTTCCCACGATTCAAACCAGTTCACCGCAACATCGCGTAATCGGTAAAAAGCTAGTACCACCGACTCGGTCTCCGAGGCCTTAAATACCTGCATAGTCCGCTGTATCTGCCGAATGAAATCCTGAGGATAATCCTCGAATCTCGACCCATAGAACTCGGGCAGATTGCAACCCAGAAAATTCCAAATTCTCAAACTGTCGGCTCTAGGGTTAGCTATCGGCTCCTGTCGGCGCTGCCCCGCCACTATGTTGGTCAATAACCTGATCTGCTCTCCATAATCTCTATACTCTACCTCTGGAGGCTCTGGTATCAGAGTCTCTGAAACTGCAGTTACTCTGAGCTCCTCTGGTTGTGGCGGTGTAAACGAACTAGCTAACCCACGCGCCACCTCTGGCACAGACAGGGACTGTGCCCTAGTAACCCTTTGTGTCCCATTAGAAGCTCCTACAGTTGTCTTGCCCTTCTCGGCCACCGTTGCCTTACGTGGAGGCATAACTGATACACGAGATTATGTCAGAGAGAGACCAACCTAATAACACAGCTCTACTGCACGATCTTAGAATGAGAAGAAGGGAAAACAATCCTAAATATCATGTAGCCTCCTGATTATAGGTGTGGTGCAAAACACACCGATAAGCAAGAATCTACTAGACACGGTCTGTAGACACTTTCCGAGGACTAACTGCTCTGATACCACTTTTGTCACGACCAGGCCGGTCCATGGCGGTGCCTTACCCGCACCCTAGTAGGTATACATCGAGAGAAAACGTGAATAAAACTCATAGTCATATAACAATGTGAAATAAGAAAGCAGGCTAGCGAGAAGGTCGCTTTACAGATATATAAATATACAAAAGCCCGAACAGTTACATCATTTACAAACCCCCACCCACAACCATGACTACAGGCCTCTAAGAGTTTGGACACAACAACTGTGATGGGACAGGGCCCCGTCATACCCCTGAATGTACATAAATCTACAACACCAGGGTATTACACATGTTACACCCCGTAGTTCCAGAGTATGTATGTGAGGACGTACGTACGATAATATAACACCAAGTACGAAAGGGAAGAAAATTTTAAATTTTCGACGGAAAATATTCCGAACCTCGTGAAAGAAAAAGGTTTATTATTGGGAATTGGATTCTCAATTTTGGTTTTTGGACTTCTTGGAATATAAGAGAATTATGGAATTTTATTTTCAGAATTGGTCACGTGGGCCCCACGGGAGAAATTTACGGTTTTGTGGGGCCCACATTATTTTCAAGATTTTGGCCATTATGGATGTTTTTGGGAGATGAAAATATTTTGGACGAATAGGAGGGCGACACGTGTCACCCCAAGTGGGCCCATGTGGGGCGTGCAAGATGACAAGTTGGACAAGGCTTGTGCTAGATATTTTTGTGAGATATTTGTGTGGACAAGTGTCTTGTGGGACCCACACACACTTGTCCCTAGTCTCAACCACACACATGTTTTAATCCTAGCCCTTGGTGGTCTTATATCATCACACTAGTAGGATGAAATCTCTCACACTTAGAATTATTTCAAGACAACTAAAACTCTCTCCCTTGTCTAGGAGCTCTCGGCCATGGCTATGAATCTTGACCAAATGTTGTCCAAAAATTCTTAAACTCTTAAGTGTTCTTCTTTGATGTGTTAGGAAGGTTATTAACCAAGTGTTAGACAAGATTTCACACCCCTAGCCTAAAAGATACCCCTTGGCCGAATCTTACAAGTTTGAAACCTAAAGTGTTCTTCACTCTTTGAAGTTGAATCTTGAAGAAGAGTTGGTTAGGAGCTTCTAAGGGTTGCTTAGAGCGGATTGGAACGTAAGGAATAGGAGTTAAACGTTCTACGGATCGACTTTTAGTTCTTGGATTATTTTGGGCTCTTTGAGGTAATGAACTTTGTCCTCTTTGTGAAGTTGGATATTATATATGTTGGAAGAATATAAATGAGTATGTGATACATGGAAGGAAGATGAAAAAGATTTGGACCTTGTTAAGTTGCTAAAATCGAGAAATTGGCATGCTAGCCATTAAAATGGTAAAAACATTACCTATTACATGTTGACAGTTAATAACAAAGTTATTATAACTTATATAAAGATTGGAATATAAGTTAGATGATTAAAGAAGTAATTCCGGCATGCTAGCCGAAAATTAGATAAGTTTGATTGTAGTAGTTGGCCAAGAACACCAACTAATGGACTGTATTTACATTGGATTGTTTTTACTTTGGACTAATGGAATGTTTTGTTTATTGTGGGGCAGAATTATACACGTCCAGTAAGGCGTGTAATCCCCTTTAGTATTGTTTTTACGCCCCGTAATTCCAAGAGGATGAGATGAGAACGTACGAAAGGAAATAAGATTCGAAGTTGGAAAAAAAAAAGTTGTTGGCAGAATATTATTTTTTGGACACTTTTTCAGTCAACTTTGGAGCAATATATCTCCTAGTATATTGGGAGATTCTAGGTGTTTCAAAAGTCTAATATGAAGTTCATTGAGTCTAGTTTCCAACTCAACAAACCGCTCGTCGATAGGACATCGGAGTAGAAAGTTATGGACGTTACAAGATCAGCTGACAGAAGTGACAGGGGCAGACGCCGCGGCGCCGGATGCAGGGCCGCGGCGGGATTTTTTGCGGAAATAGGGTAAAAATAGAAGATATTTGTTGTATAGGACCCATGGGTGGGTGACAAGTATCCCCCCAATTTGTGGATCAAGATAAGGCTTATATATTGGCTAAGTCTTGCAAGACTTGGCCATTCTACACTAAAAGATCATCCAAACACTTGCTCTCCTCTATCAAAAGTTGATAAAACCCTAAGCCAAATGAGATTTTTGGAAAGGAAACAAGAAGGAAAAATGTTGGCGAGCTTGTAGTGTCACGACCCGAACCTGGGCCCGTGACTGGTGCCTTACCCCGGGCACCCTAGTGATACAACATCAGAGTAATCAGCGGAACATAAAACACATACATGAAACAAATGAAGTACAAAACAGTAATCTGAGGAAAACTTGCCTTTCGGCATATATATAAATAACAACTCTTACAAATGAACAGTTAAATCCTTTTTACAAACCCTGCCCACAACAGTACTACAGACCTCTAAGAAATGATATGACAACAATGGCGGGACAGGGCCCCGCCATACCCCTGAATGTAAATACCTACAACGACAGGGGACTATACCAAGATAAGCCTCCGGAGAACGGAGCTTTCCCAAACGCTGAACTGTGACCCTAAGAGCGAGGATCAACGACTGGTGTACCTTTACCTGCGGCATGAACGCAGCCCCCCGAAGGAGGTCAGTACAACAGGTACCAAGTATGTGAAACATGAAGATACTGTAAATGAAATCATAGTAGTCTATAGAAAGCAGGAGACATGTATGATAACCAAACTACAGTTCACAATAAATAAGCAGTCATGTCTAGTCAGGGACTCACGCCCTCCAAGTCATCACTCCAATATAACAATGGGTCTCACGCCCACAACATCAATCATGCCCGTGGAATACCTTCTCACGCCGTGATCGATGATAAAAGCACAAGGAATACATATGAACAGCAGTCCCACGTGTCCAAATAAAGCGATGCGGTAAGTACGAAGGCATAGTCGACTACTAACACCCACAGTACTAACAAGGTCATAAACTGTGTCATGATATCTGTCTAGACCGTCACATGATCAAAGCCGTCGCCGCTCGCAATATCAAATGTCGCGTCTAGCCTCGAACTCCGCAGACTCCGCATAGGCCAATCTCATAGGCCGCATGAGGTATAACCCGCATCGGTAGCTACTCCCGGCGTAAATCGCCCCGACTCGCGATCCGCATGGCCACATAGACCGCGCATGACCATAAAGGCCGCACACTAACCCGAACTCGTAGCTCGCATAGGCCCCGGGACCCGCATGAGGTATTCTCGAATCATGGTCCTGCATCACCGAAGTCTACCCGTCGGAGGCGCTTAACCCGGAAACACGGTGAGTGGTATAAATACCATCATAACAGTTTTATCGTTTAGACAACATAAGCACAATCAAGGGAAAATCCCTTTACACAAACATCACAGAATACTAACACACGTAGCATCCTAATATGATTACTTATCAAATCAAACACGAAGGTATTACAAGGCTATTACAAACCAATACAATCAAGTTATTCACACATAAGGTACTTCCTACTATATGATTAACGAGATCGGGTTTTTATCCCCAAAGTACTTTATACAATAACTCTTTAAAGAATATAATTCTCTTTTAAACTATCTGAGAAACATAAGCCTTATATGTGAGTAGGATATTCTTGTTTATAACAATCTTATTACAGCAGCCATGATCTAGGAAATATCATTTTGTCTCATCTTAGCTTCTATGCAGATGGAAGTTTCTACTGGTTTTAATAATACTTAATCTGTCAAAACATTTCCTTTTATTACGCCGTGATGGTTTGTCGATACATTCGATTTCCGAAATCGATAAAACATTCTTAAGCGTTATTATCTAACTTCCCATAAAGCTAGTATAACTCTTAAGTTTTCAAAACCAAATATTACTTCTTCTTTCAAATGATTCAAAAATCTTTTGAAATACTTCAAGTTCTTTATTAACACATAACAAGCCGCTTATAGTTCAAATCGCTTACCTTTTAAAAACCACAAGTATTTTCTTACCAACATAAAGTCATTATAACCAACTTCCCATAAAGCCGTTATAACACTTTATGTTTTAAACCAATCAAATACATTTAGCACGTATGCGTCTGCATACTACATAGTTCACACATATCATGCTAGAAGAGATAGGAAGAGGTTCACATACCTCGCGGCAGTATCGACTAATAGCAAAAGCGCTCAAGTACTTCCAACCGTCGGCTACTCTCCTTAAGCCAAGTAGATCGCGCCATACGTATTACTCAACCTATAAGGCCATAAGCGCTTATTAATATTTAGATCTTATCGTAGAACATTCTACGTAAAATTCGACACCTCCCACATGGCAGCGTAAATCTCCTCTCCTTTATCGAGGCTACCAAGCCAACCGAGGGTTTGCACGCCTAACCGGATGTATGCGATTCTACTACAAGAAAGCTACACAATTCTAATGTAATACAGTCCGATGTAATTACAATTGATTTCTTCTTCAAAAGGTTTCTTATTATTCAGCTTAAGTCAAAAGACATTGCGATAACAACGTTCGATTCTATATATAGTATACTTCAACTATATAATCATACAACATGTAATTTCCAATTACAATAGAGGGACAAGATATTTACCTCGATAAGCCCATAATTATCCAAGTTATAATGTCGATCCTAAGCAAGGTTTAGCTCCTACTCCGTGCGCTCCAAACAACCCTTAGAAGTTCTAACCAACTTCTACTTAAATACTTCAACCAACTATGAAGATTTCCTTAGGGTTTCGGTTTGAGACAAAAAGGACAAAAGGTAGTATTTCCGGGCTCTACGTATAGAGGTAACTTTTGGAATACAACAAGGTAAAGGCTAAGGTATTTTGGGCATTATAACAATACTTGGAGAAGTATTTCTACCAAGAGGGGGGGTGTATTATACGAAAACAACTAGGCTAGGGGGGGTACCCCACGGCTAGCACCTCCACGGGGGGAGGGGGAGGCTCTCGGCCACAAAGGCCACTCAACGGGGGAGGGGTTTCTCGGCCAAGGGCCTTTACTAGGGAGGGCTCTTGGGCGAGAGTCAAACAAGAGGAGAGGGAAGGATAGCAAGACTTGGAACTTATTTTGATGAATGAAGTCTTGAGCCAAGGGGTATTTATAGCAAACCCAAAAGCCAACCAATGGCCAAGATCAAGCCATGTGCAAGGCAAGTGTAAGGCCTTGATCAAGCCAAGTGCACCCTAACCCTACTCCACCAAACATGGCACAAAACAAGCCACAAAACAAGCCACAAAACAAGCCACAAAACAAGGCCAAAATAAGGGACCAATCGGCCAAGGCCAACCAACCTCTTTCGTCACCGAGGGTGACAAGTGTCACCCTCCCGTTAACCAAAATATTTCGTCTCTCGGAAAAATCCGCAAAAAATATAAATGTCATAGCCAGAATTTTCCCTACGAAAGCTGTGGAAACGTTTCGTCGAAAAACGACTCTAATCGGGTGTTGTGCACAAAGTGAAAATCGGCCAAGCCTACTTAAGCTTCAAAATTTTCTACGTACGTCCTTACGTACATACACTGGAAATACGGGGTATAACATTGTAGGGGGTTCGTAGAGGTGATTTTAGCGGGAAGAAGAATTTCGGAAAGAGGGCTAAAGTGGGCGAGACTGTTGGACTATTTTGGGCTTATCAAGGTAATCACTTTGTCCTCTTAAGTGATTGAAGATTTCTTATTGTTGTAGTTATACATTTTAACAAGCATGAGATATTTGTATTGGAGATTAATAAGTGTTATGGATATTAGAAGCCTAAATCCGAAATGACCCTGTTAGCCGTTTGAAATTGAAATACAAGTTGGTCGATAGTTAGAATCGTCACATGTATCTAATTGAAGATTGTAGTTGTTATGATCGATTGTGGCTATATAACATGTTAGACTAAATAACTTGGATGGAAAAAGGAATTGGAAAAGACTTTACATTGTTGTTGCATTGTAGCCTTTTGGCATTGAAATGTTGGACTATTTGGATATTAATTGTGGGGCAGAATTTTACACGTCCTATTAAGGCGTGTAATCCCCTTTGGTTAAGCTTAATTGTTGAGCCTTAAATGTGGCAATTGGTTACTGATTTACGGGCCTTGAAAAAGGTGGAAAAGTACGTAGAAACAAAGGAAGTGTTGCCCGATTTTCCGTAGAATAAGAGTCCTTATACTTAGAAATATTCTACGATGGAATCTAGGAGTTGATAGGCGTATTGTGGTCATTATAGGTTGACATTCTACGCGCGGCGTATTCAACTTGGAGAGTGGATTAAGCCGAAGAGGTATTGTGAACTCTTCCTATTCTCTTTAGCATGATTATATGAAATATGTAGTACGGTAGACGTACGTGTGTTAAAAGAGTTTGGTTTCATCTTATGTGTCCTTGACTTGACTTCAAAATCTTAAGAGCCTTGGCTATTTTAAAAAGAAGTGGTGAATTGTTATTTGGAAAGAAATTGACACTTGTTTTTAAAGTCTTGAAATGAATTTCTAAAAAGTTATGAGACTTGAAAGTATGGATTAAGTGGTTTTAAAGAGACTTGATTTTAAAGACAAGAGACTTAAAGTATTTTTGAAAGTTGTGAAACTTTAGTTGAAAGTATAAGTCCTCTTGATTTCCAAAAAGGTGATTGTTGAATTTATTGAAACATAAGTGTTATAATAGCTTTATGGGAAGTTAGTTATAACGACTTGTAAAAGATAAAAGAATGGTTTACTAAACTGTGTTGAAGAACTTGTAATGGTTTTATGAAGGTGTAGTGACTTGAGGTTACTAATTGTGTGTACATGTGGTATAAGAAGTTATGAGTATCCCTTAACTTGTTTATGTTGCGTTCAATAGCCGGTTGTGTGGTATTATATTATGGGGTGAATCCCCTGGCCATGTTACATTGTTATCTCCGCGGGTTCGCGACCCCCGATGCGAGCAGTACCTCATGCAGGCCCAAGGGGCTTATGCGGGAGGACGAGGTCCTATGCGGGGAACATCCTCATGCGGGTCCAAGGGACTTATGCGGGTCCAAGGGACTCATGCGGGTCCAAGAGACTCATGCGGGACAAGATCCTATGAAATATCGCGGGTTCGCAACCCCCGATGCGAGGAGTACCTCATGCGGGTCGACGCGACCTATGCGGGCTCATGAGAGTCCAGGATAGGAGTTGACCAATGATACTATTGGCGAGTGGCCCTAGTTTGATCATTGGCTCCCTACTCAGACCGGCCAAGTGACCTTATGTTATTTTCGTATGTACTGTGGTGCTGTGTACTGTTGATTGGTTATTCATTATGTCTCTGGTTTATTTGATTATGTGATTTCATTACAGTACTTACAGTTTCACATACTTGGTACTTGTTATCGACCTCTTGAGGCTGCGTTCATGCCGCAGGTTGATGTACATAGCTTGATTGATCCTCACTCTTAGGATCATTGTTCAGCTGGTAAGGAAGCTCCATTATTTCGGAGGTTTGTCCTTGGTTCAGATCCCTGGTATTGTAGCTTGTTGTACATTCAGGGGTATGGCGGGGCCCTGTCCCATCACAGTGGTAATGTCAAAAACTCTTAGAGGTCTGTAGTCATACTATTGTGGGTCAGTTTGTAAAACAAATGAGGTAACTGTTGTTGGTTAGATATTTTATATATATATAGAAGTAGTATGATAGGCTAACCTATTATTTATTTATTCCTTGGTTGAGTTTTATGTTCCGCTGATTTTCTCTGATGTATACCTACTAGGGTGCCCGGGTAAGGCACCAGTTACGGGCCCGAGGTCGGGTCGTGACAAAAGTGGTATCAGAGCAGTTAGTCCTCGGAAAGTGTCTACAGACCGTGTCTAGTAGAGTCTTGGTTATCGGTGTGTTGTTCACCACATCTATAATCACGAGGCTGCAGGACATTTAGGATTGGTTTCCATTCTTCTCACTCTGAGATCGTGCGATAGAGCTGTGTTGTTAGGGTCGTCTCTCCCTAACGAGTTATGTTGATTGCAGTTATGAGAAAGGCAGCAGTGACCCAGGAAGGATTATGTGGATTGCGTATCCAGGTTGGTAATAATTTGTATAGTTGGTATATTGACATACAACTATACTGATTTATGTATGAGGGTCAGACGCGTGTTGCCTAGAATGATTTTAGATTACCAAGAATTGGTAAGGACTAAATAGATGCCGGAAGGGTATAAAACAGTTTAATGAATTCTCATCAAGGTTTTACGTACTAATTTGAGAAATTAGGAAATGATGAGCTGTCTGAGAAGGAAATGAACCCTTAAGAAGCCCTGTTAAGGTACTTAATGGAAGACTATGTTAATAGAATAAGCTACGTGGTATGATTAAGAGAATGGTACGGATGAGATCCGTATGGAGTAAGTATGGTTATTATGATTAAGACAACACGATTAAGAGCTTATGAGAAGTTATTGTACCCGTTTACGGGGGGACTGATAAGGTAGGCCTGGAGCATGGAAAATGCGAGCCTAAAAATATTTATAACCGCCGAGACCTTAGGTATGTAAGGCCTTCTTGGTAATAAGATTTAATTCAGACTAAGGGTAAGAGTTAAGTACGACAGTGGGTCGGGTTGAGGACCTATGGCAGGTCACCCAATAATCTGAATTGGAGTGGGGTCAATTGGTAGTTCCGCTACGTGACAGGGTCACAAAGATGCCAGACCCAAGTCTAGTTAAGTTGTTTTACGGGTTCGTGGACGCATTCCACCGAAACCAGGTCGTGAGAGCCGGAAATGACCTTAAATTGTTCAATGTAGGTAGCTCCAAAGATTGGAGGCCAGAATTAGTATGGAAGTTACGTACATATGCTAGTATAAGTTTGGAAGTACGGAAAGAGTACGACCAGTGAGAAAGAGGGCAACCAAGTGTAAAGGAATAGAGCCTGAATCCATGAAAACCTTTCGAGGTGACTACACCTGTGAGTGATGGGTGGTAGCTGAGCGGATATATAATAATTGCCCGGTGATGATACAGTCATTGGACCCTAGCAGACCTAGCAGAGCTGTTATGACAGACGTTGAGGTCATTACGAGTACGGGCTAGTTGGCCTCTTGTTATGCCAACGTTGACTGCAGAGAGAGATTTGCTCGATTCCGGTTTCCCGGTAAGCCGATTATCGAGTGGAAATGAAGAGAAGTGGTGGTAACCAGTGAATTATCCTTCCTTCTTTGACCTCATTGTTTTTAATAAGTCTGTGTGACTTGTTCATTGAGGTGAATGGAGGCAGAAGGTAAGAAGTACTTGAATTTGAAGGAGTTTATTTTAAATGCCCTTGGGGGTACTTGGAGTTGGTTGGGTGTGGCGGTCAGGGACACGCCCTTCCGGATAGGTTCAGGATAGCGCGCAAGAAAGAATAAGATAAGTACGAGTGTTGCCTACGGAAAACAGAAGACATCGTTGGTAGGTTTTGAAAATCTATACGATTATAAGGGGGCGCTTGATGATTTAGATTTTGTAATGGAGATAAGTTATCTCCCCCACGTAAAGTATAGTTTTACGTATTATGGGGTTACGTGTACCCATATTGTTACACGAAGGATAGGGGACGGGTAAGGTCTTCAGTATCGTCATGCCATAGGTTACAGTTTTAAATAACCGTGGGAAAAGTGTTGTGTTGGGGTAATTGTGAACGACGTTACGAAATGGTCGAGAAAGTGTCGTAAGGATATAAATGCAGGTAGTACGCATGTATGAAACTGTACGATTATGATTCAAGATAGAAATACTTTTGCTAATAATAAGCATAAAGAAGGGTTATGACCAGAATGTTAAAAGAGAATACAACTATGGTTATGTAAGTTGCACGAGATATGGTTACCCCAGACTAGTGTAAAGACCATTAATAAATGATGGGCGTAAGAACACCTCGAGGAAAGGTGGTAGCATCTGTACTAACGAGAAAGGTAGTAGGAAAATACGGGGGGGGGGGGGGTAAGGGACCCCATGACAACTTGAAATGAATTATAAAGGAAAGACGAGTAGACACTCGAACTGTCACACCCCGAACCCCGGGCCCGTGACTGGTGCCCTACCTGGGCACCCTTCTACCTTAACAACTAAGTAAACTGCGGAAATTAAAATAACACCCTTTTTTTTTTAAAACCAACATAGGTGCAAGGGCAAAGCCGACAAGGCTGCCATAATATACATAACAAAAGACACTACACCGTACATGAGTCCAATCCCACATATGAATACAGACCTCTAAGAGTTTACAGAAACATGACGGGACAAGGCCCCGCCGTACCCATAACCGTACAAAAGCATGTACTGAAGGAACTATACCAAAAGATAAACTCCCGAACAGAAGGAGCTATCCAAAAACTCTGAGCAGGGTCCTACACCTGCCGATCACCAAACAACTACCTAAACTGCGGCGTGAGCGGCCAGAGGTCGATGCGAAGAATGTACCAAGTATGTGAGCGATGAAATCTGTAATGAAATCATAACGATCTAAACAAAAGCAGAGACATGTATGATAGCCAACCTACAGTACACAATACATAACAGTCATATCAAGTTAGGGACGCATGCCCTCAAAGTCACTATTCAAATATAACTATGGGTCTCACGCCCATAATATCAATCATGCCCGTGGAATCCTTCCTCACTGCCGGCAGTCCATGATATAATGTAACAACAATAAGCATATCCAAGGAGTATCCCTCGTGGTCCCATGCCCCGGAATCCCACATCGTATAAGCATGACCATGGGGTATACAAACAAATCCGGGAATCAAACCCGCTCCTGGTCACATGCCCCGAAATCCCACATCGTATAAGCATGTCCAAGGAGTATCCCTCGTGGTCGCATGCCCCGGCATCCCACATCGTATAAGCATGACCATAGGGTATCCCTCGCGGTCGCATGCCCCGGCATCCCACATCGTATAAGCATGACCGTAGGGTAACACAAACAAATCCGGGAATCTAACCCGACTCCTGGTCACATGCCCCGGAATCCCACATCGTATAAGCATGTCCAAGGAGTATCCCTCGTGGTCGCATGCCCCGGTATCCCACATCGTATAAGCATGACCATAAGGTAACACAAATAATGGAAGCATACCCGTGGAATCTCACCGCTGTCGACGCCCAAGTAAACTTACAATGGCGGTAGACCACTCCGAGAGTCGCGGCAACGTAATAAAACATAATACTCGCACTCAAAGGCTATCACCAGCACATATAGGCAATTCTCAATTAATCAAGCCAAAGTACTTATCAAGGCACACATAGAATAATTCTCAATTAAACAGGCCAAAGTACTTATCAAGGCACACATAGAATAATTCTCAATTAAACAGGCCAAAGTACTTCGTACGTGCATTCTTTTCAAAAGACTCCTTTTTATGTAAAACCCCAAGATACTAACACCCGTAGTATCAAGGTGTGTCTATTTTTCAAAGTAAGTTACTACACCTTTAGAAAACTCATTTCAAAGCTTGGAATCAAGTAACTTCAAATTTTCACAATCTAGGCAACTTATGCCTAATAATCAAAATAGACAACTTTCTTAACCTTCCATAAAGCCGTTATAACCAACTTCCCATAAAGCCGTTATAACCCTTTATGGTTTTAGACATATTCATTCCTTTTTATAACCAAGAGACTTATAATTAAAACCAAGTATCACATACTTACAAATCAAGTTCTTAACTTTCCAAAATACTTCAAGTCTCTTAATATTTAGAAAACAAATTTCTTCTCTTAAATCATGTCATTTCTCCTCTTTTAAAACAATTAAGTAAATCACCCCTTTGACTCCCCTAAAGTCATTAAAACGACCATTAGGTTTTGGAACTAAGGCACTAGCCAAAAGGTTTGGAAACCACTTCCTTTTCAAGACTCTATGTACTTTAAGTAAAATACTTTCACTTTTAAGAATCCAACTTCACTAAGGCAATGGATTATACAACTTACAATTTAAACATCAAAGTACAATCAAGGAAGTACATAGAACGGATTCTATTTTAGGCAATCCAAATACAACGAGGAATGGATCATTTAAGAGTAGGACATACTTTCTTTTACCTTAAGGAATCATGCTAGAAGAGGAGATAGTTCACATACCTTTTCGCTAAATCCACAAGCTAAGCCGAATCACGTCGTAGAATTGTCAACCTATAATGGTCACAATAAGACTATCAACTTCTAGTCTCTAACGTAGAATAATACTAAGTAAGCGGTCTAATTCTACGGAAAATCGGGCGACTTCCTTTGTTTCTACTCACTTTGCCACCTTTTTCAAGGTCGAATACAATAACCAACACGCCACATTTAAGGATCCAAACAACAACCAAACAAAGGGGATTACACGCCTCACAATACGTGTAAAATTCCGCCCCACAATTCATACCAAGTAATTTAATACTCACTAGCCATTCTCGGCCAACAATAACCAACAACACTAAGTCTTTTCCAATCCTTTTCCAATTCCAAGTTCTAAGGTCTAACATGTTATATAGCCATAAACAACTTCAACAACTACAATTTCCTTCTTTATACAACATGCGACGACTTAAACTAATATTCAACTTGAATTGTAATCTTAAGGCTAAACATGCTAGTTTTCGGATTAGGGTTCCAATAGCCAATATACTAATCAAACTTCATACTAAACATCTCATGCTTGCTAATATCCATAACTACAATGATAAGTGATCTTAACTACTAAAACGACAAGATTATACCTTTATAAGCCCTTAAAAAATTCCAAGATTCAAAGTCGCGCCTTAGCAAATTCTTAGCTCCTTTCCTTATGTTCCAATCCGCTTCAAGCACTCCTTATAAGCCTATGAAGAACCCATCTTCAAGTTCCAACTTCAAAGTTGAAGAACTCCTTAAGTTTCCGCCTTGCGACTAATACGAAAACGTCGTTTTTCCGAAATCTTTCTATTGAGATATCCTTACAATACCCTTAGGGACATTGTGTTTAAGTCTTGTGAACAAAGGATCAAAACTTCAAATTTTTCTTGTTGGAAATAGCCCAAACCCGAGAGGTCTATTGAAGAACAAGAATTGTTGTGATATTTTCTAAGTGTAAAATGAGCTTGTCTTGCACTAGCTTAGTATTTATAACACTATGGATGGCTTAGACTTAAACAAATGGGTGGCTAAGATGAAGATCACATGGATTAAGCACAAGTGGCAAGTTGACTTGGTCAACAATATCAAGCTTAGCAAGACTTATCTTCCACCATGGTAAATGACCATTTTACCCTTACTAAATTTTGTCCAAGACCATATGTGGGGGGGTGCCACGTGTCGCCCTCTCATTCGTCCATAAAATTCTGTAACCCTCGTGGGCCCCACAAAACGTAAAATTCCCCGGGTGGGCCCCACATGACCAAATCCATAAAAAAATAAACTTCCATAATGTTAAAAGTTCCATATTCCTCAAATAATACATTTTGAGAATCCAATTCTCAACAACAAACATTTTTCCTTTCCGACGTTCGGAAGATTTTCCGTCGGAAAAACAATTCTTCCTTTCGTACTAATTTCCAAGTCTTGTTTCCTTACGTACATTCTCTTATACATGTCCTGGACTTACGGGGTGTAACACGAATGATAAGAAATCTTGACAAGTCATTGGAGTAGGTAATACCGTGAATTGAGGTTGAACACCTAACTATAAGCTCTATGAGCTGGGAGAGAATAATCGGGTTACTACGACGAGATCAAGGAAATCTCCCCCCCCCCTAAATTGTGATTGACATGAAGTTTTAGCCATGAGGCAAGCAAAGGAATCAAATCTAAGTTAGTGACCAAGTTTGGTTGCAACAGAGAAAGGGAAACAGGAACCACAATTGAGACTAATGATGCCCGAATAATTCGCAAGAATGAGAAAGGTTTCCAGTTATTGGAAGATAAGTTGACCACGACTATGGTTCTAACTCCTCCTGAAAGACTAGAGGGTTAGGTTATTATTGTAACCCTTTGGGTGTTGGGCTAGGTTGTGTGCTGACGCAACACGATAAGGTTAGAGCCTATGTTTCCCGGCGATTAGGGAAGCATGAAAAGAATTACGCTACTCACGATTTAGAGTCGGCGGCAGTTAATCGTACCTTGAAAATTTGGAGGCATTCCTCTTATAGACTTCATGTGGATATTTGTGCAGGCCACAAGAGCCTCCGGTATATCTTCAGACAGAGGTAGCTGAATTTGCGACAGAAACGGTGGTTAAAGTTATTCAAGGATTGTGATATTGATATCTTATACCACCCGGGGAAAGCTGAGACGGTTACAGATGCTCCTAGTCATGGATCTATGGGTAGTCTGTCAGATGGGCAGCCAGATAGATAGGATGTGGTCCGTGAGATTCATCAGCTACCGAGCCGAGGGGTTCAATTATTTGTTCCAAGGTTAATGGAGTTTAGATCCGAGAGGTTGCCGAGTCTTCCTTCGTTGAGGAGGTGAAGAGACAACAATATGAGGATTCAGCGTTAGTATGTGATTGAGATACGACTCTCCTTGAAGAGAAGAGCTTGTTTGAGTAGCACCGGCTGAGGTGCTGTGATATGAGGATAGATTGTGTGTACCCAGTGCTGCAGGACTTGTCAGCAGGTTTTAGGGGAGGCACGCAGTGCTTATTGCTCTGTTTGTTCGGGGTCGACTAAGTTGTGTCGTGACCTCTGATGTATGTATTGGTAAGATGGCCTGAAGAGGGACGTAGCAGAGTTTGTTGCTTAGTGTCCAAATTAGTAGCAGGTCAAGGTTGAGCACCAGAAGCCCAGTGGGCTATTACAGGCGATTAAGATCCCGACTTAGAAATGGGAGGTGATTAATATGGATCTTGTTATAGGTTTGCATCATACTCAGAGGAAGTGCGACTCCTTATGGATTATGGTAAACAGGCTGACGACAGCAGCCCATTTTCTTCCGGTCAGGACCACTTACTCGGCTGAGGTTTATGCTAGATTATATAGCAAGGATATTGTGAGACTCCACGGTGTTCCTACATTTATGATGTCAGACAGATGAGCTCTGTTTACGACTAACTTCTGGAGGTTTTCCAGAAGGTATTAAGGACACATGTGAGTCTCAGTGTGGCATTTCACCCTCAGACCGACGGTCAGGCAGGGCATGATATCCAGACACTTGAGGATAGGTTGCGGGTCTGTGTTATTGTCTTCAGGGGTAGCTAGGAGGATTATTTACCTCTTGTTGAGTTTGCGTATAACAAAAGCTACCATTTCAATATCCAGATGGCCCTATATGAGGCTTTGTATGAAGAAAGTGTAGACTCGCCAATTGGTTGGTTCAACGTAGGCGAGGTTCAGATAATTAGCCCGGACTTGATTCAGCGGGCTGTGGATAAGGCGAAACTTATCCAGGAAAGATTATTAGCAAGCTCAGAGTTGATAAAAGCTTTATGCAGATAACTGACGTCGACACTTGGAGTCCAGGTTGACGTTTTAGCATAAGTGTTGTTATGTGGCCAAGTTGTGGCATAATTGGTATGTAGGGGATGTAAAAGGAAACTATGGCGCTACCTGTTAGATTAACTCCGAAAGAACATTCGGGGACGAATGTTTCTAAGGGGGGAAGAATGTTACGCCCCGTAATTCCAAGAGGATGAGATGAGAACGTACGAAAGGAAATAAGATTCGAAGTTGGAAAAAAAAAGTTGTTGGCAGAATATATTTTTTTGGACAGTTTTTCAGTCAACTTTGGAGCAATATATCTCCTAGTATATTTGGAGTTTTTAGGAATTTCAAAAGCCTAATATGAATTTCATTGAGTCTAGTTTCCAACTCAACAAACCGATCGTCGATAGGACATCGGAGTAGAAAGTTATGGACGTTACAAGATCAGCTGACAGAAGTGGCGAGCGGCGCGTGTGCGCGCCAACGGCCGCGAAAGGCTGAAATTGTCTGAAGTTGCGAGCGCGCGCCGGCGGATTTTTGCGGAAATAGGGTAAAAATAGAAGATATTTGTTGTAGATGACCCATGGGTGGGTGACAAGTGTCCCCCCCAACTTGTGGATCAAGATAAGGCTTATATATTGGCCAAGTCTTGCAAGAATTGGCCATTCTACACTAAAAGATCATCCAAACACTTGCTCTCCTCTATCAAAAGTTGATAAAACCCTAAGCCAAATGAGATTTTTGGAAAGGCAACAAGAAGGAAAAATGTTGGCGAGCTTGTAGGGGGTTCGTAGAGGTGATTTTAGCGGGAAGAAGAATTTCGGAAAGAGGGCTAAAGTGGGAGAGATTGTTGGACTATTTTGGGCTTACAAGGTAATCACTTTGTCCTCTTAAGTGATTGAAGATTCTTATTGTTGTAGTTATACATTTTATCAAGCATGAGATATTTGTATTGGAGATTAATAAGTGTTATGGATATTAGAAGCCAAAATCCGAAATGACCTTGTTAGCCGTTTGAAATTGAAATACAAGTTGGTCGATAGTTAGAATCGTCACATGTATCTAATTGA
This sequence comes from Przewalskia tangutica, assembly GCA_029844215.1. Classification (NCBI taxonomy): domain Eukaryota; kingdom Viridiplantae; phylum Streptophyta; class Magnoliopsida; order Solanales; family Solanaceae; genus Przewalskia; species Przewalskia tangutica. Next base: position 91,360,659 of record CM056719.1, read on the forward strand.
AGATTGTAGTTGTTATAATTGATTGTAGCTATATAACATGTTAGACTAAATAACTTGGATGGAAAAAGGAATTGGAAAAGACTTTACATTGTTGTTGCATTGTAGCCTTTTGGCATTGAAATGTTGGACTATTTGGATATTAATTGTGGGGCAGAATTTTACACGTCCTGTTAAGGCATGTAATCCCATTTGGTTAAGCTGAATTGTTGAGCCTTAAATGTGGCAATTGGTTACTGATTTACGGGCCTTGAAAAAGGTGGAAAAGTACGTAGAAACAAAGGAAGTGCTGCCCGATTTTCCGTAGAATAAGAGTCCTTATACTTAGAAATATTCTACGATGGAATCTAGGAGTTGATAGGCGTATTGTGGTCATTATAGGTTGACATTCTACGCGCGGCGTATTCAACTTGGAGAGTGGATTAAGCCGAAGAGGTATTGTGAACTCTTCCTATTCTCTTTAGCATGATTACATGAAATATGTAGTACGGTAGACGTACGTGTGTTAAAAGAGTTTGGTTTCATCTTATGTGTCCTTGACTTGACTTCAAAATCTTAAGAGTCTTGGCTATTTTAAAAAGAAGTGGTGAATTGTTATTTGGAAAGAAATTGACACTTGTTTTCAAAGTCTTGAAATGAATTTCTAAAAAGTTATGAGACTTTTTTTTTCCGGGTAAATGGTAATATTTATTACTAGAAAGAAACTGGAAACTTACAATCAATCATTGAGGGTTCTCAATCCTCAACATAACAAAAAGTAAGAAATGAAGGAGGGAAGGGGCGTTCACTCAGAGGTGACGTTACAAGAGGGGATTAAATCATAAAGAACTCTATATGTTGTTGTTTTAACTTTTGTCACAACCTCATCCGTTGTTGAGCTAGTGCCCGCAAATAGCAATTCATTCCTTGTTCTCCAAATCTCATATACCACTATGCAAAAGGCAAGTAGGATGGCTTTGGATCGAATTCTAGTCCCGCGGTGTTCTTTCTTGATCCACTTTTTTTTTTCCAGGTAAATGCAAATATTATAAAAGAACAAACGAAAAGAACAGGGAGCTACAATCAGTCGTTGAGGGTTCTCAATCCTCAACGTAAGCATAAACACGAAAAGAAAGAGTGGGGGGATGGGGCGTTCACACAACGGTGACGTTACAGGAGGGGATTAAATCATAAACTCAATCTTGGAAAGTTGAAATACTCTTTTCACTTCTCAAAATTGCTGCCAGGCTTTGTACTTGATACAATTCTTCCTTGAAGTAACTTTTGGCCATCCATCATTACCCGCACAAAGTGGTGTTTGCATGTACACCCTCGGATTGAGTTTCCAAAATCTCATATACCACTTGAGTGCACTTTCAATTGTTGTCATTTCTCTTCTAATTCCCAACCATTCTTTTGTGTGTTTTCAAATCTTGTGAGTGAAGGTGCAAGAAAAGAAGAGCTGAGCCCTTGTCTCATTGGCACGCTTGCAGAATCCGCAAGTCTTGTCTTCTAAGTTTAGGAAGGAGAGAGTATCTTTAGTAGCAAGACGCTTCCTACAACTGAGCCAAACCGTGAATGAGAATTTAGGAGGAATGTAACCTTTCCAGATTTGAGACATCCAAAGCTTATGTTCTCTCGGGGTACGCAAGACGTCTTACACAAGACCCGAATCAAATCTCCCATTGTTGCAACACTTCTCCAAGCCGGCAATAGTGTTTCCTTGATTCCCAAAGATGCTTATGAAAGTGTCACGGATGCAACAAAGCTTCTTGAATAAAGGGGAATCTCTAGTGCGTACCTCATAATCCCAAATGGATTGATTCCTCAAGTAGTAGCTATTAATCCATTGAACCCATAATGTATCCGCCTTAGTGTGAGCTTTCCAGATGGTCCGAGAGAGTAAGGCGTGATTCCATACTTTGATGTCCATGAGGCCTAAGCCTCCCTCAGATTGAGGCACACAAATTTCATCCCAAGCGACTCTTGGTGGCTTGCCACCCCATAAGAACATGATGCAAGCAGAGCGAACCTTGTTGAGCACTAAAGAGCTAATGGGTAGAGCTCGAAACCAAAAGCTCTCGACCCCCTGAACCACCGATCTGATAAGTTCCAATTTACCCGCATATGAGAGTGAGTGGTTTCCCCATTTTTGAATGTAACCCGATATTGCACTAGTGAAAGGGGAAAACTGATCCACAGAGACAGAGATTGGAGACAAAGGGACCCCTAAGTACCGCACGGGAAAGACTCCTAAAGGGCAGCCAACTCTTGCTAAGATCAAGTCGCGGATAGAATCTTGCACTCCCACAATGTAGATGGTAGATTTTGACGGGTTAAGTGTGAGGCCAGAAGCCGCCTCCAAATCTTCAAGACAATCCATAAGGACACCAACCGAAGATAAATCCCCTTTGGCAAAAAGCATGAGATCATCCGCAAAGGCAAGGTGAGAGATGCCTAGTCTTTTGCACTTTGGATGAAAAGAAAAGGTTCTATCCGAAGTTTTAAGCTTGAGCAATCTGGAAAGGTATTTAATGCATAAGATAAATAGCATAGGAGACATAGGATCACATTGCCTCAAGCCGCGTTTACCCGTAAAGTAGCCATGCAACTCTCCATTGATTGAAAGCGAGAAAGAAGTTGAGCTTACACATTCCATAATCCATCTTACAAATCTGTCCGGGAACTTGAGACCTTTTAGTACCGATTCGAGGAAATTCCAGGAGACTGTGTCAAAAGCTTTCCGAAGATCCACCATGAGCATACACCTTGGCGATACTCTAGTTCTATTATAGCCTCTCACGAGTTCTTGGGCAATGAAGACATTTTCAACCATGTTTCTTTCTTTCACAAAAGCACCTTGGCATTTATCAACTAATGTAGGAAGAAACCTTGCCATCCGGTTATCTAGGATCTTAGTAATGATCGTGTATACCACATTTGTCAATCCAATAGGTCTAAAGTCACTCACTTTGGGGTCCCGATCTGTTTTGGGTAGAAGGGTGAGTATTGTATGGTTCACTTGCTTCAAGAGCACACCGAAAGAGAAGAATTCTTGTATATTTCTTACTACATCATGTCCCATATCCTTCCATCTTTTCTTGAAGAAGGCGGCTGAAAAATCATCCGGGTCAGGTGCTTTGTCATTGCCAATATTGGATAGAGCATCCCAAACCTCCTTTGGGGAGACGGGATGTAAAAGGAATGAGCCATCCTCCTCCCCTAGCTTCGGACCACAATCAAGTACCGCAAGGTCGATGCTTGTTACGGGTCGAGAGGAGACAAGAAGTCCTTTATAGAACTAAACCAGCATGCCTATTACTTCACCGGGAGATGTTGTGGTATTATCGTTGTCTTTTACAAGATAAGTAATCGAGTTCTTAAAATTTCTTCTCTTGATCAAACTATGGAAGTATTTGGAGCACCTATCACTTCCAATCAAATGTTTTTGCCTCGCCTTTTGTCTTAAGAAGTGTCTCTCGGATTCAATGAGGTGATTGGCTTTAGCTCTTAAGGACTTGACCTTGGATTTTAAGTCTTCATCAAAGGGATTCTCCATATGCTCATTTATAGCCTCCTTAAATTCCATGTTAGCCGCATTTGCTCTTTGTTCAATACTCCCGAATTCACTAGAGTTTAAATCCCGCAATGGCTTCTTTAACGACTTCAATTTTGTGACCAATGTGAATTGGCGGTTCAAGACACGCTGTCTCCAGCATGAAGTTAGGATGTTCTCAAAGGCGGGGTGTGAGAGCCACATGTTCATAAACTTGAAAGGTCGTTTCCCAATACCACAAGATGCGATTACCGAAGCAATCACGGGGCAATGGTCTGAGACTGGTTCCATAGGCAAAAATTTGGCTGAGCATTCTAGGTTCAAGTCACTCCAATGCTGATTCATTAACACTCTATCTATCTTGGACCAAATTGAGCCATTCGTCCAAGTGTAGAAGGACCCCTTAGAAGCAGTGTCATCAAGTCCGTGAGCAATTCTGAATTCCCCGAGGTCCCTAAGTGCATAAGGCGTGAGTGGAGGACCACCGGCCTTGTCTTTAGGGTAGCAATAAGTATTAAAGTCTCCAATGATCATCCAAGGCATGACAATACCCGTGCCCAAGTGGGTGAGATGATGCCAAAGTTTCCTTCGTTCCGGAATGCTATAGACCGGATACACAAACGTAGCAAGAAATGACACTTGAGAAATGTTACAACGTGCTTGGACATGGATATGTTGAGAGTCCATACCAAGCACATCACAACTAACTCTGGAGGAGTCCCATAGTACTAGAACTCTTCCGCCATCAATGAAATCTATGTTGGAGCAAAATTTCCAAGCAAGGAATCTTTGAGAAGTAAAGGAGTACATCCGCATTCGGTTGAATTTAGCTTCTATTAGGCAGACCAATGCCACATCATGCTGTTTTGCAAGCCTACACACAAGAGTTTGTGTGGCTGCCCTATCCTCTGTCATGAAGACCTCGGACATTCCAACAAAGAATTTTCATTAGGAAACAATGGAGGATTTAGTAGCACCACCGCGCTTCGCATTTCTCGCCAAACTGATATTCTTTCTTGAAATAACTTATTTCCATCCTTCTTCCTTGTTGTTAGAAGCCAAGGCAGGGGTCTCAATTAGGCTATGTTCACCGCGCTCAAAGTTTATGCAACGTGTTGCGAGGATAAGCTCTTCTTTAGTATTCCTACAAGTACCCACATCTAGAGGAGTCTGCGGGTCAGATGGTGTGCTCTTTTCAGTTTGCAAAGTCTCCTTACTCAGCCTCTCATGTTGCACAAGACCAGTATAGGGGTGCTGGTTAGAGGACCCCTCAAGTGATACCCGTAAGCACGAAGAGCCATGAAGACCCGCAACCGGAGGGATTTGAAGGTCCAGAGCCTCCCCAACACTTCCGGGAATATGCGGCAGTGATTGCTCAATATTCTCAACTTCCATCAAGTTAACACTACCCACGGGATATTGAGGGAGTGGTGGATCAGTGTTAGAAGGACCAGTGTGACCCGCAACCATAGCAGGTCCGGAGCTAGAAGAAACGCCTCAATTGCAAGGCGGTACCAATGGGTTGTCGAATTTCCGTGCTTCATGAGTGATGGTGTCTTGCATCAGTTTCTTACACTTCAAATGGTTGTGACAGAAAGAGGCGCAATGATAACAAAAATCAGGGTAGTTCTCATATTTCACCTTTTGGATGTATCTTCGATTATCGGGCAGTTTAACACCAAATTATGTGACCGGCTCTTTACTAACATCAACTTCCACCAAGACTCTTGCATAGTTCATCTTAGACCTTTCTTTGGTAAATTGATCTGTGTATAGAGGTTTCCCCACACGCGATGCAATCTTACTAAGGCCTGATGCACTCCAAACCGAAAGGGGGATGTCATGGAAGGTGACCCATATCGGGATATCCATGAATAAGTCATCCGTTAGTAATACTCTTTTATCAATTGGTTTTAACATCATGGTTTTGCCAAAGACCATATAAGGGCCTCCGTGGAGCACATTCATGCGTTCCTCCTCCGTCATGAATTTGAATATTGTCCATCCTTTGTCGTATGAGATGATACAACACTTCACTCCCCACCCCTTAACAATAGAATTCAGCGCCTCTCTTCCCGGGAAAGGACCCGTGAAGCAGTCTATAAGACAATATCCCCAGGTTTCAATGAAGGGGACTTCATGCGTAGCTTCTAGTTCTACATCTTCTCCTTGTTGATCAATGAATTGAAGTTTCATTCCTTTTGCTTCAAGTCCGAACCATGAGACTCGCATAGGTTTTCTTTTGCGGATTGGGACCATTGCGTTGAGAGGGGGTACTTCTCCCTTTGATGCCTCACCGGGTGGATGCGCATGATGAATTCTAGAATTGTCAGTGGACATGTTGCCTGCTTTCCATCTTGGTAATTTAGACTGAGGGATAGGGTTAGAGGGGGTAGAGCTTGGGCCCGCATCTGGAGATAGTATGCGAGTGCCATTTGGGAGGGTAGGGAAAGTATCGGGCATTTCGGGTGGGAGTGATGTTATGGAAGGGGGTGGGGGTGTGTCATTATGAAATCTGGGAAGTATTGAGGAAGTAGATGAGGAGAGAGGTGGAAAGTTCTTATCGTTTCCAATGTCCAAGGAAGAAGTAAATGAAAATGGGATATTGGGTTCTTATGTTGAAGTCCGTTTAGAAAGCTGGTTAGGGTGGGGAAGGAATGGTTCGTGGTTCTAGACGGACTCAAAGAATGATGATTATTAGAGTTGTGTGACTCTTTGGTACCCGCGGATGTAAGCTGCCCATTAAAGACAATAGGCTCTTTGACTCCCGCGCTAATTAAGAAAGGAAAGTTACTAGGTGATCGGTGTATTTTATATACACCTTTTGAGTCAGTTTTAGTTAGTCTTTTGTCCCGTTTTGTACATATAAGTGTTGTATTAGGATAGTTTTCCTTTCTATTGAGTCAAAATGGTTAAAATGGCCAAATGGCGGAAAAGGAGCTAAAAGAGGGCAAAAGAGGAGATGCCAGAGCTGAAAACAGAGAAAGTGGCGAACGAGGGTGAAATCCAGACCAGCGTCGCGGCTCCTGCGATCAGCAGGTGCGCGCGCCACTATTCGAGAGGCTGCGAAGACTCAGCGCGGCGCTTCTCGAACAGATGCGGCGCGGCGCCTAAACATCCGAGACGCGTCAGGAGTTGCAGCGTCGCGACGCCTCGAACAGATATCGTGGCGCGGCGCCAAAACACCCGGACAGAACTTGCGCCGCGCGCGGCTCTGCAGGGCCGCGGCGCCAACGCGGAAAAATTAGGTTTTTGGACGAATTTCTCGGCCAGGCCTGAAGGAAAAAAGGGAGGCGGTTTTCAGCCTATAAAAGGAGAACCCTAGGAAGTTTTTAAGGGTTCCCTTTCTTGCACAATACAAGGCTTCTTGCTTAGAGATTGGAGACCATAGTCTAGTAATTTCTTTTCCTTTTCTTTACTTTATTTCAGTTTTTGTATGATGAACCTTGAATTAGTTCTTGTCATGTCAATGGCTAGGAACTAATTCTCTTATAGGGCTTTCCATGTTGAATTGCTAGAGACTTATGTTATAAATTAATGCATGCTTATGGTTATTTTTCTTATTGTGAGATCTATCCAATAATTGAGTTGAATTCTTGGTAATTAATTGACAACTAATTATCACTATATGATTTCTAATCAGATTCTGAAAGGGGGGGATTGTGAATATGCTGTAAGTTGGGTAGACATTCTTGGATTGGGGATGAAAATACCTCAATTATTTATGTAGCGTTGATGAGAGGCTTAACAACCCTAATTTTGCGCATTGTGCGTGATACCAACTAGGTTTTTGTTCTTAATCCTCCTATAGAGTTATCCTTATCACCGAAAGGTAGGTAAGGTGCGATACTGGGGTTGAGTGTTTATATAACCCTAACGGGAGTATAAAACGATTTCGTAAACCTGCTTTCTCCAAAAGAAGAATACCATAAGTTAATGCATTAATAAGTAGCATAAGCGGATAGTAAGGATACATGGAAGCCCTATTCTCATCACCACTGAAATAAATCTTTATACTTAAATAGCTTGCATAATTCTTAGTTATAAACAACAAATCAATTATCAGTTCACCAAATAGATACTAGAAAATAGATAGTTGGTAATTGAACCCTAATCCTTGTGGACGATATTCGGTCTTATCAAGACTATACTACTTGTCACGATAACGTGCACTTGCGTTTAAAGTGTGTGCATCTTACCGCGCATCAAGTTTTTGGCGCCGTTGCCGGGGACTAGGCATAGTTCAATATCAAATTTGTCTATTTTTAATTTCTAATTTGGTTTTTAACTTTTCTTTTAATTTTTAATTTTTACGTTTTTCTTTTGAAAATTCGAGGTGCCGTGATTTGTTGTCTGTTTTTGATCTATTTCAGGAAGTCAGTTTATGCGAAGAGGAGCAGACACTCTTGTTCCCTTCAATCCAGAAATTGAGAAAACCTGCAAACAGAACAGAAAGAATCAGCGGATTGCAACCTTGTTAGAGATGAACGGCGTTCAGAACAACAACGGGATGGGAGAAGGGTTAGGAGAGAATCAACCCCATACAGGAATACCTAGGCAAGCACCAATAGACTTGGAAGAGAGAGTCCAAGTCCAAGAAGAAGTTTGGGAGACTGTCGCCAAGAGTAAATGGAGCACGGACATGCATTAGGCTCCTGCACAGAGCCAACAACTTCGAGATAAACCGACAATTCGAGCATGAGTACGACACGGTGCAATTTGGAGGAGGCTAGTCGGAGGATCACATATGCACATAGCTAATTTCTTGGAGCTATGTGCAACGCTCGATATAATGGCGTTCGATGATGCCGTCAGTTGAGGCTCTTTCCTTCTCACTTAGGGATAGAGTAAAAGTATGGTTGAATTCCTGTGGCCGATTCGATTTTTACATGGCAAGAGAGTCGCAGAAATTCCTAGCCAAGTTCTTTCCCCCGTGTAAAGCAGCAAAACTGAGAGGGGAGTTGAACAACTTTTACTAAGCAGATGGAGAGTCCTTATATGAAGCTTGGGAAAGGTTCAAAGATCTACAGAGAAAGTGCCCACACCATTGCATTGAGTTGTGGAACTTGGTCCACATCTTCTACAACGGGCTGAGCAGTACAACTAGAACCATCATAGATGCAACAGCAGGTGGAACATTCATGAGGAAAACAGCCCACGACGCTCATGAGTTATTAGAAGATATGGCCACTAACAACCATGTCACGGAAGAGAGGTCGACAAATGGGAGAAGAACAGTGGGAGTCCACGAAATAGATGTTATTGCTGCCTTGAATGCCCAAGTGGCCCTTCTAGCGAAAGCAGTGCAAAGAACATACAATGTCGATGAATGCGATGAGATGCCTAAAAGCTGTGAGATATGTGGTGGTCCACATACATTTGATAGGTGTCCCTCAGCGGATCCCAACAATATACCCATGGAGCAGGCAGAGTGTCAGGCCATAGGTAATTATCAGAGGCAACAGAACAACCCCTACTCCAACACGTATAATCCAGGGTGGAGGAACCACCCAAACTTTTCATGGAGAGGAGACCAGGGGTAGCAGAACCAGCACCAGAACCAGCAGAACCAATACCAAGGGCAACAGAATCAATACCAGGGGCAGCAGAACCAATACGAGGCGATGCGAACAGCGAACCAGAATCAGCGACCGCTTCATTCAAGCCCCACCGCATCAACGATTCAATGCCGGTTGAAGAAAAGCGACGAAAGCGGCATTGTGGCACTTGCCAATGCCTGCACTCCGATTCATGCGAAGCTAGATACTCATTCAGGAACTTGGAAACTCAAGTGGGTCGGCTAGCAGCGAGCAAACAGCGAGCCACGAGGACATTGCCAGCAACACAGAGGTAAATCAAGGAGCAATGCCAGCGATGCAACGGTGAAGCGGCAAGCGATTGGGCGGCGATCACCGCGGCGATGGTTGAGAAGAAGCGAGTTAGAAAAGAGAAGGTGATTGAGCCCACCAGAGTAGAAAACTCCGGAGAAGGAGTATACAGAGAAGATCCCTTTCCCCCAGAGACTACAACGAAAGGCGGTAGATAAACAATTCTACAAATTTTTGGAGACATTCAGAAAGTTGCATATCAACATACCTTTCATAGAAGCATTAGAGCAGATGCCCTCCTATTTCAAGTTTATGAAGGAGATTTTGGGAAAGAAGAAGAAGCTGGCAGAATACGAAATAGTAGCACTGACAGAAGAGTGTAGTGCTATCTTGCAAAAAAAGTTGCCACTAAAGCTAAAAGATCCAGGGAGCTTTACACTACCTTGCATAGTGGGCAGGGTAACTTGCAGCAGAGCTCTATGTGATTTAGGGGCAAGTATAAATCTAATGCCCCTATCAGTATTTAAAATATTGGAGTTGGGTGAGGCCAAACCAACCACAGTAAGCCTGCAACTAGCTGATAGGACAGTGGTTCATCCAAGAGGCAAGATCGAGGACGTGATTGTGAAAATAGGAAAATTCTTCTTTCCTGCAGACTTCCTCATTCTTGATATGGAAGAAGACGCGGAAATCCCTATCATATTGGGGAGGCCATTCCTAGCAACGGGGAGAGCTTTGATTGATGTTGAAAGAGGAGAATTAACACTAAGGGTGGAGTCTGAAGAAATGGTGTTTAAAGTTTTAAAACACGTCATTGAGCCACCAACAATGAGTGGGTGCTTTGCAATCAACACCATCAAACCCCCATGCGAGCCAATACAAGTCAACCAAAGAGCGATGAGCCCAAGAAAGCAAGCATGGTTTGCTGAAATTGCACTAAAGGAGGTAAGTATTCCTGAACTCCCCCTTACTGATAATGCTAAGAAGAAAAGAAGAAAAAGAAAACGCCAAATGTGGAGGAAATGGATAGGTTGAGGGCTTAATCCACCCCAGGGTTATTAAGGCTAAGGAACTTGCGTCCGGCTAAAAGACGTTAAAGACAGCGCTTGTTGGGAGGCAACCCAACGTTTTCAATTATGTTATTTTAATTTCTGTCTTTAGTTTATTTTATTTTGTCTAAGAACAGTCTCACGGTATTGGGTTCTTGTGTCTATGTTGTGTTGACAGGTGAAAGCCAAGGATGTGGAAGGCGAAAAATGTAGAGAAGCCAAGGATACCTAGAAAAATCGCCATAGGGCCGCGGCGCCCAGGAGTAGGGTCGCGGCGCCAAATGATCAGAAGACGCCCAGAAGTTTGGGCGTCGCGGCTCCCATTTGCAAGGCCGCGGCGCCACAACGGAAAATATGAATTCTGGAAGACACCCTGATCCGAAGGCCCTATCGCCAAATCAAAACACCAAGAATGCTCCTCCCCTCACGAAACTCAAAGTATTATCCACCGCCACCACCACCATTTTAACCAAAGTTTGTAAGTGTCTTATTTCTTTTACTGTCTTTGAGTCTACACACATTGGGGACAATGTGTGATTTAAGTTTGGGGGTGTTTATTTGTGTTTTATTTTCTTTGTGTCATGTTATGTTTTAGTTAATTCTTTTTGATTGTTTTATGTTTATTTTTGAGTCACCAATTTTTTTTCTTTTTGAGTCATAATTGTCTGTCAAAGATCATGTATGTTGTAGTTGCTAGAAACACCTAGTGAAGTAAGGTGGAATAATGTAACGGAATTGAAGCAACTATCTAAACACCTAAGTTAGATATGCCAAAAACTCACAGAATCTGTCTATTTGGAGTTTCTTGCTTGAGTTATGCATGCTAAATGATAAATACTTATGTGTTATGATTGCTTGCTATTTGAGGCGAAATAGTTAGGATATGCATGCTAGGGAGATGACTCAGGCATTTCTTTGATAGCCAATTCTTACAATTCTTTTCTATCCGTGCTTTAAAAATATCCTAGTCACTCCATTGAGCCTAAATTTGAAACTTCTTCTTTGACACCCTATATTCCCACAAATTGTACCATAAGTGAAAATATGAAATAGGGGAATACATTGTGTTAAAAAAAGAGACAAAAAGAGTGAATAAGTCTGTTGCACCCCAATACAAAAGTAATAAGAAATAGGCAAAAGCCTAAGTTTGGGGGTGCTTGTCATTATTATATACTTCACTCTCCCAAAACAAAAGAGGGGAAAGATATAATCGAAATGAAGAAAAGAACAAAAAGAAAAAGGGAAATACTGAAAAGCTGAAGAGCTTATGGTACACGAAATGAGCCTAAATTGCCTATTTTTACCTACCTATACCTAAGCCTACATTACAATCCTTAAAGTCCTGAAGATCTTTTCTATGCATATCCAGGATTAATGGAGCATAGCAAGTAAGCATGCCATAGGAATTCTTGAATTTATATGCATGATTTAGTATATTGACTTCCATTAAAGCATGATGAATAGGAGTTTGCGAAATATCTAGCTTAATGTGCTGAAATGTCATGCTATATGTTCCTGCATATTATTTTGCTAACCTTCATGTTTTTCTAGTTAACACTAATGCAGCAAAAGTGATCAATGGCAGTGAGTCTTTTATTTTTTTCGTTCTTTGAGTCTTTTATTTTATTTCTTTCTATCTTTGCTCGAGGGCGAGCAAAGGATAAGTTTGGGGGTATTTGATCGGTGTATTTTATATACACCTTTTGAGTCAGTTTTAGTTAGTCTTTTGTCCCGTTTTGTACATATAAGTGTTGTATTAGGATAGTTTTCCTTTCTATTGAGTCAAAATGATTAAAATGGCCAAATAGCGGAAAAGGAGCTAAAAGAGGGCAAAAGAGGAGATGCGGAGTGAAAACAGAAAGTGGCGAACGAGGAGAAATCGGACAGCGCGCCTCCTGCGATCAGCGAGGCCGGCGCCACTATTCGAAGGCTGCGAAGACTCGCGCCGCGCGCCTCGCATGCCAGATATCGGGCGGTGCCAAAACACCCGACGGATTGCAGAACTTCGGCGCGGCGCTGTGCGCGGCGCAGCGGAAAAAATTAGGTTTTGGGCGAATTTACGGGCACTGAAGGAAAAGAGGGAGGCGGTTTTCAGCCTATAAAAGGAGAACCCTAGGCAGTTTTTAAGGGTTCCCTTTCTTGCACAATACAAGGCTTCTTGCTTAGAGATTGGAGACCATAGTCTAGTAATTTCTTTTCCTTTTCTTTACTTTATTTCAGTTTTTGTATGATGAACCTTGAATTAGTTCTTGTCATGTCAATGGCTAGGAACTAATTCTCTTATAGGGCTTTCCATGTTGAATTGCTAGAGACTTATGTTATAAATTAATGCATGCTTATGGTTATTTTTCTTATTGTGAGATCTATCCAATAATTGAGTTGAATTCTTGGTAATTAATTGACAACTAATTATCACTATATGATTTCTAATCAGTTAGAAAGGGGGATTGTGAATATGCTGTAAGTTGGGTAGACATTCTTGGATTAGGGATGAAAATACCTCAATTATTTATGTAGCGTTGATGAGAGGCTTAACAACCCTAATTTTGTGCATTGTGCATGACGGTCAACTAGGTTTTTGTTCTTAATCCTCCTATAGAGTTATCCTTATCACCGAAAGGTAGGTAAGGTGTGATACTGGGGTTGAGTGTTTATATAATCCTAACGGGAGTATAAAACGATTTCGTAAACCTGCTTTCTCCAAAAGAAGAATACCATAAGTTAATGCATTAATAAGTAGCATAAGCGGATAGTAAGGATACATGGAAGCCCTATTCTCATCACCACTGAAATAAATCTTTATACTTAAATAGCTTGCATAATTCTTAGTTATAAATAACAAATCAATTATCAGTTCACCAAATAGATACTAGAAAATAGATAGTTGGTAATTGAACCCTAATCCTTGTGGACGATATTCGGTCTTATCAAGACTATACTACTTGTCACGATAACGTGCACTTGCGTTTAAAGTGTGTGCATCTTACCGCGCATCACTAGGCTCCTTGGGAATAGATGACCCTTCGGTATCCACATCATGCATTGTACCTCGAGCTCCAGTAGAAATCATAGACCCATGGATACCCTCCTGTCCCGCCTTGTCCTTTTGACCCGCCGCCCAACCGATTTAGACCCGAGGATGCCTTCATGCAAAGTTTTTCCGATTGTAATTCCAGTCCCAGAATTTCTAGTTTTTCTGGCTTGTCGGGGCAATTTACCTCTAAGTGATGAGATTTTTATGCTCCCGTGATTGCCATTATCTTCCGTTGTAGTCCCGGAGTTCACCAAATAACCCGCGTTTGTATCGCCATTCCTATGAGAGGATGGAGTGTATATAGTTGTCTGAACTTCTAAAGTATTGCCGAAAGCTTTGGAGGGAGTATTTTCCATAGGCTTGTGAACAGTGATATGAGTATCCTTCATAGTTCCTTCACCTTCAAACATGCTTCTGTCCGGGCTATTAACATCTATATTTTTTCCCCAATCATGAATCTTTTGTAGCGTGATATCATCCACCACATGTTCTAGTGGAATACGCATATCAGGCGTGACATGTACTAACACCGTGGGATTTGAGATTGCTGAAATTAAGTTCTCTTTAACAATGGTTAGACTTCCACCATTCTTTTTCTTTTTCTTGGATCTAGATTTCGAAGAGCCTCCGGAACCCCCTGAATCATTGCTAGAGCGTGTAAAACGCTTTGTCTTTCTCATGTCATGAACTTTAAACTTCGATTATTGAAGAATCAATTGTGAGTGTGAGTTTAGGAGGAGAGGGAAGGACCGAAACCGTAAGGAGCAGCCAAGGAAAAACGTTGAGAGCGTTTTCCTTAGTGAGAGAAACTTCTCTCTAACTCCTTTTAAAAGTTATGAGACTTGAAAGTATGGATTAAGTGGTTTTAAAGAGACTTGATTTTAAAGACAAGAGACTTAAAGTATTTTTGAAAGTTGTGAAACTTTAGTTGAAAGTATAAGTCCTTTTGATTTCCAAAAATGTGATTGTTGAATTTCTTGAAACATAAGTGTTATAATAGCTTTATGGGAAGTTAGTTATAACGACTTGTAAAAGATAAAAGAATGGTTTACTAAACTGTGTTGAACAACTTGTAATGGTTTTATGAAGGTGTAGTGACTTGAGGTTACTAATTATGTGTACATGTGGTATAAGAAGTTATGAGTATCCCTTAACTTGTTTATGTTGCATTCAATAGTCGGTTGTGTGGTATTATATTATGGGGTGAATCCCCTGGCCATGTTACTTTGTTATCTCCGCGGGTTCGCGACCCCCGATGCGAGGAGTACCTCATGCGGGCCCAAGGGGCTTATGCGGGACGAGGTCCTATGTGGGGAACATCCCTATGCGGGTCCAAGGGACTCATGTGGGTCCAAGGGACTCATGCGGGTCCAAGGGACTCATGCGGGTCCAAGGGACTCATGCGGGACAAGATCCTATGAAATACCGCGGGTTCGCAACCCCCGATGCGAGGAGTACCTCATGCGGGTCTACGCGACCTATGCGGGCTCATGAGAGTCCAGGATAGGAGTTGACCAATGATACTATTGGCGAGTGGCCCTAGTTTGATCATTGGCTCCGTGCTCAGACCGGCCAAGTGACCTTATGTTATTTTCATATGTACTGTGGTGATGTGTACTGTTGATTGGTTATTCATTATGTCTCTGGTTTATTTTATTATGTTATTTCATTACAGTACTTACAGTTTCACATACTTGGTACCTGTTGTACTGACCTCCTTCGGGGGGCTGCGTTCATGCCGCAGGTTGATGTACATAGCTTGATTGATCCCCACTCTTAGGATCACTGTTCAGCTGGTAAGGAAGCTCCATTATTTCGGAGGCTTGTCCTTGGTTCAGATCCCTGGTATTGTAGCTTGTTGTACATTCAGGGGTATGGCGGGGCCTGTTAAAATCACGATTGTTATTCCTAAGTGCTGTAGTCACATTTGTGGTTTGGGCTGTAAGAACAAGTTGTACTTTTGAGTAATATTCTTTTGATGGAAGGCAGCCTTATCGGTTTGCCAGTGATGTTTACTTTATACAGGTTATGTGTTATATATGTTCCGCTGCTATTCTCTGATGTTTACCTGACGGGGTGCCCCGGTAGAGCACGATCGCGGCTCCGGGTCGTGACAAAAGTGGTATCGAGCGCGATTAGTCCTCGGAAAGTGTCTACAGACCGTGTCTAGTAAAGTCTTGATTATCAGTGTGTTGTGCACCACATCTATAATCAGGAGGCTGCAGGATATTTAGGATTGGTTTCCATTCTTCTCTCTCTGAGATCGTGCAGTAGAGCTGTCCTACTAGGTTGAGTCCTCTCTGACCTATTCTTATGTACCAGTTATGCCTCCATGCAAGGCAACCAGAGCTCAGAAGGGCAAGACAGCTGAGGGAGCTGCAAGTAGGACACGAGGGTCGCGAGGCACAGCGATCCGCACGAAATGATGTGTCGGGCGGCGAGTTCCTCGACGTCGCCAGCGTCCGCGGAGTGCGAGGCAGCAACGGCCATCGAGACCGCGGTACACGAGCCTCGATTCCACGGGGCGAGTATAGGATTACGGAGTAGATCAGGTTGTTGACTATCATTGTGGCGGCGGCACCGCCAGAGCCGTGCTAACCCTGGCCGGCGATTTAAGGATTCGGGACTTTCTGAGTTGTAATCCACCCGAGTTCTATGGGTCAGGGTCTGAGGAGGATCCTCAGGAGTTCATTCGGCAGGTGCGACGGACTATGCAGGTGCTTAGGACCTCGGAAACATAGTCTGTTGTGTTAGCTTCTTACCGACTATGCGATATTGCGTTGAATTGGTTTGAGGCGTGGGTGTTGTCTAGAGGTGTGGGTGCTCCTCCAGCTATTTGGGATGAGTTCACGGAAGCCTTTCTCGGTCACTTTTTGCCTCCTGAGACGAGGAGAGCCCGCTTGGATAGATTCTTGGCATTGAGACAGAATGGGAGGACCATCAGGGAGTACAACCTGGAGTTTGATTCATTGGCCAGGTATGCGCCCACTATTGTGGCGGACAGAGTTCACCGCTATGTGATGGGGCTAGACCGTTATATGGTTACTGCATGTCTGGGAGTGGCTCTTCAGCCAGGTATGGATATTGCAAGGATGCAGGCGTATGCACAGGGAATTGAGGACAGGGAGAGTGAGGGCGGCCAGTCAGCCAAACCGAAGGGCGGGACGGCAGGGTTTCAGGATAGCTTTCAGGGTGGACAGCCTCAGCAGCAGGTTGGGTCTACATTTTCGCCGACGCAGAGTGCCCCTTCCCGGTCTTCCGACGAGTGGTTTGACCGCCGGGGATATTCAGGAGCAGGTCAAGGCTCCGGGGCGGCAGGTTCACAGGTATCCGAAGATAGTATGCAGGGGAGGCCACCTTTTCCTCGGTGTGGTCACTGTGGTAGATCTCATTTTGGAGAGTGTCGGACTAGGTCGACAACTTGTTATGCTTGCGGCCAACAGGGCCATTTGGCGAGAGATTGTTCGACCAGAGGTGGCACTGGTGGAATGTCACAGTCTATTGGATCAGTTGCGGGTTCTTCACCTTTCAATGGCTAGGCAGGATGTTCATACACCGGCAGGACGCGGCAGAGGTCGTGGTAGCAGTCCTTTGACCCGCCTATGTGACTTCAGGTATATCTTTGACCCTTTAGAGATTAGTATGCATGATAGGATTGTTGTATGATGGAATGTCATGAATGGATAATATTTAGGTTAAGTATGCTAGCAGTAGGTTGGGAGTACGATAAGAGAATCCTTTTAGGCCTTGAATGGGAGTGAGATAGCGTTGGTGCACCTTCGAGATCCGTTTTCTTGTTTGATAGTGATGGATGGATACACGTGTGCGATATCTTAGGACCATAGGTGGCATAATGAAGTTCCATTAGTGTAAAGTACGAGGATGTACCGAGGAATATTAGATTGGCTTCAAAAGAACATTCGGGGACGAATGTTTCCAAGGGGGGGAGAATGTTATACCCCGTAGTTCTGGCCATGCGTATGAGAGCGTACGAAAGGGGTTAAGACATAAAATTTTCGAAAGATAGGTTGACGGATTGTTTCGGACGGGTTTTTAGTCAACTTTGAGTTGGTGTATGTCCAGTTACCTTGAGAGTTTGTAGATGTTTCAAAGGCCTAGTGTGTAGTTCGTTGAGTTTAGTTTCCAACGCAACCAACCGTTCGTCGATAGGACATCGGAGTAGAAAGTTATGGGAGTTACAAGTTCAGTGCGCAGTCGGACAGAAAGGTGTTCGGCGAGAGCCACGCGGCGCGGCGCGGATGCGAGCAGCGCGGATATTTTGAGGCGCTGAGTTGCAGCGCCGCGCGCCGAGCGAGGCGCGCGGAAGTTCGTGAGGTGGCGGAGGTTTCAGCCGCCGCCCGCGAGGCGCGCGAGGCGGGTTTTCTGGCGGAAAAACTGAGGAAATATGATATTTTCTTTTAAAGAGGCCATGGGTGGGTGACAAGTGTCCCCCCCCCCCCCCAGCTGATTTTGCATGCACTACTTATTGACCAAGTCTTGAAGACTTGGTCATTCTTTAAGTTCATCTCTCTCTCTAAGATTAGAAGCTCTCCCTTCTCTCTAGAAAATCAAGAAGAACACAAGGCTTGAGAAAAATCTAAAAAGTGTAGCAAGAAGGAAACTTATTTGCAAGCTTGTGGGAGTTGTTGTGGTGGTGTTTGCGGAAGAGGAGGCTAGCATTTTGTTGGATTAATTTGGCTAAAGCTCTAAGGTAAAGATTCTTCTCTTGTAACTAGTTATTGGTGTTGCATGTGAAGAGGAAGAACTTGTAGTAGTAAATAATGCTCTTAGATTCATTGCATGTAAGAATTATGGTTTGGATATGAAAGGATTGGTTAAGAAGGTTATGTGAGCATGTTGTAGCCTAAAAACTACCATAAACTTGTTAAGTTAGTTGTTATGCATTGTGGGGCAGAATTTTACACACCCAAGATTAGGTGTGTAATCCCCTTTGAATTGTTTGAATTGTTGGGCCTTAAATGTGGAGTTTGGATGTTGAATTCGGCCTTGAAAAATGTGGCAAAGTATGTAGAAACAAAGGAAATGCTGCCCAATTTTCCATAGAATTTAGTGACTTGAACTTGGAATATTCTACATTGAACTAGAGGTTTATAAACGTATTATGGTCATTATAGGTTGACATACTACGTGTGGTATTTTGGACTTAGCAAGTGGATTGACCGGAGAGGTATGTGAAACTTTCTTATCTCTTGAGCATGAGTAGTTATACTATATAGTACGGTAGACGTACGTGTTTTAAATAAAGTAGTCCTTTGGTATACTTGAAGTATTTTTGAAAATTGTGTAAACTGATTTGAAGTATAAGTCTCTCGGTTAATAAAAGGACGAAATTGTTTATAAGGAGTTATAACGGCTTTATGGGAAGCTAGCTATAACGGCCTTATGAAAGGATAAGAATGTCTTAATTTCTAAAGCATAAAGTTAGTATAACGGCTTTATGGGGAGTTGATTATAATAACTTTATGGAAGGTTAAAGAGTTGGTTTTCTTGAATAAGGTAAACAAAGATGAAATGATCGAAATTAAGTAGGGCAATTTGATTTAAAAGGCATCAATTGCTTAGAGTGTAAAATGAGAATTTTTATGTGAAAAAGGGATCTTTTGAAAGAGTAGAAGTACATAGTACTTCGGGTTAAATTTCTTCGGATTTGATTAAGCATTAAGAAGGTGCCTTAAGGTCAAGAATGAGATTTATTTTGTAGATTAATGAAAGTCTAAAGAGGTTATGAGTTTACTTGGACGTACCGTCAGTGATGGAGGATTCCACGGGTATGCTTCCATTGTCTTAGTATGAGTTTACTTGGACGTACCGTCAGTGATGGAGGATTCCATGGGTATGCTTCCATTGTCTTAGTATGAGTTTACTTGGACGTACCGTCAGTGATGGAGGATTCCACGGGTATGCTTCCATTGTCTTAGTATGAGTTTACTTGGACATACCGTCAGTGATGTGGGATTCCACGGGTATGCACCTTGGACATGCTTACGATGAGGGATTCCGAGGCATGCGGTATGAAGGGTAAGAGTATAAATGAGGGGTAAGTCCCCAAGATCGTTATACCACCTTCTTCAGGGTAAGAGTATAAATGAGGGGTAAATCCCCAAGATCGTTATACCACATGTTCCGTGGATTTGCTACCCACGATGCGAGGAATACCTCATGCGAGTCCGTTGAGGCTTATGTGGGTGAAATTGTTACACCCCGTAGTTCCAGGGTATGTATACGAGGACGTACGTACGAGAATACGACAGTAAAATTGGAAAGGAAGAAAGATGTGATTTTTTCGACGGAAAAGTTTCCGGATTTTGTGAAGGAAAAATGTTCGTTAAAGGGAATTGGATTCCCAGATTTGGTATTTGGACTTTTTGGAATATTTGAGAATTATGAAATTTTATTTCCGAAATTGGTCACGTGGGGCCACGGAAAATTCTGATTTTGTAGGGCCCACTTTATTTTCGGATTTTGGTATTACGGTATTTTCGAAGATGAAATATTTTGGGCAGTAGGGGTGACACGTGTCACCCCGTGTGGCCATGTTGGCGAATTGGAGAAGACAAGTGGCGCGTTTTTGGTGGACAAGTGGCCCATTTTGTGGTGGCCACTTGTCCCATTTTGTGGTAGCCAAATGGTTGGCCAACTACCACACACATGTACCCCATCCTCACCATCCACTTGCCTAGATCTTGGCCATTGATTTCCTATAAATACCCCGCGTGTGCAAGACTTTATTTCATCCACATTAGAAAGTTTCAAGGCAAAAATTCCCTCCCTCCTTAGCGAGTTCTCGTCCAAACACCTCCCCACCTCGAGTAGAATTCTTCAAGTATTGTTGTTATTCCAAATACTTTAGCCTAAATCCTTGTGGTATTCCAAAAATCCCAACATAAGAGCCCGGAAATACTACTTTATTCCATAGTCGCAAAATGAAGCCCTAGAAAAATCTTCATAGCTTAGATGAAGTGTTAAGAGAAGTTGTTTAGAAACTTCTAAGGGTTGCTTGGAGCGGATTGGAGTGTAAGGAATTGGAGCTAAACGTTGCTCAGGATCGACTTATATCTTGGATAATTTTGGGCTTATCGAGGTAATTACCTATGTCCCCCTATTGTAATTGGAGATTACATGTTGTAGTAGTTTAGAATTGAGTATAAGATATATTGGAAGGATGATTATAAAGAATTGAATCAGTATTTACATAGTCTTGTATTCTGATGAGACTTGTAGTATTATTGTGGAGTAGAATTGTACACGTCAGGTTAGGCGTGTAACCCCCGGGATTGTTGGTTTGGTAGCGGGCCTCGTTAGAGAGGAGATTTTTGTGGTTGCGGGGAGGTCTTTGAATTTTCCGTAGAATAAGGAATCTTGTATCTAGAATTATTCTCTGAAGAGATCTAGAGGTTGATAGGCGTTTTGTGGCCTTTATAGGTTGAAGTACTACGAGTGGCGTATTCTACTTGAATGGTGGAAAAGCGAGCAAGGTTAAATGCGTGGAGCGTTTTGCTAATTGTCGATAATCGTCGCGGTATGTGAACCTCTTCCTATCTTTTCTAGCATGATTGTTGTGAACTATGTAGTACGGTGAGCGTACGTGTGCTAAATGAATTTGGTTGGTTTAAAACATAAAGTGTTATAACGGCTTTATGGGAAGTTTGCTATAACAAGTTTATGTAGGTAAAGAAATGGTTTGTGGTTTTTAAAAGATAAGAGACTTGACTTATAAATGACTTGATGTGAAATATTAAGGAACTTGATTTCTAAAAGAAAAGAGACTCGAGGAATTGAAGAGTTTTTGGTTTAAAAGAAAGACATGGTTTTGTCTTAAATTGGTTTAAAACATAAAGTGTTATAACAGCTTTATGGGAAGTTAGTTATAACGACTTTATGAAAACAAAAGAATGGTTTTATCATTAGTTTTAAAATGGTAACTTGACTTTAAAAGGAGAAGTGTTTTGGTCTAAAAAGAAGGCATAGTATTGTCTTAATTTGGTTTTAAAAGGAAAGTATGGAAGTTGTTTTGGTTTACTTAAAATGTTAGTCACTCTATTTTGATAATACGGGCATCGGGTGACCTTTGTAAAAGAAATGGATCTTTTAAAAAGAATTTAACGTACGTAGTATTTTGGGGTTAAAACCTGGACTTTGGCATAAAATGAAAGTACCTTGAGTTGTGTGTAACTTGCCTATGTTTGCGTGTGTGATAGCCTTGTCGTGCTAGTATTGTATTTCTATACCAGCGCGTCTCTCGATGGAGGGCCGATCGATTTGTTATGATCTTACTTGGGCGTCTGGCGTGATGGAGCATTCCGCACGCTTCGTGATTATTATTCCATGGACTAGCTCTCCGCGAGGTTTCCGATTCGGCTTGGTATCCGGTAGTTGGCTCGTACTTGCCCGAGGTCGTGGCTGATTCGGCAGTATCCGTAGTTAGCCGTACTTGCCCGTTCGGTTTTGTGAAGTCTCGTGATTCCGGCAGTATCCGGTAGTTAGTCTTCGTACTTGCCACCGACCACGCGGGCATGTGGTATCGGTAGTTGGCTTTTGACTTGCCCGGGTCGGCCGTGGTATGGTTATATAGATTTTTGGTACGGCTTTGGTATCCGTAGTTGGCTTCGTACTTGCCCGGTCGATTGATGATGCGGCTTTGGTATCCGTAGTTAGCCTTACTTGCCCCGTATGGTTTTTATGACACAGTGGGACACGGTGTTCATGTGTACTACTACTTGGTGTGGTTATCGTGATCGCCGGCGATGAGGAAGGTGTTCCACGGGCATGATTGATGTTGCGGGCATGAGACCCATAGTTATATTTGAGTGATGACTTTGAGGGCGTGAGTACCTGACTTGACGTGACTGCTTACATATTATGTACTGTAGTTTGGTTATCATATATGTCTCTTGTTTTATATAGACTACTATGATTTCATTTACTGATATTTTGATTTCACATACTTGGTACTGTTGATCGACCTCCTTGGCTGCGTTCATCGCAGGTAAGTACACGATTGTTGATCCTCGCCATAGGATCACGATTCAGCGTTTTAGGAAGCTCCGTTTCTCAGAAGGCTTATCTTTGGTATAGTCCTGTCATTGTAGTACTTACATTCGTGGTATGGCGAGCCCCGTCCGTCGTTGTTGTTATAACATTCTTAGAGGTTTGTAGTATTGTTGTGGGCAGAGTTGTAAAAGGAATGTAACTGTTCGGGTTCAAGTTTTATTTATATATTCAGAAAGGTAACCGTTTTGGTTAGTCTGTTTTCTTATTTCATTATTGTATATCTTGTTTCATGTGTAAGTTTTCATTTTCGCTGATTTTCTCTGATGTTGTATCACTAGGGTGCCCGGGGTAAGGCACTAGTCGCGGGCCCGTGGTCGGGTCGTGACAAAAGTGGTATCAGAGCAGTTAATCCTCGGAAAGTGTCTACAGACCGTATCTAGTAGAGTCTTGATTATCGGTGTGTTGTGCGCACACCTATAATCGTGAGGCAGCAGGATATTTAGGATTGGTTTCCATTCTTCTCACTCGAGATCGTGCCTTAGAGTCATTGTCACGACCCGTTCGGGGCGTGGTCGTGCCTTACCCGCACCCAAGTAGTCATACATCGAGAAATCGTGGAAAATAAAACAACCACAATATGAAACAGTATAAATAAGACACAGTTTCTGGGAAAAAGTTGTCTTTCGGCATATATGTATATAAGTACCCCAAAATGAACAGTTACATCCCAATCTTATAACAGGTCTACAGACCTCTAAGAGTTTAAAACAACAATGGCGGGACAGGGCCCCGCCATACCCCTGAATACAAATATCTACAACGAGAGGACCATACCAAAATGCTAAGCTTAGGAGAAACGGAGCTTTCCCAACGAAGCGGTAATCCTAAGAACGAGGATCAACGATAGAGTACCTTTACTGCGATGAACGCAAACGAAGGAGGTCGATAACAGTACCAAGTATGTGAAACTGATAATACTGTAAATGAAATCATAGTAGTCTATATAAAGCAGGAGACACGAATGATAAGCCAAAACTACAGTTCATAATAAATAAGCAGTCATGTCAAGTCGTGACTCACGCCTCTGTGCGCCCGAACCGGACCGTTCGTGCCTTACCCTGCACCCTAGTGATACAACATCGAGAAAACCAGCGGAAAATAAAACACGAGTCATGAAACAAGAAATATAATAAATAAGCAACCAAAAGCGATTTGCCTTGAGATATACATAAAAACCTGAACATTTATCCTTTTTACAAACCATGCCCACAACAGTGCTACAGACCTCTAAGATTTACAACAACTATGACGGGACAGGGCCCCTCCATACCCCTGAATGTACAAGAACCTACAACTCAGGGAAACATACCAAAGATAAGCCTCCGAAGGAACGGAGCTTTCCAACACGCTGAAATGAGATCCTAAGAGCGGGGATCCACGATCGATGTACCTCTACCTGCGGCATGAACGCAGCCCCCCGAAGGAGGTCAGTACAACAGGTACCAAGTATGTGAAACTGTCAAATACTGTAAATGAAATCATAATAGCCTAAAAAGCAGGAGACATGTATGATAACCAAAATACAGTACGCAAAATAAAAGCGATCAAGTCGTGGACTCACGCCGCTCAAAGTTACCACTCAAATATAACTATGGGTCTCACGCCCACAACATCCATCATGTTCGCATCATGGCGCGTGCCCGGAATCTTTGCATCGGTGTAGACATGTCCATGATGCCACAATAATAATCAAGGCGCGTGGCGCGTACCGAATCTTGCGCATCGGTGTAGACATGCCCATGTAACCTCAATAACAATATCTTGGGTGGTCAACCGCCGCGCGTAGCCACATGCCCCGAATCTTGCGTCGGTGTAGACACGTCCATGTTGCAGTAATAACCATATATCGGGTAATCAACCCGGCCGCATGGCCGCATGCCCCCGGAATACTGCATCGGTGTAGACATGTCCATGTGACATCAACAACAAGACAGTAATCAAAAATGGAAACATACCCGTGGAATTCTCCATCACTGCCAGCACGTCCAAGTAAGTTCTCAACAAGTCAACCGGCCCTCTATCGAGAGACGCGGTAACACAGAAACACCACACTTGCATAACAAAGGCTATCATCACAAGCATAGGCAAGTTTCACAACAACAAGCATAGGCAAGTTTCACAACAACAAGCATAGGCAAGTTTCACAACAACAAGCATAGGCAAGTTTCACCACAACAAGCATAGGCAAGTTATACATCACTCAAGTACCTTCATTTTATGCCAAAGTCCGGGTTTTAACCCTAAAGTACTACTTACGTTAAACCCTTTAAAAGATCCGTTTCTTTCACATAAGTCACACAATACCCGTAGTATTAAAATAGTGACTATCTTATTAAGTAAACAAAATACTTACCTTTGTAAAATCAAGTAACAACATTATTTTCCAAACGTTCAAGTTTGCCTAATTTCAAATGCCTAAGTCACTTATTTTAGAAAGGTTTCATAACTCATAGTCTTAATCTCTTTTAAAACATTTGAGTAACATATGCCATATATGGGAGTAGGTTATTCTTGTTTATAACAATCTTATTACAGCAGCCATGATCTAGAAAATGTAATATCATTTTGTCTCATCTTAGTTTCTATGCAGATGGAGGTTTCTACTGGTTTTAATAATACTTCATTACTTAATACATTTTCCTTTATTAACGCTGCAGTGGTTTGTCGATACACATTCTGATTTCCGAAATCAGTAAAACATCATTCCCTTTAAAATAAAACCAAGTACTCATTACTCACGAATGAGGTTTCACACAAACATTCACATTAAAACAAATAAGTTAAGTCTCTTATCTTATAAGATCAAGTCTCTTAACTTCTAACATCAGTAAACCATTTTCTTTACCTCTCTTAAGACATTATACCTAACTCCCCATAAAGCTAGTATAACTCTTTTTTTAAAAACCTTTAAAACCAAGTGTTACTCTCCCTTCAAAACGATTTATAAATCTTTTGAAATACAGCAAGTTCTTTATTATAACAAGCCGCTTATAATTCACATCGATTACCTTTTAAAACCACAAAGTATTTTCTTACCTACATAAAGTTGTTATAACCAACTTCCCATAAAGCGTTATAACACTTTATGTTTTAAAACAATCAAACACAGTTAACACGTATGCGTCTACCGTACTACATAGTTCACACATATCATGCTAGAAGAGATAGGAAGAGGTTCACATACCTCGCGGCGATTATCGACAATAAGCAAAAAGCTCCAAGTACTACAACGCACTAGCCCTTTCCACTCGAGTAGAATACGCTACTCTTAGTACTTTCACCTATAAAGGCCACAAACGTCTATTAACATCTAGATCTCAACGTTCCATATTCTCTACGAAAATTCGGCAACACCTCCCACAGCGTAAATCTCTCTCTATCGAGGCCGCTACCAAGCCAACGTGGGGTTTCTCTAACCGGACGTGTACAATTCTACTACACACTATGCTATACAAGTCTCATGTCTGATCCTATGTAATTACAGTTGATTCGATTCTTTATTCTTGGGCTTAAGTCAAAAGACATTGCCACAATACTAAGTTCAGTTCTTTATCTAGTATACTTCAACTATATATTCTAACAACAGGTAATTCCAATTACAATAGAAGGACAGTAGTGTTTACCTCGATAAGTCCAAAATTATCCGAGTTTAATGTCGCTCCTGAGCAAGGTTTAGCTCCTACTCCGAGTGCTCCAAACAACCCTTAGAAGTTCTAACCAACTTCTACTTACAACTTCAACTACGGGTGAAGATTTCCTTAGGGTTTCGTTTAGAGGCTAAAGGAAAGTATAATCGTATTTTCTGGGTTTTTCGTACAAATGGTACTTTGGAAAGTACTACAAGGTATTTGGGCTAAAGTATTTGGATATTATAACAATACTAGGAGAGTATGTGTCTACCAAAACACAGGGTATGATTCGAAAACACCTAGGCTAGGGGTACCACTGCTAGCACCACTAGGAGGGGAGGGGTGCTCTCGGCTAGTACTCACAAAGGGTAGGGGTTTCTCGGCCACAAGGCCTCACAAGGGAAGAGGGGTGGTGGGCCAATTACACAAGGGAGGGAGGAAGAGAACTTCAAGACTTAGGAAGATTTTTGGATGAAGAAGTCTTCCAAAGGGTGGGGTATTTATAGGTCAAGAATTGGCCAACCAATGGCCAAGATTCAACCAAGTGTAAGGCAAGTGTAGGGCTAGATTTCAACCATGTGGACCTTATCCATCTACCACACAACTTGCACAAAATATCCTACCAACTAAAGTGGTCCAAAATCGTCCAAGTCAAGCCATGGTTGCCGTCCAAGCCTTCCAATGTGAGGGTGACCCATGTCACCCTCCCGTTGGTCCAAAATGTTTCGTCTCTCGGAAAAATCCGCAAAAATCATAAATGACATAGCCGAAAATTCCCCTACGAAAGTGGAAAGCGTTTAGTCGAAAAACGACTCTAACCGTGTTGTGCACAAAAGAATTCGCCAAGCCTAAAGAAGTTCGAAAATTTCTCGTCATCCCCACGTGCATACTGGAAATACTGGTATAACATTCTCCTCTCCGAAACATTCGTCCCGAATGTTCCTTCTAAGTCTCAAAACAAACGTGCGTCAGTATAGTCTTCACTACTATACTTACGAGAATCAAACATGCCACACCTGGCCACAAAATAACATGCGCGCAAAACCCAAATCCACGCCAACGAGGAACCACCTCAGTTAGCACAAAAGTCCCCACCAAGGTCTAAAGTATACTCCCTTCGCACCTACATTCCCCAAAAGAAACGATCACACGTTCACTTCTCCCTAACTCGTCGTACCATACCGAACACTCGAGCTCTTTCTAGTATCCGTACCACACTTCCGTCAACGTTTCTGTTTCCAACCCTTGGAGTTACTACCTCCAAACTTGGTCATCTTACTACCCTCGATTTCCTCTAAGGCCATTCTCGGCCTTCACGAACTGATTCTGGTCGAACATATCTATGAACTCATACGATGGTCATCTAAACTTGGGCCTAGCACCCTCGTGACCCTGCCACCTGGCGGGACCACCCAGAGCTGACCCTTCCTCGAAACGGGACGCGGGTTGGCCCGCAACATGGCCCCAACCCGACCATCAGGCGCCAACTTCCGCTCGCCGACGGAACACATCATGGAAGCTACCACTTCCATCTCACACTAACCAGATTTTTAAATCACACTATAGCACAAAGCTATCCGAACATAACACTTAACACATCATTAACATCAATACATACAAGTATCTACAGGGTTAAGGATATACCTGAAACTAGGCGGTTCAAGGACCGCTAAAATCGAACTTCCACCGCGACCTCTACCGTGGCCCAATCGCCTCTAGTAGTCGTGCTATCTACCGCTACCACAGTCGGGACGGTCTCTCGTCATATGGCCCTGTTGCGCAAGAATAACAAGCTCCTTCGTACTACGACACTCCCGAAATGCGGTCTACATCGACCACACCGAGGTAGGGGTGATGCATCCGCCAACACCTACTCGCGAACATCGAAACACAGGAGCCACCGCCTCGAATATCCCGAGGTCCCAAAGGCTGCGGAGGACCACTTTGCAATGGCGGAGTACATAACTAGTCTGCTTGGCGGCGGTCCGCCTCGAAAGTCGCCAAAATATCCGGCCGTCTTGGCGCCTGTGGCGGTCCGCTGCGTCGATCTCTGCGCTCGCCTCGCAAGTGCATGAGCACGAATGCGGGCAATGTCCATGCCGTGAAGAAACACCCGCACAAGACTCGGCCATATAATCATCTAGCCCGGTGGCGTGGCGATGCACCTATCCTCCATATCTGCAACAAGCGCAGGGACATATCGAGCCAAAGAATCGAACTCGACATTGTACTCACGACGATGCGCCTCTGCATCTCGAGAACAAAAATTTGTCGGCGTGCCCTCCTCATGCGGAGGCAAGAAGTGCGTGAGAAAAGCCCGAAAACTCATCCCATCTGCTGGAGTGCATGCTCTCCCCGGGAAAGCTCCCACGAATCAAACCCATCGACTGCGGTATCACGCAGCCGATGCGAACCGAAGGTCACAGACTCGGTCTCTGAAGCCTTGATCACCCGCATGATCCTCTGTAACTGACGGATGAACTCCTGCGGATCATCCTCAGGCCTCGACCCGTAGAACTCTGGCGGGCTACAACTCAGAAAATCTCGTAGCCTCAAACTATCTACTCTCGGGTGCACCACAGTCTTCTTTGGAATCTAACTGCGTCCGGCCTATCCTCATATCGGCCTGACCACGGCGATAATCGCCATCTCTTTGTGACCCGTCTCCCGCTCGGTGGGGACGGAGGCTCAGTCAGTAGTCTCATCGGCCACGGCGACTCTAAACCTGCTGGTCTTGTGGCGTATCGAAACTTCGCCGTCGGAAGCACTGTCTCGGTCTTGGCCAGGCTGCGCCTGCGTCCTCTGATCCCACTAGCAGCTCCTCGGCTGCCTTGCCGCCAGTGCTTGGTCGCCTTGCGCGGAGGCATAACTGGTAAAATGAAACACATCAGAGGGGTCCAACTTACAACTCAGCTCTAAGGCACGATCTCAGAATGAGAAGAATAGAAACCAATCCTACATGTCCTATAGCCTCCTGATTATAGATGTGGTGCACAACACACCGATAATCAAGACTACTGACACGATGCGTAGACACTTTCCGAGGACTAAGCGCTCGATACCACTTTGTAACGCCCGAACCGGGCAGATTCGTGCCTTACCCCGGGCACCCTAGTGATACAACATCAGAGAAAACCAGCGGAAAATAAAACACGAGTCATGAAACAAGAAATATAATAAATAAACAGGCCAACCAAAACAGTTGCCTTCAGTATATACATAAAAACCTGAACAGTTATCCTTTTTACAAACCCTGCCCACAACAGTGCTACAGACCTCTAAGATTTACAACAACTATGACGGGACAGGGCCGCCATACCACAGAATGTACAAGAACCTACAACTCGGAAACATACCAAAGATAAGCCTCGAAGGAACGGAGCTTTCAACACGTAAATGAGATCCTAGAGCGGGGATCCACGACCGATGTAACTACTGCGGCGTGAACGCACTTCAAGGAGGTCGATAACAGTACAGTATGTGAATCACAAATCAGTAAATTAAATCATAATAGCCTAAAAAGCAGGAGACATCTATGATAACCAAAATACGATGCAACATAAAAGCGATCAAGTCGGGACTCACGCCTCAAAGTCACCACTCAAATATAACTATGGGTCTCACGCCCACAACATCCATCATGTTCGCATCATGGCGCGTGCCGGAATCTTGCGACGGTGTAGACATGTCCATGATGCAATAATAATCAAGGCCGCGTGGCCACGTACCGAAATCTGCGCCGGTGTAGACATGCCCATGTAACCTCAATAACAATATCTTTGGGTGGTCAACCCGCGCGTGGCCACATGCCCGGAATCTGCGTCGGTGTAGACACGTCCATGTTGCGGTAATAACCATATATCGGGTAATCAACGACGTGCGTGGCCGCGTACCGGAATCTGCGTCGGTGTAGACATGTCCATGTGACATCAACAACAAGACAAGAATCAAAAATGGAAACATACCCGTGGAATTCTCCATCGCCAAAGACGCCCAAGTAAGTTCTCAACAAGTCAACCGCCTCTATCGAGACGCGGTAACACAGAAACACCACACTTGCATAACAAAGGCTATCATCACAAGCATAGGCAAGTTTCACAACAACAAGCATAGGCAAGTTTCACAACAACAAGCATAGGCAAGTTTCACAACAACAAGCATAGGCAAGTTTCACCACAACAAGCATAGGCAAGTTATACATCACTCAAGTACCTTCATTTTATGCCAAAGTCCGGGTTTTAACCCTAAAGTACTACTTACGTTAAACCCTTTAAAAGATCCGTTTCTTTCACATAAGTCACACAATACCCGTAGTATTAAAATAGTGACTATCTTATTAAGTAAACAAAATACTTCCCCTTTTGTAAAATCAAGTAACAACATTATTTTCCAAACGTTCAAGTTTGCCTAATTTCAAATGCCTAAGTCACTTATTTTAGAAAGGTTTCATAACTCATAGTCTTAATCTCTTTTAAAACATTTGAGTAACATATGCCATATATATGGGAGTAGGTTATTCTTGTTTATAACAATCTTATTACAGCAGCCATGATCTAGAAAATGTAATATCATTTTGTCTCATCTTAGTTTCTATGCAGATGGAGGTTTCTACTGGTTTTAATAATACTTCATTACTTAATACATTTTCCTTTATTAACGCTGCAGTGGTTTGTCGATACACATTCTGATTTCCGAAATCAGTAAAACATCATTCCCTTTAAATAAAACCAAGTACTCATTACTCACGAATGAGGTTTCACACAAACATTCACATTAAAACAAATAAGTTAAGTCTCTTATCTTATAAGATCAAGTCTCTTAACTTCTAACATCAGTAAACCATTTTCTTTACCTCTCTTAAGACATTATACCTAACTCCCCATAAAGCTAGTATAACTCTTTTTTAAAACCTTTAAAACCAAGTGTTACTCTCCCTTCAAAACGATTTATAAACCTTTTGAAATACAAAGAAGTTCTTTATTATAACAAGCCGCTTATAATTCACATCGATTACCTTTTAAAACCACAAAGTATTTTCTTACCTACATAAAGTCGTTATAACCAACTTCCCATAAAGCGTTATAACACTTTATGTTTTAAAACAATCAAACACGCTTAACACGTATGCGTCACCGTACTACATAGTTCACACATATCATGCTAGAAGAGATAGGAAGAGGTTCACATACCTCGCGACGATTATCGACAATAAGCAAAAAGCTCCAAGTACTACAACCTTGCTAGCCCTTTCCACTCCTCGAGTAGAATACGCTACTCTTAGTACTTTCACCTATAAAGGCCACAAACGTCTATTAACATCTAGATCTCAACGTTCCATATTCTACAGAAAATTCGGCAGCACCTCCCGCAACAACGTAAATCTCTCTCTATCGAGGCCGGCTACCAAGCCAACGAGGGGTTTACACGCCTAGGGACGTGTACAATTCTACTACACAGCTATGCTATACAAGTCTACTGTAATACAGTCCTATGTAATTACAGTTCAGTTCAGTTCTTTATTCTTCAGGCTTAAGTCAAAAGACATTGCCACAATACTAAGTTCAGTTCTATATATAGTATACTTCAACTATATATTCTAACAACAGGTAATTCCAATTACAATAGAAGGACAGTAGTGTTTACCTCGATAAGCCCAAAATTATCCGAGTTTAATGTCGCTCCTGAGCAAGGTTTAGCTCCTACTCCGAGTGCTCCAAACAACCCTTAGAAGTTCTAACCAACTTCTACTTACAACTTCAACTACGGGTGAAGATTTCCTTAGGGTTTCGTTTAGAGGCTAAAGGAAAGTATAATCGTATTTTCCGGGTTTTTCGTACAAAGGGTACTTTGGAAAGTACTACAAGGTATTTGGGCTAAAGTATTTGGACATTATAACGATACTAGGAGAGTATTTCTATACCATAACAAAGGGTATTATACGAAAACAACTAGGCTAGGGGGGGTACCCCACGGCTAGCACCACTAGGAGGGGGGGTGGTGCTCTCGGCTAGTACTCACAAAGGGGTAGGGGTTTCTCGGCCACAAGGCCTCACAAGGGGAAGAGGGGGGGTGGTGGACGAACTACACAAGGGAGGGAGGAAGAGAACTTCAAGACTTAGGAAGATTTTTGGATGAAGAAGTCTTCCAAAGGGTGGGGTATTTATAGGTCAAGAATTGGCCAACCAATGGCCAAGATTCAACCAAGTGTAAGGCAAGTGTAGGGCTAGATTTCAACCATGTGGACCTTATCCATCTACCACACAACTTGCACAAAATATCCTACCAACTAAAGTGGTCCAAAATCGTCCAAGTCAAGCCATGGTTGCCGTCCAAGCCTTCCAATGTGAGGGTGACACATGTCACCCTCCCGTTGGTCCAAAATGTTTCGTCTCTCGGAAAAATCCGCAAAAATCATAAATGACATAGCCGGAAATTCCCCTACGAAAGCTGTGAAAACGTTTCGTCGAAAAACGACTCTAACCGGGTGTTGTGCACAAAAGAATTCGGCCAAGCCTAAAGAAGTTCGAAAATTTCTACGTACATCCCCCACGTACATACTCTGGAAATACGGGGTATAACACCCTCAAAGTCATCATAAAAACCGTACGGGGTAAGTACGAAGGCATAGCCGACTACTAAAAACCCCCAGTACAAACAAGGTCAGAATCAGACATGAGATCTGTCTAGACCGTCACATGATCAAAGATGGCCACTCGCCCGCAGTATCTAATGTGCGCGTCTAGCCCTGGAACTTCCCATAGCTCCGCATAGGCCAATCTCATAGGCCCGCATGAGGTATAACCCCGCATCGAGGGTAGCTACTCCCGGCGTCTGGACTCGCCGTCGCGTAGCCACGAAGACCGCGTGACCACGCGGGCGTATACTAACACGGAACTCCCGCATTCGCGCAAGGCCATATAGACTGCATAAGGTATTCTCGAATCATAGGTCCAACGACCGCTGAGTCTACCCCGTCGGAGGCGCCTTAACCCCCGGAATCATCTCAAGAGATGAGTGATGTATAATACTAACATAACAGCTTATCGTTAAACAACACAAGCACAACAAGGGAAAAACCCCTTTTACACAAACATCACAAGATACTAACTCACGTAGCATCCTAACATGTTTACTTATCAAGTCAACAAGAAAGTATTACAAGACTATCACAAATCAATACAATCAAGTTATTCACACAAGGTACTTTCTACATTATGTTAACAAGTTCGGGTTTTTAGCCCCAAAGTACTTTATGTATTACTCTTTTAAAAGATCCGTTCCTTTCACAAAAGTCACACAATACCCGTAGTATAAAAATAGAGTAATTTCCTTTTGAAGTAAATCAAAAACACTTCTCTTTGTAAAATCAAGTAACAACATTATTTTCCTAACCTTCAAGTTTGCCTAGTTTCAATTACTCAAGTTTCTCATTTTCGAAAGGTTCCGTAGTTCATAGTTTTAATCTTTTAAAACAATTTGAGAAACATATACCTTATGTGTGAGTAGGTTAGTATTGTTCATAACAATCTGATTACAGCAGCCGTGATCTAGGAAATGTAATATCATTTTGTCTCATCTTAGCTCCTATGCAGATGGAAGTTTCTACTGGTTTTAATAATACATTATTTGTCAAAACATTTCTTTTTATTAGCGCTGATGTGGTTTGTTCGACATTCATTCTGATCGGTAAAACATCATTCCTTTTGAAAACCAAAAATACTATTTACTCACGAATGAGGTTTCACACTTTTTCACATTGGTATAATTAAGTCAAGTCTCTTATTTTCTTAAAACATTAAATCATTCTTTTTATCACTCTTAAGCCATTATACCTAACTTCCCATAAAGCTAGTATAACTCTTAAGCTTTTAAAACCAAGTGTTACTCTTCTTTCAAAAAAAAGTTTCTTAATACTTTTGAACTACTTCAGATTCTTTTTATTCAAGCTTAAGTCAGAAGACATTATCGTAATTATTATTCAGGCTTAAGTCCGAAGACATTGCCGTAATTATTATTCAGGCTTAAGTCCGAAGACATTGCCGTAATTATTATTCAGTTAACACACGTACGTCTACCGTACTATATACATATTCTTTAAAATATCATGCTCAAGAGGATAGGAAGAATCACATACCTTCTCGGCGAAAACCACCTGCCAAGTTGAATATGTCGCGCGCAGAGTATCGACCTATATCAGTCAAATACGTCTATCAACGCGTCAGATATCAGTATAAAGCTCTAAACAGAGGGTTCGCTATTCTATGGACATTTGGGCAGCACTTCCCTACCCGGTGAGCTACTCAAGTCTACTGTGAAAACAGTCCTATGTAAGTACAATTCTATTATTCTTCTTTTAAGCCCTTCTACTGATAATATGATTCAATTCTACGCAATATCCTTCTAAGTATTTAATACTTATTCCTATACTTCTACAGTATATATATACTCTAATTACAAAATGAGGGTAAGGTTATTTACCTCGGTAAGCCCAATAATATCCTAGATAAAAGTCGCGCCTGAGCAAGGTTTAGCTCCTAAGTTGTGCGCTCCGGTAGCTCCAAGAAAACCTTAGAAGTTCTTCACAACTTCTACTAATGACTAAGGGATTTGGGCTAGGGTATTTTGGGCATTATAACAATACTAGAAGGCAACTTTTCAACCAAGGGAGGGGGGGTAGGTTTCGGCTAGGCTAGGGGGGGGTTGCTCTCGGCTAGAGCTTCTCAAAGGGGAGGGGTGTGTTTGGACGAAAACAACAAGAGGGAGAGGGAGGGATTTGAGACTTAGAAAGATTGCTCAATTTAGGATGAAATAACTCTTCAACAAGGGGGGGTATTTATAGGTCAAGGGATGGCCAACCAAGGGCCAAGATTATGCCAAGTGCAAGGCAAGTGTAGGGTGAGGATTTAGGCAAGTGTCCTTGGCCAACTTGCACACAAAATATCCTACCAACTCCAAGACAAAATAAGCCAACCCAATCGGCCCTATTGCCGTGTGACATCCATCAATGAGAGGGTGACAAGTGTCGCCCTCTCGTATTCTAAGAGGATAATATGTTTGGCAATGTGTGTTGGAACTTTGAGTATTGGACCCCAGTTGTTAAGGATTAAAGGTTTAAAAAGGCCCTAGTGTGTCCGTAGATTGAATCTGAGTCCCCAACGCAACCAGTTAGTCGATTGGAGTCCAAAAAAAAAAAGAGTAAAATCGTGGATATTTTATAAAGAGCCCTATGGAGGGTTGACAAGTCTTCCATCTTTGTCCAAATACATAAGCTGCTTTAGCCAAGCTCCTGGAAGACTGGAGCCATTTCATTTCAAACAAGAGAAGACCCCTTCCTTCCCTCCCTCTCTAGGTTTTGAGAAAGTGGCCCCAGGAACCGCTTGGGCGGCAAGAGTTGGATGACAAGTGTTGGTGAACTTGTGAAAGCGGAGGTGGTTGAGTGGACGGAAGGGCTGGGTAGGAAGGGCTTTTTGTGTTTCTTTCTAAAGGGGGTTTCTTCCACCTGCGGGTAGTTAGTATAGCCTATAGATTTGTGAGCCCGAGTTGTTATAGTTAAGTTGGCTTAGATTTGGATCTTGTAGCCTTGTGATTTTCAGGCTTTGAAGAAGGCAAGTTAATAAAAACAAAGGAGGTTCCAATTTCCGTTTTAAAGTAGGGCCTAGGGCCTTGTACTTACCTCTACGCTCAAACTAGAGTTTGATAGGCGTTTATGGCGTATGGATAGTACTAGTACTAAGTGCTATCTTGTATTCTTAGTAACGGTGGAGCATTTGCTTTTGTAGTTTAAATGTGTCGACAATAAATCCGGAGGTCCTCAATTCTTCTCTCCTGTATGATTATTTGCGAAATATATGCGTGTGCGGTTGCGTGTGTTAAAAAATTGATTTTTTTTTTTGTTATTTCTGACTTGTTATTTAGTATAAAGGCAACCTTCCAATAGGTAGAAGTAGTAAGTCTTATCAGTCAAGAATGGGCTTCGGTCTCTAAAAATAACTAGCCTTTGGTCTGTATGTTTATGGGTTGGTAGTGGTTGGTTAAATTTAAAAGGTAATAACGGCTTTATAAGTCGGTATAAAATAACAACTTTTTGGTGACTAATGTTTATTGGTAGAAGTGTTGATCTAAGAGAGATAAGATAAAAGATAAACTTAGAAGTTTTTAATTAGTATTCAAAAGTTGTAAAACATCATTCAAAAGTAATAAAACCTCATTGTAAACTTAATGTAATACTCTATACTTAATACTAACAAGAGTTACTGTATAATTATGTAAAATGGAATAAGAATGAACAGTGAAAGTGAGGAGAAATGGTTTCACTAATTGATTATATTTAAAACAAGAGAACCTATCCGCATAGAAATAGAAACAAGATAAGACAAAATGATATTACATTTCCTGAATCATGGTGCTTAAATGAGAATCATTGATAAAAAGTTACGACTCTTAAAATTCCAAAAGAATAGAAAATGGATTCACGAGGATAATGTCTGTCATTTTGGAAGAAGTAGAAGTAACTTGAGTAGTAATCTTGTTTTCATTTATCAATGAACTTTTCTTTCTTAAGGGAAAAAAACTGGTTTAAAAAAGTAAAAATACTTGACCAACCTTAATAGTACTAATGCTTTTAAGTTTAAATACTTGATACTTATATGTATTGTATGTTTGATTTAATGTTTAAACATGTTGGTGTGTGACTCGTGTGTGTTGATCGTATGGTTGTAGTATTTTGGGGTGGAAACCCGTTGACTAAACTTAAGCGAAGGTACTTTGAGTGTGTGTGTAACAACGTGCTTGTGGTGATAGTTTGTTGTTGTGCAAGTGTTTGACTTTGTGTTATTAGTTGGGACATCTTGACCGTTGGCAGCCCCAGCAGTCTGCGTCCACCTTCGTAATCATCTTCTTTTGTTATCATACACGTATACCGACACGCCGACTTAGTATGCCGCGTGCACTGTTAATGATGATCTTTCTTCGGCGTCCCCGACTTGATTGATTTGATTTTGGTAGGCTCATATATACGCATGTTATTTGTATAGTCATACGTTTATCATTCTCTTATTCTTCTTTATTATTTGCGATTTAATTTTAAAATTCTTTGAGTCTGTGGTCTTGATGTGTGGGCGATCTGCCTAGCTGTTAGTTGTTTATTATTTTCGAGAAAACTTGGTTTTGTTTATTTGCTCTTTCTTGACGTTATTTCGTATGAGTTTTAATTTCGATTTTTTCATGTATTTTGACTACTGACATCGTTGGTCCAACGTGTTGCGTCTCTCGGAAAAATCCATAAAAATTAGAAATGACATAGCCGGAATTTATCCTACGCGAGTTGTGTAAAACGTTTAGTCGAAAACGACTTAGCGGGTGTTGTGTACAAAGTGGAATTCTTCCAAGCCAACTGAGGGGGTGACACGTGTCGCCCTCCTACTCGTCCAAAATATTTCATCTTCCGAAAATATCCACAATGGCCAAAATCTCGAAAACAAAGTGGGCCCCACAAAACCGTAAATTTTCTCCCGTGGGCCCCACGTGACCATTTCCGAAAAATAAAATTCCATAATTCTCTAATATTCCAAGAAGTCCGAATACCAAATCTGGGAATCCAATTCCCATTAACGAACCTTTTTCCTTCACAAAAACCGGAAACTTTTCCGTGGAAAAATCACCTCTTTCTTCCATTCCAATTTCAATGCGTATTCTCGTCGCACGCCTGCATACATACCTGAAACTACGGGTATAACATTCTCCTCTTAGAAACATTCGTCCCGAATGTTCCTTCTAAATATCAAAACAACAGCGCGATAGTCCTTTCGCTATACTGACGGAAACAACCATGCCACACCTGGTCACAACACAACAAGCGCACATACTTATCTCCAAGTCCACGAGGAATCACCTCTATCACAAAAGCTCCTACTCGAGATCTAAAAAAAAAGATACTCCCTTCGCCCCTACTCTTTACAAACGAATGATCACACCTAAGCTCGTAATACATGCTCGCTCTTCCTTACTCGTCGTGATACCACTTTTGTCACTTTGTCGCGAGCCTTGCTCGACGACCCAACAAATTGTAGGGTGCTTGCGATCCCTGAGGCATGCCCTACGGCCCTTCTCAGGATGTGCCATACGGAGAGCCACGGTTCGGGTCTGTTCCCGTGGTAGAGGCTCTGGCCTCTTTATACGCTCGACCAAATCCAAACAACGGCAGGGTGAACGCGACATCGCGATTCACGAGTTCCTAACCTGCACAGTAACTTTTCGAGAAAAGCAATGCAACTTGGACTCCATGCGCCAAAGGTGAAGGTAGGCACCGTGCAGCCTTACACCCTCCCGAAATAATCATCTCGCAACTTACTACCGAAAGTACGGTTTGACTAAAAGATAAGGCGGGTTGACCCATCGCCCGACATCGGTCGAACACATCCATGAACTCGTACAATGGTTAACTAAACCTGGGCCTAACACCCTCGTGATCCCAACACAAAATGGGACCACCACAAACTGAACCCATCACCAAACAGGACGTGGGTCGACCCGCAACACGGCCTCAACTCGACCCTGGCGCATGAAACACTAGCTCCCGATCCGAACAATCTCACCAATCACGCGTTACGAAAACCTAGCGGTCTTCTAAGCTCAACCACCCTCTTCGTTTCACAACACTCGAGGATTCATCCCACAAAAATACCTCACGTATACAATGCACCTCGATAAGGGTCAAACACGAAATAATTCTTTTACCAAAGATGGCCTGCGCTCTAAGGTCTCTACGTATAATATTCTAAGGCTCCCACTCACTATCCCCAATCTTACCGGGTTAACTAAAAATAATTCTAATCACACTAACACCATGCTAACCAAAACAATACTTAAGATATTAAGCACACATATAAATCTCTAAAGGGTTAAGGATATACCAGTATCTCTGGCACTTCCCCGTGCCATACTAATCAATCCCATACTGTGGCATGCGTGGAAGGTGATGAACTATCCACCGATCCGAAGGTGAGTCTCTACATCCCCGCCAACTCGTTGGACAACTCGCAAAATGGCCTGCTGGCCGCAAACATAACAAGCCGACGCAGTAACGACACTCCCACGATGACATCGACCACAACGGCCCACCGAGGTGGGGTGGCCTCCAGCTAACACCCCTCCTCTCCGAACCATGCATCCCCAATCGACCGTAGGAGTCTTCCTATTTGCATCCTTCCTAGAACACTCCTCGCCATATGGCCACGGCCGCAAGAAAAACAAGCACCGGTAAAAAAGCGACTTCCCGGGATGGCGCTAACGCTGTGAACAACGAGGAAAAATCAACCTGTGGAGGACACTGCATCTTGGCGGGCGCATGTCTAATCTGGCTGAGCGGTTCGCCTCGAGAGTTACCAAATGATCCACGCCAATCGGGCCTCTTCTGATCTTGTTTAATCTGCCGATCTCTACCTCTCTCGGCCGCACATAATCTGAACGCATGGCTTTGGCTCGTTCTGATCAAGAGCTACTCCTCACAACCCTTTCTTTAGATAAGCATCAATATCCTTGGTATACCGGTACATAAAATACTCTCTGCTGCAAGTCCTTTGCTAGTAAT
This sequence comes from Przewalskia tangutica, assembly GCA_029844215.1. NCBI lineage: Eukaryota > Viridiplantae > Streptophyta > Magnoliopsida > Solanales > Solanaceae > Przewalskia > Przewalskia tangutica. The sequence continues at coordinate 91,400,391 of CM056719.1, forward strand.
GTGCCGTCTCCTTCCAATCCATATTTTCGCTCCAAGTCGTGGAACGAAAGTCCGGATGTCATGGCCGCATGGAAGGCTGCCCGTACTGCAAACTCTGCTCTTCTTGGCGACGCCTCGAACTCCCGCATAAGCATCACCCAGGTGATGATTGGGCTGTGCTTCTAAATCTCAGTACTCTGCAGCTCCTTGTGCGCTTGCCCATCGGGCGAGTTGCTGGCGCGGAGGCATCACGGTAGAGGAAAGGAATACGTTAGAGGTCCAACTTATAACACAACTCTAAAGCACGATCTCGGTGAGAAGAATGAAACCAATCCTAAATATCCTATAGCCTCACGATTATTGTGGTGCACAACACACCGATAATCAAGACTCTACTAGATACGATGCGTAGACACTTTCCGAGGATTAATCGCTCGATACCACTTTTGTCACGACCCGTTCGGGCGTGGTGTCTTACCCGCACCCAAGTAGTCATACATCGAGAAATCGTGGAAAATAAAACAACCACAATATGAAAGATAAATAAGACAGTTTAGGAAAAAGTTGCCTTTCGGCATATATGTATATAAGTACCCCAAAATGAGCGATTCGTCCAATCTTATAACAGTCTCAGACCTCTAAGAGTTTAAAACAACAATGGCGGGACGGGGCCCGCCGTACCTGAATACAAATATCTACAACGGCAGGACCGTACCAAAATGCTAAGCTTAGAAAGCGGAGCTTTCCCAACGCGGTAATCCTAAGAACGGGGATCAACGGTAGGAGTACCTTTACTGCGGCATGAACGCAACCCGAAGGAGGTCGATGCAACAGTACAGTATGTGGCGAAAATCAGAAATGAAATCATAGTAGTCTATATAAAGCGGAGACACGTATGATAAGCCAAAACTACGATTCATAATAAATAGCGATATGTCAAGTCGGGACTCACGCCTCAAAGTCATCATAAAACCGTGCGGGGTAAATGCGAAGGCATAGCCGACTAAAACCCCGGTACAAACAAGGTCATAGCGTATCATGAGATCTGTCTGACCGTCACATGATCAAAGATGGCCACTCGCGCGATATCTAATGTGCGCGTCTAGCCTGGAACTTCCCATAGCTCGCATAGGCCAATCTCATAGGCCGCGTGAGGTATAACCCGCGTCGAGGGTAGCTACTCGGCGGCGTCTGGACTCGCCGTCCGTAGCCACGAACCGCATGACCACAAGGGCCGTATACTAACCTGGAACTCCCGCAGTTCCGCATAGGCCATATAGACCTGCATAAGGTATTCTCGAATCATAGGTCCAACGACACTTTGAGTCTACCCGCGTCGGAGGCAGCTTAACCCCCGGAATCATCTCAAGAGATGAGTGATGTATAATACTAACATAACAGCTTATCGTTAAACAACACAAGCACAACAAGGGAAAAACCCCTTTTACACAAACATCACAAGATACTAACTCACGTAGCATCCTAACATGTTTACTTATCAAGTAAACAAGAAAGTATTACAAGACTATCACAAATCAATACAATCAAGTTATTCACACAAGGTACTTTCTACATTATGTTAACAAGTTCGGGTTTTTAGCCCCAAAGTACTTTATGTATTACTCTTTTAAAAGATCCGTTCCTTTCACAAAAGTCACACAATACCCGTAGTATAAAAATAGAGTAATTTCCTTTTGAAGTAAATCAAAAACACTTCTCTTTGTAAAATCAAGTAACAACATTATTTTCCTAACGTTCAAGTTTGCCTAGTTTCAATTACTCAAGTTTCTCATTTTCGAAAGGTTCCGTAGTTCATAGTTTTAATCTTTTAAAACAATTTGAGAAACATATACCTTATGTGTGAGTAGGTTAGTATTGTTCATAACAATCTGATTACAGCAGCCGTGATCTAGGAAATGTAATATCATTTTGTCTCATCTTAGCTCCTATGCAGATGGAAGTTTCTACTGGTTTTAATAATACATTATTAGTCAAAACATTTCTTTTTATTAGCGCTGCTGTGGTTTGTTCGACATTCATTCTGATCGGTAAAACATCATTCCTTTTGAAAACCAAAAATACTATTTACTCACGAATGAGGTTTCACACTTTTTCACATTGGTATAATTAAGTCAAGTCTCTTATTTTCTTAAAACATTAAATCATTCTTTTTATCACTCTTAAGCCGTTATACCTAACTTCCCATAAAGCTAGTATAACTCTTAAGCTTTTAAAACCAAGTGTTACTCTTCTTTCAAAAAAGGTTTCTTAATACTTTTGAACTACTTCAGATTCTTTTTATTCAAGCTTAAGTCAGAAGACATTATCGTAATTATTATTCAGGCTTAAGTCCGAAGACATTGCCGTAATTATTATTCAGGCTTAAGTCCGAAGACATTGCCGTAATTATTATTCAGTTAACACACGTACGTCTACCGTACTATATACATATTCTTTAAAATATCATGCTCAAGAGGATAGGAAGAATCACATACCTTCTACGAAAACCACCGCCAAGTTGAATATGTCGCGCGAGTATCGACTATATCGATCACCAAATACGCCTATCAACGTCTGGGATCAGATCAGTATAAAGCTCTAACAGAGGGTTCGCTATTCTATGGACATTTGGGCAGACTTCCTACCCTGAGCTACTCAGTCTCATCGTGAAAATCTATGTAAGTACAATTCTATTATTCTTCTTTAAGCCCTTCTGTGATAACATTTCAATTCTATTCTGATATCCTTCTAAGTATTTAATACTTATTCCTATACTTCTACAGATATATATACTCTAATTACAAAATGAGGGTAAGGTTATTTACCTCTAAGCCCAATAATATCCTAGATAAAAGTCGCTGAGCAAGGTTTAGCTCACAAGTTGTGCGCTCAGTCTCGAAAACCTTAGAAGTTCTTCACAACTTCTACTAATGACTAAGGGATTTGGGCTAGGGTATTTTGGGCATTATAACAATACTAGAAGGCAACTTTTCAACCAAGGGAGGGGGTAGGTTTCGGCTAGGCTGGGGGTTGCTCTCAGAGCTTCTCAAAGGGGAGGTGTGTTTGGACGAAACAACAAGAGAGGGAGAGGGAGGATTTGAGACTTAGAAAGATTGCTCAATTTAGGATGAAATAACTCTTCAACAAGAGGGTATTTATAGGTCGGGATGGCCAACCAAGGGCCAAGATTATGCCAAGTGCAAGGCAAGTGTAGGGTGAGGATTTAGGCAAGTGTCCTTGGCCAACTTGCACACAAAATATCCTACCAACTCCAAGACAAAATAAGCCAACCCAATCGCCCTATTGCGTGTGACATCCATCAATGAGGGTGACAAGTGTCACCTCTCGTTGGTCCAACGTGTTGCGTCTCTCGGAAAAATCGCAAAATTAGAAATGACATAGCCGGAATTTATCCTACGCGAGTTGTGTAAAAGCGTTCGTCGAAAACGACTCTAAGCGGGTGTTGTGTACAAAGTGGAATTCGTCCAAGCCAACTAGGGGGTGACACGTGTCGCCTCCTACTCGTCCAAAATATTTCATCTTCCAAAATATCCAATGGCCAAAATCTCAAAACAAAGTGGGCCCACAAAACCGTAAATTTTCTCCGTGGGCCCCACGTGACCATTTCCGAAAAATAAAATTCCATAATTCTCTAATATTCCAAGAAGTCCGAATACCAAATCTGGGAATCCAATTCCCATTAACGAACCTTTTTCCTTCACAAAACCGAAACTTTTCCGTGGAAAAATCACCTCTTTCTTCCATTCCAATTTCAATGCCGATTCTCGCGTGCGTCCTCGCATACATACCACAAACTACGGGTATAACGGTTGTGTTATAAGTTAGACTCTCCGACGTATTCTTTGCACCGTTATGCCTACGCAAGGCAACCGAGCCCGAAGGGCAAGGCGTGAGGAGCTACGAGTAGAACACAGAGATTCTACGAGGCACATGCCCGGTCATTACGAGATAGTACTTGACGACGAGTTTTATGACGCCGCTAGCCCAGCGAGTTTAGAGCGGCGATAGTTTCATCGAGGCCACGATACCGAGCCTCGTTCCACGACCGAGCCGAGATATTAGTTACAAGGAAATGGCGATTACTAGCTAGTCTTGTGGCTAGGAATGAGGGCGAGCAGGGAGAGGTTCCGGCACCGATGAGTTCACCCTAGATCCGATAGTTGAGATTTGGGACTTGAGTTCTGATCCACCCGAGTTCTATGGATCTAGAAGCGAGGAAGATCATCGGGAGTTTATTCGACGATTCTGCGGATCATGAAAGTGATCAAGACCTCGAGGCATTTCTTACACACTTTTGCCCTCGCATGAGAGAGCTCGGGCATAGATTTATGAGGTTGAGGAATAGCAGGCGGACGGTTGGGAATACTGATAGAGTTTGACTTATTAGCTCGTTATGTCCCCGTTAGTGGCGGACATGTGAGGAGAGAATGTCCTAGTAGGAGGATACGGTAGGATGACTTAGCCTACCAGTCGATTCTTGGATTGATGGATCGGAGAGGAAGTGTTAGCGAGAGGCCACCCCCACCTCGGTATGGTCGTTGTGGTAGGGTTCTATGGGAGTGTCATACTACTTAGATAGCTTGTTAGGCTTGCGGCCAAGGCCATTTTGCGAGAAATTGTCCGAACAGTGGCGCGGATGTTACGACTCACCTTCGGGATCGTGTCAGTTCATCACCTTACGTAGTTATCGCCCAGAGCAAGATTTGATTAGAGCGGCAAAGGGAAAGTGAGGCGATGAATTCTGAGAGAGATCTTGACCTTAAGAGACTTGTTTAGGTTGTTATGGTAGATACGTGTGAGTGCTATGTTCGGTTAGCATGGTGTAAGTTGTGATAAATCCATGGGTAGTGTGAGATGGAAGTAGTAGCTTTCATGGCGTGAATCGTAAGATTGTTCGGATCGAGGAACGAGTTTAGTCTGAAGTGGGTCGGGTTGAGGCCATTTCGCGAGTCAACCCGCAGCCCGGAATATGGTGGGGTCAGTTTGAGGTCGTCCCGCTAGATGATAGGGTCACGAGGGTGTTAGGCCCAAGTTTAGATAACCATCGTACGAGTTTGTGGATGCGTTCGACCAGTAGTAGGGCCGATGGGGTCAACCCATCTTGTCTTTTAGTCAGGACTGTTTACTCGGCGGAGGGTTATGCGAGATGTTGTATATCAGGAAGGTTGTAAGGCTGCACGGGGTTCCTACTTTTATTTTTATGGCGACGGTGGAGCTCGGTTATGGCTATTTCTTTTTCGGGAGGTTTTACCAGGCGGGGTTAGGAACTCAGGTGAGTCTCAGTATTGCATTCACCCTCGGGCCGACGGACGAACAGCGCATTTTATCTAGACATTTGAGGATAGGTTACGGGCTGGTGTTTTGATTTCAGGGGTAGCTGTGAGGATTATTTGCCTCTTATTGAGTGAGTATTATACTAGCTACCATTTCAGTATTCGGATGGTTCCTTATGAAGCCTTGTATGGGCGGAAGTGTAGGTTGCCGGTCGATTGGTTCGATGTCGGCAAGGTTCGAATAGTTTGGTCCCTACTTGTTTGGCGGGATGTGGATAAGGTGAAGCTTATCGGAAGAATTTATTAGCGACTCGAGTCAGCGAAGTCGTGCGGACGATCGACGTCGACACTTGGAGTTCAGGTTGACGGTGGGTCTTCTTGAAGTACCCCGGAAGGGTGTGACGAAATTTGGAAAGAAGGGGAAACTTAGCCCGAGGTACTTTGGGCATTTTCAGATAATAGTAGAATAGGCCAGGTTGCCTATAAGTTAGCACTGTCGTCCGACTTAGGAGGCAGTACGTCCGGTATTCCATGTTGCTATGTTTCGGAAGAGTAATCGGAGATCCCTCCAGAGTGTTCCCAGTTAATGATGACCAAGTTAGAGATAGTAACCCCGAGATTTTGGAAATTGAAGCAATGACAGAAATGTGGTAAGTATATAAGGAAGAGTTCGAGTGTACTAGGAGGGTACGACAAGTAAGAAAAGAGGCGAAGATGTGAAGTGTCTTTTTTATAAGTATAGATGTGAAGAAAGTATCCTTTGGACCAAGGGTGGACGTTTTTGCGTTGTTATACACGTTAGGAGTGATTCCTCGTTGGCTTGGATTGAGTTTTGCGCGTATGCTATATTATGGACATGTGTGGCATAATTGGTTTTGTAAGTATAGTAGTGAAGACTATACCGGCGCTTGTATGATTAGAGGCTTAGAAGGAACATTCGGGACGAATGTTTCTAAGGGGGGAAGAATGTTACACCCCGTAGTTTCAGGGTATGTATACGAGGACGTACGTACGAGAATACGATAGTAAAATTGGAAAGGAAGAAAGATGTGATTTTTTCGACGGAAAAGTTTCCGGATTTTGTGAAGGAAAAATGTTCGTTAAAGGTGGATTCCCAGTTTGGTATTTGGACTTTTTGGAATATTTGAGAATTATGAAATTTTATTTCGAAATTGGTCACGTGGGGCCACGGAAAATTCTGATTTTGTGGGGCCCACTTTATTTTCGGATTTTTGGTATTACGGATATTTTCGAAAGATGAAATATTTTGGACAAGTAGGGGGCGACACGTGTCACCCCCGTGTGGCCATGTTGGCCAAATTGGAGAAGGACAAGTGGCACGTTTTTTTGGTGGACAAGTGGCCCATTTTTGTGGTGGCCACTTGTCCCATTTTTGTGGTAGCCAAATGGTTGACCAACTACCCACACACATGTACCCCATCCTCACCATCCACTTGCCTAGATCTTGGCCATTGATTTCCCTATAAATACCCCTTGTGTGCAAGACTTTATTTCATCCACATTAGAAAGTTTCCAAGGCAAAAAATTCCCCTCCCTCACTTAGTGAGTTCTCGTCCAAACACCCCCCCCCACCTTGAGTAGAATTCTTCAAGTATTGTTGTTATTCCAAATACTTTAGCCTAAATCCCAACATAAGAGCCCGGAAATACTACTTTATTCCATAGTCGCAAAATGAAGCCCTAGAAAAATCTTCATAGCTTAGATGAAGTGTTAAGAGAAGTTGTTTAGAAACTTCTAAGGGTTGCTTGGAGCGGGTTGGAGCGTAAGGAATTGGAGCTAAACGTTGCTCAGGATCGACTTATATCTTGGATAATTTTGGGCTTATCGAGGTAATTACCTATGTCCCCCTATTGTAATTGGAGATTACATGTTGTAGTAGTTTAGAATTGAGTATAAGATATATTGGAAGGATGATTATAAAGAATTGAACTGTATTTACAGTAGACTTGTAGTATTATTGTGGAGTAGAATTGCACACGTCCGGTTAGACGTGTAACCCCCCCCGGGATTGTTGGTTTGGTAGCAGGCCTCGTTAGAGGAGGAGATTTTTTGTGGTTGCGGGGGGGGGAGGTGCTGCCGAATTTTCCGTAGAGTAAGGAATCTTGTATCTAGAATTATTCTACGAAGAGATCTAGAGGTTGATAGACGTTTTGTGGCCTTTATAGGTTGAAGTGCTACGAGTAGCGTATTCTACTTGAAGGGTGGAAAAGCGAGCAAGGTTGAAGTGCGTGGAGCGTTTTGCTAATTGTCGATAATTGTCGCGAGGTATGTGAACCTCTTCCTATCTTTTCTAGCATGATTGTTGTGAACTATGTAGTGCGGTGAGCGTACATGTGCTAAATTAATTTGGTTGGTTTAAAACATAAAGTGTTATAACGGCTTTATGGGAAGTTTGCTATAACAAGTTTATGTAGGTAAAGAAATGGTTTGTGGTTTTTAAAAGATAAGAGACTTGACTTATAAATGACTTGATGTGAAATATTAAGGAACTTGATTTCTAAAAGAAAAGAGACTTGAGGAATTGAAGAGTTTTTGGTTTAAAAGAAAGACATGGTTTTGTCTTAAATTGGTTTAAAACATAAAGTGTTATAACAGCTTTATGGGAAGTTAGTTATAACGACTTTATGAAAACAAAAGAATGGTTTTATCATTAGTTTTAAAATGGTAACTTGACTTTAAAAGGAGAAGTGTTTTGGTCTAAAAAGAAGGCATAGTATTGTCTTAATTTGGTTTAAAAAGGAAAGTATGGAAGTTGTTTTGGTTTACTTAAAATGTTAGTCACTCTATTTTGATAATACGGGCATCGGGTGACCTTTGTAAAAGAAATGGATCTTTTAAAAAAGAATTTAACGTACGTAGTACTTTGGGGTTAAAACCTGGACTTTGGCATAAAATGAAAGTACCTTGAGTTGTGTGTAACTTGCCTATGTTTGCGTGTGATAGCCTTGTCGTGCTAGTATTGTATCTCTATACCACCGCGTCTCTCGATGGAGGGCCGGTTGATTTGTTATGATCTTACTTGGGCGTCTGGCGGTGTGAGCATTCGCAGTGCGCTTTATGATTATTATTCCATGGACTAGCTCTCCGAGGTTTCTTGATTCGGCTTGGTATCCGTAGTTGGCTCGTACTTGCCCGAGGTCGTGGCTGATTCGGCAGTATCCGTAGTTAGCCTTCGTACTTGCCCGGTTCAGTTTTGTGACGAAGTCTCGTGATTCCGGCTTGGTATCTGGTAGTTAGTCTTCGTACTTGCCCCGACCAGCTACGTGGCGCAGGTGGTATATGGTAGTTGGCTTTCGTACTTGCCCTGGGTCAGCTTCGTGGTATGGTTATATAGATTTGTTGGTACGGCTTTGGTATCTGGTAGTTGGCTTTCGTACTTGCCCCGGTCAGTTGATGATGCGGCTTTGGTATCTGGTAGTTAGCCTTCGTACTTTCCCCGTACGGTTTTTATGACACAGGTGGGACCTGGTGTTCATGTGTACTACTTGGTGTGGTTATCGTAGACTGCCGGCAGTGAGGAAGGTGTTCCACGGGCATGATTGATGTTGCAGGCATGAGACCCATAGTTATATTTGAGTGATGACTTTGAGGGCGTAAGTACGACTTGGCGTTGCTTACATATTATGTCTTGTTGTTTGGTTATCATATATGTCTCTGTTTTATATAGACTACTATGATTTTATTTCTGATATTTTGATTTCACATACTTGGTACTGTTGTCGCGACCTCCTTGAAGTGCGTTCATCTGCAGTAGAGGTACTCGATTGTTGATCTCGCTCATAGGATCACGATTCGGCGTTTTAGGAAGCTCCGTTTCTCGGAGGCTTATCTTTGGTATAGTCCCCTGTCGTTGTCAGTACTTACATTCGTGGTATGGCGAGCCTGTCCGTCGTTGTTGTTATAACATTCTTAGAAGTGCATGAAATGCTGTTGTGGGCGAGTTGTAAAAGGGATGTAACTGTTCGGGTTCAAGTTTTATTTATATATTCAGAAAGGTAACCGTTTTGGTTAGCCTGTTTTCTTATTTCATTATTGTATATCTTGTTTCATGTGTAAGTTTTCATTTCTGCTGATTTTCTCTGATGTTGTATCACTAGGGTGCCCGGGGTAAGGCACCAGTCGCGGGCCGTGGTGGTCATGTGAAATAGTCCCGTGCGGGTAAATCTGACTATGCGAGAATACCTCATGCGGGTCCACATGACCCGTGCGGGTGAAATAGTCCCATGGTAGGAGTGCTTAATGATCTGCGGGCGGTGACACGGCTTTGATCATGAAGCTTCCTATTTTCATGCGATATGGTATATACTTGATATTCATTGTTAGTAAGGCGCAGTGTTACGTAACCGATTATTTTACATGTCTCGATTATTTTAGACTTATGAGGTATTTTCGTATTTTCGGTTCGCATGCCTTGGTACGATTATCGACCTCCCGGGGAGTTGCGTTCATCTGCGAGTTGAGGTTCGTAGCTTGCTGATCCGCACTCTTAGGATCACTGTTCAGTTCTTGGAAAGCTCCATTTCTCCGGAGGCTTTGTCTTTTGGTACGGTTTCCTGAGGTTATAGACTTTTGTACATACAGGGGGTATGGCGTGGCCTGTCGTCACGATTGTTATTCTAAGTGCAGTAGTCACATTTGTGGTTTGGGCTGTAAGAACAAGTTGTACTTTTGAGTAATATGCTTTTGATGGAAGGCAGCCTTATCGGCTTGCCAGTGATGTTTACTTTATACAGGTTATGTGTTATGTATGTTCCGTTGCTATTCTCTGATGTTTACCTGACGGGGTGCCCCGGTAGGGCACCAGTCGCGGCCCCGGGTTCGGGTCGTGACAGCAATCTAGTGTAGAGGAATAGAGCCTGAATCCATAAGAACCTTTCGAGATAGCTACACTCGTGAGTGATTGGGTGGTAGTTGGGCGGTATATAAGAATTGCCCGGTGATGATCTGATCGTGAGACCTATGAACAGTAGAAATTTGGATACGACAGACTTTGAGGTCATTATGGGTATGGACTAGTTGGCTTCTGCTATGTCAATGTTGACTGTAGAGAGAGATTGGTTCGATTCCAGTTTTCCGATGAGCCGGTTATCGATTGGAATGGAAGTGTTAGTATATGTAAGATATTCCTTTCTTCTTGGACATGATAAATTAAGGAGTCTATGTGACTTGTTTCATTGAAGTGATTGATTTGAATTTAAACGTTAAGAGACGGAGATAAGTGTTACACCCCGTAATTCCATGACATGTTTATAAGAACGTACGTAAGAACTCAAAAATGTTAAGATTTGAGACTAGTAAAAATGTTATACCCCGTATATCCAGAGTATGTACGTGAGGGCGTACGTACAAAAGTTTGAGCCTTAAATTAGGCAAGGGACGAAAATTTTGTTCACAACCCACGAAAAGAATTGTTTTCCGACGAAACGTTTTCCAAACTTTGCGAGGGGAAAATTACGGTTGCGACATTAATAATTTTTGCGGATTTTTCCGAGAGATGAAATATTTTGGACCAACGAGAGGGCGACACTTGTCACCCTCAAGTGGGCGGTCAAGTGGCCGATGGCTTGCACGTTCTTGCCATGTTTTGAGGCCTAAACCATGGGTCAATGTTTGGAGTGATTTGAGGAGTAGATGGCTAGGGTGCACATGTACAAATCCTCACCCTCCACTTGCCCACCACTTGTCTTGATCTTGTCCATTGGTTTCCCTATAAATACCCCCCCTTAGTTGAAGACTTCTTCATCCACTCCACACTTTTCTAAGTCTTGAAATCCCTCTCCCCCTTTGTAAGGCTTTCGTCCTCCTCCTCCCTCCCCTTTGTGAGGCCACTTTTCTAGTGGTGCTGGCGAGTACCCCCTCTTGAGTGTTGTTCTCGTGAAACACCCCACGTTGGTAGAAAAGTATTCTCCAAGTGTTGTTACTATTCCAAATACCTTGTAGTATTCCAAGGTTACCCCTATACTAAAAGCCCAGAAATACTTTCCTTCAGTCACAAAACGAAACCCTTAGGAAAATCTTCATAGTTGGTTGAAGTATTAAGAAGAAGTTGCGTAGAACTTCTAAGGGTTGTTCGGAGCGGGTTGGAGCACCCAGAATTGGAGCTAAACGTTGCTCAGGATCGACATTTAAACTTGGATAATTTTGGGCTTATCGAGGTAAATACTCTTGACCTTCTATTGTAATTGGAAATTACATCGTAGTAGTATAGAAATGAATATAAGATTCATAGAAGGATATTCTGAAGAGAATTGAGCGTAATAGAAGGATATTATAGAAGAAGATTGAGCTGTACTTACATAGGGTGTATTCTGATGAACTTGTGTAGTTTACTTGGTGAGGAAGTCTTTGCCCGATTTTTTCGTAGAATAGAGAACCCTCTGCTTAGAATATTCTCTGAGTAGTCTAGACGTTGATAGGCGTATATGGCCTTTATAGGTTGAAATGCTGCGAGTAGCGTGTTCTACTTGGAAGGTGGACAAAGGCTAGCGGGTTATAAGCGGTGGGCGTTTTGCTAATAGTCGATAATCGTGAGGTATGTGATTCTTCCTATCCTCTTGAGCATGATATTTTAAAGAATATATATAGTACGGTAGACGTACGTGTGTTAACTGAACGTGGTTTTACCGCGATGTCTTTTGACTTGAGTCTAATAATAAGAATCTTGAAGTATTTCAAGAGAATTAAGAAACCTTTTTGAAAGAAGAGTAATGCTTGGTTTTAAAAGCTTAAGAGTTATACTAGCTTTATGGGAAGTTAGGTATAACGACTTAAGAGAGATAAAAAGGAATGGTTTATTGATTTTAGAAGTTAAGAGACTTGATCTTAAAAGATAAGAGACTTGACTTAATTGAATTAATATGAATTTTGTTAAAAAGTGTGAAACTTCATTCGTGAGTAATGAGTACTTGGTTTTTAAAAGGAATAATGTTTTACTGATTTCGGAAATCAGAATAAGTATCGAACGAACCACTGCAGCGTTAATAAATGGGAAATGTATTGACTAATTAAGTATTATTAAAACCAGTAGAAACCTCCATCTGCATAGAAGCTAAGATGAGGCAAAATGATATTACATTTCCTAGATCATGGCTGCTTTAATAAGATTGTTATAAATAACCTACTCACACATAAGGCATATGTTTCTCAAATTGTTTGAAAGGAGAATTATATTATTAAGTGATTAAAACTATGAACTACGAAACCTTTCGAAAATGAGAAACTTGAGCATTTGAAATTAGGCAAACTTGAACGTTTGGAAAATAATGTTGTTACTTGATTTTACAAAGGGAAGTGTTTTGGTTTACTTAAAAAGATAGTCACTCTATTTTTTATACTACGGGTATTGTGTGACTTTTGTGAAAGAAACGGATATTTTAAAGAGTTAATGTATGAAGTACTTTGGGGATAAAAACCCGAACTTGTTAACATAAAGTAGAAAGTACCTTGTGTAAATAAACTTGATTGTGTTGGTTTGTGATAGCCTTGTAATACTTTCTTGTTGGTTTGATAAGTAAACATGTTAGGATGCTACGTGTGTTAGTGTCTTGTGATGTTTGTGTAAAGGGGGTTTCCCTTGTTGTGCTTATGTTGTTTAACGGTAAGCCGTTATGATAGTATTGTACCACTCACCTCTTGATATGATACCGGGGGTTAAGCTGCCCTCCGATGCGGGGTATACTCAGGCAGTCTGAGACTATGATTCGAGAATACCTCATGCGGGTCCCGGGGACCTATGCGGAGCTACGAGAGTTCCAGGTTAGTGTGTGGTCTATATGGCCATGCGGTCTATGTGGCCATGCGGGCGAGTCGGGGCGATCTTGGGAGTAGCTACCCACCGATGCGGGAATACCTCATGCGGGCTATGTGTGTGGCCTATCGCGGAGTGCGGAAGTTCGAGATTAGGCGTGCATATTTGATCTGCGGGAGAGTGGCGGCCGATCATGTGGCGGTCTAGACGACCTCGTGATACGATTTATGACTTTGTTGGTGCGTGGGTTTTAGTAGTCGGCTATGCCTTCGTACTTACCGTGCGGTTTTATTATGACACGTGGGACCTGGTGTTCATGTGTATTCCTTGGTGCTTTTATATCATATAATGCCGGCAGTGATGAATGTATTCCACGGGCATGATTGATGTTGTGGGCGTGAGACCCATAGTTATATTTGAGTGGTGACTTTGAGGGCCTGAGTCACGACTTGACATGGCCTTATTTATTGTGAATCGTAGTTTGGTTATCATACATGTCTCGCTTTATATAGACTACTATGATTTCATTTCTGATATTTTCGTTTCACATACTTGGTACTGTTATGCGACCTCCTTCGGGCTGCGTTCATGCCGCGAGTTAGAGGTACACGATCGTCGATCCTCGCTCTTAGGATCACATTCAGCGTTTTGGAAGCTCCGTTTCTCGGAGGCTTATCGATGGTATAGTCCCGTCGTTGTAGGTACTTACATTCGTGGTATGGCGAACCACTGTCCGCCATTGTTTTTATATAATTCTTAGAGGTCTGTACTACTATTGTGGCGAGTTTGTAAAAGGATATGCTGTTGGATTCAAGTTATATATATATATAGTAGTAAAGGCAACTTTTCGCAGAAAAACTGTTTTACACTTCATATTATTTCATGTCTTATTTTATGTTCCGCTGATTACTCTGATGTATGTCTACTTGGGTGCCCGGGGTAAGGCACCAGTCACGGGCCCGGGTTCGGGTCGTGACAAAAGTGGTATCAGAGCAGTTAATCCTCGGAAAGTGTCTACAGACCGTATCTAGTAGAGTCTTGATTATCGGTGTGTTGTGCACCACACCAATAAGCAGGAGGCTATAGGATATTTAGGATTGGTTTCCATTCTTCTCACTCTGAGATCGTGCTTAGAGCTGTGTTATAAGTTGGACCCCTCTGACGTAATTCTTTCCCTTACCAGTTATGTCTCCGCGTAAGGCAACCCGGGCGAAGAGGCAAAGCGGTGAGCTGCGAGTAGAAACCTGAGAGGGTTCTGACAGCGCGAGCCCAATCATCACCGGGTGGTGCTTCATTCGGGGAGTTGGCGCGCGCCATCCCAGCGAGTCTAACCTGGCAGCGATTCTACTGCGGCCATGATATTCGAACCTTCAGTTCCACGACCAGTAGCAGAAAGTATGGATTGCAAAGAGACGACCCTGTTACTAGCTATGGATTTAGCAACCAGGGAGTATATTATGTATCGATTTATCACGGGTCATGATGACTATCTAAGAGAGGGTTGTGCAAGAGTAGCTCTTGATCGAGCTTGGCGTGGCACGTATGCGGGCTTATGCGCAGCAGGCCGAGAAACGTAGGGATCAACGGGTTAACCAAAATCAGCAGAAGAGGGCCAGATCGGCAGGGTCCTTTGGTAACTTTCGAGGCAAATCGCCTCAGCAGCAGGCTGGATATGCACCTCCGCCAGTGCGGAGTGGTCCTCATGAGGTTCGGGGCGTTCGGTATGCCGAGATGGTCGAGCTCCAGGCTTCGGTTCCACGACTATCGTAGGTTCTAGCCAGCCGGGTTCAGTTTTCCCTCAGTGTTCACAGTGTGGCAGGCGTCATCCCGGGGAATGTCGTCTTTTTGTTGGTACTTGTTTTACCTGCGGCCGTCAGGGCCATGTGTCGAAAGGATGTCCTAGTAGGAAGGATGCAAGTAGGAGGACTCAACCTACCAGATCAGTTGCAGATTCAGTGGTTCGGAGAGGAAGGGGTGCTAGCCAGAGGAGGCCACCCCCACCTCGGTGTGGCCGTTGTGGTAAGTGTCATTGTGGAGAGTGTCGTACTTCTTCGACAGCTTGTTTTACTTGCGGCCAGTAGGGCCATTTTGCGAGAAATTGTCCGACCAGAGGTGGCGCGGATGTAGAGACTCAGCCTTCAGGATCAGTGACTAGTTCGTCACCTTCCCTAGCTATCGCCCGGTAGGCGAGGATTGATTAGAACGACAAAGGGAAGTGAAGCGATAGAATCTGGTATATCTTTAACCCTCTAGAGATTAGTATGTGTGATAAGATGAGTATATCTTAAGTGTTATGATCAGATAGCATTATGCTAATTGTGATTAGAAATCATGGTTAGTTAAAAAGGTAAGATTGGGGATAGGGAAAGTGTGAGCCTTAGAGTTTTATACGTGGAGACCTTAGAGGTAAGGCCATCTTGAGTAAAAGATTTATTGTTATGTTAACCTTTATCGGAGTGCATAGTACACGTGAGATTGTTCCGGATCGGGGAACAAGTGTTTGGCGCGATAGCGGGTCGGGTTGAGGACCGATCGCGGGTCAACCCGCGGCCTGTATTGTGGTGGGGTCAGTTTGTGGTGGTCCCGCTTTGTGATAGGGTCATGAGGATGTTCGGCCCAAGTTTAGTTAACCAGCGTACGAGTTCGTGGATGCGTTCGACCAGTCACGGGCCCGGGTTCGGGTCGTGACAAAAAATTTATCGAAATTATGGAAATGTCGGAAAAACGAAATATTGCGACGAATGGGAGGGTGACTCGTGTCACCCCCCCTTATTTGGTGTTGGACGAAATGGACCATGGGTGAAATGGTCATTTGACCAATATAGAGATGAGCAAGTCTTGCTAGACTAGAGCTTGATAACATTGACTAAGTCAAGGCCACTTGGCTTGATCTTTTATTAAAATACATCTAAGCTACCCAATTGTTCTCATATTGACCCTCCATGTTGTTATTTAAACATACTAGTAGCAAGACTAGTTCCCACACTTAGACAAATTTCAAGAAAACTTGAAGAACACAAGAGGAGCTCTCGGGTTTCATCGGGTTTCAAGGAGAAAAATTTTCGTTTGTTGTTCAATAAGCTCCACACTTTAAACCAAGGTTCCTAAGAGTATTGTAAGGGTATCTCAATAGAAATATCCCGGAAAAGTATCGTTTTTGTATTAGTCGCAAGGTGAAAACCTAAGTCACTTTCATAGGTTTGGATTGGAAAGTAAAGGAAAGTTGTTTGTGATCTTCTAAGGGCTTCAAGTGGCGGATTGGAGTGTCAATGAGAGGCTCTATGTTTCTAGGGAGCAACTTCGGATCTTGAAGTTGGATTAAGGCTCGTTAAGGTAACAATTTTGTTCTCTTAAGTGTTATAAGATTACATATTGTTGTAGCCTTACATTTTAACTAGCATGAAGTATATGTATTAAATATTGATAAGTGTTATGGATATTGGAAGCCTAAATCCGAAATGACATTATTAGCCATTTGAAATTGAAATACAATTTGGTCGATAATTAGAATTGTCGCATGTTATCTACTTGAAGATTATAGTTGTTATAATCGATTTTGGCTTTATAACATGTTATACTAAACAACTTGTATTGAAAAGGAATTGGAAATGATGATATGTTGTGACACCTTTTGGCCGAGAATGGCATTGCCTTTTTGGACTAGTTTGATATCAATTGTAGGGCGGAATTTTACACGTCTTGTTAGGCGTGTAATCCCCTATTGTTAACTACATTGTTGAGCCTTAAATGTGGCATGTTTGGTTATTGAATTCGGGCCTTGAAAAAGGTGGAAAAGTATGCAGAAACAAAGGAAGTGTTGTCCGATTTTTCGTAGAATTTAGTGACTTTGCACTTAGAATATTCTACGTTTGAAGTTAGAAGTTAATAGACGTATTATGGTCATTATAGGTTGACATACTACGTATGGCATATTGGACTTAGCAAGTGGATTGAACCGAAGAGGTATGTGGAACTTTTCTTATCTCTTGAGCATGAGTAGTTGTAAACGTATTGTACAGAAGACATACGAGATTTAAATGAATTTAGTTTCATTTGATATCCTTGACTTGTTTTAAGGATTTCCAAGTTGGTTGAGTTAAAGAATTAACTCACTTGTTTTTAAAGGATAGAAATGCCTTGGTTTCAAAAGCATAAAATTGGTAAATAATTTTATGGAAAGTAAAAAGAATGGTTTATTCTAATAAGGTAAACAAAGATTTCTTGACTTGAAAATGTATAGAATACTTGATTTGGAAAGTATTGATTCCTTGAGCTATTCTAAAGTTAGGAAATTTGATTTCTAAAGTTAAGAGACTTGAAGTATTTTAAAAGTATATGATACTTGGTTTTTAAAAGTATAGGTCTCTTGGATATAAGGAAGAATGTAATTGCCTAAAGTATAAAGTTAGTATAACGACTTTATGGGAAGTTGGTTATAATAGCTTTATGGAAAGATGAAAGAGTGGTTCACTCTAGTAATGTAAATAATGATAAATGACTTGAAATAATGAAAGGCAAATTGATTTGAAGGCATCAATTTCTTAAGGTTTTAAAAGAAAGAAGTCACTTGATTTAGAAGCCTAAATGTATTTCTAAAAGGTATTGTGACTTGTCTTGAAAAGTAGATATGACTTGATATTACGGTTATTAGTATCTTGGAAGTTTTATACGAAAAAGAGTCATTTTAAAAGAATAGAAGTACGTAGTACTTTGGGTTAAATTCCCGGATTTTATAATGACATGTTAGTGTCTTAAGTAAACTAAAAGGAGAGTGTATATGAACAAAGCTAATAAGAAGTTAGGGGATTTCTTAACTTGCTTATGTTATGTATGATAAGCCGGTAGTGCTTATGTTATGTATGATAAGTCGGTAGTGCTTATGTTACGTATGATAGCCGGTTGTGCTAGGTTATGTTATTTATACGGGGTAAACCCCCGGGTTACTACTTATTCCATGGAATTGCTACCCATGATGCGAGTGCGGCGCTTGTACTCATTGCGGGCCCACCAGGCCCATACGGGTGAAATAGTCCTATGCGGGTGAAATAGTTCCATGCAAGGTGGATGACCTCATTGCGGGTCCACAGGACCTATTGTTATGCCCCATAGTTCCGGAGTATGTATGTGAGGACGTACGTACGAATGTATACGCCCTAATTAGGGTAAGAATGATAGAATTGTTTTTCCGACGGAAATTATTCCGAACCTTGTGAAGAAAATTTTACGTTTACAATATTTTTACGATTATGGAATTTTTTCCGAGAGATAAATAATTTGGACCAATAGGAGGGCGACAAGTTTCACCCCTAGATTGGGCCATGTTGGACGAAATTGAGTGGACAAGTGGGCAAGACAAGTGGCCAAAAGTCTTGCATGGGTTTGCATGGTGTTGGACGGTTTTTATGAGTTAGTGGGCAAAGTCAAATGGTCAAAGTCTTGCATGGCTTTTGTAGAACAAGTGTAGAAAGGAACCTACACAAACCATCTATACCATACACATGTTTCAATCCTAACCCTTGGTTGTGCTATATAAACCCCTTTAGTTGATGAAAATCTTCCACACTTAGTATATTTCAAGACTTGAAATGTTTTCTCTCCCTCCTTCTAGAGTTGCTCTCGTCGAACAGCCCCCTTCCCTAACCAAATATTGTCCAAAAATTCTTACACTTATAAGTGTTCTTCCTTAATGTGTTAGGAAGATTATTAACCAAGAGTTAGACAAGATTTCACACCCCTAGCCTCAAAAACATCACAAAAGCCGAGAGTGGGCAGTTTTGAAGCCTAAGTGTTCTTCACTTTTTGGAGTTAATTCTTGAATAGAAGTTGGTTAGGAACTTCTAAGGGTGACTTGTGGTGATTTGGAGCACAAAGATGTGGAGCTAAAGCACAAAGATTTGGAGCTAAGACTTGCTTGGAACGACTTTAAGTTCTTGGATATTGTTGGGCTATTATTGAGGTAATGAACCTTAACCTCTTTGTGAAGTTGATTATTATGTATATTGGATATTATACATATATTGGAAGTATATTATGGACTATAATATATAAGAAAAGATTTGGATCTTGTTAAGATGTTAAAAGAAGAGTTGGCATATTAGCCATTAAAATGGTAAAAATGTATCCATTACTTGCTAAGAAGTTAACAACAAAGAAACTATAACTTATATAAAGATTGGAATATAAGTTGAAGGACTAATGAAGTAATTGGATAAGTAAAATTTTAAAAGTTGGCCAAGGACCCCAACTTAAGGACCGTATCTACTTTGGACCGTATCTACTTTGGACTATATTTACTTTGGACCTTCTTTACTTATTATTATTATGAAGGAGAGATTGTTAATCGCGTTCCGTTTGGGCGTGTTATCCCCTTCTTTACTTATTATTATTATGAAGGAGAGATTGTTAATCGCGTTCCGTTTGGGCGTGTTATCCCCTTCTTTAATTTTCGGAGTTATTGCGCCGTATTTTATGGCATGTTGGTTACTAGTATCGGGTCTTGATAAAGGTGGAGAATTGAGTAAAAGCGGAAGTCTTTGATTTTTCATAGAATAAGAGAAGCCTTACTTAGAAGAATCCCACGAAAAACTAGAAGTTGATAGGCGTGTTTTGACTATTTTAGGTTGACACTCTGCGCGCGACATATCCGACTTGGCAAGTGGATTTAGCCGAGGAGGTATGTGATTCTTCCTATCCCTTTGAGCATGATATTTGCAAAATATATATAGTACGGTAGACGTACGTGTGTTAAACTAAATTTGGCTTTACTTTGATGTCTTTGGACTTGAGTTCTAAATAATAAGAATCTTGAATATTTCAAAAAGAGTTATGAATCATTTTGGGAAGAAAAGTAAGACTTGGTTTTAACTAAAAAGCTTAAGTGTTATACTAGCTTTATGGGAAGTTAGGTATAACGACTTAAGAAAGATAAGAAAAACGGTTTTATTTATCAAATGCTTGAAATGATGTTTGAAGGTATGGTAAGTTGGTTTGATAAACATGTTATGATGCTACGTGTGTTAGTATCTTGTGATATTTGTGTAAGGAGGTTACTCTTGTTATGCTTATGTTGTTTAACGATAAACCGTTGTGTTTGATGCTTGTGATGTTGTGTAAGGAGGTTATTCTTGTTGTGCTTATGTTGTTTAACGATAAGTCGTTGTGTTAGTATTATATCATTTACCCTCCTGACTTGTTATGATGTCGAGGGTTAAGCTGCCCCCCGATGTGAGGAATACCTCATGCGGGTCCATGGGACCTATGCGGAGCTGCGGGAGTTCCAAGATTGTGGTGCGAGGAATACCTCATGCGGTCTATGTGGCCATGCGGACTGCGGGAGTCCAGGACGATGCCGAGGATTAGCTACCCTCGATGCGAGGATTACCTCATGCGGGCCTAGGTGGCCTATGCGGACTGCGGGAGTCCAGGATTAGGCACGCATAATGATACTATGGGCGATTGGCCTTGCTTCGATCATTCGCGGCCTAGAAAAGACCAGTTACATTATATCTATTATTGCTCTTGTTTGTGATGTGGCACTACGTGCGGTTAACTTGGTACCTGTTGTACTGACCTCCTTCGGGGGGCTGCATTCATGTCGCAGGTAAAGGGAAGCAGGTGGTAGATCCTCATTCTTAGGATCTTTACTCAGGTGTCAGGAGCTCCATTTCTTCGGAGGCTCGACTTTTGGTATGGTTCTCCCTGGTGTTGTAGATGTTTTGTACATTCAGGGGTATGACGGGGCCCTGTCCCGTCATAGTATTTACACCTTCTTAGAGGTCTGTAGTCCTGTTGTTAAGTTGGGACGTAACTGTTCAGTTTTGGTATTTATATATATGTCGAAAGGCAGCCTTTCTTTGGATAGACTGTGCTTACTCTTTATTGTTTCATGTCTTTGTTTTATATTCCGCTGGTTACTCTGATGTATGTCTACTTGGGTGCCCAGGTAAGGCACCAATCACGGGCCCGGAAACGGGTCGTGACAAAAGTGGTATCAGAGCAGTTAATCCTCGGAAAGTGTATACAGACCGTATCTTGTAGTGTCTTGATTATCGGTGTGTTGTGCACCACACCCATAATCAGGAGGCTGCAGGATATTTAGGATTGGTTTCCATTCTTCTCACTCTGAGATCGTGCCTTAGAGCTGTGTTATAGGTTGAACCCCTCTGACGAATTTCTTTCTCTTACCAGTTATGCCTCCACGTAAGGCAACCGGGCCCGAAGAACGCAAATGCGGAGGCGCTAGTAGTACAGAGGGTCACGAGGCCTGTGCCCAACCTTTACCGAGGTGATACCCGGGCGGCGAGTTCGCGCGTCGCCCGGCCCAGAGAGTTTAGAGCGCGGCAGCAGAGGCTCACGAGGCCCACGGCACGAGCCTCGATCCACGGCTGGAAGCGAGAGAGATGGGTTACAAGAGATGGCCCGATTGTTAGCGGTCGTGGCGAGCACGAGGATAGGCCTGGATCACGCGATTCGATTCGGTAGCACCCGTGGTTCACCCGAGGTCGGATAGTTTGAGACTTTGGGACTTTCTGAGTTGCGGCCCGCCAGAGTTCTATGGGTCGAGGCCTGAAGATGATCCGCAGGAGTTCATTCGGCAGTTACAGCGGATCATGAGAGTGATCAAGGCTTCGGAGACCGAGTCAGTGGTATTAGGTTCACATCAGCTGCGTGATACTGCAGTCGACTGGTTTGATTCATAGGAGCTGTCCCGGGGGGAGCAGGCGCCTCTAGCTGTTTGGGACGAGTTCTCAGAGGCATTTCTCGCTCACTTCTTGCCTCCACAGATGAGGAGGGCACGAGCCGATAGATTTTGATCTTTGAGGCGAGAGAGGCGCCGATTGGGAGTACAACGTGGAGTTCGACTCGTTGGCTCGGTATGTCCCCGCGTTAGTGGCAGATATGGAGGACCGAGTGCACCGCTACGTCACAGGGCTTGATGACTACTTGGCAGAGTCTTGCTCGGGTGTAGCTCTTCAGTCGGGCATGGACATTTCCCGCATTCAGGCTTATGCACTTGGGTGTGAGGAGCGTAGAGGCGGCGGGTTGGCGAATATCAGCGAAGAAGGCGGGGCAGCGAGGTCTTTCGGTAGCTCTCGGGGTGGACGATCTCAGCAGCGGACTAGATTTGCACCTCAGCCAGCTCAGATCACTCCTACACCATCTACGTGGCAAGCGGTATTCGGGCGGTCGGGGCCCGATGCCGGACTTCGGGGTAGAAGAGGTGCTAACCGATCGAGACCACCTTCCTCTCAATGTAGCCGATGCGATAGATCCCATTACGGGAGTTGTGGTCCTACTTCGGGAGTTTGTTTCACTTGCGGCCCGCAGGGTCATTTCACGGCGTCAGGCGAGCGGCGAGATAGTAGGGTTCACCCTACGGGGTCTTTCAGCCGGTCTTCATCTCTGATTACTCGCCCGGAGGCGTGGTGCTCGTGGGCGGCCAGTGTCGCGAGAGGTCGTGGCAGGGTCCTAGTTCAGCCGGTCCTCGAGAACGCATTTATGCCATGTCCAGCCGCCAGGACCAGGAGGCGTCACCGGATGTCATCACAGGTACTTTATCAGTTTCTTGTTGTGACGTATATGCCTTGATAGATCCAGGTTCTACCTTGTCCTATATATCTCCTCATATTGCTAGTAGGATAGGGATAGAGCCTGAGTCCATAGACCCTTTTGAGGTATCTACGCCAGTGGGGGATTCAGTGGTAGCTGAGCGGGTATATAGGGTTTGC
This sequence comes from Przewalskia tangutica, assembly GCA_029844215.1. Lineage (NCBI taxonomy): Eukaryota > Viridiplantae > Streptophyta > Magnoliopsida > Solanales > Solanaceae > Przewalskia > Przewalskia tangutica. The sequence goes on from CM056719.1 coordinate 91,423,160, forward strand.
CCAGTGACTATATGCAGTCGTCAGACCCTAGCCGACTTGATAGAGTTGGATATGACCGATTTTGATGTGATCATGGGTATGGATTGGTTAGCTTCTTTCGCCAATGTAGGCGTAGGAAGCGGTTAGTGCAGTTCCGATTTCTGGGGAGCTGGTTATCGAGTGGGAGGGGAACACTTTGTCGCCGAGGGGTAAGTTTATTTCTTACCTCAAGGACAGGAAGATGGTTCAGAAAGGGTATATCTACCACCTCGTTCGGGTATTTGATACGGAGGCTGTGACACGGACCTTGATCGATTCGATGGTCGGACCTTAGTCGGGATGCGCCGTGAGTCAACTTCGGATGTGTTCCCGACGACCTCCCTGTATCCTCTCACGAGAGGAGATAGAGTTTTGCATTGATATTACGCACGATACTCGACCTATATCCATTCCGCCATCTGGAATGGCACCGCCGAGTTGAGAGAGTTGAAGGACCAGTGAGAGATTAGGCGGAGAAGCTTCATCGAGCCTAGTGTTTCTCCCCGGGAGCGCCGGTGTGTTCGTGAAGAAGAAGGATGGGGCCTGCGTATGTGTGTTGATTACGACGGTGAACAAGGTGACTATTAAGAACAGATACCCCCTTCCCAGGATTGACGATTTGTTCGACCAGTTGCAGGGCGCGAGGTGTTTCTCCAAGATAGACCTACGATCTGGTTACCATCAGGTGCGAGTTAGGGAGTCGGATGTCCCTAGGACTGCATTCCGGACCCGGTACGGGCACTATGAGTTCAGCGTCATGTCTTTTGGCTTGACCAATGCTTCGACGGTATTTATGGATTTGATGAACCGAGTGTTCAAGCCATTTTTGGATACGTTTGTGATAGTATTCATAGATGCCATCTTGATTTATTCTCGCTCGGAGCAGGAGCATGCAGAGCATTTGAGGACGGTGCTGAGAGTTCTCCGGGACCAGCAGTTGTATGCCAAGTTTTCGAAGCGTGAGTTTTGGTTAGCTTCAGTGGCGTTCTTAGGGCACATTGTCGGGGCCGATGGTATTCGGGTGGATACGACAAAGATCGAGGCAGACAAGAGTTGGCCTAGACCTACTACACTATCACACCCCGAACCCCGGGCCCGTGACTGGTGCCCTACCTGGGCACCCTTCTACCTTAACAACTAAGTAAACTGCGGAAATTAAATAACACCTTTTTTTTTTTTAAAACCAACATACGTACAAGGGCAAAGCCGACAAGGCTGCCATAATATACATAATCAAAAGACACTACACTGAACATGAGTCCAATCCCACATATGAATACAAAACTCTAAGAGTTATACTGAACTATGACGGGACAAGGCCCCGTCGTACCCATAACCGTACAAAAGCCTGTACTGAAGGAGCTATACCAAAAATATAAACTCCTGAACAGAGGGAGCTATCCAAAAACTCTGAGCAGGGTCCTACACCTGTAGATCACCAAACAGCGTACCTAAACCTGCAGCATGAACGCAGCCCCCCGAAGGAGGTCAGTACGAAGAATGTACCAAGTATGTGAAAGCGATGAAATCGTAATGAAATCATAACGGTCTAAACAAAACAGGAGACATGTATGATAGCCAACCTACAGTACACAATACATAAGCAGCCATATCAAGTCAGGGACGCATGCCCTCAAAGTCACTACTCAAATATAACTATGGGTCTCACGCCCATAATATCAACCATGCCCGTGGAATCCTTTCTCACTGCCGGCAGTCCATGATATAACAATATCCCTCGTGGTCGCATGCCCCGAAATCCCACATCGTATAAGCATGACCATGGGGTAATACAAACAAATCCGGGAATCTAACCCGCTCCTGGTCACATGCCCCGGAATCCCACATCGTATAAGCATGTCCAAGGAGTATCCTTCGTGGTCGCATGCCCCGGAATCCCACATCGTATAAGCATGACCATGGGGTAATACAAACAAATCCGGGAATCTAACCCGCTCCTGGTCACATGCCCCGGAATCCCACATCGTATAAGCTTGTCCAAGGAGTATCCCTCGTGGTCGCATGCCCCGGAATCCCACATCGTATAAGCATGACCATGGGGTAATACAAACAAATCCGGGAATCTAACCCGCTCCTGGTCACATGCCCCGGAATCCCACATCATATAAGCATGTCCAAGGAGTATCCCTCGTGGTCGCATGCCCCGGAATCCCACATCGTATAAGCATGACCATGGGGTAACACAAATAATGGAAGCATACCCGTGGAATCCCACCTCACTGTCGGTACGTCCAAGTAAACTTACAACAAGGCAGCCGACCCTCCAACCGAGAGTCGCGGCAACATAATAAAACATAATACTTGTACTCAAATTCTATCACCAGCACACGTTGGCAATTCTCAATTAAACAAGTCAAAGTACTTATCAAGGCACACATAGAATAATTCTCAATTAAACAAGCTAAAGTACCTATCAAGGCACACATAGAATTATTCTCAATTAAACAAGCCAAAGTACCTATCAAGGCACACATAGAATTATTCTCAATTAAACAAGCCAAAGTACTACGTACGTACATTCTTTTCAAAAGACTCCTTTTTATGTAAAACCCCAAGATACTAACACCCGTAGTATCAAGGTGTGTCTATTTTTCAAAGTAAGTTACTACACTTTTAGAAAACTCATTTCAAAGCTTGAAATCAAGTAACTTCAAATTTTCACAATCTAGGCAACTTATGCCTAATAATCAAAATAGACAACTTTCTTAACCTTCCATAAAGCCGTTATAACCAACTTCCCATAAAGCCGTTATAACCCTTTATGGTTTTAAACATATTCATTCCTTTTTATAACCAAGAGACTTATACTTAAAACCAAGTATCACATACTTACAAATCAAGTTTCTTAACTTTCAAAATACTTCAAGTCTCTTAATATTTAGAAAACAAGTTTCTTCTCTTAAATCATGTCATTTCTCCTCTCTTAAAACAATTAAGTAAATCACTCCATTGACTCCCCTAAAGTCATTATAACGACTCTTAGGTGTTGGAACTAAGGCACTAGCCAAAAGATTTGGAAACCACTTCTTTTTCAAGACTCTATGTACTTTAAGTAAAATACTTTCACTTTTAAGAATCCAAACTTCACTAAGTAAATGGATTATACAACTTACAATTTAAACATCAAAGTACAATCAAGGGAGTACATAGAACGAATTCTATTTTAGGCAATCCAAATACAACCAAGGAATGGATCATTTAAGGAGTAGGACATACTTTCTTTATCTTAAGGAATCATGCTAGAAGAGGAGATAGTTCACATACCTTTTCGGATAAATCCACAAGCTAAGCCGAATACGTCGTACGTAGAAGTGTCAACCTATAAAGGTCACAACAAGACTATCAACTTCTAGTCTCTAACGTAGAATAATACTAAGTATACGGTCTCTAATTCTACGGAAAATCGGGCAGCACCTCCTTTGTTTCTACTCACTTTGCCACCTTTTTCAAGGCCGAATACAATAACCAAACATGGCACATTTAAGGCTCAAAACAACAACCAACCAAAGGGGATTACACGTCTTACAATACGTGTAAATTTTCGCCCCACAATTCATACAAAGTAGTTCCATATTTAAAGCCATTCTCGGCCAACTACATAACCAACAATTCAAAGTCTTTTCCAATCCTTTTCAAATTCCAAGTTCTAAGGTCAAACATGTTATATAGTCATAAACAACTTCAACAACTACAATTTCCTTCTTTTTACAACATGCGACGACTTAAACTAATAATCGACTTGAATTGTAATCTTAAGGCTAAACATGCAAGTCTTCGGATTAGAGTTCTAATAGCCAATAAAATTATCAAACCTTATACTAAATACCTCATGCTTGCTAATATCCATAGCTACAACAATAAGTAAGTCTTAACAAATAAAACGACAAAATTTATACCTATATAAGCCCTTAAAAAAATTCCAAGATTCAAAGTCGCTCCTTAGCAAATTCTTAGATCCTTTCCTTATGTTCCAAATCCGCTCCAAGCACTCCTTAGAGCCTATGAAGAACCCATCTTCAAGTTCCAACTTCAAAGTTGAAGAACTTCTCAGGTTTCCGCCTTGCGACTAATACGAAAACGTCGTTTTTCTGAATCTTTCTATTGAGATAACCTTATAATACCCTTAGGGACATTGGGTTAAAGTCTTGTGAATAATAGATCAAAACTACAAATTTTTTTGTGTGGGAGAAAGCTTGAACCCGTGAGCTAGTTAGAGAACAAGAAAATGTTGTGATTTTTTCTAAGTGTTGGAAGACCTTGTCTTGCACTAGCTTAGTATATATAACACATTGGAGGGCTTAGATTGCAACACATGAGTGGCTAGGATGAGTTTCACTAGGATCAAGCCCAAGTGGCAAGTTGACTTTGGTCAATAATATCAAGCTTTGAAGACTTATCTTCTACCATGGTCAATGACCATTTTACCCCTTACTATTTCGACCAAGACCATGTGTGGGGGGTTCCACGTGTCGCCCTCTCATTCGTCCATAAAATTCTGTAACCCTCGTGGGCCCCACAAAAATGTAAAATTCCTCGGGTGGGCCCCACATGACCAAATTCGTAAAAATAAATTTCCATAATGTTAAAAAGTTTCATACTCTTCAAATAATGCATTTTGAGAATCCAATTCTCAACAACGAACATTTTTCCTTTCCGACGCTCGGAAGATTTTTCCGTCGGAAAAACAATTCTTCCTTTCGAACCAATTTCCAAGTCTTGATTCCTTACGTACATTCTCTTTTATATGTCCTGGACTTACGGGGTGTAACATACACCGACAGAGGTGCGCAGCTTTTTGGGCCTTGCGGGTTACTACCGGAGGTTTGTGGAGAAATTTGCTTCTATTTCAGCACCTTTGACCAAGCTAACTCAGAAGGCAGCTAAGTTTCAGTGGACGGATGCTTGCGAGAGGGGCTTCCAGTTACTGAAGGATAAATTGACGACCGCCCCAGTTCTTACTCTTCCAGAGGGTCCAGACGGCTATGTGGTTTATTGTGATGCGTCGGGCATCGGGCTTGGATGTGTGTTGATGCAGCAGGGCAAGGTTATAGCTTACGCATCTCGACAGCTCAAGAAGCATGAGAAGAACTACCCCACACATGACTTAGAGTTGGCTGCAGTGATTCACGCCTTGAAGATATGGAGACATTATTTGTATGGAGTTCACGTGGATATTTACACAGACCACAAGAGCCTCCAGTATATCTTCAGCCAGAGGGAGCTGAACTTACGACAGAGACGGTGGTTAGAGCTACTCAAGGATTATGATGTCGATATCCTATACCACCCAGGGAAGGCCAATGTAGTGGCAGATGCCCTTAGTCGTAGGTCTATGGGTAGTCTATCAGATGTGCAGCCAGAGAGGAGGGGCATGATCCGCGAGTTACATCAGCTAGCGAGCCTTGGAGTCCGATTGATTGATTCTGATAGTAGTGGGGTTCGGGTTCGAGAGGTTGCCGAGTCTTCCATCATCGAGGAGGTGAAGAGGCGACTGTATGAGGATCCGATTATGACACGGTATCGTGATACGGCTCTTCGTGAGGGGAAGGGTCCTTTTGAGGTAGCACCTGATGGGGTGCTAAGGTTTGAGGGCAGGTTGTGTGTTCCAGATATTGCAGGACTTCGACAGCAGGTTCTAGGGTAAGCACACAGCGCGCGTTACTCTATCCATCCGGGGTCGACAAAGATGTACCACGACCTCAGATCTGTGTATTGGTGGGATGGCCTGAAGAGGGACATTGCAGAGTTTGTTGCTCAGTGCCCGAGTTGTCAGCAGGTCAAGGTAGAGCACCAGAGGCCTGGAGGGTTATTGCAGGCTATAGAGATTCCGACATGGAAATGGGAGGTAATCAATATGGACTTTATTACGGGGTTACCTCGCACTCAGAGGAAGCATGATTCTATCTGGGTTATCGTCGACAGGCTGACAAAATCAGCCCACTTTCTTCCCGTCAGGACGACTTTTGCGGCCGAGGATTACGCTAGACTTTACATCCGAGAGATCGTGAGACTACGTGGGGTCCCTATATCTATCATATCAGACAAAGGAGCTCAGTTTACGGCTAACTTCTGGAGGTCGTTCCAGAAGGGATTAGGGACGCAGGTGAGCCTCGATCGCATTCCATCCTCGGCCAAGCGGACAGGCAGAGCGTACTATCCAGACACTTGAGGATATGCTGCGAGCCTGTATTATTGATTTCAGAGGTAGCTGGGAGGATCATTTGCCGCTAGTAGAGTTTGCGTATAACAACAGCTACCACTCCAGTATCCAGATGGCGCCTTATGAGGCCTTATATGGGAGGAAGTGCAGGTCACCGATAGGCTGGTTTGATGTGGGTGAGAGAAGCGATTAGTCGGGCGGACTTGGTTCAAGAGCGGTGGATAAGGTGAAGCTTATCCAGAGGCGGTTATTAATGGCTCGAGTCGGCAAGTCGTATGCAGATCATCGGCGTCGACATTTGGAGTTTGAGGTTGCTGATTGGGTTTTTCTGAAGGTGTCACCCATGAAGGGTGTGATGAGGTTTGGGAAGAAAGGGAAGCTCAGCCCAAGGTACATTGGGCCTTATCAGATTGTCCGTAGGGTAGGAAAGGTCGCCTATGAGTTGGATCTGTCGTCCGATCCGAGGCGAGACATCGATTTTCATGTTCTATGCTGAGGAGATGTATCGGAGATCCGTCTAGAGTGCACCCGATTGATGATGTCCAGGTGACAGAGGAGTTATCGTATGAGGAGATTCCCATAGTGATACTGGATCGTCAGGTTAGGCGACTGCGGACAAAGAATGTGGCTTCCGTCAAAGTCTTATGGCGGAACGAGAACATAGAGGAGATGACGTGGGAAGCAGAGGATTACATGAGGCAGAGGTATCCTCACTTATTCCCCACACCTCCAGGTAACTCACTTTCCTACTGGTTATTTTAAATTGTCTTATGTACTTAAGTGTTCTATTGTGGCCATGTGTGACATTTTGCAAATTGTTCAAGTTATGAGAGACTATGTCGTTATCTGAGTTATTTAAATCTTGAAGGAACATTCGGGACGAATGTTTCTAAGGGGGGGAGAATGTTATGCCCCGTAGTTCCGGAGTATGTATGTGAGGACGTACGTACGAATGTATACGCCCTAATTAGGGTAAGAATGATAGAATTGTTTTTCCGACGGAAATTATTCCGAACCTTGTGAAGGAAATTTTACATTTTCAATATTTTTACGATTATGGAATTTTTTCCGAGAGATAAATAATTTGGACAAATAGGAGGGCGACAAGTGTCACCCCTAGATTGGGCCATGTTGGACGAAATTGTGTGGACAAGTGGGCAAGACAAGTGGCCAAAAGTCTTGCATGGTTTTGCATGGTGTTGGACGGTTTTTATGAGTTAGTGGGCAAAGTCAAATGGTCAAATTCTTGCATGGCTTTTGTAGAACAAGTGTAGAAAGGAACCTACACAAACCATCTATACCATACACATGTTTCAATCCTAACCCTTTGTTTTGCTATATAAACCCCTTTAGTTGATGAAAATCTTCCACACTTAGTATATTTCAAGACTTGAAATATTTTCTCTCCCTCCTTCTAGAGTTGCTCTCGTCGAACAGCCCCCTTCCCTAACCAAATATTGTCCAAAAATTCTTAAACTTATAAGTGTTCTTCCTTAATGTGTTAGGAAGATTATTAACCAAGAGTTAGACAAGATTTCACACCCCTAGCCTCAAAAACATCACAAAAGCCGAGAGTGGGCAGTTTTGAAGCCTAAGTGTTCTTCACTTTTTGGAGTTAATTCTTGAATAGAAGTGTCACGACCCGACCTCGGGCCCGTGACTGGTGCCTTACCCCGGGCACCCTAGTGATACAACATCAGAGAAAAACCAGCGGAAATAAAAACTCATAAAAGAAAACAGTGAAATAAGAAAACAGGCTAACCCAAACGGTTACCTTTTTGTACATAAATGAAAACTTGAACAGTTACATCCCTTACAAACTCTGCCCACAACAGTGCTACAGACCTCTAAAAATTTTAAAACCATAATGACGGGACAGGGCCCCGCCATGCCCCTGAATATACAAAAGTCTACAACTTCAGGGAACCATACCACATGACAAGCTTCCGGAGATATGGAGCTTTCCGAGAACCGAACAACGATCCTAAGAGTGCGGATCAACAAGCTATGTACCTCAACCTGCGGCATAAACGCAACCCCCCGAAGGAGGTCAGTACAACAGGTACCAAGTATGTGAAACTGAAAAATACTGTAAATGAAATCATAATAGTCTATATAAAGCAGGAGACATGTATGATAACCAAACTACAGTACACAACATATAAGTAGTCATGTCAAGTTAGGGACTCATGCCCGTGAAATCATCACTCAAATACAACCCGGGAATTTAACCCGCACAATGGCCGCATGCCCCGACATCTCACCTCGGTATAAGCATGGCCCTGGAACCGTCCTAGTGGGGCCATACCAGTGGACCATCCAACGTGTCGGTATGCCCAAAGGAGATAACAAGATAACAATCCCTGTGGAAGCATACCAGTGGGCCACCTAACGTGTCGGTATGTCCAAACAACTAACAAGATAATACCCACTGTGGAAGCATACCTGTGGGCTACCCAACGTGTCAGTATGTCCAAACAAATAACAAGATAATACCCACTGTGGAAGCATACCCGTGGGCTACCCAACGTGTCAGTATGTCCAAACAAATAACAAGAGAATACTCACTGTGGAAGCATACCCGTGGGCTACCCAACGTGTCAGTATGTCCAAACAAATAACAAGAGAATAATCACTGTGGAAGCATACCCGTGGGCTACCCAACGTGTCAGTATGTCCAAACAAATAACAAGAGAATAATCACTGTGGAAGCATACCCGTGGGCTACCCAACATGTCAGTATGTCCAATCAAACAAACAGATAGCCGACCCTCCATCGAGAGACTCGGTAGCACAATCACACCCTTGCACAACAAGGCTATATCAACCAAGCATAGGCAAGTTACACACCACTCGAGGTACTTTACACACTTCTTAACACAACGTCAAGTATACCATTAAAACCCAAGTATCTAACCCCTTTAAGATCAAGGTACTCCTACCTTTTATAACCAAGCCACTTATGTTTTTCCATCACAAGGAGTTCGATATTTGAAAAGCGATTCTTCTCTTTTCCCAAAATCAAGTTACCATTTTAAAATCCAATAATGAATCCTTTTCTTTATTTTCCCATAAAGTCGTTATAACTAACTTCCCATAAAGCTATTATAACACTTTATGTTTTAAAACAAGTCAAGACAAAACCATACCTTTCTTTTAAATCAAAACACTTCAAATTCTTAAGTCTCTTTCTTTTAGAAATCGAGTTCCTTACTTTGGAATTTTTAAGAAGATCAAAACTTGATTTCAATACTTCTTATTAGAGCAGCCATGATCTAGGAAATGTAATACAATTTTGTCTTATCTTAGCTTATGCGGATGGAGGTTTCTACTGGTTTTAATATAATTAATTGTCATTACTCTTTCCTTTAATAACGCTGCATTGGCTTGTTCGATTCTTATTCCCATTTCCGAAATTTATGCAACATTTTCTTTTAAAACCCAAGTACTCATTTTTCACGAATGAGGTTTCACACTTTTCAACACCATTTAGGTCAATTATAAGTCAAGTCTCTTATCTTTTGAAATCAACAAACCATTCTTTTACCTACATAAAGTGGTTATAACAAACTTCCCATAAAGTCGTTATAACACTTTATGTTTTAAACCAACCAATTACAACTATAAGCCCTTATGAGACCAAGAGGGCTTATTCTTTAACAACCGAGTACCCATTACTAACGAATAAGATTTTCCTACTTTTTCAAACAATCAAGACCTTTACACTTCATATCAAGTCAAGGCACAACAAGGGAAATCAAATTCCTTTAACACACGTGCATCTACTGCACTATATATTTCACAAATAATCATGCTGAAGAGGATAGGAAGAATCACATACCTCGCGACGATTATCGACGGTTAGCAAAATGCTCCACAGTACTATCTCCCTTAAGTAGAATATGCTACTCGTAGTACTTCAATCCTATAAGGGTCATAAAACGTCTATCAATCTCTAGCTTCGAACGTAGAATAACTAAGTGCAAGGTCCCTACATTCTACGGAAATTTGGACGGCACTTCCTTTGTTTCTATTTACTATGCCACCTTTTTCAAGGCCGAAATTCAATAACCAACTCCACATTTAAGGCTCAATTAATTCAGCAAATACAAGGGGATTACACGCCTAACAATACGTGTAAAATTCCTCCCCACAATAACACAAAATAACCCAATAATTTCCATGCCATTCTTGGCCAACAATATAACCAATCCTAACCCCTTTCAACTCTTTTCAAATCCAAGTTCTTAGGTCTAACATGATATCTAGCCCTAGGCATCTTCAACAACTAAAATCCCCATTTACAACATGTGACGTCTAAATTAGTAATCCAATTGAAGTTACAATCTTAAGGCTAACATGCCCATTTCGGTTCTCAACAAGACAACAAGATCCAAATCTATTCAAACTTAAATATAACAGCCTCAGGCTCATTTCTAAACTACTATAACAAGTATTAACTCATATCCAAGAGAAGGGGAAACTTTTACCTTTCGGAATAGCCCACAAAAGCCCTTCTTCTTCCACTTCTTTCCCGTCAACTACGCCCACCAGCGCTTCCCACAAGTTCACCCACACTTTGCCTTATTGCCGCCGCTCCAACAATTTTCCCTTTAGGCTAGGTTTTCTTCAAAATCTAGAGAGAATGAAGAGGAGTTCTTGGGAGGGTTTCCAAAATGAAATGGCCAAGTCTTCCAAGACTTGGCCCTAAAATAGGCCCCTTTCCTGGTCAAAAGGATGGGAGGGACACTTGTCACCCTCCCATAGGCTTTTAACAAAATATCCCCTGATTTTCGCCCTTTCTGCGAAAAATCCGCCTTGGCGCCAGCCCGCCCGCCAGCGCCAGCGCCCCACTTCAGAATAATTACGCGTTCGGCGCGACCCGCATTCGGCGTCGCGGCTGCGCAACCCCGCGAACCCCGGTACAACCGCGCGCGCCACGCGTCCGGCGCGCGGCCAGATTCTGCGCGGCCGCTGTACCCCTGAACCGAAACCACTGTTTTGCCTGACTGCGCACCAAACTTGAAACTTCCATAACTTTTGACTCCGATGTCCTATCGACCAATGGTTTGTTGCGTTTGGAACTAGATTTAACGGACTACACATTAGGCTTTTTAAACACCTCGAAATTCTTAACAACTGGGGTACAACACTCCAAGGTAGACTCAAAATCCGTCCAACACATGTTTGTCCACTTATCTTTCCACTTTCAAATCTTATATTCCTTGGTATGTTCTTATCTTATCTTCTTGAATTTACGGGGTGTAACATTCTTCCCCCCTTAGAAACATTCATCCCGAATGTTCCTTCTAAGTCTCCAAAACGCAGACGTCGGTATAGTTTTCACCACTGCACTTACAAAAGAAATAGTTATGCCACTCATGGACTTATCACCCGAATATACTCCCGTATACTATGTACTCCGACAAAGATCACTGTAAAATCTTTTACTCTAGACGGCCTTACATCTAGGTTTCAATTGTTATAAATTCTAAGGTTCAAAATTTCTCATCCCCAGACTTTCCCTTTTTCACTAGCCAAGCTTCTAAATCACATTTTTAACACAAAGCTATCCGAACATAACAATTAACACATCACCATGACATCAAAGTCTACTAGTCTCTAGAGGGTTAAGAATATACCTGTAACTATTGCTTCACTTTCCCTTTTTGTCGTTCTACTCATGTTCCTTACCTGCATGGCGCACAAAAGGAGGAGATGAATCAACCACTGATCCCGAAGGCTGAGTCTCTACATCCGCGCTACCTCTGGTTGGACAATTTCTCGCAAAATGGCCCTGCTGGCCGCATGCAAAACAAACTCTCATTCCAGCACGACACTCCCCATCATGGAGCCTACCACAATGGCCACAACGAGGTAGGGGTGGTCCCATCTGACTAACGTCCCTGCTCCCCCAAAAACCTGAAACCTTGGAGCCCTGACCTGCTCCGGAATCTCCCGAATGTCCTGAAGACTGTGGCGGAGCACTCCGTACTGGCGGAGGCGCATAACTAGTCTGCTGCTGAGGCTGCCTGCCTCGAAGGTCACCAGAGGACCACCTGTCTGGCCCTCTTCTGCTGATCTTGGTTAATCCGTCGACTTCTACGCTCCTCACACCCAAGTGCATAAGCCTGCATGCGGGCAATATCCATGCCCGGCTGAAGAGCTACTCCCGTGCAACTCTCTGCTAAGTAGTCATCGAGTCCTGTGACATAACGGTGCACTCTATCCTCCATATCGGCCACCAGAGCGGGGACATACCGAGCCAATGAGTCAAACTCTACATTGTACTCCCGAACTGTGCGCCCTCTTTGTCTCAGCATCAAAAATCTGTCGGCCCGTGCCCTCCTCATCTGTGGAGGCAAGAAATGGCCAAGGAAAGCCTCTGAGAACTCGCCTAACCACCGAGGTGCATGCTCCCCCCGGGACAGCTCCCACGAATCAAACCAGTCGACTGCAGTATCACGCAGCCGATGCGAACCTAAGACCACTGACTCGGTCTCCGAAGCCTTGATCACTCTCATGATCCGTGAATCGCCGGATGAATTCCTGCGACCATCCTCGTGCCTCGACCCGTAGAACTCGGGTGAAGCAACTCGGAAAAATCCCGTAGTCTCAAACTATCTGACCTCGGGTGAACTATGGGTGCTCCGTCACAAGGCTGCTGCGTCGGCCTATCCTCATACTAGCCACGATCGGCCAATAATCGGGTCATCTCTCGTAACCCATCTCCTGCGCCTGTGCCGGGATCGAGGCTCAGGTGCCGTGGTCTCAGTAGAGACCGCTGATACTCTACTCGCAGCTCCCTCTGCTGCCTTGCCCTTCTGGGCTCTGGTTGCCTTGCGTGGAGGCATCACTGGTATACAAAGAATACGTCAGAGGGGGTCCAACTTATAACACAGCTCTAAGGCACGATCTCAGAGTGAGAAGAATGGAAACCAATCCTAAATATCCTATAGCCTCCTGATTATAGATGTGGTGCACAACACACCGATAATCAAGACTCTACTAGATACGGTCTGTAGACATTTTCCGAGGATTAACTGCTCTGATACCACTTTTATCACGACCCGACCTCGGGCCCGTGACTGGTGCCTTACCCCGGGCACCCTAGTGATACAACATCAGAGAAAAACCAGCGGAAATAAAAACTCATAAAAGAAAACAGTGAAATAAGAAAACAGGCTAACCCAAACGGTTACCTTTTTGTACATAAATGAAAACTTGAGCTATATCCCTTTAAAAACTCGCCTGACAACAAAGGCTGCACCTAAAAATTTTAAAACCATAATGACGGGACAGGGCCCCGCCATGCCCCTGAATATACAAAAGTCTACAACTTCAGGGAACCGTACCACAGGACAAGCTTCCGGAGATATGGAGCTTTCCGAGAACCGAACAGCGATCCTAAGAGTGCGGATCAGCAAGCTATGTACCTCAACCTGCGGCATGAACGCAGCCCCCCGAAGGAGGTCGACAACAGTACCAAGTATGTGAAAAATCGTAAATAAAATCATAATAGTCTATATAAAGCGGGAGACATGTATGATAACCAAACTACGATACCACAACATATAAGCGATCATGTCAAGTTAGGGACTCATGCCCGTGAAATCATCACTCAAATACAACCCGTGAATTTAACCCGCACAATGGCCGCATGCCCCGGCATCTCACCTCGGTATAAGCATGGCCCTGGAACCGTCCTAGTGGGCCCATACCCGTGGACCATCCAACGTGTCGGTATGCCCAAAGGAGATAACAAGATAACAATCCCTGTGGAAGCATACCCGTGGGCCACCCAACGTGTCGGTATGTCCAAACAACTAACAAGATAATACCCACTGTGGAAGCATACCCGTGGGCTACCCAACGTGTCAGTATGTCCAAACAAATAACAAGATAATACCCACTGTGGAAGCATACCCATGGGCTACCCAACGTGTCAGTATGTCCAAACAAATAACAAGAGAATACTCACTGTGGAAGCATACCCGTGGGCTACCCAACGTGTCAGTATGTCCAAACAAATAACAAGAGAATAATCACTGTGGAAGCATACCCGTGGGCTACCCAACGTGTCAGTATGTCCAAACAAATAACAAGAGAATAATCACTGTGGAAGCATACCCGTGGGCTACCCAACGTGTCAGTATGTCCAATCAAACAAACAGATAGCCGACCCTCCATCGAGAGACTCGGTAGCACAATCACACCCTTGCACAACAAGGCTATATCAACCAAGCATAGGCAAGTTACACACCACTCGAGGTACTTTACACACTTCTTAACACAACGTCAAGTATACCATTAAAACCCAAGTATCTAACCCCTTTAAGATCAAGGTACTCCTACCTTTTATAACCAAGCCACTTATGTTTTTCCATCACAAGGAGTTCGATATTTGAAAACAGTTACTTCTCTTTTCCCAAAATCAAGTTACCATTTTAAAATCCAATAATGAATCCTTTTCTTTATTTTCCCATAAAGTCGTTATAACTAACTTCCCATAAAGCTATTATAACACTTTATGTTTTAAAACAAGTCAAGACAAAACCATACCTTTCTTTTAAACCAAAACACTTCAAATTCTTAAGTCTCTTTCTTTTAGAAATCGAGTTCCTTACTTTGGAATTTTTAAGAAGATCAAAACTTGATTTCAATACTTCTTATTAGAGCAGCCATGATCTAGGAAATGTAATACAATTTTGTCTTATCTTAGCTTCTATGCAGATGGAGGTTTCTACTGGTTTTAATATAATTAATTGTCATTACTCTTTCCTTTAATAACGCTGCATTGGCTTGTTCGATTCTTATTCCCATTTCCGAAATTTATGCAACATTTTCTTTTAAAACCCAAGTACTCATTTCTCACGAATGAGGTTTCACACTTTTCAACACTATTTAGGTCAATTATAAGTCAAGTCTCTTATCTTTTGAAATCAACAAACCATTCTTTTACCTACATAAAGTGGTTATAACAAACTTCCCATAAAGCCGTTATAACACTTTATGTTTTAAACCAACCAATTACAACTATAAGCCCTTATGAGACCAAGAGGGCTTATTCTTTAACAACCGAGTACCCATTACTAACGAATAAGATTTTCCTACTTTTTCAAACAATCAAGACCTTTACACTTCATATCAAGTCAAGGCACAACAAGAGAAATCAAATTCCTTTAACACACGTGCATCTACTGCACTATATATTTCACAAATAATCATGCTGAAGAGGATAGGAAGAATCACATACCTCGCGACGATTATCGGCGGTTAGCAAAATGCTCCATAGTACTATCTCCCTTAAGTAGAATATGCTACTCGTAGTACTTCAATCCTATAAGGGTCATAAAACGTCTATCAATCTCTAGCTTCGAACGTAGAATAACTAAGTGCAAGGTCCCTACATTCTACGGAAATTTGGACGGCACTTCCTTTGTTTCTACTTACTATGCCACCTTTTTCAAGGCCGAAATTCAATAACCAACGCCACATTTAAGGCTCAATTAATTCAGCAAATACAAGGGGATTACACGCCTAACAATACGTGTAAAATTCCTCCCCACAATAACACAAAATAACCCAATAATTTCCATGCCATTCTTGGCCAACAATATAACCAATCCTAACCCCTTTCAACTCTTTTCCAATCCAAGTTCTTAGGTCTAACATGATATCTAGCACTAGGCATCTTCAACAACTAAAATCCCCCTTTACAACATGTGACGTCTAAATTAGTAATCCAATTGAAGTTACAATCTTAAGGCTAACATGCCCATTTCGGTTCTCAACAAGACAACAAGATCCAAATCTATTCAAACGTAAATATAACAGCCTCGGGCTCATTTCTAAACTACTATAACAAGTATTAACTCATATCCAGGAGAAGGGGAAACTTTTACCTTTCGGAATCGCCCACAAAAGCCCTTCTTCTTCCACTTCTTTCCCGTCAACTACGCCCACCAGCGCTTCCCACAAGTTCACCCACACTTTGCCTTATTGCCGCCGCTCCAACAATTTTCCCTTTAGGCTAGGTTTTCTTCAAAATCTAGAGAGAAGGGAGAGGAGTTCTTGGGAGGGTTTCCAAAATGAAATGGCCAAGTCTTCCAAGACTTGGCCCTAAAATAGGCCCCTTTCCTGGTCAAAAGGATGGGAGGGACACTTGTCACCCTCTCATAGGCTTTTAACAAAATATCCCCTGATTTTCGCCCTTTACCGCAGAAAAATCCCGCCTTGGCGCCGCGGCGCTTCCACTTCAGAGAATAATTACCCGCATTCCGGCGCCGCGGCGCTGCAACCCCTGCGAACCCCCAGTACAACCGGCGCCGCGGCCCTGCATTCCGGCGCCGCGGCGCTGTACCCCTGAACCGAAACCACTGCTTTGCCTGACTGCGCACCAAACTTGAAACTTTCATAACTTTTGACTCCGATGTCCTATCGACGAACGGTTTGTTGCGTTGGGAACTAGATTTAACGGACTACACACTAGGCTTTTTAAACACCTCGAAATTCTTAACAACTGGGGTACAACACTCCAAGGTAGACTCAAAATCCGTCCAACACATGTTTGTCCACTTATCTTTCCACTTTCAAATCTTATATTCCTTGGTATGTTCTTATCTTATCTTCTTGAATTTACGGGGTGTAACAAGAAGTTAGTTAGGAACTTCTAAGGGTGCCTTGTGGTGATTTGGAGCACAAAGATGTGGAGCTAAAGCACAAATATTTGGAGCTAAGACTTGCTTGGAACGACTTTAAGTTCTTGGATATTGTTGGGCTATTATTGAGGTAATGAACCTTAACCTCTTTGTGAAGTTGATTATTATGTATATTGGATATTATACATGTATTGGAAGTATATTATGGACTATAATATATAAGGAAAGATTTGGATCTTGTTAAGATGTTAAAAGAAGAGTTGGCATATTAGCCATTAAAATGGTAAAAATGTATCCATTACTTGCTAAGAAGTTAACAACAAAGAAACTATAACTTATATAAAGATTGAAATATAAGTTGAAGGACTAATGAAGTAATTGGATAAGCAAAATTGTAAAAGTTGGCCAAGGACCCCAACTTAAGGACCGTATCTACTTTGGACCGTATCTACTTTGGACTATATTTACTTTGGACCTTCTTTACTTATTATTATTATGAAGTAGAGATTGTTAATCGCGTTCCGTTTGGGCGTGTTATCCCCTTCTTTACTTATTATTATTATGAAGGAGAGATTGTTAATCGCGTTCTGTTTGGGCGTGTTATCCCCTTCTTTAATTTTCGGAGTTATTGCGCCGTATTTTATGGCATGTTGGTTACTAGTATCGGGTCTTGATAAAGGTGTAGAATTGAGTAAAAACGGGGGAAGTGCTGCCCAATTTTTCATAGAATAAGAGAAGCCTTACTTAGAAGAATCCCACGAAAAACTAGAAGTTGATAGGCGTGTTTTGCCTATTATAGGTTGACACTCTGCGCGCGACATATCCGACTTGGCAAGTGGATTTAGTCGAGGAGGTATGTGATTCTTCCTATCCCTTTGAGCATGATATTTGCAAAATATATATAGTACGGTAGACGTACGTGTGTTAAACTAAATTTGGCTTTACTTTGATGTCTTTGGACTTGAGTTCTAAATAATAAGAATCTTGAATATTTCAAAAAGAGTTATGAATCATTTTTGGAAGAAAAGTAAGACTTGGTTTTAACTAAAAAGCTTAAGTGTTATACTAGCTTTATGGGAAGTTAGGTATAACGACTTAAGAAAGATAAGAAAAACGATTTTATTTATCAAATGCTTGAAATGATGTTTGAAGGTATGGTAAGTTGGTTTGATAAATATGTTATGATGCTACGTGTGTTAGTATCTTGTGATATTTGTGTAAGGAGGTTACTCTTGTTATGCTTATGTTGTTTAACGATAAGTCGTTGTGTTCGATTCTTGTGATGTTGTGTAAGGAGGCTATTCTTGTTGTGCTTATGTTGTTTAACGATAAGCCGTTGTGTTAGTATTATATCATTTACCCTCCTGACTTGTTATGATCGGGGTTAAGTCGCCCCGTCTGAGAATACCTACGCGGGTCCACGGGACTATCGGGCTGCGGGAGTTCCAGGATTGTGGTGCGAAGAATACCTCATGCGGTCTATGTGGCCATGCGGACTGCGGGAGTCCAGGACGATGCCGAGGATTAGCTACCCTCGATGCGAGGATTACCTCATGCGGGCCTAGGTGGCCTATGCGGACTGCGGGAGTCCAGGATTAGGCACGCATAATGATACTATGGGCGATTGGCCTTGCTTCGATCATTCGCGACCTAGAAAAGACCAGTTACATTATATCTATTATTGCTCTTGTTTGTGATGTGGCACTACGTGCGGTTAACTTGGTTGTTTAAATGTTATAGTTATATATATATATATATATATATATATATATACCATTATGCGACCTCCTTGAAGCTGCGTTCATGCCGCAGGTAAAGGGAAGCAGGTGGTAGATCCTCATTCTTAGGATCTTTACTCAGGTGTCAGGAGCTCCATTTCTCCGGAGGCTCGACTTTAGGTATGGTTCTCCCTGGTGTTGTAGATGTTTTGTACATTCAGGGGTATGACGGGGCCTTGTCCCGTCATAGTATTTACACCTTCTGTAGGTCTCAGATCTTGTTAAGTTGGGAATCGCTCACTTTTGGTATTTATATATATGCCGAAAGGCAGCTTTTCTTTGGATAGACTGTGCTTACTCTTTATTGTTTCATGTCTTTGTTTTATATTCCGCTGGTTACTCTGATGTATGTCTACTTGGGTGCCCAGGTAAGGCACCAGTCATGGGCCCGGGAACGGGTCGTGACACATATGCGGGTGAAATAGTCCCAGGAGTAGGACTGCTTAATGATACTACGGGCGGGTGACCCTACTTTGATCATGAGCCTCCTATTTTTATGCAGTAAAGTATACACTTGTTTACTCTCATTGTTAGTAAGGCACAGTGTACTGTAATTTGATTATCATACATGTCTCCAGCTTTATTTTAGACTTATGATGTAAATTGCAGTATTTTCCAGTTTTGCATACTTGGTACATATTGTGTACTGACCCCCTTTCCTCGGGGAGCTGCGTTCATGCCGCAGGTAGGGGTAAGCAGGTGGTGGATCCCATTCTTAGGATCATTGATCAGGTGTCGGAAGGTTCATTTCTTCGGAGGCTTGTCTTTTGGTACGGTTTCTCTGATGTTGTAGATTTATGTACATTCAGGGGTATGGCGGGGCCCTGTCCCGCCACAGTTGTTATTCTTAGAGGTCTGTAGTCACTTTTGTGGATTGGGTTGTAAAGAAAAAAAAAGATGTACTGTTTTTTTTTTATTATGTATATTTTACGGAAGGAAGCCTTATCGGCTAGCCTGTTGATATTTAATGTCTAAGTATTTTTTATGAGTTGTTTATGTTCCGCTGCTATTCTCTGATGTATACCTGAAAGGGGTGCCCAGGTAGGGCACCAGTCGCGGGCCCGGGGTCGGGTCGTGACAATAAGAACATACGATTATAAGGAGGCGCTTGATGTTTAAGATTCTTAAAGGGAGATAAGCTCTCTCCCCCGCGTAACAGGATAGTTTTACGTATTATGGGGTTATGTGTACCCGTGTTGTTAGGCAAAGGATATGAGACTGGTAAGTTCTTCAGTGTCGTCATGCCATAGGTTACAGTTTTAGATAACCGTGAGAAAAGTATTGTGTTGGGGTAATTGAGGAAGACACTAGAAAAATGGTTGAAGAAGTGCCGTAAGGATATAAATGCAGGTAGTACGCAAGAATGAAACTGTATGATCAAGAATCAAGATAGAAATATTTTATTAATAATGAGCATAAGGAAGGGTTATGACCAGAATGAAAAAAGAGAATGCAACTATGGTTATGTAAGTTGCACGAGATATGGTTACCCCAGACTAGTGTAAAGACCATTAGTGAATGATGGACAGTAAGGACACCTCGGTGAGAGGTGGCAAAAATCTGTACAGAGGAGAAGGATAGTAGGGAAAATACGGGGAGGTATAAGACCCCAGGGCAACTTGAAATGAAAAATAAAGGTAAGACGAGTAGATACTCGAACGATAATAAATCTTGTCAAGCCATTAGATTATGTAATACCATGAATTGAGATTGAACACCTGATTATAATCTCTATGAGCTGGAAGAGAATAATAGATTGCTACTTGACGAGATCAAGGAAAATCCCCCCCCCCCTAAAAGTGTGATTGGCAGGAAGTCTTAGCCATACGACAAGCGAAGGAATTGAATCTGAGTATAGCGACCAAGTCTAATTGCAACAGAGAATTAGAAACAGAAACCATAATTGAGATTATATCCCCGAATATTTCGGAAGTATGAGAAGGGCTTTCAGTTATTGGAAGATAAGCTGACTACGACTCTGATTCTAACCTCACGAGGCACGAGGTCTAGAGGGTTAGGTTATTATGGTAACACTTTGAGTGTTTGGCTGGGTCGTGTGCGGATGCAATGCGATAAGGTAACAACCTGTATTTACCGGCAGCTACAGGAGCATGCTAGTGGAGCTCAGATTCGGGAGGTTGCCGAGTCTTCCCTCGTTAAGGAGGTGAAGAGGCGACAGTATAAGGATCCAGTTCTAGGGCGAAATTGAGATACGGCTCTCCAAGAGGAGAAGGACATGTTTGGGTAGCACCGGATAGAGTGTTGTGATATAAGAGTAGATTGTGTATGCCCGATGCTGCAGGACTTGTCAGCAGGTTTTAGGGGAGGCACGCAGTGCTTATTGCTCTATTTGTTCGGGGTCGACTAAGATGTATCATGACCTCAGATATATGTATTGGTAAGATGGCCTGAAGAGGGACGTAGCAGAGTTAGTTGCTTAGTGTCCGAATTAGTAGCAGGTCAAGGTTGAGCACCAGAAGCACAGTGGGCTATGATCGACGATTGAGATCCCGATTTAGTAGTGGGAGGTGACTAATATGGATTTTGTTATAGGGTCGCATCGTGCTCAGAGGAAGTGTGACTCCTTGTGGGTCATAGTAGATAGGCCGACGAGGTCAGCCCATTTTTCTTCCGGTCAGGACTATCTACTCGGTTGAGGATTTTGCGAGATTATATATCAGGAAGAATATGAGACTGCACGGGGTTCCTATATTTATGATGTCAGACGGATGAGCTCAGTTTACGGATAACTTCTGGAGGTTTTCCAGAAGGGATTAGGGACACAGGTGAGTCTCAGCGTTGCATTTCACCCTTAAACCGACGGACAGGCAGAACGTACCATTCAGGCACTTGAGGATAGGTTGCGGGCCTGTGTTCTTGATTTCAGAGATAGTTGGGAGGATTATTCGCCTCATGTTGAGTTACGTACGATAACAGATACCCTTCCAGTATTCAGATGGCCCTGTATGAGGCTTTGTATGAAAGGAAGTGTAGATCGCCAATTGGTTGGTTCGACGTAGACGAGGTTCAGTTAATTGGCCCAGACTTGATTCAGCGGGCTGTGGATAAGGCGAAGCTTATCCATAAAAGATTATTAGCAAGCTCAGAGTCGGTAGAAGCTTTATGCAGATAACCAATGTCGACACTTGGAGTTCAGGTTGTCGTTTTAGTGTAAGTATTGTTATGTGGCCATGTGTGGCAAGTGTGATTATGTTGGGTGTAGTCAAGGGACTATGCCAATATCCGTTCAGATGGAACCTCGAAGGAACATTCGGGGACGAATGTTTCTAAGGAGGGGAGAATGTTACACTCCGTGATTCCAGAACATGTATATAAGAACATACGTAAGAAAACAGAACTTTAAGATTTGAGACTCGTAGATTTTATCAAAATTATGTAAATGTCAGAACACGTAATATTATCGACAAATGGGAGGGTGACACGTGTAACCCCCCTAGTATGGTCTTGGTCGAATTAGACCAAGGATAAAAGGGTCAATTGATCAAAACTTGGATGACCAAGTCTTGCAAGCCCATAGCTTGAGATATTTGACTAAGTCAATTAGCCCACTTGGATTGATATTTAAATCCCTTTCATCCAAACCTCACAAGTGTGATGATCTTAACCCTCCATTTAATTATATATTCATCCTTAGTAGCAAGACTAGTCTCTAACACTTAGAGAAAAATGTAGAAAACTTTGAGCTTGAAGACTTGCTCTCGGGTTTGAGGTGATTCCCACACAAAAAATTTTAGTTTGTGGTTCATTATTCACAAGACTTTAACCCAAGGTTCCTAGGGGTATTGTAAGGATATCTCAATAGAAATATCCCGGAAAAACGACATTTTCACGTTAGTCGCAAGGCGAAAACCTAAGGTGTTCTTCAACTTTGAAGTTGGAAATTGAAGAGAAGTTGGTTATGAGCTTCTAAGGGTTGCTTGGAGTAGATTGGAACGTCGAAAAGAGGAGCTAAAGTTGCTAAGGATCGATTTTTAATCTTGGATTATATTTGGGCTAAATGAGGTAATAATCTTCGTCTTACTATCGTAATTGAAGATTCCATGTTATGATAAGTTAGAAATGAGCATGTGATATATGTTATGAAGATTGATAAGTGTTATGGAATTTTAGAAGCCTAAAGTCCGAAAAGTTCATGTTAGCTATTAAGTTTGTAATTCAATTTAATTGTTAGATACAATCGTCACATGTTATTGAAAGAAGGGATTATAGTTATTATAATCGTTTGCGGCTATATAACATGTTAGACTAAACAACTTGGATTGAAAAAGAATTGGAAAAGACTTTGAGTTGTGGTATATTGATTAGCCGAGAATGACATTGAATTATTGGACTATTTTTTATATCAATTGTGGGGCAGATTTTTACACGTCCTGTGCGGCGTGTAATCCCCTTTGTTTAATTGATTGTTGAGCCTTAAATGTGGCATTAGGTTATTGATTTTCGGCCTTGAAAAAGGTGGAAAAGTACGTAGAAACAAAGGAAGTGCTGCCCGATTTTTCATAGAATTAAGAGTCCTTATACTTAGGAATATTCTACGTTGAAAGCTAGTAGTTGATGGATGTATTATGGTCATTATAGGTTGGCATTCTACGTGCGGAGTATTCAACTTGGCAATTTGATTAAGTCGAAGAGGTATGTGGAACTTTTCTTATCTCTTGAGCATGAGTAGTTATAAATGTATAGTACGGTGGACGTACGAGATTTAAATGAATTTAATTTCATTTGGTACCCTTGACTTGTTTAAGAATGTTCTTGACTTGAAAATGCATAGAATACTTGGTTTGGAAAGTATTGATTACTTGAACTATTCTAAAGTTAAGGAACTTGATTTCGTTAAGAGACTTGAAGTATTCTGAAAGTTATGAAACTTGATTTGAAAGTATATGATACTTGATTTTAAAAGTATAAGTCTCTTGATTTCAAAAAGAATGTAATTGTCTAAAACATAAAGAGTTATAACGGTTTTATGGGAAGTTAGTTATAACGGCTTTACGGAAGGCTAAGAGAGTGTCTACTTGATTTATAGGCATGAGTTGCCTAGGTTGAGAATGTAGAAGTTACTTAGTGTCAAAGCCTTGAAATGAATTTCTAAAGGTGTAGTAACTTGTGTTGAAAAGTAGACAAGCCTTGATACTACGGGTGTTAGTATCTTGGGGCTTTTATATAAAAAGGGTTCTTTTTAAAGGAACGGAAGTACGTAGTACTTTGGGTTAAATTCCCGGATATCTAATAACATGTTAGTGCCTTAAGTTAAATAAAATGAGAGTGCATGATAATTAAGGCTAATAAGAAGTTAGGGGATGTCTTAACTTGCTTATGATAATTATGATAATCCGGTGGTGCTTATGTTATGTATGATAAGTCGGCGGTGATTATGTTATGTATGATAGACGGTTGGGCTAGTGATGTATTGTTCATTACGGGGTCATTCCCCAGGCTTGTTGCATTTGCATATTCCGTGGATTTGCTTCCCAGGATGCGAGGAATACCTCATGTGAGTCCGTAGGGCTCATGCGGGTGAAATAGTCTCATGCGGGGCGGACCAGTCCTATGCGAGTAGATTACCTCATGCGGGTCCATACCACCTATGCGGGCGGATACAGTCTATGCGAGGAAAATACCTCATGCGGGTCCATACGGCCTATGCGGGTGAAATAGTCCCGGGAGTAGGATTGCAGAATGATACTACAGGCGGATGGCCCTAGATTGATCATGAGCCTCTTATTTTCATGCAGTAAAGTATACTCTTATTTACTCTCATTGTTAGTAAGGCACAGTGTACTGTTAATATGGTTATCATACATGTCCCCAGCTTTATTTTAGACTATTATGATTTCATTACAGTACTTTCAGTTTCACATACTTGGTACTTGTTGTACTGACCTCCTTGAGTGCGTTCATGCGAGTAGAATTATACTGAGTTCTTGATCCTCACTCTTAGGATCACTGTTAATTTCTTTGAAGCTCCATTACTCCGGAGGCTTATCTTTGGTTCAGATCCCTGGTATTGTCGGTTGTTGTACATTCAGGGGTATGGCGGGGCCCTGTCCCATCACAATTGTTATTCTTAGAGGTCTGTAGTTATATCTTGTAGATTGGGTTGTAAAAAAAAATAAAGAGATGTAACTGTTGTATTTGGGTTATGTATATTTTCGGAAGATGGCCTTATCGGCTAGCCTATTGATATTTACTGTCTAGTACTTATGAGTTTATGTATATTCCGCTGCTATTCTCTGATGTATACCTGTGAGGGGTGCCCAGGTAGGGCACCAGTCGAGGGCCCAGGGTCGGGTCGTGACAGATTATAACCAACAACCAAATTGATTAACAACTTTAGTGGCTAGCATGCCAATTTTCGGTTTTAACATTTCAACATGGTCCAAATCCTTTCAATCTTCATTCTATATATCATATACTCATTTATATACTACACTAGCATGTAATCTCTAATTACATTAGGAAAACAAGGATCATTACCTCAATAAGCCCAAAATATTTCAAGATCTAAAAGTCGATCCTTAGCAACTTTAACTCCTATTCCTTACGTTCCAATCCACTACAAGCAACCCTTAGAAGTTCATAAACAACTTCTCTTCAATTTCCAACTTCAAAGTTGAAGAACACTTTAGGGTTTCATATTGCGACTAACGGATTAACGTAGTATTTTCGGAATTTTTGTGTTTGGTTATCCTTACAATACCTCTAGGGACACTTGGTTTAAGTATGGGGATTTATCAAAGAAGATTGAACAATTTCTTGTTCTTGGAGGGGTGTTGGCCGAGAGCAACCTAGGGAGGGAGTATATTTTTTTGTCTTGAAGTTTCACTAAGTGTTAAATCTTCAACCTCTAAGTGGATATATATAATGCAACCAAGGGTGGAGATTAAAGCAAGTGTGTGGTTGATATTGGGGACAAGTGTGTGTGGGTCCCACTAGTCCACTTGTCCAAACAAATATCTAGCACAAGCCTTGGCCACTTGGCCACCTTTCTCACCCAAGATGGGCCCACACTGGGGTGACACGTGTCGCCCTCCTATTGGTCCAAAATATTTTATCTCTCCAAAATCTCAATAATTGGTCAAAATATCGAAAACCTTGTGGGCCCCACAAAATCATCAAATTTCCTGGGTGGGCCTCACATGACCAAATCTGGAAATAAAATTCCATAATTCTTATAAATTCTATAAGTTTCAAATACCAAATTTGGGAACCCAATTCCAATTAATAAACATTTTCCCTTCACGAGGTTCGGAATATTTTCCGTAGGAAAAAGAAATCTTTCTTCCGTTTCAAACTTAAAGTCGTATTCTCTTATGTACGTCCTCATATACATATCCTGGAACTACGGGGTGTAATATTCTCCCCCCTTAGAAACATTCGTCCCGAATGTTCCTTCTAAGTACAATCTAGGCAGATATCGGCATAGTCCTCCTTAACTATACCCCACTCAATCAATTATGCCACACATAGCCACATATATCATACATACATACACATCAATCACAAGCTAAATGAGGAATCACATCTAGAGGGTATATCACTACTTATCAACTCTCATTCATGGCCTAAAATGAATTCTCCTTCGCATCTTTACTACTCATACTATAACTACTTCAATTCTTTCAACACTTCCTCGCTCATCTTCTTAGTTATCGTATTCTTTTCGTACTTCCACACCCATTCTAGTATACATACATAATCTCGCATATTGCTTCGGTTTTCCAATCCTTGAAGTCACTATATCCAACAATTTAGGGTCATTTTCGGCCCTCACGACCCGGTTCCGGTGGAACGTGTCTACGAACTCGTACAATCATTAACTAGACTTGGGCCTTGCACCCCCACGACCCTATCACATAGCGGGACTACCCCCAACTGACCCTACTCCATTTCGGGATACGGGTTGACCTATAATTGGTCCTCAACCCGACCCTTCGTGGTACTTAACTCTCGTTCTTCGTCCGAATTAGATCTTGCTACCCGAGAAGGCCTTATACATCTAAGGTCTCAGCAGTTATCAATATTCTAAGGCTCACAAATTTTCCATGTCCCCAAACTTACATTACCTCTTAACCAGGTTGTCTTAATCACAATAACTCAATCTTATCCGTACATAACACTTAAACATATAACAATCTTATCAATGCATAAAAGTCTCTAAAGGGTCAAAGATATACCTGTAATTATTGCTTCAATTTCCCTTTATCGTTATAATCGTAATCCTGCCCTGCAGGGCGCATAGCTATAGAAGGTGATGAACCAGCCACTGATCATGAAGGCTGAGTCTTACTACCCGTGTTGCCTCCATACGGACACTCACTCTGAAAATGCCCCTGCTGGCCGAAGAATAACAGGCCCTCGGAGCAGAATGGCACTCCCCAAAATGGGACCTACCGCAACGAACACACCGAGGCAAAGGTGGCTTCATCTGACTAGGACTCTTGTTCCCCTGAGGACCTGGAGCCCTCGAACTCTGACTGACCCCTGAGTACCCCGGACGGTCAAATCTCCTGCCCGTAGACTGCGAAAGTGCCCCATGTGCTGGTTGGAAAGAAGTCCTAGCAAGCTGCTGAGGCTGCCCGCCTCGATTATTACCAAAGTACCCAGCCGACCTATTTGTTACACCCCGAAATCCCAGGACATGTATATAAGAACATACGAAAGAAAACAAGACTTTAAGATTTGAGACTCGTAGAATTTACCGGAATTATGGAAATGTCGGGAAACGAAACATTATGGACGAATGGGAGTGTGACACGTGTCACCCCCCCCCACACACACACACTTAGGCTTGGACGAAAATGGACAAGAATGGGTCAAGTCTTAAAAGGCCAAGGATTGACATTGTTGACCAAGTCAATGAGCCCACTTGGCTTGATATTTAAATGAATTCATCCAAGCCACACAAATGTTTTAATCTAGAACCTTGAATGTAGTATATATCTATACTAGTAGTGCAAGACTTGATCATTTTCAACACTTAGAGAAAAATTGGAAAATCTTGAGTTGCTCTTAGAGAGCTCTCGGCCAAGAAGGAAAAAAAGAGAGAAATTTTTTGCAATCTTACTTCATAAATCTCAATATTAAAACCCAAGATCCCTAAAGGTATTCCAAGGATATCTCAACATAAAAATCCCAGAAAAACTGCATTCTTACGTTAGTCGCAACATGAAAACCTAAGGGGGTTTTCATAGTTGGAGTTGGAACTTGAAGATGAGTTCTTCATAAGCTTCTAAGGGTTGCTTGGAGTGGATTGGAACGTCGAAAAGATGAGCTAAAGTTGCTAAGGATCGACTTTTAATCTTGGATTATATTTGGGCTAAATAAGGTAATAATCTTCGTCTTACTATTGTAATTGAAGATTCCATGTTATGATAAGTTAGAAATGATCATGTGATATATGTTATGAATATTGATAAGTGTTATGGAATTTTAGAAGCCTAAAGTCTGAAAAGTTCATGTTAGCCATTAAGTTTGTAATTCAATTTAATTGTTAGATACAATCGTCGCATGCTATAGAAAGAAGGGATTATAGTTATTATAATCGATTTCGGCTATATAATATGTTATACTAAACAACTTGGATTGAAAAAGAATTGGAAAAGACTTTGTGTTGTTGTATATTGTTAGCCGAGAATGACATTGAAATGTGGGACTATTTGGATATCGATTGTGGGGCAGAATTTTACACGTCTTGTGCGGCGTGTAATCCCCTTTGATTGGTTGATGTGTTGAGCCTTAAATGTGGCATTTGGTTATTGATTTTCGGGCCTTGAAAAAAGTGGAAAAGTACGTAGAAACAAAGGAAGTGTTGCCCGATTTTCCGTAGAATTAAGAGTCCTTATACTTAGAAATATTCTACGTTGAAATCTAGTAGTTGATGGATGTATTATGGTCATTATATATTGACATTCTACGTGCGGCGTATTCAACTTGGCAAGTGGTTTAAGTCGAAGAGGTATGTGGAACTTTCCCTATCTTCTTGAGCATGAGTTTTATAAATGTATAGTACGATGGATGTACATTGTTAAAAAGGAATTTGGTTTCATTTTGGTATCCTTGCCTTGTTTTCGAAAAGGATATGTGACTTGATGTTACATGGAAGGATTTCTTGACTTGAAAAGTATAGAATACTTGATTTGGAAAGTATTGATTTCTTGAACTATTCTAAAGATAAGAGACTTTGATTTTCTAAAGTTAAGAAACTTGATATTCTAAAGTTAAGGAACTTGATATTCTAAAGTTAAGAAACTTGATATTCTAAAGTTAAGAAACTTGATTTCTAAAGCTAAGAGACTTGAAGTATTTTGAAAGTTATGTAACTTGATTTGAAATTATATGATACTTGGTTTTGAAAGTATAAGTCTCTTGGTTATAAAAAGAATGAATTTGTCTAAAACATAAAGAGTTATAACGGCTTTATGGGAAGTTAGTTATAACGACTTTATGGAATGTTAAGAGAGTGGTCTATTTGATTTATAGGCACGAGTTACCTAGGTTGTGAAAGTATAAGTTATTTGGTTTTAAAGCCTTGAGTGAATTTCTAAAGGTGTAGTAACTTGATTGGAAAAATAGACATGCCTTGATACTACGGGTGTTAGTATCTTGGGGTTTTTATATAAAAAGGGTTCTTTTTAAAGGAACGGAAGTATGTAGTACTTTGGGTTAAATTTCCGGATTTTTCATGACATGTTAGTGCCTTAAGTTTAAATAAAATGAGAGTGCATGATAAATTAAGGCTAATAAGAAGTTAGGGGATTTCTTAACTTGTTTATGATAATGATGATAAGCCGGTGGTGCTTATGTTATGTATGATAGTCGGTTGTGCTAGTGTTATGTTATTCTTGCAGGGTAAACCCCTGGGTTACTACTTATTCCATGGATTTGCTACCCATGATGCGAGTGCGGCGTTTGTACTCACTGCGGGCCCATCGGGCCTAAGCGGATGAAATAGTTTCATGCGGAGCAAATCGCTCCAAACTCTAGGTTATACTCTCTGATGGTCCTTCCACCCTGTCTCAATGTAAGTGTCACGACCCGTTCCCGGGCCCGCGACTGGTGCCTTACCCCGGGCACCCAAGTGATACAACATCAGAGAAAATCAGCGGAAATAAAATCAAAGACATGAAACAATAAAGAGTAAGAACAGTCTAACCGAGAAGATGTCGCCTTTCGGCATGCATATATAAACAAAAACTTGAACAGTTACATCCTTTACAAACCCTGCCCACAACAGTACTACAGACCTCTAAAAATTTATAACAACTATGACGGGACAGGGCCCCGCCATACCCCTGAATGTACAAGTACCTACAATCTCAGGGAATCATACCAAAAGATAAGCCTCCGGAGAAACGGAGCTTCCCAAAACGCTGAACTGTGATCCTTTGAGCGAGGATCAACGACTGATGTACCTCTACCTGCGGCATGAACGCAGCCCCCCGAAGGAGGTCAGTACAACAGGTACCAAGTATGTGAAACTGAAAATACTGTAATTAAAATCACAATAGTCTATATAAAATAGGAGGCATATATGATAACCAATTTACGATATACTGATATGAGTCATGTCAAGTCGGGGACTCGCCTCAAAGTCATCACTCAAATATAACCGGGGTCTCATGCCCACAATATCAATCATGCGTGGAATTCCTTCCTCATGGCGCCAAATCCATGATATAAAACACCAAGGAAATACACATGAACACCAGGTCCCACCTGTGTCATAATAAAACCGTACGGGGTAAGTATGAAGGCATAGCCGACTACTAGAACCCACCGTACCAACAATGCTATAAAACCGTATCACAAGGTCTTTCTATACCGCCCAATGATCGAAGCTGAGCCACTCGCCCGCAGTATCATTGTGCGCGTCTAATCCTGGAACTCCGCGATTCGCATGTGCCACATAGGCGCGTGAGGTATTCCTCGCATCGCAGGTCAGCTAACCCTCGGCAACATCACGGATTCCCGCAATCCGCATGGCCACATGGACGCGTGGTATTCCTCGCACCACATTCCCGAACTCCCGCGGCTCGCGCAGGTCCTATGGACCCGCATGAGGTATTCCTCGCATCGGGGGGAAGCTTAACCCCCGGCATCATAACAAGTCAGGGGGGTGAGTGATATAATACTAACACAACGGCTTATCGTTAAACAACATAAGCACAACAAGAATAACCTCCTTACACAAACATCACAAGATAATACTAACACAATGACTTATCGTTAAACAACATAAGCACAACAAGAATAACCTCCTTACACAACATCACAAGATAATATTAACACAACGACTTATCGTTAAACAACATAAGCACAACAAGAATAACCTCCTTACACAAACATCACAAGATACTAACACACTTAGCATCATAACATGTTTATTTATCAAACCAACTTACCACACCTTCAGAAATCATTACAAGGCTTTTATAAACAAATAAGTAAATCGTCCCTTTTAACTTTCTTAAGTCGTTATACCTAACTTCTCATAAAGCTAGTATAACACTTAAGTTTTATTTAAAAACCAAGTATTACTTTTCTTCCAAAAATGATTCATAACTCTTTTTGAAATATTCAAGATTCTTATTAATTAAAACTCAAGTCAAAAGACATCAAAGTGAAACCAAATTTAGTTAACACACGTACGTATACCGTACTATATATAGTTCACAAATATCATGCTCAAGAGGATAGGAAGAATCACATACCTCCTCGGCTAAATCCACTTGCCAAGTCGGATATGTCGCGCGCAGAGTGTCAACATATAATAGTCAAAACACGCCTATCAACTTCTAGTTTTTTTTCGTGGGATTCTTCTAAGTAAGACTTCTCTTAGTCTACGAAAAATTGGGCAGCACTTCCCCCGTTTCTACTCAATTCTCCACCTTTATCAAGGCCCGATAATAGTAACCAACATGCCATAAATAAGGCGCAATAATTCCGAAATTTAAAGAAGGGGATAACACGCCCAAACGGAACGCGATTAACAATCTCTCCTTCATAACAACAATAATAAAAGAAGGGGATAACACGCCCAAACGGAACGTGATTAACAATCTCTCCTTCATAACAACAATAATAAAAGAAGGGGATAACACGCCCAAATGGAACGCGATTAACAATCTCTCCTTCATAACAACAATGTAAATACGGTCCAAAGTAAATACAGTCTAAAGTAGATACGGTCCAAAGTAGATACGGTCCTTAAGTTGGGGTCCTTGGCCAACTTTTATAATTTTACTTATCCAATTACTTCATTAGTCCTTCAACTTATATTCCAATCTTTATATACGTTATAGTTCCTTTTTTGTTAACTTCTTAGTAAGTAATGGATACATTTTTACCATTTTAATGGCTAATATGTCAATTCTCCTTTTAACAACTTAACAAGATCCAAATCTTTCCTTATATCTTATAGTCCATAATATACTTCCAATATATGTATAATATCCAATATACATAATAATCAACTTCACAAAGAGGTTAAGGTTCATTACCTCAATAATAGCCCAACAATATCCAAGAACTTAAAGTCGTTCCAAGCAAGTCTTAGCTCCAAATCTTTGTGTTCCAAACCACCACAAGTCACCTTTAGAAGTTCCTAACCAACTTCTATTCAAGAATTAACTCCAAAAAGTGCAGAACACTAAAGTTCCATTGTTGCATGCTCTCGGCCAAGGGGTGTTTTTGAGGCTAGGGGTGTGAAATCTTGTCTAACTCTTGGTTAATAATCTTCCTAATACATTAAGGAAGAACACTTATAAGTTTAAGAATTTTTGGACAACATTTGGCTAGGGGAGGGAGCAATTGACGAGAGCAAAATAAGAAGGAGGGAGAGGGGAATATTTTCAAGTCTTGAAATATACTAAGTGTGGAAGATTTTCATCAACTAAAGGGGTTTATATAGTACAACCAAGGGTTAGGATTGAAACATGTGTATGGTAGAGATTGTTTGTGTAGGTTCCTTTCTACACTTGTTCTACAAAAGTCATGCAAGACTTTGACCATTTGACTTGCCCAATAATTGCAAAAAACCGTCCAAATTGCCATGCAATACCATGCAAGACTTTTGGCCACTTGTCTTGCCCACTAACTCTAAAAAAACGTCCAACTATGCATCTTGGGGTGACACATGTCAACCTCCTATTGGTCCAAAATATTTATCTCTCGGAAAAATTCCATAATCGGTTCAAATTTTGAAAACGTAAAATAATTTCCTTCACAATGTTCGGAATATTTTCCGTCGAAAAACAATTCTTTCATTCTTATCCTAATTAGGGTTTATACATTCGTACGTACGTCCTTACATACATACTCCAGAACTACGGGGTATAACAGTAAGGAACCTATCAACCCGGGCCCTCCTCATCTCTGGAGGCAAGAAGTGATCTAGGAAGGCCTCCGTGAACCTCTCCCAAATGGCTGGAGGAGCATCAACACCCCTGGACTGTTCCCACGATTCAAACCAGTTCACCGCAATATCGCATAACCGGTAAGAAGCTAGTACCACCGACTCGGTCTATGAGGCCTTAAGTACATGCATAGTCCGCTGTATCTGCCGAATGAACTCCTGAGGATCATCCTCGGGTCTCAACCCATAGAACTCGGGCGGATTGTAGCCCAGAAAATCCCAAATTCTCAAACTGTCGACTCTAGGGTTAGCTACCGGCTCCTATCGGCGCTGCCCTGCCACTATGTTGGTCAATAACCTGATCTGCTCTCCATAATCTCTATACTCTGCCTCTGGATGCTCTGGTGTCGGAGTCTCTGAAACTGCAGCTGCTCTGAGCTCCTCTGGTGGTGGCGGCGTAAACGAACTAGCTGAACCACGCGCCACCTCTGGCACAGACTGGGACTGTGCCCTAGTAACCCTCTGTGTCCCACTAGCAGCTCCTACAGTTGTCTTTCCCTTCTGGGCCACTGTTGCCTTGCGTGGAGGCATAACTGATACACGAGATTATGTCAGAGAGAGACCAACCTAATAACACATCTCTACTGCACGATCTTAGAATGAGAAGAAGGGAAAACAATCCTAAATATCCTGTAGCCTCCTGATTATAGGTGTGGTGCACAACTGTTACACCCCGTAATTCAGGTCATGCTTATGAGAACGTACGAAAGAAATTAAGTTTTAAATTTTTGAAAGATAGGTCGACAGAATGTT
Organism: Przewalskia tangutica; assembly: GCA_029844215.1. Lineage (NCBI taxonomy): Eukaryota > Viridiplantae > Streptophyta > Magnoliopsida > Solanales > Solanaceae > Przewalskia > Przewalskia tangutica. The sequence goes on from CM056719.1 coordinate 91,456,988, forward strand.
TCGGACGGGTTTTTAGTCAACTTTGAGGCGGTTTATGTCCAGTTGCATTAAGAGTTCCTAGGTGTTTCAAAGGCCTAGTACGTAGTTCGTTTAGTCTAGTTCCCAACGCAACCAACCGTTCGTCGATAGGACATCGGAGTAGAAAGTTATGAAAGGTACAAGTTCGATCGCAATCGGCGAGAAAAAGTGTTTTCGATCGAGGGCCACGTGCGGCGCCGGATCTGGTCGCGGCGCCGGATAGTCTGAAAATCGCTGAAGTTGCAGCGCCGCGGCGCCGGAAAGCAGGGCCGCGGCGCCGGAAGTGCTGAAAGTTTGCAGAGGTTTCAGCGCCGCGGCGCCGGCTGCAGGGCCGCGGCGCCGAGGCGGGTTTCTGCGAATCTGGGGGAAAATCAGAACTATTTTTTTTAAAAAAAAGGCCATGGGAGGGTGACAAGTGTCCCCCCCCCCCATCTGATTTTGTCCATGTCCTATTTATTGACCTTGTCTTGAAGACTTGGTCATTCTTGAAAGAACTCCCTTCTCTCTAAACATTCCTCCTCCTTCTCTCTAAAAAATTCCTCTCCCTTCTCTCTAGAAATTCAAGGAGAAACCAATGCCTAGAGAAATTTTGGAAAGGTAGCAAGAAGGAAACATGTTGACAAGCTTGTAGGAGGTTTGTGGAGGTGATTGTGGAAGGAAGGCAAGTGGAATTTGTTGGATTAATTTGGGTAAACTCCAAGGTAACAATCCGTTCATTTCTTTAAGTAAAATTGTGTTGCATGTATGGAAGAAAGGACTTGTAGTTGTCAATATTGCATTTAGATATATTGCATGTAGTAATTGGATAAGAATTTGGATTAAAAAGGAATTGGATAAGAATTTATGTTGTTATACCTCAAAGTTGCCGAATTGGACCTTGTAGTTTGTACTAGTTTGATATCAATTGTGGGGCGGAATTTTAAACGTCTAGTAGGCGTGTAATCCCCTATTTGTTAACTGCATTGTTGAGCCTTAAAGGTGGCGTGTTTGGTTATTGAATTCGGCCTTGAAAAAGGTGGCAAAGTATGTAGAAACAAAGGAAGTGTTGTCCAATTTTCCGTAGGAATAAGGGACTTTTCAATTAGAATGTTCTACATTGAAGATAGAGGCTAATGGACGTATTATGGTCATTATAGGTTGACATATTACGTGCGGTATATTGGACTTGCGAGTGGATTGACCCGAAGAGGTATGTGGAACCTTCCTACCTCTTGAGCATGAGTAGTTGTACCTATATAGTACGGTAGACGTACAAGATTTGATATCCTTTACTTGTTTTAAGTATATGATACTTGTTTCATTTTAAAAGTATAAGTCCCTTGGATGTAGGAAAATGTAATTGACTAAGGTATAAGGTTAATATAACAACTTTATGGGAAGTTGGTTATATTAGCTTTATGGAAAGTTAAAAGGAGAGATTCACTCTAAGTAAGATAAGTAAGGACAAATGACTTGATTTATGAAAGGAAAATTGATTTTAAGGCATCAATTGCCTAAAGTTTTATATGAAAAAGAGTCATCTTTAAAAGAGTAGAAGTATGTAGTACTTTAGGTTAAATTCCCGGATTCTTTTATTAAGACATGTTAGTGCCTTAAGTAAACTAAAATGAGAGGGTATATGAACAAGACTAATAAGAAGTTAGGGGATTTCTTAACTTACTTATGTTATGTATGATAGCCGGTTGAGCTAGGGTAAGAGTATAAATGCGGGGTAAACCCCCAAGACGTTATACCACCTTCTCTAGGGTAAGAGTATAAATGCGGGGTAAACCCCCAAGACGTTATACCACCTTCTTTAGGGTAAGAGTATAAATGCAGGGTAAACCCCCAAGACGTTATACCACCTTCTTTAGGGTAAGAGTATAAATGCGGGGTAAATCCCCAAGACGTTATACCACCTTCTGAGTATGATTGCAGGGTAAACCCCCAAGACATTATACAATTCCATGGATTTGCTACCCATGATGCGAGGAATACCTCATGTGGGTTCACACGACCCATGCGGGTGAAATAGTCCCAGGAGTAGGATTGCTTAATGATACTGCGGGAGGATGGTCCTGCTTTGATCGTGAGCCTTCTATTTTTTTTTTATATTGTAAGTATGCTCTCATTTACTCTCATTATTAGTAAGGCACAGTGAACTGTAATTTGATTACCATCTATGACTCCAGCTTTATTTAGACTTATGATTAAATTACAGTATTTTTCCAGTTTTACATACTTGGTACATATTGTGTACTGACCCCCTTTCCTCGGGGGCTGCGTTCATGCCGCAGGTAGGGGTAAGCAGGTGGTGGATCCTCATTCTTAGGATCACTGATCAGGTGTCAGAAGCTCCATTTCTCCGGAGGCTTATTCCTTTTGGTACGGTTTTCCCTGATGTTGTAGATATTATGTACATTCAGGGGTATGGCGAACCGTCCATCACCGTTGTTTATCCTGAAGTGCAGTAGTCACATTTGTGCTTTGGGCTGTAAGATCAAAGTTGTACTGTCTTACTTTGGTTATGTATATTTTATGGAAGGCAGCCCTATCGGCTAGCCTGTGATGTTTATTGTCTAAACAGGTTTATGTGTTGTGTATGTTCCGCTGCTATTCTCTAATGTATGCCTGAGAGGGGTGCCCAGGTAGGGCCCTAGTCGCGGCCCGGGGTCGGGTCATGACAAAAGTGGTATCAGAGCAGTTAGTCCTCGGAAAGTGTCTACAGACCGTGTCTAGTAGAGTCTTGATTATCGGTGTGTTGTGCACCACATCTATAATCAGGAGGCTACAAGATATTTAGGATTGGTTTCCATTCTTTTACTCTAAGATCGTGCAATAGAGCTGTGTTATAGGTTGAACTCCCTCTGACATATTTTTATGTATCAGTTATGTCTCCACGCAAGGCAACCACGGCCCAGAAGGGCAAGGCAGCTGAGGGAGCTGCAAGTAGGACGCAGAGGGTCACGAGGGCACAGGCCAAATCTTTACCTGAGGTGATGCTTCCGACGGCGAGTTCCACGACGTCGCCACGGCCAACGAGTTCGGGCAGCGGCAGCGACTCACGAGACCGCGGTACACGAGCCTCGGTTCCACGGCGGTGAGTATAGAGATTACGAGGAGCGATCCGGATTCGACCAGCGTAAGTAGCGGCGTGGCAAGCGAGTAGGTAGCCAACCCTAGAGCCGACAGTTTACGGATTCGGGATTTTCTGGGTTGTCATCCACCCGAGTTCTATGGTTCGAGATCCGAGGAGGATCCTCAGGAGTTTGTTCGGCGATTCTGGACTATGCAGTGCTTAGGGCCTCGGAGGTGATCGATCATGCTAGCCTCTTCTGGGATTCTGCGATATTGCGTTGAACTGGTTTGAGTCATGGGAGTTGTCTAGAGGTGAGGGTGCTCTTCCAGTTGTTTGGGAGGAGTTCACAGAGGCCTTCCTGGATCACTTCTTGCCTCCTGAGTTGAAGAGAGCCCGCGTGGATAGATTCTTGACCTTGAGGCAGAATGGGAGGACTATCAGAGAGTACACGAGTTTGACTCATTGGCGGTATCGCACACCATTGTAGGCGACATGGCGAGCGGGGTTCATCGTTATGTGATGGGGCTAGACCGTCATATGATTCTTGCATGCTTGGGGTGGTTCTTCACCACGTATGGATATTGCGGAGATGCGAGCATATGCGCGAGGATAGAGATAGAAATGGAGGATCGGCATGACTCGAGCCATCCCGAAGGGCGGGGCAGCCGGTCTCAGGCGATTTCAAGCGGGCGGCCTCGGCCGGCGAACTAGATCCATATTTCAATCAGCACAGAGTGCCCCTTCCCAGTTTTCTGGCAGGAAGGTTGATCAGTCGGGACTTCAGGGAGGCAGAGACCGTCACCAATCGAGACCACCCACATCTCGGTGTGTTCGATGCGGTAGGTCTCACCCGGGCGAGTGTCGTATGTTTTCGGGAGCTTGTTACTCTTGTGGCCAGCAGGGCCATTTGAAGAGAGATTATTCGTCCAGAGGCGGCGGGAGTGTTATGGTTCAGCCAGCGGTCGGTCTTTGGATCTTCGTCTTGGCGGTTATGCGCCGGAGCGGTGTTCACGGACAGCGAGCCACGGCGGTCGTGGTGGCGGCGGTCTTGAGCGCATTTATGCTATGTCGGTAATCAGGACCAGGAGGCGTCACCTGATGTCGTCACAGGTACATTATTGGTTTCATGTTGTGATGTATATGTTTTGATAGATCCATGTTCTACCTTGTCCTATATATCTCCTCATATTGCTGGTAGAATATGGATAGAGCCCGAGTCCATAACACCTTTTGAGGTGGCTACGCCAGTCGGTGATTCAGTGGTAGCTGAGCGGGTATATAAGGCTTGCCCAGTGACTATATACAGTCGTCAGACCCTAGACGACTTGATAGAGTTGGATATGACGGACTTTGATGTGATTATGGGTATGGATTGGCTAGCGTCTTGCTATGCCAATGTAGACTGTAGAGAGAGATTGGTATGGTTCTAGTTTCCTGGGGAGCCGGTTATCGAGTGGAAGGGGAATACCGTGTCGCCGAGGGGTAGGTTTATTTCTTACCTCAAGGCTAGGAAGATGGTGCGGAAGGGGTATATCTACCATATGGTTCGGGTATTCGAAATCGAGGCGAGATACGGACCTTCATCGATTCTGTTGTTAGAGAGTTTCCAGACGTATTCCCAGACGATCTCCCAGGTATCCCTCCTGAGAGGGAGATTGAGTTTTGCATTGATATGTCGCCAGACACTCGACATATATTTATTCCACCCTATAGGATGGCACCTGCTGAGTTGAGGGAGTTGAAAGACCAGCTGAAGGATTTGCTGAGAAAAGGCTTTATCAGGCCTAGTATTTCTCCCTGGGGAGTGCCGGTTTTATTTGTAAAGAAGAAGGATGGGACGCTGCGCATGTGTGTTGATTACAGGCAGCTGAATAAGGTAACTATCAAAGCAGATACCCTCCCGAGATTGATGATTTGTTTGACCGGTTCGAGTGCGAGGTGTTTCTCAAGATAGACTGCGATGCGGATATCATCAGTGCGAGTTAGAGAGCGGATATCCCAAAGATCGCATTCGGGACCGGTATGGGCACTATGAGTTCGGTGATGTCTTTCGAGTTGACAACGCCAGCAGTATTCATGGATTTGATGAACCGGGTGTTCAAGCTATTCTTGGATATGTTCGTTATAGTATTCATTGATGATATCCTGGTTTATTCGCGCACAGAACAGGACCATGCAAATCATTTGAGGATGGTGCCGAGTCCTCGGGGCCGGCGGTTGTATGCAAGTTCTCGAAATGCGAGTTTTGGTTGGCCTTGGTGGCTTTCTTAGGGCATGTTATCGGGCGATGGTATTTGGGTTGATCTGGCGAAGATTGAGGTAGTCAAGACTTGGCCTAGACCTACAAGCGGAGTCTGCGCACTTTTGGCTGCGGGTTATTATCGGAGATTTATGGAGAAGTTTGCTTCCATCTCAGCACCTTTGACTAGGCTGACTCAGAAAGCAGCTATATTCCGGTGGACGGATGTTTGTGAGGAGAGCTTCCAGTTACTGAAGGAGAAATTGACAACCGCCCCAGTTCTTACTCTTCCGGAGGGTTTAGATGGATATGTGGTTTATTGTGATGTGTCGGGTGTCGGGCTTGGGTGCGTGCTGATGCAGCACGGTAAAGTTATAGCGTACACATCTCGACAGCTCAGGAAGCATGAGAAGAACTACCACACACATGACTTAGAATTAGCGGCAGTGATTCATGCCTTGAAGATCTGGAGACATTATTTATATGGAGTTCATGTGGATATTTACACAGACCACAAGAGCCTCCAGTATATATTCAGCCAGAGGGAGCTGAACTTGCGGCAGAGACGGTGGTTAGAGTTACTTAAGGACTATGATGTCGATATCCTATACCACTCATGGAAGGTCAATGTAGTTGCAGATGCCCTTAGTCGCAGATCGATGGTAGTCTGTCAGGTGTGCAGCCAGAGAAGAGGTGCCTGGTCCGCGAGTTACATCAGCTAACAAACTTTGGGGTTCGTTTGGTTGATTCTGATAGCAATGGGGTTCGGGTTCGAGAGGTTGCCGAGTCTTCCAGCGTCGAGGAGGTGAAGAGAAGCGGCGATGAGGATCCGATGTAGTACGGTATCGAGATACGGCTCTTCGGGAGGAGAAGAGTCTATTTGAGGTAGCACCTGATGGGGTGCTAAGATTTGAGGGCAGGTTATGTGTACCCGATGTAGCAGGACTTCGTCAGCAGATTCTGGGGGAGGCACATAGTGCTCGTCACTCTATTCATCCGGGGTCGACTAAGATGTACCATGACCTCAGGTGTATATATTAGTGGGATGGCCTGAAGAGGGACGTTGCGGAGTGTGTGGCGCAGTGTCCGAATTGTCAGCAGGTCAAGGTGGAGCACCAGAAGCCTGGTGGGTTGTTGCAGATGATAGAGATTCTGACATGGAAGTGGGAGGTGATCAATATGGACTTTATTACAGGGTAACTCAGAGGAAGCATGATTCCATCTGGGTTATTGTCGACCGGCTGACGAAATCAGCCAATTTTCTTCCAGTCAGGACGACTTTTTCGGCCGAGGATTATGCTAGATTGTATATCAGAGAGATTGTGAGACTGCACGGAGTGCCTATATCGATCATTTCAGACAGGGGAGCCCAGTTCACGGCTAACTTCTGGAGGTCTTTCCAGAAGGGATTAGGGACACATGTGAATCTCAGTACTGCGTTTCATCCTCAGACCGACGGACAGGCCGAGCATACTATCCAGACACTTGAGGATATGTTGAGGGCCTGTGTTATTGATTTCAGGGGTAGTTTGGAGGATCATTTACCTCTTGTGGAGTTTGCATTAACAACAGCTACCATTCTAGTATCCAGATGGCGCCTTATGAGGCCTTATATGGGAGGAAGTGAAGGTCACCAATAGGCTGGTTTGATGTGGGCGAGGTTCAGTTAGTCGGGCCAGACTTGATTCAGCAGGCGGTGGATAAGGTAAAGCTTATCCAGGAACGGTTATTGTGAGCTCAGAGTCGACAGAAGTCGTATGCAGATAATCGACGTCGACACTTGGAGTTTGAGGTGGATGATTGGGTCTTCCTGAAGATATCACCCATGAAGGGCGTGATGAGATTTGGGAAGAAGGGGAAACTTAGCCCAAGGTACATTGGGCCTTATCAGATTGTCCGTAGGGTAGGCAAGGTTGCCTATGAGTTGGATCTGCCGTTCGATCTGGAGGCAGTACATCCAGTCTTTCATGTGTTTATGTTGCGAAAGTGTATCGGAGATCCATCTAGAGTACACCTGATTTGTGATGTCCATGTGACAGAGGGGTTATCATATGAGGAGAGTCCCATAGCGATACTCGATCGTCAGGTTAGGCGACTGCGGACAAAGGATGTGGCTTCCGTCAAGGTCTTATGGCGGAATGAGAACAGAGAGGAAATGACATGGGAAGCAGAAGAGGACATGAGGAAGAAGTATCCTCACTTGTTCCCTATACCTCCAGGTAACCCACTTTCCTGATTGTTAGTTTTTAAATTTAGCAATTATGCTTAAGTATTGTTGTGGTCGTGTAGAGCGTTCTTTTTGCAAGAAGATTAGTTAAGAGGGTCTATGTCGATAGTGTGATTTGAGTAAGCATTGAAGGAACATTCGGGACGAATATTTCTAAGGGGGGGAGAATGTTACACCCCGTAATTCAGGTCATGCTTATGAGAACGTACGAAAGGAATTAAGTTTTAAATTTTTGAAAGATAGGTCGACAGAATGTTTCGGACGGGTTTTTAGTCAACTTTGAGGCGGTTTATGTCCAGTTGCATTAAGAGTTTCTAGGTGTTTCAAAGGCCTAGTACGTAGTTCGTTGAGTCTAGTTTCCAACGCAACCAACCGTTCGTCGATAGGACATCGGAGTAGAAAGTTATGGAAGGTACAAGTTCAGTGTTCAGTCGAGCATAAAAGTGTTTTCGGTCAGGGGCCACAGCGCCGCGGCGCCGGATGCAGGGCCGCGGCGCCGGATAGTCTGAAAATCGCTGAAGTTGCAGCGCCACGGCGCCAGAAGTGCTGAAAGTTTGCAGAGGTTTCAGCGCCGCTGCGCCGGCTGCAGGGCTACGGCGCCGATGTGGGTTTCTGCGAATCTGGGGGAAAAATCAGAACTGTTTTTTTAAAAAAAAGGCCATGGGAGGGTGACAAGTGTCCCCCCCCCCCCATCTGATTTTGTGCATGTCCTATTTATTGACCTTGTCTTTAAGACTTGGTCATTCTTGAAAGAACTCCCTTCTCTCTAAAAATTCTTCCTCCTTCTCTCTAAAAATTTCCTCTCCCTTCTCTCTAGAAATTCAAGGAGAAACCAAGGCCTAGAGAAATTTTGGAAAGGTGGCAAGAAGGAAACATGCTGACAAGTTTGTAGGAGGTTTGTGGAGGTGATTGTGGAAGGAAGGCAAGTGGAATTTGTTGGATTAATTTGGGTAAACTCCAAGGTAACAATCCGTTCATTTCTTTAAGTAAAATTGTGTTGCATGTATGGAAGAAAGGACTTGTAGTTGTCAATATTGCCTTTAGATATATTGCATGTAGGAATTGGATAAGAATTTGGATTAAAAAGGAATTGGATAAGAATTTATGTTGTTATACCTCAAAGTTGCCGAATTGGACCTTGTAGTTTGTACTAGTTTGATATCAATTGTGGGGCAGAATTTTACACGTCTAGTAGGCGTGTAATCCCCTATTTGTTAACTGCATTGTTTAGCCTTAAAGGTGGCGTGTTTGGTTATTGAATTCGGCCTTGAAAAAAGTGGCAAAGTATGTAGAAACTGTTATACCCCGTATTTCCAGAGTATGTACGTAAGGGCGTACGTATAATAATTTTAGCCTTAAAGTAGGCATAGGTTCGAAATTTGGGCACAAGTGCCGAAAAGAATCGTTTTTCGACGAAACGTTTTACTAAACTTGCGAAGGGAAAATTCCGGCTATGTCATTTTTAATTTTTGCGGATTTTTCCGAGAGACGAAACATTTTGGACCAACGGGAAGGTGACATGTGTCACCCTCACATTGGAAGCAAGTGGACGGCAAAGGCAAGGCAATGGCACGTTTTTTGTGCCTTGGGTTAGGTAGGATATTTGTGCAAGTTGGTGTGGTAGATGGATAAGGTCCACATGGTTAAAATCTAGCCCTACACTTGCCTTACACTTGGATGAATCTTGGCCATTGGTTGGTCATTTCTTGACCTATAAATACCCCTCTAAGTTGAAGACTTTCTTCATCCAAACTTGAGCAATCTTTCTAAGTCTCAAAATACTCCCTCCCTCTCAAAGCTCTCGTCCAAATCACCCCACGAGTGAGGCTTGGCCAGAGCACTCCCCCTAGCCTAGTTGTTTTCGTATAATACCCCCCTTTGTGGTATAGAAATACTCTCCAAGTATTGTTATAATGCCCAAATATTCTAGCCCTAAACCTTTGTAGTATTTCCAAGTACCCTCTATACGAAAAGCCCGGAAAATACTATTATACTTTCCTTTAGTCACTAAACGAAACCCTAAGGAAAACCTTCATAGTCGGTTGAAGTGTTTAGTAGAAGTTGCGTAGAACTTCTAAGGGTTGTTTGGAGCGGATTGGAGCACTCGGAGTAGGAGCTAAACGTTGCTCAGGAGCGACATTAAACTTGGATAACTTTTGGGCTTGTCGAGGTAAATACTACTGTCCTTCTATTGTAATTGGGAATTACATACTGTAGTTGTATAGAAATGAATATAAGATTCATAGAAGCGAATTGAACTGTAATGGAAGGATATTACAGAAAAGACTTGAACTGATATCACATCAGAAGAATATTAGAGTAGAAGTTTAAAACTGTATTTACGTAGGAATTTGTATTCTGATGGCGATAACCTTCATTGGTTGAATGTTCTGCAAGTAGCATGTGCTACTTAGAAGGTGGACAAGGCTAGCCGGGTTATAGCCGTGGAGCGTTTTGCTTATAGTCGATAATCGTCGCGAGGTATGTGATTCTTCCTATACTCTTGAGCATGAAGTATTTTAAAAAGAATACATATAGTACGGTAGACGTACGTGTGACAATGTCTTTTGACTTAAGCCTGAATAATATGTATATATTATATGGTAGATGTACGTGTGCTAACTGAATATAGTTGTACGGCAATGTCTTTTGACTTAAGCCTGAATAATAAGAACCTTGAAATATTTCAAAAGAAATAAGAAACCTTTTTGAAAGAAGAGTAATACTTGGTTTTGAAAACATAAGAGTTATACTAGCTTTATGGGAAGTTAGGTATAACGTCTTAAGAGAGATAAAAATAATGGTTTACTGATTTTTAGAAGTTAAGAGACTTAATCTTAAAAGATAAGAGACTTGACTTAATTGTATTGATATGAAGTTTGTTAACAATGTGAAACCTCATTCGTGAGTAATGGGTACTTGGTTTTAAAAGGAATAATGTTTTACTGATTTCAAAAATCAGAATGAGTATCGACAAACCACGGCAGCGTTAATAAAGGAAAATGTAATGAATAATGAAGTATTATTAAAACCAGTAGAAACCTCCATCTGCATAGAAACTAAGATGAGACAAAATGATATTACATTTCCTAGATCATGGCTGCTTAATAAGATTGATTATGAATAAGAATAACCTACACTCATATAAGGCATATGTTACTCAAATGTTTTAAAAGAGTTTAAGACATTGAACTATGAAACTTTTCTAAAATAAAGACCCTTGAGTAATTGAAATTAGGCAAACTGGAACCTTAGGGAAAAGAATGTGGTTGAAAAGGAAAGTGTTTTGGTTTACCTAAAAATGTGGGTCACTCTATTTTATACTACGGGTATCGGGTGACTTTTATATAAGGAATGGATCTCTTTAAAAAGGAATTTAACGTACGTAGTACTTTAGGGTTAACACCCGGATTTTGACTTAAAATGAAAGTACTTTGAGATGGGTATAACTTGCCTATGCTTGTTGTTGTGTAACTTGCCTATGCTTGATGTTGTGTAACTTGCCTATGCTTGTTGTTGTGTAACTTGCCTATGCTTGTTGTTGGGTAACTTGCCTATGCTTATTGAGATAGTCTTTGTTGTGCAAGAATTGTGTTTCTATTCTACTGGCGTCTCGATGGAGGGCCGGTTGACTTGTTGAGAACTTACTTGGACGTACCGGCAGTGACGGAAGATTCCACGGATACGCTTCCATTATTATTATTACATGGGCATGTCTACACCGATGATGTGGACATGTGACCATTATGGTTATTTATGGCGAAGTATCGTGACTTACGGTTGTGATCGGGTGCGTAGCCTGTTTACTTGCCCCGTCGCCTACGTGGCCGGTGGATCTGGTATAGGTTATTGCACGCCGCGTGTCGCGCGGCGAAGTATCGTGACTTACGGTTGTGATCGGGTGCGTAACTGTTTACTTGCCCCGTCGGCTCGTGGCGCAGTGGATCTGGTATAGGTTATTGCACGCCACGTGTCGACTTCGCGTCGGTATTTGGATGGAGCCGTGACTTACGGTTGTGATCCGTGCGTGGCGATTCACTTGCCCCGTCATTCGTGGCGCGGATGGGTAGCGGAGGCTATTGCACTGCCGTGTCGGACGAGGATATGGTTATGCGATATTATTGTACGGTCGGATCGGTAGTTATACTTGCCCGTCACGGTTTTATTGACACGGTAGGACACGGTGTTCACATATACTCCTTGGTGTTGTTATATCATAGGCTGGCGGTGAGGAAGAATTCCACGCACGAGTGATGATTTAGAGGCGTGAGTCCACGACTTGATATATTTGTTTATATGTGGTGTAATGTAGTTTGGTTATCATACATGTCTTACGCTTTATATAGATCGCTATGATTTCATTCTGATATTTTCTGATTTCACATACTTGGTACTGTTATGCTTGACCTCCTTGAAGCTGCGTTCATGCGCGAGTAAGTGTCATTTGTCGATCCCGCTTTTAGGATCACCTTTCGCGTCTTGGGAAGCTCCGTTCCTTGAGGCTTATCTTTGGTATGTTACCACGATGTGCATGGGTTCTTGTACATTCGAGGTATGGCGGGACCTGTCGTCATAGTTGTTGTATAAATCTTAAGTGCATGCCTTTGTTGTAGGCGGGGTTGTAAGGATTATGCTTGTTCAAATGTTTATACATATATATGTTGAAGGCAACCGTTTTGGTTGGCCTATTTTCTTTATCTTGATCCATGTCTATTTAAATGCTTAAGTTTTTATTTCCATTGGTTTTTCTCGATGTTGTATCACTAGGGTGCGGGTAAGGCACGATCACGGGCCGGGCGAGTCGTGACAAAAGTGGTATCAGAGCAGTTAGTCCTCGGAAAGTGTCTATAGACCGTGTCTAGTAGAGTCTTGATTATCGATGTGTTGTGCACCACATCTATAATCAGGAGGCTGCAGGCGTTTAGGATTGGTTTCTATTCTTCTCATTCTGAGATCGTGCCTTAGAGTTGTGTGATAAGTTGGACCCCTCTGACGTGCCGTTTTCACGATTATGCCTCGCGCGAGCAACCCGGGCGAAGGGCAAAGCGGCGAGAGGAGGCTGCGAGTAGAGCGGCGGCGATCTCTGAGACCACGATGCACGAGCCTCCATCCCACGATGCAGGCGAGAAGAGATGAGTTACAAGAGTGGGCGATTAATGGCGGGGTTGTGGCGAACTTGAGATAAGTGGGCGCAGCGGTTCGATAGCACCATGGTTCACCTAGTTCGAGATAGTTTGAGGCTACGGGATTTTACGAGATGTAACCGCGAGTTTTATGGGTCGAGGCACGAGGATGATCGCGAGGAGTTCATCCGGCGATTCTGACGGATCATGAGTGATCAAGGCATCGGAGACCGAGTCGGTGGTCACAGGTTCGCATCGGCCGCGTGATACCGCGATCGGTGGTTTGATTCGTGGGAGCTGTCGTGGAAGAATGCACTTCCGGTGTATGGAGCGAGTTCTCGAGGCATTTCTTGCACATTTCTTTCCTCGCGGATGAGAGGGCTCGGGCGACATATTTTTGGTGTTGCGGCGAGCAGGCGTACGATTCGGAGTACAATGTGAGTTCGACTCATTGGCACGATGCGTCCGCGTTAGTAGCTAGTATGGAGGATCGAGTGCACCGATATGTTCTGAGGCTCGATGATTACCTAGCGAGAGAGTTGTTCGGGTGTAGCTCTTGTGGGCATGGACATTGCCGCATGCGAGCTTATGCACTTGGATGTGAGGCGGAGGAATCTGGAATGGCCGAGATCGGCGAAGAGGCGAGCAGCGAGGTCCTTTGGTGACTTTCGAGGCGGACGCCTCGGCCAGCGAACTAGTTATGTACCTCCGCCCGATCTGAGTGGTCCTCCACGCCGGGACGCCGGGATATTCGGGAAGCGGTCAGTCTCCTGTGTTTCAGATTTTGAGAGTAGAAGTGTTCGCCGGATGAGGCCACCGTATCTCGGTGTGGCCGTTGTGGTAAAGCCCATGTAGGGAATGTCGTGCGGTTTGGGAGATTGCGATACTTGCGGCCGGCAGGGCCATTTGACGCGAGATCTGTCCGGCCGGGGTAATCTTGGTGGGATAGCCGCACTACTAGATCAGTTGCGGGTTCTTCACCTTCCATAGCTAGGCAGGATGTACACACACCGGCGGGCCACGGCAGAGGTCGCGGTGGGAGTTCCCAGTTTTAGCGGTCCTTTGAACCGCCTATTTTCAGGTATATCCTTAACCCTCTAGAGACTTGTATGTATTGTTGTGATGATAATGTGTTAAGTGTTATGTTCGGATAGCTTTGTGCTAAAATGTGATTTAGAAACACAGTTAGTGAGAAAGGGTAAGCCTGGGGGGTGAGAAAATGATGAACCTTAGAATATTACAGTTGAGACCTTAGATGTAAGGCCGTCTTGAGTACAAGATTTTGCAAGTGATCCTTGTCAGAGTGCATTTTATGCCTAGAATGTATTGTGTGATAAGTCCCTGGGTAGTGTGAAATGGAAGTGGTAGCTTTCATGACTGTATAAAAGATTTTTAGGATCGGGAACAAGAGCTTGATGCGTTAAGTGGGTCGGGTTGGGGCCATGTTGCGGGCCAACCGCGGCTGTTCGGTAGGGTCAGCTCTGGGTGGTCCCGCCGGTGGTAGGGTCACGAGGGTGCTAGGCCCAAGTTTAGATGACCATCGTATGAGTTCGTGGATACGTTCGACGATCGGTTCGTGAAGGCGGGAATGGCCTTAGAGAAAAGTGAAGCTAGTAAGATGACCAAGTTTGGAGGTGGTGACTCCAAAGTTTTGGGAAGCTGGCGATGGTCAAGTATGATGCGTATACTAGAAGAGTTCAAGTGTTCGAGAAGAGGCACGACGAGTAAGGAAGGGAGAAAAGCGTGTGTTATTTCATGGCGGGTGTGGCGTTGGCAACTTGTTAGAGGAACTTTATCGTTATCGTCTTGAGAAGGAACATTCGGGACGAATGTTTCTAAGGAGGAGAATGTTATACCGTATTTCGCAGTATGCGTAAGGCGTGCGTATAATAATTTTAGCCTTAAAGTAGGCATAGGTTCGAAATTTGGGCCTGAGTGCGAAAAGAATCGTTTTTCGACGAAGCGTTTTACTAAACTTGCGAAGGAAAATTCCGGCTATGTCATTTTTAATTTTTGCGGATTTTTCGAGAGGCGAAACATTTTGGACCAGCGGGAAGGTGGCGTGTGTCACCTCACATTGGAAGCAAGTGGGCCCGGCAAAGGCAAGCGATGGCACGTTTTTGTGCCTTGGGTTAGGTAGGATATTTGTGCAAGTTGGTGTGGTAGATGGATAAGGTCCACATGGTTAAAATCTAGCCATACACTTGCCTTACACTTGGATGAATCTTGGCCATTGGTTGGTCATTTCTTGACCTATAAATACCATAAGTTGAAGACTTTCTTCATCCAAACTTGAGCAATCTTTCTAAGTCTCAAAATACTCCCTCCCTCTCAAAGCTCTCGTCCAAATCACCCCCCTTGAGTGAGGCTTGGCCGAGAGGCACTCCCAGCCTAGTTGTTTTCGTATAATACCCCCCTTTGTGGTATAGAAATACTCTCCAAGTATTGTTATAATGCCCAAATATTCTAGCCCTAAACCTTTGTAGTATTTCCAAGTACCCTCTATACGAAAAGCCCGGAAAATACTATTATACTTTCCTTTAGCCACTAAACGAAACCCTAAGGAAAACCTTCATAGTCGGTTGAAGTGTTTAGTAGAAGTTGCGTAGAACTTCTAAGGGTTGTTTGGAGCGGATTGGAGCACTCGGAGTAGGAGCTAAACGTTGCTCAGGAGCGACATTAAACTTGGATAACTTTTGGGCTTGTCGAGGTAAATACTACTGTCCTTCTATTGTAATTGGGAATTACATACTGTAGTTGTATAGAAATGAATATAAGATTCATAGAAGAGAATTGAACTATAATGGAAGGATATTACAGAAAAGACTTGAACTGATATCACATCAGAAGAATATTAGAGTAGAAGTTTAAAACTATATTTACGTAGGACTGTATTTACAGTAGACTGATAACCTTCATTGGTTGAATGTTCTGCAAGTAGCATGTGCTACTTAGAAGGTGGACAAGGCTAGCCGGGTTATAGCCGTGGAGCGTTTTGCTTATAGTCGATAATCGTCGCGAGGTATGTGATTCTTCCTATACTCTTGAGCATGAAGTATTTTAAAAAGAATACATATAGTACGGTAGACGTACGTGTGACAATGTCTTTTGACTTAATCCTGAATAATATGTATATATTATATGGTAGATGTACGTGTGCTAACTGAATATAGTTGTACGGCAATGTCTTTTGACTTAAGCCTGAATAATAAGAACCTTGAAATATTTCAAAAGAAATAAGAAACCTTTTTGAAAGAAGAGTAATACTTGGTTTTGAAAACATAAGAGTTATACTAGCTTTATGGGAAGTTAGGTATAACGTCTTAAGAGAGATAAAAATAATGGTTTACTGATTTTTAGAAGTTAAGAGACTTAATCTTAAAAGATAAGAGACTTGACTTAATTGTATTGATATGAAGTTTGTTAACAATGTGAAACCTCATTCGTGAGTAATGGGTACTTGGTTTTAAAAGGAATAATGTTTCTTGATTTGAAATCGAATGAGTATCGACAAACCACGCGGCGTTAATAAAGGAAAATGTAATGAATAATGAAGTATTATTAAAACCAGTAGAAACCTCCATCTGCATAGAAACTAAGATGAGACAAAATGATATTACATTTCCTAGATCATGGCTGCTTAATAAGATTGATTATGAATAAGAATAACCTACACTCATATAAGGCATATGTTACTCAAATGTTTTAAAAGAGTTTAAGACATTGAACTATGAAACTTTTCTAAAATAAAGACCCTTGAGTAATTGAAATTAGGCAAACTGGAACCTTAGGGAAAAGAATGTGGTTGAAAAGGAAAGTGTTTTGGTTTACCTAAAAATGTGGGTCACTCTATTTTATATTACGGGTATCGGGTGACTTTTATATAAGGAATGGATCTCTTTAAAAAGGAATTTAACGTACGTAGTACTTTAGGGTTAACACCCGGATTTTGACTTAAAATGAAAGTACTTTGAGATGGGTATAACTTGCCTATGCTTGTTGTTGTGTAACTTGCCTATGCTTGTTGTTGTGTAACTTGCCTATGCTTGTTGTTGTGTAACTTGCCTATGCTTGTTGTTGGGTAACTTGCCTATGCTTATTGAGATAGTCTTTGTTGTGCAAGAATTGTGTTTCTATTCTACCGCGTCTCTCGATGGAGGGTCGGTTGACTTGTTGAGAACTTACTTGGGCGTCACGCGTGTGGAAGATTCCACGGATCTGGCCCATTATTATTATTACATGGGCATGTCTACACCGATGATGTGGACATGTGACCATTATGGTTATTTATGGCGAAATATCGTGACTTACGGTTGTGATCGGGTCGTAGCTGTTTCTTGCCCCGTCGCTACGTGGCGCGGTGGATCTGGTATAGGTTATTGCACGCCACGTGTCGCCTTCAGCGAAGTATCGTGACTTACGGTTGTGATCGGGTGCGTCGCTGTTTACTTGCCGTCACGTGGCCAGTGGATCTGGTATAGGTTATTGCACGCCACGTGTCGACTTCGCGAGTCGATTTGGATGGAGCCGTGACTTACGGTTGTGGTGCAGTGCGTGGCGATTCACTTGCCCCGCCATTACGTGGCGCGATGGGTGGCGGAGGCTATTGCACTTGCCACGTGTCGGCTTCGGGATATGGTTATGCGATATTATTGTACGGTCGGATCGTAGTTATACTTGCCGTCACGGTTTTATTGACACGTAGGACACGGTGTTCACATATACTCCTTGGTGTTGTTATATCATAGACTGCCGGCAGTGAGGAAGGAATTCCACGGGCACGAGTGATGATTTAGAGGGCGTGAGTCCCTGACTTGATATGACTGTTTATATGTGGTGTAATGTAGTTTGGTTATCATACATGTCTTCTGCTTTATATAGACTGCTATGATTTCATTTCTGATTTTCTGATTTCACATACTTGGTACTGTTATCGACCTCCTTCGGGCTGCGTTCATGCCGCAGGTAGAGGTACATCGGCTGTCGATCCCCGCTTTTAGGATCACCTTTCAGCTTCTTGGGAAGCTCCGTTCCTTCGGAGGCTTATCTTTGGTATGTTACCCTGATGTCTGTAGGTTCTTGTACATTCAGGGGTATGGCGGGGCCCTGTCCCGTCATAGTTGTTGTATAAATCTTAGAGGTCTGTAGCACTGTTGTAGGCAGGGTTGTAAGGATTGTAACTGTTCAAATGTTTATACATATATATATGTTGAAAGGCAACCGTTTTGGTTGGCCTATTTTCTTTATCTTGATCCATGTCTATTTAAATGCTTAAGTTTTTATTTCCGCTGGTTTTTCTCTGATGTTGTATCACTAGGGTGCCCGGGGTAAGGCACCAGTCACGGGCCCCGGAACGGGTCATGACAGAAACAAAGGAAGTGCTGTCCAATTTTCCGTAGGAATAAGGGACTTTCCAATTAGAATGTTCTACGTTGAAGATAGAGGCTAATGGACGTATTATGGTCATTATATGTTGACATATTACGTGCGGTATATTGGACTTGCGAGTGGATTGACCCGAAGAGGTATGTGGAACCTTCCTACCTCTTGAGCATGAGTAGTTGTACCTATATAGTACGGTAGACGTACAAGATTTGATATCCTATACTTGTTTTAAGTATATGATACTTGTTTCGTTTTAAAAGTATAAGTCCCTTGGAGGTAGGAAAATGTAATTGACTAAGGTTTAAGGTTAATATAACAACTTTATGGGAAGTTGGTTATATTAGCTTTATGGAAAGTTAAAAGGAGAGATTTACTCTAAGTAAGATAAGTAAGGACAAATGACTTGATTTATGAAAGGCAAATTGATTTTAAGGCATCAATTGCCTAAAGTTTTATATGAAAATGAGTCATCTTTAAAAGAGTAGAAGTATGTAGTACTTTGGGTTAAATTCCCGGATTCTTTTATTAAGACATGTTAGTGCCTTAAGTAAACTAAAATGAGAGGGTATATGAACAAGACTAATAAGAAGTTAGGGGATTTCTTAACTTACTTATGTTATGTATGATAGCCAGTTGAGCTAGGGTAAGAGTATAAATGCGGGGTAAACCCCCAAGACGTTATACCACCTTCTCTAGGGTAAGAGTATAAATGTGGGGTAAACCCCCATGACGTTATACCACCTTCTTTAGGGTAAGAGTATAAATGCGGGGTAAAACCCCAAGATGTTAATACCACTTTTTTTAGGGTAAGAGTATAAATGCGGGGTAAATCCTCAAGACGTTATACCACCTTCTGAGTATGATTGCGGGGTAAACCCCCAAGACATTATACCACTCCATGGATTTGCTACCCATGATGCGAGGAATACCTCATGCGGGTTCACACGACCCATGCGGGTGAAATAGTCCCAGGAGTAGGATTGCTTAATGATACTGCGGGCGGATGGTCCTGCTTTGATCGTGAGCCTTCTATTTTTTTTTTTATATTGTAAGTATGCTCTCATTTACTCTCATTGTTAGTAAGGCACAGTGAACTGTAATTTGATTACCATATATCACTCCAGCTTTATTTAGACTTATGATTAAATTACAGTATTTTTCCAGTTTTACATACTTGGTACATATTGTGTACTGACCCCCTTTCATCGGAGGCTGCGTTCATACCGCATGTAGGGGTAAGCAGGTGGTGGATCCTCATTCTTAGGATCACTGATCAGGTGTCAGAAGCTCCATTTCTCCGGAGGCTTATTCCTTTTGGTACGGTTTTCCCTGATGTTGTAGATATTATGTACATTCAGGGGTATGGAGGGGCCCTGTCCCACCACTGTTGTTTATCCTAGAGGTCTGTAGTCACATTTGTGCTTTGGGCTGTAAGATCAAAGTTGTACTGTATTACTTTGGTTATGTATATTTTATGGAAGGCAGCCTTATCGGCTAGCCCGTGATGTTTATTGTCTAAACAGGTTTATGTGTTGTGTATATTCCGTTGCTATTCTCTGATGTATGCCTGAGAGGGGTGCCCAGGTAGGGCCCCAGTCGCAGCCCGGGGTCGGGTCGTGACAACAACACACCGATAAGCAAGACTCTACTAGACACGGTCTATAGACACTTTCCGAGGACTAACTGCTCTGATACCACTTTTGTCACGACCCGACCCCGGGCCCGCAACTGGTGCCTTATCCAGGCACCCTAGTAGTTATACATCAGAGAAAATCAGCGGAATAAAACTAGTCATATAACAATGTGAAATAAGAAATAGGCTAACCGAGAAGGTCGCCTTTCTGTATATATAAATATACAAAAGCACGAACAGTTACATCCTTTACAAACCCCCACCCACAACCATGACTACAGAACTCTAAGAGTTTGGACACACCAACTGTGATGGGATAGGGCCCCGTCATACCCCTGAATGTACATAAATCTACAACACCAGAGATCCGTACCAAAGATAAGCTTCCGGAGTAATGGAGCTTTTTCCCAAAACCGAACAGAGATCCTAAGAACGAGGATCACTAACTGAGTACCTAGTCCTGCGGACATGAACGCAGCCCCCCCGAAGGAGGTCAGTACAACAGGTACCAATTATGGAACCAAAAAATAAAGTACAGTAAACAAGATCATAATTGTATAAAAGAATGACAGGGACAAGTATGAAAATCAAATACCAGATCCTACCGTGTCATAGAACATCAGAGCCCACTGTACCTTTGTACCACCGTATCACTGTACAACTTTCAAATATGAAAGTCATGTCAAATCAGGGACACATGCCCTCAGAATCATAACATCACAGGACTCGAACCCGCATATGTATGTATATAGCATCATGGGACTCAAACCCACATATGTATATATGGTAACATGGGATTTGAACCCACATCATGGAGAGCTAGTCCATGGAGTCATATAGTGTCATGGGGCTCTAACCCACATACATCTATATATAACGTCACCGGGAGAATAATATAATGTTATGGGACTCTAACCCACATACATATATAATGTCACCGGGAGAATACTATAATGTCATGGGACTCTAACCCACATACATATATAATGTCACCGGGAGAATAATTTAATGTCATGGGACTCTAACCCACATACATATATAGATTAAACAATCTTTGACTCCCATTAAAAATACATAGAATGATCTATCATTTTATAACACACAAGGCATTCTTATGTCATACACTTTTAAGGACTTGAACCCAAAAGTACTATGTACGTCCGCCGTACATCCCTTCATATTAAATCAACCAAGGCAATACCATGCCTCCCTTTTCAAAACAACCCAAGTACTACCTACTTCAACACTTTTTAAAAAGAACCCTTTTTCCATAAAAACCACACGATACTAACACATGTAGTATCAAGGCACGTCTACTTTTCCATCAAGTTACTATACCTTTAGAAATTCATTTCAAGGTTTCAAAGTCAAGTAACTTCTATTTTCAAACTCAAGTAACTTAATACCTCTAATTCAAGTTACCCTTCTTTAAGTCGTTTATCCTTTTTTTTAAATCAATCAAGTAAACCGCTATTTTAACTTCATAAAGCCGTTATAACCAACTTCCCATAAAGCCATTATAACACTTTATGTTTTAGAAAGACTAAGGCATTTAACCCTTTTAAAAATCAAGAGAACATATACTTTTAAAACCAAGCCTCATATACATTCAAATAAAGTCTCAAAACTTTCAAAGTAAATTAAGCCCCTTATCTTTAGAAATCAAGTCTTATAACTTGAAAACTAAAGTCTCATAATCTTTAAATCAAATCTCATAACCTTAAAATATTTCAAGTAATCAATACTTTTCCCAATCAAGTAAGCTATACTTATTCTCATTAGTGTAGTAACTTGGCAAGTATACTTCAACAAACAAGTCATGTATACTCCAAATAACAAAGCGAGTACACTTCAAGAACAACCATGTCAATAGAAGAAAGAAGTTCACATACCTCTTTGGCTAATCCACACGCCAAGTAGAAACCGCCGCACGTAGAATGTCAACCTATAATGACCATAATACGGCTATCAACTTCTAGCTTTCTAGCGTAGAATATTTCTAAGTATAAAGTCCCTTATTCTACGGAAAATTGGGCAGCACTTCCCCTGTTTCTACGTACTTTTCCACCTTTTTTTAAGGCCCAAAATCAATAACTTATACGCCACATTTAAGGCACAACTAACAGCCAACCAAAGTGGATTACACGCCTAACAGGATGTGTAAAATTCTGCCCCACAATTCAATTATAAGTCCAACATTCTTTAGGTCATTCTCGGCTACAATATGTGAAAACATATAGTATTTTTCAATTCCTTCTTAATCCAAGTTGTTATTCCAACATGTCATAACAATTATAACAACTATATTCCCTTTCTTATATAACAAGTAACGATTATAACCAACAACCAAATTGATTAACAACTTTAGTGGCTAGCATGCCAATTTTCGGTTTTAACATTTCAACATGGTCCAAATCCTTTCAATATTCATTCTATATATATCATATACTCATTTATATACTACACTAGCATGTAATCTCTAATTACATTAGGAAAACAAGGATCATTACCTCAATAAGCCCAAGATATTCCAAGATCTAAAAGTCGGTCCTTAGCAACTTTAGCTCCTATTCCTTACGTTCCAATCCACTCCAAGCAACCCTTAGAAGTTCATAAACAACTTCTCTTCAATTTCCAACTTCAAAGTTGACGAACACTTTAGGGTTTCATATTGCGACTAACGGATTAACGTAGTATTTCCGGGATTTTTGTGTTTGGTTATCCTTAGAATACCTCTAGGAACACATGGTTTAAGTATGGGGATTTATCAAACAAGATTGAATAATTTCTTGTTCTTGGAGGGGTGTTGGCCGAGAGCAACCTAGGGAGGGAGTATATTTTTTTGTCTTGAAGTTTCACCAAGTGTTAAGTCTTCAGTTTCACTAAGTGTTAAGTCTTCAACCTCTAAGTGGATATATATAATCCAACCATGGGTGGAGATTAAAGCAAGTGTGTGGTTGAGATTGGGGACAAGTGTGTGTGGGTCCCACTAGTCCACTTGTCCAAACAAATAACTAGCACAAGCCTTGGCCACTTTGCCACCTTTCTAGCCCAAGATGGGCCCACACGGGGGTGACATGTGTCGCCCTCCTATTGGTCCAAAATATTTTATCTCCCCAAAATCTCAATAATTGGTCAAAATATCGAAAACCTTGTGGGCCCCACAAAATTGTCAAATTTCCCGGGTGGGCCCCACATGACCAAATCTAGAAATAAAATTTCATAATTCTTATAAATTCTATAAGTCTCAAATACCAAATTTGGGAACTCAATTCCCATTAATAAACATTTTTCCTTCACGAGGTTTGGAATATTTTTCGTAGGAAAAAGAAATCTTTCTTCCGTTTCAAACTTAAAGTCGTATTCTCGTATGTACGTCCTCATATACATATCCTGGAACTACGGGGTGTAACATTCCCCCCCCCCCTAGAAACATTCGTCCCGAATGTTCCTTCTAAGTTCAATCTAGGCAGATATCGGCATAGTCCTCCTTAACTATACCTCACGCAATCAATTATGCCACACATGGACACATATATCGTACATACATACACATCAATCACAAGCTAAATGAGGAATCACATCTAGAGGGTATATCACTACTTATCAACACCCATTCATGGCCTAAAAAGAATTTTCCTTCGCATCTTTACTACTCATACTATAACTACTTCAATTATTTCAACACTTGCCCGCTCATCTTCTTAGTTATCATATTATTTTCGTACTTCCATACCCATTCTAGTATACATACGTAATCTCGCATATTGCTTCAGTTTTCCAATCCTTGGAGTCACTATATCCAACAATTTAGGGTCATTTTCGGCCCTCACGACCCGGTTCTGGTGGAACGTGTCTACGAACTCGTACAATGATTAACTAGACTTGGGTCTTGCACCCCCGCGACCCTATCATATAGCGGGACTACCCCCAACTGACCCTACTCCATTTCGGGCTACGGGTTGACTCGTAATTGGTCCTCAACCCAACCCTTTGTGGTACCTAACTCTCGTTCTTCGTCTGAATTAGATCTGCTACCCGAGAAGGTCTTATACATCTAAGGTCTCAGCAGTTATCAATATTCTAAGGCTCACAATTTTTCCATGTCCCCAAACTTACATTACCTCTTAACCAGGTTGTCTTAATCACAATAAGTCAATATTATCCGTACATAACACTTAAACATATAACAATCTTATCAATGCATAAAAGTCTCTAAAGGGTCAAAGATATACCTGTAACTATTGCTTCATTTTCCCTTTATCGTTCTAATCGTAATCCTGCACTGCAGGGCGCATAGCTATAGAAGGTGATGAACCAGCCACTGATCCTGAAGGTTGAGTCTTACTACCTGTGCCGCCTCCATACGGACACTCCATCTGAAAATGGCCTTGCTGGCCGCAAGAATAACAGGCCCTCGGAGCAGAATGACAGTCCCCAAAATGGGACCTACCGCAACGAACACACCGAGGCAAAGGTGGCTTCATCTGACTAGGACCCTTGTTCCCCTGAGTACCTAGAGCCCTCGAACTCTGACTGACCCCTTAGTACCCCCGGACGGTGAAATCTCCTGCCCGTAGACTGTGAAGGTGCCCCCTGTGCTGGTTGTAAAGAAGTCCTAGCAAGCTGTTGAGGCTGCCCGCCTCGATTATTACCAAAGTACCCAGCCGACCTAGCCTTCTTAAGTTGGCCTTGGTCTGGTTGATCCTCTCTCTCTCTCTGTCTTCAATCCCCTGCGCGTATGCCTGCATCCTGGCAATATCCATACCTGGCTGAAGAGCCACTCTCAGACATGCAGTAATCATGTAGTGGTCTAGCCCCATCACATAGTGATGAAATTTATCTGCCATGTCAGCCACAATAATGAGTGCATACCTAGCCAGTGAGTCAAACTCTAGGTTATACTATCTGATGGTCCTTCCACCCTGTCTCAATGTAAGGAACCTATCAACCCGGGCCCTCCTCATCTCTGGAGGCAAGAAGTGATCTAGGAAGGCCTCCGTGAACCTGTCCCAAACGACTGGATGAGCATCAACACCCCTGGACAGTTCCCATGATTCAAACCAGTTCACCGCAACATCGTGTAACCTGTAAGAAGCTAGTACCACCGACTCGGTCTCCGAGGCCTTAAGTACCTGCATAGTCTGATGTATCTGCCGAATGAACTCCTGAGGATCATCCTCGGGTCTCGACCCATAGAACTCGGGCGGATTGCAACCCAAAAAATCCCAAATTCTCAAACTTTCGGCTCTAAGGTTAACTATCGACTCCTGTCGGCGCTGCCCTGCCACTATGCTGGAGGCATAACTGATACACGAGATTATGTCAGAGAGAGACCAACCTAATAACACAGCTCTACTGCACGATCTTAGAATGAGAAGAAGGGAAAACAATCCTAAATATCATATAGTCCCCTGATTATAGGTGTGGTGCACAACACACCGATAAGCAAGACTCTACTAGACACGGTCTGTAGACACTTTCCGAGGACTAACTGCTCTGATACCACTTTTGTCACGACCCAACCCCGGGCCCGCAACTGGTGTCTTACCCGGGCACCCTAGTAGGTATACATCAGAGAAAACCAGCGGAATAAAACTCAGTCATATAACAATGTAAAATAAGAAATAGGCCAAACGAGAATGTCACCTTTCTGTATATATAAATATATAAAAGTCCGAACAGTTACATCCTTTACAAACCCTCACCCATAACCATGACTACAGACCTCTAAGAGTTTGGACAAAACAACTGTGATGGGACAGGGCCCCGTCATACCCCTGAATGTACATAAATCTACAACACCAGGGATCCGTACCAAAGATAAGCTTCCGGAGTAATGAAGCTTTTTCCAACACCGAACAGAGATCCTAAGAACGAGGATCACTAACTGAGTACCTAGTCCTGCGGACATGAACGCGGCCAGAAGGAGGTCGATAACAAGTACAATTATGGAACCAAAAATAAAAATCTGATAAACAAGATCATAATTGTATAAAAGAATGACAGGGACAAGTATGAAAATCAAATACCAGATCCTACCGTGTCATAGAACATCAGAGCCCACTGTACCTTTGTACCACCGTATCACTGTACAACTTTCAAATATGAAAGTCATGTCAAATCAGGGACACATGCCCTCAGAATCATAACATCACAGGACTCGAACCCGCATATGTATGTATATAGCATCATGGGACTCAAACCCACATATGTATATATGGTAACATGGGATTTGAACCCACATCATGGAGAGCTAGTCCATGGAGTCGTATAGTGTCATGGGGCTCTAACCCACATACATCTATATATAACGTCACCGGTAGAATAATATAATGTTATGGGAATCTAACCCACATACATATATAATGTCACCGGGAGAATACTATAATGTCATGGGACTCTAACCCACATACATATATAATGTCACCGGGAGAATAATTTAATGTCATGGGACTCTAACCCACATACATATATAGATTAAACAATCTTTGACTCCCATTAAAAATACATAGAATGATCTATCATTTTATAACACACAAGGCATTCTTATGTCATACACTTTTAAAGACTTGAACCCAAAAGTACTATGTACGTCCGCCGTACATCCCTTCATATTAAATCAACCAAGGCAATACCATGCCTCCCTTTTCAAAACAACCCAAGTACTACCTACTTCAACCCTTTTTCCATAAAAACCACACGATACTAACACCCGTAGTATCAAGGCACGTCTACTTTTCCATCAAGTTACTATACCTTTAGAAATTCATTTCAAGGTTTCAAAGTCAAGTAACTTCTATTTTCAAACTCAAGTAACTTAATACCTCTAATTCAAGTTACCCTTCTTTAAGTCGTTTATCCTTTTTTTTTAAATCAATCAAGTAAACCGCTATTTTAACTTCATAAAGCCGTTATAACCAACTTCCCATAAAGTCACTATAACACTTTATGTTTTAGAAAGACTAAGGCATTTAACCCTTTTAAAAATCAAGAGAACTTATACTTTTAAAACCAAGCCTCATATACATTCAAATAAAGTCTCAAA
This sequence comes from Przewalskia tangutica, assembly GCA_029844215.1. Lineage (NCBI taxonomy): Eukaryota > Viridiplantae > Streptophyta > Magnoliopsida > Solanales > Solanaceae > Przewalskia > Przewalskia tangutica. The sequence continues at coordinate 91,483,719 of CM056719.1, forward strand.
ACTTTCAAAGTAAATTAAGCCCCTTATCTTTAGAAATCAAGTCTTATAACTTGAAAACTAAAGTCTCATAATCTTTAAATCAAATCTCATAACCTTAAAATATTTCAAGTAATCAATACTTTTCCCAATCAAGTAAGCTATACTTATTCTCATTGGTGTAGTAACTTGGCAAGTATACTTCAACAAACAAGTCATGTATACTTCAAATAACAAAGCGAGTACACTTCAAGAACAACCATGTCAATAGAATGAAGAAGTTCACATACCTCTTTGGCTAATCCACGCCCAGTAAAGCGCACGTAGAATGTCAACCTATAATGACCATAATACGGCTATCAACTTCTAGCTTTCTAGTGTAGAATATTTCTAAGTATAAAGTCCCTTATTCTACGGAAAATTGGGCAGCACTTCCCCTGTTTCTACGTACTTTTCCACCTTTTCTAAGGCCCAAAATCAATAACCTATACGCCACATTTAAGGCACAACTAACAGCCAACCAAAGGGGATTACACGCCTAACAGGACGTGTAAAATTCTGCTCCACAATTCAATTATAAGTCCAACATTCTTTAGGTCATTCTCGGCTACAATATGTGGCAACATATAGTCTTTTTCAATTCCTTCTTAATCCAAGTTGTTATTCCAACGTGTCGTAACAATTATAACAACTATATTCCCTTTCTTATATAAAAAGTAACGATTATAACCAACAACCAAATTGATTAACAACTTTAGTGGCTAGCATGCCAATCTTCGGTTTTAACATTTCAACATGGTCCAAATCCTTTCAATATTCATTCTATATATGTCACGACCCGTTCCGGGGCCCGTGACTGGTGCCTTACCCGGGCACCCAAGTAGTCATACATCAGAGAAAAACCAGCGGAATATAAAACAACCAAGATATGAAACAGTATAAATAAGACACAGTTTCTGGAAAAAAGTTGCCTTTCGGCATAATGTATATAAATAACCCAAAATGAGCGATTCATCCCAACCTTACACAGTCTACGGACCTAAGAGTTTAAAACAACAATGGCGGGACGGGCCCCGCCATACCTGAATCTGAATATCTACAACGACGGGGACCGTACAAAATGCTAAGCTTAGAAAAGCGGAGCTTTCCCAATGAAGCGGTGATCCTAAACGAGGATCAACGGTAGGAGTACCTTTACTGCGGCATGAACGCGGCCCCGAAGGAGGTCGATCTGACAGTACCAAGTATGTGGCGAAAATCGTAAATGAAATCATAGTAGTCTATATAAGGCGGGAGACATGTATGATAAGCCAAAACTACGATTCTGATAAATAGCGATCATGTCAAGTCGGGACTCATGCCAAAGTCATCACAATAGAAATGCGGGGTAAGTAATGCGGCGTGGCTACTAAAACCTACGATACCAACAAGGTCATAAAGCGTATCATGAGATCTGCATCGTCACATGATCAAAGCCGCCACTCGCCGCGATATCTAATGTGCGCGTCTAGTCACGGAACTTCGCGCGACTCGCGTAGGCCAAACAGATAGGCCGCGTGAGGTATAACCCGCATCGGTAGCTACTCCCGGCGGCGTCTAGACTCGTCGTCCGCATGGCTACAAGAACGCGTGACCACAAGGGCGCGTACTAACACGGAACTCCGCGGATTCCGCATAGGCCATCTGAGACCGCATAAGGTATTCTCGAATCATAGGTCCATCGACCGCTGAGTCTACCCGCGTGGAGGCGACTTAACCGGAGTTATGAATGATATAATATCAACATAACCGATTATTGCTAAACAACATAAGCACAACAAGGAAAAACCTCTTTACACAAATATCACAAGATACTAACTCACGTAGCATCCTAACATGTTTACTTATCCAGTCAACAAGAAAATATTACAAGACTATCACAAATCAATACAATCAAGTTATTCACACAAGGTACTTTCTACATTATGTTAACAAGTTCGGGTTGTTAGCCCCAAAGTACTTCATGTATTACTTTTTTAAAAGATCCGTTTCTTTTACAAAAGTCACACAATAACCGTAGTATAAAAATAGAGTAATTATCTTTTGACGTACATTATAACACTTCTCCTTGTAAAATCAAGTAACAACATTATTTTCCTAACGTTCAAGTTTGCCTAATTTCAATTACTCAAGTTTCTCATTTTCGAAAGGGTTTGTAGTTCATAGTTTTAATCCTTTAAAACAATTTGAGAAACATATACCCTAAGTGTGAGTAGGTTATTATTATTCGTAACAATCTTATTACAATGACCATGATCTAGTAAATGTAATATCCTTTTGTCTCATCTTAGCTCCTATGCGGATGGAAGTTTCTACTAGTTTTAATAATACCTTATTAGTCAAAATAATTCCCTTTATTAAGCCCTTTGTGGTTTGTTCGACATTTATTACGATTGGTAAAACATCATTCCTTTTGAAAACCAAAAATACTAATTACTCACTAATGAGGTTTCACACTTTTAACAAAATTCATATTAGTATAATAAGTCAAGTCTCTTATTTCCTTAAATCAATAAATCGTTCTTTTATCACTCTTGCCGTTATACCTAACCTCCCATAAAGATAGTATAACTCTTAGCTTTTAAAACCAAGTGTTACTCTTACGTTAAAAATGATTCATATTCCTTTGAAATGTTTTGATTCTTTATTATTGAGCTTAAGCGTGAGGCATTCTGTAAGTGTTATTCAGCTTAAGCGGTGGCATTAGTAAGTATTATTCGAGCTTAAGTCAAAGACATTGCGTAGTTATTATTCGATTAACACGTATGCGTCTACCGTACTATATATATTGTAAAATATCATGCTTTAGGAAGAATCACATACCTTCTCGCGAAAACCTCTGCCAAGTTGAATATGTCGCGCAGAGTATCGACCTATAACGATCAAATCGTCTATCAACGTCGGTATCGCATACAAAGTTCTAAGCGAGGGTTCGTTATTCTATGGTCATTTGGCAGCACTTCCCTACCGGTGAGCTACTCAAGTCTCATGTGAAAACGATCACATGTAAGTCTGATTCTATTATTCATCTTTTAAACCCTTCTACCGTGATACTTGATTCAATTCTACTGATATCCTTACATGTATTTAATACTTATTCCTATACTTATACAGTATATATATTCTAATTAAAAAATGAGGATAAGGTTATTTACCTCAGTAAGCCCAATAATATCCTAGATAAAAGTCGCTTTGAGAAAGGTTTAGCTCCTAAGTTGTGCGCTCAGTAGCTCGAAAACCTTAGAAGTTCTTCACAACTTCTACTAAGGACTAAGGGATTTGGGCTAGGGTAATTTGGGCATTATAACAATACTAGAAGGCAACTTTTCTACCAAGGGAGGGGGGGTAGTATTTCGGCTAGGCTAGCTTTAGAGGGGGGGGGTTGCTCTCGGCTAGGGCTTCTCAAAAGGGGAGGGGTGTGTTTGGACGAAAAAACAAGAGGGAGAGGGAGGGATTTGAGACTTAGATAGATTGCTCAATTTAGGATGAAATAACTCTTCAACAAGGGGGGTATTTATAGGTCAAGACATGGCCAACCAATGGCCAAGATTATGCCAAGTGCAAGGCAAGTGTAGGGTGAGGATTTAGGCAAGTGTCCTTGGCCAACTTGCACACAAAATATCCTACCAACTACTTGACAAAAATTGTCATCCAATTGGCCTCAATGCCGTGTAACATCCATCAATGAGAGGGTGACAAGTGTCGCCTCTCGTTGATCCAAAATGTTTCGTCTCTCGGAAAAATTCGCAAAAATTAGAAATGACATAGCCGAATTTATCCTACGCGAGTTGTGTAAAACGTTTCGTCGAAAACGACTCTAACGGGGTTGTGTACAAAGTGGAATTCGTCCAAGCCAACTAGGGGGTGACACGTGTCGCCTCCTACTCGTCAAAATATTTCATCTTCCAAAATATCCACAATGGCCAAAATCTCAAAACAAAGTGGGCCCCAAAGCGTAAATTTTCTCCGTGGACCCCACGTGACCATTCAGAAAATAAAATTCCATAATTCTCTAAAATTCCAAGAAGTCCGAATACCAAATCTGGGAATCCAATTCCCATAAACGAATCTTTTCCTTCACAAAACGGAAACTTTTCCGTGGAAAAATCACTCTTTCTTCCATTCCATTCCATGTCGTATTCTCGTGCGTGCGTCCTCGCATACATACCACGAAACTACGGTATAACATTCTCCTCCTCCTTAGAAACATTCGTCCGAATGTTCCTTCTAGGTATCAAAACAAGCGGCGCCAAGATAGTCCTTATCGCTATACTTACGGAAACAACCACGCTGGTCACAACACAACAAGCGCACATACTTATCTCCAAGTCCACGAGGAATCACCTCTATCACAAAAACTCCTACCGAGATCTAAAAGATACTCCTTCGCCCCTACTCTTTACAAACGAATGATCACACCTATGCTCGTAATACATGCTCGTTCTTCCTTACTCGTCGTGATACCACTTTTGTCACTTTGTCGCGAGCCTTGCCCCGACGACCCAACAAATGGTACCGGCTGCTTGCGATCCCTGAGGATGTCGTACACTTCTTGTACGCTCGAACTCTTACCACCTTTCTGTTACTGCTTAGTTTCCAAATCTCGGGGTTACTATCTCTAACGTGGTCATCATTAACTGGGAACACTGGGTGGATTTCCGATACTTTCCCGAACATAACAATACGAAAGACCGGACGTCTTGCCTCCTAAGTCGGACGGCAATGCTAACATATAGGCAACCTGGCCTAATCTTCACATGAACTCAAAAAGGCCCAAAGTAACACGGCTAAGTTTCCTCTGTTTTCCAAAACTCGTCACACCCTATCCACAGTCTGCTGGAACAAACCTGAACCAACTATCTGAACCTTGCCAACATCGAACCAATCGATCGGCAACTTATACTTCCGCCCCTACAAGGCTTCCTAAGGCGACATCCGAATACTGAAAATGGTAGCTTAAACATTCCCTTTACAGGAGACAACAATCCCACAACTACTCACGAAATCCAAACATCGCAGAGGCGAATGCGATCTGAGACTTACGAGTTCTTAACCTGCTGGTAAAACTTCCAAAAGGAAACAGTAGTACCACTGGCTCCACTGCGTCATAAGGTGAAGGTAGGCACTCCGTGCAGCCTTACAACCTTCCCGAAATAATCATCTCGCAACTTACTACCGAGTACACGGTTTGACTAAAAGATAAGACGGGCTGACCTCATCGGCCTGACTACTGGTCGAATGTATCCACGAACTCGTACGTTGGTTAACTAAACTTGGGCCTAACACCCTAGTGACCCTACCACCCGGCGGGACCACCAAAAAGCGACCCACCAAAGCGGGCCACGGTCGACCGCCACATGGCCTCCACCAACCCGTGAATGCTAAACACTAGCTCGCGATTCGAACAATCTCACCAAATCACGTTACGAAAACCTAGCGGTCTTCTACCCTCTTTCATTCCACATTACCCAGGGATTCATCCCACAAAATATCTCACGTATACTATGCACCCCGATAAGGGTCAAACACGAAATAATTCTTTTACCAAAGATGGCCTCGCCTCTAAGGTCTCTACGTACACATCCTAAGGCTCCCACTTTCTATCCCCAATCTTTCTGATTAACAAATCATGATTCCCAATCACGATTAACACAATGCTATCGAACATAATACTTAAGATATTCGCTACACATATAAATCTCTAAAGGGTTAAGGATATACCAGATCTATGCGGACTTCCCTAGGTCGTTCTAATCAAACCCGCCTGCTTTGTAGCATTGGGGAAGGTGATGAACTATCCACTGATCCTGAAGGCCGAGTCTCTACATCGCGCCACTCTTGGTGGACAATTCCTCGCAAAATGGCCTGCTGTCGCCAAATATAACAAGTCGACGCGGAAGAACGACACTCGCGATGACATCGACCACAACGTGGCACCGAGGTGGGGTGGCCTCTCCGCTTACACCTCCTCTCCAAACCATCGCATCCACAATCGTCTAGTAGGGTGAGTCCTCGTGCTTGTATCCTTCCTCATAGAACATTCTCGCCGTATGGCCTCGACGGCCGCAATAAAAACAAGCACCCGATAAAAAACGGCACCTCGGGATGACACACCTGCCACCTGTGAACACCGAGGAAAAATCAACCCTGTGGAGGACACTCAGTCTTGGCGGGCGCATGTCTAATCTGCTTCGAGGCGATTCGCCTCGAGAGTTACCAAATGATCACGCCAATCGGGCCTCTTCTGCGCTCTCGGTCACTCTGCCGATCTCTACCTCTCTCACCACGCACATAATCTGAGCAAGCCTGGCTCGTCCTCGATCAAGAGCTACTCCTCACAACCCTTCTTTAGATAAGCATCAATATCCTTGGAATACGGTACATAAAATACTCTCTGCTGCCAAGTCCTTTGCTAGCAATGTGGTCGTCTCCTTCCAATCCATATTTTCGCTCGATCGTGGGCGAAAGTCGGATGTCATGACCGCGATGAAGCTGCCGCGTGTATAAACTCTCTTTGTTGGCGGCGTCTCGTAACTCCCGCATGAAGCATCACCTCGGTGATGATTGGGCTGTGCCTCTAAATCTCTGTACTCTACTCGCGACTCCTTGGTGCCTTGCCATCGGGCGGAGTTACTGGCGCGAGGCATCACGGTAAAGGAAGGAATACGTTAGAGGGTCCAACTTATAACACGGCTCTAAAGCACGATCTCGAGTGAGAAGAATGAAACCAATCCTAAATATCCTATAGCCTCACGATTATTGGTGTGGTGCACAACACCGATAATCAAGACTACTAGATACGGTGCATAGACACTTTCCGAGGATTAATCGCTCGATACCACTTTTGTCACGACCCGTTCGGGGCGTGGATCGTGCCTTACCCGCACCCAAGTAGTCATACATCGAGAGAAAAACCGGCGGAATATAAAACAACCAAGATATGAAACGGTATAAATAAGACACGGTTTACGGAAAAAGTTGCCTTCGGCATAATGTATATAAATAACCCAAAATGAGCGATTACATCCCAACCTTACAACAGTCTACGCACCTGCAGAGTTTAAAACAACAATGGCGGGGCGGGCCGCCATACCTGAATATGAATATCTACAACGCATGGGACCATACGAAATGCTAAGCTTCCGAGAAACGGAGCTTTCCCAGCCAGCTGCGGTGATCCTAAGAACGAGGATCAACGGTAGGAGTACCTTTACTGCGGCATGAACGCAGCCCCGGCGAGGTCGATCTGACAGTACCAAGTATGTGAAACTGAAAATCGTAAATGAAATCATAGTAGTCTATATAAGGCGGGAGACATGTATGATAAGCCAAAACTACGATTCACAATAAATAGCGATCATGTCAAGTCGTGACTCATGCCCTCAAAGTCATCACAATAGGCGTGCGGGGGTAATGCGAAGCGTGGCCGACTACTAAAACCCACAGTACTAACAAGGTCATAAATCAGATCATGAGATCTGCAGGCGTCACATGATCAAAGCCGCCACTCGCGCGATATCTAATGTGCGCATCTAGTCTCGGAACTCGCGACTCGCATAGGCCAAACAGATAGGCCGCATGAGGTATAACCCCGCATCGAGGGTAGCTACTCCGGCGGCGTCTAGACTCGTCGTCGCGTGGCTACAAGAACCGCATGACCACAAGGCGCATACTAACTGGAACTCCGCAGATTCGCGCAGGCCATCTGAGACCAGCATAAGGTATTCTCGAATCATAGGTCCATCGACCGCTGAGTCTACCCGCGTGGAGGGCACTTAACCGGAGTTATGAATGATATAATATCAACATAACCGATTATTGCTAAACAACATAAGCACAACAAGGAAAAACCTCTTTACACAAATATCACAAGATACTAACTCACGTAGCATCCTAACATGTTTACTTATCCAGTCAACAAGAAAATATTACAAGACTATCACAAATCAATACAATCAAGTTATTCACACAAGGTACTTTCTACATTATGTTAACAAGTTCGGGTTGTTAGCCCCAAAGTACTTCATGTATTACTTTTTTAAAAGATCCGTTTCTTTTACAAAAGTCACACAATAACCGTAGTATAAAAATAGAGTAATTATCTTTTGAAGTACATTATAACACTTCTCCTTGTAAAATCAAGTAACAACATTCTTTTCCTAACGTTCAAGTTTTCCTAATTTCAATTACTCAAGTTTCTCATTTTCGAAAGGGTTTGTAGTTCATAGTTTTAATCCTTTAAAACAATTTGAGAAACATATACCCTAAGTGTGAGTAGGTTATTATTATTCGTAACAATCTTATTACAAGTGACCATGATCTAGTAAATGTAATATCCTTTTGTCGTCTTAGCTCCTATGGATGGAAGTTCTACTAGTTTTAATAATACCTTATTAGTCAAAATAATTCCCTTTATTAAGCGCCTTGTGGTTTGTTCGACATTTATTACGATTGGTAAAACATCATTCCTTTTGAAAACCAAAAATACTAATTACTCACTAATGAGGTTTCACACTTTTTAACAAAATTCATATTAGTATAATAAGTCAAGTCTCTTATTTCCTTAAATTAATAAATCGTTCTTTTTATCACTCTTAAGCCGTTATACCTAACTTCCCATAAAGCTAGTATAACTCTTAAGCTTTTAAAACCAAGTGTTACTCTTCTGTTAAAAAATGATTCAGTATTCTTTTGAAATGTTTTCAGTTCTTTATTATTCAGGCTTAAGCCGTGAGGCATTGCCGTAAGTGTTATTCAGGCTTAAGCGTGGCATTGTCGTAAGTATTATTCAGCTTAAGTCAAAGACATTGCCGTAGTTATTATTCGGTTAACACGTATGCGTCCGCACTATATATATTGTAAAATATCATGCTTTAGGAAGAATCACATACCTTCTCGGCGAAAACCTCCTGCCAAGTTGAATATGTCGCGCGCAGGGTATCGACCTATAACAGTCAAATACGTCTATCAACGCCCGCATCAGATCGTACAAAGTTCTAAGCGAGGGTTCGTTATTCTATGGTCATTTGGGCAGCACTTCCCTACGGTGAGCTACTCAGTTCATGTGAAAACAATCCATGTAAGTCTGATTCTATTATTCATCTTTTAAACCCTTCTACCGTGATAAGTTCAATTCTATTCTGCAATATCCTTCTAAGTATTTAATACTTATTCCTATACTTCTACAGTATATATATTCTAATTACAAAAGGAGGATAAGGTTATTTACCTCGGTAAGCCCAATAATATCCTAGATAAAAGTCGCGCCTGAGCAAGGTTTAGCTCCTAAGTTGTGCGCTCAGAGCTCGAAAACCTTAGAAGTTCTTCACAACTTCTACTAAGGACTAAGGGATTTGGGCTAGGGTAATTTGGGCATTATAACAATACTAGAAGGCAACTTTTCTACCAAGGGAGGGGGGGTAGTGTTTCGGCTAGGCTAGCTTTAGAGGGGGGGGGGGTTGCTCTCGGCTAGGGCTTCTCAAAAGGGGAGCGGTGTGTTTGGACGAAACAACAAGAGGGAGAGGGGGGATTTGAGACTTAGATAGATTGCTCAATTTAGGATGAAATAACTCTTCAACAAGGGGGGTATTTATAGGTCAAGACATGGCCAACCAATGGCCAAGATTATGCCAAGTGCAAGGCAAGTGTAGGGTGAGGATTTAGGCAAGTGTCCTTGGCCAACTTGCACACAAAATATCCTACCAACTACTTGACAAAAATTGTCATCCAATTGGCCTCAATGCCGTGTAACATCCATCAATGAGAGGGTGACAAGTGTCGCCCTCTCGTTGGTCCAAAATGTTTCGTCTCTCGGAAAAATTCGCAAAAATAAGAAATGACATAGCCGGAATTTATCCTACGCGAGTTGTGTAAAACGTTTCGTCGAAAAACGACTCTAAACGGGGGTTGTGTACAAAGTGGAATTCGTCCAAGCCAACTAGGGGGGGGGGGTGACACGTGTCGCCTCCTACTCGTCCAAAATATTTCATCTTCCAAAATATCCACAATGGCCAAAATCTCAAAACAAAGTGGGCCCACAAAATCAGAATTTTCTCCCGTGGACCCCACGTGACCATTTCCGAAAATAAAATTCCATAATTCTCTAAAATTCCAAGAAGTCCGAATACCAAATCTAGGAATCCAATTCCCATAAACGAATCTTTTTCCTTCACAAAACCCGGAAACTTTTCCGTGGAAAAATCACCTCTTTCTTCCATTCCAATTCCAATGTCGTATTCTCGTACGTACGTCCTCGCATACATACCCTGAAACTACGGGGTATAACAATATATCATATACTCATTTATATACTACACTAGCATGTAATCTCTAATTACATTAGGATAACAAGGATCATTACTGTCACGATCCGACCCCGGGTCGCGACTGGTGCCCTACCTGGGCACCCTTCTTATCATACAACATAATAAACTGCGGAAGATAAATAACACCCTTTTTTTTTAAACCAAGGCCAAGCCGATAAGGCTGCCATAATCATAATAATTACTCGAAAGGGTCTACACTGTTTAACAATGTAAAAACAACTCTAGCCAGTCCAGCCCACAGATGAATACAGACCTCTAAGATTGAACAAATACTATGGCGGGACAAGGCCCCGCCGTACCCCTGAATATACATAACCATGACGACAAGCTCCGGAACATTGGAGCCATCTCAAAATGCTGAACCAGGATCCTAAGCTCGCGGATCCACAACTGTGTACCTAAACCTGCGGACATGAACGCAGCCCGAAGAAGTCGATAACAACAGTGCAGAATATGGAGCGGAAAATAAGGTACAGTAACAAATCATAACTGTACAAAAGAATGACAGGGGCAAGTATAAAGAAAGGGTAAATACCAGATCCTACTGTGTCATTTCCATCTCGTGAACTTAATCGTACCTTATTATCTTTTCCCATTTTTCCATAAGAGTATAGTCAAATTCTTATGTACATACTTAAGAAAACTCATCAAGTTCATAAACATATTACTTATGTATCTTGCATAACCTAATCTGTCCCTTTATGGAGGAACGCCTATACTGTCGGCCCAATCTGGGACGCGATAGAGTCACATAAGTCTGCCCATAAAGGTATCTTTGCCCAACTGGGACACGATAAAATCACATAAGTCCGCCCATAAAGGTATCTTTGCATAAAAATAGGAGGCTCATGATCAAAGCAGATTCTCTCGCGCGATGTCGTTAAGCAATCCTACTCGCAGGACTATTTCACCGCATGGGTCCTGTGGACCCGCATGAGTATTCCTCGCATAGTCGTAGACGCCCGCGTGGGACTATTTCACCCGCATAAGCCCATAAGGACTCGCGTGAGGTATTCCTCGCATCATGGGTAGCAAATCCACTAGCATGTGGTATAACGTCTTGGGGGTTTACCCCTCATTTATACTCTTACCCTGAAGCAGGTGGTATAACGTCTTGGGGGTTTACCCCTCATTTATACTCTTACCCTGGAAAAGGTGGTATAACGTCTTGGGGGTTTACCCCTCATTTATAATCTTACCCTAACTCAACCGGCCATCATACATAACATAAGCCCTACCGGCTTATCATACATAACATAAGCACTACCGACTTATCATACTTAACATAAGCACCACCGGCTTATCATACATTACATAAGCAAGTTAAGAAATCCCCTAACTTCTCATTAGCTTGTTCATATACACTCTCATTTTTGTTTAATTAAGGCACTAACATGTCATTATAAAATCCGGAAATTTAACCCAACGTACTACGTGCCTCTACTCCTTTAAAATGATTCTCTTTCAAATAAAACTTCCAAGATACTAATAACCGTAGTATCGAGTCATATCTACTTTTCAAGACAAGTCACAATACCTTTTAGAAATACATTTATAGGCTTCTAATTCAAGTGACTTCTTTCTTTAAAACCTTAAGCAATTGGTACCTTTAAAACAATTTGCCCTTCTTTATTTCAAATCATTTCTTTGCTTACATGACTGAAGAAAACCATTCTTTTAATCTTCCATAAAGTTGTTATAACCAACTTCCCATAAGGCCGTTATAACTCTTTATGTCTTAGACAAATTCATTCATTTTATAACCAAGAGACTTATACTTTCAAATCAAATCACATAGCTTTCAAAATACTTTAAGTCTCTTAACTTTTGAAATCAAGCTTCTTTAACTTTTAGAATCAAGTCTCTTATCTTTAAAATGGCAAGAAATCAATTCTTTCCAAATCAAGTATTCTATACTTTTAAATCAATTCATTTCTTCCTTTAAGAATCAAGTCCCATAACTTGAAAAATAAAGTCTCTTAACCCTTTAAAAATTTGAGGTTCATATTCTTAAAACTTCATACGTAAATTCTTATAAATTAAGTAACATATATTTTGGTGTGTTGTGAATAAGTTATACTTATTTATAATGATCTTAATCGAGTAGCCATGATCTAGAAAATGTAATACAATTTTGTCTTATCTTAGCTTCTATGCAGATGGTGAATTCTACTCATTTTAACTTAATTGATTGTCATTACATTTTCCTTTATTAACGCTGCAGTGGCTTGTTCGATTCTTATTCTCATTTGTGACGTAACTTAGCCAAGTCAACTTGGCTCCAAATACCTCCTAACGACTCTTACCAACATCCCCCATAAGACTTGGTAAGAACTTAGGATAACTTAGACATAACCTTTACGTAGAGTAAATCAACATACATACCTCTTAACTTCTAAGAGTAGAAGGAATCATGAAATAGTACTACATGTATATTCCATACATAGAATCATGTCAAAAGAAGGAAGAGGTTCACATACCTCGCGACGATTATCGACAAATAGCAAAATGCTCCAAAGTACTTCAACCTTGATAGCTATTCCATCCTTCAAGTAGAATACGCTATACTTGGTACTTCAACCTAAAATGGCCATAATACGTCCATTAACCTCTAGCTTCGAACGTAGAATATTTTAAGTGCAAAGTCACTAAATTCTACGGAAAATCGGACAGCACTTCCTTTGTTTCTACATACTTTGCCACCTTTTTCAAGGCCAAATTCAATAACCAAACACGCCACATTTAAGGCCCAACAATTCAGCTAACCAAAGGGGATTACACGCCTTAACAGGACGTGTAAAATTCCGCCCCACAAATAAAACGAAACTAGTTCCATATTTAAAGCCATTCTTGGCTAAACATATACAACAACACAAAGTCTTTTTCCAATTCTTTTTCAATCCAACTTCTTAGGCCTAACATGTTATATAGTCATAAATAACTTAACAATTATAATTCCTTCTTTATATAACATGTGACGATTAAACTAATAATCCAATTGAATTGAAATCTCAAGGCTAAACATACTAATTTTTGGATTAGGGTTCCAATATCCATAACACTTATCAACTTCATAATATATATCTCATACTTGCTAATATCCATAGCTACTACAATAAGTAATCTTAATTACTAAAACGACAAGAATTTTACCTTTACAAGCCCTTATAATTTCCAAGATTCAATGTCGCTCCTTAGAAATTCTTAGCTCATTTCCTTTACGCTCCAATCCGCTATTTGAAGCCTTTAGAAGCTCACAACCAACTTCTCTTCCATTTCCAAACAAAACCTATGAAAATGCCTTAGGTTTTCGCCTTGCGACTAATATGAAAACGCCGTTTTTCCGAAATATTTCTATTGAGATATCCTTACAATACCCTTAGGGACCTTGGGTTAAAGTCTTGTGAATATTGGACAACAATTGAAAATTTTTTGTGTGGGAAAGCTCACAAAGCCGAGAGCACCTCTAAGGCTAGCACAAGTCTCTCAAATTTTTCTAAGTGTTGTGAGCTAAGTCTTGCTACTTAGGATGATATATAACACATTGGAGGGTCTAGATTACAACACATGGTAAGTTTGGATGAAAGGGATCAAGCCAAGTGGCTCTTGACTTAGTCAACAATCTCAAGCTCAAGCCTAGCAAGACCTTCTCATCTTTACAATGGTCAAATGACCCTTTTGCCCTTGCATTAATTCGACCAAGCCATGTGGGAGGGGTGCCACGTGTCGCCCTCCCATTCGTCCATAAAATTCTGTAACCCTCGTGGGCCCCACAAAACGTAAAATTCCTCGGGTGGGCCCCACATGACCAAATCCGTACAAATAAATTTCCATAATGATAATACATTCCATAATCCTCAATTAATGCATTTTGAGAATCCAATTCTCTTCAACGAACATTTTTCCTTTCCGACGTTCGGAAGATTTTCCGTCGGAAAAACAATTCTTCCTTTCGTACCCATTTCAAGTCTTGTGTTCCTTACATACATTCTCTTAAACATGTCCTTGAACTACGGGGTGTAACATTCTTCCCCCCTTAGAAACATTCGTCCTCGAATGTTCTTTCGGAGTCCAATCTAATTAGAGCGCGACATAGTCTCCTTTTACTACACCCTTCTTACAACATATGCCACCCATGGCCACATAATAATACTTATACTAAAATGTCAACCTTGGCACTCACGAAGCCAACTAGCCCATACTCATAATGACCTCAAATTCCGTCATAATCATCTCTACTAGGTCTACTAGGGTCTGACGACTGTATCATTACCGGGCAAATCTCATATACCCGCTCAGCTACCACCCCAAACACTCATGGGTGTAGTTACCTTGAAAGGTTCTTATGGATTCAGGCTCTATTCCTTTACAATTGGTTGCTATCCTTCTTACTGGTCGCACTCTTTCCGTACTTCCAACTCATACTAGCATACATACATAACCCCCATACCGATTCTGGCCCCCAATCTTTTGGAGTCACTCTTTTAAACAACATAAGGCCATTTCCGGCTCTCACGACCTGGTTCCGGTGGAACGCGTCCACGAACCCGTAAAACAATTAACTAGACTTGGGCCTTGCACCCTCGTGACCCTGTCACGTAGAGGAACTACTACCAACGGATCCCACTCCATTTCAGGCTATGGGGCGACCCGCAATAGGCCCTCACCCCGTCCCACCGTCGCACTTAACTCTTATTCTTGGCCTATAATAAATCTTTCTACCCGAGAAGACCTTGTACATCTAAGGTCTCAGCGGTCATCAACATTCTTAGGCTCGCAATTTCCATGCTCCAAGCCTACCTTACCAGTCCCCCCGTAAACGGGTACAATAACTTCTCACAATACCATAATCGTGTCGTCTTGATCACCACAACCCTTACTTACTCTATACGGATCTCATCCGTACAATCCTCTTACACATACCACGTAGCTTAATCTATTAACACGGCATTCCATTAAGTTTCTTAACATGACTTCTTAAGGGTCCACTGCCTTATCAGACAGTTCATCCTTTCCCAATTATCCCAAAATAAAACATAAGACCTTGGCGAGAATTCATTAACTGTTCCATACCTTCCCGGTATCTAGTTAGTCTTTACCAACTCCTGGTAATCTAAAATCATTCTAGGCAACACGCGTCTGACCCTCATACATAACTCCGTATAGCTGTATGTCACAATGCCAACTATACTATAATCATTACCAACCTGGATACGCAATCCACATAGTCCTTCCTGGGTCACTGCTGCCTTTCTCGTAGCTGCAATCAACATAACTCGTTAGGGAGAGATGACCCTAACCACCGCGACTCTATCGCACGATCTTAGAGTGAGAAGAATGAAACCAATCCTAAATGTCCTGCGACCTCACGATTATAGATGTGGTGCACAACACGATAATCAAGACTCTACTGACACGATGCAGTAGGCACTTTCAGAGACTAATCGCTCGATACCACTTTTGTCACGACCGACCACGGCGCGATCGTGCCTACACAGGCACCATTCTTATCATACAACATAATAAACTGCGGAAGATAAATAACACCCCATTTTTTTTAAACCAAGGCCAAGCCGATAAGGCTGCCATAATCATAATAATTACCCGAAAGGGTCTACACTGTTTAACAATGTAAAAACAACTCTAGTCAGTCCAGCCCACAGATGAATACAAACCTCTAAGATTTGAACAAATACTATGGCGGGACAAGACCCCGCCGTACCCCTGAATATACATAACCATGACGACAAGCTCCGGAACATTGGAGCCATCTCAAAATGCTGAACCAGGATCCTAAGCTCGCGGATCCACAATCGTAATACCTAAACTGCGGACATGAACGCGGCCCCGAAGAAGTCGATTACAACAGTGCAGAATATGGAACGGAAAATAAGGTACAGTAACAAATCATAACTGTACAAAAGAATGACAGGGGCAAGTATAAAGAAAGGGTAAATACCAGATCCTACCGTGTCATTTTCATCTCGTGAACTTAATCGTATCTTATTATCTTTTCCCATTTTTCCATAAGAGTATAGTCAAATTCTTACGTACATACTTAAGAAAACTCATCAAGTTCATAAACATATTACTTACGTATTTTGCATAACCTAATCCGTCCCTTTATGGAGGAACGCCTATACTGTCGGCCCAATATGGGACGCGATAGAGTCACATAAGTCTGCCCATAAAGGTATCTTGCCGCCCAATCGGGGCGATAAAATCACATAAGTATGCCCGTAAAGGTATCTTTGCATAAAAATAGGAGGCTCGTGATCAAGCGGTCTATCGCGCGATGTCGATAAGCAATCATACTCCTGGGACTATTTCACCCGCATAGGTCCTGTGGACCCGCATGAGGTATTCCCTGCATAGGTTGTACCCGCCCGCATGGGACTATTTCACCAGCATAAGCCCATAAGGACTCTCATGAGGTATTCCTCGCATCATGGGTAGCAAATCCACGGAACAGGTGGTATAACGTCTTGGGGGTTTACCCCTCATTTATACTCTTACCCTGAAGCCGGTCGTATAACGTCTTGGGGGTTTACCCCTCATTTATACTCTTACCCTGGAGAAGGTGGTATAACGTCTTGGGGGTTTACCCCTCATTTATACTCTTACCCTAACTCAACCGGCCATCATACATAACATAAGCCCTACCGGCTTATCATACATAACATAAGCACTACTGACTTATCATACATAACATAAGCACCACCGGCTTATCATACATTACATAAGCAAGTTAAGAAATCCCCTAACTTTTCATTAGCTTTGTTACACCCCGTATTTACAAGACATGTTTTAAGAATGTACGTGAAAATCCCAAATGTTAAGATTTGAGACTTGTAAAAATTTATCGGAATTATGGAAATTGTCGGAAAACAAAATATTGTGACGAATGGGAGGGCGACACGTGTCACCCCCCCTTAAGTGAGCTTGGGCGAATTGGACATGGGCAAAAGGGTCATTTGACCCTTGTTAGGAAGACAAGTCTTGCAAGTAGTAAAGCTTGATATATTTGACTTAGTCAATGGGACCACTAGCTTGATATTTAAAAGAACCTCATCCAAGCCACACATTTGTGCACATCTTGACCCTCCATTGAACTATATAGTAGTACTAGTAGCAAGACAAGCTCAACACTTAGCTAAATTTCAAGAAAAATTTGAAGAAACACCTTAGGTGCTCTCGGGTTTGCAAGCCTCCCACAAGAAAAAAAAAATTTTGTTGTCCATTTAGCTCCACACTTCAAACCAAGGTTCCTAAGTGTATTGTAAGGGTATCTCAATAGAAAAATCCCGGAAAAAGATAGTTTTCGTATTAGTCGCAAAGGTGAAAACCTAGTTGCTTTTCTAGGTTTTGGTTGGAAGATTTAAGGGAAGTGGTTTGTGATATTCTAAGGGTCTCAAGTGGTGGATTGAAGTGTCAAGAAGAGGTTCTAAGTGCTAAGGAGCGACTTTGGATTTGAAGTTGGACTAAGAATCGTTGAGGTAATAATCTTGTCTCTTAAGTGTTACAAGATTATATATTGTTGTTAGCCTTACATGTTTGCTAGCATGAAGTATATGTGTTGAAGTTTTATAAGTGTTATGGATTGTTGTAGCCTAAAAACCGAAATGTCATATAAGCCATTTGAAGTTGGATTACAATTTGGTTGTTAATTAGAATCGTCGCGTGTTACTTACTTGAAGATTATAGTAGTTATAATCGATTGCGACTTGATATCATGTTATACTAACAACTTGGATTGAAAAGGAAATTGGATAAGAATTGATGTTGATTGTATCTCAAGTTGCTGGATTTACACTTGTAGTTGTATCAATTTGATATCGTTTGTGGGGCGGAATTTTACACGTCTAGTAGGCGTGTAATCCCCTATTGATTAATTGCATTGTTGGGCCTTAAATGTGGCGTGTTTGGTTATTGAATTCGGCCTTGAAAAAGGTGGCAAAGTATGTAGAAACAAAGGAAGTGCTGTCCGATTTTCCGTAGAATTTAGTGACTTAGCACCTAGAATATTCTACGATTGAAGTAAGAAGTTAATGGACGTATTATGGCCATTATAGGTTGAAGTACTAAGTATAGCGTATTCTACTTGAAGGAAGGAATAGCTATCAAGGTGGAAGTACTTTGGAGCATTTTGCTACTTGTCGATAATCGTCGCGAGGTATGTGAACCTCTTCCTTCTTTTGGCATGATTCTATGTATGGAATATACATGTAGTAATATTTCATGTTCCCTTCTACTCTTAGAAGTTAAGAGGTATGTATTTGATTTACTCTATGTAAAAGGTTATGTCTAGGTTATCCTAAGTTCTTACCAAGTCTTATGGGGGATATTGGTAAGAGTCGTTAGGAGGTATTTGGAGCCAAGTTGACTCGGCTAAGTTACGGCACAAATGAGAATAAGTATCGAACAAGCCACTGCAGCGTTAATAAAGGAAAATGTAATGACAATCAATTATGTTAAAATGAGTAGAATTCTCCATCTGCATAGAAACTAAGATAAGACAAAATTGTATTACATTTTCTAGATCATGGCTACTTGAATAAGATCGTTATAAATAAGTATAACTTATTCACAACGCACCAATGTATATGTTACTTAACTTATAAGAATTTACATATGAAGTTTTAAGGCTATGGATCTCAAATTCTTAAAAGTTAAGTGACTTTATTTTTCAAGTTATGGGACTTGATTCTTAAAGGAAGAAATGAATTGATTTACAAGTATAGAATACTCGATTTGGAAAGACTTGATTTCTAAAGTTAAGAAACTTGTTTTCTTAAAGGTTAAGAGACTTGAAGTATTTTGAAAGCTATGCGATTTGATTTGAAAGTATAAGTCTCTTGGTTATAAAAGGAATGAATTTTGTCTAAGACATAAAGAGTTATAACGGCTTTATGGGAAGTTGGTTATAACAACTTTATGGAAGATTAAAAGAATGGTTTTCTTCAGTAATGTAAGTAAAGAAATGATTTGAAATAAAGAAGGGAAAATTGTTTTAAAGGTACCAATTGCTTAGGGTTTTTAAGAAAGAAGTCACTTAATATAGAAGCCGGTAAATGTATTTCTAAAAAGGTATTGTGACTAGTCTTGAAAAGTAGAGATGACTTGATACTACGGTTGTTAGTATCTTGGAAGTTTTATTTGAAAAAGAGTCTTTCTAAAGGAGTAGAGGTGCGTAGTACGTTGGGTTAAATTCCCGGATTTTATATGACCTTACCGCGTCCCAGGATTGGGCCGGGCAGTATACCTTTATGGGCAGACTATGTGACCTTACCGCGCGTCGAGTTGGGCGGGCGATACCTTTATGGGCAGACTATGTGACTTTACCGCGTCCCAGGATTGGGCCGGGCAGTATACCTTTATGGGCAGACTATGTGACCTTACCGCGTCCCAGGATTGGGCCGGGCAGTATACCTTTATGGGCAGACTATGTGACCTTACCGCGTCCCAGGATTGGACCGGGCAGTATACCTTTATGGGCAGACTATGTGTCACGACCCGACCCCGGGCCCGCGACTGGTGCCCTACCTGGGCACCCCTTTCGGTATACATCAGAGAATAGCAGCGGAACATACACAACTGTTAAAAGCTTAAACATAAAATAACAACAGGCTAGCCGATAAGGCCACCTTTCGTAAACCATACAAATAAAACAGTACAAATTTTTTTCTTACAACCCAATCCACAAATGTGACTACAGACCTCTAAGAATAACAACTCTGGCGGGACAGGGCCCCGCCATACCCCTGAATGTACAACAACCGACCATACCAGGGATAAGCCTCCGAAATAAAGGGGCTTCTCAACGGTGACAGTGATCTAAGAGCGAAGATCGACACAGTACTCTACTGCGGCATGAACGCAGCCTCCGAAGGAGTCGATAACATGTACCAAATATCTGGCGAAAGAAATCAGTAATGAAATCATAAGTCTAAAATAAAAGCGAGACAGTATGATAACTCAATTAACGATTACGATTGCTTACTAACAATGAGAGTAATCCAAGAGTATACGTACAACATAAAAAAAATAGGAGACTCACGATCAATCATGGGTAGCAAATCCATGTAAACAGGTGGTATAACGTCTTGGGGGTTTACCCCTCATTTATACTCTTACCCTGAGGCAGGTGGTATAACGTCTTGGGGGTTTACCCCTCATTTATACTCTTATCCTGGAGAAGGTGGTAAAGCAGGTGGTATAACGTCTTGGGGGTTTACCCCTCATTTATACTCTTACCCTGGAGAAGGTGGTATAGCGTCTTGGGGGTCTGCCCCTCACTCATACTCTTACCCTATCTCAACTGCCGTCATCTGATAAATAAGCAAGTTAGAAATCCCCCTAACTTCTTATTAGTCTTATTCATCTACACTCTCATTTTAGTTTACTTAAGGCACTAATATGTTATAATAAATCCGGGAGTTTAACCCAAAGTACTACGTACTTCTACTCTTTAAAACAAATGACTCTCTTTAGTATAAAACTTCCAAGATACTATCAACCGTAGCATCAAGTCAAAACTACTTTTCAAGACAAGTCACAATACCTTTTAGAAATAAAGTTAGGTTTCTAAATCAAGTGACTTCTTTCTTTTAAAACTTTAAGCAATTGATGCCTTTAAATCAATTTGCCTTTCATTATTTCAAGTCATTTATCATACTTAAATTACTTAGAGTAAATAACTCCTTTTATCCTATCATAAAGCTATTATAACCAACTTCCCATAAAGTCGTTATACTAGCTTTATACCTTAGAAACTTACATACTTCTTTATAACCAAGAGACTTAAACTTTCCAACAAAACAAGTATCAATAATACTTTCAACATACTTAAAGTCTCTTATCTTTTGAAAACCAAGATATCCTTAATATTTACACAAGTGAGTTAATTCCCTAACTCAACCAACTTGAACATTCTTAAAATAAGACAAGGATATCAAATGGACTAGATTGTCAAAATCTTGTACGTCTACCGTACTATACATTTACAACTTATTCATGCTCAAGAGATAAGAAAGTTCCACATACCTCTTCGGTTAAATCCACTTGCTAAGTCCAATTCGCCGTACGTAGTATGTCAACATATAATGACCATAATATGTCTATTAACTTCTTACTTCAACCGTAGAATATTCTAAGTGCAAGGTCACTAAATTCTACGGAGAATCGGACAACACTTCCTTTGTTTCTACATACTTTTCCACCTTTTTCAAGGCCGAATTCAATAACCAAACACGCCACATTTAAGGCCCAACAAAGTAGTTAACAATAGGGGATTACATGCTTAATCAAGACATGTAAAATTCCGCCCCACAATACAAAACAAACTAGTCTAAACTACAATGTCAATTCGGATTAGGGCAACAATACCAATTCTTCCTCCAATTCTTTTCAATCATGTGGTTTAATATAACATGTTATCTAGCCACAATTGGTTAGAACTACTACAATCCTCAAGTAGGTAAACATGCGACGATTCTAATAACGACCAAATTGTATTTCAATTTCAAATGGCTTAACATGACATTTTCGGATTTGAGCTTCCAAATTTCCATAACACTTATCAATCTTCATAACACCTATCACATGATCATTTCTAACTTATAATAACATGGAATCTTCCATTACAAAAGTAAGACGAATATTATACCTCATTTAGCCCAAAAATGCTCCAAGATTACAAGTCGATCCTTAGCAACTTTAGCTCCTCTTTTTGAAATTCCTCTTCCCGCTAAAATCATCTCTACTAATCCCCTAAAAGTGTTATACCCCGTATTTCTAGAGTATGTACGTAAGGGAATACGTACAAAAGTCTAGCCTTAAAGTTTAGGCAAAACGTTTTTTTTTGGGCACAACTCACAAAACGAATAGTTTTCCGACGAAACGTTTCCACAGCTTTCGTAGGGTAAATTCCGGCTATACCATTTCTAATTTTTGCGGATTTTTCCGAGAGACGAAACATTTTGGACCAACGGGAGGGCGACACTTGGCACCCTCCAATTGGTGGACTTGAATCGTCCATTGGACGAATTGGAATAACAGCACGCTTTTTTGTGCCTTGGCACAAGTCAAGGAGTTGGTAGGATATTTGTGTGTAGTAAATCCTCACCCTACACTTGCCTTGCACTTGTCTTCATCTTGGCCCTTGGTTGGCCACTTCTTGACCTATAAATACCCCCTTAAGATGAAGAGTTCTTCATCCACAAATTCCATTCCAAGTCTTGAAAATTCTCTCCTCTCCTTTGTAGCCTTTTTAGTCCAAAACACCTCCCCCTCCCTTGTGAAGGCCCTCGGCGAATACCCCCTAGCCTAAGTGGTTTGGCCGAGGCCCCCCCTAGCCTAGCCAAAACCTACCCCCCCTCCCTTGGTAGAAAAGTTGCCTTCTTGTATTGTTATAATGCCCAAAATACCCTAGCCCAAATCCCTTAGTACTGAGTAGAAGTTGTGAAGAACTTCTAAGGTTTCCTTGGGGCATACAACTTAGGAGCAAAACCTTGCTCGGTGCGACTTTATCTAGGATATTATTGGGCTTCTGAGGTAACTAATCCTAACCCTCTTTTGAATTAGAGATTACATCTGTAGTAGTATAAGAATAAGTATAAATACTTAGAAGAATATTGCAGAATAGAATTGAACTTATCACAGTAGAAGGGTTTAAAGAAGAATAATCAAAGCGTATTTACATAGAATTTGTTTTCACGATGAACTTGAGTAGCTCACCGGGTAGGGAAGATCGCCCAATTTTCCGTAGGATATAGAACCCTCTGTTTAGAATCATTTACAAAGTAGTCTGAGCGTTGATAGGCGTGTCGACTATTATAGGTGATTCTCTGCGCGACATATTCAACTTGGCGGTGGTTTTTATTTGAGAAGGTATGTGATTCTTCCTAAAGCATGATATTTTATAATATATATGTAGTATGGTAGACGTACATGTGTTAACTGAATAATAACTACGGAAATGTCTTTGACTTAAGCCTGAATAATACTTACGGCAATGCCTCACGCTTAAGCTCGAATAACACTTACGGAATGCCTCACGCTTAAGCTGAATAATAAAGAACCGAAAACATTTCAAAAGAATCTTGAATCATTTTTAATGAAGAGAACTAATTGGTTTTAAAGCGAAGCTTAAGAGTTATACTAGCTTTATGGGAAGTTAAGTATAACCACTTAAGAATGATAAAAGAAACAGTTTGCCTATGTGTTTATAACAGACTTATGTTGAATTGTGAAAAGAATAATAAGATGGTTTGATAAGTAGACATGATATGATGCTATGTGTGTTAGTGTCTTGTAACGTTTGTATAAGAGTATTCTTGTTGTGCTTATGTTGTTTAAAAATAAGTTGTTATGTTAGTGTACTATCACTCACCTCTTGACATATTCTTGGGTTAAGTGCCCTCCGTCTGGGTAGACTCGGTGATGCAGGACCATGATTCGAGAATACCTCATGCGGATCCAGGGGACCTATGCGGAGCTACGGGAGTTGCAGGTTAGTGATGCGGGGTTATACCTCATGCGGTCTATGTGGCCATGCGGACTACGAGTCGGGGCGATGCCGAGTAGCTACCCTCGATGCGGGGTTATGTACCTATGCGGGCCTATGTGAGTGGCCTATGCGGACTACGAGTCGAGATTAGGCTTGCATGGTGATACTACGCAATTGGCCCGCTTCGATCATTCGCGGCCTAGAAAAGGCACATTCTGATTTACCTATTGTTGCTCTTGTTTATGATGTGGCACTATGTGCGGTCCCCTTGGTTGTTTCATAGATACTTGCAAAACTGATTTTAAAATGATATGTTTTCATTTAAGTATTTTTCAGTTTCATATACTTAGTACTGTTATCTTGACCTCCTTGAGGCTGCGTTCATGCCGCAGTAAGGGCAAGCAGTGCTAGATCCACATTCTTAGGATCTACGTTGGTGTCGGAGCTCAATCCTTTCCGAGGCTCTACTTTTGGGTATGATCTCTCTGTTGTAGATAGTTTTGTCTGATCGGGGTATGGCGGGGCCTGTCGCCATAGTTGTATTTTTCCTTAAGTGCAGTCATGTTATGCGATTATCGGATGTAATCGCTAAACCATGTTTATATATATATGCTTGAAAGCGCTATTTTCTCACTTAAAGCGTATCTTATTTTATAAACTGTTTCATGTCTTGTTTTATATTTCACGATTACTCGATGTATGACTACTTGGGTGCCGGTAAGGCACGATCCACGAACCGGAATGGGTCGTGACAAAAGTGGTATCGGAGCGATTAATCTCGGAAAGTGTCTACGCAAGTATCTAGTAAGTCTTGATTATCGGTGTGTTGTGCACCACCAATAATCGAGGAGGCTATAAGATATTCGAGATTGGTTTCCATTCTTCTCACTGAGATCGTGCTTTAGAGTGTGTTAAAGTTGGACCCCTCTAACGTATTCCTTTTACATGATTATGCCTCCACGTAAGGCAACCCGGGCCCAGGCAAGGGCAGCGTGCGAGCCGCGATCGACACCGAGTTACGAGGGCTCGGGCCCGATCTATCTGCATGACGGCGAGTTCTATGACGCCGCCCGGCCCAGCGAGACCAGTACCCACACCTCGCTCCCACGGCTGGGCGGAGAGTTAGGGTACAAGAGATAGCCCGACTATTGGCTAGAGTTGTGGCGAATACAAGATAGGCTGAATCGGCGATTCGATTCGGCTCGGCTCGCGTGCCGTGCGCACGAAGCGAATAGTTTGAGGCTACGAGATTTCTTGAGTTGTAGCCCGCCAAAGTTTTACTGGTCGAGGCGGAGGATGATCCGCGAGGAGTTCATCCGCCTCTGAGAGGATCATGCGGGTGATCAAGGCCTCGAGAGCAGTCTGTGACGCCGATTCGCGTAAATTTGCGTGATCTGCGATCGATTGGTTTGATTCATGGGAGTTATCGGGAGAGCACGCGTCCCGGCTACTTGGGATGAGTTCTCGAGGCTTTCCTCACTCACTTCTTGCCTCGCGGATGAGGAGGGCGCGGTGATAGATTTTCTTCTTTGAGGCGAGAGGGCGCCTTGTCGGGAGTACAATGTCGAGTTTGATTCATTGGCTCGATATGTCCCAGCGTTGGTAGCTAATATGGAGGATAGGGTGCACCGCTACGCCACCGCTAGATGACTATATGGCCGAGTCGTGTGCGGTGTTTCTCTTCACCAGGTATGGACATTACGCATGCGAGCTCATGCTGCAGGATGTGAGGCGTAGAGACCGCCGGGTTGTGACGGCGGCGAAGACCGGGGCGGCGGGGTCTTTTGGTGGCTATCGTGGTGGCGGCCTTAGCGGCGATCTGATTTGCACCACGGCCGGCTCGAGCACTCTGCACCGTCCTCGGCCTGGCCCGGAGATATTCGAGGCGAACCGGGGCCCGGGACTTGAACATTGAGCGGCGAGAGGTTACGGCGATCGGGACCACCGCTCGGTGTGGCGTCACGGTAGATCCCGGGAGTTGTGGTGCTACGGAGTTTGTTTGATTGTGGCGGCGAGGTCACTATGCGGCTTGTCCAGAGGCGATCTTGATGGTAAGTCGGCTACGAGTTCTTTCGACGTCTTCTTCATCCCCGACGATTACTCGCCCAGAGGCAAGGTACTCACAGACCAGCGAGCGCGGCGAAGGTCGTGGCGGAGTCGATTCTAGCGGTCCTCGAGAACCGCATTTATGCTTTGTCGGTAAGCGAGATCGGAGGCCTCACCGATGTCGTCGGGTACCTTATCGGTTTAGGTTTGATGTGTATGCTTTGATAGATCCGGTTCTACTCATCCTATATATCTCCCCTTGTTGCTAGTAGGATAGGGATAGAGCACGAGTCCATAGACCACTTTCGAGGTAGCTACGCGATGGGTGATTCGGTGGTAGCTCGGCGGGTATATAGAGCTTGTCCTGTGACCGTTCTGATCGTCGGACCACTGGCGACTTGATAGAGTTGGAGATGATTGACTTCGACGTGATCATGGGGATGGATTGGCTAGCTTCTTGCTACGCCAATGTAGGCTGAGAGAGAAGTAATGCAGTTCCGATTTCTGAGGAGCCGGTTGTTGAGTGGGAGGAGCACGGTATCGGCAGAGGTAGGTGTATTTCCTACCTCAAGGCTAGGAAGATAGTGCAGAAAGGGTATATCTACCATCTCGTTCGAGTGTTTGATACTGAAGCTGCGGTACTAGATTTTCCATCGATTCGATGGTCGAGAGTTCCCGAGCGTGTTTCAGACGACCTCCGGGTATCCTTCCCGAGAGGAGATTGAGTTTTGTATTGACATATTGCGGACACTCGGCTATTTCCATTCCGCCATACGTAATGGCAACCGCCGAGTTGAGAGAGTTGAAGGATCGGCTTAGAGATTTCTTGGAGAAGGGCTTCATTAGGCCTAGTGTTTCTCCACAGGAGCGCCTTGCGGTATTGTTCGTGAAGAAGAAGGGCGGGGCGCTGCGCATGTGTTGATTCTGAGCGGTGAACAAGGTGACCATTAAACGAATACCCTTCCGGGATTGATGATTTGTTCGACCCGATTGCGAGTGCGAGATCTTCTCGAGATTGATCTCGGTCGGGCTATCATCAGTGCGAGTCGAGAGGTGGATGTCCCTAGGATCGCATTCGGGACCGATGCACGCATTATGAGTTCAGTCATGTCTTTTGGGTTGACCAATGCTCGTGGTATTCATGGATTTGATGAACCGAGTGTTCAAACCATTTTTGGACACGTTTGTGATAGTGTTCATTGATGATATCTTGGTTTATTCTCGCTCGAGCGAGCATGCGGAGCATTTGAGGCTGTCTTTGGCAGTTCTCGAGACCAGCGATTGTGCGCCAAGTTTTCCAAATGTGAGTTTTGGTTGACTTGATGGCGTTTCTTGGGCATATTGTCGGGCCGATGGCATTCGAGTGGATACGGCGAATCGAGCGATCGGGACTTGGCCTGAACCTACTACTCCGGCAGGTTCGCGATTTTAGGCCTTGCGAGGATATTATCGGCGGTTCGTGGAGAAGTTTGCTTCTATCTCGCACCATTGACTAGGTGACTCGAAAGCGCCAAGTTTGATGGTGATGCTTGTGGCGGGGTTTCGATTCTTTGAAAGAGAGGCGGCGACGCCCCGTTCTTACTCTTCCGGAGGTCGGATGGTTATGTCGTGTATTGTGATCGTCGGGCATCGGGTTGGGATGTGTCTTGATGCACGGCTGTCACGACCGAACCGGGCGTGGTGGTGCCTTACCCGGGCACCCTAGTGATACAACTTCGAGAAAATCGTGAAATAAAACATTAACATGAAATAAGAGATATTATAAGTAAGCGAATTCAATCAAAAGCAGTTGCCTTCTGCGTAAATATATACAAACCACGAGCAGTTTAATCCTTTTTACAACCACTTGCCTGCATTACTCTGAGACCTAAGATTTACAACAACTATGATGGGGCGGGGCCGCCATACCACGAATGTACAAGAACCTACAACTCGAGAACATACCAAAAGATAATCCTCGAAGGAACGGAGCTTCAATACGCGAAAGGTGATCCTAAGCGGGGATCGGCGACGATGTACTTCTACATGCGGCATGAGCGCCCCGAAGGAGGTCGATAACAGTACAGTATGTGGCCCGAAAATCGTAGTTAAATCATAACGATCTATATAAATCGGAGACATGTATGATGACCAAAATCTGATATGCAACATAAAAGCGATCAAGTCGAGAGACTCGCCTCAAAGTCATCACTAAAATATAACTATGGGTCTCACGCCCACAACACCAATCATGTTCGCATCACGGCGCGTGCCCCGGAGTCTGCATCGGTGTAGACACGCGTCCATGTAACATCAACAACAATATCTTTGGGTGATCAACCTGTGCGTAGCCATATGTCCCGGAATGCGCCGGTGTAGACATGTCCATGTAACATCAATCAATCAAGACAACAATCAAAATGGAAACATACGGTGGAATTCGTCACTTTGCCGGCCGTCGAGTAAGTTCTCAACAAGTCAAGCGCCTCCATCGAGAGGCAGCGGTAACACGTAAATACAACACTTGCACAACAAAGGCTATCATCACAAGCATAGGCGGGTTTCACCACAACAAGCATAAGCAAGTCATACACAACTCAAAGTACTTTCATTTTATGCCAAAGTCAGGGTTTTAACCACTAAAGTACTACGTCGTTAAATTCCTTTTAAAGAGATTCATTCCTTTTATAAAAGTCACCCGATACAGTATATATAAAAAAATAGAGTGACTCGCATTTTTAGGTAAAACAAAACACTTTCCTTCTTAACAACATTCTTTTCCCTAAAGTTCCAGGTTCCTAATTTCACTTACTCAAGTCTCTTTATTTTAGAAAAGTTTCATAGTTCATAGTCTTAATCATTTAAGAATATAATTCTCTTTTAAACAATGAGAAAACATATGCCTTATATGAGTGTATGTTATTCTGTTCATAATCAATCTTATTAAGCAGCCATGATCTAGAAAATGTAATATCATTTTTGTCTCATCTTAGCTTCTATGCAGATGGAGGTTTCTACTGGTTTTAATATAATACTTCATTTATTTAATACATTTTCCTTTATTAACGCTGCAGTGGTTTGTCGATACACATTCTGATTTCCGAATCAGTAAAACATTATTCCTTTTAAAAACTAAGTACTCATTACTCACGAATGAGGTTTCACACAAAACTCATATTAACTCATTCAAGTCAAGTCTCTTATCTTTTAAGATCAATAAACCATTCATTTTTCCTCCCTTAAGACGTTATACCTAACTTCCCATAAAGCTAGTATAACTCTTATGTTTCCAAAACCAAGTATTACTCTTCTTTCAAAAAAAAAAGGATTCTTAATCTTTTGAAATACTTCAAGTTCTTTATGGTCACACATTAAGTCAGTTATAAGTCAAATCAGTTACCCTTTAAAAACCACAAGGCATTTCTTAACCTACATAAAACTGTTATAACCAACTTCCCATAAAGCCGTTATAACCCTTTATGTTTTAAACCAATCAAATACATTTAACACGTATGCGTCTCCGTACTACATAGTTATACACATATCATGCTGGAAAAGATAGGAAGAGGTTCACATACCTCACGGCGATTATCGACTAATAGCAAAATGCTCAAGTACCTCAAACAATTACTCCTTAAGCCACGTGGGTGCACCACACGTAGTACTTCAACCTATAAGGCCACAAGGCGCTTATTAACATCTAGATCTCATCGTTCCATATTCTCTGAGAAAATTCGGCACCTCCCCACATGCAGCGTAAATCTCCTCATATCGGTAGGCTACCAAGCCAACCAGGGGGGGTTAACACGTCTAACCGGACGTGTACAATTCTACTACACAGTAATGCTACACAAGTCTACTGTAATACAGCCCTATGTAATTACAGTTCAGTTCAGTTCTTCTCTTTATTAGCCTTCTATGTGATTACTGTTCAATTCTTATTCAGGCTTAAGTCAAAAGACATTGCCGACGAACTACGTTCCGTTCTATTCAATATTCATTCTATATATAGTATACTTCAACTATATATTCTAACAATCATGTAATTTCCAATTACAATAGGGGGACAAGATATTTACCTCGATAAGCCCAAAATTATCCGAGTTAAATGTCGCTCCTGAACAAGGTTTAGCTCCTACTCCGTGCGCTCCAAAACGCTCCAAGAAACCCTTAGAAGTGTCTACACAACTTCTACTTAACTTCAACTACGGGTGAATATTTTTCCTTAGGGTTTCGTTTAGTGGCTAAAGGAGGTATAATCGTACTTTCCGGGTTTTTCGTATAAAGGGTACTTTGGAAAGTACTATAAGGTATATGGGCTAGAGTATTTTGGGCATTATAACAATACTAGGAGAGTATTTCTATACCACAAAGGGGGGTATTTATACGAGACAACTAGGCTAGGGGGGGGTACCCCACGGCCAAGCCTCACTCAAAGGGGGTTTCGCCTCGGCTAGGCTCCCAACGGGGGAGGGCTTTGGACGATTTTAAGACAAGAGGGAGGGAGTATTTGAGACTTAGAAAGATTGCTCACTTTAGGATGAAATAACTCTTCAACAAGGGGTATTTATAGGTCAAGAAAGGACCAACCAATGGCGAAGATTCTTCCAAGTGTAAAGGCAAGTGTAGGGCTAGATTTAAGCCAAGTGCACCTTATCCATCTACCACAACCACTTGCACAAAATATCCTACCAACTAAAGTGCTCCATTTCGTCCAAATGTCGTCAACCTTCATCGATGTGAGGTGACACATGTCACCCTCGTTGGTCAAAATATTTCGTCTACCGGAAAAATCCGCAAAATTTTAAATGACATAGCGGAATTTTCCCTCTACGAAAGCGTTTAAACGACGACTTTAATCGGGTGTTGTGTACAAATTTGAAACTTGCCTAACTTAAGGCTCAAATTATTATCGTCGCCATCACGTCATCTTACTGGAAATACGGGGTATAACATTCTTCCCCCCTTAGAAACATTCGTCCCGAATGTTCCTTCTCAGTCTCAAAACAAACACGTGTCGGTATAGCTGTTATACCCCGTAGTTGCAGGGTATGTATGTGAGGACGTACGTACGAGAGTACGGCAGAAATTTTGAAAAGAAAGAAAGATGTGAGTTTTCGACGGAAAAGTTTCCGGTTATTTGTGAAGGAAAAGGTTCGTTAATGGGAATTGGATTCCCGGTTGGTATTCGGACTTCTGGAATATTAGAGAATTATGGAATTTTATTTTGGAAATGGTCACGTGGGGCCCACGGGAGAAATTCTGATTTTGTGGGGCCCACTTTGTTTTGAGATTTTGGCCATTGTGGATATTTTTTTGAAGACGCGTTTTTGAGGGCCAATAGGAGGGTGACACGTGTCACCCGCCTAAGTGGCTTAGCGAAGTTACATTTGGGCCGAAGTCTGACTGAAGTCGTTTTCCGAAAGCGTTTCCACGGCTTTCGTAGGGAAAATTCGGCTATGTCCTTTTTAATTTTTGCGGATTTTTAGAGGCGAAACATTTTGGACCAGCGGGAGGGTGGCATGTGTCACCGCCGCATTGGAAGGCTTGTGGCGTCAGTGGGCGATTGGTTCACGTATGGGATTGTTTTGTGGCTCACGTTTTTGGCCCTATTGGTTCCTTGTTTTGTGCCTTGTTTTGGCCTTGTTTGTGGCTTGTCTTGTGTGTATTTTGTGGAGTAGGGGTTAGGGTCTTTGCCGAATTTTCTATAGAAAGATAGAAACTTGTGTTTTGGGGTTAATAGGCGTTTTGACCTTTATAGGTGAAAGTACTAGGAGTAGCGTATTCTACTCGAGAGTGGAAAGGGCTAGCGAGGTTGTAGTACTTGGAGCATTTTGCTTATTGTCGATAAATCGTCGCGAGGTATGTGAACCTCTTCCTATCTCTTCTAGCGTGATATGTGTGTAACTATGTAGTGCGGTGAGCGTACGTGTGTTTAATGTATTTGATTAGTTTGAAACATAAAGTGTTATAACGGCTTTATGGGAAGTTGGTTATAACGACTTTATGTAGGTAAGAAAATACTTTGTGGTTTTAAAAGGTAAGCGATGTGAATTATAAGCGGCTTGTTATAATAAAGAACTTGATGTATTTCAAAGATTTATAAATCGTTTTGAAGGAGAGTAACACTTGGTTTTAAAGGTTTTAAAAGAATTATACTAGCTTTATGGGAGTTAGGTATAATGTCTTAAGAGAGGTAAAGAAAATGGTTTCTTGATGTTAGAAGTTAAGAGACTTGATCTTATAAGATAAGAGACTTAACTTATTTGTTTTAATGTGGATGTTTATGTGAAACCTCATTCGTGAGTAATGAGTACTTGGGTTTATTTAAAGGGATAATGATTTCTTGATTTGAAATCGGAATGTGTATCGACAGGACACTGCGGCGTTAATAAAGGAAAATGTATTGAAAAATGATGAATTGTATTAAAACCGGTAGAAACCTCATCTGCATAGAAACTAAGATGAGACAAAATGATATACATTTTCTAGATCATGGTCTTTGTAATAAGAATGTTGTAAACAAGAATAACCTACTCACGTGAGACATATATTACTCAATTGTTCTAAAAATAAATCAAGTGATTAAGTTTATGAGCTGTGAAACCATTTGAAAATGAGAAGCTTGAGTAATTGAAACTAGGCAAAGCGGAACTTAGGAAAAGAATGTTGTTACTTGATTTTGAAAAGGAATGTGGGTTGGTCATTCTAATACTACGGTATCGGGTGACTTTTATAGAAGTAATGGATCTCTTTTAAAAGAACTTAACGTATGTAGTACTTTGGGGTTAAAAACCGGACTTTGGCATAAAATGAAAGTACTTTGAGTTGTGTGAAACTTGCCTATGCTTGTTGTTGTGAAACTTGCCTATGCTTGTTGTTGTGAAACTTGCCTATGCTTGTGATGATAGCCTTTATTGTACAAGCGTTGTGTTTTACGTGTTACCGCGTCTCGATAGAGGTCGGTTGTAGTTGAGAACTTACTTGGATGTCTTGGCGGTGGCGGAGAAATTCCGCAGTGCGTTCTGTTAATAGTATTATTGTTGTTAATCGCTTTGGACATCGACACGATCGTGGCGCGCGGGTATGCTTCCATTTGGTTAAGGTCTTGTGGTTAATCGCTTTGGATATCGACACGATCGTAGCGCGCGGGTATGTTTCCATTCGATTAACGCCTTGTGATTTCCTTTTTGGACATCTTGACACGATGCGTGGCGCTGCGGGTATCGCCCGTTTGGAAAGTTGTCTTATTGTTTCCCTTTGGACATACCGACCACGATCGTGCGCGCGGGTATGCTTCCATTTGGATTCTTTGTCTTGTTGTTGAGTCACGTGGACATGTCTACACCGATCTGATTCCGGGGCATGTGGCCGTGCGGACTTGTTATTATTGTTGCAACATGGGCGTGTCTGCCGTCTGCAAGATTCGGGGCATGTGGCCGTGCGGCGTGGTTGACCGCCGATGGGTTGTTATTGAGGTTACATGGGCATGTCTACACCGTCACGATGTCCGGGGCATGTGGCCGTGCGGCGCTTGTTGTGTGTTGCATCGTGGACATGTCTGCCGTCTGATGTTCCGGCATGCGGCCATGATGCGAATATGATGGATGTTGTGGGCGTGAGACCCGTAGTTATATTTGAGTGGTGACTTTGAGGGCGTGAGTCCCTGACTTGACTGCTTTTATGTTGCGTCGTATTTTGGTTACCATACATGTCTCACCTTTTTAGACTAGTATGATTTCATTTCTGATGTTATGCAGTTTCACATACTTGGTACTGTTGTCTTGACCTCGCCCGGGGCTGCGTTAAATCTGCGCGGTAGAAATGCATCGGTCGTGGTTCCTCGCTCATAGGATCACGATTCGGTAGCATTTGAAGCTCCGTTTCTCGGAGGCTTATCTTTTGGTAGGTGTTCACTGAGTTGTAGGTTCTTGTACATTCAGGGGTATGGCGGGGACCTGTCCCGTCATAGTCATTTTATATCTTAAGTGCAGAATCTTTGTTGTGGCGGGGTTGTAAAAGGATTAAAGCTGTTGGGTTTTATGTATATCTTGAAGGCAAGCTGTTTTGGTTGCTGTTTATTCATTTATCTCTTGTTAAATGACTCTTGTTTTGTGTTCGCTGATTTTCTCGATGTATGTATCACTAGGGTGCCGGTAAGGCACCGATGCTTGCCGGGCAGTCGTTACAAAAGTGGTATCGAGCGATTAGTCCTCGGAAAGTGTCTACGGCAGGTGTCTAGTAAGTCTTGATTATCGGTGTGTTGTGCACATCTATAATCGAGGAGGCTATAGGACATTTAGGATTGGTTTCCATTCTTCTCATTACGAGATCGTGCCTTAGAGTTGTGTTGTAAGTTGGACCCCTCGGCGTGTTTCGTTTTACGATTATGCCTCTGCGAAAACCGGGGCCCGAAGGGCAAAGCGGCCGAGGAGGCTGCTAGTGGGATTGAGAAGTGCGAGCGCGAGCGTCGATACACGAGTAGTGCTTGACGGCGAGTTTTGCGCGCCGCCCGGCCTGGCGAGTTTAAGCGCGGCGATGGCTGCCGACTCTGATACACGAGCCTCGGTCCGCGATGCAGGCGGGAGATGGGTCACAAGAGATGGCGATTATTGGCGAGTTGTGGCGGATATGAGATAAATTTGGGCCGGCGATTCAGTTCAGCGGCACATAGTGCGCTGAGGCGAGCGATTTGAGGCTACGGGATTTCCTTAGTTGTAGCACTTTGAGTTTTTGGTCGAGGCGGAGGATGATCGCAGGAGTTCATCCGGCGATTCTGACGGATCATGCGGGTGATCAAGGCTTGAAACCGAGTGTGACCTTTGGTTCGCATAGGCTGCGTGATACCGCAGTCGATTTGTTTGATTCATGGGAGCTTTCCCGGGGAGAGCATGCACCTCCAGCAGTATGGGATGAGTTTTCGGGGAACAAGAGTTTGGCACGGTTGGGGGTCGGGTTTAGGACCATTCGCGGGTCAAACCGTAACCCGGTTTGGGGTGGGGCGATTTAGGTGGTCCGCCAGTGGTAAGTCACGAGGATGCTAGGCCCAGTTTGTATGATCATCGTATGAGTTCGTGGGCCGTTCGACGAAGCGGTTCGTAAAGGCGGGAATGGCCTTAAGGAAGTTTGAGGTTAGTAAGGTGACCAAGTTTGGAGGTAGTGACTCGGAGATTTTTGGGGGCGGAGTAATGGTGAAGTATGAGTGCGTCTTGGGAGAGTTCAAGTGTTCGAGAAGGGCGACGAGTAAGGAAGGAAGATAACGTGTGTTATTTCGTGGCCAAGCTGTGGCGTTGACAACTTGTTAGAGGAACTTCATCGATATCCGTCTTGAGAAGGAACATTCGGGACGAATGTTTCTAAGGAGGTGAGAATGTTATACCCCGGAGTTGCGGGGTATGTATGTGAGGGCGTGCGTCACGAGTGCGGAAATTTTGAAAAGAAAGAAAGATGTGAGTTTTTCGGGAAAAGTTTCCGGTTATTTGTTAAGAAAAAGGTTCGTTAAGGGGAATTGGATTCACAGATTTGGTATTCGTAATTCCTGGCATATTAGATAATTATGGAATTTTATTTTCGGAAATTGTCACGTGGGGCCCACGGGAGAAATTCTGGTTTTGTGGAAGCCACTTTGTTTTGAGATTTTGGCCATTGTGGATATTTTTTTGAAGACGTTTTTGAGGGCAATAGGAGGTGACACGTGTCACCCGCCTAGGTGGCTTGGCGAAGTTACATTTGAGCCGAAGTCTGCGTAGAGTCGTTTTTAGGCGAAGCGTTTCCCACGACTTTTCGTAGGGAAAATTCGGCTATGTCCTTTTTAATTTTTGCGGATTTTTCCAGAGGCGAAACATTTTGGACCAGCGGGAGGGTGACATGTGTCACCGCCGCATTGGAACTTGTGGGCGTCCAAGTGGACGATTGGTTCACGTATGGGATTGTTTTGTGGCTCACGTTTTTGGCCCTATTGGTTCCTTGTTTTGTGCCTTGTTTTGGCCTTGTTTTGTGGCTTGTCTTGTGCCATGTTTTGTGGAGTAGGGGTTAGGGTGCTGCCGAATTTTCTATAGAAAGATAGAAACTTGTGTTTTGGGGTTAATAGACGTTTTGACCTTTATAGGTGAAAGTACTAGGAGTAGCGTATTCTACTCGAGGAGTGGAAAGGGCTAGCGAGGTTGTAGTACTTGGAGCATTTTGCTTATTGTCGATAAATCGTCGCGAGGTATGTGAACCTCTTCCTATCTCTTCTAGCATGATATGTGTGTAACTATGTAGTACGGTAGACGTACATGTGTTTAATGTATTTGATTAGTTTGAAACATAAAGTGTTATAACGGCTTTATGGGAAGTTGGTTATAACAGCTTTATGTAGGTAAGAAAATACTTTGTGGTTTTAAAAGGTAACTGATGTGAATTATAACTGGCTTGTTATAATAAAGAACTTGATGTATTTCAAAAGATTTATAAATCGTTTTGAAGGGAGAGTAACACTTGGTTTTAAAGGTTTTAAAAAGAATTATACTAGCTTTATGGGGAGTTAGGTATAATGTCTTAAGAGAGGTAAAGAAAATGGTTTACTGATGTTAGAAGTTAAGAGACTTGATCTTATAAGATAAGAGACTTAACTTATTTGTTTTAATGTGGATGTTTATGTGAAACCTCATTCGTGAGTAATGAGTACTTGGGTTTATTTAAAGGGATAATGATTTACTGATTTCGGAAATCAGAATGTGTATCGACAGACCACTGCAGCGTTAATAAAGGAAAATGTATTGAAAAATGATGAATTGTATTAAAACCAGTAGAAACCTCCATCTGCATAGAAACTAAGATGAGACAAAAGGATATCCATTTTCTAGATCATGGAGGCTGTAATAAGAATGTTGTAAACAAGAATAACCTACTCTCACGTGAGACATATATTACTCGATTGTTCTAAAATAAATCAAGTGATTAAGTTTATGAGCTGTGAAACCATTTGAAAATGAGAAGCTTGAGTAATTGAAACTAGGCAAAGCGGAACTTAGGAAAAGAATGTTGTTACTTGATTTTGAAAAGGAATGTGGGTTGGTCATTCTAATACTACGGTGTCGGGTGACTTTTATAGAAGTAATGGATCTCTTTTAAAAGAACTTAACGTATGTAGTACTTTGGGGTTAAAAACCGGACTTTGGCATAAAATGAAAGTACTTTGAGTTGTGTGAAACTTGCCTATGCTTGTTGTTGTGAAACTTGCCTATCTTGTTGTTGTGAAACTTGCCTATGCTTGTGATGATAGCCTTTATTGTACAAGCGTTGTGTTTTACGTGTTCTGGCGTCTCGATAGAGTCGGTTGGTAGTTGAGAACTTACTTGGATGTCTTGGCGTGTGGCGGAGAAATTCCGCAGTGCGTTCTGTTAATAGTATTATTGTTGTTAATCGCTTTGGACATCCGACACGATCGTAGCGCGCGGGTATGCTTCCATTTTGGTTAAGGTCTTGTGGTTGTCGCTTTGGATATCTTGACACGATCGTGGCGCGCGGGTATGTTTCCATTCGATTAACGCCTTGTGTTCCTTTTTGGACATCGACACGATCGTGCGCGCGGGTATCGCCCGTTGGAAAGTTGTCTTATTGTTTCCCTTTGGACATCTTGACCACGATCGTAGCGCGCGGGTATGCTTCCATTTGGATTCTTTGTCTTGTTGTTGAGTCACGTGGACATGTCTACACCGTCTGATTCCGGGGCATGTGGCCATGCGGACTTGTTATTATTGTTGCAACGTGGGCGTGTCTACACCGTCACGATGATTCCAGGGGCATGTGGCCGTGCGGCATGGTTGACCACCCGATGAGTTGTTATTGAGGTTACATGGGCATGTCTACACCGTCACGATGTCCAGGGGCATGTGGCCATGCGGCCTTGTTATTATTGTTGCATCATGGACATGTCTGCCGTCACGATGTTAGGGGCATGCGGCCATGATCTGAACATGATGGATGTTGTGGGCGTGAGACCCGTAGTTATATTTAGTGGTGACTTTGAGGCGTGAGTCCACGACTTGGCTGCTTTTATGTTGCGTCTTGTATTTTGGTTACCATACATGTCTCACCTTTTTAGACTAGTATGATTTCATTTCTGATGTTATGCAGTTTCACATACTTAGTACTGTTATCGACCTCGCCCGAGGCTGCGTTAAATCTGCGCGGTAGAAGTATCGGTCGTGGTTCCTCGTAGGATCACGATTCAGTAGCATTTGAAGCTCCGTTTCTCGGAGGCTTATCTTTTAGTAGGTGTTCCACTGAGTTGTAGGTTCTTGTACATTCGAGGGTATGGCGGGGCCTGTCCGTCATAGTCGTTAATATATCTTAAGTGCAGTAATCTTGTTGTGGCGGGGTTGTAAAAGGATTAAAGCTGTTGAGTTTTATGTATATCTGAAGGCATTGTTTTGGTTGGCTGTTTATTCATTTATCTCTTGTTAAATGACTCTTGTTTTGTGTTCGCTGATTTTCTCGATGTATGTATCACTAGGGTGCGGGTAAGGCACGATGCGAACCGGGCGAGTCGTTACAATAGCCTTCACTACTATACTTACGAAACCAAACATGCCACGTCGGCCCTGAAAATAACATGCGCGAAAACCAAATCCAAGCGAGGAATTACCTCTGTTTATCACAAAGTTCCCACCAAGGTCTAAAAACATAATCCGCCGCACATTCATTCCTCAAAAAAGCGATCACACACGTTCACTTCTCCCTATCTCGTTGTATCCTTCTCGAACACTCGAACTCTCTCTAGTATACATACCATACTTGATTTCCAAAACTTTGGAGTCACTACCTCAAACTTGATCATCTTACTAGCCTCGATCTCCTCTAAGGCCATTCTCGGCCTTCACGAACTGATTCTGGTGAGCGTATCCACGAACTCATCGATGGTCATCTAATCTTGGGCCTAGCACCCTCGTGACCCTGCCACTGGCGGGACCACGAGTGACCCAGCGCCGAAGCGGTAGTGGGTTGGCGCATGGCATAGCCCCAGGCCAACTTACGCATCACGCTCTTGTTCCCCGTCCGGAACAATCTTACCTCTGGTCGAAAGCTACCACTTCCATTTTACACTACTCAAGGAAATTATCACACAACACATTCTCGGCATAAAATGTATTGACAAGGATCACTCATGAAAATCTTGTACTCGAGCGGCGCACATCTAAGGTCTCAGCGTAATATCCTAAGGTTCATCATTTCTCACCCCCGGGCTTACCCTTTTTACCAACGGTCCCTAAATCACATTTTAGCACAAAGCTATCCGAACATAACACTTAACACATCATCATAACATTAATACATACAAGTCTCTGAGGGTTAAGGATATACACAGATCTACCGGCTCACAATCATAGGCACGCCTGCGAGCATGCTATGAAAGCGATGAACCAGCCTGATCACGAAGGTGAGTCGTAACATCCGTGCTACCCTTGGTGGACAGTTCTTATAAAATGGCCCGCTGCAAAAATAACAAGCTCCTTGGCACCACGACACTCCCGAAATGCGGTCTACCACATCGACCACGCGAGTAGGGGTATTGCATCTGCCAACCCTACTCCGAAACACAGAACCACGGGCTCGGACCTGCTCCACGAATACTCTGGATGCCACGAAGGTTGTGGAGGACCACTGCTGCTTGGCGGAGTACAAAACTAGGCTAGCTGCTGGCGGCGGTCCGCCTCGAAAGTCACAAAGGATCCTGGCTTGCAGCCTCTTACTGCTGATCTCGGTCGTTTAAATCGATTTCTCCGCTCCTCGCATCCAGTGCATAAGCTGCATGCGGGCAATGTCGTGCGGTGAAGGGCTACACCCGAACAACTCTGCTAGGTAATCATCAAGCCACTGTAATATATCGGTGCACTCGATCCTCCATACTAGCTACTAATGCGGGAACATCTGGGCGATGAGTCAAACTCCAAATTGTACTCCCGATGCGCGGGTGCGCCTCAGCATCAAAAATCATCGGCCGAGCCCTCGCCATCTGTGGAGGCAAGAAATGTGCCGAAGGCCCGGCTTCGTCCCAAGCGGTGGAAGTGCATTCTCTCCGGGGACGGCTCGCGAATCAAACGATCGGCTGCGGTATCACGCGGCCGTGCGAACCTAGGACCAGCGACTCGGTCTCGAAGCCTTGATCACTCTCATGATCGGCTGCAGCGCCGGATGAACTCCTGCGGATCATCCTCGGCCTCGACCGTAGAACTACGGCGGGCTCGTCTCGAAGTCCTGTAGCCTCAAACTATCCGATCTAGGGTGAACGGCTGGTCTTCTTTGGGCTGCTGCGTCCGGCTATCCTCATATCGGCCCGACCACGGCGATGGCGAACCATCTCCTTGTAACCCATCTCTTTTCCCCGGCCGTGGGGTGGAGGCTCAGTCTTGTAGTCTCGGCCCATTTGCTGCGACTCTAAACTCTATTTGGTCTTTGGCGGCGTCGCGAAACTTCGCCGTCGAATCTTGTCTCAGTCTTGGCCAGACTGCGCCTCGTACTCCTCTGTATCTCACTAGCGGCTCACTGGTGCCTTTCCCCAGGCGGGTCGCTTCTGCGGAGGCATAAGCGGTAAAAAGCGAAATCGTCGGAGGGTCGACTTATCCTGCGACTACAGGCACGATCTCGGAATGAGAAGAAATGAAACCAATCCTAAATGTCCTGCGACCTCACGATTATAGATGTGGTGCGCAACACGTCGATAATCAAGACTCTACTGAACGCGATGCAGACACTTTCCAGAAGATTAAGCGCTCGATACCACTTTTGTCACGACCGAACCGGGCGTGGTAGTGCCTACCGGGCACCTAGTGATACAACATCGAGAGAAAATCGGCGGAAATAAAACATGAACATGAAATAAGAGATATTATAAGTAAGCAGGCCAATCAAAGCGGTTGCCTTACTGCGTAAATATATACAAACCACGAGCAGTATAATCCTTTTTACAACCACTTGCGATTACTACGGACCTCTAAGATTTACAACACTATGACGGACGGGGCCACCGTACCACAGAATGTACAAGAACCTACAACTCGAGAACCGTACCAAAAGATAAGCCTCAGAAGGAAAGACTTCAATCTGTTGAAAGGTGATCCTAAGCGGGGATCGGCGACGATGTATACTGCGGCGTGAGCGCGGCCCGAAGGAGTCGATCTGGCCAATTGCAGTATGTGGCCCGAAAATAATGTAGTTAAATCATAACGATCTATATAAATCGGAGACATGTATGATGACCAAAATCTGATATCTGACATAAGCGATCAAGTCGAGGACTCGCGCCTCAAAGTCATCACTAAAATATAACTATGGGTCTCGCGCCCTGGCGCAA
Source organism: Przewalskia tangutica (assembly GCA_029844215.1). Classification (NCBI taxonomy): domain Eukaryota; kingdom Viridiplantae; phylum Streptophyta; class Magnoliopsida; order Solanales; family Solanaceae; genus Przewalskia; species Przewalskia tangutica. The sequence continues at coordinate 91,524,928 of CM056719.1, forward strand.
TCATGTTCGCATCATGGCGCGTGCCGGAGTCTGCGCATCGGTGTAGACACGTCCATGTAACATCAACAACAATATCTTGGGTGATCAACCTGCTGCGTAGCCATATGTCCCGGAATTGCGCCGGTGTAGACATGTCCATGTAACATCAATCAATCAAGACAACAATCAAAATGGAAACATACGGTGGAATTAACCGTCGCGCCGGCCGTCGTCAGTAAGTTCTCAACAAGTCAGCGACCTCCATCGAGAGCGGTAACACGAAATACAACACTTGCAACAAAGGCTATCATCACAAGCATGGCGAGTTTCACCACAACAAGCATAAAGTCATACACAACTCAAAGTACTTTCATTTTATGCCAAAGTCGGGTTTTAACCACTAAATTACTACGTCGTTAAATTCCTTTTAAAGAGATTCATTCCTTTTATAAAAGTCACGATACGTATATATAAAAAAATAGAGTGACTCGCATTTTTAGGTAAAACAAAACACTTTCCTTCTTAACAACATTCTTTTCCCTAAAGTTCGGTTTGCCTAATTTCACTTACTCAAGTCTCTTTATTTTAGAAAAGTTTCATAGTTCATAGTCTTAATCATTTAAGAATATAATTCTCTTTTAAACAATGAGAAAACATATGCCTTATATGAGTGTATGTTATTCTGTTCATAATCAATCTTATTAAGCGACCATGATCTAGAAAATGTAATATCATTTTTGTCTCATCTTAGCTTCATGCGGATGGAGGTTTCTACTTGGTTTTAATATAATACTTCATTTATTTAATACATTTTCCTTTATTAACGTTGCGGTGGTTTGTCGATACATTCGATTTCGAATCGGTAAAACATTATTCCTTTTAAAAACTAAGTACTCATTACTCACGAATGAGGTTTCACACAAAACTCATATTAACTCATTCAAGTCAAGTCTCTTATCTTTTAAGATCGATAAACCATTCATTTTCCTCCCTTAAGGCGTTATACCTAACTTCCCATAAAGCTAGTATAACTCTTATGTTTCAAAACCAAGTATTACTCTTCTTTCAAAAAAGGATTCTTAATCTTTTGAAATACTTCAAGTTCTTTATGGTCACACATTAAGTCGGTTATAAGTCAAATCGGTTACCACTTTAAAAACCACAGGCATTTCTTAACCTACGTAAAGTCTTATAACCAACTTCCCATAAAGCGTTATAACCCTTTATGTTTTAAACCAATCAAATACATTTAACACGTATGCGTCTACCGTACTACATAGTTATACACATATCATCTTTGGAAAAGATAGGAAGAGGTTCACATACCTCGCGGCGATTATCGACTAATAGCAAAATGCTCCAAGTACCTCAAGCGATCGGCTACTCGTAAGCCACGTAGGTGCACCACACGTAGTACTTGACCTATAAGGCCACAAGCGACTTATTAACATCTAGATCTCATCGTTCCATATTCTCTGAAAATTCGGCGCTCCCCGCATGGCGTAAATCTCCTCCCTTATCGGCGGTAGGCTACCAGCCAGGGGTTAACACGTCTAACGGGCGTGTACAATTCTACTACGTAATGCTACACAAGTCTACTATAATACAGCCTATGTAATTACAGTTTAGTTCGATTCCTCTCTTTATTAGCCTTACATGTGATTCTTTGTTCAATTCTTATTGAGCTTAAGTCAAAAGACATTGTAGGCGAACTACGTTCGTTCTATTCAATATTCATTCTATATATAGTATACTTCAACTATATATTCTAACAATCATGTAATTTCCAATTACTGATAGAGACAAGATATTTACCTCGATAAGCCCAAAATTATCAGAGTTAAATGTCGCTCTGAACAAGGTTTAGCTCTACTCAGTGCGCTCCAAAGCGCTCGAAACCATAGAAGTGTCTACACAACTTCTACTTAACTTCAACCACGGGTGAATATTTTTCCTTAGGGTTTCGTTTAGTGGCTAAAGGAGGTATAATCGTACTTTAGGGTTTTTCGTATAAAGGGTACTTTGGAAAGTACTATAAGGTATATGGGCTAGAGTATTTTGGGCATTATAACAATACTAGGAGAGTATTTCTATACCACAAAGGGGGTATTTATACGAGACAACTAGGTGGGGTACCCACGAAGCCTCGCTCGAAGGGGGTTTCGCCTCGGCTAGGCTCTCAAGGGAGGGCTTTGGGCGATTTTAAGACAAGAGGAGGAGTATTTGAGACTTAGAAAGATTGCTCACTTTAGGATGAAATAACTCTTGACAAGGGGGTATTTATAGGTCGAAAGGACGACCAATGGCGAATTCTTCAGTGTAAAGGCGAGTGTAGGGCTAGATTTAAGCCAAGTGCACTTATCCGTCTACCACAACCACTTGCACAAAATATCCTACCAACTAAAGTGCTCCATTTCGTCCAAATGCCGTCCAACCTTCATCGATGTGAGGTGACACATGTCACCCTCGTTGGTCCAAAATATTCGTCTCTCGGAAAAATCCAAATATTTTAAATGACATGGCGGAATTTTCCTACGAAGGCGTGGAAGCGTTTAGTCGAAACGACTTTAATCGGGTGTTGTGTACAAACTTGAAACTTGCCTAACTTAAGGCTCAAATTATTATCGTCGCCATCACGTACATACTGCGGAAATCGGGGTATAAAATTCTTCCCCGGCGAAACATTCGTCGAATGTTCCTACCGATCTCAAAACAAACCACGTGTCGGTATAGCGCCCACTACTATACTTACGAAACCAAACATGCCACGTCGGCCACAAAATAACATGCGCGCGAAAACCCAAATCCAAGCGACAAGGAATTACCTCTGTTTATCACAAGAGTTCCCACCAAGGTCTAAAAACATAATCCGCCGCACATTCATTTCTCAAAAAGCGATCACCACGCGTTCACTTCTCCTATCTCGTTGTATCCTTCTCGAACACTCGAACTCTCTCTAGTATACATACCATACCGGTTCAAAACTTTGGAGTCACTACCTCAAACTTGATCATCTTACTAGCCTCGATCTCCTGGGCCATTCTCGGCCTTGCGAACTGATTACGGTCGAGCGTATCCACGAACTCATCGATGGTCATCTAATCTTGGGCCTAGCATCCTCGTGACCACTGCCACTGGCGGGACCACCCAGACCCAGCTCGAAGCAGTAGTGGGTTGGCCCGCGACATGGCCCCGACCGACCCGACGCGTCACGCTCTTGTTCCCGTCCGGAACAATCTTACCTCTACAGTCATGAAAGCTACCACTTCCATTTTACCTACTCGAGAAATTATCACACAACACATTCTCGGCATAAAATGTATTCCGCAAGGATCACTCGCAAAATCTTGTACTCGAGGCGGCGCATCTAAGGTCTCATTGTAATATCCTAAGGTTCATCATTTTCTCACCCCAGGCTTACCTTTTTACCAACGGTCCACTAAATCACATTTTAGCACAAAGCTATCCGAACATAACACTTAACACATCATCATAACATTAATACATACAAGTCTCTAGAGGTTAAGGATATACACGAATCTACCGCTCACTCTAATCATAGGCACGCCTGCGGTAGCATGCTATGAAAGGCGATGAACGACCACGATCACGAAGGTGAGTCGTAACATCCGTGCTACCCTTGGTGACAGTTCTTCGCAAAATGGCCCCGCCGCCAAAATAACAAGCTCCCTTGGCACCACGACACTCCCGAAATGCGGTCTACCACATCGACCACGCGGTAGGGTAGGGGTATTGCGTCTGCCAACACCCCTACTCGCAGAAACTGAACCCCTGGAGCTCTGACCTGCTCCCGAATACTCTGGATGCCCTGAAGGTTGTGGAGGACCACTGCACTGGCGGAGGTACAAAACTAGGCTGCTGCTGAGGCGGTCCGCCTCGAAAGTCACCAAAGGATCCTGCATTACGGCCTGCTCTTATGGCGATCTCGGTCGTTCGTCGATTTCTCCGCTCCTCGCATCCAGTGCATAAGCTGCGTGCGGGCAATGTCCATGCCGGTGAAGGGCTACACCGAACAACTCTGCTAGGTAATCATCAAGCCTGTAATATATCGGTGCACTCGATCCTCCATACTAGCTACTAATGCGGGAACATACAAGACGATGAGTCAAACTCCAAATTGTACTCCGAGCTATGCGCGGTTACGCCTCAACATTAAAAATATGTCGGCGAGCCCTCTCATCTGTGGAGGCAAGAAATGTGCGAGAAGGCCCCGAAAACTTCGTCCCAAGCGGTGGAAGTGCATTCTCTCCCGGGGCGGCTCGCGAATCAAACGATCATTGCGGTATCACGCGGCCGTCGCGAACCTAGGACCACTGACTCAGTCTCCGAAGCCTTGATCACTCTCATGATCTGCTGCAACTGTCGGATGAACTTCTGCGGATCATCCTCAGGCCTCGACCCGTAGAACTCTGGCGGGCTACATCTCAGGAAGTCCTGTAGCCTCAAACTATCCGATCTAGGGTGAACGGCTGGTCTTCTGGGCTAGCTGCGTCCGGCTATCCTCATATCGGCCCACGACCACGGCGATGGCGGAACCATCTCGCGTAACCCATCTCTTTTCCCCGGCCGTGGGGCTGGAGGCTCGAGTCTTGTAGTCTCGGCGGCTGCTTCGACTCTAAACTCTTTTGGTCTTTGGCGGCGTCGCGAAACTTCGCCGTCGAATCTTGTCTCAGTCTTGGCCAGGGCTGCGCCTCGTACTCTGTATCTCACTGCGGCTCCTCGGTGCCTTGCCCACTGGGCGGGTCGCCTTACGCGGAGGCATAAGCGGTAAAAAGCGAAATCGTCGGAGGGTCGACTTATCACACGGCTACAGGCACGATCTCGGAATGAGAAGAAATGAAACCAATCCTAAATGTCCTGCGACCTCACGATTATAGATGTGGTGCACAACACATCGATAATCAAGACTACTGAACGCGGTGCGTAGACACTTTCAGAGGATTAAGCGCTCACGATACCACTTTTGTCACGACCGAACCGGGCGTGGTAGTGCCTACCGGGCACCTGGTGATACAACATCAGAGAAAATCAGCGGAAATAAAACATGAACATGAAATAAGAGATATTATAAGTAAACAGGCCAATCAAAACAGTTGCCTTCTGCATAAATATATACAAACCCTGAACAGTATAATCCTTTTTACAACCCTGCCCACAACAGTACTACAGACCTCTAAGATTTACAACAACTATGACGGGACAGGGCCCCGCCATACCCCTGAATGTACAAGAACCTACAACTCAGGGAACACATACCAACTTCTACTTAACTTCAACTACGGGTGAATATTTTTCCTTAGGATTTCGTTTAGTGGCTAAAGGAGGTATAATCGTACTTTCCGGGTTTTTCGTATAAAGGGTACTTTGGAAAGTACTATAAGGTATATGGGCTAGAGTATTTTGGGCATTATAACAATACTAGGAGAGTATTTCTATACCACAAAGGGGGGTATTTATACGAGACAACTAGGCTAGGGGGGGTACCCATGCCAAGCCTCGCTCAAAGGGGTTTCGCCTCGGCTAGGCTCTCAAAGGGGAGGGCTTTGGGCGATTTTAAGACAAGAGGAGGAGTATTTGAGACTTAGAAAGATTGCTCACTTTAGGATGAAATAACTCTTCAACAAGGGTATTTATAGGTCGAAAGGACGACCAATGGCGAATTCTTCCAGTGTAAGGCGAGTGTAGGGCTAGATTTAAGCCAAGTGCACCTTATCCATCTACCACAACCACTTGCACAAAATATCCTACCAACTAAAGTGCTCCATTTCGTCCAAATGTCGTCCAACCTTCATCGATGTGAGGTGACACATGTCACCCTCCGTTGGTCCAAAATATTTCGTCTCTCGGAAAAATCCATAAAAATTTTAAATGACATAGCGGAATTTTCCCCTCTGAAAAGCTGTGGAAAGCGTTTAGTCGAAGCGACTTTGTCGGGTGTTGTGTACAAATTTGAAACTTGCCTAACTTAAGGCTCAAATTATTATCGTCGCCATCACGTACATACTCTGGAAATCGGGTATAACAATGGCGGGGTTATAGCATATGCATCCGGCAATTTGAAGAAACACGAGAGGAACTACCCCCATGATTTGGAGTTGGCGGTGTGATTCACGCTTTGAAGATGCGGAGGAACTATTTGTATGGGGTTCACGTGGATATTTTTGGACCACAGAGCCTCGGTATATCTTGACGGAGGAGGTGAACTTACGGCGAGGCGGTGGTTAGAGTTGCTTAAGGATTACGATGTTGATATCTGTACCACGGGGAAGGCAATGTTGTGGCGGATGCTCTTAGTCGTAGGTCGATGGGAGCCTATCGGATGTGCGACTAGAGAGGAGGACATGGTTCGTGATTTGCACGATTAGCGAGCCTTGGTGTCCGTTTGATTGATTACGATAGCGGTGGGGTTAGAGTTCGTGAGGTTGCCGAGTCTTCCATCGTCGAGGAGGTGAAGAGGCAGTTCGAGATCGGCTTTGATTCGATATCGTGATCTGACTCTTCGTGAGGCAAGGGTCCTTTTGAGGTAGCACGATGGGGTGCTAAGGTTTGAGGAAGATTGTGTGTTCGGATGTTTGAGGACTTGGCGAGTTCTTGGGGAAGCACACTGGTAGCGCGTTACTCTATCCGTCAATTCGACCAAGATGTACCCACGACGCCATCTGTGTATTGGTGGGATGGCTTGAAGAGGGCGTTGCGAGTTCGTAGCTCGGTGCCGTGTTGTCGGCGGTGAAGGTAGAGCACGGAAGGCGGTGGTTTATTCTGACGATTGAGATCCGACACGGAAGTGGGAGGTAATCAACATGGACTTCATCGGGATTACCTCACTTTCGGAGAGACATGATTCTATATGGGTTATCGTCGACGGTGGCGAAATCAGCCACTTTCTTCCGTCGGGGCGACTTTTGGTGAGGATTATGCGGACTTTACATCAGAGATCGTCGGTGCATGGAGTCCTACTTGATCATATCGAGTGAAGGCGGTTCTGGCTAACTTCGGAGAGTCCTTCCCGAGAGGAGTTTAGGGGCGGGTGAGCACGAGTCTTGCATTTCATCCGCAGACAGACGGACAGAAGCGCACTATCCGGACTCTTGAGGATATCTTTGCGAGCTGTGTTATTGACCGATGGTAGTTGGGAGGATCATTTGCCTCTAGTTGAGTTCGCGTATAATAATAGCTACCACTCCGGTATTCGGATGGCGCCTTATGAGGCCTTGTATGGGAGGAAGTGCGGATCGCCTATAGGTTAGTTCGATGTGGGCGAGTGCGGCTAGTGGGACGGTTTGGTGCAGTGGCGATGGATAAGGTGAAGCTTATCAAGGCGGCTATTGACAGCTCAGAGTCGACAGAAGTCATATGCAGATCATCATCGTCGACATCTGGAGTTCGCAGTTGATGATTGGGTTTTCCTGAAGGTGTCACCCATGAAGGGTGTGATGAGATTCGGGAGGAAGGGAAACTTCGGCCCAAGTACATTGGGCGTTTGATTGTCGCGAGGTAGGCAAGGTTGCCTATGAGTTGGATCTGCCGTCCGATCTGGAAGCGGTGCATCGGTTTTCACGTATCTATCTTTGAGGAGATGTATCGGGGATCCATCTAGGGTACACCGATTGGCGATGTCGGTGGCCAGGGGTTATCGTATGAGAGATTCCGTAGCGATAGTCGATCGTCGAGTTAGGCGTCTGCGGACGAGGATGTGGCTTAGTCAAAGTCTTGTGGCGGAACGAACTCGAGAGGAGATGACTTGGGAAGCCGGGGAGGACATGAGGCGGAGGTATCCTCACCTATTCCCAGCGTCTCGGGTAATTCACTTTTCCTACTTGTAAATCTTCATTATCGTTTATGCCTAAGTGTTGTTACGTGGCGTGTGTGGCATTTGCAGCTGTTTAAGTTATGAAGAATCTTATCGTTAAGCGTCTTGAGAAGGAACATTCGGGGCGAATGTTTCTAAGGAAGGGAGAATGTTATACCGTATTTCCAGTATATGCGTAAGGAATACGTCTGAAAGTCTAGCCTTAAAGTTTAGGCAAAGCGTTTTTTTGGCCTGACTCACAAAGCGAATAGTTTTTCCGGCGAAGCGTTTCCACGACTTTCGTAGGGTAAATTCGGCTATGCCATTTCTAATTTTCACGGATTTTTCAGAGGCGAAACATTTTGGACCAGCGGGAGGCGACACTTGGCACCTCCAATTGGTGAACTTGAATCGTCCATTGGGCCAATTGGAATAACAGCACGTTTTTGTGCCTTGGCACAAGTCAAGGAGTTTGTAGGATATTTGTGTGTAGTAAATCCTCACCTACACTTGCCTTGCACTTGTCTTCATCTTGGCCACTTGGTTGGCCAACTTGACCTATAAATACCCGCAAGATGAAGAGTTCTTCATCCACAAATTACATTCAAAGTCTTGAAAATCCTTTCCTCTCCATTTGTAGCCTTTTCGTCCAAAACACCTCCCCCTCCCCTTGTGAAGGCCCTTGGCCGAATACCCCCCCCTCTAGCCTAAGTGGTTTGGCCGAGGCCACTGCTAGCCAAAACCTACCCCCTCCCTTGGTAGAAAAGTTGCCTTCTTGTATTGTTATAATGCCCAAAATACCTAGCCCAATCCCTTAGTACTTAGTAAAGTTGTGAAGAACTTCAGGTTTCCTTGGAGCATACAACTTAGGAGCAAAACCTTGCTCAGGCGCGACTTTATCTAGGATATTATTGGGCTTCAGAATAACTAATCCTAACCCTCTTTTGAATTAGAGATTACATCTTGTAGTAGTATAAGAATAAGTATAAATACTTAGAAGAATATTGAGAATAGAATTGAGTATTATCACGATGAAGGGTTTAAAGAAGAATAATCAAAGCGTACTTACATAGAATTTGTTTTCACGATGAACTTGAGTAGCTCAGGGTAGGAAGTCTTGCCCAATATTACGTAGGAGATAGAACCCTCTGTTGAGAACTGTTTAAAAAGTAGTCTGAGCGTTGATAGGCGTGTCGACTATTATATTTGATTCTCTGCGCGCGACATATTCAACTTGGCGGTGGTTTTATTTGAGAAGGTATGTGATTCTTCCTAAAGCATGATATTTTATAATATATATGTAGTCGGTAGGCGTACGTGTGTTAAGCGAATAATAACTACGGCAATGTCTTTGACTTAAGCTGAATAATACTTACGGCAATGCCTCGGCTTAAGCACGAATAACACTTACAATGATGCCTCACGGCTTAAGCTGAATAATAAGAAGCGAAAACATTTCAAAAGAATCTTGAATCATTTTTATGAAGAGAACTAATTGGTTTTAAAGCGAAGCTTAAGAGTTATACTAGCTTTATGGGAAGTTAAGTATAACCACTTAAGAATGATAAAAAGCAGTTTGCCTATGTGTTTATAACGGACTTATGTTGAATTGTGAAAGAATAATAAGATGGTTTGATAAGTAGACATGATATGATGCTATGTGTGTTAGTGTCTTGTAACGTTTGTATAAGAGAGTATTCTTGTTGTGCTTATGTTGTTTAAAAATAATTTGTTATGTTAGTGTACTATCACTCACCTCTTGACATATTACAGGGTTAAGGCCCTCCGATGCGGGAGTAGACTCGGTGATGCAGGACCATGATTCGAGAATACCTCATGCGGGTCGAGGACTATGCGAGCTACGGGAGTTCGAGGTTAGTGATGCGGGGTTATACCTCATGCGATGCAGTGTGGCTATGCGGACTACGAGTCGGGGCGATGCAGGAGTAGCTACCCTCGTCTGGGGTTATGTACCTATGCGGGCCTATGTGAGTGGCCTATGCGGACTACGAGAGTCGAGATTAGGCTTGCATGGTGATACTACGGGCAATTGGCCTGCCGATCATTCGCGACCTAGAAAAGGCACATTCTGATTTACCTATTGTTGCTCTTGTTTATGATGTGGCACTATGTGCGGTCTCCTTGGTTGTTTCATACATACTTGCAAAACTGATTTTAAAATGTTATGTTTTCATTTAAGTATTTTACAGTTTCATATACTTAGTACTGTTATCGACCTCGCCCGGGGCTGCGTTCATCTGCGAGTAAGGGCAAGCAGTGCTAGATCCACATTCTTAGGATCTCTACGTTGGTGTCGGGAGCTCCATCCTTTCAGGAGGCTCTACTTTTAGGTATGATCTCCTGTTGTAGATAGTTTTATGCTGATCGGGGTATGGCGGGGCCCTGTCCCATAGTTGTATTTTTCCTTAAGTGCAGTAGTCATGTTATGCGATGTCGGATGTAACTGCTAAACCATGTTTATATATATATGCCGAAAGGCGCTATTTTCTCACTTAAACTGTGTCTTATTTTATAAACTGTTTCATGTCTTGTTTTATATTTCCGCTGATTACTCTGATGTATGACTACTTGGGTGCCCCGGTAAGGCACCAGTCACGGGCCCCGGAATGGGTCGTGACAACAAGCTTGCCAACATATTTCCTTCTTGTTGTCTTTCCAAAAATCTCATTTAGGCCTAGGGTTTTAACCATTTGAGAGAGAAGAGAAGAGAAGATTTGGGTGAAATCTTATAAAATGATTTAAATCTAGCAAGACATGTCTTATATAGCCTTTATCTTGCTCCACAAGTTGGTGGGACACTTGTCACCCACCCAGGGGTCCTTTACAACAAATATCTTCTATTTTTACCCTGCAGTCGGAGCCGTGGCTCTGCAATTTCAGACAATTTCAAGCTTTCCGGCACCCATTGCATCCGGCCATGCTGACTGTCTGTTCTGTCAGCCGATCTTGTAACGTCCATAACTTTCTGCTCCGATGTCCTATTGACGAGCGGTTTTTTTTGCGTTGGAAACTAGACTCAATGAACTTCATATTAGGCTTTTGAAACACCTAAAAACCCTAATTATACTAGGAGATGTACTTCTTCCAAGTTGACTGAAAAACTGTCCAAAAAAAAAATATTCTGCCAACTTTTTTTTTTTCTTTCTTCCAACTTCGAATCTTTTTTCCTTTCGTACGTTCTCATCTCATCCTCTTGGAATTACGGGGTGTAACATTCTTCCCCCCTTAGAAATATTCGTCCCCGAATGTTCTTTCGGAGTCCAATCTAAACGGATATTGACATAGTCCCTTGACTACACCCAACATAATCACACTTGCCACACTGGCCCGCATGTAATACTTATGCTACAACGTCGGCACGAACTCCAAGTGTCGACGTCGGTTATCTGCATAAAGCTTCTGCTGACTCTAAGCTTACTAATAATCTTTCCCGGATAAGCTTCGCCTTATCCACAGTCCGCTGAATCAAGTCTGGACCAAATAACTGAACCTCGCCTATGTCGAACCATCCAACTGGCGATCTACACTTTCTTACATACAAGGCCCTATACAGGGACATCCGAATACTGGAAGGGTATACATTATCGTCGTAACACAACAAGAAGCAATTAACCCTCCGGTTATATCGAAATCAAGAACACGGGCTGCAACCTATCCTCGAGTGCACGGATAGTGCGCTCTGCTGTCCGTCGTCGAGGGTGTAATGCAACAGAGACTCACTGTGTCCCTAAAACCATACGAAAAACCTCGAAGTTATCATGTCGAGCTCATGCATGCGACATCATAAACGTAGGAACCCGTGCGGTCTCACAATCCTTACGCTATAAAAGCTAGGACAAACCTCGGTAGAGTAAGTGGTCCTAATCAGGAGAAACGCTGGTTTCGTCGACTATTTACCATGACCCCGAGTCGCACTTCCTGCGATGCGATGCCACCGTAACAAGATCCATATTAAATACCGCTCATGTCTAAGTCGGGTCTAAATGCTTTGTAATAGCCCATTTGGGCTTACGGTGTTCAACCATGACTGCTACTAATTCTGATATTAAGCAACAACTCTGCTACGTCCGCACTAGGTCAACTTACCCGTACATACATCGAGGTCACGACCACAAAGTCGACCAGAACAATTAGAACAATAAGCCTTTGTATGCCTCCCTAAAACCTGTGACTAGTCTGCGGCAGGGTACACACAATCTATCCTCATATCCACGGCACCCCATCCGGTGCTACTCAAGCGACTCTTCTCTTCTCGGAAGCGGTATATCGATCTGCGTATCATCACTAGATCCTCATATTGTCGCCCCTTTACCTCCTCAACGACAGAAGACTCGGCAACCTCTCGGATCTAAACTTCATTAACCTTGGAAAAAATACTTGAACCCCTCGGCTCGGTAGCTGATGAATCTCATGGACCGCGTCCTGTCTATCTGGCTGCCCAACTGGCAGACTATCCTTAGATCCACGACAAAGAGTATTTGTAACTGTCTTGGCTTTCCCCGGACGGTATAGGATATCGATATCACAATCCTTGAATAACTCTAACCACCGTCGGTCGCCAAATTCTCGCCTCGATCTGCAGATATCTGGGGAGGCTTTGTGGTGCACGATATCCACGTGAAGTCTAAATATACGTCATGCCCCAAATCTTCAAGGCATGATTTAAGCGCACTTGACTCTAAATCGGAAGTGGCGTAATTTCCTTTCCTGCTTCCCTAACTACCGGGAAAACATAGGCTCTATCCTTATCGGGTTGCGTCAGCACACAACCTAGCCCAACACCCAACGTGTTATCATAAAAACCTAACCCTCTAGTCTCACAGGAGGGGTTAGAACTGTAGTCGTGGTCAACGTATCTTCCAATAACTGAAAGCCTTTCTCTGTTGCAACCAAACTTGGTCACTAACTTAGATTTGATCATTTTGCTTGCCTCCTGGCTAAGACTTCCTATCAATCACAATCTAGGGGGGAAGGTTTCCTTGATCTCGTCAAGTAGTAACCCGATGCTACCACATTTCCTCAAGGTGTTCTTACTGCCCATTATTTACTAATGGTCTTACACTATTCTGGGGTCATCATATCTCGTGCAACATACATACTTGATGATCGTATTCTCTCTTATCATTCTGGTCATAACCTTACCTTATGCTCATTATTAGCAAAAGTATTTCCATCTTGATTCATAACCGTACAGTTTCATACAAGCGTACAACCTGCATTCATATCTTTACGATACTTCCTTGACCAATTCGTACGTCGTTCTTAATTACCCCAACACAACACTTTTTCCCACGGTTATCTACAATCAGTAACCTATGGCGTGGCGATACGAAGACCTTACGATCTCCTATCCTTCGTCTAACAACATGGGTACACATAACCCCATGTCGTAAAGCGTCGCTACGTGGGGAGAGAACTTATCTCCATTTCTTAAACTTTCCTTGGAGTCACAACCTAATCACAGGGTCCTCTTGCGGTCCAGTAATTCTCTAATCATCACGCACCGCCTTTAAGTTCGTGTAGATTTTCCAATCTACCAAAGATGCCTGACTTTCATGGCGGCTTTTCGTACTTATTTATTCTTGCCTTGTACATTTTCACTGAAATTATCAGGAAGGTCGTGGCCCCGCCCACCAAACCAACTCGAAGTACCTCGAGGCACTTAACATAAATTCCTTCAAATTCATTATTACTTACTTTCTGCGTCAATCTACCTCAAGTGAACAAGTCACACAGACTTAAAAGAAAAACAATGATGCCAAAGAAGGAAGGATAATTCACTGGTTACTACCACTTCTCTTCCTTTACACTGGATAATCAGCTTACCAGAAAACTGGAATCGAGCCAACCTCTCTCTGCAGTCAACGTTGGCATAACAATAGGCCAACTAGCCCGTACTCATAATGACCTCTATATGTCATAATGACTCTGCTAGGTCTGCTGGGGTCAACGTATCGTTCACGGCAATTATCTACCACCATTTCGGCTACCCAACACTCACGGGTGTAGTCACCTCGAAAGGTCCTCATGGATTCAGGCTTTATCTCTTTACACTTGGTTGCTCTCTTTCTTACTGGTCGTACTCTTCCCGTACTTCCAAACTTATTGTAGCGTACATACATAGCCTTCATACTGATTCGGGCCTCCAACCTTTGGAGTTACTATTATAAACAACATAAGGCCCATTCTGGCTCTCACAACCTGGTTTCGGTGGAACACGTCCACGAACCCGTAAAACGATTAACTAGACTCGGGCTTGTACCCTCGTGACCCTGTCACGTAGCGGGACTACTATCAACTGATCCCACCCCATAAACGGGTACACTAACTTCTCAATATACTATAATCGTGTTGTCTTGACCATAACAACCATACTTACTCCATACGGATCTCACCCGTACCATTCTCTTTATCATACCACGTAGCTTAACCTTTTTAACATAGTCTTCCGTTTAGTCCCTCAATTATAACCTCTTAAGGGTCCATTTCATTCTCACACAACTCATCATCACCTAATTATCTCAAATTAGCACGTAAAACCTAGATGAGAGTTCCTTAACTGTTCATACCTTCCCGGTATTTATTTAGTCCTTACCAAATTCTGGTAATCTAAAATCATTCTAGGCAACACGCGTCTGACCCTCATACATAAATCCGTATAGTTGTATGTCCCAATACCAACTATACTACAAACATTACCAACCTGGATACGCAATTCACATAATCTTTTCTGGGTCACTGCTGCCTTTCTCGTAGCTGCAAACAACATAACTTGTTAGGGAGAGACGACCCTAACCATACAGCTCTATCGCACGATCTCAGAGTGAGAATAATGGGAACCAATCCTAAATGTCCTGCAGCCTCCTGATTATAGATGTGGTGCACAACACACCGATAGTCAAGACTCTACTAGACACGGACTGTAGACACTTTCCGAGGACTAACTGCTCTGATACCACTTTTGTCACGACCAGGCCAGGGCATGGTGCCCTACAGGCACCGCTTTGATATACATCGAGAGAATAGCGGAACATACACACAAGTTAAGCTTAAACATAAAATAACAACAGGCTAGCCGATAAGGCAACCTTTCGTAAACCATACAAATAAAACAGTACAAATTTTTTTCTTACAACCCAATCCACAAATGTGACTACAGACCTCTAAGAATAACAACTCAAGGGACGGGGCCCCGCCATACCACTGAATGTACAACAACCGACCATACGAGGATAAGCCTCCGAATAAAGGGGCTTCTCAGCGGTGACAGTGATCCTAGGCGAGGATCGTGATATGTACTCTACTGCGGCGTGAGCGACCCTCAGAAGTCGGACAAAATGTACCAAATATGCGGCCCGAAATCTTGTAATGAAATCATAAGTCTAAAATAAAGCGGAGCGGTATGATAACTCAATTAACGATTACCACGGTGCCTTACTAACAATGAGAGTAATCCAAGAGTATACGTCTGACATAAAAAAATAGGAGACTCACGATCAATCATGGGTAGCAAATCCGTATAAGCGGTGGTATAACGTCTTGGGGTTTACCGCCATTTATACTCTTACCCTGAGGCAGGTGGTATAACGTCTTGGGGATTTACCCCTCATTTATACTCTTATCCTGGAGAAGGTGGTAAAGCAGGTGGTATAACGTCTTGGGGGTTTACCCCTCATTTATACTCTTACCGGAGAAGGTGGTATAGCGTCTTGGGGTTTACCCTCACTCATACTCTTACCTATCTCAACCTGTCGTACAATAAATAAGCAAGTTAGAAATCCCCCTAACTTCTTATTAGTCTTATTCATCTACACTCTCATTTTAGTTTACTTAAGGCACTAATATGTTATAATAAATCCGGGAGTTTAACCCAAAGTACTACGTACTTCTACTCTTTAAAACAAATGACTCTCTTTAGTATAAAACTTCCAAGATACTATCAACCGTAGCATCATGTCAAAACTACTTTTCAAGACAAGTCACAATACCTTTTAGAAATAAAGTTAGGTTTCTAAATCAAGTGACTTCTTTCTTTTAAAACTTTAAGCAATTGATGCCTTTAAATCAATTTGCCTTTCATTATTTCAAGTCATTTATCATACTTAAATTACTTAGAGTAAATCACTATTTTTATCCTTTCATAAAGCTATTATAACCAACTTCCCATAAAGTCGTTATACTAGCTTTATACCTTAGAAACTTACATACTTCTTTATAACCAAGAGACTTAAACTTTTCAACAAAACAAGTATCAATAATACTTTCAACATACTTAAAGTCTCTTATCTTTTGAAAACCAAGATATCCTTAATATTTACACAAGTGAGTTAATTCCCTAACTCAACCAACTTGAACATTCTTAAAATAAGACAAGGATATCAAATGGACTAGATTGTCAAAATCTTGACGTCACCGTACTATACATTTACAACTTATTCATGCTCGAGATAAGAAAGTTCCACATACCTCTTGGTTAAATCCACTTGCTAAGTCGATTACGCGTCGTAGTATGTCAACCTATAATGACCATAATACGTCTATTAACTTCTTACTTCAACCGTAGAATATTCTAAGTGCAAGGTCACTAAATTCTATGGAAAATCGGACAGCACTTCCTTTGTTTCTACATACTTTTCCACCTTTTTCAAGGCCGAATTCAATAACCAAACACGCCACATTTAAGGCCCAACAAAGTAGTTAACAATAGGGGATTACATGCTTAATCAAGACATGTAAAATTCATACAATACAAAACAAACTAGTCTAAACTCTGATGTCAATTCGCAATTAGAGGCAACAATACCAATTCTTCCTCCAATTCTTTTCAATCATGTGGTTTAATATAACATGTTATCTAGCCACAATTGGTTAGAACAACTACAATCCTCAAGTAGGTAAACATGCGACGATTCTAATAACGACCAAATTGTATTTCAATTTCAAATGGCTTAACATGTCATTTTGATTTGAGCTTCAAATTTCCATAACACTTATCAATCTTCATAACACCTATCACATGATCATTTCTAACTTATAATAACATGGAATCTTCCATTACAAAAGTAAGACGAAGATTATACCTCATTTAGCCCAAAAATGCTCCAAGATTACAAGTCGATCCTTAGCAACTTTAGCTCCTCTTTTTGAAATTCTTCTTCCTGCTAAAATCATCTCTACTAATCCCCTACAAGCTTGCCAACATATTTCCTTCTTGTTGTCTTTCCAAAAATCTCATTTAGGCCTAGGGTTTTAACCATTTGAGAGAGAAGAGAAGAGAAGATTTGGGTGAAATCTTGCAAAATGATTTAAATCTAGCAAGACATGTCTTATATAGCCTTTATCTTGCTCCACAAGTTGGCGGGACACTTGTCACCCACCCAGGGGTCCTTTACAACAAATATCTTCTATTTTTACCCTATTTCCGTAACAAATCCCGCCCCGGCGCCGCGGCCCTACAGCCGGAGCCGCGGCTCTGCAATTTCAGACAATTTCAAGCTTTCCGGCACCCGTGTTGCGCATCCGGCGCGCGGCTGACCTGACCCTATTCTGTCAGCCGATCTTGTAACGTCCATAACTTTCTGCTCCGATGTCCTATTGACGAGCGGTTTGTTGCGTTGGAAACTAGCCTCAATGAACTTCATATTAGGCTTTTGAAACACCTAAAAACCCTAATGATACTAGGAGATATACTTCTTCCAAGTTGACTGAAAAACTGTCCCAAAAAAAATATTCTGCCAACTTTTTTTTTTTCTTTCTTCCAACTTCGAATCTTATTTCCTTTCGTACGTTTTTATCTCATCCTCTTGGAATTACGGGGTGTAACACTATGTGACCTTACCGCGTCCCAGGATTGGGCCGGGCAGTATACCTTTATGGGCAGACTATGTGACTTTATCGCATCCCAGTTTGGGCCGGGCAGTATAGGCGTCCCTCCATAAAGGGCCGGATTATGTTATGTAAGGTAATTAAGTTATATGGTAATGAACTTGATGATTTTCCTAAGTATGTACGTAAGAAAGTGACTATAACTTTTATTGAAAAATGGGAAAAGATAATAAGGTACGATTAAGTTCACGAGATGGTAATGACATGGTAGGTTCAGGTATTTACTTCTTTTACACTTACCTCTGTCATGATTTTATACAGATATGTTTTAATTATTGTACCTTACTTCCGTTCCATAATCGGTACCTGTTGTACTGACCCCTTGAAGTGCGTTCATGCCGCGAGTTTAGGTACACAGGTTGGTGATCCTTGCTCTTAGGATCTCGGTTCAGTTTTTGGGAAAAAGCTTCATTTGCTCCGGAGGCTTATCTCTTGGTACGGTTTTCCCTGAGGTTGTAGATTCATGTATATTCAGGGGTATGGCGGGGCCCTGTCCTGCCACTGTTGTTATGTTAAAACTCTTAGAGTGCAGTAGTCACATATTGTGGGTCTGTTTGTAAAGGAAAGAGGCAAGCGCTTGGTTGTATATATATATGTCGGAAGGTAGCCACTATCGGCTAACTTTGTTGTCTTACATTGTTTTATTTTTAAGTTTCATGTATGTTCGTGATTATCTCGATGTATACTGTAAGTACCGGGTAGGGCACGATCGCGGGCCGAGTCGGGTCGTGACAAAAGTGGTATCGAGCGGTTAGTCCTCGGAAAGTGTCTCTGACCGTGTCTAGTAAGTCTTGATTATCGGTGTGTTGTGCACCACATCTATAATCGGGAGGCTGCAGGCATTTAGGATTGGTTTCCATTACGCTCTCTTTGAGATCGTGCGATGGAAATTTGTCATAGTAGGTTGAATCCTCTCGACCTATTCTTGTGTATGATTATGCCTCGCGAGCGACGAGCCCATAAGGGCAAAGCGGCGGCGAGGCGCTAGTGGTGTGAGAGGGTTATCGGGACTCGAGCACGGACTATGCGAGGTAGTAGTAAGCGGATCAGCGAGTTCGACCACGCGGCGGTATTAGAAGGCCGAGCGCGGTAGCTCAGAGGATTCCGTGCAGAGCCTCGATTCGCGGCCTTGAGCGGTTTAGAGATTATGGAAGCGGTCGGGCTATTGAGTAGCATAGTGGTAGGCGGCAAGCGGGAGCGGTAGCTAACCCTAGGCCGACGGTTTGAGGATTCGGATTTTACGGGTTGTAGTCCACCGAGTTCTATGGTTCGAGTGCGAGGAGGATCGCAGGAGTTTATTCGGCAATTACGGACTATGCATGTGCTTAGGGCCTCGGAGACAGAGTCAGTTGTGTTAGCTTCTTACCGGTTATGCGATATTGCGTTGAACTGGTTTGAGTCTTGGGAGCTGTCGAGAGGTGTGGGTGCTCGTCCGGCAGTTTGGGATGAGTTCACGGAGGCCTTTCTTGATCACTTTTTGCCTCCTGAAATGAGTAGAGCCCGTGTTGATAGGTTCTTGTCATTAAGACAGAATAGGAGGACTATCAGAGAGTACAGCCTGGAGTTTGACTCCTTGGCCAGGTATGCGCACACCATTGTAGCTGACATGGCGGATAGAGTTCATCGTTATGTGATAAGGCTAGACCGTCATATGATTACTGTGTGCTTGGGGTGGCCGCCCGGCCAGTATGGATATTGCGGAGATACTGAGCGTATGCGAGGATAGAGGATAGAGAGGAGGATCAGTTGACTGAGCCGGCCAAGAGGGCGGGGCAGCAGTCGCGAGGCGATTTTAGGCGGGCGGCCTCGTGGCGAACTAGGTCTACATTGTAGCCCGGCAGAGTGCTCCTCCACGATTTTCCGGCGGGGTTTTACAACCGGGAATGCGAGGCGGTCAGTCTCTAGAGCTTGAGTCTCGGGAGATGGGGTTCGATCGATCGAGGCCACCTTTACCTCAATGCGCCCGGTGTGGTAGGTTCCATTCACGGGGTATGTCGCGCGATGCGGTGCTTGTTTTTCTTGTGGTGCGTCTAGGCCATATGTTAAGAGAGTGTCCTTATAGAGTCTGGTGGGACAACACATTCTCTTTGGATCGATTGCGGGTTCTTCGCCTTGATAGCTAGGCGGGATGTTCATGCAGACGGTAGTGGCGAGAAGGTCGTGGTGGAAGTTCCCAGTTTTAGCGGTCCTTTGAACCGCCTATATGATTTCAGGTATGTCTTTGGCCCTTTAGAAATTTGTATGCATGATAAAGTTGTGGTATGTTTAAGTGTCATGAACAGATTATATTGAGACTATGTATATGCTAGAAGGAGTTGGAAGTACGAAAAGATAATCTCTTTTGGGCTTATGATGGACGGATATGCGTGTGCGAGGTATTAGGGCCATGTGTGGCATTATTGGTATGTCGGGGTGGTAAAAGGAAACTATGTCGCTAAGTATAAGTTTGACTCCGAAAGAACATTCGGGGACGAATGTTTCTAATGGGAAAGAATGTTACACCCCGTATTTACAGGACATGTTTTAAGAATGTACGTGAAAATCTCAAATGTTAAGATTTGAGACTTGTAAAAATTTATCGGAATTATGGAAATTGTCGGAAAATAAAATATTGTGACGAATGGGAGGGCGACACGTGTCACCCCCCTTAAGTGAGCTTGGGCGAATTGGACATGGGCAAAAGGGTCATTTGACCCTTGTTAGAAAGACAAGTCTTGCAAGTAGTAAAGCTTGATATATTTGACTTAGTAAATGGGACCACTAGCTTGATATTTAAAAGAACCTCATCCAAGACACACATTTGTGCTCACCTTGACCCTCCATTGAACTATATAGTAGTACTAGTAGCAAGACAAGCTCAACACTTAGCTAAATTTCAAGAAAAATTTGAAGAAACACCTTAGGTGCTCTCGGGTTTGCAAGCCTCCCACAAGAAAAAAAAATTGTTTGTTGTCCATTTAGCTCCACACTTCAAACCAAGGTTCCTAAGTGTATTGTAAGGGTATCTCAATAGAAAAATCCCGGAAAAAGATAGTTTTCGTATTAGTCGCAAAGGTGAAAACCTAGTTGCTTTTCTAGGTTTTGGTTGGAAGATTTAAGGGAAGTGGTTTGTGATATTCTAAGGGTCTCAAGTGGTGGATTGAAGTGTCAAGAAGAGGTTCTAAGTGCTAAGGAGCGACTTTGGATTTGAAGTTGGACTAAGAATCGTTGAGGTAATAATCTTGTCTCTTAAGTGTTACAAGATTATATATTGTTGTTAGCCTTACATGTTTGCTAGCATGAAGTATATGTGTTGAAGTTTTATAAGTGTTATGGATTGTTGTAGCCTAAAAACCGAAATGTCATATAAGCCATTTGAAGTTGGATTACAATTTGGTTGTTAATTAGAATCGTCGCGTGTTACTTACTTGAAGATTATAGTAGTTATAATCGATTGCGACTTGATATCATGTTATACTAACAACTTGGATTGAAAAGGAAATTGGATAAGAATTGATGTTGATTGTATCTCAAGTTGCCGGATTTACACTTGTAGTTGTATTAGTTTGATATCGTTTGTGGGGCGGAATTTTACACGTCTAGTAGGCGTGTAATCCCCTATTGATTAATTGCATTGTTGGGCCTTAAATGTGGCGTGTTTGGTTATTGAATTTGGCCTTGAAAAAGGTGGCAAAGTATGTAGAAACAAAGGAAGTGCTGTCCGATTTTCCGTAGAATTTAGTGACTTAGCACCTAGAATATTCTACATTTGAAGTAAGAAGTTAATGGACGTATTATGGTCATTATAGGTTGAAGTACTAAGTATAGCGTATTCTACTTGAAGGAAGGAATAGCTATCAAGGTGGAAGTACTTTGGAGCATTTTGCTACTTGTCGATAATCGTCGCGAGGTATGTGAACCTCTTCCTTCTTTTGGCATGATTCTATGTATGGAATATACATGTAGTAATATTTCATGTTCCCTTCTACTCTTAGAAGTTAAGAGGTATGTATGTGATTTACTCTATGTAAAAGGTTATGTCTAGGTTATCCTAAGTTCTTACCATGTCTTATGGGGGATGTTGGTAAGAGTCGTTAGGAGGTATTTGGAGCCAAGTTGACTCGGCTAAGTTACGGCACAAATGAGAATAAGTATCGAACAAGCCACTGCAGCGTTAATAAAGGAAAATGTAATGACAATCAATTATGTTAAAATGAGTAGAATTCTCCATCTGCATAGAAACTAAGATAAGACAAAATTGTATTACATTTTCTAGATCATGGCTACTTGAATAAGATCGTTATAAATTTGTATAACTTATTCACAACGCACCAATGTATATGTTACTTAACTTATAAGAATTTATGTATGAAGTTTTAAGGCTATGGATCTTAAATTCTGTTATACCCCGTATTTCCAGAGTATGTACGTAAGGACGTACGTAGAAATTTGAGCCTTAAAGTTAGGCATTGGACCGAATTTTGTGCACAACACCCGATTAGAGTCGTTTTTCGACGAAACGTTTTACTAAGCTTGCGAAGGAAAATTCCGGCTATGTCGTTTAGTATTTTTGCGGATTTTTCCGAGCGACGGAACATTTTTGGACCAACGGGAGGGTGACACTTGTCACCCTCATTGGACGGTTTGAGAGGCCACGGCTAGGAGGGTTTTGAGGCCCTTTTCATGGGTCTTTGTTTTGTGAGGGATTTAAGGAGTAGGTTAGGGTGCACTTGTGCCAATCTTGGCCATCCACTTGCCCACACGGCTTGATCTTGTCCGTTGGTGTCCCTATAAATACCCCTTGCTTGAAGGTTTTCTTCATCCTCATTTCATTCTAAGTCTTGAAATCTCCTCCCTCTTTTCTTGTTGTGTCGTCAAGCCTCTCCCCTTCCCTTTGAGTGGCCTTGTGGCGAGAGGTACCCTCCCCTTGGTAGTGCTCTGGCCAGGGGTACCCACTAGCCTAGTTGCTTGAGAAATATACCCTCCGTGGTATTGAAATACTCTCCAAGTATTGTTATAATGCCCTAAATACCTTAGCCTTATACCTTGTAGTATTCCAAAAGTTACCTCTATCGTAGAGCAGGAAATACTACCTTTTGTCCTTTTAGTCTCAAACCGAAACCCTAATCAAATCTTCATATCGAGTTGAAGTATTTAAGTAGAAGTAGGTTAGAACTTCTAAGGGATGTTTGGATCGGATTAGCGCGTGAGTAGGAGCTAAACCTTGCTCAGGATCGACATTATAACTTGGATAATTTTGGGCTTATCGAGGTAAATACTCTTGTCCCCTTATTGTAATTGGAAATTACATGTTGTAGGATTATATATTTGAAGTATACTATATATAGAACTGAACATAGCTTTGCGGCAATGTCTTTTGACTTAAGCCTGAATATAAAGAAGAGAATCGATCTGTAATTACATGGGTGTATTCTGATGAACTTGTGTGGTATTCGTGTAGTAGAATTGTATACGTCGGTTAGGCGTATAACCCCCCCTGGTTGGCTTGGTAGCCGGCCTCGATAAAGGAGGAGATTTACGCGGTTGCGGGGGGGGGGAAGTGCTGCCGAATTTTCTGTAGAATATGGAACCGTGCGGTTAGAAGTTAATAGACGTTTGTGGCCTTATAGGTGGAAGTACTACGAGTAGCGTATTCTACTTGAAGAGTGGAAAAGGCTAGCCGTTCTGATCTTGTGGAGCTTTTGCTTATTGTCGATACTCGTCGCGGTATGTGAACCTCTTACTATCCTTCTAGCATGATGCTTTGTAAACTATGTAGTACGGTGAGCGTCGTGTGTTAAATGAGTTGGTTGGTTTAAAACATAGGGTGTTATAATAGCTTTATGGGAAGTTAGTTATAACAACTCTATGTAGGTAAAAGATTGGTTTATTGATTGTAGAAGTTAAGAGACTTGATCTTGAAAGATAAGAGACTTAACTTGTTTTACTTGGTTATTAACATTTTGTTAAAGGTGTCGTGAAACCTCATTCGCGAGTAATGAGTACTTGGTTTTAAAAAGAATAATGTTTTCTGATTTCGGAAATGAGAATAAGTGTCGAGCAAACCACAGCAGCGCTAATAAAGGAAAGTGTGTTGGCAAATAACTAATTGTTATTAAAACCAGTAGAAACCTCCATCTGCATAGAAGCTAAGATAAGACAAAATTGTATTACATTTCCTAGATCATGGTTGCTGTAACAAGATTGTTGTAAACAAGAATAAAACGGCTCACGTATAAGACATATGTTTCTCAGATTGTTTAAAAGAGAATTATATTCTTAATTGATTAAGACTATGAACTATGAAACTTTTCTAAAATAAAGAGACCTGAGTAATTGAAATTAGGCAAACTGGAACTTTAGGGGAAAGAATGTTGTTGAAAAGGAAAGTGTTTTGGTTTACCTAAAAATGTGAGTCACTCTATTTTTATACTACGGGTATCGGGTGACCTTTATAAAAGGAATGGATCTCTTTAAAAGGAATTTAACGTACGTAGTACTTTAGGAGTTAAAACCCGACTTTGATATAAAATGGAAGTACCTTGAGTTATGTATAACTTGCCTATGCTTGTTGTTGTATAACTTGTCTATGCTTGTTGTTGTGTAACTCGCATATGCTTGTTGAGATAGCCTTTGTTGTGCAAATATTGATATCAGGTGACTTCTTGAGAAAGAGTGGATCTTTTATAAAAGTCTAGAAGTATGGTAATTTTCTTGAGCTTGTTTGTGATAGCACAGTTATGCGGTATATTGTTGTTGATGTTACATGGACATGTCTACACGTCTGCAGTCGGGGCATGTGGTCACGCGGCGGGGTTGATTACCCGATATATTGTTATTGTGGTTACATGGACATGTCTACACCGTCTGCAGAATTCGGGGCATGTGGCGTGCGCGGGGTTGACCACCCAGTATATTATTGTTGATGTTACATGGATATGTCTGCACCGATGCAGAATTTCGGGGGCATGTGGCCATGCAGAATTGTTATTATTGTTGCATCATGGACATGTCTGCCGTCACGAATTCGGGCATGCGGCCATGATGCGAACATGATTGATGTTGTGGGCGTGAGACCCATAGTTATATTAGTGATGACGTTGGCGTGAGTCCACGACTTGGCTAACTTTTATGTTGCGTCTTGTATTTTTGTTATCATACATGTCTCCCACTTTATGTAGATGTTATGATTTAAGCTATGATATTTTGATTTCACATATTTGGTACTGTTATCGACCTCCTTCGGGCCGCGTTACATGCCATGTAGGAGTACATCAGTAGTTGATCCTCGCTCTTAGGATCACAGTTCAGCGTTGGGAAGCTCCATTCTCCGGAGGCTTATCTTTTGGTATGTTACCCTGAGTGTAGGGTTCTTGTACATCAGGGGTATGGCGGGGCCCTGTCCCGTCAGGTTGTATAAAAACTCTTAGAAGTGCATGTAATCTTTGTTGTGGGCAGGGTTTGTAAAAAGGATTAAACTGTTCGTTTTGAAAGAGTTGTTTATATATATTTTATCGGAAGGTAACCGTTTGGTTGGCCTGTTTTATGATCATATATCTTGTTTCTTATTTAAGTTTTATTTTCCGCTGGTTTTCTCTGATGTTGTGTCACTAGGGTGCCCGGGGTAAGACACCAGTCACGGGCCCGGGATCGGGTCGTGACAAATTCTTAAAAGTTAAGAGACTTTATTTTTCAAGTTATGGGACTTGATTCTTAAAGGAAGAAATGAATTGATTTACAAGTATAGAATACTCGATTTGGAAAGACTTGATTTCTAAAGTTAAGAAACTTGTTTTCTTAAAGGTTAAGAGACTTGAAGTATTTTGAAAGCTATGTGATTTGATTTGAAAGTATAAGTCTCTTGGTTATAAAAGGAATGAATTTTGTCTAAGACATAAAGAGTTATAACGGCTTTATGGGAAGTTGGTTATAACAACTTTATGGAATATTAAAAGAATGGTTTTCTTCAGTAATGTAAGCAAAGAAATGATTTGAAACAAAGAAGGGCAAATTGTTTTAAAGGTACCAATTGCTTAGGGTTTTTAAGAAAGAAGTCACTTAATTTAGAAGTCGGTAAATGTATTTCTAAAAAGGTATTGTGACTTGTCTTGAAAAGTAGAGATGACTTGATACTACGGTTGTTAGTATCTTGGAAGTTTTATTTGAAAAAGAGTCTTTCTAAAGGAGTAGAGGTGCGTAGTACGTTGGGTTAAATTCCCGGATTTTATATGACCTACTGGCGTCCCGAGTTGGGCGGGCAAGATACCTTTATGGGCGGACTATGTGACCTTACGCGTCCCAAGATTGGGCGGCGGTATACCTTATGGGCGGACTATGTGACCTTACCGCGTCGAGTTGGGCCGGCAAGATACCTTTATGGGCAGACTATGTGACCTTACCACGTCCCAGGATTGGGCCGGGCAGTATACCTTTATGGGCAGAATATGTGACCTTACCGCGTCCCAGGATTGGGCCGGGTAGTATACCTTTATGGGCAGACTATGTGACCTTACCGCGTCCCAGGATTGGGCCGGGCAGTATACCTTTATGGGCAGACTATGTGACTTTATCGCGTTCCAGGTTTGGTAGGCGATATGGCGTCCTCCATAAAGGGCCGGATTATGTTATGTAAGGTAAGTAAGTTATATGGTAATGAACTTGATGATTTTCGTAAGTATGTATGTAAGAAAGTGACTATAACTTTTATTGAAAAATGGGAAAAGATAATAAGGTACGATTAAGTTCACGATATGGTAATGACATGGTAGGTTCAGGTATTTACTTCTTTTACACTTACCTCTGTCATGTTTTTATACAGATATGTTTTAATTATTGTACCTTACTTCGTTCCATATTCTGCACTGTTTGTTATCGACGGCCGTGCATTCATGCCCGCAGGTTTTAGGTACAC
Source organism: Przewalskia tangutica (assembly GCA_029844215.1). Taxonomy (NCBI): domain Eukaryota; kingdom Viridiplantae; phylum Streptophyta; class Magnoliopsida; order Solanales; family Solanaceae; genus Przewalskia; species Przewalskia tangutica. Next base: position 91,551,513 of record CM056719.1, read on the forward strand.
AGGTTGGTGATCCTTGCTCTTAGGATCTCGGTTCAGTTTTTGGGAAAAAGCTCCATTTGCTCCGGAGGCTTATCTTTTGGTACGGTTTTCCCTGAGGTTGTAGATTCATGTATATTCAGGGGTATGGCGGGGCCTTGTCCCGCCACTGTTGTTATGTTAAAACTCTTAGAGGTCTGTAGTCACATATTGTGGGTCTGTTTGTAAAGGAAATGAGGCAACTGCTTCGGTTGTATATATATATGTTCAGGAAGGTAGCCCTATCGGCTAACCTGTTGTTTTACTTCTGTTGTTTTATTTTTAAGTTTCATGTATGTTCCGCTGATTATCTCTGATGTATACCTGTAATGGTGCCCAGGTAGGGCTCAGTCGCGGGCCCGGGGTCGGATCGTGACAAGCTTGTTCATATACACTCTCATTTTTGTTTACTTAAGGCACTAACATATCATTATAAAATCCGGGAATTTAACCCAACGTACTACGTGCCTCTACTCCTTTAAAATGATTCTCTTTCAAATAAAACTTCCAAGATACTAATAACCGTAGTATCGATTCATATCTACTTTTCAAGACAAGTCACAATACCTTTTAGAAATACATTTATAGGCTTCTAATTCAAGTGACTTCTTTCTTTAAAACCTTAAGCAATTGGTACCTTTAAAACAATTTGCCCTTCTTTATTTCAAATCATTTCTTTGCTTACATGACTGAAGAAAACCATTCTTTTAATCTTCCATAAAGTTGTTATAACCAACTTTCCATAAGGCCGTTATTGTTACATCCCGTAAGTCCAGGACATGTGTAAGAAAGTGTATGTAAGGAATCAAGACTTGGAAATTGGTACGAAAGGAAGAATTGTTTTTCCGACGGAAAATCTTCCGGACGTCGGAAAGGAAAACTGTTCGTTGTTGAGAATTAGATTCTCAAAGTTCATTATTTGAAGAATATGGAACTTATTAACATTATGGAAATTTATTTTTACGGATTTAGTCATGTGGGGCCCACCCGAGGAATTTTACATTTTGCGGGGCCCACGAGGGTTACGGAATTTTATGGACGAATGAGAGGGCGACACGTGGCACCCCCACAAGGTCTTGGTCGAATTAGTAAAGGGGTAAAATGGTCATTGACCATCTTTGAAGATAAGTCTTGCAAGCTTGATATAATTGACCAAGTGAACTTGCCACTTGGGCTTGATCCATGTGATCTTCATCTTAGCCACCCATTTGTTATAATCTAAGCCATTCAATGTGTTATATATGCTAAGCTAGTGCAAGACAAGGTCTTTAACACTTAGAAAAATTAGAGAACATTTGTTGTTCTTGGATGAGCTCTCGGGTTCACCTATTCCCACACAAGAAAATTTTGTAGTTTTGATCCATTAGCCACAAGAATTAAACCCAAGGTCCCTAAGGGTATTTTAAGGATATCTCAATAGAAAGATTTCAGAAAAACGACGTTTTCGTATTAGTCGCAAGGCGGAAACTTAAGAAGTTCTTCAACTTTGAAGTTGGAACTTGAAGATGAGTTCTTCATAGGCCTCTAAGGAGTGCTTGGAGCTAATTGGAACATAAGGAAAGGAGCTAAGAATTGCTAAGGCGCGACTTTGAATCTTGGAAATTTTAAGGGCTTATAAAGGTATAATTTTGTCGTTTTAGTATTTAAGACTTACTTAATGTTGTAGCTATGGGTATTAGCAAGCATGAGTTATATATTATGAGGTTTGATAAGTGTTGTGGCTATTGGAACCCTAATCCGAAAACTAGCATGTTAGCCCTAAGATTTCAATTCAAGTCGATTTTAGTAAAGTCGTCGCATGTTGTAAAAAGAAGGAAATTGTAGTTGTTGAAGTTGTTTATGACTATATAACATGTTAGACCTTACAACTTGGAATTGGAAAAGGATTGGAAAGGACTTAGTGTTATTATTTATGTTGGCCGAGAATGGCTAGATTGTGGAGCTATTTCGTATGATTTGTGGGGCGGAATTTTACACGTATTGTAAGGCGTGTAATCCCCTTTGTTTGGTTGTTGTTTTGAGCCTTAAATGTGGCGTGTTGGTTATTGTATTCGGCCTTGAAAAAGGTGGCAAAGTGAGTAGAAACAAAGGAAGTGCTGCCCGATTTTCCGTAGAATTAGAGACTATATACTTATTATTATTCTACGTTAGAGACTAGAAGTTGATAGTCTTGTTGTGACCATTATAGGTTGATACTTCTACGTACGGCGTATTCGGCTTAGCTTGTGGATTTAGCCGAAAAGGTATGTGAACTATCTCCTCTTCTAGCATGATTCCTTAAGATCAAGAAAGTCGCCCTACTCCTTAAACGATCCATTCCTCGTTGTATTTGGATTGCCTAAAATAGAATTTGTTCTATGTACTTCCTTGAGTGTACTTTGATGTTTAAATTGTAAGTTGTATAATCCATTTCCTTAGTGAAGTTTGGATTCTTAAAAGTGAAAGTATTTTACTTAAAGTACATAGAGTCTTGAAAAGGAAGTGGTTTCCAAATCTTTTGGCTAGTGCCTTAGTTCCAAAACCTAAAGGTCATTATAATGACTTTAGGGAAGTCAAAGGAGTGATTTACTTAATTGTTTTAAAAGAGGAGAAATGACATGATTTAAGAGAAGTAACTTGTTTTAAAGATGTAAGTTACTTGAGGTTTTAAAGTAGAAGAAACTTGTTTTCTAAATATTAAGAGACTTGAAGTATTTTGAAAGTTAAGAACTTGATTTGTAAGTATGTGATACTTGGTTTTAAAAGTATAAGTCTCTTGGTTATAAAAGGAATGAAATTGTCTAAAAACCATAAAGGGTTATAACGACTTTATGGGAAGTTGGTTATAACGGCTTTATGGAAGGTTTAGAAAGTTGTCTATTTTGATTAATGGGCATGAGTTGCCTTGATTGTGAAAATTTGAAGTTACTTGATTTCAAGCTTTGAAATGAGTTTTCTAAAGTGTATTAAATTACTTTGAAAAATAGACACACATTGATGCTACGGGTGTTAGTATCTTGGGGTATTACATAAAAAGGAGTCTTTTGAAAAGAATGTACGTATGTAGTACTTTGGCTTGATTAATTGAGAATTAGTCTAAGTGTGCCTTGATAAGTACTTTGGCTTGGTTAATTGAGAATTATTCTATGTGTGCCTTGATAAGTACTTTGGCTTGATTAATTGAGAATTAGTCTAAGTGTGCCTTGATAAGTACTTTGGCTTGGTCAATTGAGAATTATTCTATGTGTGCCTTGATAAGTACTTTGGCTTGGTTAATTGAGAATTATTCTATGTGTGCCTTGATAAGTACTTTGGCTTGATTAATTGAGAATTTCCTATATGTGTTGGTGATAGCCTTTGAGTGCAAGTATTATGTTTTATTACGTTGCCGCGACTCTCGGTTGGAGGGTCGGTTGCCTTGTTGTAAGCTTACTTGGACGTACCGACAGTGAGGTGGGATTCCACGGGTATGCTTCCATTATTTGTGTTACCCTACGGTCATGCTTATACGATGTGGGATGCCGGGGCATGCGACCGCGAGGGATACCCTATGGTCATGCTTATACGATGTGGGATGTCGGGGCATGCGACCACGAGGATACTCCTCGACATGCTTATACGATGTGGGATTCCGGCACGTGACCGAGTCGGGTTAGATTCGGTTGTTTGTGTTACCCTACGGTCATGCTTATACGATGTGGGATGCCGGCACGCGACGCGAGGATACCTATGGTCATGCTTATACGATGTGGGATGCCGGGCACGCGACCACGAGGATACTCTTGGACACGCTTATACGATGTGGGATTCCGGCATGTGACCGGGGCGGGTTTGATTCGGTTGTTTGTATACCCACGGTCATGCTTTATCGATGTGGGATTAGGCACGCGACCACGAGGATACTCCTTGGATATGCTTATTGGTGTTATATTGTTATATCATGGATCGAAGCGGTGAGAAAGGATTCCACGAGCATGGGCGATATTATGGGCGTGAGACCCATAGTTATATTTGAGTAGTGACTTTGAGGGCACGTGTCCCGACTTGATATCGCTTATGTATTATGTATTGTAGGTTGGCTATCATACATGTCTCTGCTTTGTTTAGATCATATGATTTCATTACAGTGCTTCATTTCCATACTTGGTACATTCTTCGTCTTGAACTCCTTGGCCGCGTTCATGCCGCAGTTTAGGTCTGTTGTTTGGTGATCGGCAGTGTAGGACCGCCGTAGTTTTGGATAGCTCCTTCGGGATTTTATCTTTTACGCTTATGGGTACGGCGGGGCCTTGTCCGTCATAGTTCAAGATAACTCTTAGAGGTGCAGATTCATATGTGGATGTCACGACCGAACCGGGCGTGGGTGCCTTACCCCGGGCACCTAGTGATACAACATCGAGTAATCGGAACATAAAACAAGACATGAAAATATTAAGAAGTAAGAAAGCGATGTCGGAGAAAACTTGCCTTACGGCATATATATAAATCAATTTTTAAAACCGAACGATTACATCCCATTACAACTCGCCTGTGGTACTACATGACCTCACAGAATGATACGACAATAATGGCGGGATGGGGCCCGCCATACCGCGAATGTAAATACCTACAACGACGGGACTATACCACCGATAAGCCTCCGAGAAAGCGGAGCTTCCCATCTGTTGAACGTGACCCGAGAACTAGGATCAACGATCGTGTACCTCAACTGCGGCGTGAACGCACTTCCGAGGAGGTCAAGCTAACAGTACCAGTATGTGAAATCGTAAAGTACTTAAATGAAAACATATCATTTAAAAATCAGTTTTGCAAGTATGTATGAAACAACCAGGTAACCGCACATAGTGCCATATCATAAACAAGAGCAACAATAGGTAAATCAGAATGAGTCTTTTCTAGGCTGCGAATGATCGAGCGGGCCAATTGCGTAGTATCACCACGCAAGCCTAATCACGGACTCCGTAGTCGCATAGGCCACTCATGTAGGCCCGCATAGGGTATGTAACCCGCGTCGAGGGTAGCTACTCCTCGGCATCACCGACCCGCATCCGCGTGGCCACGACGCGTGACCACAAGGGCCGCGAACTAACCTGGAACTCCCGTAGTTCCGCATGGATCCCTTGGACCCGCATGAGGTATTCTCGAATCATGGTCCTGCATCACTGAGTCTACCCGCGTCGGAGGCGCAACCCTGTAATATGTCAAGAGGTGAGTGATATTATACTAACATAACGACTTATCGTTAAACAACATAAGCACAACAAGAATACTCTCTTTCACAAACGTTACAAGACACTAACACACATAGCATCATATCACGCCTACTTATCAAATCAACAAGAAAGTATTACAAGGCTATCACAAACCAACACAATCAAGTTATACACACAAGGTACATTCTATTATATGATTAACAAGATCGAGTATCTATTCCCAAAGTACTTCATACATTATCTTTTAAAAGATATGTTACGCCTACAAAAGTCACACAATACCCAGATATGAAAATAGAGTGATTATCCTTTGAAGTAAATCAAAACACTTCTCTTCAGAAATCAAGTAACAACATTCTTTTCCAAATGTTTCAAGTTTGCCTAATTTCAATTACTCAAGTTTCTCGTTTTCAAAGGTTTAAGTAGTTCATAATTTTAATCACTTAATGATATAATTCTCCTTTAAAAGCAATTTGAGAAACATATGTCCGATACGTGAGTAGGTTATTCTTGTTTGTAACAATCTTATTTAAGCGACCATGATCTAGGAAATGTAACATCATTTTGTCTCATCTTAGTTTCTATGCAGATGGAAGTTTCTGGTTTTACTAATACATTATTAGTCAAAACATTTCCCTTTATTAGCGCCTTTGTGGTTTGTTCGATACTCATTCGATTTCCAAATCGGAAACATTATTGCTTTTAAAATCAAGTACTCATTACTTGCGAATGAGGTTTTACAACATTTAACATAATGCTAATTACCAAGTAAAACAAGTAAAGTCTCTTATCTTTTAAGATCAAGTCTCTTAACTTTAAAATCAATAAACCATTCATTTTACCATTCTTAAGACGTTATACCTAACTTCCCATAAAGCTAGTATAACTCTTATGTTTTCAAAATCAAGTATTATTCTTCTGTTAAAAATGATTCAGCATTCTTTTGAAATACTTCAAGATTCTTTATTATTACACATTAAGTCAATTATAAGTCAAATCAGTTACCTTTTAAAACCATAAGGCATTTTCTTACTTACATAAAGCTGTTATAACCAACTTCCCATAAAGTCGTTATAACACTTTATGTTTCAAACCAATCAAATACGTTTAACACATGTACGTCTACCGTACTACATAGTAATACACATATCATTCTAGAAAAGGTAGGAAGAGGTTCACATACCTCGCGACGATTATCGACTAATAGCAAAACGCTCCAAGTACCTCAAACCGTCGGCTACTCCTAGCCAAGTAGATCGCGCCACGCATGGTACTTCAACCTATAAGGCCACAAGGTGCTTATTAACATCTAGGTCTAATTGTAGAACATTCTCTGAGAAAATTCGAAGACCTCCCCATAGCAGCGTAAATCTCTCTCTATCGGGCGGCTACCAAGCCAACCGGGGGTTATACGTCTAATCGGACGTGCACAATTCTACCTCACGTAAAAGCTACACAAGTCTCATGTCTGATCCTATGTAATTACTGATTCAAGACTCTTCTTTCGAAAAGGTTTCTAATTATTCAGCTTAAGTCAAAAGACATTGCCGCTAACTACGTTCAGTTCTATATATAGTATACTTCAACTATATATTCCTACAACATGTAATTTCCAATTACAATAGAAGGTCAAGAGTGTTTACCTCGATAAGCCCAAAATTATCCGAGTTTAAATGTCGATCCTGAGCAAGGTTTAGCTCCTACTCGAAGCGCTCAGGCCATTCACAACCCTTAGAAGTTCTAACCAACTTCTACTTAATACTCCAACCAACTATGGAGATTTTCCCTAGGGTTTCGGTTTTGTGACGGAAGGGAAGTATAATAGTATTTCTGGGCTTTTCGTATAAGTATAACCTTAGAATACTACAAGGTATACGGCTAAGGTAATTTGGGTATAGTAACAATACTTTTGAGAGTATTTCTACCAAGAGGAGGGTATTTATACGAAAACAACTAGGCTAGGGGGGGTACCCCACGGCTAGCACCACAAGGAGGGGGGGTGTATACCCCTCGGCCTACCCCACGAGGGGTACTCTCGGCGAGGGCTCTCAAAGGGGAGGACGAGAACAACAACCAGGGCGGCGGAGGATTTCTAAGGCTTAGAACATTTTAGGATGAATAAGTCTTCAAAGGGGAGGGGTATTTATAGGTCTAGCAAAGGCCAACCAATGGCCAAGATCTTGCCAAGTGCAAGGCAAGTGTAGGGCCAAAATCTTGCCAAGTGCACCTTATCCATCTACCACAAAATATCCTACCAACTCCAAGACAAAAAGCCAACCCATTCGTCCACTCCACCGCCCAAGACGTCTTCCAATGAGAGGGTGACAAGTGTCGCCCTCCCGTTGGTCCAAAGTGTAACGTCTCTCGGAAAAATCCGCAAAAATTAAAAATGACATAGCCGGAATTTTCCCTACGAAAGCTGTGAAAACGTTTCGTCGAAAAACGACTCTAACCGGGTGTTGTGCACAAAGAATAAATCGGCCAAGCCTATTCTCAAGTTCAAATTTTTCTACGTACGTCCTTACGTACATACTCTGAAAATACGGGGTATAACATTCTCCCCTCCTTAGAAACATTCGTCCCGAATGTTCCTTCTAAGTCTCAAACCAAACGTGCGCCAGTATAGTCTTCACTACTATACTTATCTGAACAATCCTGCCCTGGCCAGCCACAACAACACTGCGCCAAAATACTTACATCCAAGTTCACGAGAAACACCTCTAACATCACAAACGCTCCCATCAGGTCTAAAATATAATTCTTCGCACTTTCTCCATACAAAAGAAATGGTCACATCTCTCTCGCAATACATGCTCGCTTCTCCCTTTACTCGTCGTGATACCACTTTTGTCACTTTGCGCGAGGTTCTAGTGTCACTCCGCGACCAACAGATGGTGCCGGGCTGTATGCGATCCCACGGTATCGTACACTCGAACTCTTACCACATTTCGACATCGCCTTGGTTTCCAAAACTCAGGTTACTATCTCTAACGTGGTCATCATTAACGGGAACACTCTGGATGGATCTCCGATACTTTCCGATCATAACAATACGAAGAAAGCCGGACGTATTGTCTCCTAAGTCGGACGGCAAAGCTAACATATAGACAACTGGCCTATTCTTCACATGAACTCAAAGGGCCCAAAGTAACTCGGGCTAAGTTCCTCTATTTTCCAAAACTCGTCACACCCAACCGGGATGGTACTTTCAAGAAAGGCGACGGCACGAACTCTAGCGTCGTCGCCGATTATCATACGATTTCTGCGAAATGCGGAACCTCTTCTAGACAAGCTTTACCCTATCCACGATCTCCGGAACAAGCTGAACTAACTATCTCGAACGCGCCAACATCGAACCAATCGGCCGTGACTTACACTTCCGCCCCTACAAGGCTTCAAAGGCGACATTCGAACTCAAATGGTAGCTTAACACTCCTCCACAGAGACAACAATCCCACAACTACCTCAAATCCAAACATCGGCGAGGCGAATGCGATCGAGACTGCTGAGTTCTAACCACTGCTGGTAAGACTTTTAGAAAGCGAAAAATAGCCACACTGGCTTCATCGTCATAAGGTGAAGGTAGGCACCCGTGCAGCCTGACCTTTACGATATAATCAACACTTGCAAGTACGTGGTCTGACCAGAAAAACGACGGCCTGCCCCCATCGCCCGACTGCGGTCGAATCGTCCCCGAACTCGTCTGTTGGTTAACTAAACATGGGCCTAACACCCGTGATCCTACCACAAGGCGGAACCACCACAACCGACCCGCGCTGAAACATGTCGCGGGTTGACCCAACGTGCCTCAACCCGACCGACAACGCGCGCGACATTAGCTCCGAGGAACTCTTTACTAATCACGTTACGAAAACCTAGCGGTCTTCTTAGCTCAACTACCCTCTTTCATTCCACACTACTCAGGGACTTATCCCACAAACATAGCTCACGTGCACAATGCACTCCGATAAGGGTCAAACATAAACAATACATCTTTTACTCGAGATGGCCTTACCTCTAAGGTCTCCACGTATAACACTCTAAGGCTCACACTTTCTCTATCCCCCAATCTTCCCCGGTTACTAACCATGATTCCTAATCACAATTTACACACTGCTATCAGAACATAGCACTTAAGATATACTCATCTCATCATACGTACTAATCTCTAGAGGGTTAAGGATAAACCTGTATCTACTGCTCCACTCCCTTAAGTCGTTCTAATCAAACCTGCCCCGTAGGGCGCATAGCTAAGGAAGGTGACGACTACCCATCGATCCTGAAGGCTAAGTCCTCCTACAAGGACACTCTTTCGACATCAGACCCTGACGGTCGTAGGTAAAACAAGTACTAACTAAAGATGACATTCCGGGATGGCGTGCATCGCATTTGTGAATCTTGGGAAAAAGCGAATCGGTGTTTGGAACCTACGTGTAGCGTGAGCGGAAGCTCGAGCTCGACCAACTCCTGCATACCGAGCGTCACGAACCTGTGGAGGACCTTTCTGACCGTGGATGTGCGTAATCTAATCCATTTGGTGGCGACTCGCCTCAAAAGTTACTAAAGGACCTTACTGCTCGGCCTCTTCTGCGTCGCCGGCTAACGTCGATCTCTACGTTTCTCGGCTGCTGCGCATAAGTCCGCATACGAGGCCATGCTCGAGCCTAATCGAAGAATTACTCTTACACAACCTCTCTTGGTAGTCATCAAGACTCGCGGTACATCGGTATACTCTCGGTAGCCAAATCCATTGCTAATGTAACGTCGCTTATTGCAATCTAAATTATCTGTTCGATCGTGGGCGAAGGTTCAAATATCATGGCGCGAGGCTGCGCCGCCGTGCTAAACTCTGCTGGGGCTTAGTGGCGTCGCAGAACTCCCGAATGAAGCACCTAACTCGGGTGATGATTGGGCACTGTGCCTCGTAACCCTCGAACTCTCGCGGCTCGCCGGCGCGCCCTCCCGGGCGGGTTGCCCTATGCGGAGGCATAGCGGTAAGAAAGAAATATGTGAGAGGTCCAACTTACAACACAACTCTAAGGCACGATCTCGAGTGAGAAGAATAGAAACCAATCCTAAATATCCTCTGACCTCACGATTATTGGTGGGGTGCATAACACACGATAATCAAACTCTTGGATCTGATGCAGAGACACTTTCCAGGATTAATCGCTTTGATACCACTTTTGTCACGACCGAACCGGGCGTGGATCGTGCCTACCGGGCACCTAGTGATACAACATCGAGTAATCACGGAACATAAAATAAGACATGAAAATATTAAGAAGTAAGCGATGTCGGAGAAAACTTGCCTTACGGCATATATATAAATCAATTTTTAAACCGAGCGATTTCATCCCATTACAACTCTGCGCCACACATTACTCTGCACCTAAGAATGATCGACAATAATGGCGGACGGGGCCGCCATACCCTCGAATGTAAATACCTACAACGACGGCGGACTATACGGCTGATAAGCCTCGAGAAAAGCGGAGCTTCCCATCTGTTGACGTGACCCGAGAACTAGGATCAACGATCGTGTACCTCAACTGCGGCGTGAGCGGCCCGAAGGAGGTCGATAACAGTACCAAGTATGTGAAACTGTAAAGTAATTAAATTAAAACATCTCCTGTAAAAATCAGTTTTGCAAGTATGTATGAAACAACCATGTAACGCGCATAGTGCCATATCATAAACAAGAGCAACAATAGGTAAATCGTAAGCGAGTTTTTCTAGGCTGCGAATGATCGAAGCGGGGCGGTGCGTAGTATCACCACGCAAGCCTAATCCTGGACTCCGTAGTCGCATAGGCCACTTCGTAGGCCCGCGTAGGGTATGTAACCCGCGTCGAGGTAGCTACTCCTCGGCGTAAATCTGGACCGCGATCCGCGTAGCGCAGAGACCGCGTGACCACGAGGGCCGCAAACTAACACGGAACTCCGTAGTTCGCATGGATCCCGGACCCGCGTAGGTATTCTCGAATCATGGTCCTGCATCGCCGAGTCTACCCGCGTCGGAGGCGACAACCCGTGAATATGTCAAGAGGTGAGTGATATTATACTAACATAACAGCTTATCGTTAAACAACATAAGCACAACAAGAATACTCTCTTTCACAAACGTTACAAGACACTAACACACATAGCATCATATCACGTCTACTTATCAAATCAACAAGAAAGTATTACAAGGCTATCACAAACCAACACAATCAAGTTATACACACAAGGTACATTCTATTATATGATTAACAAGATCGAGTATCTATTCCCAAAGTACTTCATACATTATCTTTTAAAAGATACGTTACGTCTACAAAAGTCACACAATACTCGTAGTATATGAAAATAGAGTGATTATCCTTTGAAGTAAATCAAAACACTTCTCTTCGTAAAATCAAGTAACAACATTCTTTTCCAAATGTTTCAAGTTTGCCTAATTTCAATTACTCAAGTTTCGTTTTGAAAGGTTTAGTAGTTCATAATTTTAATCACTTAATGATATAATTCTCCTTTAAAAGCAATTTGAGAAACATATATACGTCGTGAGTAGGTTATTCTTGTTTGTAACAATCTTATTTAAGCAGCCATGATCTAGGAAATGTAACATCATTTTGTCTCATCTTAGTTTCTATGCAGATGGAAGTTTCTACTGGTTTTACTAATACATTATTAGTCAAAACATTTCCCTTTATTAAGCGTTCTTTGTGGTTTGTTCGATACTCGTTCGATTTAGAAATCGGTAAAACATTATTGCTTTTAAAATCAAGTACTCATTACTTGCGAATGAGGTTTTACAACATTTAACATAATGCTAATTACCAAGTAAAACAAGTAAAGTCTCTTATCTTTTAAGATCAAGTCTCTTAACTTTAAAATCAATAAACCATTCATTTTACCATTCTTAAGACGTTATACCTAACTTCCCATAAAGCTAGTATAACTCTTATGTTTTCAAAACCAAGTATTATTCTTACATTAAAAATGATTGACGTTCTTTTGAAATACTTCAAGATTCTTTATTATTACACATTAAGTCAATTATAAGTCAAATCGATTTACCTTTTAAAACCATAAGGCATTTTCTTACTTACATAAAATTTGTTATAACCAACTTCTCATAAAGCCGTTATAACACTTTATGTTTCAAACCAATCAAATACGTTTAACACGTATGCGTCTGCGTACTACATAGTAATACACATATCATGCTAGAAAAGGTAGGAAGAGGTTCACATACCTCGCGACGATTATCGACTAATAGCAAAACGCCCAAGTACCTCAAACCGTCGGCTACTCTAGCAAGTAGATCGCGTCACGCATGGTACTTCAACCTATAAGGCCAAGGCGCTTATTAACATCTAGGTCTAATTGTAGAACATTCTACGTAAAATTCGGCACCTCCCCACATGGCAGCGTAAATCTCCTCTCTATCGGCCGCTACGAAGCCAACCAGGGGTTATACGCCTAATCCGGACGTGCAATTCTACCTCACGTAAAAGCTACACAAGTCTCATGTCTGATCTATGTAATTACTGATTCGGTACTCTTCTTTCGAAAAGGTTTCTAATTATTCAGCTTAAGTCAAAAGACATTGCCGCTAACTACGTTGATTCTATATATAGTATACTTCAACTATATATTCCTACAACATGTAATTTCCAATTACAATAGAAGGTCAAGAGTGTTTACCTCGATAAGCCCAAAATTATCCGAGTTTAAATGTCGATCCTGAGCAAGGTTTAGCTCCTACTCCGAGCGCTCCGACCCGCTCCACACAACCCTTTTCCCTAGGGTTTCGGTTTTGTGACGGAAGGGAAGTATAATAGTATTTCTGGGCTTTTCGTATAAGTATAACCTTAGAATACTACAAGGTATACGGCTAAGGTAATTTGGGTATAGTAACAATACTTTTGAGAGTATTTCTACCAAGAGGAGGGTATTTATACGAAAACAACTAGGCTAGGGGGGGTACCCCACGGCTAGCACCACAAGGAGGGGGGGTGTATACCCCTCGGCCTACCTCACTAGGGGGGGTACTCTCGGCGAGGGCTCTCAGGGGGAGGGCGAGAACAACAAGAAGGGAGGCGGATTTCTAAGGCTTAGAACATTTTAGGATGAATAAGTCTTCAAAGGGGAGGGGTATTTATAGGTCTAGCAAAGGCCAACCAATGGCCAAGATCTTGCCAAGTGCAAGGCAAGTGTAGGGCCAAGATCTTGCCAAGTGCACCTTATCCATCTACCACAAAATATCCTACCAACTCCAAGACAAAAAGCCAACCCATTCGTCCACTCCACCGCCCAAGACGTCTTCCAATGAGAGGGTGACAAGTGTCGCCCTCCCGTTGGTCCAAAGTGTAACGTCTCTCGGAAAAATCCGCAAAAATTAAAAATGACATAGCCGGAATTTTCCTACGAAGTCGTGAAAACGTTTCGTCGAAAAACGACTCTAACCGGGTGTTGTGCACAAAGAATAAATCGGCCAAGCCTATTCTCAAGTTCAAATTTTTCTACGTACGTCCTTACGTACATACTCTGAAAATACGGGGTATAACAGTGGAATTGGACTCATGTACGGTGTAGTGTCTTTTATTATGTATATTATATGGCAGCCTTGTCGGCTTTGCCCTTGCACGTACGATTGGTAAAAAAAAAAAGAGGTGTTATTTAATTTCCACAGTTTACTTAGTTGTTAAGGTAGAAGGGTGCCTAGGTAGGGCACCAGTCACGGGCCCCGGGGTTCGGGGCGTGACAGTTATAACTCTTTATGTCTTAGACAAATTCATTCCTTTTATAACCAAGAGACTTATACTTTCAAATCAAATCACATAGCTTTCAAAATACTTTAAGTCTCTTAACTTTTGAAATCAAGCTTCTTTAACTTTTAGAATCAAGTCTCTTATCTTTAAAATGGCAAGAAATCAATTCTTTCCAAATCAAGTATTCTATACTTTTAAGTCAATTCATTTCTTCCTTTAAGAATCAAGTCCCATAACTTGAAAAATAAAGTCCCTTAATCCTTTAAAAATTTGAGGTTCATATTCTTAAAACTTCATACGTAAATTCTTATAAATTAAGTAACATATACTTTGGTGTGTTGTGAATAAGTTATACTTATTTATAACGATCTTAATCGAGTAGCCATGATCTAAAAAATGTAATACAATTTTGTCTTATCTTAGCTTCTATGCAGATGGAGAATTCTACTCATTTTAACTTAATTGATTGTCATTACATTTTCCTTTATTAACGCTGCAGTGGCTTGTTCGATTCTTATTCTCATTTGTGACGTAACTTAGCCAAGTCAACTTGGCTCCAAATACCTCCTAACGACTCTTACCAACATCCCCCATAAGACTTGGTAAGAACTTAGGATAACTTAGACATAACCTTTACGTAGAGTAAATCAACATACATACCTCTTAACTTCTAAGAGTAGAAGGAATCATGAAATAGTACTACATGTATATTCCATACATAGAATCATGTCAAAAGAAGGAAGAGGTTCACATACCTCGCGACGATTATCGACAAATAGCAAAATGCTCCAAAGTACTTCAACCTTGATAGCTATTCCATCCTTCAAGTAGAATACGCTATACTTGGTACTTCAACCTAAAATGGCCATAATACGTCCATTAACCTCTAGCTTCGAACGTAGAATATTCTAAGTGCAAAGTCACTAAATTCTACGGAAAATCGGACAGCACTTCCTTTGTTTCTACATACTTTGCCACCTTTTTCAAGGCCGAATTCAATAACCAAACACGCCACATTTAAGGCCCAACAATTCAGCTAACCAAAGGGGATTACACGCCTTAACAGGACGTGTAAAATTCCGCCCCACAAATAAAACGAAACTAGTTCCATATTTAAAGTCATTCTTGGATAAACATATACAACAACACAAAGTCCTTTTCCAATTCTTTTTCAATCCAACTTCTTAGGCCTAACATGTTATATAGTCATAAACAACTTAACAATTATAATTCCTTCTTTATATAACATGTGACGATTAAACTAATAATCCAATTGAATTGAAATCTCAAGGCTAAACATACTAGTTTTCGTATTAGGGTTCCAATATCCATAACACTTATCAACTTCATAATATATATCTCATACTTGCTAATATCCATAGCTACTACAATAAGTAATCTTAATTACTAAAACGACAAGAATTTTACCTTTACAAGCCCTTATAATTTCCAAGATTCAATGTCGCTCCTTAGAAATTCTTAGCTCCTTTCCTTTACGCTCCAATCCGCTATTTGAAGCCTTTAGAAGCTCACAACCAACTTCTCTTCCATTTCCAAACAAAACCTATGAAAATGCCTTAGGTTTTCGCCTTGCGACTAACGTGAAAGCCGCTTTTTCAAATCTTTCTATTGAGATATCCTTACAATACCCTTAGGGACCTTGGGTTAAAGTCTTGTGAATATTGGACAACAATTGAAAATTTTTGTGTGGGAAAGCTCATGGCCAGAGCACCTCTAAGGCTAGCACAAGTCTCTCAAATTTTTCTAAGTGTTGTGAGCTAAGTCTTGCTACTTAGGATGATATATAACACATTGGAGGGTCTAGATTACAACACATGGTAAGTTTGGATGAAAGGGATCAAGCCAAGTGGCTCTTGACTTAGTCAACAATCTCAAGCTCAAGCTGTAGACTTTCTCATCTTTACAATGATCAAATGACCCTTTTGCCCTTGCATTAATTCGACCAAGCCATGTGGGAGGGGTGCCACGTGTCGCCCTCCCATTCGTCCATAAAATTCCGTAACCCTCGTGGGCCCCACAAAACGTAAAATTCCTCGGGTGGGCCCCACATGACCAAATCCGTACAAATAAATTTCCATAATGATAATACATTCCATAATCCTCAATTAATGCATTTTGAGAATCCAATTCTCTTCAACGAACATTTTTCCTTTCCGACGTTCGAAAGATTTTCCGTCGGAAAAACAATTCTTCCTTTCGTACCCTTTTCAAGTCTTGTGTTCCTTACATACATTCTCTTAAACATGTCCTTGAACTACGGGGTGTAAAAATTACCTCAATAAGCCCAAAATATTCCAAGATCTAAAAGTCGATCCTTAGCAACTTTAGCTCCTATTCCTTACGTTCCAATCCACTCCAAGCAACCCTTAGAAGTTCATAAACAACTTCTCTTCAATTTTCAACTTCAAAGTTGAAGAACACTTTAGGGTTTCATATTGCGACTAACGGATTAACGTAGTATTTTCGGGATTTTTGTGTTTGGTTATCCTTAGAATACCTCTAGGGACACTTGGTTTAAGTATGGGGATTTATCAAATAAGATTGAACAATTTCTTGTTCTTGGAGGGGTGTTGGTCGAGAGCAACCTAGGGAGGGAATATATTTTTTTGTCTTGAAATTTCACTAAGTGTTAAGTCTTCAACCTCTAAGTAGATATATATAATGCAACCAAGGATGGAGATTAAAGCAAGTGTGTGGTTGATATTGGGGACAAGTGTGTGTGGGTCCCACTAGTCCACTTGTCCATACAAATATCTAGCACAAGCCTTGGCCACTTGGCCACCTTTCTCGCCCAAGAGGGGCCCACACGGGGGTGACACGTGTCGCCCTCCTATTGGTCCAAAATATTTTATCTTCCCAAAAATTTAATAATTGGTCAAAATATCGAAAACCTTGTGTGCCCCACAAAATCATCAAATTTCCCAAGTGGGCCCCACATGACCAAATCTGGAAATAAAATTCCATAATTCTTATAAATTCTATAAGTTTCAAATACCAAATTTGGGAACTCAATTCCCATTAATAAACGTTTTTCCTTCACGAGGTTCGGAATATTTTCCGTACGAAAAAAAAAATCTTTCTTCCGTTTCAAACTTAAAGTCGTATTCTCTTATGTACGTCCTCATATACATATCCTGGAACTATGGGGTGTAACAAGAAGAGGCAGTCAAGATAATATCATCAACATATAATAATATATAAGTCATATGAATAATGAATTATCAGATCTACTGTGAGAGAAATCCATAATCAAAATATAATCAGCAAACCTCTTATACCATGTCCGTGGAGACTGTTAAACCCATACAAGGACTTCTTCAAAAAACACACATGATTAGGGTACCGAGTATCCCTAAACCCCAAGAGCTGATGCATATACACTGTTTCTTAGAGATCACCATGTAGGAAAATATTATTCACATCTAGCTGATGAATGGACCATGATTTAGAAAGAGCCAAGCTGAGCACAGTGCGAATGGTCGCCGGCTTGACCACCGGGCTAAACGTCTCACCACAATCCACACCAACCTATTGTGTCTTACCATTACCTACAAGTCTCACCTTATGTCTTGCAAAAGAACCATCATAATTTTTCTTATGAACAAAAATCCACATAGACCGAATAATATTAACACCGGATGGACGGGGTACCAACTCCCACGTCTTATTATCAATAAGAGCATTATATTTCTCGGTCATGGTAATTTTCCAATAGGGTCATTTAAGGCAGACACAATATTACGGGGTAAGTGGGATTTAAGAACATTAGAATTCAATGTCTTTTTGGTTTTAAAATACCCCATTGACTGCGAGTGATTGGACCATGACTCTGGGCTGGATCGGGTGAATTTTGGGAATTTTGAGAAATTTTGGAAATTTCCATTGTAAACCTTCGCGTGATGGTCTAATGTGGCGCTGATGAATCTGCAGAGTTCTCGAACTTTTAGCGCGCTTCGTGAATAGCCACGGCCTGCCGACGGATTACGATATCACAGCTCTTGGATGATCGCCCTGAATCACGAATTTTGTGGTAACTCTGAAAAATGACGGAGAACATAGAGGAAGATATCATCATCCAAAAAAATCATACGAACTAGACACGGGAGTTTCTACTTGAGAGAATGGAAATTGGGACTCATCAAAGAGGACATGACGACTAATGATGATTCGTTTAGAAGATAAATCAAAACATTTATAACCACAATGATTTGACGGATAACCCAAAAATACACAAGGGTAGAACGTGTCTGAAGTTTGTTGATTGTGGTGGATGAAAACAGTGGATAACATAAGCATCCGAAGACCCTAAAATGATAATACGAATGAGTCTTATTGTATAAAACTTGAAGAGGGGATGAATATGTCAAACCTTTAGAGGGAAGAATATTAAGTAGATCTGTAGCCATTTGTAGTGCATGATGCCAAAACAACGGAGGGACAGAAGAATGAACCAATAAGGTGCGGACAATGTTGTTAATGGTACGAATTTTTCGCTCAGCTTTCCCATTTTGTGAAGACGTATGAGGACAAGAAAAACAAAAATTTATGTCATTTTGAGCACAAAACTCCCTAAATTCCCCATTATCATACTCTTTGCCATTATCACATTTAATGTTCTTTAGTTCCCGTTCGAATTGAGTTCTTAGGAAAGCTCTAAAATTTATGAAAATGGAAAAAACTTGTGATTTTTTCTCAATTGGAAACGTCCATAAAAATTTAGAATAGTCATCCAAGAATAAAACATAATAACGATGACTCATAGAATTGAGAACTGGAGATGTCCATAAATCGCTATGAATAATATCAAATGGCATTGAAGTATGAGAATTCGAAGCTACAAACGGTAACTTAACATTTTCCCTAAAGAAGACTACGTGTACCCTTACAAGAAATAAGCTTATTTTTATCTAAAGCAGACAAAATAGACGACCCCGGATGACCTAGGCGAGCATGCCACAAGGAAGGAGCCAGAGCGACAAAGGTGGATGGCAATGCTTGACGTGAGACACTGAGACTGGGTGTGATAGGATAAAGATCTCCTTTATTGTCACACCTCATGAGACCACTCCCCATCTTGAAATCCTTCACAGAAAACCCAAACGGATCAAAATTAATAGAAACCCAATTATCAGTGGTGAATTTACGGACATACACCAAATTTTTAACCAATTTTGGGGCATGAAGTGTATTTTTCAGGACAAGTGATGGATGAGGGGGAGACAAAGTTTTATGATCATAACCCTGAATTGGAATTGAATTACCATTACCAACAATTATACCACGATTAGTGCTCAAATTAGAATAAGACGAGCGAGTACTTTGATCGGATGTCATGTGGGTAGTGGCGTCGGTGTCCATGTACCAATTCGGGTCTGGTGGAGTCATCCCAAGCGTGTGCATCGCTGCCTCAATGTTAGTCTGTGTGGGTCCTATCGCGTGATGGGCACGAGGCGAGCCCAGTATCGGGGCTATGGCGGCCCATGTTCGTGAAACTTGAAGTCGACGAATCGACACAGGAAGGACCAGGGTCGAGACGCTGGAACTATCTGAGATGGCGGCGCCGCGGCGATGTACAGAGGCGTCGCGGCACTGTGCGGCGTTGGAACCATCGCTGGCGAGGGCCAGCTGTGAGCCCAGGCTGCTTCTTGCGGCGGTTGCCTCCATTGTTGCCGCCACGATTTTTGTCATTATTTTTCCTATTTTGGCCCTTTTTACCACCGTCGTTGTTGCGGTTTTGGCTCGAGTTGGTGGAACCGGGAGGAGAAAAATTGCACTCAGTTGTCATGACGATAGGACTAGCCCCAATCTCCATTTCTTAGCCAATCCAGTTTTTTCCAATGTAAGCATAGAACGGGCCTGATAGAATTCCGGCATGGGGTTACTCTGACGAATAACCGAAGCAACACCATTATAGGCCTCTGACAGCCCTGCAACCATCTGAAGAACTAGACAAGTATTGCTCACAGGAGCACCCATATTGCGAAGTTGATCCGCCAATCTTTGAGACGTTTACAATAAGATGAAACGTTTGGAAAATTCTCCATCTGGACTTGAGAAAATTCCTGCTCAAGAATAACAATTCGAGAATGATTGTTATCTTGGATATGTCACGCAATCGGTTCCACTACGCCATAGCTGTGAAGTTGGGTTCCATAATCGTCTGTAAAAGGTCTAAGGAAATAGTGGCATAAATCCACTGGAGAACTTTTGCATCAAACATGTCCCATAAGTTAGGGTCGGCTGCTTTGGTGTGCACAATCGATGTAGACGCCGTATCACCCTCCTTAGGACTAGGTGGAGGGATGATGTGGTGAAGAACCTGATGTGTCATAGCATGAATCTTGAATAACTCCACCCACGTCCCATATTGGATGTTTTCTATGTCAAGAACGATATGAAGGACGCTCTTGATGTTAGAAATTGTGAGGGCAGGATGAAAAGTATTCTTATCAGTCATGGTGAAAGGACAAACTTTGGACAAGATTTGTAGAAAAATAGGGGGGAGAGCTCGGATTTCCTTGAATAAAATCGAGGGTCGTGGGGGGATTTGTCATGGTATTTTGAGAATAAATTGAGAAGCGAAAGCAAGGAAAAGAACCTAGACTCTTGATACCATGGAAAAATTAATCCATTGATTATTCTTATTAATGAAAGACATATATACAAGTTAAATAGGAGAATCTTATTCCTACTTTACATCTAAAATCATATTCTATATGAAAAATAATTATATACTTATGGTAATATTACACTTTTAATTATGGTACAAGTCTAATATACAATATTTCCAGAATTTTGTTCTGGACAAGAATTAGGGCCGCGGCGCTGAGCACTGTTTGAACACTGTCTAAATGTTTTCGGTGTGTGAATATGAAAAATATCTGATAGAAAACAACTCTTCTCAATGAAGATATCAAGACACCGGAAGAAACTAAAAAAACACTGCTTAGTAGAGAGTATAATACAAAATACCAACATTAGGCCTTGTACGCCAAGTAATTGTAGGCCATAATTTTTACTACTTCAACAGCATGTGAGAAATTCTACATCTACGACTCTCAATCTTCTAGAAGAACAAAAAGAAAGCACATAAAATTGCCTCGTCAGCACATAGAATTATCGCTAGCATATAATTTTGATTACGTATTGGACAAAAATTGCCTCGTCAGCACATAGAATTATCACTAGCATATAATTTTGATTACGTATTGGACAATTTTTGGTCAGATTCTATATTTATATAAAGAATTCACTTAATAAGTATAAGTACTTTATTAGACTACTATTTTTTAAATTCAGCAGAATACAAATACTCAAAACCTTAATTCTGAATTTAAACCTTGTCTTTGACATGGAAAACTTCCTTTCGTCTCAAATTATCTGACGTAATTTTTAAAAATTATTTATCATTTTAAAAGTTTAAGACAAAAATAATAATAGTAATATCTTTAGTAACTATAAATATTTCAATCATAAGGTTATTTTATGATTGTTCATATATCAATGAAGAGTGCAATAGTTAAAAATTTCTCCTATTTAATATTTCAATATTATTTAAACAAATCAAACTGAATATCCCCGTCTCCTCGAAGGAAAAGAAAACATAAAAGTAGCTCGTCAGCACACAGTCTTTCATATTCCAACCGTACTCCCCTCCTTATTAGACTTTTTCATTTTATATTATATATAAATCTCACTTTACTCATTTAAATACACCAAAAAAAACTAACTTTCTATATCTCACAAAATATTGAAAAACTTATTTTCCAATGGTCCAATCCCTAACCCTAATTTCCCCAATCTCCTTCCCCTTTTCTCTTCATAAACCCTCTTATCCCGGCGCCGTTAACCGCCGTGTATCTTACACCGGAAAGAGTAGAGCGATATGTGCCGCCGCCGTAGCGGAGGCTAGTACTCCGGTGTTAGAGAGGAGAAGATCGGTGAGTTTATATGATTTATTAAGAGTTAATAGAGATGCATCAGTGAAAGAGATTAAAGCTGCTTATCGCAATTTAGCTAAACTGTATCATCCAGATGCTGCTACTATGCTGGAGGAATCACGACCCGACCCGACCCGGAGTTTTATTGAGATACATGAGGCTTATGCTACGCTATCTGATCCTTCAGCTAGGGCTCTTTATGATCTTAAGTTGTTTAGTAGGCGAGGTTTTAATAGGTCCGGGTTTTACCCGACCCGGAGATGGGAAACGGATCAATGCTGGTGATGTTAGGGTTCCTACATTTCTCCGCATTCACACTGTATTTTTTATTAAGTGGTTAGAATGGAGATTTATTAGCTATAGCTATAGTGTACATACTACATTTTGTATCTTTTATGCTCACGCCAATTGGCAAAAATGAGAAAAAGCAAAATATTTTCTTTAGGAACAAATACCGTTTCACAATTTTATTTGCTGGAGATTCTATGTTACTTCATAATGCTTGTTGAAGTATGATTTTGTTATCTTATTTTTCTTCAATTCCTGCATTGAGTATGAGATTATAATAGGTATCAGGGTATGTTGTTGCTGCTTGTTTAGGAGTAAGCTAGCAAAACAAAATGAGGGAACTGATATTCGAATATAATTTTGTGCATTTCTTCATGATGGATGACATTCAATTGAATCCAAACATAGCCTTTAACACAAAATATACAACAATACTTTAGTTAAAATCTTTTTATTTAAGTTATATAACTAACTCAATTAACTTGGGACCGAGATGTCACTGTTATGTATTCTCCCAGTTTGAACATTTTGGATTCATTACATATATGTAAAAAGAATCACTAAATATTAAATTTTGATATCAGTATTTCAAATGTATAGTTCATCCAATTATAAGAATCTAAAAAGTTTAACCCATCAAATATTAATTTTATACTATACTAGCTTTACTCGTGTAAAACGGGTACATGCCTTGGTAATAGCCCATCACTTTAGAAACTCTGATTCAAAGATAAAAGCAGCCAAACTTTGCTTTATTGCTTATGAATAACACATTATATTAGAAACTTATAAAGTTGATGATATTTTTCAAAACACACCAACACCTCAAAAATAAAGAACTACCAATGGGATCCAAAAAACAGAATGAAAATCCAATTTCCCCCCACAGAGAAACAGAAAAGGACCAATCATCAAAATGGTAGTCCACCATAAAGGACCAGACTTAAAAAAGGAGCTTTTCTTGCACACATTGATATCAGAAGAATGACATCCCACTTGAAAGTTGAAATTGCCTATAATAACAATGAAGGGGCAAAAGGACAGCTACTAAGACAATCTCCGATAATTATACACAATAGGAAACAATTTGAATGACATGTTGACGTGAAAATAATTGGAAATTATTAAATATATAGGAGATAATCTTGTCATGTGGAAACAATGTCTCTTGTTGGAGAAGGTGAAATGACAAATTAATATGGCAGCGCCATGTGGCAGCCAGCGATTGACTGCCAGAAATTCATTTTTCACCACTACTTTAATTGCTATTTTTTACCAATAATTTGACTGAATTAAAAAAATACAAAATATCAATTTTTTTTATTTTTCAAGATCTATAAAGAGAGACAAGTTACTTCATTTGAACACCGAAATATTTTGGTTATTTTCTTCAAATTTCTATCTTCTTCTAAAGTATTTGCTATTTTTTTTAATATGGATCTTAATCAAAAATTTAATCTTTCTCCAAATTTTATATTTACTAACCAACTACAAAATCCCAATATTCAACGTCCACAAAATTCTCAAAATATGTCATCTAATTTTTAAATGTCATATATAATGCCAACTAATTTTGGTATGCAATATCTGTATAACCGAAAAGTTTGGAATTTGGCAAAAGTTTGGAACAACAGAAAATTAATTTTCAATTTGTGATTTTAATATTATCAATATTTTAGTAGTGTATTTTTAATAAATTGAACGATTAATTTATCTTCATTAATAAAATCATGTATTGTTGCGTTTTAATATTATAATAATATTTGATAAGTGTCAAAATTAAATGAATATAAATAATTTATAATTTTATTATTATGTGTAATAATATGAATTACAAGAATAATATCATATACAAAATAGAAAATGAGATGAAATTAAGGCTGGCCAGTGGGCCGAGCCGGGCACACTAAGATCGGGATAAAGTGGCCGGGACGGAGGAGGCGGGTCTGGGCGGCCAAAGTGACGGTGATTAGCGGACGACATCGTGTCCCGTCCCAGCACTGGCCCGCAAGGCTGGTCGGGACGGACGACGGGCGATCGCCACGACCGACTCGCCCGCGATCGTGTCTTACCCCGGGCACCCTAGTGATAAAACATCAGAGAAAATCAACGGAAATAAAAACTTAGACATGAAACAAGATATATAAAATAAGAAACAAAGCTAACCAAAACGGCCACCTTTCTCGTATATATAACAAAACTCGAGCATTACATCCTTTACAAGCCTCGCCACACCCGCATTTCATGCACTCTAAGAGTTTTTATAACAACTATGACGGGACAGGGCCCCGCCATATCCCTGAATGTACAAGTACCTACAATGACAGAGAACTATACCAAAAGATAAGCCTCCGGAGAAACGGAGCTTCCCAATCAGAATCGTGATCCTATGAGCGAGGATCAACAATCGTGTACCTCTACTGCGGATGAACGCAACCCCGGGCGAGGTCGATAACAAGTACCAAGTATGTGAAACTA
Organism: Przewalskia tangutica; assembly: GCA_029844215.1. Lineage (NCBI taxonomy): Eukaryota > Viridiplantae > Streptophyta > Magnoliopsida > Solanales > Solanaceae > Przewalskia > Przewalskia tangutica. The sequence continues at coordinate 91,576,208 of CM056719.1, forward strand.
AAAATATTGTAATGAAATCATAACAGTCTATATAAAACAGGAGACATGTATGATAACCAAACTACGATACAATGATGTATAGCCATGTCAAGTCGTGACTTACGCCTCAAAGTCATCGTGCGTGAAACTCCTTCCTCATCACGGCGATCTATGACATAAATCATAATCATGACGCGCCTGCGTGGCATCCTACCTCACCGTCGGCGCATACATATACAATACATATATATATCTCTCGCCTGGAATCCTCCACACGCTGCGTGTAGGTGTAACATATAACCATGTGACACGCGGTGGCATCCTACCTCACCGTCGGCAGACACATATAAAATACATATATATATATATATATATATAACATGCCCCTAATCCTCATCGGTGTAGACATGTCTTCACGGGAGCTAGCCCGTGGGTGATAATCGTATATACCATGCCCCTAATCCCTCATCCGGTGTAAGACAGTCTTCACGGGAGCTAGCCCACGGAGTAATAATAATGGCCACATGCCCCTAATCCTCATCGGTGTAGACATGCCCATGTGACAATAATAATATACCGAGTTTAACTCACAGCGTGCCGCACGCCTAATCCTCATCGGTGTAGACGTCCATGTGATAATAACAATGAAAGCATACCCGTGGAATCCTCCACACGCCAGACGCCCAAGTAAGTTCACAACAAGTCACCACCTCCATCGAGAGACGCGGTGGTATAGAAATACAATACTTGCACAACAAAGGCTATCACAACTAGCATAGGCAAGTTCAACATACTCTTAGACTTTCATTAACATGTAAATTGATTCACCATTTATATAAACTCAAGTACTCCCATTTTATGCCAACAATCCGGGTTTTAACCCAAAAGTACTGCGTACTTTAATTCTTTCAAAAAGATCTTTTTTTACGTAAAAACGACTCGATACTAATATCCGTAGTACCAAACACGTTCATGTTTAAATCAAGTACTTTATACTTTTTAAACCAAGTGGCTTACACTTTTAAAACAACGTCAAGTATACTTTTAAAACTCAAGTAACTAACTATTTTAAGATCAAGGTACTCCTACCTTTTAAAACCAAGCCACTTATATTTTTCCATCAAGAAAAGTTCGATATTTGAAAACAAGTTACTTATACTTTTAAACTCAAGTTACTTCTCTTTTCCCAAAATCAAGTTACATGACTTTCAAAATACTTTAAGTCTCCTTACTTTAGAATGTCAAGAAATCAATACTTGTTTATAATGATTTTATTAACGCAACCATGATCTAGAAAATGTAATACAATTTTGTCTTATCTTAGCTTCTATGCAGATGGAAGATTCTACTTGTTTTAATATAATTATTTGTCATTACATTTTCCTTTATTAATGCTGCAATGGCTTGTTCGATAGTTATTCCCATTTCCGAAATCAAATAAAACTTTATTCTTTTAAAGACCAAGTACTCATTACTCACGAATGAGGTTTCACCACTTTTTAACACCATTCAGGTCAATTATAAGTCAAGTCTCTTATCTTTTAAAATCAACAAACCATTCTTTTACCTACATAAAGTCGTTATAACCAACTTCCCATAAAGCCATTATAACACTTTATGTTTTAAACCTACCAAATTCGTTTAGCACACGTACGTCTACCGTACTACATAGTTCACAACAATCATGCTAGAAAGGATAGGAAGAGGTTCACATACCTTGCGACGATTATCGACAATTAGAAAATTGCTCCAAAGTACTATAACATTGCTAGCCTTTTCCACCCTTCAAGTAGAATACGCTACTCGTAGTACTTCAACCTATAATGGCCATAAAACGTCTATTAACTTCTAGATCTTTTCGTAGAATATTCTAAGTACAAGGTTCCTTATTCTACGGAAAATTGGGCAGCACCCCCCCCCCCCATCGCAACCACATAAATATCCTCATATATCAAGGCCCGCTACCAAGCCAACAACTCCAAGGGGATTACACGCCCCACAATAATACTACAAGTCTACTGTAAATACAGTCCAATGGAAATACAGTTCAATTCTTTTTAATCATCCTTCCATATATCATATACTCAATTATACATTACTACAACATGTAATCTCCAATTACAATATGGGGATAAAGATCATTACCTCGATAAGCCCAAAATTATCCAAGATTTATAAGTCGATCCTGAGCAACGTTTAGCTCCTATTCCTTACGCTCTAATCCGCTCCAAGCAACCTTTAGAAGTTTCTAAACAACTTCTCTTAACACTTCATTCAAGCTATGAAGATTTTCCTAGGGTTTTATTTTGCGACTATTGGAATAAAGTAGTATTTCCGGGCTCTTATGTTGGGATTACTTTGGAATACTACTAGGGGTATAAGGCTAGTGTATTTGGGTTTATACAACAACAATTGAAGTATTTCTACACCAAGTGGGGAGGGGTGGACGAGAACTACAAAGGAGGGAGTATTATTTTTGCCTTGGAAACTCTTAAGTGTGGATGAATAAGTCTTGCAACTTAAGGGGTATTTATAGGACAATCAATGGCCAAGATCAAAGCAAGTGTAAGGTGTAGATTGGGGACATGTGTGTGTGGATGTTATACCCCGTATTTCCAGAGTATGTACGTAAGGGCGTACGTACGAAAGTGTAGCCTTAAAAGTTTAGGCCTAGGACGTTTTTTTGGGCACAACTCACACAAAGAATCGTTTTCCGACGAAACGTTTAACAAGACTCGCGTAGGATAAATTCCGGCTATGTCATTTCTAATTTTTGCGGATTTTTCCGAGAGACGAAACACTTTGGACCAACGAGAGGGCGACACTTGTCACCCTCTCATTGATGGATGTGGGACGGCATTAGGGCCGATTGAATGGTCTTGTTTGTCAAGTAGTTGGTAGGATATTTTGTGTGCAAGTTGGCTAAGGTACACTTGCCCTAATCTTGACCTTACACTTGCCTAGCACATGACTTAATCTTGGCCATTGGTTGGCCACTTCTTGACCTATAAATACCCCCCTTAAGATGAAGAGTTCTTCATCCACAAATCTTTCTCCAAGTCTTGAAAATACTCTCCTCTCCCTTGAGCCTTTTTCGTCCAACACACCCTCCCCTTGAGTGAAGCTTGGCCGAGGCAACCCCTAGCCTAGCCGAAACCTACCCCTCCCTGGTAGAAAAGTTGCCTCTAGTATTGTTATAATGCCCAAAATACCCTAGCCCAAATCCCTTAGTACTTAGTAGAAGTTGTGAAGAACTTCTAAGGTTCCTGGAGCTATCTGAGCGCACAAATTAGGAGCTAAGCCTTGCTCCTGATCGACTTATATCTAGGATATTATTGGGCTTATCGAGGTAAATAAACTTGTCCTTCTTTGTAATTAGAGAATACATACCGTAGAAGTATAGAAATAAGTATTAAATACTTGAAGGATATTACGTAATAGAATTGAATTGTTATCACGAGAAGGGTTTAAAAGAAGAATAATTGAACTATACTTACTTAGAATTTGTTTTCACAAGAGACTTGAGTAGCTCACCGTAGGGAAGTCTTGCCCAATTTTCCGTAGAATAGAGAACCCTCTCGCTAGAATCGCTTGCGTAATAGTCTAGACGTTGATAGGCGATTTGACTATTATAGTCGATTCTCCGCGCGACATATTCGACTTGGCGGTGGATTTCGCCGGTATGTGATTCTTCCTAAAGCATGATATTTTAAAATATATATATAGTACGGTAGACGCGTACGTGTTAATCGAATAATAACTACGGCAATGTCTTTTGACTTAAGCCTGAATAATAATTACAGCAATGTCTTTTGACTTAAGCCCGAATAATGAGAGTCTTGATGCATTTCAAAAGAATACTGAATCATTTTAATGTAAGAGAACTAATTGGTTTTTAAACAAAAAGCTTAAGAGTTATACTAGCTTTATGGGAAGTTAGGTATAACAACTTAAGATTTATAAAAGGAACAGTTTACTTATGTGTTTATAATAGACTTATATTGAGTTATGAAAGAATAATAAAATGGTTTGATAAGTAGACATGATATGATGCTATGTGGTAGTGACTTGTAACGTTTGTATAATAGGGTATTCTTGTTGCTTATGTTGTTTAACGATAAGTCGTTATGTTGGTATTATATCACTCACCTCTTGACATGTTACGGGGTTGTCGCCTCCACGCGGTAGACTCGTGATGCAGGACCATGATTCGAGAATACCTCATGCGGGTCCAGGGACCTATGCGAGCTACGAGAGTTCCGTGTTAGTGTGCGGGTTATACCTCATGCGGTCTATGTGGCCATGCGGACTACGAGTCGGGGCGATGCCGAGGAGTAGCTACCGACGCGGGGTTATACCCTACGCGGGCCTATGTGAGTGGCCTATGCGGACTACGGAGTCCAGATTAGGCTTGCGTGGTGATACTACGGAAATTGGCCCCGCTCGATCATTCGCACCTAGAAAAGACACATTACGCTTACCTATTGTTGCTCTTGTTTATGATGTGGCACTATGTGCGTTACATCGTTGTTTCGTGCATATTTATAAAATTGGTTTTAAAATGATATGATTTCATTTAAGTACTTTACAGTTTCACATACTTAGTACCTGTTGTACTGACCTCCTTCGGGGGGCTGCGTTCATGCCGCAGGTAAGGGCAAGCAGGTGCTAGATCCACATCCTTAGGATCTCTTAGTTGGTGTCGTGAGCTCCATCTTCTCCGGAGGCTCTACTTTTGGGTATGATCTTCCTGTATTGTAGATAGTTTTGTACATTCAGGGTATGGCGGGGCCCTGTCCCGCCATAGTTGTTTACTTCCTTAGAGGTCTGTAGTCCTATTGTACAGTTGGGATGTAACTGCAAAACTATGTTTATATATATATGCCGAAAGGCAAGCTTTTCTTCAGATAAACTGTTTCTCCTTTTTAATAATGTTTCTTGTCTTGTTTTATATTTCCGCTGATTTTCTCTGATGTATCGCCAGGTGCCGGTAAGGCACGATCCACGGGCCGAACAGTCGTGACAAAAGTGGTATCGAGCGATTAATCCTCGGAAAGTGTCTACAGACCGTATCTAGTAGAGTCTTGATTATCGGTGTGTTGTGCACCACACCAATAATCAGGAGGCTATAGGATATTTAGGATTGGTTTCCATTCTTCTCACTCTGAGATCGTGCTTTAGAGCTGTGTTAAAGTTGGACCCCTCTAACGTATTCCTTTTCTGTAACAGTTATGCCTCCACGTAAGGCAACCCGGGCCCAGAAGGGCAAGGCAGGCAAGTGAGCTGCTAGTGGGATACCTAGAGTCACGAGGGCTCAGGCCCAGTCGATACCCGAGACGGCGAGTTCTACGACGCCGCCGACCCCAGGAGGGTTTAGGGCCGCAGCAGTGGCTGATGAGACCACAGTACCTACACCTCCACCCCACACCGAGCAGATGAGATGGGTTACAGAGAGATGGCCCGCCATCGCCAAGATCGTGGCGAATACGAGGACAGCCGATGCGGCGATTCGAGCCGGCCCGATGCACCCGTGGTTCACCCGAGGCGCATATTTGAGGCTACGGATTTCTGAGTTGTAGCCCGCCCGAGTTCTACGGTCGAGGCGAAGGATGATCCGCAGAGTTCATCCGACGATTCGCAGGATCATGCGGGTGATCAAGGCGTCAGAGACCGAGTCCGTGACTTTCGGTTCGCATCGGCTACGTGATACCGCAGTCGATTGGTTTGATTCGTGGGAGTTATCCCGAGGAGAGCACGCGTCCCCAGCTACTTGGGATGAGTTCTCGGAGGCTTTCCTCACTCACTTCTTGCCTCGCGGATTTGCGAGGGCACGGGCCGATAGATTTTTGTTACTGAGGCAGAGAGGACGCACAGTTAGGGAGTACAATGTCGAGTTTGATTCATTGGCTCGATATGTCCCAGCGTTGGTAGCAGATATGGAGGATAGGGTGCACCGCTACGTCACCGGGCTAGATGATTATATGGCCGAATCTTGTGCGGTGTTTCTTCACCGGTATGGACATTACCCGCACGCAGCTCATGCTCTTGGATGCGGCGAGCGTAGACCGACGGTTGACAGGCAGCAGGCGAAGACCGGGACGCAGGTCTTTTGGTGGCTATCGTGGTGGCGGCCTCGGCAGCGATCTAGATTTGCACCACAACCATCTCAGAGCACTCCTGCACCGTCCTCAAGACACCGGGATATTCGAGGCGCACCGTGGCCCTGTGGCTTCGGACGCCCAGAGCGGAGGTATCGACCGACGGACCACCCCTCAGTGTGGCCGATGCGGTAGATCCCCCTTCGGGAGTTGTGGTGGTGCGACGGGAGCGTGTTTGAGTTTTGGCCACCAGGGTCACTTTGCTAGGGAATGTCCGACCCAGGGCAGTGCAGATAGTGAGGCCACTGAGTTCTTTGCCGGTCTTCTTCATCCCGACAGCTACTCGCCCGAGGGCAGGTACTCATGGACCAAAGAGTCGCGGCAGAGGTCGTGGCTCGGGTCCCAGTTCTAGCGGTCCTCAGAACCGCATTTATGCCTTGTCCAGCCGGCAGGATCAAGAGGCCTCACCTGATGTCGTCACAGGTACCTTATCAGTTTCTGGATTTGATGTGTATGCCTTGATAGATCCGGGTTCTACTCTGTCCTATATATCTCCCCTTGTTGCTAGTAGGATAGGGATAGAGCCTGAGTCCATAGACCCTTTCGAGGTAGCTACGCCAGTGGGTGATGCGGTGGTAGCTCGGCGGGTATTTAGAGCTTGTCCAGTGACCTTATGCAGTCGTCAGACCCTAGCAGACTTGATATAGTTGGACATGACGGATTTCGACGTGATCATGGGCATGGATTGGCTAGCTTCTTGCTATGCCAATGTAGACTGCAGGGAGAGAGTGGTACGGTTCCAGTTTCCTGGGGAGCCGGTTATTGAGTGGGAGAACATCAGACGCCGGCGGTAGGTTTATTTCTTACCTCAAGGCTAGGAAGATGGTGCGAAAAGGGTATATCTACCATCTCGTTCGGTGTTTGATACCGAGGTCGCGGTACCAGATTTTCGGCCCAGAGTCAGAGAGTTCCCAAACGTGTTTCCAGACGACCTCCCCGGTATCCCTGCTGAGAGGGAGATAGAGTTTTGTATCGATGTGCTGCCAGACACTCGGCCCATTTCTATTCCGCCGTACAGAATGGCACCTGCCGAGTTGAGAGAGTTGAAGGATCAGCTTAGAGATTTGCTGGAGAAGGGCTTCATCAGGCCTAGTGTTTCTCCCCGGGGCGCGGTATTGTTCGTGAAGAAGAAGGGCGACGCCGCGCACGCGTGTGTTGATTACAGTGAACAAGGTGACCATTAAGAATGTATACCCCTTCCCAGATTGATGATTTGTTCGACCCAGATGGCGCGAGATGTTTCTCAAGATTGATCTGCGATCGGGCTATCATCAGTGCAGTCGAGAGAGGTGGATGTCCTAGATCGCATTCCGGACCCGTGACGCATTATGAGTTCGTGGTCATGTCTTTTGGGTTGACCAATGCTTGGCGAGATTCATGGATTTGATGAACCGAGTGTTCAAACCATTGTTGGACACATTTGTGATAGTGTTCATTGATGATATCTTGGTTTATTCTCGCTCAGAGCAGGAGCATGCAGAGCATTTGGCGATCGGCCGACGCTTCTCCAGACCAGCGATTATACGCCAAGTTTTCCAAATGTGAGTTTTGGTTAACTTCGGTGGCTTTTCTTGGGCATATTGTCGGGGCTGATGGCATTCGAGTGGATACGGCCAAGATCTAGGCAGTCAGGACTTGGCCTAGACCTACTACTCCGACAGAGGTTCACGCTCGGGCCTTGCAGGTTATTATCGGCGGTTCGTAGAGAAGTTTGCTTCTATCTCTGCACCATTGACTAGGCCGACTCGTAAGCGCCTAAGTTTCGATGGGTGATGCTTGTGAGCGGTGGTTTCCGATTCTTGAAGAGACTGACGACCGCCCCCGTTCTTACTCTTCCAGAGGGTCCAGACGGTTATGTCGTGTATTGTGATGCGTCAGGCATCGGGTTGGGATGTGTGTTGATGCAGCAGGGCAAGGTTATAGCGTATGCATCCCGACAGCTGAAGAAACACGAGAGGAACTACCCCACCCATGATTTGGAGTTGGCAGCGGTGATTCACGCCTTGAAGATCTGGAGGCACTACTTGTATGGGGTTCATGTGGATATTTATACAGACCACAAGAGCCTCCAGTATATCTTCAGCCAGAGGGAGCTGAACTTACGACAGAGACGGTGGTTAGAGTTGCTTAAGGATTACGATGTTGATATCCTGTACCACCCGGGGAAGGCCAATGTTGTGGCAGATGCTCTTAGTCGTAGGTCGATGGGGAGTCTATCAGATGTGCAGCCAGATAGGAGAGACATGGTTCGTGATTTGCATCAGTTAGCGAGCCTTGGTGTCCGTTTGATTGATTCTGATAGCAGTGGGGTTCGAGTTCGTGAGGTTGCCGAGTCTTCCATCGTCGAGGTGAAGAGGCAACGATTCGAGGATCCGATTTTGACACGTTATCGTGATACGGCCTCTTCGTGAGGAAGGGTCCTTGAGGTAGCACTTGATGGGGTGCTAAGGTTTGAGGCGTTGTGTGTTCCAGATGTTTGAGGACTTGGCAGCAGTTCTTAGGAAGCACACGCGGCGTTACTCTATCCATCCGTGGTCGACCAAGATGTACCACGACCTTAGATCCGTGTATTGGTGGGATGGCTTGAAGAGGACGTTGCGAGTTCGTAGCTCGCCCGTGTTGTCAGCAGGTGAAGGTAGAGCACCAGAGGCCTGGTGGTTTGTTACAGACGATAGAGATCCCGACCTGGAAGTGGGAGGTGATCAACATGGACTTCATCACAGGATTACCTCGCACTCAGAGGAGACATGATTCTATATGGGTTATCGTCGACAGTCGACTAAATCAGCCCACTTTATTCCCGTCAGGACGACTTTTTCGGCTGAGGATTATGCCAGACTTTACATCCGAGAGATCGTCAGACTGCATGGAGTCCCTATTTCGATCATATCAGACAGAGGAGCCCAGTTTACGGCTAACTTCTGGAGATCTTTCCAGAAGGGTTTGGGGACGCAGGTGAGCCTGAGTACTGCATTCCATCCACGCATGCAGCGGACGCGAAGCGCACTATCCGGACTCTTGAGGATATCTTTGCGAGCCCGTGTTATTGACCGTGGTAGTGGGAGGATCATTTGCCTCTAGTTGAGTTTGCATATAATAATAGCTACCACTCCAAAGATTCGGATGGCGCCTTATGAGGCCTTGTATGGGAGGAAGTGCAGATCGCCGATAGGCTGGTTCGATGTGGGCGAGTGCGATTAGTGGGACCAGATTTGGTGCAGCAGCGATGGATAAGGTGAAGCTTATCCAGAGAGGTTCTTGATACCGTAGTCGACAAAAGTCATACGCAGATCATCGTCGTCGGCATCCGGAGTTCGAGGTTGATGATTGGGTTTTCTGAAGGTGTCACCCATGAAGGGTGTGATGAGATTCGGGAAGAAAGGAAACTCACCAAGGTACATTGGGCGTGTCGATTGTCCGCAGGGTAGGCAAGGTTGCCTATGAGTTGATCTGCCGTCCGATCTGGAGGCGATGCATCCGTGTTTCATGTTTCTATCTTTGAGGAGATGTATTGGGGATCCATCTAGGGTACACTCGATTGACGATGTCCAGGTGACCGAGGGGTTATCGTATGAGGAGATTCCCATAGCGATAATCGATCGTCAGGTTAGGCGTCTGCGGACCAAGGACGTGGCTTCCGTCAAAGTCTTGTGGCGGAACGAGCTCAGGGAGGAGATGACGTGGGAAGCTGAGGAGGACATGAGGCAGAAGTATCCTCACCTATTCCCCACACCTCCAGGTAATTCACTTTCCTACTTGTAAATCTTCATTATCGTTTATGCCTAAGTGTTGTTTTGTGGCCGTGTGTGGCATATGCAAACTGTTTAAGTTATGAGGAACCTTATCGTTAGTTATCTTGGGAAGGAACATTCGGGACGAATGTTTCTAAAGAGGGGAGAATGTTATACCCCGTATTTCCAGAGTATGTACGTAAGGGCGTACGTACGAAAGTGTAGCCTTAAAAGTTTAGGCCTAGGACGTTTTTTTGGGCACAACTCACACAAAGAATCATTTTCCGACGAAACATTTAACAAGACTCGCGTAGGATAAATTCCGGCTATGTCATTTCTAATTTTTGCGGATTTTTCCGAGAGATGAAACACTTTGGACCAACGAGAGGGCGACACTTGTCACCCTCTCATTGATGGATGTGGGACGGCATTAGGGCCAATTGAATGGCCTTGTTTGTCAAGTAGTTGGTAGGATATTTTGTGTGCAAGTTGGCTAAGGTACACTTGCACTAATCTTGACCTTACACTTGCCTAGCACATGGCTTAATCTTGGCCATTGGTTGGCCACTTCTTGACCTATAAATACCCCCCTTAAGATGAAGAGTTCTTCATCCACAAATCTTTCTCCAAGTCTTGAAAATCCTCTCCTCTCCCTTGAGCCTTTTCGTCCAACACACCCTCCCCCCCCCCCCTTGAGTGAAGCTTGGCCGAGGCAACCCCCCCTAGCCTAGCCGAAACCTACCCCCCTCCCTTGGTAGAAAAGTTGCCTTCTAGTATTGTTATAATGCCCAAAATACCCTAGCCCAAATCCCTTAGTACTTAGTAGAAGTTGTGAAGAACTTCTAAGGGTTCCTTGGAGCTATCGGAGCGTACAAATTAGGAGCTAAGCCTTGCTCCGGATCGACTTATATCTAGGATATTATTGGGCTTATCGAGGTAAATAAACTTGTCCTTCTTTTGTAATTAGAGAATACATACTGTAGAAGTATAGAAATAAGTATTAAATACTTAGAAGGATATTACAGAATAGAATTGAACTGTTATCACAGTAGAAGGGTTTAAAAGAAGAATAATTGAACTATACTTACTTAGACTGTTTTCACGAGAGACTTGAGTAGCTCACCTGCAGGGAAGTGCTTTGCCCAATTTTCCGTAGAATGAGAACCCTCTCGCTTAGAATCGTTTGCGTAATAGTCTAGACGTTGATAGGCGTATTTGACTATTATAGTGATTCTCTGCGCGACATATTCGACTTGACAGTGGATTTCACGAGAAGGTATGTGATTCTTCCTAAAGCATGATATTTTAAAATATATATATAGTACGGTAGACGCGTACGTGTTAATCGAATAATAACTACGCAATGTCTTTTGACTTAAGCTGAATAATAATTACGGCAATGTCTTTGACTTAAGCCCTGAATAATGAGAGTCTTGATGCATTTCAAAGAATATGAATCATTTTAATGTAAGAGAACTAATTGGTTTTAAACAAAAGCTTAAGAGTTATACTAGCTTTATGGGAAGTTAGGTATAACAACTTAAGATTTATAAAAGGAACAGTTTACTTATGTGTTTATAATAGACTTATATTGATTTATGAAAGAATAATAAAATGGTTTGATAAGTAGACATGATATGATTCTATGTGTGGTAGTGACTTGTAACGTTTGTATAAGAGGGTATTCTTGTTGTGCTTATGTTGTTTAACGATAAGCTGTTATATTGGTATTATATCACTCACCTCTTGACATGTTACCGGGTTAAGTCGCCTCCGACGGGGTAGACTCAGTGATGCAGGACCATGATTCGAGAATACCTCACGCGGGTCCAGGGACCTATGCGAGCTACGAGAGTTCCGTGTTAGTGTGCGGGTTATACCTCATGCGGTCTATGTGGCCACGCGGACTACGAGTCGGGGCGATGCCGAGGAGTAGCTACCCTCGATGCGGGTTATACCCTACGCGCCTATGTGAGTGGCCTACGCGACTACGGAGTCCAGATTAGGCTTGCGTGGTGATACTACGGGCAATTGGCCCCGCTCGATCGCGACCTAGAAAAGACTCGCATTTACCTATTGTTGCTCTTGTTTATGATGTGGCACTATGTGCGTTACATTGGTTGTTTCGTGCGTATTTATAAAATTGGTTTTAAAATGATATGATTTCATTTAAGTACTTTACGCTTTCACATACTTAGTACATTGTCAGATCGACCTGGGCTGCGTTCATGCCGCAGTAAGGGCAGGTGTGCTAGATCCACATCCTTAGGATCTTTGCGTGTCGTGAGCTCCATCTTCTCCGAGGCTCTACTTTTGGGTATGATCTCCTGTATTGTAGATAGTTTTGTACATTCAGGTATGGCGGCCCCGTCCCGCCATAGTTGTTTACTTCCTTAGAGGTCTGTAGTCCTATTATGCATTGGGATGTAACTGCAAAACTATGTTTATATATATATGCCGAAAGGCAAGCTTTTCTTCAGATAAACTGTTTCTCCTTTTTAATAATGTTTCTTGTCTTGTTTTATATTTCCGCTGATTTTCTCTGATGTATGAATTCTTGGGTGCCCGGGTAAGGCACCAGTCACGGGCCCGGGAACGGGTCGTGACAGTGGATTCTACCAACCAAATGTCCACCACAACTTTGAGACATGTGGCTAGTCATATGTCTCCCTAAAAAATGTCCCACATGCCAAATGGACACCTAATTCGTCCCTAGGGCCACATGGGGGTGCCATGTGTCGCCCTCCTATTCGTCCAAAATATTTCATCTCCCGAAAATATCCAAATATCCAAAATCTCGAAAACAAAGTGGGCCCTACAAAACCGTAAATTTTTCTCCCGTGGGCCCCACGTGACCAAATCCGGAAATAAAATTTCATAATTCTCTAATATTCCAAAAAGTTCGAATACTAAATCTGGGAATCCAATTCCCATTAACGAACCTTCTTTCTTCCCAAAATCGGGAAACTTTTCCGTCGAAAAATCACATCTTTCTTCCTTTCCAATTTTAATGTCGTATTCTCGTACGTACGTCCTCATATACATACTCTGGAACTACGGGGTGTAACATTCTTCCCCCCTTAGAAACATTCGTTCCGAATGTTCCTTCTAAGTCTCAAAACATACATGCGCCGGTATATTCTTCACTACTATACTTATAAAACCAAATATGTCACACCTGGCCATAATATAACACATGCGCAAAACTCCAATTCAAGCCAACGAGGAATCACCTCTAACGTGCATAACATCACTATAAGCTCCCACCCAAAGTCTAAAGGATACTCTATTTGCATCTTCACTTCACAATAATGATCACTTCCATTCACTTAACACATGTTTACTTCTTTTCTTACTCGTCGTAACCTTCTCGTATACCTGAACTCTTTCTATTACACGTACCATATTTCAGTCATCGTTTCTGCTTTCGAACTCTTGGGGTTTCTACTATCCAACTTGGTCACCTTTGTTACACCCCGTAGTTCCAGGGTATCTATGTGAGGACGTACGTACGAGAATACGACATTAAGATTGGAAGGAAAGAAAGATGTGATTTTTCGACGGAAAAGTTTCCGGATTTTGTGAAGGAAAAAGGTTCGTTAATGGGAATTGGATTCCCAGATTTGGTATTTGGACTTCTTGGATTATATTAGAATTATGGAATTTTATTTCCGGAATTGGTCACGTGGGGCCCACGGGAGAAATTTACGGTTTTTTGGGGCCCACTTTGCTTTAGAGATTTTTGGGCATTACGGATATTTTCGGGAGATGAAATATTTTGGACGAGTAGGGGGGCGACACGTGTCACCCCCATGTGGCCAGGTGGTAAATCAGGTTGTGTGTGGCACTTGTGGCCGATTTTGTGCCATGTGGCTAGCCACTTGTCTTGCTTAGACAAGTGGCTGGCACGACACTTGTCCCAAGATCTCACCACACACTTGCCTTGATCTTGGCCATTGATTTCTCTATAAATACCCCTTGAGTGCAAGACTTATTTTTCATCCACACTTGAGTTTTCCAAGGAAAAAATATACTCCCTCCCTTTAGTTGTTTTCGTCCACCCCCCACTTTGTGTAGAAAATACTTCAAGTGTTGTTGTATAATCCCAAATACCCTAGCCTAGTATCCCTAGTAGTATTCCAAAGTTATTTCAATACTAAGAGCCCGGAAATACTACTTCATTCCTATAGTCGCAAATGAAACCCTAGAAAAATCTTCATAGCTTGGTTGAAGTGTTAGAGAAGTTGTTTAGAAACTTCTAAGGGTTTCTTGGAGCGGGTTGGAGCGTGAGGATTTGGATCTAAACGTTGCTCAGGATCGACTTATAAATCTTGGATAATTTTGGGCTTATCGAGGTAATGATCTATGTCCTTCTATTGTAATTGGATATTACATATGGTAGTAGTTTATAATTAAGTATAAGATATATTGGAAGGATGTTTATAAAGAATCGAACTATATTTACATTGGACTGTATTTACAGTAGACTTGTAGTATTATTGTGGGGCAGTGTTGTACACGTTCGGTTAGACGTGTAACCCCCTTGGAGTTGTTGGATTGGTAGCAGGCCATGATAGAGGAGGAGATTTTTGTGGTTACGTGGGGAGGTCTTTACAAATTTCCGTAGAATAAGGAACCTTGTACTTTGAAATATGCTACAAAGAGATCGAGAAGTTGATAGACGTTTTGTGGCCTTTATAGGTTGAAATACTGCGAGTAGCGTATTCTACTTGAAGGGTGGAAAAGGCTAGCAGGGTTATAGTACTTTGGAGCGTTTTGCTAATTGTCGATAATCGTCGCGAGGTATGTGAAACTCTTCCTATCCTTTCTAGAATGATTGATGTGAACTATGTAAGACGGTGAGCGTACGTGTGCTAAACGAATTTGGTTGGTTTAAAACATAAAGTGTTATAATAGCTTTATGGGAAGTTAGTTATAACGACTTTATGTAGGTAAAGGAGTGGGTTGTTGATTTTAAAAGGTAAGAGACTTGACTTATATTTGACTTGTTATAATGTTAAAGACTTGAATTGTGTTAAAAAGTTGGGAAACCTCATTCGTGAGTAATGAGTACTTGGTTTTTAAAGTATAATGTTATATTGATTTCCGAAACAGGAATAAGTATCGAACAAGCCATTGCAGCGTTAATAAAGGAAAATGTAATGATAAATAATTAACTTAAAACCAGTAGAAACCTCCATCTGCATAGAAGCTAAGATAAGACAAAATTGTATTACATTTCCTAGATCATGGCTGCTTTAATTAGATCATTAATAACAAGTATTGATTTTTCTTAAATTCCAAAGTAATGAACTTGATTTCTAAAAGAAAGGAGACTTGAGGAATTAAAGTGTTTTGGTTTAAAAGGAAGGCATGGTTTTGTCTTAAATTGGTTTAAAAAGAAAACATGATATTGTCTTGGTTTATTTCAAAAGAAGGTGTGGAAATGGTTTTGGTTTACTTGAAATGATAGTTACTCTATTTTTGATACTACGGGTATCGTGTGACTTTTGTAAAAAAAAGGGATCTTTTGAAAGAATTTAAGTATGACATACTTTGGGGTTAAAACCCGGATTTTTGGCATAAAATGAAAGTACCTTGAGTGTGAGTAAACTTGCCTATGCTAGTTGTGATAGCCGTTGTTGTGCAAGTGTTGTATTTCTATGGCTACCGCGTCTCTCGATGGAGAGTCGGTTATCTTGTTATATCCTTGGACCTACTGACACGTTGGGTGGCCCACGGATAGGGTTCCATTAGGATTGTTGTTCCATGGACTAGCTCCAGCAGGTTACCACGCAGTTGGTTCTCGTAGCTAGCCCCGCTTGCCTCTGGCCGTCGATGCAGTTGGTTCCGTAGTTGGCTTTCGACTTGCCCGGCCGATTCTTTATAGTGTCGCTCCACGGACTAGTTCCCCACGGTCTCGTGACGCAGAGGTTCTCGTAGTTAGCCCTCAGATTGCCGGCCGACGTGACGCAGTGGTTCCGTAGTTGGCTTCAGATCGCCGGCCGCCTTCGCGACGCAGTGGAATGAGGTCGACGCAGCGGTTACGTAGTTGGCTGACTTGCCCCGGCCGGACGCGCGACGCAGTCGTTCTCGTGTCTATGCCTTCGTACTTGCCGGCCGCTTTATAGCATAGTTGTACGGTAGAGGTTCGGTAGTTGGCTTCGTACTTTCCCGGCCATTGATGATGCAGGCTGGTTCTGGTAGCTATGCCTTCGTACTTGCCCCGTACGGTTTTTATGACACAGGTGGGACCTGGTGTTCATGTGTACTCCTTGGTGTTATTATATCATAGACTGCCGACAGTGAGGAAGGAATTCCACGGGCATGATTGATATGGTGGGCGTGAGACCCACGGTTATATTTGAGTGATGACTTTGAGGGCGTGAGTCCCTGACTTGAATGACTGCTTACATGTTGTGTACTGTAGTTTGGTTATCATATATGTCTCCTGTTTTATATAGACTATTATAATTTCATTTACAGTATTTTCGCCACATACTTGGTACTCTGTTATCGACCTCCTTCGGGGTTGCGTTCATGCCGCAGAGGTACACCGGTTGTTGATCCTCGCCATGGATCACAAGCGTTTGGGAAGCTCCGTTTCTCCGGAGGCTTATCTTTTGGTATGATTCCCTGAGATTGTAGGTTCTTGTACATTCAGGGGTATGGCGGGGCCCTGTCCCATCATAGTTGTTGTTACATTCTTAGAGGTCTGTAGTACTGTTGTGGGCAGGGTTTGTAAAGGATTTAACTGTTCGGTTTGATATATGTATATATACAGAAAGGTGACCGTTTTGGTTAGCATGTTTCTTATTGTATGTCTTGTTTCATGTTTAAGTTTTTATTTCTGCTGATTTTATCTGATGTTGTATCACTAGGGTGCCCGGGGTAAGGCACCAGTCGCGGGCCCGAGGTCGGGTCGTGACAAAAGTGGTATCAGCGCAGTTAATCCTCGGAAAGTGTCTACAGACCGTATCTAGTAGAGTATTGATTATCGGCGTGTTGTGAACCACACATATAATCAGGAGGCTACAGGATATTTAGGATTGGTTTCCATTCTTCTCATTCTTAGATCGTGCCTTAGATCTGTGTTATGAGTTGGACTCCCTCTGACGTATTCTTATGTACCAGTTATGCCTCCGCGCAAGGCAACCAGGGCCCAGAAGGGCAACGCAGCAGAGGGAGCTGCGAGTAGAGCACAGAGGGTTACGAGGGCACAGGCCCAGTCTTTACCTGAGGTGGTGCTACAGACGATGAATTCTACGATGCCGCCAATTTCAAAGAGTTTAGAGCGGCAAAGAGCTACTGAGGCCACAATATCTGAGCCTCCAGTCCCACGGCCAGGAACAGAGGATATGGGTTACAAGGAGATGACCCAGTTACTAGTTAGGTTTATGGCGAGACATGAGGACAGACGGGAGCCGGTGGTACCGGTAGTGCACCCCAGGGCCGATAGTTGGAGACTTCGGGACTTCTTAAGTTGCATTCCACCAGTGTTCTATGGATCGAGAGCTGAGGATGACCCTCAGGAGTTTATCCGACAGTTACAGCGGATCATGAGAGTGATCAAGGCCTCAGAGACAGAGTCGGTGGTATTGGGTTCGCATCGGCTGCGTGATACTGCAGTCGACTGGTTTGATTCATGGGAATTGTCCCGGGGGGAGCATGCGCTTCCAGCTAGTTGGGACGAGTTCTCGGGGGAATTTCTTGCACATTTCTTGCCTCCCCAGATGAGGAGGGCTCGGGCCGACAGATTTTTGATGTTGAGGCAGAACGGGCGTACGGTTCGGGAGTACAGCGTAGAGTTTGACTCATTAGCTCGGTATGTCCCCGCATTAGTGGCAGACATGGAGGATAGGGTGCACCGATATGTCACAGGACTTGATGATTATTTAGCGGAGGGTTGCGCAGGAGTATCTCTTCAGCCGGGCATGGACATTGCCCGTATACAGGCTTATGCACAGGGGATGGAGGAACGTAGAGACCGACGTATGGACCATGATCATCATAAGAGGGCCAAGACAGCAGGGTCCTTTGGTAACTTTCGAGGTGGACCGCCTCAGCAGCAGGCTAGTTATATACCTCAGCTAGTACAGAGTGCTCCACCACAGTCTTCAGGACGTTCGGGATATTTATGAGCAGGTCAGGGCTCCAAGGTTTCAGGTTTTCGGGAGAACAGGGATGTTAGTCAGATGAGACCACCCCCACCTCGGTGTGGCCATTGTGACAGGTTCCATACTGGGGTGTGTCATGTTATTCAGGGAACTTGCTTTACCTGCGGCCGGCAGGGCCATTTTGCGAAGAAGTGTCCGACCAGAGGTAGCGCAGATGTTACGATTCAGCCGTCGGGATTCGTGGCTGGTTCATCACCTCCTATAGCTAGACGCCCTGCAGGGCAGGATTATGATTAGCACAACAAAGGGAAGCGGAGCAGTATTTACAGGTATATCTTCAACCCTTTGAAGATTTGTGTGCATTGATAAGTTGGTTATGTGTTAAGTGTTATATGGTGTTAAATTGTGTTTAAGGTAGCCTGGTTGGTATAAAGGGTAAGTCTGGGGACGTGAAAATTTTGAACCTTAGAATATTATACGTTGAGACCTTAGATGTAAGGCCGTCGTGAGTAAAAGATTTTTTTTGTTGATATTGGTCGGCACGTTATACGCGCGAGTATTGGTGTGATAATTCCATGGGTAGTGTGAGATGGAAGTGGTAGCTTTCATGACGTGAATTAGCAAGATTGTTCCGGATCGGGGAACGAGAG
Organism: Przewalskia tangutica; assembly: GCA_029844215.1. NCBI lineage: Eukaryota > Viridiplantae > Streptophyta > Magnoliopsida > Solanales > Solanaceae > Przewalskia > Przewalskia tangutica. The sequence goes on from CM056719.1 coordinate 91,594,843, forward strand.
AGTTTGGCGCGATAGCGGGTCGGGTTGAGGCCAGATCGCGGGTCAACCCGCAGCCCGGAATGAGGTGGGGTCAGTTCGAGGTGGTCCCTCCAGGTGGTAGGGTCACGAGGGTGCTAGGCCCAAGTTTAGGTAACCATCGTATGAGTTCGTGGATGTGTTCGACCAGAATCGGATCGTGAAGGTCGGGAATGGCCTTAAAGGAATTTGAGGCTAGTAAGATGACCAAGCTTGGAGGTGGTAACTCCAAGGTTTTTGGAAACTGAAGCGGTAACTGAAGTATGGAACGTGTACTATAGAGAGTTCGGGTGTATGAGAAGGGTACGACGAGTAAGGAAAGAAGTGAACAAGCGTTAAGAGATCGGTAGTGATCGTTTCTGTTGTGAAGTGAAGATGCGAAGGGAGTATCCTTTAGACCTTGGGTGGGAGTTTTTTTTTGTGATGTTAGAGGTGATTCCTCGTTGGCTGGGATTTGAGTTTTGCTCGTATATTATACTATGGCCATTGGTGGCATAATTGGTTTCGTAAGTATAGTAGTGAAGACTATACCGGCGCATATATGTTTTGAGACTTAGAAGGAACATTCGGGACGAATGTTTCTAAGGGGGGAAGAATGTTACACCCCGTAGTTCCAGGGTATCTATGTGAGGACGTACGTACGAGAATACGACATTAAGATTGGAAGGAAAGAAAGATGTGATTTTTCGACGGAAAAGTTTCCGGATTTTGTGAAGGAAAAAGGTTCGTTAATGAGAATTGAATTCCCAGATTTGGTATTTGGACTTCTTGGATTATATTAGAATTATGGAATTTTATTTCCGGAATTGGTCACGTGGGGCCCACGAGAGAAATTTACGGTTTTGTGGGGCCCACTTTGTTTTAGAGATTTTTGGCATTACGGATATTTTCGGGAGATGAAATATTTTGGACGAGTAGGGGGGCGACACGTGTCACCCCCATGTGGCCAAGGTGGCCGAATTGTGTTGACAAGTGGCCTTGTGGCCGATTTTGTGTGCCATGTGGCTAGCCACTTGTCTTGCTTAGACAAGTGGCTTGTGGCACGCACACTTGTCCCAAGATCTCACCACACACTTGTCTTGATCTTGGCCATTGAGTTCTCTATAAATACCCCTTGAGTGCAAGACTTATTTTTCATCCACACTTGAGTTTTCCAAGGAAAAAATATACTCCCTCCCTTTAGTTGTTTTCGTCCACCCCCCCCCCCCCCCCACTTTGTGTAGAAAATACTTCAAGTGTTGTTGTATAATCCCAAATACCCTAGCCTAGTATCCCTAGTAGTATTCCAAAGTTATTTCAATACTAAGAGCCCGGAAATACTACTTCATTCCTATAGTCGCAAATGAAACCCTAGAATAATCTTCTTAGCTTGGTTGAAGTGTTAGAGAAGTTGTTTAGAAACTTCTAAGGGTTGCTTGGAGCGGGTTGGAACGTGAGGATTTGGAGCTAAACGTTGCTCAGGATCGACTTATAAATCTTGGATAATTTTGGGCTTATCGAAGTAATGATCTATGTCCTTCTATTGTAATTGGATATTACATATGATAGTAATTTATAATTGAGTATAAGATATATTGGAAGGATGTTTATAAATAATCGAACTGTATTTACATTGGACTGTATTTACAGTAGACTTGTAGTATTATTGTGGGGCAGTGTTGTACACGTCCGGTTAGACGTGTAACCTCCTTGGAGTTGTTGGCTTGGTAGCGGGCCTTGATAGAGGAGGAGATTTTTGTGGTTATGGGGGGGGGGGGAGGTGTTGTCGAAATTTCCGTAGAATAAGGAACCTTGTACTTTGAAATATGCTACAAAGAGATCGAGAAGTTGATAGACGTTTTGTGGCCTTTATAGGTTGAAATACTGCGAGTAGCGTATTCTACTTGAAGGGTGGAAAAGGCTAGCAGGGTTATAGTACTTTGGAGCGTTTTGCTAATTGTCGATAATCGTCGCGAGGTATGTGAAACTCTTCCTATCCTTTCTAGCATGATTGTTGTGAACTATGTAGTACGGTGAGCGACGTGTGCTAAACGAATTTGGTTGGTTTAAAACATAAAGTGTTATAATAGCTTTATGGGAAGTTAGTTATAACGACTTTATGTAGGTAAAGGAGTGGGTTGTTGATTTTAAAAGGTAAGAGACTTGACTTATATTTGACTTGTTATAATGTTAAAGACTTGAATTGTGTTAAAAAGTTGGGAAACCTCATTCGTGAGTAATGGGTACTTGGTTTTTAAAGTATAATGTTATATTGATTTCAGAAATGGGAATAAGTATCGAACAAGCCATTGCAGCGTTAATAAAGGAAAATGTAATGAAAAATAATTAACTTAAAACCAGTAGAAACCTCCATCTGCATAGAAGCTAAGATAAGACAAAATTGTATTACATTTCCTAGATCATGGCTGCTTTAATAAGATCATTAATAACAAGTATTGATTTTTCTTAAATTCCAAAGTAAGGAACTTGATTTCTAAAAGAAAGGAGACTTGAGGAATTAAAGTGTTTTGGTTTAAAAGGAAGGCATGGTTTTGTCTTAAATTGGTTTAAAAAGAAAACATGGTATTGTCTTGGTTTATTTCAAAAGAAGGTGTGGAAATGGTTTTGGTTTACTTGAAATGATAGTTACTCTATTTTTGATACTACGGGTATCGTGTGACTTTTGTAAAAGAAAGGGATCTTTTGAAAGAATTTAAGTATGACATACTTTGGGGTTAAAATCCGGATTTTTGGCATAAAATGAAAGTACCTTGAGTGTGAGTAAACTTGCCTATGCTAGTTGTGATAGCCTTTGTTGTGCAAGTGTTGTATTTCTATGGCTCTGGCGTCTCGATGGAGGTCGGTTATCTTGTTATATCCTTGGACTCTCGACACGTTGGGTGGCCCGGGTAGGGTTTCATTAGGATTGTTGTTCCATGGACTAGCTCTCGCGAGGTTCTTGATGCAGGTTGGTTACGGTAGCTAGCCCCGCACTTGCCCGATGCGTTCTTGATGAAGGTTGGTTCTAGTAGTTGGCTTTCGTACTTGCCCCGGTCAGTTCTTTATAGTGTCGTTCCACGGACTAGTTCCCACGAAGTCTCGTGATGCAGAGGTTCGGTAGTTAGCCCCGTACTTGCCTGGCCGGCGTGGCGCGGTGGTTACGTAGTTGGCTTCGTACTACGCCGATCGAACCGTGACGCAGTGGAATGAGGTTGGTGATGCAGCCGTTCGTAGTTGGCTTCGTACTTGCCGTCGGATCGCGACGCAGTTGGTTCAGTGGCTATGCCTTCGTACTTGCCCCTGTTAGTTTTATAGCATAGTTGGTACGGTAGGTTCTGGTAGTTGTCTTTCGTACTTGCCGATCGATTGATGATGCAGTGGATTCGGTAGCTATGCCTTCGTCTTGCCGTCACGGTTTTATGACACAGTGGCACCGTGTTCATGTGTACTCCTTGGTGTTATTATATCATAGGCCGAAGCGGTGAGGAAGGAATTCCACGCATGATTGATATGGTGGGCGTGAGACCCACTGTTATATTTAGTGATGACTTTGAGGCGTGAGTCACGACTTGACATATTCGCTTACATGTTGTGTATTGTAGTTTGGTTATCATATATGTCTCTGCTTTATATAGACTATTATGATTTCATTCTGATATTTCGTTCACATACTTGGTACTGTTGTCTTGACCTCGCCCTTGAGGCTGCGTTTCATGCGCGGTAAGTACACCGGTTGTTGATCCTCATAGGATCACAGTTCAGCGTTTGGGAAGCTCCGTTTCTCCGAAGGCTTATCTTTTGGTATGATTCCCTGAGATTGTAGGTTCTTGTACATTCAGGGGTATGGCGGGGCCCTGTCCCGTCATAGTTGTTGTTACATTCTTAGAGGTCTGTAGTACTGTTGTGGGCAGGGTTTGTAAAGGATTTAACTGTTCGGTTTGATATATTTATATATACAGAAAGGTGACCGTTTTGGTTATCATGTTTCTTATTGTATGTCTTCTTTCATGTTTAAGTTTTTATTTCCGCTGATTTTCTCTGATGTTGTATCACTAGGGTTCCCGGGGTAAGGCACCAGTCGCGGGCCCGAGGTCGGGTCGTGACAACCTTACTAGCTTCGATTCCCTCTAAGGCCATTCCCGGCCTTCACGACCCGCTTCTGGTCGAACGCGTCTACGAACTCGTACAATGGTTACCGAAACTTGGGCCTAGCACCCTCGTGACCCTATCACATAGCGGGACCACAACAAATTTACCTCACTTCATTCCGGGCTGCGGGTTGACCCGCAATCTGGCCTCAAACCGACCCATTATCGCGCCAAACTCTCTCGTTCCCCGATCCGGAACAATCTTACTAATTCACGTCATGAAAGCTACCACTTCTATCTCAAACTACCCATGGAATTATCACACAAATACTCCACGTATACTATGCACTCCGACAAAGATTAACCGTAAATCTTCTACTTAAGACGGCCTCGCATCTAAGATCTCAACTGTTATCAAAATTCTAAGACTCACAATCTCTATGTACCCAACTTCCCCTTTACTAACCAGGCCTCTAAATCACAATTTATACCAAACTACCCATACATAGTACTCAACAAGTAATCACTATAACAACACATGTTAGTCTCTAAAGGGTTAAAGATATACCTGAAATCAAATAGGCGGTTCCAAGGACCGCTAAAACTGGGAACTTCCACCACGACCTCTGCCCTGGCCTGCCGGTGTATGAACATCCTGCCTAGCTATTGAAGGCGAAGAACCCGCAACTGATCCAGTATACTGTGCTATCCCATTAGTGCCACCTCTAGTCGTACAGTCTCTTACCAAATGGCCCTGTTGGCCGCAAGCATAACAAGTTGTCGAAATAGTACGACACTCCCCAAGATGGGGTCTACCACATCGACCACACCGAGGTAGGGGTGGCTTCATCCGCTAACACCCTCCTCCCCGAAACTCAAGCCCGGAGCCACGACGCTCACGAACATCCTGAACGCCCGAAGGCGTGGAGGACCACTCATCTTGGCGGAGGCGCATAACTTTCTTCTTTGAGGCGGTCCGCCTCGAAGTTACCAAAGGACCTGCTGTCACGGCGCCTTCTGGCGGTATCATCGACCCGTCGGCCTCTCCGTTCCTCACACCCAAGTGCATAAGCCTGCATGCGGAGAATGTACATGCCCGGCTGAAGAGCTACACCCGAGCAACTCTGCTAAGTAATCATCGAGCCCTGTGACATAGCGGTGCACTCGCCCTCCATGTTGCGCGCCACTAAAGCGGGGACGTACCGAGCCAATGAGTCAAACTCTACATTGTACTCCCGAATCGTCCGCCCGTTCTGCCTCAACATCAAAAATCTATCGGCCCGAGCCCTCCTCATCTGCGGAGGCAAGAATTGGCTAAGAAATGCCTCTGAGAACTCGTCCCAAACAGCTGGAAGCGCATGCTCCCCCCGGGATAGTTCCCATGAATCAAACGATCATTGCAGATCACGCGAGATATGTGCACCAATACCACCGACTCTGTCTCCGAGGCTTTGATCACTCTCATGATCCGCTGCAACTGTCGGATAAACTCCTGAGGATCATCCTCAGTCCTCGACCCATAGAACTCTGGTGGACTGCAACTCAAAAAGTCCCAAAGTCTCAAACTATCAGATCTAGGGTGAACTACGGGTACAACCGGAACCGCTGCCTCACGTTTGTCCTCATTCATCGCCTGATCTAGCTAATGGCGGGTCATCTCCTGTAACCCATATCCTTTGTTCTGGCCGTGGGATCAAGTCTCGAATCGTGGCATCGTGAGCTATTGTTCTTTGCCCTAAAATCTGTTGGGGCTGGCGGCGTCGCAAAATTCAACGTATGAAGCACCACCTCGGGCGATGGTGGGCTGTGCCTCGCAACCTGCGTGCTCTACTCGCAGCTCCCTCTGCTGCCTTGCCCTTCTGGGCTCTGGTTGCCTTGCGTAGAGGCATAACTGGTAAAAAGAATACGTCAGAGGGAGTCCAACTTATAACACAACTCTAAGGCACGATCTCAGAGTGAGAAGAATGGAAACCAATCCTAAATATCCTGTAGCCTCCTGATTATAGGTGTGGTGCACAACACGTCGATAATCAAGACTCTACTAGATACGGTCTGTAGACACTTTCCGAGGATTAACTGCTCTGATACCACTTTTGTCACGACCCGACCTCGGGCCCGCGACTGGTGCCTTACCCCGGGCACCCTAGTGATAAAACATCAAAGAAAATCAGCGGAAATAAAAACTTAGACATGAAACAAGATATATAAAATAAGAAACAGGCTAACCAAAACGGTCACCTTTCTGCTTATATAACAAAACTCGAACATTTACATCCTTTACAAGCCCTGCCCACAACGGTACTACAGACCTCTAAGAGTTTTTATAACAACTATGACGGGACAGGGCCCCGCCATACCCCTGAATGTACAAGTACCTACAATGACAGGGAACTATACCAAAAGATAAGCCTCCGAAGAAACGGAGCTTCCCAAATGCAGAACTGTGATCCTATGAGCGAGGATCAACAACTGGTGTACCTCTGTCACGACCCGATCCCGGGCCCGTGACTGGTGCCTTACCCCGGGCACCCTAGTGATACAACATCAGAGTAATCAGCGGAACATAAAACAATAACATGAAGTCAATGTAATAAGACAATGAAATAAGAAAAAGCAACCAAAACGGTTACCTTGGTATAAATAAATAAATATCAATTTGAGCGATTACATCCCATTACAACCACACCTGGCGATACTCTACGACCTCTATGAATGATATGACAACAACGGGACGGGGCCGCCATACCACGAATGTAGCACCTACAACAACAGGACTATACTAATAAGCCTCGAGAAACGGAGCTTTCCCAAACGCCAATCGTGACCTAAGAGCGAGGATCAACGATCGCGGTGTACCTTTACTGCGGCATGACGCAGCCCCGGGAGTCGGTCTGGCCAGTACCAAGTATGTGGCGAAAATCGTAAATGAAATCATAGTAGTCTATATAAAGCGAGACATGTATGATAACCAAAACTACGATTCATGATAAATAAGCGATCATGTCAAGTCGTGACTCACGCCTCAAAGTCATCATAAAACCGTGCGGGGTAAGTGCGAGGGCATAGCCGACTACTAAAACCCACAGCATAACAAGGTCGTAAATCGTATCATGAGATCTGTCTGCATCATTACATGATCAAAGCGCCACTCGCCGCGCGATATCTAATGTGCGCGTCAGCCACAGAACTTCCGTAGCTCGCACGGGCCACTCGATGGCCCGCATGAGGTATTCCCGCATCGAGGGTAGCTACTCCGGCAGCGTCACGGACTCGCCGTCGCGTGGCCACAAAGACCGCATGACCACAAGGCGCGTACTAACTGGAACTCCGTAGTTCGCATAGGCCATCTGCACTGCATAAGGTATTCTCAAATCATAGGTCACTAGACCGCTGAGTCTACCCGCATGGAGGCGACAACCGGAATCATGAGTGATATAATATCAACATGACGACTTATCGTTAAACAACCTAAGCACAACAAGTGGAAAACCCTTTACACAAACATCACAAGATACTAACTCACGTAGCATCCTAACATGTTTACTTATCAAGTCAAGAAAGTATTACAAGACTATCACAAATCAATACAATCAAGTTATTCACACAAGGTACTTTCTACATTATGTTAACAAGTTCGGGTTTTAGCCCCAAAGTACTTCATGTCTTACTCTTTTAAAAGATCCGCTTCTTTCACAAAAGTCACACAATACCCGTAGTATAAAAATAGAGTGATTATCTTTTGAAGTAAATCGAACACTTCTCTTTGTAAAATCAAGTAACAACATTCTTTTCCCAACGCTCAAGTTTGCCTAATTTCAATTACTCAAGTTTCTCATTTTGAAAGGTTTAGAGTTCATAGTTTTAAATCCTTTAAAACAATTTGAGAAACATATACCTTATATGTGAGTAGGTTATTCTTGTTTATAACAATCTTTTAACAAACCATGATCTAGGAAATGTAATATCATTTTGTCTCATCTTAGCTTCTATGCGGATGGAGGTTTCTTGGTTTTAATAATACTTGATTAGTCAATACATTTCCCTTTATTAGCGATGTGGTTCGTTCGATACTTATTCTCATTCCGAACTCAGTAAACATTATTCTTTTAAAATCAAGTACTCATTACTCGCTAATGAGGTTTTACAACATTTTTAACAAAATGTTACACATCAAGTCAATTAGGTTAAGTCTCTTATCTTTCAAGATCAAGTCTCTTAACTTCTAAAGTAATAAATCATTCTGTTACCTACATAGAGTCGTTATAACTAACTTCCCATAAAGCTATTATAACACCCTATGTTTTTGAACCAACCAAACTTGTTTAGCACATGTACGTCTACCGTACTACATAGTTTACAAAACATCATGCTAGAAAGGATAGGAAGAGGTTCACATACCTCGCGACGATTATCGACAAGAAGCAATACGCTCCACAGTACTGTACCCCTGCTAGCCTTTTCCACTCTTCAAGTAGAATACGCTACTCGCAGTACTTCCACCTATATAGACCACAAACGTCTATTAACACTTGGTTCCATATTCTACAGAAAATTCGGCATCTCCCCACACATGAGCGTAAATCTCTCTCGACGATCGGTAGGCTACCAAGCCAACCAGGGGGGGGGGGTATATACGTCTAACCGGACGTATACAATTCTTCAACACAGTAATACCACACAAGTCTACTGTAATACAGCCCTATGTAATTACAGTTCAGTTCTCTTCTTTATTCAGGCTTAAGTCAAAAGACATTGCCGCAAGTATTATTAAGATCTATACATAGTATACTTCAACTATACAATCCTACAACATGTAATTTCCAATTACATTAAGGGGACAAGAATATTTACCTCGATAAGCCCAAAATTATCCAAGTTATAATGTCGATCCTGAGCAAGGTTTAGCTCCTACTCCGCGCGCTCCAACCCGCTCCAAACAACCCTTAGAAGTTCTACACAACTTCTTCTTAATACTCCAACCAACTATGGAGATTTTCCTTAGGGTTTCGGTTGAGACTAAAAGGACATAAGGTAGTAGGTCCGGGCTCTACGTATAGAGATATCTTTGGAATACTATAAGGTATACGGCTAAGGTAATTTGGGTATAGTAACAATACTTTGGAGTGTATTTATACCAATAGATGGTGTTTATTCTACGAGAACAATAAGCGAGGGGTATACCCTCGGCCTACCCACTAGGAGGGTACTCGGCGAGGGGAGGGTTCTCGGCCAAGGGGCCTCACCCAAGGTGGGAGGGACGAGAACACTACAAAAGAGGGGGGGGGGAGGGTTTTCGACTTAGGAAATTTATTTGGATGAAGAAGTCTTCAAGGGGAGGGTATTTATAGAGGCAAGCAAAGGCGATCAATGGCCAAGATCTAGCCAAGTGGGGGCAAGTGGAGGGCAAGATATGCCCAAGTGCCCTAGACCCTACTCCTTAAAACCTCACAAATATCTACACAAATATCTACCAACACTTGCCCGTTCAATCGGCCTAACCGCCTTCAGTCCACCAACGAGAGGGTGCCAAGTGTTGCCCTCGTTGGTCCAAAACGTTTCGTCTCTCGGAAAAATCCGCAAAAATACTAAATGACATAGCCGTAAATTACCGCCCGTAAGTTAGGTAGAACGTTCGTCGAAACGACTCTAACCGGGTGTTGTGCACAAACATAATTCGGTCAAGGGTGCCACATGGGGGTGACACGTGTCGCCCCCCGATTCGTCCAAAATATTTCGTCTTCCGAAAATATCCATAACGGCCAAAAATCTCAAAATCAAAGCGGGCCCCACAAAACCGTAAATTTCTCCCGTGGGCCCCACGTGACCATTTCCGAAAATAAAATCCCAAAATTCTAATATAATCCATGAAGTCCAAATACCAAATCTGGGAATCCAATTCCCATTAACGAACCTTTTTCTTCACAAAAACCGGAAACTTTTCCGTCGAAAACTCACATCTTTCTTTCTTTTCAAAATTTCTGTCGTACTCTCGTACGTACGTCCTCACTTACATACCCTGCAACTACGGGGTATAACATTCTCCCCTCCTTAGAAACATTCGTCCCGAATGTTCCTTCTAAGTCTCAAAAACAAACATGCGTCAGTATAGTCTTTACTACTATACTTACGAGAACAAGCCTGCCACACCTGGCCACAGAAAACCTGCGCAAAATACTTACATCCTAGTCCACGAGGACACACCTCTGACATCACAAAAGCCTTTACCCGAAGTCTAAAATATACTTCCCTCACACCTTCTTCTTACAAAAGGAATGATCGCATCTATGCTCGCCATACATGCCCGCTTCTTCCCTTACGTGTCGTACCCTTCTTGTACACTCGAACTCTTTCTCATAACTTACCACATTTCTGTTACTGATTCCGTTCCCGAAATCTCTGGGTTACTATCTCCAACTATCTGAACCTTGCCAACATCGAACCAATCGACCGGCAACTTACACTTCCGCCCTCTGAGGCTTCGTGGCGATATCCAGAATCTTGAAATGGTAGTTATAAAAACACTCCTCAACAGGGGAAACAATCCTCACGGCTACCCACGAAATCCAAACAACGGCCCGAGGCGAATGCGTCTGAGACTCACCGAGTCCCTATCTGCTGATAACACTCCTGAAGCGAAAATAGCCACAACCTGGGCTTCACTGTCTGTCATAAGGTGAAGGTAGGCACCTCGTGCAACCTTACAACCTTCTTGAAACAACATCTTGCATAACCCTCCGAGTAAACGATCTGGCGAAGGACAAGATGGGTGACCTCATCGGCCCGACCATCGTCACGTCGTCCTCGAACTCAGTCTGGCTAACCAAACATGGGCCTAACACCTCATGACCCTACCACAAAGCGGGACCACCACGAACCGACCCACCAAGCGGGCGCGGGTTGACCGCGCGTGGCCTCAACCCGACCCGGCAACGCGCAAAACTTTAGCTCCCCGATCCGGAACAATCTCACTAATCACGTTACGAAAACCTAGCGGTCTTCTTAGCTCAACTACCATCTTCCATACCACTTTTGTCACTTTGCCGCGAGCCACACACAGCACTCCGGCGACCCAACAAATGGTACCGGGCTGCTTGCGATCCCAGACACAGCGGACGTGCCATACGGAGAGCCACGGCTCGGAGTGCATTCCGTGGTAGAGCTCAGCCTCTTTATACGCTCAGCCCCCCGATTCTTACCCGGTTAACTAACCATGATTCTCTAATCACAATTTACTTATGTTATCAGAACATAATACTTGAGATATACTCGTCTTACACGTACTAATCTCTAGAGGGTTAAGAATATACACAGCCTCTTTGCATTACTCCCTTAATCGTTCTAATCAAACTGCCTGTAGGCGATAGCTAGGAAGATGACGAACTACCCACCGATCTGAAGGTGAGTCCTCCTCTAGACATCCTTTCGACACATGGCCACGGCGGCGCCAAGAAACAAGTACCAACTACAAGACGACATCCTCGGGATGGCGTGCGCTACCGTGAACACGGGGGAAAACTAAATCCGGCTGGCTGGAAACTACGTGTAGCTGTGAACCGGAAGCTCTGGAGCTCTGACCAACTCCTGCATACTCCGAACGTCCTGAACCCTGTGGAGGACCACTCCGCACTGGTGGATGTGTATATCTAATCTGCTGCTGAGGTGGTTCGCCTCGAAAGTTACCAAAGGGCCTGCTTTGCGGCCTCTTCTGCTGTCCTCGGTTAACCCGTCGATCTCTACATTTCTTGGCCTGCTGCGCACAAGCCCGTACACAGGCCATGCTCAAACCTAAATGAAGAACTTCTCCTGCACACCCTCTCTTAGATAGTCATCAAGACTCGCGGTACATCGGTATACTTTCTGTGGCCAAATCCATAGCTAGTAACAGGGTCGCCTCTTTGCAATTTATATTCACTGTTCCCGGTCGTGGAACTGAAGGTTCAAAATGTCATGGCCGCAGTAGGAACTGCTGCCGCTGTGCTAAACTCTGCTGGGTTTGGTGATGTCGCAGAACTCCCCAAATGAAGCACCACCCTAGGTGATGATTGGGCATGTGCCCACGTAACCCTCTGTACTCAACTCGCAGTTCCCTCGGCTGCCTTGCCCTCCTGGGCCCTGGTTGCCTTACGCGAAGACATAATGATAAGGGAAAGAATTACGTTAGAGGGGTCCAACTTATAACACGGCTCTAAGCACGATCTCAGAGTGAGAAGAATGGAAACCAATCCTAAATATCCTATAGCCTCCTGATTATTGGTGTGGTGCACAACACACCGATAATCAAGACTCTACTGGATACGGTCTGTAGACACTTTCCGAGGATTAACTACTCTGATACCACTTTTGTCACGACCCGATCTCGGGCCCGTGACTGGTGCCTTACCCCGGGCACCCTAGTGATACAACATCAGAGTAATCAGCGGAACATAAAACAATAACATGAAGTCAATGTAATAAGACAATGAAATAAGAAGACAGGCTAACCAAAACGGTTACCTTCAGTATAAATAAATAAATATCAATTTGAACAGTTACATCCCATTACAACCCTGCCCACAACAAGATTCACGCACTTATGAATGATATGACAACAACGACGGACAGGGGCCCGCCATACCCACGAATGTAAGCACCTACAACAACAGGGACTATACGAAGATAAGCCTCCGAGAAACGGAGCTTTCCCAAACGCCAATCGTGACCCTAAGAGCGAGGATCAACGATCGTGTACCTTTACCGCGGCATGAACGCACCCGAAGGAGGTCGATAACAGTACCAAGTATGTGAAATCAAAATATCGTAAATGAAATCATAGTAGTCTATATAAAGCAGAGACATGTATGATAACCAAAACTACGATTCACAATAAATAAGCGGTCATGTCAAGTCGTGACTCACGCCTCAAAGTCATCATAAAACCGCACGGGTAAGTGCGAGGCATAGCCGACTACTAAAACCCACAAGATAACAAGGTCGTAAATCGTATCATGAGATCTGTCTGCATCGCATGATCAAAGCCGCCACTCGCTCGCAGATCTAATGTCGCGTCTAGCCCCGAACTTCCCGTAGCTCGCACGGGCCACTCCAATGGCCCGCATGAGGTATTCCCGCATCGAGGGTAGCTACTCCCCGCAGCCGCCCCGACTCGCCGTCCGCATGGCCACAAAGACCGCATGACCACAAGGGCCGTGATACTAACTCGAACTCCGTAGTTCCGCATAGGCCATCTGCACTGCATAAGGTATTCTCAAATCATAGGTCACTAGACCCGCCTGAGTCTACCGCGACGGAGGGCGCAACCCCTAATCATGAGTGATATAATATCAACATGACTTATCGTTAAACAACCTAAGCACAACAAGGAAATGTCACGACCCATTCCCGGCACCCAAGTAGTCATACATCGAGTAACCGGAATATAAAACAAGACTTATAAAATAAGACATTTATGTGAACAAACGTCGCATATATATATGAACAAGGTTTACATCCGAAATATACAACTATGGCAAACTATCTACAATGAGATCATACCAAAAGTAGAGCCTCCTAGAAGATGGAGCTCAGAGATCCTGATGCGGATCTAGCACTGTCAGTATGTGAAACTATAAAGTACTTTAAAATGAAATCAAAGTATTTAAAACCTTATCACAAATACAATCAGTACAATTTCACATAGTGCAATATCACAAACAAAAACAATACTAGGAAAAATGTCTAGTCTAGGCGCGAATGATCATCGCCCATAGTATCATTCTGCGTGCCTAGTCACTTGAGGTATACCTCCGCCTAGGCTCCGCATAGCCTCAAAAGACCGCATAGTCTCAGAATAAACGCCGGAATGATCAATCCCGAGCATACCAGCCCTCGTATAAATAAGTCGGTAGGTGATACAATAACAAGATGGCGGACTTACCGGTTAACAACGTAAGCACAGAATGACCCCTTTACACATTACAAGACACTAACACAGTAGCATCATAACATGTCTACTTATCACACAATCTTACTACAATCAATACAAGGCTTTTATAAACAAGTATTTTATCTTTCTTAAGTTGTTATACCTAACTTCCCATAAAGCTAGTATAACTCTTAAGCTTTGTTAAAACCAAATATTTATCTTAAAAAAATGATTCATTCTTTTGAAATGTTTTTTGTTATTAGGTAAGCAATGAGGCATTGCCGAGGTATTATTCAGCTTAAGTCAAAGACATTGCCGTAGTTATTATTCTAACACGTACTATATATTGTAAAATACCATGCTTTAGGAAGAATCACATACCTTAAAACCACTGAATATGTTCACTATAATAGTCACACATATCTATTAAAGACTACTCAAGGTCATTCAAAACAGGGGTTCATAATTCTGAGCTATATAAGATGTGAGTTCAATTATTCTTCTTTTAAACCCTTCTACGTGATAGATATTCTTCTAAGTATTTATACTTATTCTTATACTTCTACGATACATTCTCTAATACAAAAGAGGTTAGGATTATTACAATATCCTAGATAAAGTCAGGTTTAGCTCCTAAGTTGCAGAAACCTTAGAAGTTCTTCACAACTTCTACTAAGTACTAAGGGATTTGGGCTAGGTATTTTGGGCATTATAACGATACTAGAAGACAACTTTTCTACCAAGGTAGATTTCGGCTGCGGGAGGTGTTGGACGATTTGGCTTAAGGAAGAGGAGAGGATTTTTCAAGACTTGGAAGATTTGTGGATGAAGAACTCTTCATCTCTAAGTATTTATAGGTCAGTGGCCAACCAATGGCCAAGATTGAGACAAGTGCAAGGCAAGTGTAGGGTGAAGATTTACTACACACAAATATCCTACCAACTCGACTTTGTGCAAGGCAACAAAAAGCGTGCCAATGCCCATCCACCCGGGGCGATTTTCAAGTCCACCGGTGCCAAGTGTTGGTCCAAAATGTTTCGTCTCTGAAAAATCCGCAAAATTAGTAATGGCATAGCGGAATTTTATTCTTTAAGCGAGTTGTGTACAAAAACGCCCAAGGCTAACCGTACATACTGAAATACGGTATAACATTCTCCAAACATTCGTCGAATGTTCCTTCTCAATATCGGCAAATGCCACACACGAGCAATACATAGGCGTAAACGATAACGAAAATTTACAAGTAGAAAAGTGAATTTACGGAGGTATGAATAGGTGAGGATACTTCCATGTCATCTCGAGCTCGTTCGCCACAAGACTTTGTGACGATCGACTATCGCGGAATCTCCTCATACGATAACCCGATGGATCCCGATACATCTCCTCGGCATAGATCAACCTTGCCTACCTCTTCCCAAATCTCATCACACCCTTCAAAACCCAATCATGAACCTCGAACTCAAGATCCGACGATGATCCATCGAACCAACCTATAGGCGACTGCACTTCCTCCCATATAAGGCCTCTATTATACGCGAACGAGGCAAATGATCCTCCCAACTACCGATGAAATGCGGAAGGACCTCGATATGATCGAGGTAGGGACTCCATGCGATCTCTGATATAAAGTCCGCATAATCCTCAAAGTGGAAGAAAGTCGATAACCCATATAGAATCATGTCTGTAATCGCGATAAAGTCCATGTTGATTACCTCCCACTTCCGTCGGGATCTCAATCGTGCTCTACCTTCACGCCATCCCACCAATACGGATCTGGTACATCTTGGTCGACCGGATGGAGAACATCCGAACACCACGATATCGAATCAAAGCCGATCCTCGAGCGCTCTTCACCTCGACGATGGAAGACTCGGCAACATCGATCAATCAAGCGGACACCAATGCAAATCACGAACCATGTCCCTCCATCCGATAGGCTCCCATCGACCTTGGCCTTCCCGTGGTATAGGATATCAACATCGTAATCCTTAAGCAACTCTAACCACCGCCTCGAGTTCACTCCTGCGGTGAAGATATCTGAGGCTCATAAATATCCACGTGAACCCCATACAAATAGTGCCTCCGGATCTTAATCACAAATCATGGGTGGGGTAGTTCCTCGTGTTTCTTATATGCTATAACTCGCCATATCAACACATCCCAACCCGATGCATCACAATATGACATAACCATAAACCAGTCAATGGTGCGAAGATAGAAGCAAACTTCTCACGAACCGCCGATAATAACTCGCAAGGCCCGGCGAACCTAGGTCTCGGCCAAGTCCTCGATCTTGGCCGACACTCGAATGCCAATATGCCAAAACTCACATTTGGAAAACTTGGCGGAATAAACCAAGATATCATCAATGAACACTATCACAAAATGGTTTGAACACTCGGTTCATCAAATCCATGAATACCGGAGCATTGGTCAACCCAAGGACATGACCACGAACTCATAATGCGTCGTCCGAATGCGATCTAGGGACATCCACACACGAACGATGATAGTCAATCTTGGAAAAACATCTCGCGCCATCGTCGAACAAATCATCAATCTTAATGGTCACCTTGTTCACCGCCAGAATCAACACTTTTCACGAACAATGGAGAAACAGCCTAATGAAGCCCTTCTCTAGCAAATCCCTGCCGATCCTTCATTCTGAATGGAAATAGGCCGCAATATGTCAATACAAAACTCAATCTCCTCTCGTGAGGATACCGGAGGTCATCCGGGAACACGAATCGATCAAACACTCGAACTAGATGGTAGATATACCCTTCGCACCATCTTCCTAGCCTTGGTAGGAAATAAACATTGGCATAGCAAGCTAGCCAATCCATCCCCATGATCACGTCAAGTCAATCATCTCCAACTCTATCTATACCCGCCGAGCTATCACCGAATCACCAGCGTAGCTACCTCTGGACTCGTGCTCTATCCCTATCCTACTAGCAACAAGGAGATATATAACCGGATCTATCAATGCATACACATCAAACCCGTAACCGATAAGAGGCCTCCGATCCTCGCTTTTGGAAAGCATATATGCGGTTCGAGGACCGCTAGTACCTTTCGCGGGCGAGATGAAGGACAAACTCGCGAAATGAAATGGTATCTACCATAACGGGAAGATGATATAGAGCGCTCGCTGTGGTGCAAATCTGACTTGAACCACCAAAAGAACCGGCCGTCTTGGCCTTCTTCTGATATCGCTCTGCCCAGTCTCTCCGCTCCTCGCATCCTAGCGGGTAATGTCCATACCCGCAAAGAGAAACACCCGCACATGACTCGGCCATATAATCATCTAGCCCACGTAGCGGTGTACCCTATCCTCCATATCTCGCATACCGGGACATATCGAGCCAAAGAATCAAACTCGACATTGTACAAATCTATCACCTCGTGCCCTCTCATCTGCGGAGGCAAGAAGTGTGTGAGAAAAGCCTCAAAACTCATCCCACTCTGCCGTGCATGCTCTCCCGAAAGCTATCAAACCAATCATTCATGTATCACGCAAACGACGCGATCCGAATGTCACACTCGGCCTCACCGCATAATCCTGATGAACTCCTGCGGATCATCCTCCCTCGACCGTAAAACTCGGAGGCTACAACTAAGGAAATCTCGTAGCCTCAAACTATTCGCCTCGGGTGTACCACGGTGCAGAATGGTTGCCTCAAACCTCTCATATCGGGCCACACTTTAGCCGGCGTCAAAGAACTCGCGAGCCCTCGTAACTCGTGTCAGGCATAAAAGGAATACGTTAGAGGTCCAACCTATAACACGGCTCTAAAGCACGATCTCGGAATGAGAAGAATGGAAACCAATCCTAAATATCCTGTAGCCTCCTAGATACGGTCTGTAGACACTTTCCGAGGATTAACAGCTCTGATACCACTTTTGTCACGACCCATTGCACCCAAGTAGTCATACATCGAGTAACCACGGAATATAAAACAAGACATGAAATTTATAAAATAAGACACGTTATGTGAACAAACGGCATATATATATGAACAAGGTTTAGCGATTACATCCGATTAACATGACTAAAATATATAACTATGGCGGAAACTATCTACAATACGGAGATCATACCAAAAGTAGAGCCTCCGAGAAGATGGAGCTCACGACACCAATGCAAAGAGATCCTAAGGATGCGGATCTATACCAAGTATGTGAAACTATAAAGTACTTTAAAATGAAATCAAAGTATTTAAAACCTTTTCACAAATACAATTGCACATAGTGCCATATCACAAACAATAACAATACTAGGAAAAGTCTAGTCTAGGCGCGAATGATCGCCTAGTCACGGACTTGGTATACTCAGACGGGGGGCAAACAACCCCATGCCTCAAAAGACCGCATAGTCTCAATGATCAACGCATAGTCTCCGTGATAGACCACCGTCAGCCGCAAGCCCTATAAATAAGTCGTAGGTGATACAATTTAACAACGTAAGCAAGAATGACCCATTACAAGACACTAACACATCATAACATGTCTACTTATCACACAATCTTACTACACAATCAATACAAGGCTTTTATAAACAAGTAAACAGTTCTTTTATCTTTCTTAAGTTGTTATACCTAACTTCCCATAAAGCTAGTATAACTCTTAAGCTTTGTTAAAACCAAATATTTATCTTCAAAAATGATTCAAGATTCTTTTGAAATGTTTTCTTGTTATTCTTAAGCGGCATTGCCAGCGTATTATTCGAGCTTAAGTCAAAGACATTGCCGTAGTTATTATTCTATATATTGTAAAATACCATGCTTTAGGAAGAATCACATACCTTCAAATAAAACCACTGCCAAGTTGAATATATAATAGTCACACATATCTATTAAAGACTACTCAAGGTCATTCAAAAGGTTCATAATTCTCAGTGAGCTATATAAGTTGTGAGTTCAATTATTCTTCTTTAAACCCTTCTACTGTGATAAATTCTATTCGTGATATTCTTCTAAGTATTTATACTTATTCTTATACTTCTACGATACATTCTCTAATACAAAAGAGGGTTAGGATTATTACCTCGGTAAGCCCAATAATATCCTAGATAAAGTCGCTGAGCAAGGTTTAGCTCTAAGTTGCGAAACCAAGTTCTTCACAACTTCTACTAAGTACTAAGGGATTTGGGCTAGGGTATTTTGGGCATTATAACGATACTAGAAGACAACTTTTCTACCAAGGGAGGGGTAGATTTGCTAGGGTGGAGGTGTTGGGCGATTTGGCAGGAAGAGAGAGGATTTTTCAAGACTTGGAAGATTTGTGGATGAAGAACTCTTCATCTCTAAGGTATTTATAGGTCAAGTGGCCAACCAACGGCCAAGATTGAGACAAGTGCAAGGCAAGTGTAGGGTGAAGATTTACTACACACAAATATCCTACCAACTCGACTTTGTGCAAGGCAACAAAAACAATGCCCATCCGATTTTCAAGTCCACCAATGGGAGGTGCCAAGTGTTGCCCTCCCGTTGGTCCAAAATGTTTAAATCCAAATTAGTAATGGCATAGCGGAATTTTCCTACGTGGAAACGTTTATCGGAGAAACGATTCTTTGTACAAAAACGTCAAGGCTAACGCCAAACTTTTTTCGTATTCCCTACGCATACTGAAATACGGTATAACAGAAAACCCCTTTACACAAACATCACAAGATACTAACTCACGTAGCATCCTAACATGTTTACTTATCAAGTCAACAAGAAAGTATTACAAGACTATCACAAATCAATACAATCAAGTTATTCACACAAGGTACTTTCTACATTATGTTAACAAGTTCGGGTTTTTAGCCCCAAAGTACTTCATGTCTTACTCTTTTAAAAGATCCGTTTCTTTCACAAAAGTCACACAATACCCGTAGTATAAAAATAGAGTGATTATCTTTTGAAGTAAATCAGAACACTTCTCTTTGTAAAATCAAGTAACAACATTCTTTTCCCAACGCTCAAGTTTGCCTAATTTCAATTACTCAAGTTTCTCATTTTCGAAAGGTTTCGTAGTTCATAGTTTTAAATCCTTTAAAACAATTTGAGAAACATATACCTTATATGTGAGTAGGTTATTCTTGTTTATAACAATCTTTTAACAGCAGCCATGATCTAGGAAATGTAATATCATTTTATCTCATCTTAGCTTCTATGCAGATGGAGGTTTCTCTTGGTTTTAATAATACTTGATTAGTCAATACATTTCCCTTTATTAGCGGCTATTGTGGTTAGTTCGATACTTATTCTCATTTCGAATTGAGAAAACATTATTCTTTTAAAATCAAGTACTCATTACTCGCTAATGAGGTTTTACAACATTTTTAACAAAATGTTACACATCAAGTCAATTAGGTTAAGTCTCTTATCTTTCAAGATCAAGTCTCTTAACTTCTAAAGTAATAAATCATTTTGTTACCTACATGAGTCGTTATAACTAACTTCCCATAAAGCTATTATAACACCTATGTTTTGAACCAACCAAACTCGTTTAGCACGTATGCGTCACCGTACTACATAGTTTACAAAACATCATGCTAGAAAGGATAGGAAGAGGTTCACATACCTCGCGACGATTATCGACAAGCAATACGCCCACGATCTGTACCCTGCTAGCCTTTTCCACTCTTCAAGTAGAATACCCCGCATGGCGTAAATCTCCTCCTCGATCGAGGCTACCAAGCCAACTAGGGGTATATACGTCTAACCGGCGTATACAATTCTTGACACAATAATACCACAAGTCTCATGTCTGACCATGTAATTCTGATTCGATTCTCTTCTTTATTCAGCTTAAGTCAAAAGACATTGCCGCAAGTATTATTAAGATCTATACATAGTATACTTCAACTATACAATCTACAACATGTAATTTCCAATTACATTAAGGACAAGAATATTTACCTCGATAAACCCAAAATTATCCAAGTTATAATGTCGATCTGAGCAAGGTTTAGCTCTACTCATGCGCTCGACCGCTCCAAACAACCCTTAGAAGTTCTACACAACTTCTTAATACTCCAACCAACTATGGAGATTTTCCTTAGGGTTTCGGTTTGAGACTAAAGGACATAAGGTAGTATTTCGGCTCTACGTATAGAGATATCTTTGGAATACTACAAGGTATCTGGCTAAGGTAATTTGGGTATAGTAACAATACTTTGGAGAGTATTTCTACGAGAGAGGGTGTATTCTACGAGAACAATAAGGCAGGGGGTATACCCTCGGCTGCCCAGCTAGGAGGGTACTCTCGGCCAAGGGGGGAGGGGTTCTCGGCCAAGGGGCCTCACCCAAGGGGGGAGGGACGAGAACACTACAAGAGAGGGGGGGAGGTTTTTAGACTTAGGAAATTTATTTGGATGAAGAAGTCTTCAAAGGGGGAGGGTATTTATAGGGCAAGCAAAGGCCAATCAATGGCCAAGATCTAGCCAAGTGGGGGGCAAGTGGAGGGCCAAGATATGCCCAAGTGCCCCCTAGACCCTACTCCTTAAAACCCTCACAAATATCTACACAAATATCTACCAACACTTGCCCATTCAATCGGCCCTAACCGCCCCTTCAAGTCCACCAACGAGAGGGTGCCAAGTGTTGCCCTCTCGTTGGTCCAAAACGTTTCGTCTCTCGGAAAAATCCGCAAAAATACTAAATGACATAGCCGTAAATTACCCTTCGTAAGTTAGGTAGAACGTTTCGTCGAAAACGACTCTAGCAAGGTGTTGTGCACAAACATAATTCGGTCAAAGGTGCCACGTGGGGTGACACGTGTCGCCCCGATTAAATCAAAATATTTCGTCTTAGAAAATATCCATAACGGCCAAAAATCTCAAAATCAAAGCGGGCCCCACAAAACCGTAAATTTCTCCCGTGGGCCCCACGTGACCATTTCCGAAAATAAAATCCCAAAATTCTAATATAATCCATGAAGTCCAAATACCAAATCTGGGAATCCAATTCCCATTAACGAACCTTTTTCTTCACAAAAACCGGAAACTTTTCCGTCGAAAACTCACATCTTTCTTTCTTTTCAAAATTTCTGCCGTACTCTCGTACGTACGTCCTCACTTACATACCCTGCAACTACGGGGTATAACAACCTCTACCTGCGGCATGAACGCAGCCCCCCGAAGGAGGTCAGTACAACAAGTACCAAGTATGTGAAACTGAAAATACTGTAATGAAATCATAATAGTCTATATAAAACAGGAGACATGTATGATAACCAAACTACAGTACACAATGTATAAGCAGTCATGTCAAGTCAGGGACTTACGCCCTCAAAGTCATCGTGCCCGTGGAACTCCTTCCTCACTGCCGGCAGTCTATGACATAAATCATAATCATGTGACGCGCCCGTGGCATCCTACCTCACTGTCGGCGTACACATATACAATACATATATATATCTCCTGCCCGTGGAATCCTCCGTCACTGCCGGCAGCCGTAGGTGTAACATATAACCATGTGACACGCCAGTGGCATCCTACCTCACTGTCGGCGTACACATATACAATACATATATATATATATATATATATATATATATATATATATATATATATATATATATATATATATATATATATATAACATGCCCCCGGAATCCCTCATCGGTGTAGACATGTCTTCATGGGGAGCTAGCCCATGGAGTAATAATCGTATATACCATGCCCCCGGAATCCCTCATCGGTGTAGACAGGTCTTCATGGGGAGCTAGCCCATGGAGTAATAATAATGGCCACATGCCCCCGGAATCCCTCATCGGTGTAGACATGCCCCTGTGACAATAATAATATCACGAGTTTAACTTGCATTTGCGTGCATGCCCCGGAATCCCTCATCGGTGTAGACATGTCCATGTGATAATAACAATGGAAGCATACCCGTGGAATCCTCTGTCACTGCCGGTACGTCCAAGTAAGTTCACAACAAGTCAGTCGGCCCTCCATCGAGAGACGCGGTGGTATAGAAATACAATACTTGCACAACAAAGGCTATCACAACTAGCATAGGCAAGTTCAACATACTCTTAGACTTTCATTAACATGTAAATTGATTAACCATTTATATAAACTCAAGTACTCCCATTTTATGCCAACAATCCGGGTTTTAACCCTAAAGTACTACGTACTTTAATTCTTTCAAAAAGATCTCTTTTTACGTAAAAATAACTCGATACTAATATCCGTAGTACCAAACACGTTCATGTTTAAATCAAGTACTTTATACTTTTTAAACCAAGTGGCTTACACTTTTAAAACAACGTCAAGTATACTTTTAAAACCCAAGTAACTAACTCTTTTAAGATCAAGGTACTCCTACCTTTTAAAACCAAGCCACTTATATTTTTCCATCAAGAAAAGTTCGATATTTGAAAACAAGTTACTTGTACTTTTAAACTCAAGTTACTTCTCTTTTCCCAAAATCAAGTTACATGACTTTCAAAATACTTTAAGTCTCCTTACTTTAGAATGTCAAGAAATCAATACTTGTTTATAATGATTTTATTAACGCAACCATGATCTAGAAAATGTAATACAATTTTGTCTTATCTTAGCTTCTATGCAGATGGAAGATTCTACTTGTTTTAATATAATTATTTATCATTACATTTTCCATTATTAACGCTGCAATGGCTTGTTCGATAGTTATTCCCATTTCCGAAATCAAATAAAACTTTATTCTTTTAAAGACCAAGTACTCTTTACTCACGAATGAGGTTTCACCACTTTTTAACACCATTCAGGTCAATTATAAGTCAAGTCTCTTATCTTTTAAAATCAACAAACCATTCTTTTACCTACATAAAGTCGTTATAACCAACTTCCCATAAAGCCATTATAACACTTTATGTTTTAAACCTACCAAATTCGTTTAGCACACGTACGTCTACCGTACTACATAGTTCACAACAATCATGCTAGAAAGGATAGGAAGAGGTTCACATACCTCGCGACGGTTATCGACAATTAGCAAATTGCTCCAAAGTACTATAACCTTGCTAGCCTTTTCCACCCTTCAAGTAGAATACGCTACTCGTAGTACTTCAACCTATAATGGTCATAAAACGTCTATTAACTTCTAGATCTCTTCGTAGAATATTCTAAGTACAAGGTTCCTTATTCTACGGAAAATTGGGCAGCACCCCCCCTCGCAACCACATAAATATTCTCATATATCAATGCCCGCTACCAAGTCAACAACTCCAAGGGGATTACACGCCCCACAATAATACTACAAGTCTACTGTAAATACAGTCCACTATAAATATAGTTCAATTCTTTTTAATCATCCTTCCATATATCATATACTCAATTATACATTACTACAACATGTAATCTCCAATTACAATAGGGGGGTAAAGATCATTACCTCGATAAGCCCAAAATTATCCAAGATTTATAAGTAGATCCTGAGCAACGTTTAGCTCCTATTCCTTACGCTCCAATCCGCTCCAAGCAACCCTTAGAAGTTTCTAAACAACTTCTCTTAACACTTCATCCAAGCTATGTGTTATAACCCGTATTTCCAGAGTATGTACGTGAGGGCGTACGTACAAAAGTTTAGCCTTAAAGTTAGGGATAGGACAAAAATTTGTGCACAACCCACGAAAAGAATTGTTTTCCGACGAAACGTTTTCCAAGATTTGCGAAGGGAAAATTACGGCTGCGACATTTATATTTTTTGCGGATTTTTCCAAGAGATGAAATATTGTGGACCAACGAGAGGGCGACACTTGTCACCCTCAAGTGGACAGCAATGGTGTGCATTCCTTGGCACGTTTTTTCAAGTTAAAGGCCTTAAACATTGGTCAAGGTTAGGTAGGATATTTTGTGATATTTGTGTGGTAGATGGATAAGGGTACACATGTGCAAATCTCCACCATCCACTTGCCCTCCACTTGCCTTCATCTTGACCATTGGTGGTCCTATAAATACCCCCCCTTAGTTGAAGAATTCTTCATCCACAAATTATCTTCCAAGTCTCAAAAACTCCATTCTCCCTTAAGAGCTCTCGTCCAAACACCATCCCCCCCCCTCTTGAAAGCCCTAGCCAAACACCCCCTTGGTAGAAAGTTGTCTTCAAGTATAGTTGCTACTCCAAAATACCTTAGCCAATCCCTTATAGTATTTCCAAAGTCACCTCTATACTTAGAGCAGGAAAATACTACTATGCTTCCATTAGTCACTAAAAGAAACCTAGGAGAAACTTCATAGTTGGTTGAAGTAGTAGAAGTTGTGTAGAAACTTCTAAGGGTTTCTTGGAGCGGATTGGGCGTTGATTAGGAGCTAAACCTTGCTCGGGATCGACTTATATCTTGGATAATTTTGGGCTTATCGAGGTAAATAATAATCCTATCCTTCTAGTGTAATTGGAGATTACATCTTGTAGTAGTATAGAAATAAGTATAAAATACATAGAAGGATATTAAAGAAGAGAATTGAACTGTAATTACATAGAAGGGTATTCTGGAAGAGAATTGAAGCTAATCACATCGGAAGAATTAAAGAAGATTGAACTGTACTTACATGGGAATTTGTATTTCTGATGAACTTGTATAGTTTACGGGTAGGGAAGTGCTGCCCAATTTTTACGTAGAATAGAGAACCCTCTGCTTAGATTATCCTACTGAGTAGTCTAGGCGTTGATAGGCGTATTTGACTATTATAGGTTGATACTCTGCGCGCGACATACTCGACTTGGCGGTGGATTTCGCGAAAGGTATGTGATTCTTCCTATCCTCGAGCATGATACTTTAAAATATATATATGTACGGTGAGCGTCGTGTGTTAGCGAACATGGTTTTACTAGACGTCTGTTGACTTGAGTCTAAATAATAAGAACCTTGAAGTATTTCAAAAGAATTATGAATCATTTTTGAAAGAAGAGTAATACTTGATTTTTAAACAGAAAGCTTAAGAGTTATACTAGCTTTATGGGAAGTTAGGTATAACGACTTAAGAAAGATAAAAGGAACGGTTTTACTTATTTGTTTATGAAAATCTTGTATTGATTTCTGAAAAGTGTAGTAAGATGGTTTGATAAGTAAACATGTTATGATGCTACGCGTGTTAGTGTCTCGTGATGTTGTGTAAGAGGGTTATCCTTGTTGTGCTTACGTTGTTAAACGTTAAGCCCGTTGTACTGTTCTTATATCACATACCCCCTTGACTTGTTATACCGAGGGCTTGCCACCCGATGCGGTCTATACGGCTATGCGGTGCGTGTGACCATGCGGGGCTGCGGGAGTTCGATTGATCATTCGGTGTATTATCCGTCACGAGGAGTGCCTTATGTGGTGCGTGTGACTATGCGGTCTATGTGACTATGCGGTGCGGGAGTCGAGGAGGATACGCGGGCTAGCTACCCCGTCGCGAGAATACCTCATGCGGTGCGTGTGTGACTATGCGGTGTGGGAGTTCGAGTTAGGCTCGCATAATGATACTATGGGTGATTGGCCTTGCTTGATCATTAGCGACCTAGAAAAGACCGGTTATGTTATATCTATTTTGCTTTTGGTTATCTTTGTGGCACTATGTGTGTTACATTGGTTGTTTCGTACATATTTGTAGAATTGCTTTTAAAATGGTATGATTTCATTTAAAGTACTTTCTGATTTCACATACTTGGTACTGTTATCTTGACCTCCTTGAAGCTGCGTTCATCTGCATGAGTAAAGGGAAGCAGGTAGCGAATCCTCAGTTTTAGGATCTTTTCTTTGGTGTCAGGAGCTCCATCTTTTCCGGAGGCTCGACTTTTGGGTATGATCTCCCTGTTGTTGTAGATAGTTTTATACATTCAGGGTATGGCGGGGCCACTGTCCGCCATAGTTGTTACTTCCTTAGAGTGCAGTAGTCTATTATGCAGTTGGGATGTAGCGCGGACTTGGGTTATATATACGTGCCGAAAGCGACTTTTCTCAAATAAAGCGTGTCTCATTTTACATTTGTTACTTGTCTTGTTTTTATATTCCGATTACTCGATGTATGCCTACTTGGGTGCGGGTAAGGCACGATCCTGAGCCGGGCAGTCGTGACACTATGAAGATTTTCCTAGGGTTTTATTTTGCGACTATTGCAATAAAGTAGTATTTCCGGGCTCTTATGTTGGGATTACTTTGTAATACTACTAGGGGTATAAGGCTAGTGTATTTGGGTTTATACAACAACAATTGAAGTATTTATACACCAAGTGGGGAGGGGTGGACGAGAACTACAAATGAGGGAGTATTATTTTTGCCTTCGAAACTCTTAAGTGTGGATTAGTAAGTCTTGCAACTTAAGGGGTATTTATAGGACAATCAATGGCCAAGATCAAAGCAATTGTAAGGTGTAGATTGGGGACATGTGTGTGTGGATTCTACCAACCAAATGTCCACCACAACTTTGAGACCCTAAAAAACGTCCCACATGCCAAATGGACACCTAATTCGGCCCTAGGGCCACATGGGGGTGCCATGTGTCGCCCTCCTATTCGTCCAAAATATTTCATCTCTCGAAAATATCCAAATATCCAAAATCTCGAAAACAAAGTGGGCCCCACAAAACCGTAATTTTTTCTCCGTGGGCTCCACGTGACCAAATCCGGAAATAAAATTTCATAATTCTCTAATATTCCAAAAAGTCCGAATACTAAATCTGGGAATCCAATTCCCATTAACGAACCTTCTTTCTTCACAAAATCCGAAAACGTTTCCGTCGAAAAATCACATCTTTCTTCCTTTCCAATTTTAATGTCGTCTTCTTGTACGTACGTCCTCATATACACACTCTGGATCTACGGGGTGTAACAGGGACATTTTTTAAAAAACAAATTTCCACTAAATTACTAACAAAGTAACATATAGTCATATTATAGTGATAGTCATATACTCATATTATATTATTATAGTATTATAGTATTATACTCATATATATTTATAAACTAAATAATTAAACAAAGACAAGAAGAGTGTAAAAAAAGCATCCCAATGTTGTTTTTGTGCCTCTTATATTATTAATCATTTCATTGAAATATATAAGATTCAGAATTACAACATTGTAGTGTACTGTTGTTGAAAAAATTTGCAAAAGATATAGAAAAAAATACTAAAATTGCAATGAAATATATTACTAATTTGAACCCCTCTAACGTATTTCCCTTTCTTTAACAGTTATGCCTCCACGTAAGGCAACCCGGGCCCAGAAGGGCAAGGCAGCCGAGGGAGCTGCTAGTAGGACACCGAGAGTCACGAGGGCTCGAGCCCGATCATGCAGGCGAGCAGCGAGTTCCACGACGCCGCCGGCCCAGCGAGGTTTAGGGCGCAGCGATGGTGATGAGACCACGATACTGCACCTCGGTCCACGGCTGGAGCGGATGAGATGGGTTCTGAGAGAGATGGCGATTCGGCGGGATCGTAGCGAACGTGAGGATAGGTGGATCACGAAGTTCCGATGCACGTGGTACATCCTAGATCGGACGACTTGAGACTACGGGATTTTACGAGTTGTAGCCGCCCGAGTTCTACGGGTCGAGGCACGAGGATGATCGCGAGGAGTTCATCCGTCGATTCTGAGAGGATCATGCGAGTGATCAAGGCTTGAGACCGAGTCCGTGATCTTGGTTCGCGTCGGTATGTGATACCGCATGATCGGCCGTTTGATTCGTGGGAGCTATCACGGGAGAGCACGCGCCTCGGCTATTTGGGGCGAGTTCTCGGAGGCTTTTCTTACTCACTTCTTGCCTCGCGGATGAGGATGGCACGGGCGACAAGTTTTGATCTTTGAGGCAGAGAGGCGTGCCGTTCGGGAGTATAACGTTGAGTTCGATTCGTTGGCTCGATATGTCCCTGCGCTAGTAGCAGATATGGAGGACCGGGTGCACCGCTACGTCACCGGGTTAGATGATTATCTGGCAGAGTCTTGCTCAGGCGTGGCTCTTTAGCCGGGCATGGACATTGCCCGCATACAGGCTCATGCACTTGGATGCGAGGAGCGTAAAGGTCGACGGGTCGACAGATATCAGCAGCAGAAGAAGGCCATGACGGCAGGATCTTTTGGTAGCTCTCGGGGTGGGCGGCCTCGGCGGATCTAGATTTGCACGCACTCCTACACCTCTTGGGCGGCACTGGTACTCGGGGCGGTCGGGGCCCCGAGGACTTGGACTTCGAGTAGCAAGTGCTAACCGATCGAGTGCGCTCGGTGTATCCGATGCGGTAGATTCCATTCGAGGAGTTGTGGTACTACTTGGAGTTTGCTATACTTGTGGCGGCGAGGTCACTATGCGAGCTGTCAGAGCCGAGCAACGGCGATGGGAGGGTCGACCTACAGTGCATTGCGGTCTTCATCCCCTACGGTTATGTTATACCGTATTTCAGTATATGCGTAGGCGTGCGTCTGAAGTTTAAGCCTTAAAGTTAGGCATAGGACGAAATTTGTGCACAACCCACGAAAAGAATCGTTTTCCGACGAAACGTTTTCCAAAACTTGCGTAGGGAAAATTACGGCTATGTCATTTATAATTTTTGCGGATTTTTCCGAGAGATGAAATATTTTGGACCAACGAGAGGGTGACACTTGTCACCCTCAAGTGGACGGCAACATGGGAAAGGTTGGCACGTTTTTGTGGCCTTTTTCATTAGTCAAGGTTAGGTAGGATATTTTGTGTAGTAGATGGATAAGGACACATGGGTGAATCCACACCCTCCACTTGCCATCATCTTGACCCTTGAAAGTCCTATAAATACCCCCCTTAAGTTGAAGACTTCTTCATCCACAAATATTTTCCAAGTCTTGAAATCTCCCTTCCCCCCTTGTGAGCTTCTCGTCTAAGCCTCACTTTCCCCTTTAGAGAGCTAAGACGTAACACCCTCTCCCCTTCCCTAGTGGTCTCGGCAAGTACCCCACTCTTGGTAGAAATACTCTCAAGTATTGTCACTATCCCCAAAATACCTTAGCAATCCCATATAGTATTTCCAAAAGTTACCTCTATACGTGAAGTCCGGAAATACTACCTTTTATTCCTATAGTCACTAAACGAAACCCTAAGAGAAACTTCATAGTTGGTTGAAGTAGAAAGTAGAAGTTGTGTAGAAACTTCTAAGGGTTTCTTGGAGCGGATTGGAGCGTACAGATTAGGAGCTAAACCTTGCTCAGGATCGACTTATATCTTGGATAATATTGGGCTTATCGAGGTAAATAATCTTATCCTTCTATTATAATTGGAGAATACATACTGTAGAAGTATAGAAATAAGTATTAAACACATAGAAGGATATTAAAGAAGAGAATTGAACTGTAATTACATAGAAGGGTATTCTGTAAGAGAATTGAACTATAATCACATCAGAAGATTTAAAGAAGATTGAACTGTACTTACATAGGACTGTATTTACAGTAGACTTGTATAGTTTACCGGATAGGGAAGTGCTGCCCGATTTTCCGTAGAATAGAGAACCCTCTGCTTAGATTATCCTACAGAGTAGTCTAGACGTTGATAGACGTATTTGACTATTATAGGTTGATACTCTGCGCGCGACATATTCGACTTGGCAGGTGGATTTCGCCGAGGAGGTATGTGATTCTTCCTATCCTCTTGAGCATGATATTTTAAAGTATATATATAGTACGGTAGACGTACGCGTGTTAACTGAACATGGTTTTACTTGATGTCTTTTGACTTAAGTCTAAATAACAAGAATCTTGAAGTATTTTAAAAGAATTATGAATCATTTTTGAAAGAAGAGTAATACTTGGTTTTTAAACAAAAGCTTAAGAGTTATACTAGCTTTATGGGAAGTTAGGTATAACGACTTAAGAAAGATAAAAGGAACGGTTTACTTATGTGTTTATAAAAGACTTGTATTGATTTTTGGAAAGTACAGTAATATGGTTTGATGAGTAGACATATTGTGATGCAATGTGTGTTAGTATCTCGTAACGTTTGTGTAAAGAGGTTATTCTTATTTGTGCTTATGTTGTTTAACGATAAGCCGTTATGTTAGTATTACATCACTCACCTCTTGACATGATATACCGGGGGTTAAGCTGCCCTCCGATGCGGGGTATACCTCGTGCACCAGGACTATGATTCGAGAATACCTCATGCGGGTCCAGGGGACCTATGCGGAGCTACGAGAGTTCCAGGTTAGTGTGCGGTCTATGAGGCCATGCGGTCTATGTGGCCATGCGGACTACGAGTCCAGGACGATGCCGAGGAGTAGCTACCCTCGATGCGGGGAATACCTCATGCGGGCCTACGTGGCCTATGCGGACTATGGGAGTCCAGGATTAGGCATGCATAATGATACTATGGGCGATTGGCCTTGCTTCGATCATTCGCAGCCTAGAAAAGACCTGTTACAGTTTACCTATTGTTGCTCTTGTTTATGATGTGGCACTATGTGCGGTTACCTTGGTTGTTTCGTACATATTTGTAAAATTGGTTTTGAAATGATATGATCTCATTTAAGTACTTTACAGTTTCACATAATTGGTACCTGTTATCGACCTCCTTGAAGCCGCGTTAAATGCCGCAGGTAAGGGAAAGCAGGTGCTAGATTCGCATTCTTAGGATCTTTTGCTTTGGTGTCAGGAGCTCCATCTTCTTCGGAGGCTCGACTTTTGGGTATGATATCCCTGTTGTTGTAGATAGTTTTGTACATTCAGGGTATGGCGGGGCCCTGTCCCGCCATAGTTTCTTATCTTCTTAGAGGTTTGTAGTCCTATTGTACAGTTGGGATGTAACTGCCAGATTTTGATTATATATATATATGCCGAAAGGCGACTTTTCTCAGATAAAATGTGTCTCAATTTACATTGTTTCATGTCTTGTTTTTATATTCCGCTGATTTTCTCTGATGTATGACTACTTGGGTGCCCGGGTAAGGCACCAGTCACTGGCCCCGGAACGGGTCGTGACAAGTTACTCGCCCCGGAGGGCAGGGTACTCATGGACCAGCAGGTCGCGGCAGAGGTCGTGGCGCGGGTCCCAGTTCTAGCGGTCCTCAGAACCGCATTTATGCCTTGTCCAGCCGGCAGGACCAGGAGGCCTCACCTGATGTCGTCATAGGTACTTTATCAGTTTCATATTGTGGCGTGTATGCCTTGATAGATCCGGGTTCTACTCTGTCCTATATATCTCCCCTTATTGCTAGTAGGATAGGGATAGAGCCTGAGTCCATAGACCCTTTCGAGGTAGCTACGCCAGTGGGTGATTCGGTGGTAGCTCAGCGGGTATATAGAGCTTGCACAGTGACTTTATGCAGTCGTCAGACCCTAGCCGACTTGATAGAGTTGGACATGACTGATTTCGATGTGATCGTGGGCATGGATTGGTTAGCTTCTTGCTACGCCTGTAGATCGCAGGAGAGAGTGGTACAGTTCCAGTTTCCTGGGGAGCCGGTTATTGAGTGGGAGGGGAACACTGTGTCTCCAAAGGGTAGGTTTATTTCCTACCTCAAGGCCATGAAGATGGTGCAGAAGGGGTATATCTACCATCTCATTCGGGTGTTTGATAATCGAGGTCTGCGGTACCAGATTTTCCGCTGGCCGAGAGTCGAGTTCCTGATGTGTTTCGCACGACCTCCGTATCCTCCGAGAGGAGATAGAGTTTTGTATCGATGTCTTGCGGACACTCGGCCTATTTCCATTCCGCCATACAGAATGGCACCTGCCGAGTTGAGAGAGTTGAAGGACCAGCTGAGAGATTTGCTGGAGAATGGATTCATCAGGCCTAGTGTTTCTCCCTGGGGAGCGTCGGTATTGTTCGTGAAGAAGAAGGGCGACGCCGCGCATGTGTTGATTACGAATGAACAAGGTGACCATTAAGAACAGATACCCCCTTCCCAGGATTGATGATTTGTTCGACCAGTTGCAGGGTGCGAGATGTTTCTCCAAGATTGATCTGCGATCGGGCTATCATCATGTGCGAGTTAGAGAGGCGGATATCCTAGATCGCATTCCGGACCAGACGCACTATGAGTTCGTGGTTATGTCCTTCGTTGACCAATGCTCCGGCGGTATTCATGGATTTGATGAACCGAGTGTTCAAGCCATTTTTGGACATGTTTGTGATAGTGTTCATTGATGACATCTTGGTTTATTCCCGCTCAGAGCAGGAGCATGCGGAGCATTTGAGGACTGTGCTGAGAGTTCTCCAGGACCAGCAGTTATACGCCAAGTTTTCCAAATGTGAGTTTTGGTTGGCTTCGGTGGCTTTTCTTGGGCATATTGTAGGGTGATGGTATTCGGTGGATACGGCCAAGATCGAGGCACAGACTTGGCCTGACCTACTACTCCGGCAGAGGTGCGCAGCTTCAGGCCTCGCAGTTATTATCGGCGTTCGGAGAAGTTTGCTTCTATCTACGCACCATTGACTAGGCCGACTGAGCGGCTAAGTTTCATGGACTGATGCTTGTGGCGAGGTTTCCGATTCTTGAAGGAGATCGACGACCGCCCCCGTTCTTACTCTTCCAGAGGGTCCAGATGGCTATGTCGTTTATTGTGATGCGTCAGGCATCGGGCTAGGATGTGTGTTGATGCAGCAGGGAAAGGTTATAGCATACGCATCCCGACAGCTTAAGAAACATGAGAGGAACTACCCCACCCATGATTTGGAGTTGGCAGCGGTGATTCACGCCTTGAAGATCTGGAGGCACTATTTGTATGGGGTTCATGTGGATATTTATACAGACCACAAGAGCCTCCAGTATATCTTCAGCCAGAGGGAGCTGAACTTACGACAGAGGCGGTGGTTAGAGCTGCTCAAGGATTACGATGTCGACATCCTGTACCACCCAGGGAAGGCCAATGTTGTGGCAGATGCCCTTAGTCGTAGGTCGATGGGGAGTCTATCAGATGTACCTGCAGAGGAGGGCATGGTCCGCGAGTTGCATCACCGCGAGCCTTGGAGTCCGATTGTTTGATTACGATAGCGGTGGGGTTCGAGTTCGAGAGGTTGCCGAGTCTTCCATCGTCGGCGAGGTGAAGAGGCAACAGCTGAGGATCCGGTTTGACGCTGCGTGATACGACTCTTCGTGAGGAAGGGTCCTTTGAGGTAGCACCACGGGTGCTAAGGTTTGAGGGCAGGTTGTGTGTTCCGGATATTGCGGGACTTGGCGGCAGAGTTCTAGGGAAGCACACGCGTAGCGTTACTCTATCCATCCGGTCGACCAAGATGTACCACGACCTCGGATCCGTGTATTGGTGGGATGGCTTGAAGGGACGTTGCGAGTTTGTGGCTCGATGCGTGTTGTCGCAGTGAAGGTAGAGCACCAGAGGCCTGGTGGTTTGTTGCAGACGATAGAGATCCCGACATGGTAGTGGGAGGTGATCAACATGGACTTTATCACAGGGTTACCTCGCACTCCGAGGAAACATGATTCTATTTGGGTTATCGTCGACAGGCTGACGAAATCATCCCACTTTCTTCCCGTCAGGACGACCTTTTCGGCTGAGGATTATGCCAGACTTTACATCCGAGAGATCGTCAGACTGCATGGGGTCCCTATTTCTATCATATCGCATGCAGGAGCCCGCCACGCTAACTTTTGGAGGTCCTTCCAGAAGGGATTAGGGATGCGGTGAGCACGAGTCGCATTCCATCCTCGCATGACGGACAGCGAGCGAACTATCCAGACTCTTGAGGATATGCTGCGAGCCTGTGTTATTGACTTCAGGGGTAGCTGGGAGGATCATTTGCCTCTAGTTGAGTTTGCGTATAATAATAGCTACCACTCCAGTATTCATATGGCGCCTTATGAGGCCTTGTATGGGAGGAAGTGCAGATCGCCGATAGGCTGGTATGATGTAGGCGAGGTGCAGTTAGTGGGACCGCACTGGTTCACAGCGATGGATAAGGTAAAGCTTATCCAGAGCGGTTACTAATACCGAGTCGGCAATCGTATCGACGCAGATCATCGTCGTCGGATCCGAGTTCGAGGTTGATGATTGGGTTTTCTGAAGGTGTCACCCATAAGGGTGTGATGAGATTCGGAGGAAAGGGAAACTCACCGAGGTACATCGGGTGATCGATTGTCCGCAGGTAGGCAAGGTTGCCTATGAATTGATCTGCCGTCCGATCCGAGGCAAGCGCATCCGGTGTTTCATGTTTCTATCTTTGAGGAGATGTATCGAGGATCCATCCGAGTGCACCCGATTGACGATGTTCGTGTGACCAGGGGTTATCGTATGAGAGATTCCCATAGCGATAATCGATCGTCGGAGTTAGGCGTCTGTGGACCAAGGGCGTGGCTTCCACAAAGTCTTGTGGCGGAACGAGCTCAGGGAGGAGATGACGTGGGAAGCTGAGGAGGACATGAGGCAGAAGTATCCTCACCTATTCCCCACACCTCCAGGTAACTCACTTTTCTACTTGTAAATTTTCATTGACATATTTGCTTAAGTGTTGTATTGTGGCCATGTGTGGCATTTACAAACTGTTTAAGTTATGAGGAACTTTATCGTTATATGTCTTGGGAAGGAACATTCGGGACGAATGTTTCTAAGGAGGGGAGAATGTGATAACCCGTATTTCCAGAGTATGTACGTGAGGGCGTACGTACAAAAGTTTAGCCTTAAAGTTAGGCATAGGACAAAAATTTGTGCACAACCCACGAAAAGAATTGTTTTCCGACGAAACGTTTTCCAAGACTTGCGAAGGGAAAATTACGGCTGCGACATTTATAATTTTTGCGGATTTTTCCGAGAGATGAAATATTTTGGACCAACGAGAGGGCGACACTTGTCACCCTCAAGTGGACGGCAATGGTGTGCATTCATTGGCACGTTTTTTTCAAGTTAAAGGCCTTAAACATTGGTCAAGGTTAGGTAGGATATTTTGTGATATTTGTGTGGTAGATGGATAAGGGTACACATGTGCAAATCTCCACCATCCACTTGCCTTCATCTTGACCATTGGTGGTCCTATAAATACCCCCTTAGTTGAAGAATTCTTCATCCACAAATTATCTTCCAAGTCTCAAAACTCCCTTCTCCTTAAGATCTCTCCAAACACCATCCCCTCTTGAAAGCCCTAGCCGAAACACCCCCTTGGTAGAAAGTTGTCTTCAAGTATAGTTGCTACTCCAAAATACCTTAGCCAATCCCTTATAGTATTTCCAAAGTCACCTCTATACTTAGAGCCCGGAAAATACTAGTATACTTCCATTAGTCACTAAAAGAAACCCTAGGAGAAACTTCATAGTTGGTTGAAGTAGTAGAAGTTGTGTAGAAACTTCTAAGGGTTTCTTGGAGCGGATTGGAGCGTTCAGATTAGGAGCTAAACCTTGCTCAGGATCGACTTATATCTTGGATAATTTTGGACTTATCGAGGTAAATAATAATCCTATCCTTCTAGTGTAATTGGAGATTACATACTGTAGTAGTATAGAAATAAGTATAAAATACATAGAAGGATATTAAAGAAGAGAATTGAACTGTAATTACATAGAAGGGTATTACAGAAGAGAATTGAACTGTAATCACATCAGAAGAATTAAAGAAGATTGAATTGTACTTACATAGGACTGTATTTACAGTAGACTTGTATAGTTTACCGGGTAGGGAAGTGCTGCCCGATTTTCCGTAGAATAGAGAACCCTCTGCTTAGATTATCCTACAGAGTAGTCTAGACGTTGATAGACGTATTTGACTATTATAGGTTGATACTCTGCGCGCGACATACTCGACTTGGCAGGTGGATTTCGCCGAGAAGGTATGTGATTCTTCCTATCCCCTTGAGCATGATACTTTAAAATATATATATAGTACGGTAGACGTACGTGTGTTAACTGAACATGGTTTTACTAGACGTCTGTTGACTTGAGTCTAAATAATAAGAACCTTGAAGTATTTCAAAAGAATTATGAATCATTTTTGAAAGAAGAGTAATACTTGATTTTTAAACAGAAAGCTTAAGAGTTATACTAGCTTTATGGGAAGTTAGGTATAACGACTTAAGAAAGATAAAAGGAACGGTTTTACTTATTTATTTATGAAAATCTTGTATTGATTTCTGAAAAGTGTAGTAAGATGGTTTGATAAGTAAACATGTTATGATGCTACGCGTGTTAGTGTCTCGTGATGTTGTGTAAGAGGGTTATCCTTGTTGTGCTTACGTTGTTAAACGTTAAGCCCGTATCTTGTTCTTATAACACATACCCCCTTGACTTGTTATACCGAGGGCTTGCCACCCTTGATGCGGGTCTATACCGCCTATGCGGTCTGTGTGACCATGCGAGTCGCGGAGTTCCGAGGATTGATCATTCCGTGTATTATCCCGACGCGAGAGTGCCTTATGCGATGCAATGTGACTACGCGTCTATGTGACTATGCGGATCGCGGAGTCGAGAGGATACCGCGGGCTAGCTACCCCGATGCGAGAATACCTCGCGCGGTGCATGTGTGACCTATGCGGATCATGGAGTTCCGAGATTAGGCTCGCATAATGATACTATGGGTGATCGCCTTGCTTCGATCATTAGCGGCCTAGAAAAGACCGGTTATGTTATATCTATTTTGCTTATGGTTATTCTGTGGCACTATGTGTGTTTAAATTGGATGTTTCGTACATATTTGTAGAATTGCTTTTAAAATTGTATGATTTCATTTAAATTACTTTACAGTTTCACATACTTGGTACTGTTAGATCGACTCTCTTGAGGTTGCGTTCATGCCGCAGGTAAAGGGAAGCAGGTAGCGGATCCTCAGTTTTAGGATCTTTTCTTTGGTGTCAGGAGCTCCATCTTCTCCGGAGGCTCGACTTTTGGGTATGATCTCCCTGTTGTTGTAGATAGTTTTGTACATTCAGGGTATGGCGGGGCCCTGTCCCGCCATAGTTGTTTACTTCCTTAGAGGTCTGTAGTCCTATTGTACAGTTGGGATGTAACTGCCAGACTTGGGTTATATATACATGCCGAAAGGCGACTTTTTCTCAAATAAACTGTGTCTCATTTTACATTTGTTACTTGTCTTGTTTTTATATTCCGCTGATTACTCTGATGTATGCCTACTTGGGTGCCCGGGTAAGGCACCAGTCACGGGCCCCGGAACGGGTCGTGACACTATGAAGATTTTCCTAGGGTTTTATTTTGCGACTATTGCAATAAAGTAGTATTTCCGAGCTCTTATGTTGGGATTACTTTGGAATACTACTAGGGGTATAAGGCTAGTGTATTTGGGTTTATACAACAACAATTGAAGTATTTATACACCAAGTGGGGAGGGGTGGACGAGAACTACAAAGGAGGGAGTATTATTTTTGCCTTGGAAACTCTTAAGTGTGGATGAATAAGTCTTGCAACTTAAGGGGTATTTATAGGACAATCAATGGCCAAGATCAAAGCAATCGTAAGGTGTAGATTGGGGACATGTGTGTGTGGATTCTACCAACCAAATGTCCACCACAACTTTGAGACCCTAAAAAACGTCCCACATGCCAAATGGACACCTAATTCGGCCCTAGGGCCACATGGGGGTGCCATGTGTCGCCCTCCTATTCGTCCAAAATATTTCATCTCCCGAAAATATCCAAATATCCAAAATCTCGAAAACAAAGTGGGCCCCACAAAACCGTAATTTTTTCTCCGTGGGCTCCACGTGACCAAATCCGGAAATAAAATTTCATAATTCTCTAATATTCCAAAAAGTCCGAATACTAAATCTGGGAATCCAATTCCCATTAACGAACCTTCTTTCTTCACAAAATCCGGAAACTTTTCCGTCGAAAAATCACATCTTTCTTCCTTTCCAATTTTAATGTCGTATTCTTGTACGTACGTCCTCATATACACACTCTGGATCTACGGGGTGTAACAGGGACATTTTTTAAAAAACAAATTTCCACTAAATTACTAACAAAGTAACATATAGTCATATTATAGTGATAGTCATATACTCATATTATATTATTATAGTATTATAGTATTATACTCATATATATTTATAAACTAAATAATTAAACAAAGACAAGAAGAGTGTAAAAAAAAACATCCCAATGTTGTTTTTGTGCCTCTTATATTATTAATTATTTCATTGAAATATATAAGATTCAGAATTACAACATTGTAGTGTACTGTTGTTGAAAAAATTTGCAAAAGACATAGAAAAAAATACTAAAATTGCAATGAAATATATTACTAATTTGAAAATACTTTTTCTAGTTTCTTTATAATTTCGTGTGGTTCTTCGGTTGGAATTGGTATATCTTGGTCAAATTGTTCCACGTCGCTACTCATGTCTTCAGATAAGATGTCGTTGTAGTTGTTGTCTTCTTCTTCGTCAATCTCTGGGTGACCGCACCTTCTTCGCTCCGCTCGTATCCAATCTCTGAATAATACCGCCATCTCCAAGCTGTCTCCGACTAATGAATGTATGTGCTCTCCTATTTGAAATTTGCCTGCAGAAAAAGCTCTTTCAGAAGCGATTGATGACGCTTGAGTGTTCAAAATATCTCGAGACATCATTGAAAGTGTCGGAAATGTCTTTTCATTCTACAACCAATATTTCAGCAAGTCTTCCTTTCCGTCTTCATTGACAATTGTTTGATAAGGTAAAGTGCCCTGCAAAACAAAAACATCGAACTCGCTAATTTGGTTAGCAGTGCTACCACCGCACATTCTATTTCTGAGGCTTTCAATACTGTCCGCAGAAACAGCATGTCTTTTTTTAGGCTGTGTTGAAGCAGAAGAGGATGGTACGAGAAGATGGTACGAAAGCCGGTTGGTTACTAGCACTTTCTTGCTGGTAATGCCGATATACTTTTTTGCATTCATCTTCTACGTTATCCAACACTTCTTCTAGCGTTTGTTCAATAGGTGGCTCAACATTTAAATTTTTTGGAGTTGGAGGTGGTAGTACGTCCATACAGTTATAAATATTTTCAATAAGACGTTTACAATCGTCTACTTTAATAGTCGGGTTTAATACAACACCAATAATATAAATAGGGGGAATAGGAATAAAATATTTTTTTAATTTCATAAACATTTTTTTAATAGCTGTCTTATAAGCAGGTTTTTCCATATATTCTGTAAGAAGTAAAAATATTATAGCTATATAAAACAACATAGTTGAAATAGTAGGATAATATAAAGTAGAAAATTCTTTTGTTGCTCGTTGAAAATTCTCTAGAAATACAATAAGTTCTTTAATTTTGTCTCAATCATTATCCACAATCATATCAATTGAATTTTGATTATGGGCATTAAAAAATAAAGTGATAGGTTTTATATAGTCATAAGCAACAACTAGTTGGTCATATAAAGAATTCCACCTAGTTGGTACTTCTTCGAGAATTTTTCTGTAAGATAGTCCACAATCGTGACAAGTTTTTTTATATTCTTTAATCTGTTGAATTCTATTATTTTTAAAAATAAAGTTTATAGCAAATTGTATTTTTTCAAGAATAACTTGAAAAAGTGAAAGATCATCCTTTACATCTAAGTTATAAATATGACACACATACTTGATATAAAAATGTTGTGGAAAATACGGAGTTAAAACTTCTTTTAAAACATAAATAGCAAAATTGTTATAAGCTGTATTATCTAATGTAATATTAATAACTTTATCAGTTATTCCGTAATAATCGCAAACTAAATAAATATTTTGTGAAATAAACTCACCAGTGTGCCTACTATCTATATATCTATATGCTAAAATACGTTTTTGCATAGACCATTTATAATCTATCCAATGACAGGTTACCGTTAAATAATCATGGCCGTTAGTACTACGATCTATATCAGAAGTTAGAGCGACTTTGCAATTTAAATGATATAATGAATAACGCAAATATTGTTGATATTCGTGTGCAAATTTAAACACGTCTCTCTTAACCGTTGATCTAGAAAAACCTTTATAAACAGGATTATACATATCTCTAATATAATGAATAAAATCAGGCGATTCAGGAAATGAAAAAGGCAAACCCTCCACAGCAACTAATTTTGTTAGTGTTTCTCTATCTTTATGTTTATCGTATTTAGGGCCTACAACTCCCCTCGTCATAGGGTTAATTTGACCTTGTACTTTGTCCGGGACAGTATGTGAACCTTGTCCCTATTGAGAGGACGCTTGTTCACCATCTTTTTCAATAAGGTATTGGGCATGCAAAGCTTTGTGTTTTTGCAATAGGTGTCTTGCTAAACCCCCCGTCCCACCATGACATTGTCCAGTTTTAAAAGTATAAACAGATTTACAAATTTTACATATAGCTACTTGATTCGGTACGCCCCTGTGAAAATATTTCCATACAGCTGATGTTAATGGTCGTTTTGCCGGACCTCGTCTCATACTGTCACAACCCGACCTCGGGCCCGCGACTGGTGCCTTACCCCGGGCACCCTAGTGATAAAACATCAGAGAAAAATCAGCGGAAAATAAAACTCTTGAGAAATAAACAGTGATACAAAAACGGGCTGACCCAAAAGTCGTCTTACTGCATAACTATATAAATGAAAACTTGAACAGTTATCCTTTACAACCCTGCCCACAACAGTACTACAGACCTCTAAGAATGTAACAACAACTATGACGGGACAGGACCCCGTCATACCCCTGAATGTACAAGTACCTACAATAACAGGGGACTATACCAAAAGATAAGCCCCCGGAGAAACGGAGCTTCCCAAATGCAGAACTGTGATCCTATGAGCGAGGATCAACAACAGGTGTACCTCAACCTGCGGCATGAACGCAGCCCCCCGAAGGAGGTCAGTACAACAGGTACCAAGTATGTGAAACTGAAAAATACTGTAATGAAATCATAACAGTCTATATAAAACAGGAGGCATGTATGATAACCAAAATACAGTACACAAAGCCTGGTTAACAACAAGAGTAATGAAAATCAACATCGTCTTTTAAAAAGACCATTTCACAATCTATAAACAATCATGTCAAGTCAGGGACGCATGCCCTCAAAGTCATTACTCAAATATAACCACGGGTCTCATGCCCAACAATATCAAACGTGCCCGTGGAATTCCTTCCTCACTGCCGGCAGTCTATGATATAACAACACCAAGGAGTACACATGAACACCAGGTCCCACCTGTGTCATAAGAACCGTACGGGGCAAGTACGAAGGCCGACTACCAGATACCTCCTGCGTCACCCTGCTGACCGGGGCAAGTACGAAAGCCAACTACCAGATACCTACCGTACCAACAATCTCAGATAAGCGTACCACAAAGCTGACCGGGGCAAGTACGAAAGCCACTACCAGATACCACCTGCATCACGTCGCTGACCGGGGCAAGTACGAAAACTAACTACCAGATACCGCCTGCATCACGAGACTTCGTCTTAAAATTGTTATAACACATCTCACGGCTGGCCGACCGGCGAAGGCCGACTACGGATACCTCTGCGTCACGTCCGGCCAGGCAAGTAAAGCTAATTACCGATAATCGCTGCGTCACGAGACTTCGTCCTAAAATTGTTATAACACTATCAACAGGGAACGGACCCTCATCGTGGCCGCATACCCGTGGACCTTCCATCGAGTCAGTATGCCCAACATGATCGAGAATAACATGACCGGCCCTCCATCGAGAGACGCGGTAGCATAAGGATACAATACTTGTACAGCAAGACTATCACAAGCAAACATAGGCAAGTTATTCACACTCAAGGTACTTTCATTTTATGCCAAAAATCTGGGTTTTAACCCCAAGGTACTACTTACTTTATCTCTTTAAAAAGTCCATTTTTTTCACAAAAGTCACATGATACTAACACCCGTAGTATCAAAATAGAGTAACTATTAGTTTAAGTAAACCAAAACAATTTCCATACTTCTTTTTTAAAGTAAACCAAGGCAATACCATGTCTTCTTTTTAAA
This sequence comes from Przewalskia tangutica, assembly GCA_029844215.1. NCBI lineage: Eukaryota > Viridiplantae > Streptophyta > Magnoliopsida > Solanales > Solanaceae > Przewalskia > Przewalskia tangutica. Next base: position 91,637,655 of record CM056719.1, read on the forward strand.
CCAAGTCAAGACAATATCATGCCTTCTTTTTAAAATAAAAACACTTCTCCCTTTTAAAGTCAAGTAACAATATACTTTTCAAAATAGTTTAGGCTTCCTAACTTCAAATTCTCAAGTCTCATCTCTTTTAGAAATCAAGTTTCTTACTTTGGAAGTTCAAGAAACCAGTACTTGTTTATAATGATCTTATTAAAGAAGCCATGATCTAGAAAATGTAATACAATTTTGTCTTATCTTAGCTTCTATGCAGATGGAGGAATTCTACTCATTTTAATTTAATTGGTTGTCGATACATTTTCATTTATTAACGCATCAATGGCTTGTTCGTTATTTATTCTCATTCGTGCCGTAACTTAGAAAAATCAAATCTACTCCAAAATATACAACTAACGACTCTTACCAACATCCCCCATAAGACTGGGCAAGATCTAGGATAACTTTATTCTTTTTAAAGACCAAGTACTCATTACTCACGAATGAGGTTTCACAACCTTTTTACACAATTCAAGTCCTTAACATTTCATATCAAGTCACTTAACTCTAGAACCAAGTCAAGGACACAAAAAAGAAATCCAACTCCTTTAACACACGTGCGTCTACCGCACTATATATTTCACAATATAATCATGCTCAAGAGAATAGGAAGAATCACATACCTCGCGACGATTATCGACAAGTAGCAAAAATGCTCCAAAGTACTATAACCTTGCTAGCCTTTTCCACCCTTCAAGTAGAATACGCTACTCGTAGTACTTCACCCTATAATGGCCATAATACGTCTATTAGCTTCTAGCTTTAACGTAGAATATTCTAATTGTAAAGTCCCTTATTCTACGAAAATTTGGACAGCACTTCCTTTGTTTCTACGTACTTTACCACCTTTTCAAGGCTCGAATTCAATACACAAACGCCACTTTTAAGGCCCAACAATCCAACAATACAAAGGGGATTACACACCTAATCTTGGACGTGTAAAATTCTGCCCCGCAATTCATATTAAAACAATCCAACTAGTTTAAGGCAACTCCTTGGCTATAACATGCTCACATATCAACCTTTTCAAATCCTTTCAATTCAACTCGTTAATTCAACATGCTATATAAGTCTTAACCAATTATAACAACGATATACCCTTCTATATACAATATGCAACGATTTTTGCTAACAACCGAATTGATTACTACACTAGTGACTAACATGCTTATTTTCGGTTTTCAACAAGTCGACATGATCCAAATGGTTTCAAACTTTAATACTTAAACCACATGCTCATTTCTCAAATACTATAACTTGAAATTTTCAATTACATGAGAAGGTGAAGGTTTTACCTCAATAAGTCCTCTTTCCGAAATCTTCTTCACGCTAAAATCACTCACACGAACCCTCTACAAGCTGCCAACATAATTCCTTCTTGTTGTCTTTCCAAAATTTTACTAGGCCTTGGTTTTCCCTTGAAATTTCTAGAGAGAAGGGAGAGGAAATTTTTAGAGAGAAGGGTTCTTTGAAAAATGACCAAGTCTTCAAGACTTGGTCAATAAATAAGACTTCCTCTTAGTCAAACAGATGGGAGGGACACTTGTCACCCTCCCACAAGCTTTTAACAAAAATATCTTCTGATTTTTCCCCTGTTTCCGCGAAATTTCCCGTCGCGGCCCTGCAGACGGCGCTGCGGCGCTGAAACTTCTGAACACCACAGCACTTATGGCGCCGCGGCCCTGCATCCGGCGCTGTGGCACCTGCCTGAAAACACTTTCCTGTTCGTCTGCCCACTGAATTTGTAACTTCCATATCTTTCTACTCTGATGTCCTAACGACGAGCGGTTTGTTGCGTTGGAAACTAGACTCAACGAACTTCATACTGGGCTATTGAAACACCTAAAAACTCCTAATAAACTAGGAGATATACCGCTCCAAATTTGACTCAAAACTGTCCAAAACATTCTGTCAACTTATCTTTCCAATTTCAATTCTTATTTCCCTTCGTACGTTCCCAATACATGACCTGAAATTCCGGGGTGTAACATTCTTCCCCCCTTAGAAACATTCGTCTCGAATGTTCTTTATAAATCTCCAAAACGCATGCGCTGGTATAGTTTTCACTACTACACCTACAAAGTCAATTATTCCACAAATGGCCATAATATAATAACCACGCAAAAACTTAAATCTCAGCCAACGAGGAATCACCTCTAAAGCGTATAACAACACTATTAGTTCTCACCCATGGTCTAAGGGTACTCTCTTCACATCTTCTCTTCACAAAAATGATCACTTCCATTCCCTTAACACATGTTCGCTTCTTTTCTTACTCGTCGTACCCTCCTCGTACACTCGAACTCTTTCTAGTATACGTACCACATTTCCTCATTGCTTTAGTTCTCAAAATCTCGGGGTAACTATCTCCAACTTGGTCATTACTAGCTTCAATTTCCTTTAAGGCCATTCCCGGCCTTCATGGTCTAATTCTGGTCGAACGCATCCACGAACTCGTACGATGATTACCTAAACTTGGTCGTAGCACCCTTGTGACCTTATCACCTAGAGGGACCACCTCAAACTTACCTCACTTCATTCCGGGTTGCGGGTTGACCCGCGATTGGTCCTCAACCCGACCCATTACGTACCAAACTCTTGTTCCCGGTCCGGAACAATCTCACTATTCAAGTCACGAACACCTAGTGGTTTCCTTAGCTTAACTACCCACTATCATTTTACACCACTCATGGACTTATTACCCAAGTATACCCCACGTATACTATGTTCCTCGACAAAGATCACCCGTAGAATCTTTCACTCAAGATGGCCCTGTATCTAAGGTTCCCACGGTTATCAAAATTCTAAGGCTCACAATTTCCATGTCCCCAAACTTACCTTTTCTACAAACCAGGCTTTCTAAATCACAATTTACATAAAATTACCCGCACATAACACTTAACATGTAACCATTTTATCACACATACTAATCTTTAGAGGGTCAAGGATATACCTGTAACTATTGTTTCACTTTCCCTTTGACGCTCTAATCATAATCATGTCCTGCACGGCGCATAGCACAAGGAGGCGATGAATCGACCACTGATCCCGAAGGCTGAGTCTCTACATCCGTGCTACCTCTGGTCGGACAATCCTTCGCAAAATGGCCCTGTCGGCCGCAAGTATAACAACCTCCCAAACCAGCACGACACTCCCCCTTATGGATTTTACCACAACGGCCACACTGAGGTAAGGGTGGCCTCATCCGGCTAGTACCCCCACTCCCCCGAAAACCTGAAACCTTGGAGCCCTGACCTGCTCCTGAATACCCTGCACGCCCCAAGATCGCGGAGAACCACTGGGTGGCGGTGGGGCATAACTAACTTCTTCGAGGCGGTCCGCCTCGAAAGCTACCAAAGGACCCTGTTGTCGTCTTGGCCCTCTTCTGCTGATTTGGGTCATTCCGTCGACCTCTACGTTTCGCCGGTCTGCGTAAGCTGCGCACGCGGCAATGTCCATGCCCGGCTGAAGAGCTACACCCGTGCAACCCTCTGCTAAATAATCATCGAGCCCTGTGACATAACGGTGCACTCTATCCCCCATGTCTGACACTAAAGCGGGGACATACCGAGCCAACGAGTCAAACTCTACATTGTACTCCCGAACCGTCCGCCCGTTCTGCCTCAACATCAAAAATCTATCTGCCCGCGCTCTCCTCATCTGCGAAGGCAAGAAGTGTGCAAGAAATGTCTCTGAGAACTCGTCCCAACCAGCTGGAAGTGCATGCTCCCCCCGGGACAGTTTCCATGAATCAAACCAGTCAACTGCAGTATCACGCAGCCGATGTGAACCCAATACCACCGACTCTGTCTCTGAGGCCTTGATCACTTTCATGATCCGCGAATCGTCGGATAAACTCACGAGGATCATCTCGCCTTGACCCATAGAACTCGGTGGTTGCAACTCAAAAGTCCCGGTCTCGCTATCGATGCGGGGTGAACTACGGTATAACCGGAACATTGCTCGCTCGCGTCCTCCTGCCTCGCCACGATCCTGGCTAATAACTGGGCCATATCCTTGTAACCCATATCCTCTGCTCCAGGATGCGTAACTGGAGGCTCAGGTAACGTGGTCTCTGTAGCCACTGCTGCAGCTCTGAACTCTGCTGGTGTTGGCGACGTCGTGAAACTCGTCGTCCGAAGCATCCCCTCAGGTAAAGACTGGGCATGTGCCCTCGTAACCCTCTGCGTCCTACTAGCAGCTCCCTCAGCTGTCTTGCCTTTCTGGGCCGCGGTTGCCTTGCGTGGAGGCATAACTGATACATAAAAATATGTCAGAGGGAGTTCAACCTATAACACAGCTCTATTACAAGCCCTTAATCTTTCCAAGATTCAAAGTCGCTCCTTAGCAATTCTTAGCTTCTTTCCTTATGTTCCAATCCGCTCCAAGCACTCCTTAGAAGCCTATGAAGAACTCATCTTCAAGTTCCAACTTCAAAGTTGAAGAACTCCTTAAGTTTCCGCCTTGTGACTAACGTGAAAACGCCGTTTTTCCGAAATCTTTCTATTGAGATATCCTTACAATACCCTTAGGGACCTTGGGTTAAAGTCTTGTGGCTAAAGAACCACAAACGAAAATATTTTTTTGTCCAAATGGAGCAAACCCGAGAGCATGTTCTTGCACAAGAATGAGTGAAATAATTCTAAGTGTTGGAAGACCTTTTCTTGCACTAGTAGTATGTTTATATAACACATTGGATGGCTTAGATTAAAACACTTGTGGGCTAGGATGAAGGACAATTAATGTTAAGCCAAGTGGACAAGTTGACAAGTCAACAATCTCAAGCTAGCAAGACTTGATCTTTTACCATGGTCAAAGACCATTCTAGCCTTGCAATAATTCGTCCAAGACTAAGTGGTGGAGGTGCCACGTGTCGCCCTTTCATTTGTCCACAAAATTCTGTAACCCTCGTGGGCCCCATAAAACGTAAAATTCCTTGGGTGGGCCCCACGTGACCAAATCCGTAAAAATAAATTCCATAATGTTAATAAGTTCCATATTCTTCAAATAATGCATTTTGAGAATCTAATTCTCCTCAACGAACATTTTTCCTTTCCGACGTTCGGAAGATTTTCCGTCGGAAAAACAATTCTTCCTTTCGTACCAATTTCCAAGTCTTGATTCCTTACGTACATTCTCTTATACGGGTCCTGGACTTACGGGGTGTAACATTCTTCCCCCCTTAGAAACATTCGTCCCCGAATGTTCTTAGTCGGTTGTCAAGCTATACAAACTCCGACACAGTCTCTATACTATGCCTAACAGTCAATACTCCACAAGACCAACGATACCACACATGGCCACCACCTAACATACGTAAACATATCAATGGACCTTCCGTCCGCGGCCCCTTTTCACAAAACTCAAAGGTTACAGTCTTATGACAAACAAGATCTTTAGAGGTTACTTTCTTTTCTTACTTGTCATACTTCCTCGTACTTCTAAACTTATTTGAGCATACGTACAAAATCTCAATATTGTTTCTGTTCCCCAATCCTTGAAGTTATTAACTAAACTTTGCCATATACTACTTGAATTTCTGCTAAGGCTCTTCTCGACCCTTACGACCTGGTTCCGGTGGAACACATCCACGAACTCGTACAACGATCAACTAGACTTGGGCCTTGCACCATCGTGACCCTGTCACGTAGCGGAACTACTACCAACTGATCCCACTCTATTTCAGGCTATAGGGCGACCCGCAATAGGTCGTCACCCCGTCCCACCGTCGCACTTAACTCTTATCCTTGGTCTGACTTAAAATCTTATGGCCCGAGAGAGCCTTATATATCTAAGGTCTCGGAAGTTATCAATATTCTTAGGCTCGCAATTTCCATGCTCCAAGCCTACCTTACCAGTCCCCTAGTAAACGGGTACAAAAACTTCTCATAAAACCATAATCGTGTCGTCTTGATTACAACAACCATTACTTACTCTATACGGACCTCATCCGTACAATTCTCTTAAGCCTACCACGTAGCTTAATATATTAACATGGTATTCCATTAAGTTCCTTAACATGACTTCTTAAGGGTTCACTACCCTATCAGACAACTCATCCTTCCCCAATTATCTCAAAATAAAACATAAGACCTTGGCGAGAATTCATTAACTGTTCCATACCTTCCCGGTATCTAGTTAGTCTTTACCAACTCCTGGTAATCTAAAATCATTCTAGGCAACACGCGTCTGACCCTCATACATAACTTTGTATAGATGTATGTCACAATACCAACTATACTATAATCATTATCAACCTGGATATGCAATCCACATAGTCCTTCCAGGGTCACTGCTGCCTTGCTCGTAGCTGCAATCAACATAACTCGTTAGGGAGAGACAACCCTAACGACACAGCTCTATCGCACGATCTCAGAGTGAGAAGAATGGAAAGCAATCCTAAATGTCCTGCAGCCTCCTGATTATAGATGTGGTGCACAACACACCGATAATCAAGACTCTACTAGACACGGTATGTAGACACTTTCTGAGGACTAACTGCTCTGATACCACTTTTGTCACGACCCGACCCCGGGCCGCGACTGGTACCCTACCTGGGCACCCTTCTAATCATACAACATAACAAACTGCGGAAAATAGGTAACACACTTTTTTTTAACTTAGACAAAGCCGATAAGGCTGCCATAAAATAAGTCACCCAAAAGGGCTTACACTATCCAAAAATGTAATTACAACTCTAACCATCCAAATTTACACGTGAATACGGACCTCAAGATTTTGGACCAATACTGTGACGGGACAAGGCCCCGCCGTACCCCTGAATATACATAAACATGACAACTCCGGAACATTGGAGCCATCTCAAAATTTGAACCAGATCCTAAGCTCGCGGATCCACAATCAATACCTAAACTCGCGGACATGAACGCTTCAAGAGGTCGATAACAAAATTTAATATGGAACGGAAATAAAGTACAGTAAATAGATCATAACTGTACAAAAGAATGACAGGGGCAAGTATAAAAAGTACATACCAGATTCTGCCGTGTCATTACCACTCATTAACTTAATTGCACATCATTATCTTTTCCATTCCATTAAGAGTTATAGCCAAATCTTACGTACATACTTAGGAGAAATCATTAAGTTCATTACAATATAACTTACTTATCTTTCATAACATAATCCGGCCCTTTATGGAGGGGCGCATATACTACCCGGCCCAATCTGGGACGCGATGAAGTCACACAAATATCAAAGCGTGCCCGTGGAATCCCCAATCACTGCCGACAGCTATAAGTGTAAAATATAACCATGTGACGCGCCCGTGGCATCCCACCTCACTGTCGGCGTACACATACACAATATATATATATATATATATATAACGCGGCCGCATGCCCCGGAATCCCTCATCGTATAAGCATGGCCATAACGCGTGCCCTCGCGTCCTCATCATAGGTGCAGTCTTCACGGGAGCTAGCCCGTGGAGTAATAGTCGACATAGCATGGTCTCATGCCGGAATCCTCATCGTATAAGCACGCCATGGGTAAGAAAACAAATCCAGAATCTAACCCGCGTCACGGTCACATGCCCTAATCCCACATCGTATAAACATGTCCAAGGATCAATCATAATGGAAGCATACCTGGAATCCCACATCATCGCTTGCGTCCAAGTAAACTTACAACAAGCATACCGCCTCCAACTGAGAGTCACGACAACGTAAACATATAATACTTGCACTCAAAGCTATCACAAGCAAACATAGGCAAGTTCATTAAACCTTTAGACTTCCATTTTTATAAACTCATGGCACTTTCGTTTCACACATAAAAATCCGGGAGTTTAACCCAAGGTACTACGTGCTTACATACTTTTCAAAAGACTCATTTTCATATAAAACCCCAAGATACTAACACCCGTAGTATCAAGGCTTGTTCACGCCTTACCTAAGTCACTACACTTTTAGAAATACATTTTTCGGCTTCTAAATCAAGTGACTTCTTTCCTTAAAACTTAAGCAATTGATGCTTTTAAATCCATTTGCCTTTGTTTATTTCCAAAACATTTATCATTACTTAGAGTAAACCACTCTTTTAACTTTCCATAAAGCTATTATAACCCACTTCCCATAAAGTCGTTATACTAACTTTATACCTTAGGCAAATACATTCTTTTTCTAACCAAGAGACTTATACTTTCGAAAACCAAGTATCGTATACTTTCAACATACTTCAAGTCTCTTATCTTTTAGAATCAAGTTTCGTAGTTCATAGTCTTAACACTTCATTACGTAAACTCTTTAAATTAAGCAACATATGCCTTATATGTGTGAATAGGTTATACTTGTTTATCTTGATCTCATTAAAGCGACCATGATCTAGAAAATGTAATACAATTTTGTCTTATCTTAGCTTCTATGCAGATGGAGAATTCTACTTGTTTTAATATAATTTATCGTCATTACATTTTCCTTTATTAACGCTGCAATGGCTTGTTCGATACTTATTCTCATTTGTGTCGTAAATTAGCCAAGTCAACTTGGCTCCAAACACCTCCTAACGACTCTTACCAACATCCCCCATAAGACTTGGTAAGAACTTAGGATAACTCAGACATAACATTTACATAGAGTAAATCAACATACACACTTCTTAACTTCTAAGAGTAGAAGGAAACATGAAATAATATCACATGTACATTCCATACATAGAATCATGTCAAAAGAAGGAAGAGGTTCACATACCTCGCGACGATTATCGACAAATAGCAAAATGCTCCGAAGTACTTCAACCGTGATAGCTACTCCATCCTTCAAGTAGAATACGCTATTCTTAGTACTTCAACCTATAATGGTCATAATACGTCCATTAACCTCTAGCACCGAACGTAGAATATTCTAAGTACAAGGTCACTAAATTCTACGGAAAATCGGGCAGCACTTCCTTTGTTTCTACATACTTTGCCACATTTTTCAAGGCCGAATACAATAACCAAACACGCCACATTTAAGGCTGAACAATTCAGCTAACCAAAGGGGATTACACGCCTTACAATACGTGTAAAATTCCGCCCCACAACAATACAAAACAATCCAATAATTTCCATGCCATTCTCGGCTAAAAGGTGCTATAACAAAAAGTCTTCCAATTCTTTTCCAATCCAAGTTCTTGGGTCAACATGTTATATAGTCAAAAACAACTTCAACAACTACAATTTCCTTCTTTATATAACATATGACAACTTAACTAGTAACCAACTTGAATTAAAATCTTAAGGGCTAACATACTAGTTTTCGGATTAGGGTTCCAACAATCAATACACTTATCAAACTTCATACTAAATACCTCATGCTTGCTAATATCCATAGTTACAACAATAAGTAATCTTAATTACTAAAACGACAAGAATTATACCTTTACAAGTCCTTAATCTTTCCAAGATTCAAAGTCGCTCCTTAGCAATTCTTAGCTTCTTTCCTTATGTTCCAATCCGCTCCAAGCACTCCTTAGAAGCCTATGAAGAACTCATCTTCAAGTTCCAACTTCAAAGTTGAAGAACTCCTTAAGTTTCCGCCTTGCGACTAACGTGAAAACGCCGTTTTTCCGAAATCTTTCTATTGAGATATCCTTACAATACCCTTAGAGACCTTGGGTTAAAGTCTTGTGGCTAAAGAACCACAAACGAAAATATTTTCTTGTCCAAATGGAGCAAACCCGAGAGCATGTTCTTGCACAAGAATGAGTGAAATAATTCTAAGTGTTGGAAGACCTTGTCTTGCACTAGTAGTATGCTTATATAACACATTGGATGGCTTAGATTAAAACACTTGTGGGCTAGGATGAAGGACAATTAATGTTAAGCCAAGTGGACAAGTTGACAAGTCAACAATCTCAAGCTAGCAAGACTTGATCTTTTACCATGGTCAAAGACCATTCTAGCCTTGCAATAATTCTTCCAAGACTAAGTGGTGGAGGTGCCACGTGTCGCCCTTTCATTCGTCCACAAAATTCTGTAACCCTCGTGGGCCCCATAAAACGTAAAATTCCTCGGGTGGGCCCCACGTGACCAAATCCGTAAAAATAAATTCCATAATGTTAATAAGTTCCATATTCTTCAAATAATGCATTTTGAGAATCTAATTCTCCTCAACGAACATTTTTCCTTTCCGACGTTCGGAAGATTTTCCGTCGGAAAAACATTCTTCCTTTCGTACCAATTTCCAAGTCTTGATTCCTTACATACATTCTCTTATACATGTCCTGGACTTACGAGGTGTAACAAAACGTGCCCGTGGAATTCCTTCCTCACTGCCGGCAATCTATGATATAACAACACCAAGGAGTACACATGAACATCAGGTCCCAGTCCGCGTATGCGTAAACCGTCTGAGGCAAATCTGGTCGACTACGGATACCTCTGCCGCCCCTCGACCGGGGCAAGTCTGAAGCCAACTACCAGATACCTACCGTACCAACAATACTGTATAACTGTACCACGAAGCTGACCGGGGCAAGTACGAAAGCCACTACCAGATACCACTGCGTCACGTCGGCGACAGGCAATCTGGCTAACTACGGATCGCTGCGTCACGAGACTTCGTCTTAAAATTGTTATAACACATCTCACGGTGGCCAGGCAATCTGAAGGCCGACTACGGATACCTCTGCGTCGCGTATGGCGGCAAGTACAAAGCCAACTACCGGATACCTCTGCGTACAACAATCGTATAAGCGTACCCGGTGGCCAAGGGCAAGTCAAAGCCACTACGGATACCACTGCGTCACGTCGTGGCCGGCAAGTCAAAGCTAACTACCAGATACCGCCTGCATCACGAGACTTCGTCCTAAAATTGTTATAACACTATCAACAGGGAACGGACCCTCATCGTGGCCGCATACCCGTGGACCTTCCATCGAGTCAGTATGCCCAATATGATCGGGAATAACATGACCGGCCCTCCATCGAGAGACGCGGTAGCATAAGGATACAATACTTGTACAGCAAGACTATCACAAGCAAACATAGGCAAGTTATTCACACTCAAGGTACTTTCATTTTATGCCAAAAATCCGGGTTTTAACCCCAAGGTACTACTTACTTTATCTCTTTAAAAAGTCCATTTCTTTTCACAAAAGTCACATGATACTAACACCCGTAGTATCAAAATAGAGTAACTATTAGTTTAAGTAAACCAAAACAATTTCCATACTTCCTTTTTAAAGTAAACCAAGGCAATACCATGTCTTCTTTTTAAACCAAGTCAAGACAATACCATGCCTTCTTTTTAAAATAAAAACACTTCTCCCTTTTAAAGTCAAGTAACAATATACTTTTCAAAATAGTTTAGGCTTCCTAACTTCAAATTCTCAAGTCTCATCTCTTTTAGAAATCAAGTTTTCTTACTTTGGAAGTTCAAGAAACCAGTACTTGTTTATAATGATCTTATTAAAGCAGCCATGATCTAGAAAATGTAATACAATTTTGTCTTATCTTAGCTTCTATGCAGATGGAGGAATTCTACTCATTTTAATTTAATTGGTTGTCGATACATTTTCATTTATTAACGCAGCAATGGCTTGTTCGTTATTTATTTTCATTCGTGCCGTAACTTAGCAAAATCAAATCTACTCCAAAATATACAACTAACGACTCTTACCAACATCCCCCATAAGATTGGGCAAGATCTAGGATAACTTTATTCTTTTTAAAGACCAAGTACTCATTACTCACGAATGAGGTTTCACAACCTTTTTACACAATTCAAGTCCTTAACATTTCATATCAAGTCACTTAACTCTAGAACCAAGTCAAGGACACAAAAAAGAAATCCAACTCCTTTAACACACGTGCGTCTACCGCACTATATATTTCACAATATAATCATGCTCAAAAGAATAGGAAGAATCACATACCTCGCGACGATTATCGACAAGTAGCAAAAATGCTCCAAAGTACTATAACCTTGCTAGCCTTTTCCACCCTTCAAGTAGAATACGCTACTCGTAGTACTTCACCCTATAATGGCCATAATACGTCTATTAGCTTCTAGCTTTAACGTAGAATATTCTAATTGTAAAGTCCCTTATTCTACGAAAATTTGGACAGCACTTCCTTTGTTTCTATGTACTTTACCACCTTTTTCATGGCTCGAATTCAATACCCAAACGCCACTTTTAAGGCCCAACAATCCAACAATACAAAGGGGATTACACGCCTAATCTTGGACGTGTAAAATTCTGCCCCGCAATTCATATTAAAACAATCCAACTAGTTTAAGGCAACTCCTTGGCTATAACATGCTCACATATCAACCTTTTCAAATCCTTTCAATTCAACTCGTTAATTCAACATGCTATATAAGTCTTAACAAATTATAACAACGATATACCCTTCTATATACAACATGCAACGATTTTTGCTAACAACCGAATTGATTACTACACTAGTGACTAACATGTCCATTTTCGGTTTTCAACAAGTCGACATGATCCAAATGGTTTCAAACTTTAATACTTAAACCACATGCTCATTTCTCAAATACTATAACTTGAAATTTTCAATTACATGAGAAGGTGAAGGTTTTACCTCAATAAGCCCTCTTTCCGAAATCTTCTTCACGCTAAAATCACCCACACGAACCCTCTACAAGCTGCCAACATAATTCCTTCTTGTTGTCTTTCCAAAATTTTACTAGGCCTTGGTTTTCCCTTGAAATTTCTAGAGAGAAGGGAGAAGAAATTTTTAGAGAGAAGGGTTCTTTGAAAAATGACCAAGTCTTCAAGACTTGATCAATAAATAAGACTTCCTCTTAGTCAAACAGATGGGAGGGACACTTGTCACCCTCCCACTGGCTTTTAACAAAAATATCTTCTGATTTTTCCCCTGTTTCCGCGAAATTTCCCGCCGCGGCCCTGCAGACGGCGTCGCGGCGATGAAACTTCTGAACACCACAGCACTTATGGCGCCGCGACTGCGTCCGTGTGGCCTGCACACTGGCACTGAAAACACTTTCTTGTTCGTCTGCCCACTGAATTTGTAACTTTCATATCTTTCTACTCCGATGTCCTAACGACGAGCGGTTTGTTGAGTTGGAAACTAGACTCAACGAACTTCATACTGGGCTATTGAAACACCTAAAAACTCCTAATGAACTAGGAGATATACCGCTCCAAAGTTGACTCAAAACTGTCCAAAACATTCTGTCAACTTATCTTTCCAATTTCAATTCTTATTTCCCTTCGTACGTTCCCAATACATGACCTGAAATTTCGAGGTGTAACACATACTAGGGGGATAGGAGACATTTCACTAGTGGGTGTATCATCATCTACATTAATAGGTGTATCATCATGTAGAGTGTCATCTAAATTAAAATCTTCTTCATTTTGAGGATAAACATTTGTGTCAAGATCATATGGTATTTCAGGAAACAGTTCAGGATCCATAAAATCATCTTGTGTAGGAATACTAGAAGAAGTACCCTTGCTCTTGATACCCAAGGCCTTGCCCAAAACATTTTTTGTTCTTTTCATTTTAATTATGATAATAAATAGTTAAAGACTTAAAAAGTTAAAGATAATGAAATTAAATGTGCTAAATGAAATAAAAATAAAATAATAATTTAATGAGAGAACGAATGTACCAAACGTTGACGTAGAGTCGATGTGTAATCGAGAGAGGTTGAAAATTGAAACTTTGCTCGATAGATTAATCCTCAAGTTAGTTGTCAACTTCACTCTCAATTCTCAAATTAATAAATAGAGTGAATATGTAGTAGACAATGTTGTATAAAAATAGATTGATTGAGATTGAGAGATTAGAGATTGTAGGAAGATTTGTGAGAAATAAGAAGAGAAAATGAGGTATTTATAGTTGAAAAATTGGGTTAAAGTGTAAATATAATAACTTAGGGGTTAAAAATAAATATAAAGGGGGTTGGGGGAGTGGGGAAAGCTAAAAATGATTGTTATTGCAACGACTATTTTTGGCAAGTGACGGTACTGGGGCGGGACCGGGACGGGACGGGTCCTATCGAAATCGGATCGGGCGGGACCATACCATGTCCCGTCCCGGTTCGAGCCCCGGACCCGCTAATTTTTTCTTTTTTAATTTAATTGGTAGGGATGGGGCCAAGGGGAGATGAGGCTGACCACTTAGATGAAATAAATATATATGATGGGATATATATATTGATGTGGAGGAAAATTTGTATGAAATATCCCCTATTGTGGATAGGGGTGCAATTCAGTCGGACAGAAAAATCGGGCCAGGGCCAAACCCTCTTTGATCGACCAACGGGCCGAGATTATCGGTCGGTCTTGATCCTTTAAATTCTTGTTTGGTTTTGGTCATTCGGTCAGATTTTTTTAATTTTTTTTTTTATAATATATATAATTTATATAATTCCTAATATATATAATATATATAATTCCTAATTTTCTAAATTCCTAATATATATAATATATATAATTCCTAATATATATAATTCCTAATTTTCTAAATTTCTAATATATATAATTTATATAATTCCTAATATATATAATTTATATAATTCCTAATATATATAATTTCTAATATATATAATATATATAATTCCTAATATATATAATATATATAATTCCTAATATATATAATTCCTAATATATAATATATATATAATTAGAATTAGGGTTAAGGCAGTTTTTTTAAATTGAATTTACAATACTGAAATTGACATTCTCGGACACATTACCACAAAAAATTTACGTTAAAATCTATTGCACATCGCGAGATATTTAGATTTGAAAAGGAGAAAAACGTAACGATTTGGGGGAAAAGTGAAATTGAGGGGCAAGATGGACGTTTTTGAAAAAATCCGGTGAAGCAAACGGACTTCAGTCAGTTTGGGATTATTCGTCTCGAGAAAATAAGCGAAATCAAAAAAAATTTAGATCAAACAGACGTCCGAGCGCAAAGTTATGACCATTTAAAGTTTCACTAATTTACAACTTATATTTGATATGTCAATACGTCTGCGTGTTGGGGAGAAATTTGTTGTGGTGGAGTGAGAAGTGGCTGGGGGCGCTGAGGAGAGGATTCGGTCCATTCGGTCGATGGGCCAGGACCGAAAATGACTCGGACCGGACCGGACCGAGAAATTCAATTCGGTCTTCGGTCCGATCCGGTTTTGACCCTTTGTGCACCCCTAATTGTGGAGTGTGTAATAAATGAAGATATTTGATGATGTGGCAGGAGATAAAACTGATTGAATTATCTCCTGCTGAATATGGTCTAAGCTCCTACTATGCGCGGGTCCAGAGAAAGGCCGAACAACAAAGATTATTGTACGCAGTCTTACCTCACATTTCTAAAAGAGGATGTTTCCACGGCTTGAAACAAGCACAAAATTTGTATAATACAGCCCTAAAAATACCAACTTGAAAATTCTCTTCTTTTTTTCTTTCTTTCTTTCGACAAGTCTCTACAACTTGAAAATTCAGCCAAAATGATTACACATTTTACCTAGAAAAAGTAGAACAAAAAGAGATAATAGGAGGTTAGTGTACACTTCAATTCTCCAGTGGACTAGCCTTGAAATGGAAATCCCTAGGATTTGTATAGGCTTCTTCTATATTCACCAAACATGATCATTATTCTTGATATCATCATTTACCGGTCATCAGCATAGAATTGATAACATGCAAAATCAGCCGAATGCTTGAAAGTTCAGCAGGCGGCGTGTTGGGGACACTCCTGCGATGGTGTAATATATTATATACTTGCTCGAAGATGGGCGGAACATGCACTGCAATCATTGGGTCAGTTGGATTTATGGCAGATAGCACATCCCTCATCCAGGATAGTTTTTGGACAGTCTCTGCACTAATATCACATGCCAACTGCTGAAGAAGTGAAAGGAGCACTCCTTGACTCAAAGGGGGAGGATTCAATGACAAAAGCCCAGGCAAATCAACCTGGTACAAGACACCAGGAAACAATCAAGATCCAACCACGGAATGTCATCCTCACTAGGTTGGCGCAAACAAAAGCAGGAAGAACATCCCTTCCTCCCAATCAAGAATTGAAATTTGAAATGCTTATTTTTAGATGAATTTTAAATGTTTTTATTTCGAGGTAAAAACTTTCTTCTGTGTCGTCATCCAATTTTATTGGATGTCAAAGAACAGACAGGTTTGAGGTAACAACTTTTAATTAGACAGGTAACAAAACTAAGTTCTTCTGTTTTTGTACAAAATACTAAGGGTCGTTTGGTTTATGTTTATCGACTGTTTGGTTTGACGTATTAAAAGTAACATGCATTGCTAATTTCTATATAGTACAGAATAGGGTGTATAAGTATAAGAATAGCATTGGTATTGTTAATGCCATGGTTTACTATGTATGAAAATAGTACTGACTAGAGTGTACAAGTAATACTAGTATTAGTTGTATTAAACTTAAATTTGCAACCAAACATTGTACAACAATTTTATACGAGCATTATTCTACCTAATACACCCCTATCAAACGACCCCTAACACCATTAAAAGCCCCCTTCTCCCGTCCCTAGCTATTCCTCTTTTCCTGGACCCTATTGCTCACCTCCTTTACTCCCATTAAAACAAAATATTCCTCAACGCACCTCTACCTGATAATACTATCAGTAACTAGAAAATAAATGCCAATGTAAACAGTGTACCAGAGAGCATAACCATGAGACGATTGACACATCACTCCTTTGTAATGCTGCAGTGAATGCTTCCTCATACTTGTGCTCCCCTAACAGTCTAGATAACTCTTTGGTTGGATCTGGAGGTGTCTCAATCTATTGCAAACATAAAAATATGAATCAGTATATAGTAAGCAAGACAAAAAGGAGGGTCATAGCAAAGTATAAGTAGCTAATTCTTAATAACAAAATATAAGCAGCTAATTCTTTGGCCCACTACGGAATAGGACGAACCTTTTCATGCAGCAATGATCCATTATTCATGTGGCTAACCAGTGGATTTGTTGATTGGGAATTTGCTCCAGAAACTGCAAGAGCAAGCAACTTTCTCTGACTATCAGCAAGCTCTCCGCTCAACGTTTGGGTCATTGCCGATGCTGAATTGATGGCATCCTGAAAATTGAGTCTAATGAATACCTAATTCCGAGGAGGATGTGATCCCAATCACTTCCGAAATTCATCCATATTTTTTTTGACAATGTAAAAGAAACATCTATAATTTAATCATCTAACTGTCTTTACATCAACACATTCACCAGGTTAGGAAGCAGGGAGGGAGGAAAGAGGAAAGAAAGAAAGATAGCTTCCTCGTGAACAAAGACAGAACTACCTGTTAGAAAAGAAAGAAAAATAGTTGCACAAGTTATAACCACTCCCTCCTTCCCATTTTAAGAATATTAGTTTAACTCTGCACGGCTATTAAGATGAGGAGAACAAGTGATTTGTCTTGTTTCCGGAACATGAGATGTATTAAATTTAATGTTGTTTTTTAAGAAACAATAATGAAAAAGTTGTATTGAGAAATGAGGATAGTGAAACAAGCAGTGCATTATATTGAACGCTTTTTTGGAGAATATATCAGTGAAAAGTGGCATTGATAAATGAGGGTATCTTGCTGAATACAAAACACAGTAAAGGATGAAGAAAAAGTCAACACAGGAAGTAAAAGGACCATACCCTAAAAGTCAACCAACTTCGCATTTTGAAGGCATAATTAATTGATGTAGTTTATTGGATAAAGTAGAAGCAGAAAAAGAACAGTTTAACAAAAGATTTAGCAAGAAACAAAAGGATAAATCAAAATATATAAGGTCCGTACTCTTAGAGCAAGTGCCAACGGAGAATTCATGGACTCAAATTGCTGTTGTGCAGCAGCCGAGTGGTCAGCAATGCCTTTCTGAAATGTTAAATCCACTTGCTCAAACATTGCCTTGCATGACATCTCGAAGGCAGGGATCACTGAAGCTTCCAAAGCAGACTTAAGGGTTTCCTGCAGACGGTTTCAATGCCATCAGATAAGAAACATTCAACACTTATTTGAATGTAAGCAAGTTGATAGGATCATGAAGTTACAGTCTTAGGGGCATATGATAGATGAAAAGATTAACTAGAAATCCAGTATTATAAACCATAAATTAAGAAAATAATGAATATGACAACTCAAGGAAAACATTTTAGTACCCACAATAGTATTGGCTCAATAAAAAGCTTTCAGCTTACCTGAAGAGCTTGCTTGCCAGAGGTTTGGAATTG
Organism: Przewalskia tangutica; assembly: GCA_029844215.1. Taxonomy (NCBI): domain Eukaryota; kingdom Viridiplantae; phylum Streptophyta; class Magnoliopsida; order Solanales; family Solanaceae; genus Przewalskia; species Przewalskia tangutica. Next base: position 91,655,897 of record CM056719.1, read on the forward strand.
TGCTTGGATTTGTTTAGCTACAGTAGCTTCAAGTTTGGAGTTTACTGCTTTCTCTAGTTGGTTCACTGCCTTGTCACCAACTCCTTTCTGCACCATAACATTTAGTCACGACACAAGCAAATCCACACAAGCAAAAATTCAGATTTTCAAAATATTAACCTGGAATGCCTCTGAAATTGCAGCTGATATAGTTTTCTCAATAGTAGGGGTAATACTGCGTGCCACAGCTTGCCCAACTGCTGCTAGTTCTTTCTTCATTAATTTTTCCATCAGCCCTGACATGTCCTTGTTTAAGCAGTTAGAGATCAAATTGGTTATTTGTTGTGTACGATCACGAAGATTCTTCTCCTGTTTTGCACTCTCTTCTTGTAAACGAGCCCACAAAGCATCAGAATTGGCCTTGACAGATTTTTCCATGCTCCGTCCCAAGGCAGCTTCAAGTCTTCTTCCTTCTTTGGTCACTGGAACAGCAACCATCATTTCCATCTGCTTTTGTGTATCTTTTTGCAGAGTCAGAACCTACACGAAACAGAAAACAGAGAAAAAAACACACCTAAGAATATGATGTTGAAAGAACATAACTACAATGAGCTTTTTTTGGTTGGGTTAGTAATGTAATCAAATCACTATAAATCCAGGAAGGTTGAAATTGTCAACATCCCGAAACAAATCTTCAATGCAAGACACAATTCGATGATGTAGTGAATTGCTCATCCAACACAGAGAAGCATATACAAGAAAATCAGCTTCCACCACTTGAGCAGTTGAAGAGTTCCATAATGAAATATTCTGATAAAAGTAATTCCAGCACACATTAAAAGAACACCAAAATTGTGGAATTTCAAAAAAATTGTCCAACAGATTTCAGGAGGATAATCAGCCAAGCTAAGGAACATTGCAGAAAGTCAGCTACACGTGGCATATCAAGCAATGGAAATGACGAAGATCACCATTCATGAACGATAAAAATGATGAAAGCAACTTTTAAGTTACATGGAACAACCTAAAAGCTATGAACAGTGATGATATGCTAATATTAAGTAAGAGAACACAGGTAAAAAATTGCAAAATAACAAAAAATATGAAATATATACGTTCAGTTAAAGGCATAACAAAATGAGAAGAGCACTAAACCTCACATATATAAGTAAATATGCTCTTAGGACTAAGCAAGCACCTGATTTAGCATCTCACGCATGGACAAAAGTTGTGAGAAAGCAGTTTCCATAGAACGGGTACTTGAGCTGACAACAGCCTCATTCGCAGAATCTGTTGAATTAAAAGCACTAGCCGATGATGAGGTCGGCCCAGATGATTGAGGATTCTTCCCCTTTTGCTTTTTCCCTTTTGTACTGGGAGCTGGTGGTTGATGAACAGTGACTGACATTGTTGAGTCTAGATCCTTTTCAGAGATCTCCTTTGCAGAGTCATGATCTTCCTCTGGTGTAATTGAAGGTTGAGATGGTCCCTCACTTCCATCAGCCACATCAAACTGCCTAGATTCCTCTACAGTATAGGTCTCAGGAGATGAGGCACGACATTCTCGAGCCATTTCTAATCCAAGATCAGATAATTGAGAGCAAAATGCTTTCTCCTTATTTTCTGACACGAAAGAATGGATGTCTTGAGAGCCAATATCAGTTCTTCGACTGAATTTTGTTTCGCGACCAGTTTTAACCTCCATCTCTACATTACGGGTGTCATTCTTAGTTACAACATCCTGGACATTCATTTCTGACTCACTTTTCTTCTCATTAACAATGCTAACCTCAGAGGATGATCTAGCCATCAATATCTCTGAAGGAGTTACCAAATGAGTTGGGTGCTTGAACTTAACAGGATGACTGGTACCTGAGGGAACATCATCCCGTGACATTTTAGGTTCATCATCCAAGGAAGCAACATCTGACAAGTTTGGGGGTGTGCCATCCTTTTGCGGATCAACTGGATATTCAACAACTTTTTGATTCCCAACTTGGTCATTATCAGACGTGTTAGCCCCAAAGTTGTTTGATGGACCTCCAAAACCAGATAGTTTTCGAGACAATTTAGGACTCAAAGGAGGTGGAGGTGATGCACTGGGGCCAATTTCACTCTCACTAGTTACACTGGTCAAAGTAGACAATTTAGTTTCTACAATGGAGGAAGTGAGTTCTTGAGAGGTGGCCGACTCAGTAGGTGCAGTACTCATAGGATATCTAGCTGTTGGTGAAATCTCAGAGCCAATTTCATGTACTGATGATTTAGGTGCAGAACTAGATAAAGGGAACTCCTGCTGTTTACTTCCAGGGGGATCAACAGGAGAAAATCCTTCAACGCTAACAGCATCACGCGAAACACCGGATTCTGTCCTTTCGGAAACTACATTCTCTGTTGGAGGTGGCAAGCACTGGGACAAGTCCAAGGCATACTGCTGAATGGCCTGTGTCTGTACACAATACACCTGAACAATCTGTTCACCGTGGGGCAATAGGTCACTCGTCCCGGTGAAACTCAAAATTGGCATGGTAACTGTAAATCCTGCAATGTAATTCATCCGGGTAGCCTCTGGGTTTGGGCCATACTCTAGATGCACAGCATATATAGCATTCTTTTTTGCATTAGCTAGTAGGAGCAGACCTGCTTGAGACAAGGCTACAACTTGGTTAAAAAATGCTTCTTCGACAGGAGCCTCAGCTGAACTTTTCAGCTCCAATGTCTGTGTACAGCGCCATGACTCAGAATCACTAGGAAGCAACCAGCCTTCTTCACTTGCTGATGCCCATATCTTTATTTCCCGATTAAGAGGACCCTGAAAACCTTTAAAAGGTCAACTCATACTCAAGAATCATCAAGAGGCAAACTCATGGAGGAGAAAAAACAGAGAGTTGTGATTGACATTTTGACAAAAACTAACTGGTCTCTGAGAATAAGATTATTATTTATTTATTTTTGTTGATAAGGGCACGGTTTGGCATTTGAGAAATAGATTTGAGTAAATTAGCATGGAATACGAGAATATGAGGTTTTCTATGAGACAGAACCTACTAGTCAGTGAAAACAGTTGATCCTGACCAAAAATGGTCAGCACAAAATGCAGCAGCACATACCCCAGTGATGAGTACGATGTGATCTGGGCGGTGTGGGGCAGCCAAGAAGGTAACAGAATTAACAGGATGACCATCATGAGGCCTGAAAACTGCAATTGGATGTGTCTTCCGGTCTTCCCATATCTTTATCTGGAAAACATGAATCCACAGGCACCTGTCAATACAGAGGAACCAATTTTTTCCAACTAGCCATGCTATATATCAACATTTTGCAATCAAGATCAGACTTCATTTTAGCTTCATTTCAGAATCTTACACGGATCCAATAGGTAAAATATAACAAATACATAAAACCGAACGAACCATACAAGTATCGTTGAAAAAGAGCACCTCAGAAACTGCAACCTCTAAACATAAATTTAGGAGTTAAAATTTTATAAAAGATACGAAGGGACCCACTCAACAAATACAAACAACTCAACTCTGAAAATTCAGCTAATAACAATCAGTGGTCAGAGTTTTTTGGTTATGTTATCATTTTCACAGCAAAAAACATGTTGAGTGATATGAATCATTACATAGAGGTTATGTCAAGGAACGCCTACATCAAACAGTTCTTTCTTTAAGGAAAAGCTGGAAAAAGAACATTGCATCAAACAGCTAAAACTACAACATAAAGCAGAACTCTCACGAACCGTGCCATCCACTGAAGCAGATACCAAACGAGTGGTCATCCACTGGCACATTGATAAATCAGTCACTTCTCCATCGTGGGTACCAACAAGTTGTACCCCATAAACCAACTTGTCAACAGGACACCTGAGCGGTTCATCGGCTGAAAATACTGCACCTTTCCCAACTTTCGTGATATCAATTTTCAAAATGCGTTTCCCGATTCCAACCACAAGAATTTCCTATTAAAGAGAACATAAGAAAAATTAAGCACAATGTCAATAGAAGAAAAGGATACCCAAAAAGAGAGATAGGTAGGTACTTGTTTATGACAATGCCAACAAACACGTGGGTGAACAGATTCCCCTTCACCCACAATTTGAATAGAAATGACAATCCTTCCTGTAATTTGTGGTTTCTCTTCTTCGTCTGGTCCTTCAGTAATTTTCCATATATAAACCCGGCCATCAACACTCGCACTGAGGCAAAACCAAATTAGAAACATAAAATACTTACTGTATAAGTATAAAGTACAAAGGAGCAGAGGACTACCTAGCCAAGAGATGAACATCCTCGGCGAAGAAAGCCATGTCTGTGACCCGCTGAAAAAAAAACAAGTTTTTCAAATGAATACAATAATGGCTTTTCTTCGGGAAGGACAAAGCAGATTACAATTTTCAAATTTATATACTTCTCACAAAATCAATTATTCCTTTTTGAACCAAACAAGATTTCAGACCAACGATTTATACATTAATCACTCAATAAAGAAATGATAACTTCAAGAGATATGATAAACAAATGCCATGAAGTCATGAACAGCTATTCTTTGTCTGATCAAAAGTCAAGGACAACTATTACTAGCAGACTACATCATTATATCTGATAGCAAAGAGTGACAACTAAGCTGAATACTTTTTTTTGTTTTCTTTTGACAAAGTTGTATTTAAATGCCATATCAATATTATTAAGCTTATTCTCCAAATACCATAAAACAAAGCATATTCTCATCTCACACTCAACTGATACATTGGCTAAGAATGCAAATGAAATAATCAAAGCTTTTGTGTATAAAAACAGTGTCCTTCGAGCAAATTAATGTTTTTTCCCATAGTTGAATGCATGTTAGATAAAACGCACAACTAATGATTAGGTGCCCTCATATCAATAGGCATAAAAGGAATAACCTAATTTATAAGGAACACCACAATTACCACCATCATCCACATTTTATGCTCGGCAACTAGCTTAAGCTGTAACATTATTACTAAAGGTTCGCATAACAGATAATTAGCCATATTCGGGCATGTATTAGCTAAAAATTCCAGCTAAACACAAAAGATTACTCTTTGAGAAGCGACCAACCTGTGCAAGACCTTTAAGCAATGATCTCAATGCAGTATTTATATTGAGAACCCGAATAGCCCCCAGTTTCAATCCATAACATATGTATGTCTTATTAACCGCAATTTGCCGGCCTAATACAAGACCTGGATCCGAACCATACTTAGTAATCGGAGTAACCTCAAGTTGTGGCTGCACCTCACTAGGAAACTTAACATCTATATCATACACAATATGATCACCATTCAAATGCCTCCCTTTAGGCAACTTACTACTCGCCATCCTCATCGGGCCCGGGCCCGAAATGCCAACATTCGGGCCGGATGAAAAATCAGAAAGCTCCGACCCGGATGTTGTAGGTTGTATAAGAGGAACTTCCATAGTAGAAGGTGGTGCACTTAGTAAAGCCATAAGCCTAGCACCAGGGTTAGGGTTAGGGTTAGGGTATTGATTGGAGTGGGGAGGTGGGGCTGGGGGTTGGAGTGGGGGGGTGGGGAAAGACATGGATCTTTGTTGTTGATGTAAATTGGGGGTAAATTGGGTATTATTGTTATCATGTGGTGGTGGTGGGGTGGGGTATTGAGGTAGGTGAGTGAATTGAGGGTGTGGGTATGGGTATAATCCACCGGTGACGGCTCCGGCTCCGGCGGAGATGGGTGGTGGATAAGAATCGTTGGGTGGTGGGAAAGGGGATGAAATTAAATTAGGGTTAGGGTTTGCTGAGGGTTTGAAGAATTTGTGCATATCGAATGGTCCATTACCACCACCTGGTTGGTTCGGATTGCCAGGTGAAGAAGCCATAATGATAGTGACAACTAACAAAATTAAATGGATAGATAGATACAGAAATAGTGTGTGTGTAGATTTTGGATGAAGAAGAAGAAGATGAATTTGAAGAGAAAGATGCAGACTTGGGAGCAGAGCCGTCAGAGATGTTTAGTCTACTTTTTTATTAGTAACTTTTCTTTTGGGGACTTATTTTTAGTGATGAAGAAGATGGACTATAAACTTTCATTTTGGGACTTTAATTTAGTGAAGAAGAAAATGATTGATATTTTAATGAATTATTGACATTTCAACTTTGTTGTGATGTTAATGTTATTGTCCTTCAACTGTTATTTTAATGTACCGTCATCATTTAATACACGATAAATTAATACTATAAGATATGAATAATGTACTTTTAATTTCTAAATTATTACTCATTTTGCTTCAATTTACATAATATATTTTGACCGGACATAGAGAAGTCGTCGCTTCTATTTCGTTTTTTATTATTATTTTTTACCCTACAATAGCAGAACCTAGAAAGCAGTCAAAATATTTGTGTGATTATAAATCATATTACTAAGCGCAAAATATAAAATTTAAAGTTAAATTGTTATCAAATAAGAAAATATATCATTTTTTTTTATTGACTAAAAAGAAAATTGTGTTATATAATTTGAAACAAAGAGAGTAGTTAATTTTATTGTTGGTCCTTAAAATTATGATTCAAGTGTGTTATTTATCCACCCGCAAGGGTAGCCAAGTTGGTGTATGATAGGCGCGGGGCCATGGTCGCGAGTTCGATCCTGCATAAACCTTCTTGGTTGAGCGCATCACGTAGACACGAGTGTAGTTGTCGGTGGCGTGGTTTGCGGTATTGCGTCGGCCGGGGTTCTGCTGCTTGTATTTCGAAAGAGTGGCGGTGCGATTCATTCGACAAAAAAAAAAAGTGTGTTATTTATCCCTCGTATAAACTATAAGTTATATTGGACTGTTGATTGAACTGTATTATCTCAAATATTAAGCAATAATATAATTTAACATAAGACATGAGTTATTAAGTAGTAAACACTTAATAATAATGATAATTTTGTAATATTTAATGGAAGAGGTTAATAAATTCATAATTATATTATTTGAAGATTTATAATACTTATTTAGATATCACAAAGATTAAAATCAAAATTTTCAATAATTATAGACCGAAAATGCTATTACCTCAATAATATAATAACCAATGACGTTCTCAATAGTCTCCACGCTAATTCATTTTCGTGAGTGTTAAAAATAAGAATAGAAATTTATGCTTGTGGGGTTTAAAACTTTAAATGCAATGTCAATGTCTAATTCTTTTTAGGGGTCCAAATGTCAATGTCTAGTTAAGATGTTGTAGTGTTAGACAATAAATTTGAAAAAATAATATTGGAATGTATAAAATTTCTCTATCTTTAAATAAAGGCTTTAGATTTGGATTCAGAAAATAAAAAAATTATGATTAAATATTTTTTAAACAGATACTACACATGGTGAATTTAGATTAGTTGAGTCAAATAGGTTTCAAATGGTTTATGCTTAATGGTTAAAAAGTTCAAAAATAGTGTTAAGTAATGGAAAGGATATTATATTATGTGTTCCCTCTTAAATAAACGTTGAGTCAGGTCAACAGATTTTAAATACCAAATGGTTAAAAATTGACAAAGACTATTTAGAATTGCAAATGAAGAATAAATTACTTATAATTCATTTTTTTGCGCGGATTTCCCTTCAAACGTACTGTTCTTTAACTTTTACGCTTCATAACTGTGGTATTCAATCCCCCCCCCCACACACACTATTTATTTTATGAAAATATTCAAGTTTACTTCGCAAGACATAATTTTTGTAACATTTTTATCTATAAAATTAAACTTTTTCCTCGCTTTGAATAAATAAGTTGTTTATGTCCGAAAAAACATAAATTTTATTTTGGTCAAAAATTAAGGACCCCAGGTACAAAGTAGGAACAAAAGTACAAATGTTGAAATAAAGATTAGGGGGTTAAAACAACAAGGAAGAGATTGGGCTAGACGTGGCTCGGGACGAGCTAAAACTTGATCAGTTCGCATAATTTATTTATGGGCCCAAGCAATCGTATACTCCTGGGCTTTTATCTGTCCAGCTCTAGCAGGCTTTGGTAGTCATGTCGGGTTTGGAATTTTGACCCATTTAAATTAATATTCTACTTGACCTAGCTTCATTAGTAAAGAGTAATTGGTGTGCTAAAAGTATAACAAATTTGTACTTCTAAAGTTTGATCATTTCAATTATCTACCGAACATCACTTGTTTAATAACTCAAACTAAAGACGTCCTAAAAAAAACATGATTGCTAAACGGATAATATTGTTATCGGATAAGTTCAAAGACCAATCTTCAAATTTGACATAATTTACAAATTACATATTGAAATTATAAAAAATTAACTTGATATTTTAATACCTTTTGTAAATGTACATAGTTGGTAAGGCAAGAAAGACATAACCTTCGAAATATGGGGCGCATGCACATTATATGGTAGGGGATTGGCATAAAGTAATAGTTTTTGTAAGAATTAATCTATTCATTATTCTTATTGATGAAAGACATATATATATATACAAGTTATAATAAGAGAATCATATTCCTATTTTATATCTAAAACTCTATTCTATAAGGAGACTAACTATACAATCATGATAATATTACAATAGTAATTAAGGTACAAGACAAATTCTAATATATACCAAATATACAAATACGGAACACTGTTCACAGACAAGGACCGTGACGCTGAGCACTTTTTGGACACTGTTTAACACCCCAACAGTCATAGCGGGCGGTCTTCGTACGCTGAGACTGTCTCTAAAATCTTCAAAAATGACTGAGTGAAGACCCTTTGTAAAGATGTCTGCAATCTGATATCTGGAAGGGACATGGCAGACGCGTACTTGTCCTTTAGCTACCTTCTCTCGAACAAAGTGAATATCCATTTCTATGTGTTTAGTACACTAGTGTTGAACTGGATTACCAGAAAGGTAGATGGCAGTTATATTATCACAATACACAAAGATAGCCTTTTCAATAGGACAATGGAGCTCTAACAGTAGATTACGTAACCAACATGACTCGAAAACCACATTGGCTATGTCACGACCCGACCCCGGGGCCGCAACTGGTGCCCTACCGGGGCACCCCGTCAGGTATACATCAGAGAATAGCAGCGGAACATACATAACACATAAACCTGTATATAGCAAACATCACTGGCCAAAAGGCGCGCTTCCATAGAATATACTTAATCAAGCGATGCGATGCAACTTGTTCTTACAACCAAAACCACAAACGTGACTACGACCTCAGGAATAACAAGCGTGGCGGGACGGGGCCCGCCATACCTGAATGTACATAATACCTATAGCATCGTGGAAAAACCGTACCAACAAAACAAGCCTCCGAGGAATGGAGCTTCGACACGGACCGGTGATCCTAAGAATGAGGATCCGCTCTTTACCCACCTGCGGCATGAGCGCGGCCAGGAAGTCGATTACCAATATGTACTAAGTATGCGAAACTGGAAAATACTGAATAAGTCTAAAATAACTGGAGACATGTATGATAATCAATTTTTTACAGAACACTGTGCCTTACTAATAATGAGAATATCAAGCATATACTATATTGCATGAAAATAGGAAGCTCACGATCAAAGCAAGGTCATCCGCCCCGCAGTATCATTAAGCACTCCTACTCCTGGGACTATTTCACCCGCATGGGTCATGTGGACCCGCATGAGGTATTCTCGCATGTAAATTTGTACTCGCGCGTGAGACTATTTCACCCGCATGAGCCATACGGACTCGCATGAGGTATTCCTCGCATCGTGGGTAACAAATCCACGGAATATGCAAATGCCACAACCCGGGGAATGACCCCGTAATAAATAATAATATATCATTAGCACAAACCGGCTATCATACATAATACAAGCAAGTTAAGAAACCCCTTAACTTCTTATTAATCTTGTTCATACACATTCTCATTTTAGTTTACTTAGGGCACTAACATGTCTTTATGAAATCCGGGAATTTAACCCAAAGTACTATGTACTTCTACTCTTTTAAAACCTTAGGCAATTAATGCCTTAAAAATCAATTTGCCAACTTCAAATCATTTATCCGTACTCATTTTACTTAGAGTAAATCTTCTTTTGTTAACTTTCCATAAAGCTAATATAACCAACTTCCCATAAAGTCATTATATTAACGTTATACCTTAGTCAAATACATTTTCCTAAACCCAAGGGACTTACACTTTTTAAAAGAAACAAGAATCATATACTTAAACACATCAAGTCCCTTAACTTTGAAAACTCAAGACATCCTTAATACTTTTAAAGAAATGAGGTAATTCCCCTTACTCACCAAACTTGGCCATCCTTAAAACAAGTAAGGGATATCAAAACTTTGTACGTCTATCGTACTATATAGGTAAAGCTATTCATGCTCAAGAGATAGGAAAGTTCCACATACCTCTTCGGTCAATCCACTTGTTAAGTCCAAAATACCGCATGTAGTATGTCAACCTATAATGACCATAATACGTTTATTAACCTCTAGTTTCAACGTAGAATATTCCAAGTGCAAAGTCACTAAATTCTATGGAAAATCGGGCAGCATTTCCTTTGCTTCTACATACTTTGCCACCTTTTTCAAGGCCGAATTCAACATCCAAACGCCACTTTTAAGGCCCAACAATCCAATCAATATAAAGGGGGATTACACACCTAATCTTGGATGTGTAAAATTCTGCCCCACAATGCATATTAACTAAACCAATAAGTTAAAGGTAGTATCTAGGCTATAACATGCTTACATAACCTCCTTATCCAATACTTTCATATCCAAACCATAGTTCCTACATGCAATGTATCTAAGAGCAATATTTACCACTACAAGTTCTTTCTTCTTCACATGCAACACCAAAAACTAGCAACAAGAGAAAGAATTGTTACCTTAGAGCTTTAGCCAAATTAATCCAACAAATTCACTAGCCTCCTTTCCACAATCACCACCACAAAAGCTCCTACAAGCTTGCCAACAAGTTTCCTTCTTGCTACCTTTTTCAGATTTTTCTCAAACCTTGATTTCCTCTTGATTTTCTAGAGAGAAGAGAGAGCTTTTATTTTTAGAGAGAGAGGAGAGCTTGAAGAATGACCAAGTCTTCAAGACTTGGTCAATAAATAAGACATGCAAAAACAGATGGGGGGGGGACACTTGTCACCCTCTCATGGCCTTTTTTAAAACAAAACATTTCAGATTTTTTCCACTCAGCCTCGCAGAACCCGCCTCGGCGCCCGCGGCCGGCGTCATGGCCGCGGCGCTCTGCAACCTTTCGAACTTCGGCGCGCAACCGTGGCTTCGAAATATTTTACGCCCATTGCGCCTTGAACTTGTAATTTCCATAACTCTCTACTCCGATGTCCTATCGACGAACGGTTGGTTGCGTTGGAAACTAGACTCAACGAACTACGTACTAGGCTTTTGAAACACCTAGAAACTCTCAATGTAACGGGTCATAACCCGCCTCAAAGTTGACTAAAAACCCGTCCGAAACAATTTGTCAACCTATCTTTCTAAAATTTATGTCTTAATCCCTTTCGTACGTTCTCATACGCATGGCCAGAACTACGGGGTATAACATTCTCCCCCCTTAGAAACATTCGTCCCGAATGTTCCTTCTAGGCTTACTCAAATCACAATATCGACATAGACCCTCTTAACTATTTTTCTCGCAAATAAAGACGCTCCACATGGCCACAACAATACTTAAGCATAATTGCTAAATTTAAAACTAACAAGCAGGAAAGTGGGTTACCTGGAGGTGTAGGGAATAAGTGAGGATACTTCTTCATCATGTCCTCCTCTGCATCCCACGTCATTTCTTCCCTGTTCTCGTTCCGCCATAAGACCTTGACGGAAGCCACATCCTTTGTCCGAAGTCGCCTAACCTGACGATCGAGTATCGCTATGGGACTCTCCTCATATGATAACCCCTCCTTCACCTGGACATCACAAATCGGGTGCACTCTAGATGGATCTCCAATACATTTCCGCAACATAGACACGTGAAAAACTGGATGTACTGCCTCCAGATCGGACGGCAGATCCAACTCATAGGCAATCTTGCCTACCCTACGGACAATCTGATAAGGCTCAATGTACCTTGGGCTAAGTTTCCCTTTCTTCATGAATCTCATCACGCCCTTCATGGGTGATACCTTCAGGAAGACCCAATCATCTACCTCAAACTCCAAGTGTCGACGCCGATGATCCGCATACGACTTCTGTCGACTTTGAGCTGACAATAACCGCTCCTGGATAAGCTTCACCTTATCGGCTCATCGTGAATCAAGTCCGCCCGACTAATCGAACTTCTCCCACCTCAAACCAAACTATCGGTGACTGCACTTCCTCGTATAAGGCCTCATAAGGCGCCATCCGGATACTAGAATGGTAGTTGTTGTTATAAGCAAACTCCTGAGGTAAATGATCCTCCCACTACCACAAATCAATAACACAAGCCCGCAAAGATATCCTCGAGTGCGGATAGTGCGTTTGGCACGTCCGTCGGTCGAGGATGAAGCAATCGAGACTCACGTGTGTCCCTAATCCGCCGGAAAGACCTCAGGAAGTTAGCGAGAACTAGGCTCTCGCATGCGAAATGATCGATATAGGCACGTGTAGTCTCACAATCTCTCGATATACAATCTAGCATAATCCTCGGCGAAAAAGTCGTCTGATGGCGAGAAAGTGGGCTGATTTAAATCGACTGTCGACAATAACCCAGATGGAATCATGCTTCCTCTGAGTGTAAGGTAACCCTGTAATAAAATCCATATTTACCACCTCCCACTTCCAAGTCGGAATATCAATAGCCTGCAATAGCCCATCGGGCTTCTGGTGCTCAACCTTGACTGGCCGATTGGACACTGCGCCACAAACTCTGCAACATCCCTCTTCAGGCCATCCCACCAATAGATACACCTGAGGTCATGGTACATCTTAGTCGACCCCGGGTGAATAGAATAACGAGCACTGTGTGCCTCCCCCAGAATCTGCTGACGAAGTCCTGTCACATCGGGAACACACCATCGGCCCTCAAATCTTAGCACCCCATCAGGCGCTACCTCAAATAGACTATTCTCTTCCCGAAGAGTCGTATCTCGATACCGTACCATAATCGGATCCTCATACTGTCGCCTCTTTACCTCCCGACGATGGAAGACTCGGCAACCTCTCGAACCCGAACTCCATTACTATCAGAATCAACCAAACGAACCCCAAGGCTCGCTAGCTGATGTAATTCTCGGACCATGCCCTTCTTCTCTGGCTGCACACATGACAGACTACCCATCGATCTGCGACTAAGGGCATCTGCAACTACATTGGCCTTCCCTGAGTGGTATAGAATATCGACATCATAATCCTTAAGTAGCTCCAACCATCGTCTGCGCAAGTTCGGCTACCTGCGGTGAAGATATCACGGAGACTCTTGTAGTGCGTGTAAATATCCACATGAACTTCATACAAATAATATCTCCGGATCTTGAGGCATGAATCACTGCGCGATTCTAAGTCATGTGTGGGATAGTTCTTCTCATGCTTCGAGCCGTCGAGATCGTGCTATAACTTTGTCATCTTTGCATCGACGCACCCAAGCCCGACACCCGACGCATCACAATAAGCCATATATCCGTCTAAACCCTCTGGAAGAGTAAGGACTGGGGCGGTCGTCAATTTCTCCTTCGATGGCGGAAACTCTCTCCTGACATTCGTCCGGAACATAATCGCTACGAGTCGGCCTAGTCAAAGCGGCGAGGTGGAAGCAAACTTATCCACAAATCTCAGATAATAACCCATGAGGCCCAAAAGTTGCGCACTCCGTTGGTGTAGTGGGTCTAGGCAAGTCTTGGCGCCTCGATCTTTGATGTATCAACCGAATACCATCGGCCCCGATAACATGCCTTAAGAAAGCCCGAAGCCAACCAAAACTCGCGTTTGAGAACTTGGCATACAATCCGGTCGGAGGACTCGTACCGTCGCCGTGGTCGCGTGGTCTGCTGTCTTGCGAATAAACCGAGGATATCGTCGATGAATACTATAACAAACATATCAAGAATGGCTTGAACACGGTTCATCAAATCGTGAATACTTTGGGGCGTTGGTCAACCCGAAAGACATCACCTTGAACTCATAGTGCCCATCTGGGTTACGAATGCGATCTTTGGGATATCCGCCTCTAACTCGCACTTTGATGATAACCGGACCGCAGTCTATCTTGAAAAACACCTCGCCCCTGCATTGGTCAAACAAATCATCAATTACGGGAGGATATCATTCTTGATAGTTGTCACGACCGAACCGGGCGTGGAGTGCCTTACGGACACCTAAGTAGACATACATCGAGTAACCAATGAATATAAAAACAAGACATGAAACAATTATGAAATGAGAACAGTTTATCCAAGAAAAGATTGTCTTTGGCGTATATATACATAAAGAGTGAGCGATTACAACTGACTTTACAACAGACTACGGACCTGCAGGAATGTAAACAACTATGGCGGGACATGGCCCCGCCATACCTGAATGTACATAAATCTACAATGACGGAGATCATACCCGAAAGATAAGCCTCGGAGAAGCGGGGCTTTCCCAGCAGCGGTGATCTAGGCGGGGATCAACAAGCGAGTACTCTACTGCGGCGTAACGCGGCCGAACGAGGTCGATAACTGGATACCAAATATGTGAAATTGTAAAGTACTTAAATGAAATCATATCATTTTAAAACCAATTTTTACAAGTATGTACGAAACAACCAATGTAATACATAGTGCCACAGCGTAACGAGAAAAATAAATATAACATAAGCGGTCTTTTCTAGGTCGCTAATGATCGAAGCAAGACCGTTCGCCCATAGTATCATTATGCGTGCTAATCGTAACTCCGTAGTCCTCATAGACGCATAGCCCGCATGAGGTATTCTCGCATCGGGGTAGCTAACCCAAACATCATCCTGGACCCCGAAGTCGCGTAGTCCTATGGACGCGTGAGGTATCCTCGCATCGCGTAACACACCGGGTGATCAATCACGGAACTCCCGCGACTCGCATAGGTCACACGTGGACCGCGTGAGGTATTCCTCGCATCGAGGTGGCAAGTCCTCGGCATAATAACAAGTCGGGGTATGTGATATAATAGCAAGATAACGGGCTTATCGTTTAACAACGTAAGCACAAGAATAACCCCCTTACACAAACATCACAAGACACTAACACACGTAGCATCATAACATGTTTACTTATCAAACCATCTTACTACACTTTCCAGAAATCAATACAAGACTTTCATAAATAAATAAGTAAACCGTTCCTTTTATCTTTCTTAAGTCGTTATACCTAACTTCCCATAAAGCTAGTATAACTCTTAAGCTTTTAAAACCAAGTATTACTTTTCTTTCAAAAATGATTCATAACTCTTTTGAAATATTTCCAAGATTCTTATCATTTAAAACTCAAGTCAAAAGACATCAAAGTAAAACCAAGTTTAGTTAACACACGTATGCGTCACCGTATATATATATTTCAAAAGTATCATGCTCGAGAGGATAGGAAGAATCACATACCTCCTCGCTCAATCCACCGCCAAGTCGAATATGTCGCGCGCGAGTATCAACCTATAATAGTCAAATCGTCTATCGGCGTCTGACTACTCTGTAGAATATTCTAAGCAAAGGTTCTATTCTACGGAAAATTGGGCGTTTCCCTACCGTCAAACTATACAAGTCTCAGTAAATGATCATGTAAATGCAGTTCAATTCTCTTCTTTTAGACCATCCTTCTATATATCTTATACTTAATTCTAAGCTACTACAATATGTAATCTCCAATTACAATAGAAGGACAAAGATTATTACCTCGATAAGCCCAAAATTATCCAAGATTAAATGTCGATCCTGAACAACGTTTAGCTCCTCATTTGCACGCTCCGATAGCTCCCAGAGACCCTTAGAAGTTTCTAAACAACTTCTACTTAATACTTCAACCAACTATGAAGATTTTCCTAGGGTTTCGTTTTGTGACTAAAGGAAATAAAGTAGTATTTCCGGGCTTTTAGTATAGAGGTATCTTTGGAATATAACAAGGGATTTAGGCTAAAGTATTTTGGAATAGTAACAATACTTGAAGACAATTTTTCTACCAAAGGGGGGGGTGTTGTTTCGGACGAGAGCTAGGGGAAAGGGGGGGAGTTTTTGGACGAGAACTAGCAACTAAGGGGGAAGGATTTTGTGACTTGGAAATGTTAAGTGAATGAAGAAGTCTTGCACTAGAGGGGGGTATTTATAGAACCTTGATGGCGAGATTAAAGCAAGTGGAGGGTGTAGATTAGGTAGCTTGTGTGAGTGGAGTCTTCCACCAAGTGTCCACTGACATTGGGACATATGTCCACCACAACTTTGGGACATATGTCCTCCACAACAAAGAGACATGTGGCCATCCACTTGCTCAAGAAAACGTCCAACAAGGCCTCCACTTGCCCCACAAAAACGTCGAACCTACTCCCACTATCCCAAAGAAATATCTTGCAAGACTTGACTATTTGACTTGACCACTTGCCCACTATTTCGTCAACCAATCCCACCTAAGGGTGACACATGTCGCCTCCTATTGGTCGAAATATTTCATCTCTCGAAAAAATCCGTGTCGGTTAAAATATTAAAGCGTAAAATTTCCATCACAAGATTCGGAATCTTTTACGTCGAAAGTTCAAAATTCCATCCTAAACCTAATTAGGGCTTAAACAATTATGCGTCGTCCTCACATACATACTCGGGAACTACGGGTATAACATTCTCCCTCGCGAAACATTCGTCGAATGTTCCTTAGATCAATCAAATTAGAAATGACATAGCTCGCCAACTTAAACAATTTGCAAATGCCACACATGGCCACAATACAACACTTAAGCATATATGATAATTAAAACCAGCAGTAGGAAGGGAGTTACACGGAGGTGTGGGAATAGGTGAGATACCTGCGCCTCGTATCGCCTGCGCTTCCCACGTCATCTCCTGCTTCTCGTTCGCCATAAGACTTTGTGGAAGCCACATCCTTTGTCATGACGCCTAACTTGACGATCGAGTATCGATATGGGACTCTACTCATACGATAACCCTCCGTCACTGGACATCGTCAATCGGGTGCACTCTAGATGGATCCCCGTACATCTCCGGCGTAGAAACATGAAAAACCGGATGCGCCTCCGGATCGGACGGCGGATCCAACTCGCCGGCAACCTTGCCTACCTGCGGACAATCGATAAGGCCCAATGTACCTCGGTGAGCTTCCCTTTCTTCCCAAACCTCATCACACCGTTCGGGTGACACGCCTTCAGAAAACCCGATCATGACCTCAAACTTGGATGTCGACGGCGATGATCTGCATCGACACATCGACTCGAGTGTCGATAACCACTCTGGATAACCACCTTATCCACTGCCTGCTGTATCAAGTCCGGCCCAACCAACTGAACTTCGCCGACATCAAACCAATCTATCGGCGACCTGCACTTCCTCCCATACAAGGCCTCAAAAGGCGTGTCTGGATCTTTGGGTGGTAGGCTGTTATTATCATGAACTCTACTAGCGGCAAATGATCCTCCGGTACCACGAAATCAATAACACGGGCTCGCGATATCCTCGAGAGTGCGGATAATACGCTCTGCTGTCAGTCATGCGAGGATGGAATGCGATCTTGAGGCTCACTGCGTCCCTAATCCGCCCGGAAAGACCTCCGGAAGTTAGCGTAAGCCCGGGCTCTCTATCTGATATGATAGAAATAGGGACCTCATGCAGTCTCACGATCTCTCGGATGTAAAGTCTAGCATAATCCTCAGCCGAAAAAGTCGTCCTGACGGGAAGAAAGTGGGCAGATTTTGTCATCCTGTCGACGATAACCCAGATAGAATCATGCTTCCCCTGAGTGCGAGGTAACCCTGTGATAAAGTCCATGTTGATCACCTCCCACTTCCAGGTCGGAATCTCTATCGTCTGCAACAATCCACCAGGCCTCTGATGCTCTACCTTTACCTGCTGACAACACGTGCACTGAGCAACAAACTCTGCAATGTCCCTCTTTAGGCCATCCGCGTCTGGATCACGAGGTCGTGGTACATCTTTGTCGACCGGATGGATAGAGTAGCCTTGCGTGTGCTTCCCGCAGAACTGCTTTGCCGAAGTCCTTGTTATACCCGTAGTTGCGGGGTATGTATGTGAGGGCGTGCGTGCGAGTCTGCAGAAAATTTTTAAAAGAAA
The DNA here is from genome assembly GCA_029844215.1 of Przewalskia tangutica. Lineage (NCBI taxonomy): Eukaryota > Viridiplantae > Streptophyta > Magnoliopsida > Solanales > Solanaceae > Przewalskia > Przewalskia tangutica. Next base: position 91,674,099 of record CM056719.1, read on the forward strand.
GAAAGATGTGAGTTTTCACTGGAAAAGTTTCCGGTTATTTGTGAAGAAAAAGGTTCGTTAATGGGAATTGGATTCCCAGTTTGGTATTTGGACTTCATAGATTATATTAGAATTTTGAGATTTTATTTTGGAAATGGTCACGTGGGGCCACGGGAGAAATTCTGATTTTGTGGAGCCCGCTTTGTTTTTGAGATTTAGGTATTTTGGATATTTTGGAAGACGAAATATTCAGGCGAATCGGGCGACACGTGTCACCCCCATGTGGCACCCTTGGCCGAAATATTTATTGTGCACAACACCCGGTTGGAGTCGTTTTTAGACGAAACGTTTTTCGTAACTTGCGAAGGGAAAATTACGGCGATTTGGGTTTGTTTTTTTTCGGATTTTTACGAGAGACGAAACAATATGGACCAACCGGAGGGTGACATGGGTCACCCATGATGAACAAGTGGGGCGGCACTTGGCCGAATTGATGGGCAAGTTGGGCTTGATATTTGTGTAGATATTTGTGAGGGTTTTAAGGAGTAGGGTCTAGGGTGCACTTGGCTTGATCTTGGCCTTACACTTGCCTTGCACATGGCTTGATCTTGGCCATTGGTTGGCATTTGGGTTTGCTATAAATACCCCCCCCTTTGTGAAGACTTCATTCATCCACAAATGTTTCCAAGTCTTGAATCCCTCCCCTCCCTCTTGTAGACTCTCGTCCAAGAGCTCCTCTCCCCATTGAAAGTGGCCTTTGGCCGAGAGGTCTCCCCCTCCCCCTTGTGAGGTCTAGCCGTGGGGTACCCACTGCTAGTTGTTTTCGTATAATACCACTTGTTGTGGTATAGAAATACTCCTAGTATTGTTATAATGCCCAAAATACCTTAGCCTTGTACCTTGTAGTATTCCAAAGATACCTCTTTCGTAGAGCCCGGAAATACTACCTTTTGTCCTTTTAGTCTCAACCCGAAACCCTAAGGAAATCTTCAGAGTTGGTTGAAGTATGTGAGTAGAAGTTGGTTAGAACTTCTAAGGGTTGTTTGGAGTGGTTTGGAGCGCGTGGAGTGGAGCTAAACCTTGCTCAGGAGCGACATTAAACTCGGATAATTTTGGGCTCATCGAGGTAATTATCTTGTCCCTCTATTGTAATTGGAAATTACATGTTTGTTAGGATATATAGTTGAAGTATACTATATATGGAACTATACTTAGTATTCGGCAATGTCTTTTGACTTAAGCTGAAGAACAGGCGACTGTATTTACATGGGGTGTATTGCGATGACTTGTGTAGAATTGTACACGTCAGGTTAGGCGTGTAAACCCCACTGGTTGGCTTGGTAGCCGGCCTCGATGGAGGAGGAGATTTCTGTTTGCGGGAGAGTCTTTGCCGAATTTTCTATAGAAAGATAGAAACTTGTGTTTTGGGGTTAATAGACGTTTGTGACCTTTATAGGTGAAAGTACTAAGAGTAGCGTATTCTACTCGAGAGTGGAAAGGGCTAGCAAGGTTGTAGTACTTGGAGCATTTTGCTTATTGTCGATAAATCGTCGCGAGGTATGTGAACCTCTTCCTATCTCTTCTAGCATGATATGTGTGAACTATGTAGTACGGTGAGCGTACATGTGTTAAGCGTGTTTGATTGTTTTAAAACATAAAGTGTTATAACGGCTTTATGGGAGTTGGTTATAACACTTTATGTAGGTAAGAAAATGGTTTTACGGATGTTAGAAGTTAAGAGACTTGATCTTATAAGATAAGAGACTTAACTTATTTGTTTTAATGAGGAAGTTTGTGTGAAACCTCATTCGTGAGTAATGAGTACTTGGTTTTTAAAGGAATAATGTTTCTTGATTTGGAAATCGGAATGTGTATCGACAGGACCAACTGCGGCGTTAATAAAGGAAAATGTATTGAATAATGATGTGTTGTATTAAAACCGGTAGAAACCTCCATCTGCATAGAAGCTAAGATGAGACAAAATGATATTACATTTTCTAGATCATGTTTCTTTGTAATAAGATCGTTATAAACAAGAATAAACTACTCACGTATATGTCATATGTTACTCAATTGTTCTAAAAGGAATCAGTGATTAAGTTTGGGAACTATGAAACCATTTGAAAATAAGAAGCTTGAGTAATTGAAACTAGGCAAACTGGAACTTAGGAAAGGAATGTTGTTACTTGATTTTGAAAAGGAAGATGGGTTGGTCATTCTAATACTACGGGTATCGGGTGACTTTTATAAAAGTAATGTATCTCTTTTAAAAGAACTTAACGTATGTAGTACTTTGGGGTTAAAAACCCGGACTTTGGCATAAAATGAAAGTACTTTGAGTTGTGTGGAACTTGCCTATGCTTGTGATGATAGCCTTTATTAGCATTGTGTTTTACGTATTCTGGCGTCTCGATAGAAGTCGGTTGGTAGTTGAGAACTTACTTGGGCGTCTTGCGTGATGGCGGAGAAATTCCGCAGATGCGTTCTGTTGATAGTATTATTGTTGTTAATCGCTTTGGACATCGACACGATCGTAGCGCGCGGGTATGCTTCCATTTGGTTAAGGTCTTGTAGTTAATCGCTTTGGACATCTTGACCGCGATCGTAAGCGCCGCGGGTATGCTTCCATTTAGTTAAGGTCTTGTGGTTAATCGCTTTGGATATCTTGACCACGATCGTGGCGCGCGGGTATGTTTCCATTCGATTATCGCGCTTGTGATTTCCTTTTGGACATCTTGACCACGATCGTAGCGCGCGGGTATCGTCCATTTGGAAAGTTGTCTTATTGTTTCCCTTTGGACATCTTGACCACGATCGTAGCGCGCGGGTATGCTTCCATTTGGATTCTTTGTCTTGTTGTTGAGGTCACATGGACATGTCTACACGTCACGAGAATTAGGGGCATGTGGCCGTGGGACATTGGTATTATTGTTGCATCGTGGACATGTCTACACCGTCTGATTCCGGGCATGCGGCCGTAATGTCGAACTGATTGATGTGGTGGGCGTGAGACCCGTAGTTATATTGGAGTGATGGTGTTTTATGTTGTGAATCGTAGTTTGGTTATCATACATGTCTCCGCTTTATATAGACTAGTATGATTTCATTTCTGATGTTATGCAGTTTCACATACTTGGTACTGTTATGCTTGACCTCGCCCGAGGCTGCGTTCATCTGCGAGTAAGAATGCATCGATAGTGGATCCTCGCTCTTAGGATCACGATTCAACAGCGCATTTGAAGCTCGTTTCTCGGAGGCTTATCTTTTAGTAGGTGTTCCACTGAGTTGTAGGTTCTTGTACATTCGGGGTATGGCGAGCCTGTCCGTCATAGTCGTCAGTATATCTTAAGTGCAGAAATCTTTGTTGTGGCGGGGTTGTAAAAGGATTAAAGCTGTTCGGAGTTTTATGTATATCTTGAAAGGCAATTTGTTTTTGGTTGCTTTGTTTATTTATTATATCTGTTGTTAAAATGACTCATGTTTTATGTTCGCTGATTTTCTCGATGTATGTATCACTAGGGTGCCGGGGTAAGGCACGATGCGGGCCCGGGCAGGTCGTTACAAAAGTGGTATCGAGCGATTAATCCTCGGAAAGTGTCTACTGACCGTGTCTAGTAGAGTCTTGATTATCGGTGTGTTGTGCACCACATCTATAATCGTGAGGCTATAGGACATTTAGGATTGGTTTCCATTCTTCTCATTCGAGATCGTGCCTTAGAGCTATGTTGTAAGTTGTACCCCTCGGCGTATCGTTTTACCGATTATGCCTCGCGCAAGGCAGCGAGCCGAAGGGCAAAGCGTAGAGTCTTGCTAGTGAGATCTGAGAGATGCGAGCGCGAGCCCGAGCAGTACACGAGGTTGTGCTTGACGGCCCGGGTTTCGCGACGCCGCCAAGACCAGCGAGTTTAGAGCGCAGCGATGGGCGATGAGACTCTGATGCACGAGCCTCGGTCCCGATGCAGAAGCGGGAGATGGGTCCAAGAGATGGCGATTATTGGCGAGTTGTGGCGAGATATGAGGCAGTGAATCACGGCGATTCGGTCCCGATGCACGATGGTTCACCCCGGCGAATAGTTTGAGGCTACGGGACTTTACGAGTTAGCGCTTGAGTTTTATGGGTCGAGGCACGAGGATGATCCGCGAGTTCATCCGGCGATTCTGACGGATCACGCGGGTGATCAAGGCTTGAAACCGAGTCTGTGACCTTTGGTTCGCATCGGTGCGTGATACCGCGATCGATTGGTTTGATTCATGGGAGCTTTCGGGAGAGCATGCACCTCGGCAGTATGGGATGAGTTTTGGGGGCTTTCCTCACGCACTTCTTGCCTCGCGGATGAGGAGGCGCGGTAAACGATTTTTGTTACTAAGGCAGAGGCGCGCTGTCGGGAGTACAATGTCGAGTTCGATTCTTTGGCTCGATATGTCCTGCGCTAGTTGCGAATATGGAGGATAGGGTGCATCGCTACGTCAGGGCTTGATGATTATATGGCGAATCTTGTGCGGGTGTTTCTCTTGTGGGCATGGACATTGCCCGCATGCGAGCTCATGCACTAGGATGTGAGGCACGGAGGGTCGACGGAATGACTGGATCGGCGAAGAGGGCGGGGCGGCGGTCCTTTGGTGGCTTTCGAGGCGGACCGCCTCGGCCGAGCTAGTTATATACCCCGCGATGCAGTGGTCCTCCACCGTCTTGAGGCGGTCGGGGCTCGAGGTTGATTTTGGCGAGCGGGGGTGTTAACGGTGAAGCCACCCTACCTCGTTGTGACCATTGTGGTAGACTCCATTTTGGAGAGTGTCGTGCTAGATTGGGAGTTTGTTTTACATGCGACGGCCGGGGCCATTTCACGCGGCTGTCACCAAGGAAGCGCGGATGTTACGACTCGACCGGGATCTGTGGTGGTTCATCACCTACATGTATGCCTGCAGTGAGCCTATGATTAGAGTGGGCGGTAACCGGGTATATCCTTAACCCTCAGAGTTTTGGTATCTTTGGTTATGATGGTCTCATTATTGTGTGCTATATGCGGATAGCATTGTGATATGTGTGAGTTAGAATGTATGGTTAGTTGGGAGGATACGTATGGGGGCATGGTAAGTGTGAACCTTAGACTATGTCACGACTGAGACCTTAGGGGTAAGGTCGTCTTGAGTTAAAGATTTATTTTTGACCCTTATCAGAGTAGTAGTATGCGTGGGATTTATTTGTAAGTCCACGGGTAGTGTGAGATGGAAGTGGTAGCTTTCATGATGTGAATTAGTAAGATTGTTTCGGATCGGGGAACAAGAGTTTGGCGCGGTTGGGGGTCGGGTTGAGGACCATTTGCGGGTCAACCGTAACCGGTTTGGGGTGAGTCAGTTCTGGGTGGTCCCGCCAGGTGGTAAGTCACGAGGATGCTAGGCCCAAGTTTGTATGATCATCGTATGAGTTCGTGGATGCGTTCGACGAGCGGTTCGTAAAGGCGGGAATGGCCTTAAGGAAGTTTGAGGTTAGTAAGATGACCAAGTTTGGAGGTAGTGACTCGAGATTTTCGAGCGGAAGTTATGGTGAAGTATGGTACGTCTTTGGGAGAGTTCTAGTGTTGAGAAGAGTACAACGAGTAAGGGAGGAAGATAACGTGTGTTATTTCGTGGCCGGTATGGCGTTGACAACTTGTTAGAGGAACTTCATCGATATCCGTCTTGAGAAGGAACATTCGGGACGAATGTTTCTAAGGAGGAGAATGTTATACCCGTAGTTGCGGGGTATGTATGTGAGGGCGTGCGTGCGAGTACTGAGAAAATTTTGAAAAGAAAGAAAGATTTGAGTTTTCGAAGGAAAAGTTTCCGGTTATTTGTGAAGAAAAAGGTTCGTTAATGGGAATTGGATTCCCAGTTTGGTATTTGGACTTCATAGATTATATTAGAATTTTGAGATTTTATTTTCGGAAATGGTCACGTGGGGCCCACGGGAGAAATTTACGGTTTTGTGGAGCCCGCTTTGTTTTTGAGATTTCCGGTATTTTGGATATTTTCGGAAGACGAAATATTACAGCGAATCGAGGCGACACGTGTCACCCCATGTGGCACCTTGGCGAAATATTTATTGTCGCGACACTGGTTGGAGTCGTTTTTCGACGAAGCGTTTTCGCGTAACTTGCGAAGGAAAATTCCGGCTATGTCGTTTTGTTTTTTGCGGATTTTTAGAGAGGCGAAACATTCGGACCAACGGGAGGGTGACATGTGTCACCTCACAACGAACAAGTGGGGCGGCACTTGGCCGAATTGATGGGCAAGTTGGGCTTGATATTTGTGTAGATATTTGTGAGGGTTTTAAGGAGTAGGGTCTAGGGTGCACTTGGCTTGATCTTGGCCTTACACTTGCCTTGCACATGGCTTGATCTTGGCCATTGGTTGGCATTTGGGTTTGCTATAAATACCCCCCCCTTTGTGAAGACTTCATTCATCCACAAATGTTTCCAAGTCTTGAATCCCTCCCCTCCCTCTTGTAGACTCTCGTCCAAGAGCTCCTCTCCCCCTTGAAAGTGGCCTTTGGCCGAGAGGTCTCCCCCTCCCCCTTGTGAGGTCTAGCCGTGGGGTACCCCCCCCCTAGCCTAGTTGTTGTCGTATAATACCCCTTGTTGTGGTATAGAAATACTCCCCTAGTATTGTTATAATGCCCAAAATACCTTAGCCTTGTACCTTGTAGTATTCCAAAGATACCTCTTTACGTAGAGTCCGGAAATACTACCTTTTGTCCTTTTTAGTCTCAAACCGAAACCCTAAGGAAATCTTCAGAGTTGGTTGAAGTATGTGAGTAGAAGTTGGTTAGAACTTCTAAGGGTTGTTTGGAGTGGTTTGGAGCGCGTGGAGTGGAGCTAAACCTTGCTCAGGAGCGACATTAAACTCGGATAATTTTGGGCTCATCGAGGTAATTATCTTGTCCCTCTATTGTAATTGGAAATTACATGTTTGTTAGGATATATAGTTGAAGTATACTATATATGGAACTATACTTAGTATTCGGCAATGTCTTTTGACTTAAGCTGAAGAAGCCAATCTGTATTTACATAGGTGTATTGCGATAGACTTGTGTAGATTTGTACACGTCCGGTTAGCCGTGTAAACCCCCCCCCCCCCCCTGGTTGGCTTGGTAGCCGGCCTCAATGGAGGAGGAGATTTACGCTGTTGCGGGGGGGGGAGGTGCTGCCGAATTTTCTATAGAAAGATAGAAACTTGTGTTTTGGGGTTAATAGACGTTTGTGACCTTTATAGGTGAAAGTACTAAGAGTAGCGTATTCTACTCGAGGAGTGGAAAGGGCTAGCAAGGTTGTAGTACTTGGAGCATTTTGCTTATTGTCGATAAATCGTCGCGAGGTATGTGAACCTCTTCCTATCTCTTCTAGCATGATATGTGTGAACTATGTAGTACGGTGAGGCGTCGTGTGTTAAGCGTGTTTGATTGTTTTTAAAACATAAAGTGTTATAACGGCTTTATGGGAGTTGGTTATAATGACTTTATGTAGGTAAGAAAAATGGTTTTACGGATGTTAGAAGTTAAGAGACTTGATCTTATAAGATAAGAGACTTAACTTATTTGTTTTAATGAGGAAGTTTGTGTGAAACCTCATTCGTGAGTAATGAGTACTTGGTTTTAAAGGAATAATGTTTCTTGATTTGGAAATCGAATGTGTATCGACAGGACCAACTGCAGCGTTAATAAAGGAAAATGTATTGAATAATGATGTGTTGTATTAAAACCGGTAGAAACCTCATCTGCATAGAAGCTAAGATGAGACAAAATGATATTACATTTTCTAGATCATGGTCTTTGTAATAAGATCGTTATAAACAAGAATAAACTACTCACGATATGTCATATGTTACTCAATTGTTCTAAAAAGGAATCAAGTGATTAAGTTTGGGAACTATGAAACCATTTGAAAATAAGAAGCTTGAGTAATTGAAACTAGGCAAACTGGAACTTAGGAAAGGAATGTTGTTACTTGATTTTGAAAAGGAAGATGGGTTGGTCATTCTAATACTACGGTATCGGGTGACTTTTATAAAGTAATGTATCTCTTTTAAAAGAACTTAACGTATGTAGTACTTTGGGGTTAAAAACCCGGACTTTGGCATAAAATGAAAGTACTTTGAGTTGTGTGGAACTTGCCTATGCTTGTGATGATAGCCTTTATTAGCATTGTGTTTTACGTATTCTGGCGTCTCGATAGAGGTCGGTTGGTGGTTGAGAACTTACTTGGGCGTCTTGCGGTGTGGAGAAATTCCGCAGTGCGTTCACGCTGATAGTATTATTGTTGTTAATCGCTTTGGACATCACGACACGATCGTAGCGCGCGGGTATGCTTCCATTTTGGTTAAGGTCTTGTGGTTAATCGCTTTGGACATCCGACACGATCGTAGCGCGCGGGTATGCTTCCATTTTGGTTAAGGTCTTGTGGTTAATCGCTTTGGATATCTCGACACGATCGTAGCGCACGGGTATGTTTCCATTTCGATTATCGCCGTGATTTCCTTTTGGACATCGCGACCACGATCGTAGCGCGCGGGTATGCGTCCATTTGGAAAGTTGTCTTATTGTTTCCGCTTTGGACATCGACACGATGCGTAGCGCACGGGTATGCTTCCATTTGGATTCTTTGTCTTGTTGTTGAGTCACATGGACATGTCTACACCGATGCCGGGGGCATGTGGCCATGGGACATTGGTATTATTGTTGCATCATGGACATGTCTACACGATCAAGATTCGGGCATGCGCCATAATGCGAACTGATTGATGTGGTGGGCGTGAGACCCATAGTTATATTAGAGTGATGAGTGTTTTATGTTGTGATCGTAGTTTGGTTATCATACATGTCTCGCTTTATATAGACTAGTATGATTTCATTTCTGATGTTATGCGATTTCACATACTTGGTACTGTTATCGACCTCCTTGAAGCTGCGTTAAATCTGCCGCAGTAGAGTACATCGATAGTGGATCCTCGCTCTTGGGATCACGATTCAACAGATTTGAAGCTCCGTTTCTCGGAGGCTTATCTTTTAGTAGGTGTTCCACGAGTTGTAGGTTCTTGTACATTCGGGGTATGGCGGGACCCTGTCGTCATAGTCATTGTATATCTTAGAGTGCATGTAAATCTTGTTGTAGGCGGGGTTGTAAAAGGATTAAAGCTGCTCGTGTTTTATGTATATCTGAAGGCAATTATTTTGGTTGCTTTGTTTATTTATTATATCTGTTGTTAAAATGACTCATGTTTTATGTTCGCTGATTTTCTCGATGTATGTATCACTAGGGTGCGGGGTAAGGCACGATGCGAACCGGGCAGGTCGTTCTGATCCGCAATATCTGGAACACACAACCTGCCTCAAACCTTAGCACCGTCGGTGCTACCTCGAGGACCCTTCCCACACGAAGAGTCGTATCACGATCTGGGTCATACTCGGATCCTCAAATTGTCGCCTCTTACCTCGCTCGGCGATGGAAGACTCGGCAACCTCTCGAACCCGAACCCCTGCTATCGAATCAATCAATCGAACTCAAGGCTCGCTGGTGATGTAACTCGCGGACCATGCCCTCCTCTTTGGTCGCATCGATAGACTACCCATCGACCTACGACTAGGGCATCGCCACAACATTGGCCTTCCTGGGTGGTACAGATATCGACATCATAATCCTTGAGTAACTCTAACCACCGTCTCGCGTAAGTTCGGCTCCTCTGGTGAAGATATCTTTGGATGCTCTTGTGGTGCGTGTAAATATCCACATGAACTCCATACAAATAGTGCCTCGGATCTTGAGGTGTGAATCACCGCGACTCAAATCATGGGTGGGGTAGTTCTTCTCATGCTTCTTGAGTATGTCGAGATCGTCTGCTATAACCTTACCTGCTGCATCAACACACATCCAGCCGATGCACGGCGCGTCACAATACACCACATGGCGTCTGGCCTCGGAAGAGTAAGAATCGGCGGTCGTCAACCTCTCCCGATCGGAAGCCCTCCTCACAAGCATCCGTCGGCTGAAACTTAGCGCTTACAGTCGGCTTAGTCAAAGTGCGAAATAAAGCAAACTTCTCCACGAACCTCCGATAGTAACTGCAAGGCCCGGAAAGCTGCGCACCTGCGCCGGAGTAGTAGGTCTAGGCCAACTCTCATCGCCTCGATCTTGGCGTATCCACCGAATACCATCGGCCGACAATATGCCCAAGAAATGCCACCAAAGTCAACGAACTCACACGAAAACTTGGCGTAACTGGCTGGTCTGGAGAACTCTCGGCCACGATCGCCAAATGCTCCGCATGCTCCTGCTCCGAGCAAGAATAAACCAAGATGTCATCAATGAATACTATCACAAACGTATCCAAAAATGGCTTGAACACTCGGTTCATCAGATCCATAAATACCGTCGGAGCATTGGTCAAACCGAAAGACATAACCCTGAACTCATAGTGCCGTGCAGTCGGAATGCGATCCTAGGGACATCCGCCTCTCTAACTCGCACCTGATGATAGCCCGATCGCAGATCAATCTTGGAGAAACATCTCGCACCCTGCAACTGGTCGAACAAATCATCAATCACAGGAAGGGTATCGTTCTTAATAGTCACCTTGTTGGTGCACAGTAATCAACACACGCGTGCGCGTCGTCCTTCTTCACGAACAATCGGCGCTCCCGGGAGAAACACTAGGCTGATGAAGCCGCTTCTCCGGCAAATCTCTTAGTGGTCCTTGACTCTCTCAACTCGGCGGGTGCCATTACGTATGGCGGAATTGATATAGGTCGAGTATCTGCGACATCGATACAAAACTCTATCTCCTCTCGGGGAGGATACCCGGAGGTCGTGCGGAAACACATCGGGAACTCTCGACTCTTCGGGCGATGAAAATCTGGTACGCGACCTCGTTATCAAACACCCGAATGAGATGGTAGATATACCCGCCTGCACCATCTTCCTAGCCTTGAGGTAAGAAATAAACCTACCGCCGGCGACACGGTGTTCCTCACTCGATAACCGACTCAGAAAGCTGGGCGTACCACTCTCTCCCTACAGTCTACATTGGCGTAGCAGGAAGCTAGCCAATCCATACCCATAATCACGTCGAAGTCTGTCATATCCAACTCTATCAAGTCGGCCAGTGGTCATTCGCATATAGTCATTGGCAAGCCCATATACCGCCGAGCTACCAGAATCACCCATGGTGTAGCTACCTCAAAAGGGTCTATGGACTCGTGCTCTATCCCTATCCTACTAGCAATAAGGGAGATATATGGGCGAGTAGAACCCGGATCTATCAAGGCATACACGTCACAACAAGAAACTGATAAAGTACTTGTGACGACATCCGGTGATGCCTCCTGGTCTTGTCGGCTGGACAAGGCATAAATGCGGTTCTGAGGACCGCTAGAACTAGGACCCTTGCCACGACCTCTGTCGCGACCTGCTGGTCCCTGAGCACCACGCCTCGGGGCGAGCAAGTAGGTGAAGACCCGCGAAAGACCAGAGGGTGACCCCTACCATCTGCGCCTGCAGTGGGCGGTCTCTCGCATAGTGACCTGCTGGCGCAAGTGTAGCAAACTCGAAGTAGTACCACAATCCCGGAATGGAATCTGCCGCATCGGACACACTGAGAGGACCTCGATCGGCTAACACCCTGCTACCACGAAGTCAAAGTCACGGGGCCCGACCGCCCCGAATACCGGTGCATCCTGACGATGGTGTAGGAGTGCTCTGAGCTGGCTGTGGTGCAAATCTAGTCTGCTGCTGAGATCGTCCACCCCGAGAGCTACCAAAAGATCCGGCCGCCTTGGCCTTCTTCTGCGATATCCATCGGTCGGCCTCTACGTTCCTCGCACCCAGTGCATGAGCACGAATGCGGGCAATGTCCATGCGGTGAAGAGCCACACGAGCAAGACTACGCCAAATAATCATCTAGCGGTGGCGTGGCGGTGCACTCGGTCCTCGTATACGCCACCAATGCGGGGACATATCGAGCCAACGAGTCGAACTCCACGTTGTACTCCCGGTGTCGTCCTCTGTCTCAAAGCCATAACTGTCGGCGTGCCCTCGCCATGCGGAGGCAAGAAGTGGCGAGAAAAGCCTCGAGAACTCGTCTATACCGTGGAAGTGCATGCTCTCCGGGGCGGCTCGCGAATCAAACCAATCATCGCAGTATCACGCGGCCGATGTGAACCTAAGACCACTCGGTCTCCAAGCCACGATCACTCATGATCCAGTCGCTGTCGGATGAACTCCTGCGGATCATCCTCGTGTCTCGACCCGTAGAACTCTGGCGGGCTACAACTCAGAAAATCCCGTAGTCTCAAGCTATCCGATCTAGGATAAACTACGGTGCTCTTTGAAACTGCTGCGTCGATCTATCTCCGTATGCGGCCCTGATCACGGCTAGTGGCGGGCCGTCTCCTCGTAACCCATCTCCTCTGCTCCAGGTTGTGGGACTGGAGGCGCAGGTATTGTGGTCTCTGCTGGGGCCAGCGGCGTCGTGGAACTCGCCGTCTGAGGTATCGCCTCGGGTATAGACTGGGCCTGGGCCCTCGTGACCGTCTGTGTCCTACTAGCAGCTCCGCCATTGCCTTGCCAGGCGGGTTGCCTTGCGTGGAGGCATAACTGGTAAATAAAAGAAATATGTTAGAGGGGTCCAACTTATAATACAACTCTAAGGCACGATCTCAAAGTGAGAAGAATGGAAACCAATCCTAAATATCCTATAGCCTCCTGATTATTGGTGTGGTGCACAACACACCGATAATCAAACTACTAAAGCGGTGCTGTAGACACTTTCCGAGGATTAATTGCTCACGATACCACTTTTGTCACGACCGAACCGGGCGTGGTAGTGCCTTACCCGGGCACCTAAGTAGACATACATCAGAGTAACCAGCGGAATATAAAAACAAGACATGAAACAATTATGAAATGAGAACAGTTTATCCAAGAAAAGATTGCCTTTCGGCATGTATATATACATAAAGAGTGAGCGATTACAACAACTTTACAACAGACTACAGACCTTAGGAATGTAAACAACTATGGCGGGACGGGGCCCGCCATACCCTGAATGTACATAAATCTACAATGACGGAGATCATACCCAAAAGATAAGCCTCGGAGAAGCGGGGCTTTCCCAGCAGCGGTGATCCTGGAGCGGGGATCAACAACGAGTACCTCTACCTGCGGCATGAACGCAGCCCCCCGAAGGAGGTCAGTACAACAGGTACCAAGTATGTGAAAATGTAAAGTACTTAAATGAAATCATATCATTTTAAAACCAATTTTTACAAGTATGTACGAAACAACCAATGTAACCGCACATAGTGCCACAAAGATAACCAAGAGCAAAATAGATATAACATAATCGGTCTTTTCTAGGCGCTAATGATCGAAGCAAGGCTATTCGCCCATAGTATCATTATGCGTGCCTAATCCTGAACTCCGCGATCGCATAAGGCGCATAGGCGCGTGAGGTATTCTCGCATCGGGGGTAGCTAACGCGGCATCATCCTGGACCCGAAGTCCGCGTAGTCCTATGGACCGCGTAGGTATCCTCGCGTCGGCTAACACCGGAGTGATCAATCTCGAACTCCGCAGACTCCGCATAGGTCATGGACCGCGTGAGGTATTCCTCGCATCGAGGGTGGCAAGTCCTCGGCATAATAACAAGTCAGGGGGGGTATGTGATATAATAGCAGTACAACGGGCTTATCGTTTAACAACGTAAGCACAACAAGAATAACCCCCTTACACAAACATCATAAGACACTAACACACGTAGCATCATAACATGTTTACTTATCAAACCATCTTACTACACTTTCCAGAGATCAATACAAGACTTTCATAAACAAATAAGTAAACCGTTCCTTTTATCTTTCTTAAGTCGTTATACCTAACTTCCCATAAAACTAGTATAACTCCTTAAGCTTTTAAAACCAAGTATTACTTTTCTTTCAAAAATGATTCATAACTCTTTTGAAATGTTTCCAAGATTCTTATCATTTAAAACTCAAGTCAAAAGACATCAAAGTAAAACCAAGTTTAGTTAACACGTATGCGTCTACCGTACTATATATATTTCAAAGTATCATGCTCAAGAGGATAGGAAGAATCACATACCTCCTACCAATCCACCGCCAAGTCGAATATGTCGCGCAGAGTATCAACCTATAATAGTCAAATCGTCTATCAACGTCTAGACTACTCGTAGAATATTCTAAGCGAGAAGGTTCTATTCTACGGAAAATTGGGCAGCATTTCCCTACCACAAACTACACAAGTCTCAGTAAATACATCCCATGTAAGTCTGATTCAATTCTCTTCTTTTATACCATCCTTCTATATATCTTATACTTAATTCTAAACTACTACAATATGTAATCTCCAATTACAATAGAAGGACAAAGATTATTACCTCGATAAGCCCAAAATTATCCAAGATTAAATGTCGATCCTGAACAACGTTTAGCTCCTCATTTGCACGCTCCGATAGCTCCCAGAAACCCTTAGAAGTTTCTAAACAACTTCTACTTAATACTTCAACCAACTATGAAGATTTTCCTAGGGTTTCGTTTTGTGACTAAAGGAAATAAAGTAGTATTTCCGGGCTTTTAGTATAGAGGTAACTTTGGAATATAACAATGGATTTAGGCTAAGGTATTTTGGAATAGTAACAATACTTGAAGACAATTTTTCTACCAAAGGGGGTGGTGTTGTTTGAGACGAGCTAGGGAAAGGGGAGTTTGGGGACGAGAACTAGCAACTAAGGGGGAAGGATTTTGTGACTTGGAAATGTTAAGTGAATGAAGAAGTCTTGCACTAGAGGGGGGTATTTCTAGAACCTTCAATGGCCAAGATTAAAGCAAGTGGAGGGTGTAGATTAGGTAGCTTGTGTGAGTGGAGTCTTCCACCAAGTGTCCACCACAACTTTGGGACATATGTCCTCCACAACAAAGAGACATGTGGCCATCCACTTTCTCAAGAAAAACGTCCATCAAGGCCTCCACTTGCCCCACAAAAAACGTCCAAACCTACTCCCACTATCCCAAAGAAATATCTTGCAAGACTTGACTATTTGACTTGACCACTTGCCCACTATTTCGTCCAACCAATGCCACCTAAGGGTGACACATGTCGCCCTCCTATTGGTCCAAAATATTTCATCTCTCGGAAAATTCCGTAATCGGTTAAAATATTAAAAACGTAAAATTTCCTTCACAAGGTTCGGAATCTTTTCCGTCGAAAGTTCACAATTTCATCCTTAACCTAATTAGGGCTTAAACAATTATACCTACGTCCTCACATACATACTCAGGAACTACTGGGTATAACAATAGTTACCTTATTCAGCTGCCTGTAATCAACACACATACGCAGTGTCCCATCCTTCTTCTTTACAATAAAACTGGCGCTCCCCAGGGAGAAACACTTGGCCTGATAAAGCCTTTTTTCAGCAAGTCCTTCAGCTGGTTTTTCAATTCCTTCAACTCAGCAGGTGCCATCCTGTATGGCGGAATAGATATCGGTCAGTACTGGCGCGTGCGGCTTCCGGCCGAAATATTTTCTCGCATTGCAAGCCGAACTTGTAACTTCCATAACTTTCTACTCCGATGTCCTATCGACGAACGGTTGGTTGCGTTGGAAACTAGACTCAACGAACTACGTACTAGGCTTTTGAAACACCTAGGCACTCTCAATGTAACGGGTCATAACCCGCCTCAAAGTTGACTAAAAACCCGTCCGAAACAATCCGTCAACCTATCTTTCTAAAATTTACGTCTTAATCCCTTTCGTACGTTCTCATATGCATGGCCAGAACTATGGGGTATAACAGGCTACCCCTCTATACTCGGACTCTGCACTTGAACGTGAAAGTGTGGCTTGACGCTTGGCAGATCATGAGACCAAATTATTACCCAAAAACATGCAATAACCAGACATAGACCGTCTGGTGTCAGGACAACCACCCCAATCAGCATTTGTATAGGAGACAAGTGTAGACGTCGACGAAGGATACAAATTCAAACCATACTCAAGTGTTCCCTGAATGTACCTAAGAATGCGTTTGAGCGCATTCATATGTTAAACTCTGGGATCATGCATAAAACAAACACAACTGCTGTACGACATATGTAATATCAGGTCGCGTGAGCGTAAGATACTGAAGGGCGTCTGCAAGACTACGATAGCGGGTTGGATCCTCATAGGAAAAGCCGACTCTGACTGACTTGGGTTTAGTATCAATCTGGGCGAGTGGACTTACGGGATGCCATCGACCTACCGATGATCTCTGCTGCATACTTCCTCTGTGATAAGAACAATCCACCTGTTGTGAGCCACGAAGAACCATGACGATAGATGAATAATGAATTATCAGACATGCTGTGAGAAAAACCCATAGTCGAAACAAAGTCAGCAAACATATTATACCAAGCCCGTGAAGACTGTTTAAGCTCATACAAGGACTTCTTCAATAGACATACATGATTAAGATATCTAGTATCCCTAAACCCCAAAGGTTGATGCATATAAATTGTCTCCTGAAGATCACCATGTAGGAAATGTTACACCCCGTAGTTCCAGAGTATGTATGTGAGGACGTACGTACGAGAATATAACCCTAAGTACGAAAGGAAAGAAAGTTTTGAATTTCTGACGAAAAATATTCTGAACCTCGTGAAGGAAAAAGGTTTATTATTGGGAATTGGATTCTCAATTTTTGTATTTGGACTTCTTGGAATATAAGATTTATGGATTTTATTTTCCGGAATTGGTCACGTGGGGCCCACGGGAGAAAATTACCGTTTTGTGGGGCCCACATTATTTTCGAGATTTTGGCCATTATGGATGTTTTTGGAAGATGAAAATATTTTGGACGAATATGAGGGCGACACATGTCACCCCATGTGTCCCCTTGGCCGAAATCATGTGGACAAGCTAAGTGGCTTTAGATATTTGTTGGACAAGTGGCTTGTGGGACCCACACACACTTGTCCCCAATCTCATCCACACATTTGTTTCAATCCTAGCCCTTGGTTGTCTTATATATACACATAGAGGTGCAAGACTTCATCCCACACTTAGAATTAATTGCAAGACTTGAGAAAATACTCTATCCCTTTCCTTGAGCTCTCGGCAATGGGCCATTTTTATGACCTAAAGTTGTCCAACAATTCTTAAACTCTTAAGTGTTCTTCCTTGATGTGTTAGGAAGGTTGTTAACCAAGTGTTAGACAAGATTTCACACCCCTATCCTAAAAGATACCCCTTGGACGAAACTTGCAAGTTTGGAACCTAAAGTGTTCTTCACTTTTTGAAGTTGGATCTTGAAGAAGAGTTGGTTAGGAGATTCTAAGGGTTGCTTGGAGCGGATTGGAACGTAAGGAATAGGAGCTAAACGTGCTAGGGTCAACTTTTAGTTCTTGGATTATTTTGGGCTATTTGAGGTAATGAACTTTGTCCTCTTTGTGAAGTTGGATATTATATATGTTGGAAGTATATAAATGAGTATGTGATACATGAAAGGAAGATGGAAAAGATTTGGACCTTGTTAAGTTGCTAAAATGGAGAAATTGGCATGCTAGCCATTAAAATGGTAAAAACGTACCTATTACCTGTTGACAGTTAATAACAAAGTAATTATAACTTATATAAAGATTGAAATATAAGTTGGAAGATTAAAGAAGTAATTCCGGCATGCTAGCCGAAAATTGGATAAATTTGATTGTAGTAGTTGGCCAAGAACACCAACTAATGGACTAATGGACTGTTTTGTTTATTGTGGGGCAGAATTTTACACGTCCGGTAGACGTGTAATCCCCTTTAGTATTATTGTATTATTGCGCCTTAAATGTGGCATGTTGGTTATTGAATTTCGGGCCTTGAAAAAGGTGGAAAAGTACGTAAAAACAGGGGAAGTGCTGCCCGATTTTCCGTAGAATAAGAGACCATATACTTAGAAATATTCTACGAAGAGATCTAGACGTTGATAGACGTATTTGATTATTATAGGTTGATATTCTACGCGCGGCATATTCGACTTGGCAAGTGGATTAGCCGAAGAGGTATGTGTTTCTTCCTATCTTCTTGAGCATGATTGTTGTGAAATATATAGTACGGTAGACGTACGTGTATTAAATGAATTTGGTTGTCTTTGGTTGGTTTAAAACATAAAGTGTTATAATAGTTTTATGGGAAGTTAGTTATAGAGACTTTATGAAGATGAAAGAATGGCTTGATTATTCTAAAAGCTAAGAGACTTGAGTTTCTTGATCTTGAAAGATAAGAGACTTGACTTATAAACGACTTGATTTTGGGAAAGGAGAAGTAAATTGATTTAAAAGTATAGGTTACTTGTTTTGAAAAGAGTAAGTTACTTGAGTTTAAAAGTGTAAGTAACTTGTTTTTAAATATTGAACTTGTCTTGATTGGAAAAGTATAAGCGGCTTGATTTTAAAAGGTGTGAGTGTCTTGATCTTAAAAGAGTGAGTTACTTGGGTTTTAAAAGTATACTTGACGTTGTTTTAAAAGTGTAAGCCACTTGGTTTAAAAAGTATAAAGTACTTGATTTAAACATGAAAGCGTCTTGATACTACGGGTATTAGTATCGTGTGGTTTTTACGTAAAAAGGGATCTTTTTCAGAGAATTGAAGTATGTAGTACTTTGGGGTTAAAACCAGGATTGTTGGCATAAAATGAGAGTCTAAGAGTATGTTAAACTTGCATATGCTAGTTGTGATAGCCTTTATTGTGCAGGTGTTGTATTTCTATGCTACCGCGTCTCTCGATGGAGGGTCGATTATATTGTTATTCCATGGACTAGCTCTCCATGAGGTTGATGACGCACGGGATCCGTAGCTAGCCCCGCACTTTCCCGATCGATTCTTGATCAGCCGGATCCAGTAGTTAGCTTTGACTTGCCGTCGATTCTTGATCAGCCGGATCTGGTAGTTGGCTTTCGTACTTGCCCCGGTCAGTTCTTTATCGTGTTATTTACTTGGACATACTGACACGTTGGGTGGCCCACGGGTATGCTTCCATTATTATTGTTATGCCATGGAATAACTCTCCATGAGGTTGATAGCCGAGCGTGATCGTAAGTAGCCGTACTTTCCCGATCGTTCTTGATCTGGTGGATCGTAGTTAGCTTTCGTACTTGTCGATCGTTTTATAGCATAGTTGATACGGTAGACTCGTAGATGGCTTCGTACTTGCCCGATCATATCGTGGCGGCTGGATCTGTAGTGACTTGCGTACTTGCCGTCGATTGATGATCTGGTGAATCGTAGCCGTGTCTTGTCCCGGTCAGTTTTATGATGCAGGCTGGATCTGGTGGTTAGCTTTCCTACTTGGCCCGTACTGTTTTTATGACATAGGTGGGACCTGGTGTTCATGTGTACTTTTTGGTGTTATATTATATCATAGACTGCCGGCAGTGAGGAAGGAGTTTCATGGGCATGATTGATATTGCGGGCGTGAGACCCATGGTGATGTTTGAGTGATGACTTTGAGGGCATGAGTCCCTGACTTGACATGACTGTTTATATATTGTGTACTGTAGTTTTGGTTATCATACATGTCTCCTATTTTATATAGACTGTTATGATTTCATTCTGATATTTTGTTCACATACTTGGTACTGTTATCGACCTCGCCCGAAGTGCGTTCATCTGCGCAGTAGGTACACCGGTTGTTGATCCTCGCTCTTAGGGTCACAGTTCTGCGTTTTGGGAAGCTCCGTTTCTCCGGAGGCTTATCTTTTGGTATGATTCCCTGAGATTGTAGGTTCTTGTACATTCAGGGGTATGGCGGGGCCCTGTCCCGTCATAGTTGTTATAAAAACTCTTAGAGGTCTGTAGTACTGTTGTGAGTTGGGCTTGTAAAGGATAATTGTTCGGGTTTATATATATATGCAGAAAGGTAACCTTATTGGTTAGCCTGTTTCTTCTTTTATATTGTTCCATGTCTATGAGTTTTATTCCGCTGATTTTCTCTGATGTATTATCACTAGGGTCCCGGGGTAAGGCACCAGTCGCGGGCCCGAGATCGGGTCGTGACAGGAAAATATTCTTCACATCTAGCTGATGAATGGGCCATGATTTTGAAAGAGCCAAGCTGAGCACAGTGCGAATGGTAGTCGGCTTGACCACAGGGCTAAATGTTTCACCACAATCCACACCAATCTGCTAAGTCTTACCATCACCGACAAGACCAGCATTATGCCTCGCAAATGAACCATCAGAATTTTCCTTGTGAGCAAATATCCACATAGACCGAATAGTATTAACACCAGATGGATGGGGTACCAACTCCCACGTCTTATTATCAATAAGAGCATTATATTCATCGGTCATGACAATTTTCCAATTAGGGTCATTTAAGGCAGACACAAGATTACGGGGTAAGAGTGATTTAAGAACTTTAGAATTCAAATTAAAATGTCTTTTTGGTTTAAAAATACCTTGTTGACTGCGAGTGATTGGACCATGACTCTAGGCTGGATTGGGTGAATTTTGGGAACTTTTGGAAATTTTCGTCGAAGGCGTCGCGTCGTCGTGGTCTAGAGCCGCGACGCTGAATCTATGAGCTCTCTGAAATTTTAGTATTTGCGTGTGTGACGGATCGAAGTTGGATCGCTCACTGGAAGACAGGCGTCGCGGCGCCTCCCTTAAGGGTTGCGGCGCTGATAACGTATTTTTTGAAAAATCTGAAAAATGACGGAGAACATAAGGGGAGATAACATCATCCAAAAAATCATAAGAACTAGGCACGAGTTTTTCTACTTTAGAAAATGGAAATTGGGACTAATCAAATAGAACATGATGACTAATGATGATTCGTTTAGAGGACAAATCAAAACATTTATAACCACGGTGATTTGACGGATAACCCAAAAACACACACGGGGTAGAACGTGCCTGAAGTTTGTTGATTATGGTGGATGGAAACAACGGATAACATAAGCATCCAAAGACCCTAAGATGAGAATACGTAGGAGTCTTATTGTATAAAACCTGAAGATGGGAAGAATATGTCAAACCTTTAGAGGGAAAAATATTAAGTAGATCGGTAGCCATCTGTAGCGCATGATGCCAAAACAATAGAGTGACGGAAGAATGAACCAATAAAGTGCGGATAATGTTATTAATGGTACGAATTTTTCGTTCAGCTTTCCCATTTTGTGAAGACGTATGAGGACAAGAAAAATAAAAATGTATCCCATTTTGAGCACAAAACTCCCTAAACTCCCCATTGTCATACTCTTTACCATTATCACAATAGATGTTCTTTATTTCTCGTTCGAATTGAGTTCTTATGAAAGCTCTAAATTTTACGAAGATGGAAAAAACATATGATTTTTTCGCAATTGGAAACGTCCATAAAAAATTAGAGTAATCATCCAAGAATAAAACATAATAACGATGACCCATAAAACTGAGAACCGGAGATGTCCATAAATCGCTATGAATAATGCCAAATGGCATTGTAGTATTAGAATTCGAAGCTACAAACGGTAACTTACTAATTTTCCCTAAAGAACAAGATTAACAATTTGGAGTACTACGCGTACCCTTATAAGAAATAAACTTATTCTTATCTAAAACAGATAAAATTGACGACCCTGGATAACCTAGACCAGCATGCCACAAGGAAGGAGCAATAGCTGCAAAAGTGGATGACATAGCTTGACGCGAGATGCTGAGACTCGGTGTGATTGGATAAAGATCCCCTACTGTCACACCTCATGAGAGGACTCCCCATCTTGAAATCCTTCACAGAAAACCCAAATAGATCAAAATCAATAGAGACTCAATTATCAGTGGTGAATTTACGGGCATACACCAAATTTTTAATCAATTTTGGGGCATGAAGAGTATTTTTGAGGACAAGTGATGGATGAGGAGGGGAAAAAGTTTTATTACCATAACCCTTTATTGGAATAGAACTGCCATTACCAATAATTATACCACGATTACTGCTCAAATTGGAATAAGACGAGAGATTACCTTGGTCGGATGTCATGTGGGTAGTGGCACCTGTGTCCATGTACCAATTAGGGTCCGGTTGAGTCAAGTCAAGCGTGTACATCGCTGCTTGAATGTCAGTCTGAGTTGGGCTCATTGCATTGTGGGCACGAGGCGAGACCAGTATCTGGACTCATCGGGCTGCCCATCTGTCTGAACCACAGTTTGACACAGTAAGCTAGACGCGGCGCCAGACAGTGAGGCCCGAGGCGCCCTTGTGCATGTGGCCCAGGACCTTGCCCATCGCGAGGCCTGTGGCCCCAGAACTATTATTCTTGTGGTTTCCCAGTTGTTGCCGCCGCGATTCTTGCCATTATTTTTCCGATTTTGACCCTTCTTACCACCCCCGTTGTTGTGATTTTGGGCCACGTTGGCTGGATTGGAAGGGGGAAAATTGGAAGCGGTCATCATGACGACGGGGTTTGCCGATCGATACTTTTTTAGTCAAACCCGCTTCTTCCAAAGTGAGCATGGAGCGGGCTTGATAGAACTCCGGCAGGGGGTTACTTTGACGAATAATCGAAGCAACCCCTGTATAGGCCTATGATAGATCGACAATCATCTGAAGAACTAGACAACTATTGAAAATAGGAGAACCCACATTGCGAAGTTGGTCTGTCAAGTCCTTGAGGCGTTTGCAATAAGAGGAAACGTTTGGAAAATTTCGCCATAGCAACCTGAGAAAATTCCTGCTCAAGGATAACAATGCGAGAGTGACTATTATCTTGGAAGATGTCACGCAATCGAATCCACGCCGCCATAGCTGTGGAGTTGGGTTCCATAATCGTCTGTAAAAAATCCAAGGAGATAGTGACATAAATTCACTAGAGAACTTTGACATCAAGCATGACCCATAAGTCTGGATCTGCTGCTTTGGTGGGCACAACTGTTGTAGACGTAGACGCCGCTGTATCACCCCCCGTAGGAGTAGTGGGAAGGATGAAGTGGTGAAGAACTTTATTTGTCATAGCATGAATCTTGAATAATTTTGTCCACGTCTCATATTGGACGTTCTCTAGGTCAAGAATGATAGGAAGAACACTCTTGATGTTAGAAACGGTGAGAGCATGATGAAAAGTGTTCTTATCAGTCATGATGAATAGAACAAACTCTGGACAAGATTTCTGAGAAAGGAATTTTTGAGAGAGGATTTTCTGGAAGAGAAGGGCCGCGGCGCTGAAAAATATCCGAGAGGGAGGGCCGCGGCACTGTCAAGAAATCCGAGAGAAGAGAGAAAGTTTTGAGGAGCGGAATCAGGGTAAAGAGAACCTAGACTCTTGATACCATAAAAGAATTAATCCATTGATTATTCTTATTGATGAAAGACATATATATAAATTATAATAGGATAATTTTATTCCTATTTTACATCTAAAACCATATTCTATAAGAAGACTAACTATACAATTATGGTAATATTACAATAGTAATTAAGGTACAATACTAATTCTAATATATACCAAATATAAAAATTCGGAACACTGTTCACAGACAAGGGCCACGGCGCTGAGCACTTTTTGGACACTATTTAAGAGTTTTGACTCAAATCTTATATATGTGTAGAAAAATCTGCTAAATACATACAAATAATAAAGAAAATTAACTCAACTAGCGGTCCATATTACCAATAAACTCAAAATAGCATCATTTCACTATCTTTTTAAACTGCTCGATAATAATTCTTTTCCTTTTTAGCCTATTAATCCAATACACAGTGGTCCATAAACTAAGCCTATATTTTAGGAAATAGCTTTTGATAATTATCTAAGCCTCCATTTTTGGATGTAACCAATGCCAACTATTTGATCTCAAACTAGTAAAATCAGTAATTACTACACACATACATCGTGTATCTCACTGTCACGCACCACTTCAAAGTGTTCCCTGGTAGGAAAAAAAATGAAGAAACAGTGGAGATTTTTGGTCTAAAAATGGTGAAAGTGGAAGGTCCTAGAATTATTTTCAAAGGTCAAAAGTAATGAAAGCTTAGGTGGTGTTATTGCTGCTCCGATGGGTTCCTCCACCAGTGCAATGAGAGAAAGTACCTTGAGTACACCTTGAAGTATACACATTATAAATTGTATATTTAGTGTTTATTAAGTGTATAATTAATGTATAAGGTGTACATACTTACATTGCATATTTACATGTTACACATCGAATACGTGCATAATTCATATATAAGTTATCCACACCTAGTATATACTGAATATAGTTGTATATACATCATTTATATACGAGGGTTGCAGATAACTGATTTTTGAGTCTCTTACGTACATATTAATTTTTTTTTATCTCTTCTTTGTTAATTAATGAATGATTTATTTGTTAGAGAAATTTGTGGGATTGTAAGTTGGCAGATTACTTAATGAAATCAAACTTACCGTATTTAAGCTAACGAGAGATCAAATTTCTTTCCTTTCTCGTTTAAAAATAACTTGCTACCAAAGTTTATGTCTATATTTTTTTATGGCTAGAAAAAGTAAGTTATACTAATGGGCTTGGCCATAATAAACTCAGAACCAAATAGCATAAATGAGTTGTGGGTTTTGCAGCAAGCTAGGGTTACTAGAACCAATAAACCTCAAATTATAATTTTTTTATTCTCCCAATGACCTTCATATATATAAGATAGAAGTGTAACTATTCACGTCCCTCCATTTTCCATGGTAAAACACGTGTTCCATACTTGGTAAATTTGTCTTGCCCATTGATTTCCGGAAACCTCTACTCCGTCCCTAAACACATCGAGGAACAGAACGACCCGACAATGTTGCACCTGTAGTTTGGGGGTTTGAAATTAGGACCCATCTATTTTTGGGGTTTAATTCAGTTAGAATATGCTTTTTCTGGCACAAACAAGTCCCAATTTATTATGTCTTTACTGTTGTCTTATTCTCACCTCCAATCATAAGAATTTTGATGCAGCAAATTTGTTTGACGATAACTGAACAAATATTTTATCATTTTTTCAGTTGTTCCATAAAATAAACATTTATCATTCAGCAATTCTAAAGGAACATTGCTTACTTTCAGTAGAAATTGTTGAAAATTATTTTCTGCATTATGCATTGTTAATTCAATATTACAACTTTTTTGGCAGATAAAGAAATTGAAAGTATATATCTCCCATAAACAATCTTTATTAGGTACAAAAATGTATTTGAATAAATTCGTATTATTAATGAGATTAATATTTATGACATTTAAAATTATTAAATTATTGTTTGATTGTTTGCAATTCATATATGTGTTTCTCTTGAGCTTACATTGTCATTAATAGAGTAAGAAATTAATGATAGAACGTAACTCTCAAAATAACCTCAACTAATGATCATCGAGAATGAAATATCGATGATATGCTATAAGTCGACATGTGGTCAGCATCACATTTTTGGAGAATGTAAAATGTCTCACAACTACGGGTAATGGTTACTCGTGACGTAGAATCGAATGTGTCGCGAATGAAAGAAATTTATAGTTCTGCATAAAGGTTAAGTTTGTTGGATTCGTGTAAACGTACTTTACATTTGAGTTCGCCATACGACGCAGTCTAGGAGTTTCGTATGAACCTTAATTAGATTAATGTCGATATGTGAAGGCCTATAGGGTCACACTATATGCGATTGTTTCTTCGATCTAAGGGTGCATTGACAAAATATTAAATATTCGATTAAGAATCGAGATATTTAATTTATAATAATCATGAAATATTTCTATTTGATACAAATTATTTAATTAAGTCGAATTGAATTTCAGATTTAATTAAATGTGTTGGATATATTATATGGGTACTCGGACAAATACAAGGAAGAATTTGGGCCAGAAATTACTGGTCCAAACAATCAAACAATAATTCAATAATTGCAAATGCCATAAATATTAATCTCATTACTAATACAAATGTGTTCAAGTATATTTTTGTCCCTAATAAAGATTATCATAGGACATACATACTTTCAATCTCCCACTTGACCTAGAGTCAATCTCCAATGCATCTAATACCCATATTTTCAAAATGACCATTATGTTTAGCTAAGCTTAATGACTTAGTGTCACGACCCGACCCAGCGCGGCGGTGCCTACACGGGCACCTGTTGAGTATACGTCGAGAGAATAGCGGAACATACACAACATAAACACGTGTGTAAATAATATAACAACACAAAGCTGGCCGATAAGGCCGCCTTCCATAACATAAACAAGGTCAAAGTACAACTTTCTGACACGTTCTTATAGCCCAACCACATAGGTGAATACAGACCTTCAGGAATAACAATGGCGGGAGGCCACGCCATACCACGAATGTACATAATCTACAACATCGGGACAAGATCGTACTAAAAGAAAGACAAGCCTCGGAGGATGGAGCTTCAGACGTCCAGATAAGTGATCCTAAGAATGTGGATCCATGACACCTTACCACTTTCTGCGGCGTGAGCGGCCCCAGGAAGGGGTCGCATGATATGTACTAAGTATGCAAAGCTGGAAAATCTTGTAATTACAACATAAGTTTAAAAGAAAGCGGGAGACATGTATGCTAACAAAATTTGATTACTCGATTGCCTTACTAATAATGAGAGTATAAATAGGTGTATACTTACAACGAAAAATAGGATTGGAATCCTACTCACGGGACTATTTCACCGCGTAGGTCCGTGGACTGCGTGAGGTATTCCTCGCGTGGGACTATTTCACCGCATAAGCCACTTACGGACTCGCGTGAGGTATTCTCGCATAAATTTGGACCCGCGTGAGACTATTTCACCCGCATAAGCCCTTACGGACTCGCGTGAGGTATTCCTCGCATCGTGGTTAGCAAATCACGGAAATATACAATGCCACTATCGGGAATGACCGCAACGAATAATATGTCATTAGCCCAAATCTATCACATAACATAAGCTCTATCGACTTATCATGCAATATATAATCAAGTTAAGAAATCTCCTAACTTCTTACTATTCTTGTTCATGACACTCTCATTTTAGTTTACCTAAGGCACTATCATGTCTTTTATAAAAATCCGAATTTAACCCAAAGTACTACGTCTTCTATGCTTTTAAAATGACTCATTTCATTATAAAACTTCCAAGATACTAATAGTCGTAGTATCAGTGACAATTTCTTTTCAAGACAAGTCACAATACTTTTAGAAATAAAATATGGCTTCTAAATCAAGTGACTCGTGTCTTATAAAACCTTAGGCAATTGATGCCTTAAAATCGAATTGCCTTCCATTAAATCAAGTCATTTATCTTTCCATAAAGTCAATATAACCAACTCCCCATAAAGTCGTTATATTCACTTTATACCTTAGTCATGTACAATTTCTATCCAAGGACTTATACGTTTTAACACGACACAAGTATTACATACTTTAAAATTCTTCCATCCTTATCTTTAACAAGACTTAAGACATCTTTAATATTCTCTAAGAAGTGAGTTAAATCTCTAACTCACCCGACTTGGCATTTCGTAAAACAAGTAAAGTATGTCAAAGTCTTGTCACGTCTACCGCACTATATCGTGAAACTAGTCATGCTCAAAGATAGGAAAAGTTCTACATACCTTGTCTGTCAAACCACTTTGCCAAGTCTGAAGTCCCGCCTGTACTATGTCAACCTCTAATATTCACAATACGTCTATTAAAGCCTTACTTCAAACGTAGAATATTATAAGTGTTAAGTCTCTAAATTCTACGGAAAATCGGATGACACCTCCTTTGTTTTACTTACTTTTCCACCTTCTCCAAGGTCGAAATACAATAACCAAATGCCCCGATTGGCTCGCAACAATATAGAAGATAATCGATGCAAATGACTAACTAAACAACCCTAATTGGCTCACAATCAATATAGCGGGTAGTCCAATACAAATGACTAACTAAAGCGGCCCCAATTGGCTCACAATCAATATAGCGGTAGTCAATACAAATGACTAACTAAATGACCCCAATTGGCTCACAATCAATATAGCGGGTAGTCGATACAAATGACTAACTAAACAACCCCAATTGACTCACAATTATATTTCAACCCAAATTTGTAGCATATCATGATATCAAGTCGCATTTGATTATAATAACCATAATCCTTAAGTCAATGACATGCGACGGTTCTAACAACGATTAAATTGTAATTCAACTTAGTAATGGATTACATTACATTTGATTTTCAAGGCTATAATCAATCCATAATCTTTATAACTTCAATATAACAATTTCATGCTTGCAACATACAAAGCTAACAACAACAAAATGAATAATCTTGTAATACTTTCAAAGAACAAGATTATACCTCAACGATTCTTAATCCAACTCCAATCCGAAGTCGCTCCTTAGTAGTTTAGAGCCTCTCCAGACACCTCAATCCGCTTGTTGAGACCCTTAGAACAATACCAACAAATATCCTTCAAAACTCAAAGCAAAACCTAGAAAGACCCTTAGGTTTTCGTTTGCGACTAACCCGAAAACAATCTTTTTCCAAGATGTTTCTATTGAGACTTGCTTACAATACACATAAGAACCTTTGTTTAAAGTGGGGAGTTAAAAGAACAAGGAACAAAATTTTTTTTTCTTTAGCAAAGTGAACCCGAGAGCTTTGCCTATGTTCTTCCAATTTTTGTGTGAAAATATTCTAAGTGTTGGCTCTCTCTAGCACTACTAGTATTATATAGAGTAAAGGATGGTCAAGATATAGCCAAATGTGAGGCTTGGATAAGCTCTTAGTAAGTCAAGACTTATTGACTAATTGACTTGGTCAAGATTGTCATGCTACACAAGTTGCAAGACTTGTCTTGCAACAAAGGTCCAATGACCTTCATGCCCTTGCACATTTCGACCAAGGCATCATCTAAGGGGGGGGGGGTGACACGTGTCGCCCTCCCATTCGACACAACACAAAGTTTTTCCGACAATTTCATAATTTCCGATAAATTTTTACAAGTCTCGAATCCTTAACATTTGTGAGTTCTTACTTACATTCTTAAGGCATGTCCTGAAATTACGGGGTGTAAGACTTAGTAAATGGGTCAGCTAGATTATCATTTGTGGGAATATAGTCTTGATTGACATATATCGAGTCCATTTCAGATTTTATGTCTTCTTCTCATCTCTGCGAGTCAATATCTAACATAGCCTCGTTGTAGGTTGTAGGCTCATCATTATCAGGAATATCTATCTCATTCTGACTTTCAACAAGGATATTAAGTCTTTCAGGCTGACGATGAGTCCTAGTGGACTTATGGAGTTGGTTATTTTGCGTTTCCATTATTCTTGTATTATGATCATGAGAAGGTTCTTGTGTGTTTCCACCACTATGAGATTTTTCAGGAATATTATCTACATGTGTTTCTTGAATGGAAGGATGTACAACTATTGTATCATCTTTCATTGGTTGTGTATGAGAATCTTGCATTTCTGCATCAATCATCACTCACTCCTACTGGATGAAGGTTGCTCTCTAAGTAACACACATTCACCAAATACTCCCACTGAGTTCTTGTCTAGGTAATTCAACATGGATTCAACCTCTATGTTGCTTTGCGGTTATTGAATTTCTTCAAGTTCTATCTTATTGTAACTCTATGTTCCTTGATTCATTGATATGACCAAATCTACAGTGCCCTAAGTAGGTGGAATTTCTTTGATTACTTAATTTAGCTCGTTTGTTTTGCACATTGATAATTTCACGATTACAATTGAGAATATATAAATCATTCACAAATGGAGCATTTCCACAAATAATACCATTAAAAGATAGTATGTAACTGTCATTAACAATATAAAAGGAAAACCCTCGATGTCTAATATTGGAATGGAAATAATATTCCTCGCAATCGAGGGAACAAAATAACAATTATTAAGTTCTAATGTAAAACCCGAAGGTAAATCTAATCTATAAGTGTTATACCCCGTATTTCCAGAGTATGTACGTAAGGACGTACGTAGAAAATTTGAACTTGTACTAAGGCTTGGCCGAATTAATTTTGTTCACAGCACCCGTTTAGAGTCGTTTTTCGACGAAACGTTTTCCACGACTTTCGTAGGGAATTTCCGGCTATGTCATTTTTAATTTTTGCGGATTTTTCCGAGAGGCGAAGCGTGTTGGGCCAACAAGAGGCGCCACTTGGCACCCTCCCATTAGCGGGCGTGAGGGCTCGGATTGGACGAAATGGAGGTGTAGTTGGTAGGATATTTTGTGTGTTAGTTGGCCTAGGACATGGGTGAATCTTGCCCTACACTTGCCTAGCACTTGGCTAAATCTTGGCCATTGGTTGGCCTTCACTTGACCTATAAATACCCCAGAGATGAAGAGTTCTTCATCCACAAAAAGCTTTCAAGTCTAAAAATCCTCTCTTCTCCCTTTGTTAGCAAATCGTCCAACACCCTCCCGAGAAGCTTGGCGAGGCTACCCCACCCCTAGCCAAAATCTACCCTCCCTTGGTAGAAAAGTTGTCTTCTAGTATCGTTATAATGCCCAAAATACCTAGCCCAAATCCCTTAGTCTTTAGTAGAAGTTGTGAAGAACTTCTAAGGTTTCTTAGACTCTGGAGCGCACAACTTAGGAGCTAAACCTTGCTCGGTAGCGACTTTATCTAGGATATTATTGGGCTTACCGAGGTAACTAATCCTAACCCTCTTTTGAATTAGAGAATACTTCTTGTTGTAGTATTAGAACAAGTATTAGATACTTGAAGAATATCACGATGAAGGGTTTAAAGAAGAATAATTGAATCGTACTACATAGTGTTTTCACGATGAACTTACATAGCTCACCGGTAGGGTTGTCTTTGCCCGACTTCAGTAGAATTATGAACCCTCTGTTTAGAATGACCTTGAGTAGTCTAGACTTTGATTGATGTCTGTGAATATTATAGTGACTCTGCGTAGCGACATATTCAACTTGGCGGTGGTTTTATTTGAGAAGGTATGTGATTCTTCCTAAAGCATGATATTTTACAATATATAGTACGGTGACGTACATGTGTTAAGCGAATAATAACTACGGCAATGTCTTTGACTTAAGCTGAATAATACTTATGGCAATGCCTGGCTTAAGCTGAATAATACTTACGTAATGCCTCACGCTTAAGCTGAATAACAAAGAATGAAAACATTTCAAAGAATCTGAATCATTTTTAACGTAAGATAAATACTTGGTTTTAAAACAAAGCTTAAGAGTTATACTAGCTTTATGGGAAGTTAGGTATAACTTAAGAAAGATAAAAGGAACATTTACTTGTTTGTTTATAAAAGCCTTGTATTGATTTCGGTTAAGTGTAGTAAGATTGTTTGATAAGTAGACATGTTATGATGCTACTGTGTTAGTGTCTTGTAATCTTTGTGTAAAGTGCATTCTTGCTGTGCTTACGTTGCTAACCGGTAAGTCCATTTATCTTGTTATTGTATCACTACCCCATATTTGTTATACGAGGGCTTGCCCTTGATCTGCGGGTCTATCACGGCTATGCGATCTGTGAGACTATGCGGGCAGCGGTATGCTCGAGATTGATCATTCGGGCGTTGCTTTGATGCGAGATTCCTATGCGGTCTGGTGAGACTATGCGGTCTTTTGAGGCTATGCGAGTGCGGGAGCCTAGGCGGATCTGGGGTTAGCTGCCCCGATCGAGAAATATCTCATGCAGTGCATGTGGGACTATGCGAGTGCGGAAGTCGAGGCTAGGCACGCGAGAATGATACTATGGGCGATTGGCCTTGCCGATCATTCGCGGCCTAGAATAGACACATTCTGATTTTCTATTCTTTATTGTTTGTGATGTGGCACTATATGCAATTGGGCGATTGTATTTGTGAAAAGGTTTTGAATACTCGATTTCATTTAAGTACTTTATAGTTTCACATACTTGGTACTGTTATCTTGACCTCGCTTGAGGCTGCGTTAAATCTGCGGTAAGAGCGTCAGTGCTAGATCCACATCCTTATCTTTGCGTTGGTGTCGGGAGCTCCATCTTCTCAGGAGGCTCTACTTTTAGGTATGATCTCCATGTATTGTAGATAGTTTTGTCTGATCGAGGTATGGCGGGAACTGTCCGCCATAGTTGTTTACTTCCTTAGAAGTGCAGTAGTACTATTATGCAGTTGGGATGTAGCTGCAAAACTTGAGTTATTTATATTATGCGAAAGGCAAGCTTTTCATCAGATAAAGCGTATGTCTTATTTTATAAAGCTGTTTCTGTCTTGTTTTATATTCCAGCTGGTTACTCGATGTATGACTACTTGGGTGCCGGTAAGGCACGATCCACGGGCCGGGCAGTCGTGACAAAAGTGGTATCGAGCGATTAATCCTCGGAAAGTGTCTGAGGCCGTATCGATGAAGTCTTGATTATCGGTGTGTTGTGCACCACACCAATGTCGAGAGGCTATAGGATATTTAGGATTGGTTTCTATTCTTCTCATTACGAGATCGTGCTTTAGAGGCATGTTATAGGTTGGACCCCTCTAACGTATTCCTTTCTATATGATTATGCCTCACGTAAGCAACCGGGCGAGAAGGGCAGCGTGAGAGGCGCTAGCGAGACACCCAGTCACGAGGGCTCGAGCCATCTATACGAGGCAGCGAGTTCTATGGCCTTGCCCCAGCCAGAGACCACGGTACCACGCCTCATGTCCCGGCTGGGGCGGAGGTTAGGGTACAAGAGATAGCCCGACTATTGGCTAAAGTTGTGGCCGTCTGAGAGAGGCTGATCACGGCAGTTCGGCTCCATCTCGGTCGCACCGTAGTGCACCGAGGCGAGATAGTTTGAGGCTCTGAGATTTCTTGAGTTGTAGCCCGCGAGTTTCTGGTCGGCGGAGGATGATCGCGAGGAGTTCATCCGTCATTGAGAAGGATTATCACGGGTGATCGTGGCTTGAGGCGAGGCTGTGACATTCGGTTCGCGTCGGTGCGTGATACGCGATCGATTGGTTTGATTCATAGGAGCTTTCGGGAGAGCATGCACCTCCAGCGGTATGGGATGAGTTTTGAGGCTTTTCTCACACTTCTTGCCTCATGAGATGAGGAGGCCGAGTGATAGATTCTTATTCTTTGAGGCGGGAGGGCCTTGCGATGAGGAGTACAATGTCGAGTTTGATTCTTTGGCTCGATATGTCCCACTGCCAGTGCGAGATGGAGGGCGAGTGCATCGCTATGTCAGCTGGGCTAGATGATTACATGGCCGAGTCTTGTGCGGGTGTGTCCCTTGACGAGCATGGACATAACCGTATGCGAGCTCGTACCTTTGGGTTGTGAGGCGTAGAGACCGCGGGTAAGCGATATCAGCGAGAAGAAGGCGAGGCGGCCGGTTCTTTTGGTGGTCCTCGGGGTGGCGGCGTCGTGAAGTCGGTGCACCACGGCCGGTAGCGAGCGCTCTACCTCATTCGGCCTGCCCAGGCGGTCGGGGCGGTCGGGGCCCGAGGACTTGATTTCGAGTAGCGAAGTGCTAACCGTTGAAGTGCGCTCGGTGTGCCCATTGTGGCGAATACCGTTCGGGAGGCGTACTCGGGAGCTTGCTATACTTGTGGCGGCGGTCACTGCGAAGTTTGTCGGCCAGGCGGCGTTGGTGGTAGGGCTCGGCCTACGAGTGCATTGCGCTTCTTCGTCCCGGCGATTACTCGCCCGGAGCAAGGTACCACGTGGATCGCGGGTCGCGGCGAGTCGTGGCGCGAGTCGATTCTAGCGGTCCTCGAGCGCGTATATGCTTTGTCGGTAAGCGGGATCGGAGGCCTCGCGATGTAAATCCACGGTACCTTATCGGTTCAGGTTTGATGTGTATGCTTTGATAGATCGGGTTCTACTCTGTCCTATATATCTCCCTTGTTGCTAGTAGGATAGGGATAGAGCACGAGTCCATAGACCACTTTCGAGGTAGCTACGCGATGGGTGATTCGGTGGTAGCTCGGCGGGTATATAGAGCTTGTCTGTGACCATTTGCGATCGTCGGACCACTGGCCGACTTGATAGAGTTGGAGATGATTGACCCGGCGTGATTATGGGGATGGATTGGCTAGCTTCTTGCTACGCCAATGTAGGCTGAGAGAAAGTAATGCAGTTCCGGTTTCTGAGGCCGGTTGTTGAGTGGGAGAGCACGGTATCGTAGAGGGTAGGTTTATTTCTACCTCAAGGCTAGGAAGATGGTGCGAGAAGGGTATATCTACCATCTCGTTGGGTGTTTGATCTGAAGGCTGCGGTGCAGATTTTGATCGATTCGATGGTCGTGAGTTCCCGCGTGTTTCGGATGACCTCCGGGTATCCCTCACGAGAGGAGATTGAGTTTTGTATTGACATATTGCGGACACTCGGCTATTTCCATTCCACCATACGAATGGCACTGCCGAGTTGAGAGAGTTGAAGGATCGGCTTAGAGATTTCTTTGGAGAAGGGTTTTATCGGACCTAATGTTTCTCCGCAGAAGTAGTATTGTTAAGTGAAGAAGAAGGGCGGGGCCAGCTGCGCATGTGTGTTGACTTCTGACGGTGAACAAAGTGACCATTAAACGGATATCCGCTTCCGAGATTGATGATTTGTTCGACCCGATTGCGAGCGCGAGATGTTTCTCGAGATTGATCTGCGTTAGGGCTATCATCGAGTTAAATGTCGAGAGGTGGATGTCCCAGGGCGCATTCGGACGTGCGGGCATTATGAGTTCAGGTCATGTCTTTTGGGTTGACCAATGCTCGTGGTATTCATGGATTTGATGACCGAGTGTTCAAACCATTTTTGGAACGCGTTTGTGATAGTGTTCATTGATGATATCTGGTTTATTCTCGCTCGGGCGGGAGCATGCGGAGCATTTGAGGCTATCTTGTGATTCTCGGGACCAAGCGATTATGCGCCAAGTTTTCCAAATGTGAGTTTTGGTTGACTTGATGGCGTTTCTTAGGCATATTAGCCGGTGATGGCATTCAGTGGATCACGGCAAGATCGAAGCGATCGGGACTTGGCCTGAACTCTTACTCAGAGAGGTTCGCGATTTTAGGCCTTGCGAGGATATTATCGGTTCGTGGAGAAGTTTGCTTATCTACGCACCGTTGACTAAGGTGACTCGAGAAGCGGCCAAGTTTGATGGTGATGCTTGTGGCGAGGTTTCGATTCTTGAAAGAGAGACTAACGCCGCCCCGTTCTTACTCTTCCGGAGGTCGGATGGTTATGTCGTGTATTGTGATGCGTCGGGCATCGGGCTGGGATGTGTGTTGATGCGGCATGGCGAGTTATAGCATATGCATCCGACGGTGAAGAAACACGAGAGGAACTACCCGCGTGATTTAGAGTTGGCGGTGTGATTCACGCTTTGAAGATCTGGAGGCACTATTTGTATGGGGTTCACGTGGATATTTATACGAACCACAAGAGCCTCGGTATATCTTGACGGAGGAGCTGAACTTACGGCGAGGCGGTGGTTAGAGTTGCTTAAGGATTACGATGTTGATATCACTGTACCACGGGAAGGCGATGTTGTGGCGGATGCTCTTAGTCGTAGGTCGATGGGAGCTTATCGGATGTGCGACGGCGAGGAGGACATGGTTCGTGATTTGCATCGATTAGCGAGCCTTGGTGTCCGTTTGATTGATTACGATAGCGATGGGGTTAGAGTTCGTGAGGTTGCAGTCTTCCATCGTCGAGGAGGTGAAGAGCAACGATTCGAGGATCCGGTTTTGTACGTTATCGTGTCTGACTCTTCGTGAGAGCAAGGTCCTTTTGAGTAGCACCTGATGGGGTGCTAAGGTTTGAAGCGGTTGTGTGTTCGGATGTTTGAGGACTTGGCGAGTTCTTGGGGAAGCACTGCGGTAGCGTTACTCTATCCGTCGAAGTCGACCAAGATGTACCACGACCTTAGATCGTGTATTGGTGGGATGGCTTGAAGAGGATGTTGCGAGTTAAGTAGCTCGGTGCGTGTTGTCGGCATGTGAAGGTAGAGCACGGAGGCACGGTGGTTTTATTCTGACGATTGAGATCGGCACGGAAGTGGGAGGTAATCAACATGGACTTCATCACGGGATTACCTCGCTCGGAGGAGACATGATTCTATATGGGTTATCGTCGGCGGTGTGAAATCAGCCCACTTTCTTCCGTTAGAGGCGACTTTCGGTGAGATTATGCGGACTTTACATCAGAGATCGTCGGTGCATGGAGTCCTAGTTCGATCATATCAGACAGAGGAGCCCGGTTCTGGCTAACCGGAGGTCGCTTCGAGAGGGTTTAGGGGCGGTGAGCTTTGACAATCGCATTTCATCCTGAGCAGGCGGACGGGCGAGCGCACTATCGGACTCTTGAGGATATCTTTGCGAGCTGTGTTATTGACTTGATGGTAGTTGGGAGGATCATTTGCCTCTAGTTGAGTTTGCGTATAATAATAGCTACCACTCGGTATTCGGATGGCGCCTTATGAGGCCTTGTATG
Source organism: Przewalskia tangutica (assembly GCA_029844215.1). Classification (NCBI taxonomy): domain Eukaryota; kingdom Viridiplantae; phylum Streptophyta; class Magnoliopsida; order Solanales; family Solanaceae; genus Przewalskia; species Przewalskia tangutica. The sequence continues at coordinate 91,710,510 of CM056719.1, forward strand.
GGAGGAAGTGCGGATCGCCTATAGGTTGGTTCGATGTGGGCGAGTGCGGCTAGTGGGACGGTTGGTGCGTGGCGATGGATAAGGTGAAGCTTATCGAGGCGACTATTAATGACTCGAGTCGGCGAAGTCGTATCACGGATCATCGTCGTCGGCATGCAGGTTCGCGATAGATGATTGGGTTTTCCTAAAGGTGTCACCCATGAAGGGTGTGATGAGATTCGGGAAGAAGGAAACTTCGGCCCAGGTACATTGGGCGTTTGATTGTCGCGAGGTAGGCAAGGTTACTACGAGTTGAATCTGCCGTCCGTCTGGAAGCGGTGCATCGGTGTTTCACGTATCTATCTTTGAGGAGATGTATCGGGGATCCATCTAGGGTACACCGATTGGCGATGTCAGTGTGGCAGGGGTTATCGTATGAGGAGATTCCATGCGCGATAGTCGATCGTCGGGTTAGGCGTCTGCGGACGAAGGGCGTGGCTTCCGTCAAAGTCTTGTGGCGGAGCGAGCTCGGGGAGGAGATGGCGTGGGAAGCCAGGAGGACATGAGACAGAAGTATCCTCACCTATTCCCCACCTCCGGGTAATTCACTTTCCTACTTGTAAATTTCCATTATCATTTATGCCTAAGTGTTGTTTTGTGGCGTGTGTGGCATTTGCTAAGCTGTTTAAGCTTCCCGATAAATGTCTTGAGAAGGAACATTCGGGCGAATGTTTCTAAGGAGGAGAATGTTATACCCGTATTTCGGAGTATGCGTGGGGCGTGCGTAGAAAATTTGAACTTGTACTAAGGCTTGGCGAATTAATTTTGTTCCGGCACCGTTTAGAGTCGTTTTTGGCGAAAGCGTTTTCCACGACTTTCGTAGGGAATTTCCGGCTATGTCATTTTTAATTTTTGCGGATTTTTCAGAGGCGAAGCGTGTTGGGCCAACAAGAGGCGCCACTTGGCACCCTCCGTTAGCGGGACGTGAGGGCTCGGATTGGGCGAAATGGAGGTGTAGTTGGTAGGATATTTTGTGTGTTAGTTGGCCTAGGACACATGGGTGAATCTTGGCCTACACTTGCCTAGCACTTGGCTAAATCTTGGCCATTGGTTGGCCTTCACTTGACCTATAAATACCCCTTAGAGATGAAGAGTTCTTCATCCACAAAAGCTTTCAAGTCTAAAATCCTCTCTTCTCCTTTGTTAGCAAATCGTCCAACACCCCCTCCTTGAGAAGCTTGGCGAGGCTACCCCTAGCCTAGCCAAAATCTACCCCCTCCTTGGTAGAAAAGTTGTCTTCTAGTATCGTTATAATGCCCAAAAATACCTAGCCCAAATCCTTAGTCTTTAGTAGAAGTTGTGAAGAACTTCTAAGGTTTCTTAGACTCTGGAGCGTACAACTTAGTAGCTAAACCTTTCTCATGAGCGACTTTATCTAGGATATTATTGGGCTTACCGAGGTAACTAATCCTAACCCTCTTTTGAATTAGAGAATACTTACTGTTGTAGTATTAGAACAAGTATTAGATACTTAGAAGAATATCACGATGAAGGGTTTAAAGAAGAATAATTGAGCTGTACTCATGGGAATTTGTTTTCACGATGAACTTACATAGCTCAGGGTAGGGTTGTCTTTGCCCGACTTCAGTAGAATTATGAACCCTCTGTTTAGAATGACCTTGAGTAGTCTAGACTTTGATTGATGTTTGTGACTATTATGGTGACTCTCTGCGCGACATATTCAACTTGGCGGTGGTTTTATTTGAGAAGGTATGTGATTCTTCCTAAAGCATGATATTTTACAATATATAGTGCGGTAGGCGTACATGTGTTAGCGAATAATAACTACGGCAATGTCTTTGACTTAAGCTGAATAATACTTATGGCAATGCCTCACTGGCTTAAGCTGAATAATACTTACGGCAATGCCTCACGCTTAAGCTGAATAACAAGAATGAAAACATTTCAAAAGAATATGAATCATTTTTAATGAAGATAAATACTTGGTTTTAAAACAAAAGCTTAAGAGTTATACTAGCTTTATGGGAAGTTAGGTATATGACTTAAGAAAGATAAAAAGGCATTTACTTGTTTGTTTATAAAAGCCTTGTATTGATTTGTTAAGTGTAGTAAGATTGTTTGATAAGTAGACATGTTATGATGCTACGTGTTAGTGTCTTGTAATCTTTGTGTAAAGGGGTCATTTTTCTTTGTGCTTACGTTGCTAGCAGGTAAGTCCATTGTCTTTGTTATTGTATCACCTACCCGCTTGTATTATACGAGGGCTTGCCGCGATCTTGGTCTATACGGCTATGCGATCTGTGAGACTATGCGGAGCGGCGGTATGCTCGATTGATCATTCCGGCGTTTGCTTTGATGCGGGATTCCTATGCGATCTGTTGAGACTATGCGGTCTTTTGAGGCTATGCGAGTGCGGGAGCCTAGGCGGATCTGGGGTTGCTGCCCCGATGCGAGAAATATCTCATGCAGTGCATGTGGGACTATGCGAGTGCGGAAGTCGGGGCTAGGCACGCAGAATGATACTATGGGCGATTGGCCTTGCTTGATCATTCGCGGCCTAGAATAGACTATTCTGATTTTCCTATTCTTGTTGTTTGTGATGTGGCACTATGTGCAATTAGGCGATTGTATTTGTGAAAAGGTTTGAATACTGATTTCATTTAAGTACTTTATAGTTTCACATACTTGGTACTGTTGTCTTGACCTCGCCCGAGGCTGCGTTAAATCTGCGGTAAGGGCAGCAGTGCTAGATCCACATCCTTAGGATCTTTGCGTTGGTGTCGGGAGCTCCATCTTATAGGAGGCTCTGCTTTTAGGTATGATCTCCTGTATTGTAGATAGTTTTATCTGATCGGGGTATGGCGGGAGCCACATCCGCCATAGTTGTTACTTCCTTAAGTGCAGTAGTACTATTATGCAGTTGGGATGTAGCGCAAAACTTGAGTTATTTATATTATCTTAGAAAGGCAAGCTTTTCATCGAGATAAAGCGTGTCTTATTTTATAAACTGTTTCCTGTCTTGTTTTATATTCCGCTGGTTACTCTGATGTATGACTACTTGGGTGCCCCGGTAAGGCACCAGTCACGGGCCCCGGAACGGGTCGTGACAATAAGTTCCCACACGCTCAACATCAACTCATGCTCCATTTCCAATGCGTAAGTCCACATCCCATGGTCTAACCTTTCTGCTGCCCATTAGCCCCTGCACATTATTACAAATGTGTGAGCCACATGTTTTATCCAATACCCAGCAGTGAGAGTTACTTATTTACATATTAATCTCAATAACAAACATACCTTGTCCAACAGGTCCAGAAGCACCTAGTGTCTTGTCTCCTCCTGAAGCGGTGCAGTCTTTCTTCCAATGCCCCTTCTGCTTGCAGTTGAGGCATACATCCCTGGCCAACCTAGACTTCTTCTGAACACCTCCTTTAGGTTTCAAGACTGTGGTTTTGGCACCAACATTACCATTATTCCTTTAGGTTTGAACCTAGTAGATGAGCCCACCATGAGTTAGTAGATGAGTCCACCATGAGCACAGTATTTTCCTTTGAAGTAGATGATTCATAAGTCTTTAGCATGTTGTGAAGTTATGGAAGATTCACCTTGGTTTCATTCATGTCGAAGTTCACAATGAAATTCTCAAACGAACCAGGAAGTGAATTCAAAATCAGGTTAATATACACATTCTGGGACATATTCATTCCAATCGAAGCCAAATTTTCTATCTGTTACACCCCGTAATTCCAGGACACGTGTAAGAGAACGTACGTGGGAAGTTACGACTTTAAAAATTTGAACGAAAGAAAGAATTGTTTTCCGAAGGAAAAATCTTCCGAACCTCGGAAAAGAGAAGTGTTTGATAATAAGAATTAGGTTCTCGAATTTGCTATTTGAGACGTTTGGAATTTATCGGAACTATGGAAGTTTATTTACAGAGTTGGATACGTGGGGCCCACCCGAGAATTTTTACGTTTTTATGGGGCCCACGAGGTTTTCGATATTTTGACCAATTATGAAAATTTCGGGAAACGAAATATTTTAGACCAATGAGAGGGTGACACGTGTCACCCTCCACATGATCATCCTTGGACGGATTTATCATTTAAAAACTAGCCAATTTTGGCTTGAGAAAATGGACCAAGTCAAAGGGAAAAGTGAGCTTGATATATTTGACCTCATCTTAGCCTTCCATATGTTTTAATCCTAGCCATTGGTCTCCTTATATATTACTACTACTAGTGCAAGACTAGTTCATTCAACACTTAGAAAAATTCAAGAAAAACTTTGAGCTAGTGTTAAGTTGCTCTCGGCTAAGGGGAGAAAAAGGAAGATTTTTTTTGCAATCTTGCTCCATAAATCCCACTATTCAAACCCAAGGTTCCTAAGGGTATTACAAGGATATCTCAATAGAAAGATACCGGAAAAACTACGTTTTCACGTTAGTCGCAAGGTGAAAACCTAAGGTGTTCTTCAACTTTTAAGTTGGAAATTGAAGAGAAGTTGGTTATGAGCTTCTAAGGAGTGCTTGGAGCGGATTGGAACATAAAAAGAGGGCTAAAAGTTGCTAGGGATCGACTTTTACGCTTGAACATTATTAGGACTTTTTGAGGTAAAATCTTCATCCTCTTAAGTGATTAAAGATTTCATGTTATAGTAGTTGTTAAATGAGCATGTGGTATATAGATTGAAGTTTGAAAAGATTTGGATCATGTCGACATGTTAAAAACCGAAAATGAGCAAGTTAGCCATTTATGTTGTAATCAATTTGGTCGATAGTTACAATCGTCGCATGTTAAGAAAGAAAGGAATTGTAGTTGTTATAATTGTTATAGGGTATATAACATAATAGAATAACAACTTGGATTGAAAAAGGAATTGAAAGGAAGGTGACATTGTTGTGGCATTGTAGCCGATAATGGCATTGAAATGTTGGACTTTTTGGATATTAATTGTGGGGCAGAGTTTTACACGTCCTGTTAGGCGTGTAATCCCCTTTGAATTGCTGAATTGTTGAGCCTTAAATGTGGCATTTTTTTATTGATTTTTGAGCCTTGAAAAAGGTGAAAAAGTACGTAGAAACAAAGGAAGTGCTGTCCGATTTTCCATAGAATTAAGAGTCCTTATACTTAGGAATATTCTACGTTGAAAGCTAGTAGTTGATGGACGTATTATGATCATTATAGGTTGACATTCTACGTGCGGCGTATTTAACTTGGCAAGTGGATTGAGCCGGAGAGGTATGTGGAACTTTTCTTATCTCTTGAGCATGAGTAGCTATAAATGTATAGTACGGTAGACGTACGAGATTTAAATGAATTTAGTTTCATTTGATATCCTTGACTTGTTTAAGAATGTCCAAGTTGGTTGAGTTAGAGAATTAACTCACTTGTTTTAAAGGTTAAAGATGTCTTAGTTTCTAAAGCATAAAGTCAGTATAACGACTTTATGAGAAGTTGGTTATAACAACTTTATGAGAAGTTAAAAGAATGGTTTATTTTAATAAGGTAAACAAAGATTTCTTGACTTGAAAATGCATAGAATACTTGGTTTGGAAAGTATTGATTACTTGAACTATTCTAAAGTTAAGAAACCTGATTTCTAAAGTTAAGAGACTTGAAGTATTCTGAAAGTTATAAAACTTGATTTGAAAGTATATGATATTTGGTTTTAAAAGTATAAGTCTCTTGGTTTCAAAAAGAATGTAATTGTCTAAAACATAAAGAATTATAACGGCTTTATGGGAAGTTAGTTATAACGACTTTATGGAAGGTCAAGAGAGTGTCTACTTGATTTATAGGCATGAGTTGCCTAGGTTGAGAATGTAGAAGTTACTTAGTGTCAAAGCCTTGAAATGAATTTCTAAAGGTGTAGTAACTTGTTTTGAAAAGTAGACAAGCCTTGATACTACGGGTGTTAGTATCTTGGGGTTTTTATGTAAAAAAGGTTCTTTTTAAAGGAACGGAAGTACGTAGTACTTTGGGTTAAATTTCCGGATTTCTAATAACATGTTAGTGCCTTAAGTTAAATAAAATGAGAGTGCATGATAATTAAGGCTAATAAGAAGTTAGGGGATGTCTTAACTTGCTTATGATAATTATGATAAGTCGGTGATGCTTATGTTATGTATGATAAGCCGGTGGTGCTTATGTTATGTATGATAGCCGGTTGTGCTAGTGATGTATTGTTCATTACGGGGTCATTCCCCGGGCTTGTTGCATTTGCATATTCCGTGGATTTGCTCCCCACGATGCGAGAAATACCTCATGCGAGCCCGTAGGGCTCATGCAGGTGAAATAGTCCCATGCGGGGCGGACCAGTCATATGCGAGGAGATTGCCTCATGCGGGTCCATACGACCTATGCGGGCGGATACAGTCTATGCGAGAAAATTACCTCATGCGGGTTCATACGGCCTATGCAGGTGAAATTGTCCCAGGAGTAGGATTGCAGAATGATATTACGGGCGGATGACCCTAGGTTAATCATGAGCTTCATGTTTTAAAACCGGCAAAGTTTATTCTTGTCCACTCTCATTGTTAGTAAGGCATAGTGTACTGTTAATGTGGGTATCATACATGTCCCCAACTTTATTTTAGACTATTATGATTTCATTACAATACTTTCAGTTTCACATACTTGGTACCTGTTGTACTGACCTTCGGAAGCTGCGTTCATGCGCGGTAGAGTTATCTGATTCTTGATCCCACTCTTAGGATCATTGTTTGTTGAAGCTCCATTAATCCGGAGGCTTATCTTTGGTTCAGATCCCTGGTATTGTCGGTTGTTGTACATTCAGGGGTATGGCGGGGCCCTGTCCCGTCACAGTTGTTAAGTAAAAATTCTTAGAGGTCTGTAGTCATATCTTGTGGTTTGGGTTGTAAAGAAAAAAAAGAGGTAACTTGTCACGACCCGACCCCGGGCCCGCGACTGGTGCCCTACCTGGGCACCCTTACAGGTAAACATCAGAGAAAATCAGCGGAACATACATGAAACAAAAAAACAATAAAACAATAGATGTAAAACAACAGGTTAGCCGATAGGGCTACCTTCCTGGACATAAATATATACAACTGAAGCAGTTGCCTCCTTTCTTTACAAACTGACCCACCATATGTGACTACAGACCTCTAAGAGTTTTTAACATAACAACTGTGGCGGGACAGGGCCGCCATACCACGAATATACATGAATCTACTACCGAGGAAATATCGTACGAGATAAGCCTCGGAGCAAGTGGAGCTTTCTCTCAAAAGCGAACCGAGATCCTGAAGCAGGATCACCACACAGGTACCTAAAACTGCGGGCATGAGCGCCCCGAAGAAGTCGATAACAGTGCAGAAAATGAAAGCGAAATAACGTACAATAAATAGATCATAAGCGTGCAGCAGAATGGCGGGGACAAGTATAAAAATACATACGGATCCGTGATGTCATTACCACTTATGAACTTAATTTCTCATCATTATCTTTTCCATTCTCAATCAAAGTTATAGCCACTTTCTTAAGTACATTATTAGAAAAAAGAATCATTAAGTTCATTACCATAAACCTTACCTAACTTTCATAACCTATAATCCGCCCGTTAAGGAGGGGAACCTATACTGGCCCGATCTAGAGGCGCGATCAAGGTCACATAGTGCGCGTAAAGGTATCTTGCGGCCCGATCACGGGTCGATAATGTCATATAGTGCGCGTAAAGGTATCTTGCCGGCCCGTTCACGGGTCGATAATGTCATATAGTGCGCGTAAAGGTATCTTGCCGGCCCGTTTCGGGGCGATAATGTCATATAGTGCGCGTAAAGGTATCTTGCGGCCCGTTCTCGGTCGATAATGTCATATAGTGCGCGTAAGGTATCTTGCCCGGCCCATTCTGGGTCGATAATGTCATATAGTCGTCGTAAAGGTATCTTGCCCGGCCCGTTCTGGTCGATAATGTCATATAGTGCGCGTAAAGGTATCTTTGCGACCCGTTCTGGGTCGATAATGTCATATAAAATCGGGAATTTAACCCAACGTACTCGCGCCTCAACTCCTTTAGAAAGACTCTTTTTCAATTACAACTTCCCGGATACTAACAACTATAGTGTCAAGTCTATCCGTCTTTCAAGACAAGTCACAATACATTTTTAGAAATACAATTCAGAACACAAAACAAGTGACTTCTTTCTTAAAACCCTCGGAATTGGTACCTTAAAAGCAGTTTGCCCTCCTTATTCAAATCATTTCTTTGCTTACATTCTTGAAGAAAACCATTCTTTTAACCTTCCATAAAGCCGTTATAACCAACTTCCCATAAAGCGTTATAACCCTTTATGGTTTTAGACCAACTCATTCCTTTTATTTCGAGAGACTTCTACTTTTTGAAACCAAGTATTAAATACTTTCAAATCAATTCTCTTAACTTTCAAAAATACAATTAGTCTCTTAACCTTTAAAACTCAAGTGACTCCTTTTATTATAAAACCTTAGGCAATTGATGCCTTAAAAACAAATTGCCTTTTCAATAAAACAAGTCATTTATCTTTCCATAAAGTAAATATAATCAACTCCCATAAAGTCGTTTTATTCACTTTATACCTTAACCATATACAATTTCCTATCCAAGAGACTTATACGTTTAAAGCGGAACAAGTATTACATACTTTAAAACTCTTGAGTCCCTTAACCTTAATAAGACTTAAGGCATCCTTTATACTTTCAAAGAAGTGAGTTAATCTCCTAACCACGACTTGGCTATTCATAAAACTAGTAAAGGATATCAAGGTGTTGTCATTATCTCGTACTACACACGTGCAACTAGTCATGCTCAAAGATAGGAAAAGTTCTACATAGAGTAAATCACCTGACTACCTCTTAACTTCTAAGAGTAGAAGGAAACATGAAATGATACCACAAGTATATTCCATACATAGAATCATGCCAAAGGAAGGAAAAGGTTCACATACCTCGCGACGATTATCGACACGTAGCAAAATGCTCCAAAGTACTTCAATCTTGATAGCTATTCCACTCTCCAGTAGGATCGCTATACTTAGTACTTCAACCTATAATGGTCACAATCGTCCATTAACCTCTCACTTACATCGTAGAATTATTCTAAGTGCTAAATCACCAATTTCTACGGAAAATCGGACAGACACCTCCTTTGTTTCTACTAACTTTGCCACCTTTTTCAAGTAGAATACAATAACCAAACAGCCCCGATTGGCTCACCACAATCTATAAGGTAATCGATACAAATAAATACCAACTACTACAAACTACAAGTACAAATTCGGCCTGAGTTCATGACACCAATTCTTATCCAATTTCCATTTCAATCCAAGTTATTAGCCTAACATGATATCAAGTCGCAAGCGATTATAACTACTATAATCTCAAGTCAAAACATGCGGCGATTCTAATAACGACTAAAATTGTAATCGACTTAACATGGCTTACATTACATTTCGGATTTCCAAGGCTCTGATCAATCCATAATCCATATTAACTTCCACATATACTTCATGCTAGCAACAAGTAAAGCTAACAACAATATAAATAATCTTGTAACACTTTCAAAGAACAAGATTATACCTCAACGATTCTTAGTCCAACTTCCGATCGAAATCGCTCCAGCAACTTAGAGTCTCTTGAGACACTTCAATCCGCTACTTGAGACTCTTAGAACAACACCAACCAATTTCCTTCAAACTTCCAAACAAAACCTAGAAAAGTCACTAGGTTTTCACTTTGCGACTAACGAAAACTATCTTTTTAGGGATTTTCTATTGAGATACACTCACAATACACTTAGGAACCTTGGTTTAAAGTGGGGAAATTATTGGACAACAAACAAATTTTTTGCAAAGAGAGCTTAGCCAAACCCGAGAGCTCCTCTTGTGGTTCTTCCAATTTTTGTGATTTTTGGCTAAGTATGGAACTTGTCATACTACTACTAGTGATAGAAAGTGTATTGGAGGTGCGATACCTGAATGGGTGGTTTGGATGATCTCTTGCTAAATATCAAGTCTAGTGGGACCTTTGACTTAGTCAATATTCTCGTACTACTACTTGCGTGACTAATTCATCTACCAAAGGTCAAATGACCATTAGGGACATGCCCATTCGACGAGGCATACTAAGGGGGTGACACGTATGTCGCCTTCCCGTTAAATCCACAATAATACGTTTTCCGACAAATTCCAAAATTCCGTTAAATACTTACAAGTCTTAAATTTTAACACTTATGAGTTCTTACGTACGTTCTTAAAACATATCTTGCAAATACGGGGTGTAACATTCTTCCCCCCTTAGAAACATTCGTCCTCGAATGTTCTTTCGGAGTCAAACTTAAAATTAACAACATAGTTTCCTTTCACCACCCCCGACATACCAACAATGCCACACATGGCCTTAATACCTCGCACACACATATCATCCATCATAAGCCCAAACAGGATTATCTTTTATTTCCAACTCTTTCTAACATATACATAGTCTCAATATAATCTGTTCATAAAACTTAAACATACCACAACTTTATCATGCATACAAGTTTCTAAAGGGTCAAGGACATACCTGAAACCATATAGGCGATTCAAAGGACCGCTAAAGTTGGGGACTCCCACCACGACCTCTGCCACGACCTGTCGGTGCATGAACATCCTGCCTAGCTATTGAAGGCGAAGAACCCACTGCCATTTGCTCTGCTCGTATCTTCCTCTGCCTTGCCCGCCAGGCGGGTTGCCTTGCGGAGGCATAACTGGTAAAGGAAAGGAATACGTCAGAGGGGTTCAACTCATCACACAGCTCTAAGGCACGATCTCAGAATGAGAAGAATGGAAACCAATCCTAAATGTCCTATAGCCTCCTGATTATAGATGTGGTGCACAACACACCGATAATCAAGACTCTACTAGACACGGTCTGTAGACACTTTCCGAGGACTAAGCGCTCGATACCACTTTGTCACGACCGATCCGGGCGTGGTCGTGCCTACCCGGGCACCCTAGTGATACAACATCAGAGAAAACCAACGGAAATAAAAACTTAAACATAAACATGAGACAAGATAATGAAACAGGCCAACCAAACGGTTACCTTCCAATAAAATATATAAACAACTCTTTTTTTAAAAACGAACAGTTTAATCCTTTTACAAAACCACACTTGTGCTACTCTGCACCTCAAGAGTTTATATGACAACTATGGCGGGACGGGGCCGCCATACCACAGAATGTACAAGAACCTCTGCACTGGGGTAACATACCAGCAGATAAGCCTCGAAGGAACGGAGCTTCCCAAAACGGAAATGAGATCCTAACGCGGATCGACGGTAGATGTACTCTACTGCGGCGTGAACGCGGCCACGAAGGAGGTCGATCTGGCAGTACCAAGTATGTGAAAGCGTAAAATCAGTAAATGAAATCATAATAGTCTATAAGCGGGAGACATGTATGATAACCAAACTACGATACACACATATGATTATATCAATTCGGTCTCGTGCCATTAACATCAATCACGCGTGAGTACCTTCCGCACTACCGGCGATCATGATATGATAACAACAAGATAGCAATCCAAATGGGAGCATACCCGTGCGCTACGCGTCGTGTCGGTATGTCCAAAGGAACAATTAAGACAACATTCCAAATGGAAGCATACCCGTGCGCTACGCGTCGTGTCGGCGTGTCCAAAGGCAAACAATAAGACGGCATTCCAAATGGAAGCATACCCGTGCGCTACGCATCGTGTCAGTATGTCCAACGGGAGCAAATAAGACAACATTCCAAATGGAAGCATACCCGTGCGCTACGCATCGTGTCAGTATGTCCAAAGGCAACAATAAAACAAAAATGCGGTAATAAAAGTCGAAGCATACCAGTGAGCTACGCATCGTGTCAGTAAGTCCAAAGCGATTAACAAAAGTAACACTATCAACGAGGCGTGCGTGGAATTTATCGTCGCTGCCGGTCACGTCCAAGTAAGTTCTCAACAAGTCAACCGATCCTCCATCGAGAGACGCGGTAGTATAGAAACACAATTCTTGCACAACAAAGGCTATCACAACAAGCATAGGCAAGTTTCACAACAACAAGCATAGGCAAGTTTATACACAACTAGAAGTAATTTATTTTTAGGCCCAATTTCGGTTTTTTAACCTAAAGTACTACGTACGTTAAATTCCTTTTAAAGAGATTTATTCCTTTTATAAAAGTCACCCGATACCCGTAGTATAAAAATAGAGTGACTTATATCTTTTAAGTAAACCAAAACAACTTCCATACTTTCTTTTTTTAAAGTCAAGTTACCACGTTAAAACCAATGATAAAACCTTTCTTTTGTTTTCATAAGGTCGTTATAACCAACTTCCCATAAAGTTGTTATAACACCTTATGCTTTAAACCATTTTAAGACAACACAATGCCTTTCTTTTCCCTAAGGTTCCAGTTTGCCTAATTTTAATTACGCAAGTCTCTTTTTGAAAAGTTTCATAGTTCAATGTCTTAATCTCTTTTAAAACAATTGAGTAACATATGCCATAGGCGAGTAGGTTATTCTTGTTCATAATCAATCTTATTAAGCAGCCATGATCTAGAAAATGTAATATCATTTTGTCTCATCTTAGCTTCTATGCAGATGGAGGTTTCTCTTTGGTTTTAATAATACTTAATTATTAAATACATTTTCGTTTATTAACGCTGCGGTGGTTTGTCGATACACATTCGATTTCCAAATCGGTAAAACATTATTCCTTCCAACACCAAGTACTCATTACTCACGAATGAGGTTTCACACAAACATCCATATTAAGTCAAGTCTCTTATCCTTTAAGAATAAGTCTCTTAACTTCTAAACCATTAAACCATTCTTTTATCTCTCTTGGCGTTACACCTAACTTCTCATAAAGTGGTATAACTCTTATGTTTTCAAACCAAGTACACACTTCTTTCAAAAGGTTTCTTAATCTTTTAGAATACTCAAGGTTCTTTTACATCCGATCGGTTATAAGTCAAATCGGTTATCTTTTAAAAACCACAAAGCATTTCTCATTTACATGAAATTGTTATAACTAACTTCCCATAAAGCGTTATAACACTTTATGTTTAAAGACAATCAAATACATTTAACACACGTCGTCTACCGTACTACATAGTTATACACATATCATGCTAGAACAGATAGGAAGAGGTTCACATACCTCGCGGCAGTATCGACTAATAGCAAAAGCGCTCCAGTACCTCAACCGTGCGCTACACTCTCGGTCAAGCGGATCACTCCCACGTAGTACTACAACCTATAGAGGCCACAAAGCGCCAATTAATATCTTTAGATCTCAATGTACAATATTCTAAAGAAAATTCGGCGCCTCCCCCACACAGCGTAAATCTCTCCTCTATCGGTAGGCTGCAAGCCAACCGGGGGGTTAACACGTCTAACCGACGCGTGCAATTCTACTCACGGCAATACTACACAAGCCTCATGTCTGGTCCTATGTAATTACAGATTCGATTCACTTCTTAAAATTGGGCTTAAGTCGCAAGACATTGCCGTAAGTATTATTCAGGCTTAAGTCAAAAGACATTGCCGCACAATTATAATGTTCTGTACTATATATAGTATACATCAACTATATATTTCTACAACATGTAATTTCCAATTACAATAGAAGGTCAAGAGTGTTTACCTCGATAAGTCCAAAATTATCCGAGTTTATATGTCGATCCTGAGCAAGGTTTAGCTCCTACTCCGCGCTCTAACCGCTCAACCAACCCTTAGAAGTTCTAACCAACTACTTATAACTTCAACTACGGGTGAAGATTTACTTAGGGTTTCGTTTTTGTGGTGAGGAAGTATAATGGTATTTTCTGGGCTTGTATAAGTGTAACCTTGGGAATACTACAAGGTATTTGGGCCAAGGTATTTGGACATAACAACAAGACTAGGAGAGTATTTCTATACCACAACAAGGGGTATTTATACGAGACAACTAGGCTAGGGGGGGGGGGTATGTACCCGGCAAGCCTCTACAAAGGGGAGGGTAGGTGCGCCCCGAACCAGGGCCCTTCGTGCCTTACCGGGCACCCTAGTGATACAACATCAGAGAAAACCAGCGGAAAATAAAACACGAGTCATGAAACAAGAGATATAATAAATAAAGCAGCCAACCAAAGCAGTTGCCTTGTATACACAAAACCCGAACAGTTGTCCTTTTTACAAACCACACAACTGTGATTACTCTGACTCTAAGATTTACAACAACTATGACGGGACGGGGCTCGCCATACCACGAATGTACAAGAACCTACAACTCGTGGAAACATACAAAGATAAGCCTCCGAAGGAACGGAGCTTTCAACACGCTGAAATGAGATCCTAAGCGGGGATCCACGATGTACCTCTACCTGCGGCGAACGCAGCCCCGAAGGAGGTCGATGCAATGTACCAAGTATGTGAAAGCGTAAAAATCAGTAAATGAAATCATACTAGTCTATAAAAGCCTCGAGACATGTATGATAACCAAACTTACGATTCACAACATAAAACAATCATGTCGAGTCGGGGACTCACGCCTCAAAGTCACCACTCAAATATAACTATGGGTCTCACGCCCACAACATCCATCATGTTCGCATTATGGCGCGTGCCGGAATCGCGCCGGTGTAGACATGTCCATGATGCAACAATAATAACAAGGCCGCGTGGCCACATGTACCGGAATCTGCGCCGGTGTAGACATGCCCATGTAACCTCAATAACAATATCTTGGGTGGTCAACCTGCGCGTGGCCACGTGTCCCGGAATCTGCGCACGGTGTAGACGCGTCCATGTTGCGATAATAACCATATATCGGGTAATCAACGCCGCGTGGCCGCGTGCCCCGGAATCTGCGTCGGTGTAGACATGTCCATGTGATATCAACAACAAGACGAGAATCAAAATGGAAACATACCCGTGGAATTCTCCATCACCGCCAAAGACGTCGATGAAGTTCTCAACAAGTCAACCCTCTATCGAGAGCGGTAACGGTAAATACCACACTTGTACAACAAAGGCTATCATCACAAGCATAGGCAAGTTTCACAACAAGCATAGGCAAGTTTCACAACAACAAGCATAGGCAAGTTTCACAACAACAAGCATAGGCAAGTTTCACAACAACACAAAGTACTTTCATTTTATGCCAAAGTCGGGTTTTAACCCCAAAGTACTACATACGTTAAGTTCTTTTAAAGAGATCCATTACTTTTATAAAAGTCACCCGATACGTAGTATTAGAATGACCAACCCATTCCCTTTTCAAAATCAAGTAACAACATTCTTTTCCTAAGTTCGGTTTGCCTAGTTTGATTACTCAAACTTCATTTTCAAATGGTTTCATAGTTCCCAAACTTAATCACTTGATTCCTTTTTAGAACAATTGAGTAATATATGTCTCACGCGTGAGAGTAGGCTATTCTTGTTTACAACATTCTTATTACAGCTGACCATGATCTAGAAAATGTATATCATTTTGTCTCATCTTAGTTTCTATGCGGATGGAGGTTTCTACGGTTTTAATACAATTCATCATTATTCAATACATTTTCCTTTATTAACGCTGCGGTGGTGCTGTCGATACACATTACGATTTCCAAATCGGAAACATTATCCCTTTAAATAAAACCAAGTACTCATTACTCACGAATGAGGTTTCACAAACATTCGCATTAAAACAAATAAGTTAAGTCTCTTATCTTATAAGATCAAGTCTCTTAACTTCTAACATCGAAACCATTTTCTTTACCTCTCTTAAGACATTATACCTAACTCCCAAAAGCTAGTATAACTCTTTTTAAAACCTTTTAAAACCAAGTGTTACTCCCTTCCAAAACGATTTATACATCTTTTGAAATACATCAAGTTCTTTATTATAACTAGCCAGTTATAATTCACATCAGTTACCTTTTAAAACCACAAAGTATTTTCTTACCTTCATAAAGCTGTTATAACCAACTTCCCATAAAACCGTTATAACACTTTATGTTTTAAGAACAATCAAACACGATTAACACGTATGCGTCTGCGCACTACATAGTTCACACATATCATGCTAGAAGAGATAGGAAGAGGTTCACATACCTCGCGACGATTTATCGACAAAAGCAAAATGCTCCAAGTACTACAACCTTGCTAGCCCTTTCCACTCCTCGAGTAGAATACGCTACTCTTAGTACTTTCACCTATAAAGGTCACAAACGTTTATTAACCCCAAAACACAAGTTTCTATCTTTCTACGTAAAATTGGCAGACCTCCCCATGGCAGCGTAAATCTCCTCTCTATCGAGGCCGGCTGCAAGCCAACCAGTGGGGTTTACACGTCTAACCGGACGCGTACAATTCTACCACACGATGCACAAGTCTCTTCATGTCTGATCCTATGTAATTACGATTCGATTCGATTCAGATTCTTCAGCTTAAGTCAAAAGACATTGCCAACTAACTACGTTGATACTATATATAGTATACTTCAACTATATAATCAACAACATGTAATTTCCAATCACAATAGAAGGACGATGAGTGTTTACCTCGATAAGCCCAAAATTATCCAAGTAAAAAGTCGATCTGAGCAACGCTTAGCTCCTACTCGAGTGCTCCAAACAACCCTTAGAAGTTCTAACTAACTTCTACTCCAAAACTTCAACCAACAATGAAGATTTTCCTTAGGGTTTCGGTTTGAGACTAAAAGGACAAAAGGTAGTATTTCCGTACTCTACGCAAAGAGGTAACTTTTGGAATACTACAAGGTATAAGGCTAAGGTATTTGGGCATTATAACAATACTAGGAGAGTATTTCTATACCACAACAAGGGGTATTATCCTAAAGTAACTAGGCTAGGGGTACCCAGGCTGGACACCACAAGGGGAGGAGACCTCTCGGCCAAAGGCCACTAGGAGGAGGAGGAGAGGCTTGGGGCGAGAGCCACAAGAGGAGGAGGGATTTCAAGACTTGGAAACATTTGTGGATGAATGAAGTCTTCACAAAGGGGGGGGGGTATTTATAGCAAAACCAAAGGCCAACCAATGGCCAAGATCAAGCCATGTGCAAGGCAAGTGTAAGGCCAAGATCAAGCCAAGTGCACCCACAAAACACTCCACAAAACACTCCACAAAACAAGCCACAAAACAAGGCACAAAAGAGGGAGCCAATCGGCCAAGGCCAACGAGGCTCTTGGGCGCCCAAATCGTCCAAGCCAATCCATTTGCTTCCAATGTGAGGTGACATGTCACCCTCCCGTTGGTCCAAAATGTTACGTCACCCGTAAAAATCCCCAAAAAATATAAAGGACATAGCCGCAATATTATCTCCGAATGCTGGGAAAACGTTTCGTCGAAAAACGACTCTATTCGGCACTTGTGCCCAAATTCGGTCCTTTGCCTAACTTAAGGCTCAAATTTTCTACGTACGTCCTTACGTACATACTCTGGAAATACGGGGTATAACATTCTCCCCTCCTTAGAAACATTCGTCCCGAATGTTCCTTCTCAAGTCTCAACACAAACATGCGCTAGTATAGCCTTCATCGCTATACCTGCGAAACGATCATGCCACACCTGGCCATAAAAATAACAAACACACCAATACTTAAACCCAAGTCAATGAGGAAACACCTCTAATCATCACAAAAACCCCTTACCTGAGGTCTAAAATATACTCCCTTCGCACCTACATTTCACAAAAGCGATCTCTCACACGTTCACTTCTCCCCTATCTCGTCGTACCCTTCTCGAACACTCGTGGTCTTTCTAGTATCCGTACCACACTTCCGTCAACGTTTTTGTTTCCAACCCTTGGAGTTACTACCTCCAAACTTGGTCATCTTACTACCTCGATTTCCTCTAAGGCCATTCCGCCTTCACGATTCGGTCGAACGTATCCACGAACTCATACGATGGTCATCTAAACTTGGGCCTAGCACCTCGTGACCACCGCCTGGCGGGACCACCCAGAGCTGACCGCTTCGAAAGCGGACGCGGGTTGGCCGCAACATGGCCCCAACCCGACCACCGTAGCGCCAACTTCCGCTCATCGACACGTAACACATCTTTGAAGATAACACTTCCATATCACAATAACCAGATTTTTAAATCACACTATATCACAATGCTATCCGAACATAACACTTAACACATCATTAACATCAATACATACAAGTATCTGTGGTTAAGGATATACGAAACTAGGCGGTTCAAGGACCGCTAAAGCGGGAACTTCCACGCGACCTACCGTGGCCGCATCGCTCTAGTAGTCTGTCTTTGTCCTACCAGCGCTACCACAGTCGGGACAGTCTCTCGTCATATGGCCTGTTGGCGCAGAGTAACAAGCTCCCTTGGTACTACGACACTCCCCGAAATGCGGTCTACCACATCGACCACACCGAGGTAGGGGTATTGCGTCGCCAACACCCTACTCGCGAACATCCAAACACAGGAGCCACGACCGCTCTGAATATCCCAAGGGTCCCGGCTGCGGAGGACCACTCTGCAATGGCGGAGGTACATAACTAGTCTCTTCTTGAGGCGGTCCGCCTCGAAAGTCGCAAAATATCCGTGCGTCTTGGCCTAACCTGTGGCGGTCCACTGCGTCGATCTGCGCTCGCCGCGCGGTCGTGAGCACGAATGCGGGCAATGTCCATGCCGGTGAAGAGAAACACGAACAACTCTCGCTAGGTAATCATCGAGCGGTGGCGTAGCGATGCACCCTATCTTCCATATCTGCAACTAGTGCGGGGACATATCGAGCAAAGAATCGAACTCGACATTGTACTCACGACGGTCGCCCTCTGTCTCGAGAACAAAAATTTGTCGGCGTGCCCTCCTCATCTGCGGAGGCAAGAAGTGCGTGAAAAAGCCCCGAAAACTCATCCCATACGGCTGAGGTGCATGCTCTCCCGAAAGCTCCGAATCAAACCAATCGACTGCGGTATCACGCGGCCGTCGCGAACCGAAGGTCCGCAGACTCGGTCTCTGAAGCCTTGATCACCGCGTGATCCTGCATGGCGACGGATGAACTCCTGCGGATCATCCTCGAGCCTCGACCCATAAAACTCTGGCGGGCTACAACTCGAGAAAGTCCGTAGCCTCAAACTATTCGCTCTCGGGTGCACCACGGTCTGAACTGGAATCCAGGCGCGCGTCGGCTGTCGCCATATCGGCCACAACCACGGCCATCGCCATCTCCTTGTGACCCATCTCCACTCGGCTGTGGGGGCTGGAGGCTCAGTCTTGTAGTCTCATCGCCCAGTGCGGCTCTAAACCTCTTTGGTGCGGCGTCATGAGCTTCGCCGTCGGAAGCTCGTCTCAGTCTTGGCCAGGGCTGCGCCCTCGTGCTCCTCTGTATCTCACTAGCGACTCCTCGGCTGCCTTGCCCACTGGGCGGGTCGCGCTGCGCGAGGCATAGCGGTAGCAGAAGGAATACGTCGGAGGATCGACTCATAACTTCGGCTCTAAGGCACGATCTCGTAATGAGAAGAATAGAAACCAATCCTAAATGTCCTATAGCCTCCTGATTATAGATGTGGTGCACAACACATCGATAACCAAGACTCTACTAGACACGGTCTGTAGACACTTTCCGAGGACTAACTGCTCTGATACCACTTTGTAACGCCCCGAACCCGGGCCCGTTACTGGTGCCTTACCCCGGGCACCCTAGTGATACAACATCAGAGAAAACGGCGAAAAATAAAACACGAGTCATGAAACAAGAGATATAATAAATAAGCAGGCCAACAAAGCGATTGCCTTCAGGTATATACACAAAAACCGAGCAGTTGTCCTTTTTACAAACCACCTTGCCACAACTCTGAGGCACTTAAGATTTACAACAACTATGACGGGACAGGGCCCATACCCCTGAATGTACAAGAACCTACAACTCAGGGAAACATACCAAAGATAAGCCTCCGAAGGAACGGAGCTTTTCAACACGCTGAAATGAGATCCTAAGAGCGGGGATCCACGACCGATGTACCTCTACTGCGGCATGAACGCAGCCCCCCGAAGGAGGTCGATAACAGTACCAAGTATGTGAATCGTAAAAATCGTAAATGAAATCATACTAGTCTATAAAAGCGGAGACATGTATGATAACCAAACTTCTGATTCACAACATAAAAGCGATTATGTCGAGTCGGGGACTCACGCCTCAAAGTCACCACTCAAATATAACTATGGGTCACGCCCACAACATCCATCATGTTCGCATTATGGCGCGTGCCGAATCTGCATCGGTGTAGACATGTCCATGATGCAACAATAATAACAAGGCGCGTGGCCACATACCGAATCTGCGCCGGTGTAGACATGCCCATGTAACCTCAATAACAATATCTTGGGTGGTCAACCCGCGCGTAGCCACATGTCCCGAATCTGCGACGGTGTAGAACCGTCCATGTTGCGATAATAACCATATATCGGGTAATCAACCGGCCGCGTGGCGCGTGCCGGAATACTGCATCGGTGTAGACATGTCCATGTGATATCAACAACAAGACAGTAATCAAAATGGAAACATACCCGTGGAATTCTCCATCACTGCCAGCACGTCCCAGTAAGTTCTCAACAAGTCAACCGGCCCTCTATCGAGAGACGCGGTAACACAGAAATACCACACTTGTACAACAAAGGCTATCATCACAAGCATAGGCAAGTTTCACAACAACAAGCATAGGCAAGTTTCACAACAACAAGCATAGGCAAGTTTCACAACAACACAAAGTACTTTCATTTTATGCCAAAGTCCGGGTTTTTAACCCCAAAGTACTACATACGTTAAGTTCTTTTAAAAGAGATCCATTACTTTTATAAAAGTCACCCGATACCCGTAGTATTAGAATGACCAACCCACATTCCCTTTTCAAAATCAAGTAACAACATTCTTTTCCTAAGTTCCAGTTTGCCTAGTTTCAATTACTCAAGCTTCTCATTTTCAAATGGTTTCATAGTTCCCAAACTTAATCACTTGATTCCTTTTTAGAACAATTGAGTAATATATGTCTCACGTGAGTAGGCTATTCTTGTTTACAACATTCTTATTACAAAGACCGTGATCTAGAAAATGTATATCATTTTGTCTCATCTTAGTTTCTATGCGGATGGAGGTTTCTCTTGGTTTTAATACAATTCATCATTATTCAATACATTTTCCTTTATTAACGCTGCGAGTGCAGCCGATACACATTCTGATTTCCGAAATCAGTAAAACATTATCCCTTTAAATAAAACCAAGTACTCATTACTCACGAATGAGGTTTCACACAAACATTCGCATTAAAACAAATAAGTTAAGTCTCTTATCTTATAAGATCAAGTCTCTTAACTTCTAACATCAGTAAACCATTTTCTTTACCTCTCTTAAGACATTATACCTAACTCCCCAAAAAGCTAGTATAACTCTTTTTAAAACCTTTTAAAACCAAGTGTTACTCTCCCTTCCAAAACGATTTATAAATCTTTTGAAATACATCAAGTTCTTTATTATAACTAGCCAGTTATAATTCACATCAGTTACCTTTTAAAACCACAAAGTATTTTCTTACCTTCATAAAGCTGTTATAACCAACTTCCCATAAAGCCGTTATAACACTTTATGTTTTAAGAACAATCAAACACAGTTAACACGTGTACGTCTACCGTACTACATAGTTCACACATATCATGCTAGAAGAGATAGGAAGAGGTTCACATACCTCGCGACGATTTATCGACAAAAGCAAAATGCTCCAAGTACTACAACCTTGCTAGCCCTTTCCACTCCTCGAGTAGAATACGCTACTCTTAGTACTTTCACCTATAAAGGTCACAAACGTTTATTAACCCCAAAACACAAGTTTCTATCTTTCTACAGAAAATTCGGCAGCACCTCCCCCCCCGCAACAGCGTAAATCTCCTCCTCTATCGAGGCCGACTACCAAGCCAACCAGGGGGGGGGGTTTACACGCCTTACCGGACGTGTACAATTCTACCACACGATGCAAGTCTCATGTCTGATACGCCCTATGTAATTACTGATTCGATTCAGATTCTTCAGCTTAAGTCAAAAGACATTGCCAACTAACTACGTTCGATGACTATATATAGTATACTTCAACAATATAATCAACAACATGTAATTTCCAATCACAATAGAAGGACAGTAGTGTTTACCTCGATAAGCCCAAAATTATCCAAGTAAAAAGTCGATCCTGAGCAACGCTTAGCTCCTACTCAGTGCTCCAAACAACCCTTAGAAGTTCTAACTAACTTCTACTCCAAAACTTCAACCAACAATGAAGATTTTCCTTAGGGTTTCGGTTTGAGACTAAAAAGGACAAAGGTAGTATTTCCGTACTCTGCAAAGAGGTAACTTTTGGAATACTACAAGGTATAAGGCTAAGGTATTTGGGCATTATAACAATACTAGGAGAGTATTTCTATACCACAACAAGGGGTATTATACGCAAGAAAATAGGCTAGGGGGGGGGTACCCCAAGCTGAGGAGACCTCTGGCCAAAGGCCACTAGGAGGAGGGGAGGCTTAGGACGAGAGCCACAAGAGGGAGGGGAGGGATTTCAAGACTTGGAAACATTTGTGGATGAATGAAGTCTTCACAAAGGGGGGGGGGGTATTTATAGCAAAACCAAAGGCCAACCAATGGCCAAGATCAAGCCATGTGCAAGGCAAGTGTAAGGCCAAGATCAAGCCAAGTGCACCCACAAAACACTCCACAAAACACTCCACAAAACAAGCCACAAAACAAGGCACAAAAGAGGGAGCCAATCGGCCAAGGCCAACCAAGGCTCTTGGACGCCCAAATCGTCCAAGCCAATCCATTTGCTTCCAATGTGAGGGTGACACATGTCACCCTCCCGTTGGTCCAAAATGTTTCGTCACCCGGAAAAATCCGCAAAAATTATAAATGACATAGCCGGAATTTTCTCTACGAAAGCTGTGGAAACGTTTCGTCGAAACACGACTCTATTCGGCACTTGTGCCCAAATTCGGTCCTTTGCCTAACTTAAGGCTCAAATTTTCTACGCACGCCCCACGCATACTGGAAATACGGTATAACGGAGGTTTCGCCGAGGCCTTCAAGAGGGGGGAGGGGTGTGTGGTGGACGAGATCACAAGAGGGAGAGGGAGGGTTTGAGACTTAGAAAGATTGCTCAATTTTTGGATGAAGAATGTCTTCAATTAGAGGGGTATTTATAGGTCAAGTGAAAGCCAACCAATGGCCAAGATGAAGACAAGTGTGGTGAAAGTGTAGGGCTAGATTTCAACCATGTGGACCTTATCCATCTACCACACCAACTTGCACAAATATCCTACCTAACCCAAGGCACAAAAAACGTGCCTTTGCTTGCCTTTGCCGTCCACTTCACGCCCAATGTGAGGTGACACATGTCACCCTCCCGTTGGTCCAAAATGTTTCGTCTCTCGGAAAAATCCGCAAAAATTATAAATGACATAGCCGAATTTTCCTTCAAAGTCGTGGAAACGTTTCGTCGAAAAACGACTCCTTTTGGTAGCTATGCACAAATTCGAACCTATGCCTACTTTAAGGCTCAAATTGTATACGTACGCCCTCACGTATATACTCTGAAAATATGGGGTATAACATTCTCCCCTCCTTAGAAACATTCGTCCCGAATGTTCCTTCTCGAAACAGATAACGAAGTACTTCTAACAAGTTGCCAACGCCACACCTGGCCACGAAATATCACACGTTCTCTTCCTTCCTTACTCGTCGTGCCCTTCTCGGACACTTGAACTCCTCTAGCATACGTGCACACTTCACCATTGCTTTCCCAAAACTTTGGAGTCACCACCTCCAAACTTGGTCATCTTACTAGCTTCAATCTCCCTTAAGGCCATTCCCGGCCTTCACGATCCGCCTCTGGTCAAACGTATCCACGAACTCATACGATAGTTATCTAATCATGGGCCTAGCACCCTCGTGACCCTACCACCTGGCGGGACCACCCAGAGCTGACCCCACTTTGAAATGGCCGCGGTTGGCCTCAACATGGCCCCAACCCACCCACTTACGCGTCAAGCTCTTGTTCCGATCCGAACAATCTTTATACCTGGTCATGAAAGCTACCACTTCCATTACACACTACCTGGGACTTTATCACACAAAACGTTCTAGGCATAAAAATGCACTCCGACGGATCATTTGCAAAACTGTACTCAAGACGGCCTTACATCTAAGGTCTCAACTGTAATATTCTAAGGTTCATCATTTTCTCACCCTCAAGCTTACCCTTCTCACAACCAGGTTCTACATCACGTTTTAGCACAACGCTATCCGAACATAACACTAAACACATCATCACATCATCAATACATACAAAACTCTAGAGGGTTAAGGATATACCTGAAAATAGGCGATTCAGAGGACCGCTAAAACTGGGAACTTCCACCGCGACCTCTACCGTGGCCCGCCGGTGTATGAACATCCTGCCTGACTATGGAAGGTGAAGAACCCGCAACTGATCCCGTAGTCTGTGCTATCCTACCAGCTACCTGGTCGGACAATTTCTCCCAAATGGCACCGCTGCCGCATGTAAAACAAACTCGGACTAGCACGACATTCCCATCGTGGAGTCTACCACACGGCCACAACGAGGTATGGGTGGCTTCACCGTTAACACCCCGCTTCTCCAAAATTTGAACCTCGAGCCCCGACCGCCTCGAAAACTCGACGCTCAAGATTGTAGAGGACCACTGCATCGGGCGAGGCACATAACTAGTCTCACTGAGGCGGTTCGCTCGAAAATCACCAAAGGACCTGCAGATTCGCCCTTTTCTCGACTTTGGTCATTCCGCTGATTTCTCCGCCTCACCTCCAAGTGCATAAGCTCGCATGCGGAAATGTCCATGCCTCACAAGAGCTACACGAACAACTCTCGCTAGGTAATCATCGAGCCTCAGAACATATCGGTGCACTCGATCCTCCATACTAGCTACTAATGCGGGACGCATCTGCCAACGAAGTCGAACTCCACATTGTACTCAACCGACGCCGTTCTTCCGCAACCCCAAAATCTGTCGGCGAGCCCTCTCATCCGCGAGGCAAGAAATGTGCAAGAAAGGCCTCGAGAACTCGTCCCATAAAGCCGGAAGTGCATGCTCTCCCGACAGCTCCCACGAATCAAACGATCATTGCGGTATCACGCACCGATGCGAACCTAGGACCACCGACTCGGTCTCCGATGCCTTGATCACTCTACGATCCACAGAATCGCCGGATGAACTCCTGCGGATCATCCTCGTGCCTCAACCCATAAAACTCGCGGGTTACACTCGAGAAAATCCCGTAATCTCAAATCGCTCGCTTGGGGTGAACTACGGTGCTCTGGATCGAACTGCTGCGTCCAGCTTATCCTCAAGTCTGGCCACAACCCTGGCCATTAACTGGGCCATCTCCTTGTAACCTATTCATCTCGCCCACTGTAGGATGGAGGCTCGTATCGTGGTCTCTGAGATCGCGCCGCTCTACTCGTATCTTCCTCTGCTGCCTTGCCCTTCTGGGCCCGGGTTGCCTTGCGCGGAGGCATAACTGGTAAAGGAAAGGAATACGTCAGAGGGGTTCAACTCATCACACAGCTCTAAGGCACGATCTCAGAATGAGAAGAATGGAAACCAATCCTAAATGTCCTATAGCCTCCTGATTATAGATGTGGTGCACAACACACCGATAATCAAGACTCTACTAGACACGGTCTGTAGACACTTTCCGAGGACTAACTGCTCTGATACCACTTTGTCACGACCCGATCCCGGGCCCGTGACTGGTGCCTTACCCCGGGCACCCTAGTGATACAACATCAGAGAAAACCAGCGGAAATAAAAACTTAAACATAAACATGAGACAAGATAATGAAACAGGCCAACCAAACGGTTACCTTCCAATAAAATATATAAACAACTCTTTTTTTTAAAAACGAACAGTTTAATCCTTTTACAAAACCCTGCCCACACAGTGCTACAGACCTCTAAGAGTTTATACAACAACTATGACGGGACAGGGCCCCGCCATACCCCTGAATGTACAAGAACCTACAGACTCAGGGTAACATACCAACAGATAAGCCTCCGAAGGAACGGAGCTTCCCAAAACGCTGAAATGAGATCCTAAACGCGGGGATCGACAGCCGATGTACTCCTACCTGCGGCATGAACGCAGCCCCCCGAAGGAGGTCGATAACAGTACCAAGTATGTGAAAGCAGAAATATCAGAAATGAAATCATAATAGTCTATAAAGCGAGAGACATGTATGATAACCTAACTACAAGACACACACATAACGATTATATCAATTCGGTCTCATGCCCATTAACATCAATCCCGCCTGAGTACCTTCCTCACTACCGGCAGTCTATGATATGATAACAACAAGACAACAATCCAAATGGGAGCATACCCGTGCGCTACGCATCGTGTCAGTATGTCCAAAGGGAACAAATAAGACAACATTCCAAATGGAAGCATACCCGTGCGCTACGCATCGTGTCGATGTCCAAAGGGAAACAATAAGACGGATTCCAAATGGAAGCATACCCGCAGCGCTCACGATCGTCGATATGTCCAAAGGGAGCAAATAAGACAACATTCCAAATGGAAGCATACCCGTGCGCTACGCATCGTGTCAGTATGTCCAAAGGGAAACAATAAGACAACAAGGCGGTAATCAAAGTGGAAGCATACCCGTGCGCTACGCATCGTGTCAGTATGTCCAAAGCGATTAACAAAAGTAACACTATCAACCGTGAACGCACTGCGGAATTTATCCGTCACCGCCTGGCCACGCCCAAGTAAGTTCTCAACAAGTCAACCGATCCTCCATCGAGACGCGGTAGTATAGAAACACAATTCTTGCACAACAAAGGCTATCACAACAAGCATAGGCAAGTTTCACAACAACAAGCATAGGCAAGTTTATACACAACTCGAAGTACTTCCATTTTATGCCCAAGTTCGGTTTTTAACCCTAAAGTACTACGTACGTTAAATTCCTTTTAAAGAGATTTATTCCTTTTATAAAAGTCACCCGATACCCGTAGTATAAAAATAGAGTGACTTATATCTTTTAAGTAAACCAAAACAACTTCCATACTTTCTTTTTTTAAAGTCAAGTTACCACGTTAAAACCAATGATAAAACCTTTCTTTTGTTTTCATAAGGTCGTTATAACCAACTTCCCATAAAGCTGTTATAACACCTTATGCTTTAAACCATTTTAAGACAACACAATGCCTTTCTTTTCCCTAAGGTTCCAGTTTGCCTAATTTTAATTACGCAAGTCTCTTTTGAAAAGTTTCATAGTTCAATGTCTTAATCTCTTTTAAAACAATTGAGTAACATATGCCATAAAGTAGGTTATTCTTGTTCATAATCAATCTTATTAAGCGACCATGATCTAGAAAATGTAATATCATTTTGTCTCATCTTAGCTTCTATGCGGATGGAGGTTTCTACTGGTTTTAATAATACTTAATTATTCAATACATTTTCCTTTATTAACGCTGCTGGTTTGTCGATACACATTACGATTTCAAATCAAGAAACATTATTCCTTCCAAAACCAAGTACTCATTACTCACGAATGAGGTTTCACACAAACATCCATATTAAGTCAAGTCTCTTATCCTTTAAGAATAAGTCTCTTAACTTCTAAACCATTAAACCATTCTTTTATCTCTCTAAGGCGTTACACCTAACTTCTCATAAAGCTGGTATAACTCTTATGTTTTCAAACCAAGTACACACTTCTTTCAAAAAGGTTTCTTAATCTTTTAGAATACTCCAAGGTTCTTTTACATCCAGTCGGTTATAAGTCAAATCAGTTATCTTTTAAAAACCACAAAACATTTATCATTTACATAGAGCTGTTATAACCAACTTCCCATAAAGCCGTTATAACACTTTATGTTTAAAGACAATCAAATACATTTAACACACGTACGTCTACCGTACTACATAGTTATACACATATCATGCTAGAACAGATAGGAAGAGGTTCACATACCTCGCGACGAGTATCGACTAATAGCAAAACGCTCCAAGTACCTCAAACCGTGCACACTCTACCAAGCGGATCACTCCACACGTAGTACTACAACCTATAGAGGCCACAAAGCGCCTATTAATATCTTTAGATCTCAATGTAGAATATTCTACGTAAAATTCAGAAGACTCTCCCGCAACAGCGTAAATCTCCTCCTCTATCGAGGCCGGCTACCAAGCCAACCAGGGGGGGGGTTAACACGTCTAACCGGACGCGTACAATTCTACTCACAGTAATACTACACAAGCCTACTGTAATACAGTCCTATGTAATTACAGTTCAGTTCACTTCTTAAAATTCAGGCTTAAGTCGCAAGACATTGCCGTAAGTATTATTCAGGCTTAAGTCAAAAGACATTGCCGCACAATTATAATGTTCTGTACTATATATAGTATACATCAACTATATATTCCTACAACATGTAATTTCCAATTACAATAGAAGGTCAAGAGTGTTTACCTCGATAAGCCCAAAATTATCCGAGTTTATATGTCGATCCTGAGCAAGGTTTAGCTCCTACTCCGTGCGCTCTAACCCGCTCCAACCAACCCTTAGAAGTTCTAACCAACTTCTACTTATAACTTCAACTACGGGTGAAGATTTACTTAGGGTTTCGTTTTTGTGACTGAGGGAAGTATAATGGTATTTTCTGGGCTTGTATAAGTGTAACCTTGGGAATACTACAAGGTATTTGGGCCAAGGTATTTGGACATAACAACAAGACTAGGAGAGTATTTCTATACCACAACAAGGGGTATTTATACGAGACAACTAGGCTAGGGGGGGGGGTATGTACCCCACGGCCAAGCCTCTACAAAGGGGGAGGGGGTAGGTTTCGGCCAAGGGGCCTTCAAGAGGGGGGAGGGGTGTGTGGTGGACGAGATCACAAGAGGGAGAGGGAGGGTTTGAGACTTAGAAAGATTGCTCAATTTTTGGATGAAGAATGTCTTCAATTAGAGGGGTATTTATAGGTCAAGTGAAAGCCAACCAATGGCCAAGATGAAGACAAGTGTGGTGCAAGTGTAGGGCTAGATTTCAACCATGTGGACCTTATCCATCTACCACACCAACTTGCACAAATATCCTACCTAACCCAAGGCACAAAAAACGTGCCTTTGCTTGCCTTTGCCGTCCACTTCTCACGTCCAATGTGAGGGTGACACATGTCACCCTCCCGTTGGTCCAAAATGTTTCATCTCTCGGAAAAATCCGCAAAAATTATAAATGACATAGCCGGAATTTTCCTTCGAAGTCAGGAAACGTTTCGTCGAAAAACGACTCCTTTTGGTAGCTATGCACAAATTCGAACCTATGCCTACTTTAAGGCTCAAATTGTATACGTACGCCCTCACGTATATACTCTGGAAATACGGGGTATAACAAAGTGTATTGGAGGGTCATGATACACACAAATGGGTGGTTTGGATGATCTCTTGCTAAATATCAAGTCTAGTGGGACCTTTGACTTAGTCAATATTCTCATGCTACTACTTGCAAGACTAATTCATCCTACCAAAGGTCAAATGACCATTAGGGACATGCCCAATTCGACCAAGGCATACTAAGGGGGGGTGACACATGTCGCCTTCCCATTCGTCACAATAATACGTTTTCCGACAAATTCCAAAATTCCGTTAAATACTTACAAGTCTTAAATTTTAACACTTATGAGTTCTTACGTACGTTCTTAAAACATATCTTGCAAATACGGGGTGTAACATAACTGCTTACCGGGTTATGTGTATACTTTTGGAAGGTGGCCTTATCGGCTAACCTGTTATTTATTTCTTTTTGAGTTGTATGTATGTTCTGCTACTATTCTCTGATGTATACCTGTAAGGAGTGCCCAGGTAGGGCACCAGTCGCGGGCCCGGGGTCGGGTCGTGACACTATCAACCCAATCATCTTCAGAACATGATCAGACACTTGACCCCAATCATTCAACTTACATTTGAAGATGCCTCTCAACAACTCATACTCCATAGTATGAGATTGTGAATCATAAAGACTCCTCAAATGTTCTAACATCTCATAGAGGCCCATGTTCTCATGCTGCCTCTGTAACTCTACAGTCATGGAGGACAACATGACACACTGTGCCGAGGTAGCATTATCCAAATGCTTCTGATAAGCAGCCTTGTCAAACAAATCATACTCAACAGAATTTTTACCAGGAACTTTTGGAACAGTTGTGTCTAACACATACTCAATTTTCTCTTATCTCGAAACCAAACACAAATTATGCAACCAGTCCGGATAATTAGCTCCAGTCAACTTATGAGTCTCAACCAAGCATTTCAATGACATATTCGACATTTTAAATAATCTGAAGAAATAGATAGACTGAAATTTAAACTCAAATATAATTTCTATTAACATATTCCTTAACTATTTAACATGACCTTTAGTTTAATTAGCTCCCATTATTTTAACATATTCTATGACCCTATGGAAGAATACAGACTCATATCAAACATGATCATAATGGGCCAAGATCCAAGTTCATACTGTCTCTGCGTTTGCTAGGGCTGATAACTTGAACAATACAACCCGATAGGTCTCAAAATCAATTACAAACAATTTGCAACTCTTTGTTTGACCGACTATTCTAAATATTGATCTTTGCCCTTAGATTATTCCGACGCTAGGGCGTCAAGATATAACTAAGTAAGTCAACCCCATTACGCGACTGCAATCATGCATCTAAGCAAGTTTAGTCTTGTAGAGTAAACGCTATGGCATAAATACTCACAAAGGTTTCTCATACGCTACTGCCACCGGTGATCATACTTTCGTAAAAGCACCAAACACATGCATCTATGAAGAGTATGAGTCCTCGTAGAGCAAACACTAGGGTGTAAATACATTTATAGACGAAAAGAATTTTGCACTCATTCAATTATAACAGACGACGCGTGGATTCCAAATCAGACTTATATTAAACTGAAGAACATTTTAATCGTTTTTTTATCAAGATCCTTATTACGCGTGCTACATCAAATAATGCACATATTTGGACGCCGCCTACCCAAACATGATTTAATGTGGTCCGACAAATACTGGGTGTCGCCTACCCATATATATATATATATATGTGGACTCTATACTAATTATTTAAATGACATCAGTTAAACGATTATGAGAAACAATTAATTTATACGCACATTATCAAATAATATGCTAAATAATAATCATGGGTAAATTAATTTGTTTCAATTTAGAAAAATTTTAAATTCCAAATTCAAAACTCAATTTTCAATTTTCGAAAATTTCTGCTCATCCAAACAATCCCTTAATAATTCATAAATTAAAATTTAATTTTCAAGGGTTTTTCTGTGATTTTCAGAACCTTATAATAATTACAGATTTACCAAATCTGCCTTTTAGAAATTTGCAGATTTGCCCAAGAACCAAATCTGTTGATTTTAAAACCTTTTAAATTTCCAGGGACCAAATTGCTATACTAAAAACTTATAAATTTTTTAGATTGGACCGAAGGGCTAAATTACAATTTCAGAAACCCTAATTTAATTGCAAACAAGTTCTTAAGGTATTTCAAAATTTCAAAATCAACTCCAACCCTAAATCAAATTCGTGATTCGGATTTCAGGGCAAAATTGATAGATTTGAACACCACCGGTCGACGGCCCACATCGGGCTGAACACAACAGTGGTTTCAATTCCCGGTGTGGTGGCCCACGTCGACCGAAAATTGAGCCACCACCGACTATTTCCAAAACAATCGGTAGTGGCCCCTTTTCAGTGGCTTTCACCGTGCAACACCACAACCGTTCGATTCTTCTCGTCGAGACGATCACTGTGGTGGTATTACTTTACCATTTTGATGCCTGAGGCGACCAGAAACATAACCAATGTCGGCGGCCTTCAAGCGTCTACGCCGTGTCACATCACTTCTCAACACCTTTATCGACCATTTTATAAAGTGAATTTCTTGATAATAATGGAGACGGTGGTAGAACAACGTCGAATTACTGAAAAGCTCATAGGAAATCCACAGCCTCGGCGGAACAATGGTTGTCCGTCAGCGAAACTGTTCCAATTTCTATTATTTGTTTTCCAAAAATTAATTTAATAAATCGAAACAAATAATTTTCCACGTAATCGTTATTATAGATTATTGTATAATCATTTAAACTAGTTTGTGCTCTGATACCACTGTAGGAATTTGTTGGTTTCGTAAGCACAACAAAAGTTTTAAATTTTCTTACCCAACAATATTCCTGACATGACTTATACGATAATCAACTATGTTCAAAATATAAAAGTAAACTTACAGGTCTTCAAACGCGGGATTCAACACTAAGGTATCCACGCAATTTGATTCTTCGACTGTAAGATCTAACTCTAATGTATTCCTAATAAAAAAAGCTAGGAAATCTTGCTTTAGGAATTGAGAAATTGTTTTCTGTAACCTTATAATTATGAGGTATGTGTTGTATATATAGGAGTTCAGGACAAAACTTAAACATATATAAAGGTTACAAAAAACAATTTTTCAGTTTCTAAAGCAAGATTTCCTAGCTTTCTTGATTAGGAATTCACTTGAGTTAGATCTTGCAGCCGAGGAATCAAATCACGTGGATACCTTAGTGTTGAATCCCGCGTTCGAAAATCTGTAAGTTTTCTTTTGTGTTTTGAACATAGTTGATTATCGTATAAGTCATGCCAAGAATGTCGTTGGGTAAGAAAATTTAAAACTTCCGAAGTGCTTACGAACCCAACAAATCCCTACAGAAATAAGTTAGCCATACTTGGCTTTAGTGAGATGAACACCATCCCAGTTAACATATTGAGAAAGTCAGGACAAGATCTTGCACAAGGATAACTCAAGTGTTGAACCCGTCAAATTCAAAGCTTCACGTTGGTTTTATACCCGGCTATGTAGTTGGTGATAACAGTGAGACAATATTTGAATTTGATCGCATTACTACTGTCGTACTCTTGTTACCAAGAGTCATTATGAATTAAAATGGAATCCTGAAAATCAGGGTTGGAGTAAGTGTTATAGGGTTTTATTGGGTTCGTGTACGTAGCAGAATTTAATTTTTTTAGTTTTAAACCCAAAAAATGATGAACTGCAGGATGATTGTGCAATGGTAAACATACATGTAATCAAATAACATATAGTAATACAACAGTAATACTTTGAAAGAAAACTTACGGTTTGATTAAATCTGGAATCTTTTCATATATCCGAGGTGAGCACGCAACTGTTCCTCGATTGAAAGTTCTAGACTCCGATGTAATTCCTCATTCGAAAAGCTAGGAATTCGGCAGAGGTTCGAGAGCATATTGTAAGACTAAATATCTAAGACTTTGAATGATTTGTGAAATCAAGTGTATGAATAATGATCTTGAGGTGTGTATTTATAGATGTGTTTTAACCATAAAACGCATATAGGGTTATACTTGGGCCTGCACTAGAAAATGAGATGCAGTGGAGTCTGACTGGCCCACTGTCAAGGCGGCTCCACGACGCTAAGTGGGTGGCGCCGCGACCATTATCCAATTTTGCCTCATTTTCATTTCAATTAAATACGAAATTCAATCTCGACTTAATTAAATAATCATTATACATTCAAATGTATCGATCATAAATCAAATATTTATATTCTCTCATTACATACTTTGATCGACAGACCAATTGACTTAGTGTTACCCTACATGTCTTCACATATCGACACTAATCATATTAAGGTCTACACAGAACTCCTAGACGGCGCGGGAAGACGAACTCAATATGTGAAGTATAGTTACACGAATCTGGTAAACTGAACCTCTATGTGGGAAGATAAAATCCTTTCATTCACGACACACTCGATCAAGCTTAGGATCTGTCAAGTGTCTATCTAAATGGCTTGATCATTATATCTCATATATATTAGTTGACAACAAGACCATATCCTAGATATGTCTTCTGCGTTGGCCAACGACTTAGTCAACCTAATATCATATGAGAATCCGAATGTTCTTTCGAATATACATTCGAGGAATGAATCCTAATCTTGGCACAACTACCACCTTTAATCCACATCGTAATGTACCCAATACAAGTCGTATCTCAACCTATAAGATGTTTGAGCTTAGGACATGATCAAAGTATATTACTCTATAGACAAGGTGTGTATCGACCTCAAGTCTAAGGATTTATATCTCTCACACGCTGATCATATTTTAGATATTGTATAACAAACAGTATATCAACAGGGTATACCTGATGCGCGAAAAGATGCACACACTTTAACGCAAGTGCACGTTATCGTGACAAGTAATATAGTCTTGGTAAGACCGAATATCGTCCACAAGGATTAGGGTTCAAGTACCAACTATCTATCTTTTGGTATCTATTTGGTAATTGATATTTGATTTTGTGGTTTATAACTAATAATTATAAAAGCTAATTAACTATAGGTTTACTTCAGTTGTGATGGAAATAGGGCTTCCATGTCTCCTCAACTATCCGCTTATGTTATTTATCAATACAATGAATTATAGTTTTCTTCTCTCGGAGCTAGCAGGTTTACGAAATCGTTTTATATTCCCGTTAAGGATATATAAACACTCGACCCCAGTATTGCACCTTTCTACCTTTCGGTGATAAGGATAACTCTATAGGAGGATTAAGCACAAAAACCTAGTTAACCGTCACGCACCATGCGTAAAATTAGGGTTGTTAAGCCTCTCATTAACGCTACATAAATAATTGAGGTATTTTCATCCCCAATCCAAAATATGTCTACCCAACTTACAGCATATTCACAACCTCCTCCTTTCGAAGTTTGATTAGAAATCATATAATGATAATTAGTTGTCAATTAATTACCAAGCATTCAAAGCAATTATTGGATAAATCTCTCAAAGAAGAATAACCATAACATGCATCAATTCATAACATAATTTTCTAGTGAATTAACATGGAAAGCCCTATAGAAGAATTAGTTCCTAGTCATTGACATGACAGAAACTAATTCAAAGTTCATCATACAAAACTGAAATAAAAGAAAGAAAAGAAAATTACTAAGTTTAGGGTCTCCAATCTTCAATCCAAGAAAACCTTGTGTTGTGCAAGAAAGGGAACCCTTAAAATCTGCCTAGGGTTCTCCTTTTATAGGCTGAAAACCGCCTCAACTTTTCCTTCGTGCCCGCCTGCATTTCGCCTAAAACTGATTTTTCCGCGCCAGCTGCCGCTCGCTGCGCGCGGAAGTCTCTGCAGATTGGTGATTTGGCGCCGCGGCCGATCTCTGCTGCTCAGCCGCAGTCACTGGAACCTCAAGCCTCTTCGATGATTAGCGCCGCGCCCCGCTATTATCGCAGGAGGCCGCGCACTGGTCCGGGTTTTTGCCTCGTTCGCCACTTTCTCTGTTTTTAGCTCTGAAACCTCCACTTTTGCCCTCTTTTAGCTCCTTTTCCGCCATTTGGCCATTTTAACCACTTTGACTCAAAAGAAAGAAAATCTATCCTAATACGACACTTATTTGTACAAAAAGGGACAAAAGACTAACTAAAAACGACTCGAAAAGTGTATATAAAATACACCGATCAAATACCCCCAAAATTAACATTTGCTCGCCCTCGAGCAAAGATAGAGAAAAAAAAGAAATAAAACTCAAAGAAACGAAAATAAAAGACTCACTGACATTGATCACTTTCGCTGCATTAGTGTTATCTAGAAAAACATGAAGGTTAACAGAATAATATGCAGGAACATATAGCATAAAGTTTTAGCACACTAAACACATTAAGCTAGATATTTCGCAAACTCATTTTTATCATGCTTAATGGAAGTCAACTTACTGAATCATGCATATAAATTCAAAAATCCTATGACATTTTTACTCTCTATTCTCCACTAATCTTGGATATGCATAAAAGAGATCTTCAGGACTTTAAGGGTTGTAATGTAGGCTTAGGTATAGGTAGGTAAAAATAGGCATTTTAGGCTCATTCTGTGTACCATAAGCTCTTTAGCTTTTCCATTTTTCCCTTTTCTTTTGGTTCTTTTCTTCACTTCAATTCTATCTTTTCCCTCTTTTGTTTTGGGAGAGTGAAGAGTATTATAATAACAAGCACCCCCAAACTTAGGCTTTTGCCTATTTCTTATTACTTTTTTATTGGGGTGCAACAAGCTTGTTTACTCTTTTTGTCTCTTTTTTAACACAATTTATTCCACTATTTCATATTTTTACTTATGGCACAATTTGTGGGAATATAGGGTGTCAAAGAAGAAGTTTAAATTTTTAGGCTCAATGGGGCTGACTAGGGATACTTTTAAAGTCAGGGATAGAAAAGAATGGTAAGAATTGGCTATCAAAGAAATGCCTGAGTCATCGCCCTAACATGCATATCCTAACTATTTCGCCTCAAATAGCAAGCAATCATAACACATAAGTATTCATTATTTAACATGCATAATTTAAGCAAGAAACTCCAAATAGACAGATTTTGTGAGTTTTTGGCATATCTAACATAGGTGTTTAGATAATTGCTTCAATTCCATTACATTATTCCACCTTACTTCACTAGATGTTTCTAGCAACTACCGCATACATGATCTTTGACAGGCAATTATGACTCAAAAGAAAAAAAAAATTTGTGACTCAAAATATACATAAAACAATCAAAAAGACTTAAATGAAACATAACAAGACACAAATAAAACACCCCCAAACTTAAATCACACATTGTCCCCAATGTGTGTAGACTCAAAGACAATAAAAGAAATATGACACTTACAGACTTTGGTTAAAATGGTGGTGGTGGCGGTGGATAATGAATCGACCATTGGTTGAACAGGGAACTCATCTCGTCAAACTGCTGGTGCAATTGTTGTTGCTCCTGCCTCAATTCTTGTTGCCCTTGTCTCAACTCATGTTGTCCTTGTATTACTGTGTCGAAATGTTGCATCATTCTCTGGTTTTGGAGCAACTGCTCCATCATAGGCACTGGAGGTTCTGATTCTGTGGTTGGCTGGTGGCTAGGCCCTGCTGCATATTGAGCCTCTATTTCAGGCTCATCTTCGTTCATTGCGGCCTCTGCTGCTGCTGCTGCTGGAGCTGGTGCTCTTCTTTTTGCTGCTGGGGGGCTCGGGTCTGGGAAATAGTGCACTATCCCATATGTCACCGGCAGTTGGTTCCTCTCATTAGTATCAGTGGGTAGGATTTGGACCGCATTCATGTTGCACAAATTAGAGATAAGTGAGCCATGTACCAATCCACCTGTTGTCACCAACCTGCTGGTCTCTTCAATACTTTGCACTATCTCTTTCCCCACATCAATTGTTTTCTCCGTCATGATTTCATATACCAATTTAATCCTATCTTCTGGCACTCTGGTGAAGTGCGATGATGGGATCAGACGGGCACTGATGAAATATAGCCAACCCTTGGTCGCTGTTGAACCGCACCGCCACCCTTCGACCCATTTCTTGCAATATCAAATACACCGGGGTAGCTTATCAGGTTCGCAACGTTATTCCAGTCGATGTTGTTGGTGCTCCTAGACCATGTTCTAAAATAGTTCCAATCACCATCTCCTCCTTCAACATCTACCGCTTTTAGAGACATGTTTATCTTTGTTCTTTGTCACAGGCACATATCTTCCCCTCACAAAGCATTTGTTGTCTACCCTCTCCGGAAAGTTAGCATAGAATTCCCGTACCATTGCTGTGTTCATTGGCGCTAACTTCTCCAGGTTTACAAATCTTTTCCACCCCCTCATCTCAATCATTGCCCGAATGGGCTCATAGACATCCTCTTCCCCCAACGAATCCCTCTGGTAGTCCATTCCCCTTTCAGGGATTAAGGGTCTAGTACTAAGCTTTATGTATCTTTTATAGGCTTCGTGGCTAACGAACCTAGTCTCATCGTATTGTGGGGCTGAGGTGGATGTGGAGGCTCTTCTTTTTCTGGCAGACATGGTTAACTTACTTTGTACAGCTTACAAGTGCTTCCCAACACAATCAACAATTAGCAGCTACAACCCTAACACCCCCAAAACTTCAATTCTTCTACTACACAATACCTACACCCTTCTTGTATACTCCTTCTCTAAACTTCACAACCACTTTTTCAGCGCCCCAACTACTTCAACAATATAATATTCCTCCAAACTACCACCTCCTGTAACTACAGTAAAGATCTCAAGAACAGAAAAAGATTACCTTTTTATGGTGTTCTTCAAGGTGTTCTTGCTTCTAATGGTGATTTGAGGCACTTTGATTAGGTTTTGATGGTTGAAATGGTTAAGGGTTTAAGGATTTTAAGAGTTTTGGTTGTGGTAGGGTTTGATTTAAGGATGATTTGTGGGTGAGGGTTGAATTTTCGTGGGTTTTGTGGAGAAGGAATGTTAGGTTTTTGTTTGAATTTGGGGAAAATCTGATTTTTGGCGTTTTTAAATTCGATTTCCAGGCCGCCACGCCTGATATTCGCACTCCTTCGATTTTCTGCGCGCCGCATTCTACTGAAATAGCGCTAGACTTGGCAATTTTTCTGGATTTTTGCCGCGCTACCGCTCGAGCCATGCGCTAAACTTCAGCTTTTTCGTTTCTTTTCGCGCGCCCTGCTTCCTGGTGCGCTTACCCTTTTTTCTGGAAATCCTGGCTTTTCTTCAGTTTTTCGCCCTTCAGTTTATTTGCCTACACCTGTCAATCACAACACAAACACTACCTCCCTGAGACCGTTCTTAATAAAAACTACTATATTAAAGCAAAATAAATCAAAATACCTTGGGTTGCCTCCCAAGTAGCACTGTCTTTAACGTCTTTTAGCCGGACGCAAGTTCCTTAATTTAATAACCGTGGGGTGGATCAACCCCACAACTAATCCATTTTCTCCACATTTTGCGTTTTCTTTTTCTTCTTCTCCTCTTAGCATTATCATTAAGGGGGAGTTCAGGAACACATACCTGCTGTTGTGGAGGTTTGGCAAACCATGCCTGCTTTCGTGGGCTCATCTCCCTTTTGTTGACTTGTACGGGCTCACAGGGGGGTTTGATGGTGCTGATTGCAAAGCACCTACTCATGGTTGGTGGCTCAATGATGTGTTTAAAAACTTTAAACACCATTTCTTCCTTCTCCACCCTCAATGTCAACTCTCCTCTTTCTACATCGATCAAGGCTCTCCCTGTTGCTAGGAATGGTCTCCCCAATATGATAGAGATTTCTGCATCCTCTTCCATGTCAAGAATGAGGAAGTCCGCCGGAAAAAAGAATTTTCCTACTTTGACAATCACGTCCTCAATCTTCCCGCTTGGATGAACCACTGTCCTATCGGCCAGCTGCATGCTTACTGTGGTTGGTTTGACCTCACCCAACTCCAACCGTTTAAATACCGATAGGGGCATCAGATTTATACTTGCCCCTAAATCACATAGAGCCCTGTTGCATGTCACCCTGCCCACTGTGCAAGGTAGTGTAAAGCTCCCTGGGTCTTTTAGTTTTGGTGGAAACTTCTTCTGCAAGATAGCACTACACTCCTCCGTCAGTGCTACTATTTCGTACTCTGCCAGTTTCTTCTTCTTCTCCAAGATCTCCTTCATGAACTTGAAATAGGAGGGCATCTGCTCCAAAGCCTCTATAAAAGGTATGTTGATATGCAGCTTCCTGAATGTCTCCAAGAATTTGGAGAATTGTTTATCAACCGCTTTCGCTGTAATCTCTGGGGGAATGGGATCTTCTCTGTATACTCATTCTCTAGAGTTTTCTCTACTACTGGGCTAGGTTCAACCACCTTCTCTTTTTCTATCTCTGCCCTTTTCTCAACTCTCGGCCGAGGTGGCTGCTTCCAATTGTTTGCCACTTCTCAATTGTATCGCTCGACATTGCTCCTGGATTTACCTCTGTTACTTGGCGGTACCTCGTGGCTCGCTGTTTGCCTACTTTGCTAGTCGACCCACTTGTGTTTCCAAGTTCTGAACGAGGATCTAGCTTCGCCACGAATCTGGTCTGGCGTTGGTTAGTGCCAACAAAGCCGCTCGGCTCGTCCGCTTCGCTGGCCGAATGCATTGAATCGCTGAGGCCGTGGGGCTGAGTAAAGCGGTCCGACTGATTCTGCTGGTTCTCGCATCGCCCCTATATTGATTCTGCGCCGTGGTCTCTCTCCATGAGAAATTTGGGTGATTCTCCACCGGATTATAAGTGTTGGAGTATGGATTGTTTTGTGGCCTTCGATAGTTACCCACACTGACACTCGCCGCTCCATTGGTATATTATTAGGATCAGCTGAAGGACACCTATCGAATGTATGTGGGCCACCACATATTTCACAGCTTTTAGGCATCTGCACCGCATTCACTGACACTGTATGTTGCTGCAACTGTTTCGCCAAAAGGGCCACTTGGGCATTCAAGGCAGCAATGACATCTATTTCGTGGACTCCCACTGTTCTCCTCCCACTTGTCGACCTCTTACGTGACATGGTTGTTGGTGGCCATATCTTCTAATAACTCGTGAGCCGTGGTCGCTTTTCCTCATGAATGCCCCACCTGCTGCTGCATCTATAATGGTTCTGGTTGTACTGCTCAGCCCGTTATAGAAGATGTGGACCAAGTTCCACAACTCAATGCAATGGTGTGGGCATTTTCTCTGCAAATCCTTGAACCTTTCCCAAGCTTCATATAAGGACTCTCCATCTGCTTGGTAGAAGTTGTTCAACTCCCCTCTCAATTTTGCTGCTTTGCATGGGGGAAAGAACTTGGCTAGGAATTTCTGTGCCAGCTCTTGCCATGTAAAAATCGAATCGGCCGGCAGGAACTTCAACCATACTTTTGCTCTATTCCTGAGTGAGAAGGGAAAGAGCCTCAATCTGACGGCATCATCAGTAACGCCGTTATATCTGAAAGTTGCACATAGCTCCAAGAAATTAGCTATGTGCATGTGTGGATCCTCCGATGGCAGTCCTCCAAATTGCACTGTGTGCTGTACCATGCTCAGAATCGCCGGTTTTATCTCAAAGTTGTTTGCTCCTATGGCAGGGAGCCTAATACATGTCTGTGCTCCATTCACTCTAGGCAACACATAGTCTCCCAAGCTTCTTTCTGCCTGGACTTGAACTCTTTCCTCGACATCCATAGGTACTTGCCGAGGTATTCCTGGATTGGGTTGATTTTCACCTAACCCTTCTCTCATCATGTTGTTGTTTTGAACACCGTCCATCTCTGTCAAGCGTCAGAATCCGATTCTTTCTCGCTCACATAAAGTTTTCTCAATCTCTGGATTGAAGGGAACAAGAGTGTCTGCCCCTCTTCTCCTTCGCATAAACTGATTTTCTGAAATAGATAAAAAACAGACAACAAATCACGGCACCCTGATATTTACCGAAAATAACGAAAAAAACGTAAAAATAAAAATTAAAATTAAAAACCAAATTAGAAATTAAAAATAGATAAATTTGATATTGAACTATGCCTAATCCCCGCCAACGGCGCCAAAAACTTGATGCGCGAAAAGATGCACACACTTTAACGCAAGTGCACGTTATCGTGACAAGTAATATAGTCTTGGTAAGACCGAATATCGTCCACAAGGATTAGGGTTCAAGTACCAACTATCTATCTTTTGGTATCTATTTGGTAATTGATATTTGATTTTGTGGTTTATAACTAATAATTATAAAAACTAATTAACTATAGGTTTACTTCAGTTGTGATGGGAATAGGGCTTCCATGTCTCCTCAACTATCCGCTTATGTTATTTATCAATGCAATGAATTATGGTTTTCTTCTCTCGGAGCTAGCAGGTTTACGAAATCGTTTTATATTCCCGTTAAGGATATATAAACACTCGACCCCAGTATTGCACCTTTCTACCTTTCGGTGATAAGGATAACTCTATAGGAGGATTAAGCACAAAAACCTAGTTAACCGTCACGCACCATGCATAAAATTAGGGTTGTTAAGCCTCTCATTAACGCTACATAAATAATTGAGGTATTTTCATCCCCAATCCAAAATATGTCTACCCAACTTACAGCATATTCACAACCTCCTCCTTTCGAAGTTTGATTAGAAATCATATAATGATAATTAGTTGTCAATTAATTACCAAGCATTCAAAGCAATTATTGGATAAATCTCTCAAAGAAGAATAACCATAACATGCATCAATTCATAACATAAGTTTCTAGTGAATTAACATGGAAAAACCTATAGAAGAATTAGTTCCTAGCCATTGACATGACAGAAACTAATTCGAAGTTCATCATACAAAACTGAAATAAAAGAAAGAAAAGAAAAGAAAATTACTAAGTTTAGGGTCTCCAATCTTCAATCCAAGAAAACCTTGTGTTGTGCAAGAAAGGGAACCCTTAAAATCTGCCTAGGGTTCTCCTTTTATAGGCTGAAAACCGCCTCAACTCTTCCTTCAGGCCTGGCCCAGAATTTCGT
Organism: Przewalskia tangutica; assembly: GCA_029844215.1. Lineage (NCBI taxonomy): Eukaryota > Viridiplantae > Streptophyta > Magnoliopsida > Solanales > Solanaceae > Przewalskia > Przewalskia tangutica. Next base: position 91,752,994 of record CM056719.1, read on the forward strand.
CTAAAAACCTAATTTTTCCGCGTCGGCGCCGCGGCCCTGCTTTCGGCGCGGCTGAAATCTCTGCGATGCCGGGTGATTTGGCGCGGCCCGATCTCTGCGTATGTGGCGCGCGTGCTGGAACTGTCGCCTTCTCTCGATGATTAAGCGCCGCGCCCCGCTTTATCTGCAGGAGGTGCCACACTGGTCCGGGTTTTTGCCTCGTTCGCCACTTTCTCTGTTTTTAGCTCTGGAACCTCCACTTTTGCCCTCTTTTAGCTCCTTTTCCGCCATTTGACCATTTTAACCACTTTGACTCAAAAGAAAGAAAATCTATCCTAATACGACACTTATTTGTACAAAAAGGGACAAAAGACTAACTAAAAACGACTCGAAAAGTGTATATAAAATACACCGATCAATACCAATACTTCTAAAGTATCTATGTGTCCATCACGAGTAACCATTACTCGTAGAAGGTGATGTCACGTCCTTTTTCGACCGCGACATTATAAACTCCTAAAATTTAAAGGTTAGAAAAATATATAAAAAAACAAAAATGCTAAAAGATGCTAAAAGTGCTAAAAGGTTGCTAAGGGTGCTAAAATGCTAAAGGGTTCGCGGAGTCGCCACCTAATTAGTTTGGTGAATTAAGACACCTAAATGTCAACTAGGTAAAAGTCAACACTAACTCCATTTTAATGGTCTGCTAAACTTAACGAGATTCTGGGCAATAGTTATTTATTATCCTAGAGCGAAGGGGTTAGGCACCCCTAAAGGATCCGCTAACTTGCGGTTATCCGTTCAAACCTAGGTCAATTGTTACAGAGAGAAAATAGCAAAAGATTATTTGTAAATATAAGATGTATTATAAAAATGTAAGATTTACCTTAAAATGTATAAAGTTAGTTTCGGCTAAAAGAAAAATATGCATTCATAACTTAAGCAAGATGTATAGATATATTGTTTAGTATCATATAAAAATAGTAATGGCGAATTAGTTATAGTAAAGATATATATTTGTAACTAAGCCTAGTACATAAAATGTTTTTTTAAAAAATGATTCTCATATAAGAATGTTAATCAGAATTTTAGAAGATGATAGGTTAAGACTAGTTAAGATTTGGTGATAGGCTCCATCTAACTAGCTAAATATTTATGTGAATGAAAATTAGTGAATGGTTTAATTAAAAATTAAGTGGTGCTAAACTAATTAACTTAAAAGGGGAAGCAAATTTCCTAATGTCGAGCTATTCTCTAATCTATAGGTTCAAGGTATAGCTATTCTAAATGTCCTACTAATTAGAATAACGTTAGTCAAATAATTACAACACATGAATGGGAGGGTAGGAAATTAAGGAAGACTCGAAAGCATGGCGGTGGCATTCCGCCTGTGGTTTGCAATTTTTGATGCGAATAGAGAGATGCACATTGATGCAGATCCTTGTATGTCGTGGCTCGTGATGAGTCTCGTCGTGAGACTCTTCATTTTGCTCCGATGCATTTCATATAAAAGACAAGAAAAGATAAGAATTAGTACACGTTCAAACCATCTTAATAACACAAGTGAAAGACACATATAATTTCTAACACATACACGATTCGATTCTCATTAAGTTGCATTATCCCGAAATGATCAGCAGATTCAAACAACTAAAGCACAACACATTTTCATATATAAAAGAAGAAACCAGAGAAATCTATCACTTAAGCCTTGGATATATATTAACCCAACTAAGAAATAACCATGCGTACATGCAGCCCCAATCAGTGTATGTACACAGTAAGCGAGGGAGAAAAATAGACAACATTGGCATAAAATTTAATACATCCAGTCCGACTCAAGCGTGTGTAAGTAAAATTGTATGGATCTATAACTACAAGGAAACAAGCGGATGGACTTCGCCAAACACACATCGGTCCAGGCAGGTGTACATTAGAGCACATAGCACATCATTTCAGTAAACTATCATTTTAATTCGGCCCGGAAATAGTCCAAACAGGTGCTGGCCAGAAACTAATTATCTAACACTGCATAACTGTCACGACCCGACCCTGGTCCCGCGACTGGTGCCCTACCTGGGCACCCTTACAGGTATACATCAGAGATAATCAGCGGAACATACATGAAACTTATAAAATAACTCAATAGAAATAAAACAACAGGTTAGCCGATGGGGCTACCTTCCTGGACATACATATACAACCGAAGCAGTCGCCTCATTTCCTTTACAAACTGACCCACAATATGTGACTACAGACCTCTAAGATTTTTTTTCATAACAACAGTGGCGGGACAGGGCCCCACCATACCCCTGAATACACATGAATCTACAACCTCAGGGGAAACCGTACCAAGAAATAAGCCTCCGGAGCAAATGGAGCTTTTTCCCAAAAACTGAACCGAGATCCTAAGAGCAAGGATCACCAACCTGTGCACCTAATACCTGCGGGCATGAACGCAGCCCAGGGGGTCAAGACAAAGAAAATCTAATATGGAACGGAAATAAGGTACAGTAAACAAAACATATCTGTATAAAAGCATGACAGGGGCAAGTATAAAAAAAGGGTAAATACCTAAACCTACCATGTCATTACCATCTCGTGAACTTAATCGTACCTTATTATCTTTTCCAATTTTTTTCAATAAAAGTTATAGTCACTTTCTTACGTACAAACTTAGGAAAATCATCAAGTTCACTACCCTATAACTTACTTACCTTACCTAACATAATCCGGCCCTTTATGGAGGGACGCCTATACTGCCCGGCCCAATCTGGGACGCGATAAAGTCACATAGTCTGCCCATAAAGGTATACTGCCCGGCCCATTTCTGGGACGCGATAATGTCATATAGTCTGCCCATAAAGGTATACTGCCCGACCCATTTCTGGGACGCGATAATGTCATATAATCTGCCCATAAAGGTATACTGCCCGGCCCATTTCTGGGACGCGATAATGTCATATAGTCTGCCCATAAAGGTATACTGCCCGGCCCATTTCTGGGACGCGAAAATGTCATATAGTCTGCCCATAAAGGTATACTACCCGGCCCATTTCTGGGACGCGATAATGTCATATAGTCTACCCATAAAGGTATACTGCCCGGCCCATTTCTGGGACGCGATAATGTCATATAATCTGCCCATAAAGGTATACTGTCCGACCCATTTCTGGGACGCGATAATGTCATATAGTCTGCCCATAAAGGTATACTGCCCGGCCCATTTCTGGCACGCGATAATGTCATATAAAATCTGGGAATTTAACCCAACGTACTACGCACCTCTACTCCTTTAGAAAGACTCTTTTCCAAATAAAACTTCCCAGTTACTAACAACCGTAGTATCAAGTCATATCTACCTTTCAAGACAAGTCACAATACCTTTTTAGAAATACATTTACCGGCTTCTAAATCAAGTGTCTTCTTTCTTAAAAACCTTAAGCAATTGGTACCTTTAAAACAATTTGCCATTCTTTAATTCAAATAATTTCTTTGCTTACATTACTGAAGAAAACCATTCTTTTAATCTTCCATAAAGTTGTTATAACCAACTTCCCATAAAGCCGTTATAACTCTTTATGTCTTAACAAATTCATTCCTCTTATAACCAAGAGACTTATACTTTCAAATCAAATCACATAGCTTTCAAAATACTTCAAGTCCCTTAACTTTTAAGAAAAACAAGTTTCTTAACCTTTTAAGAATTCAAGGTTCAAAGTCTTAAAAACTTCATACGTAAACTCTTTTAAATTAAGTAACATATACTTGGTGCATTGTGAATAAGTTATACTTATTTATAGCGATCTTATTCAAGTAGCCATGATCTAGAAAATGTAATACAATTTTGTCTTATCTTAGCTTCTATGCAGATGGAGAATTCTACTTGTTTTAATATAATTAATTGGCATTACATTTTCCTTTATTAACGCTTCAATGGCTTGTTCGATACTTATTCTCATTCATGCCATAAATTAGCCAAGTCAACTCGACTCCAAATACTTCCTAACGACTCTTACCAACATCCCCCATAAGACTTGGTAAGAACTTAGGATTTCTTAGACGTAGATTTTACATAGAGTAAATCAACATAACTACCTCTTAACTTCTAAGAGTAGACGGAATCATGAAATACTACTACATGTATATTTCATACATAGAATCATGCCAAAGGAAGGAAGAGGTTCACATACCTCGCGACGATTATCGACAAGTAGCAAAATGCTCCAAAGTACTTCCACCTTGATAGCTATTCCATCCTTCAAGTAGAATACGCTATACTTTAGTACTTCAACCTATAATGGCCATAATACGTCCATTAACTTCTTACTTCAAACGTAGAATATTCTAGGTGCTAAGTCTCTTAATTCTACGGAAAATCGGACAACACTTCCTTTGTTTCTACATACTTTGCCACCTTTTTCAAGGCCGAATTCAATAACCAAACACGCCACATTTAAGGCCCAACAATGCAATTAACAATAGGGGATTACACGCCTACTAGACGTGTAAAATTCCGCCCCACAAACGATATCAAACTAAAACAAACTACTAGTCCAATTCGGCCACATTGAGATGCAACAATACCAATTCTTATCCAATTTCCATTTCAATCCAAGTTGTTAGCATAACATGATATCAAGTCGCAATCGATTATAACCACTATAATCTTCAAGTAAGTAACATGCGACGATTCTAATAAACGGCCAAATTGTAATCCAACTTCAAATGGCTAATATGTCATTTCGGATTTTAGGCTACAACAATCCATAACACTTATAAAACTTCAACACATATACTTCATGCTAGTAAAATGTAAGGCTAACAACAATATAAAATCTTGTAACACTTAAGAGACAAGATTATACCTCAACGAATCTTAATCCAACTCCAAATCCGAAGTCGCTCCTTAGCAACTTAGAGCCTCTTCAAGACACTTCAATCCGCTACTTGAGACCCTTAGAACAATACCAACCAATTTCCTTCAATCTTCCAAACAAAACCTAGAAAGCAACTAGGTTTTCACCTTGCGACTAATACGAAAACTATCTTTTTCCGATATTTTTCTATTGAGATACACTTACAATACACTCATGAACCTTGGTTTAGAGTGTGGAGCTTAATGGACAAGAAACAAATTTTTTTCTCCCTTGAAGTACCCAAACCCGAGAGCCTAGCTTAGCAAGAACAAGGGTTCTTCAAATTTTTCTAAGTGTAAATGCCTTGTCTTGCTACTTAGGATGACTATATAACAACATGGAGGGTTAGGATTACAACACTTGTGAGGTTTGGATGAGTTTCTACTAAATATCAAGTCTTGTGGTCCCATTGACCAAGTCAATTATCTCAAGCTCTTCAAGTAGCAAGACTTAGTCATCCTAGCAAAGGTCAAATGACCCTTTTGACCTTGCCTAAATCGTCCAAGGCACCATAAGGGGGGTGACACGTGTCGCCCTCCCCTTCGTCACAATATTACGTTTTCCGACAATTTCATAATTCAGATAAATTTTTACAAGTCTCAAATCTTAACACTTGTGAGTTCTTACGTACGTTCTTAAAACATGTCCTGTAAAATACGGGGTGTAACATTCTTCCCCCCTTAGAAACATTCGTCCCCGAATGTTCTTTCGGAGTCAAACTTATAATTAGCGACATAGTTTCCTTTCACAACCCCGACATACCAATAATGCCACACATGGCCCTAATACCTCGCACACGCATATCCGTCCATCATAAGCCCAAAAGACATTATCTTTTCAGATTTCCAACTCTTTCTAGCATATACATAGTCTCAATATAACTGCTCATGACATTTAAACATACCACAACCTTATCATGCATACAAGTTTCTAAAGGGCCAAAGACATACTGAATCATATAGGCGGTTCAAAGGACCGCTAAAATCGAACTCCCACCACGACCTTCTCGCCACTGTCGGTGCATGAACCTCCGCCTAGCTATCAAGGCGAAGAACCTCAATCGATCCAAGAGACGGTGTTGTCCCACCAGACTTCTATAAGGACACTCTCGTAACATATGGCCTGGACGACCACAAGAAAAACAAGCACTGCACGCGCCGACATACCCGAATGTAACCTACCACATCGGGCGATTGAGGCAAAGGTGGCCTCGATCGACGGAACCCCATCTCCCCGAGACTTTGAAGCTCTAGAGACTGACCGCCCTGCATTCCGGGGTTGTAAAACCCCGCCGGAAAATCGTGGAGGAGCACTCGGTCTTGGGCCGCAATGTAGACCTAGTTCTTTGAGGCCGCCCGCCAAAATCGCCCCGAGACCTGCTGCCTCGCCTCTTGGGCTTTGAGTCAATCTGATCCTCCTCTCTCTATCCTCTATCCTCGCATAGGCTCGCATCCTAGCAATGTCCATACCGCCAAAGAGCCACCCCAAGCATGCAAGAATCATATGACGGTCTAGCCCCATCACATAACGATGAACTCTATCCGACATGCCGCCTACAATGGTGTGCGATGCACGCCAAGGAGTCAAACTCGGTCAGTACTCCCGATAGTCCTCCCATTCTCGCCTCAAGGTCAAGAATCTATCTACACGGCTCTCCTCATCTCGGGAGGCAAAAGTGATCCATGAAGGCCTTTGTGAACTCCTCCCAAATACCGGAAGAGCATCCTCACCTCTCGACAGCTCCCATGACTCGAACGAGCCAACGCAATATCACGTAACCGGTAAGAGGCTAGCATAATGAACTCGCCTCCAAGCCCTAAGAACTCGCATAGTCCGGTAGCTGCCGAATGAACTCACGCGGATCCTCTCGCACTGAACCATAAAAATCGGTGGATGACAACCCAAAAATCCCTAACCCGCAAATCGGCTTGGGTGGGCTGCTCGCTCCTCGCCGCGCCGCCTACCACTATGCTAGTCAATAGCCCGACCGCTCTCCGTAGTCTCTATACTCGCTTCCGCCGGGATCGAGGCTCGCACGAACCTCGAGCTACCGCCGCTCGGCCTCTAATATCGCCGGCGTGGTGAACTCGCCACCCGCTACTACCTCGTGAATAGTCTGTGCTCGAGTCCGTAACCCTCGAGTACCGCTTAGCGCCTCCGCCGCTTTGCCCTTCTCGGCCCCGCCGCCTTCCGCGAGGCATAATCGTTTCATAAGAATAAGTCGAGAGGATTCAACCTAATAAGACACTCTATTGCACGATCTCGAGAGAGAAGAATGGAAACCAATCCTAAATGTCTCGCACTCCTCGATTATAGATGGTGCACAACACACCGATAATCAAGACTCTACTAGACACTGTCTCAGACACTTTCCGAGACTAACCGCTCGATACCACTTTTGTCACGACTGACCCTGCTCGCGATCGTGCTCCTACCAGGCACCTTTACGTATACATCGAGATAATCACGAACATACATGAAACTTATAAAATAACTCAATAGAAATAAAACAACAAAGTTAGCCATGGGCTACCTTCCCGAAATACATATACAACCAAGCGCGCCTCATTTCTTTACAAACCGACCCACACATGTGACTACAGACCTCTAAGATTTTTTCATAATAACAACAAGTGGACAGGCCCCACCATACCCCTGAATACACATGAATCTACAACCTCAGGGGAAACCGTACCAAGAAATAAGCCTCCGGAGCAAATGGAGCTTTTTCCCAAAAACTGAACCGAGATCCTAAGAGCAAGGATCACCAACTCATGCACCTAATACTGCGGCATTTAACGCACTTCAAGGATCGGATAACAAAAATTTAATATGGAACGGAAATAAGGTACAGTAAACAAAACATATCTGTATAAAAGCATGACAGGGGTAAGTATAAAAAAAGGGTAAATACCTGAACCTACCATGTCATTACCATCTCGTGAACTTAATCGTACCTTATTATCTTTCCCCATTTTTTTCAATAAAAGTTATAGTCACTTTCTTACGTACATACTTAGGAAAATCATCAAGTTCACTACCCTATAACTTACTTACCTTACCTAACATAATCCGGCCCTTTATGGAGGGACGCCTATACTGCCCGGCCCAATCTGGAACGCGATAAAGTCACATAGTCTGCCCATAAAGGTATACTGCCCGACCCATTTCTGGGACGCGATAATGTCATATAGTCTGCCCATAAAGGTGTCACGACCCGAACCCGGGCCCGTGACTGGTGCCTTACCCCGGGCACCCAAGTAGACATACATCAGAGTAATCAGCGGAACATAAAACAAGACATGAAATAATAGGAAGTGTAAAACGCTTTTTCATAAAAGTTGCCTTTCGCATATATATATAAAAACTTAAATCCAACAGCTACATCCTTTACAAACTCGCCACAACAAGATTTCATGCACTTAAGAATGATATAACAACAATGGCGGACAGGCCCGCCATACCCCTGAATGTAAGTACCTACAACGACAGGGGACTATACCCAAGATAAGCCTCCGGAGAAACGGAGCTTCCCAAATCGCTGAACTGTGATCCTAAGAGCGAGGATCGACGACTGGTGTACCTCTACCTGCGGCATGAACGCAGCCTCGGGCGAGGTCTAACAGGTACCAAGTATGTGAAACTGAAAATACTGTAAATGAAATAATAGTAGTCTATATAAAACAGGAGACATGTATGATAACCAAACTACAGTTCACAATAAATAATCAGTCATGTCAAGTCAGGGACTCACGCCCTCAAAGTCAACACTCAAATATAACTATGGGTCTCACGCCCACAACATCAATCATGCCCGTGGAATACCTTCCTCACTGCCGGCAGTCTATGATATAAAAGCACCAAGGAATACACATGAACACCAGGTCCCACCTGTGTCATACTAAAACCGTACGGGGTAAGTACGAAGGCATGGCCGACTACTAAAACCCACAGTACCAACAAAGTCATAAACTGTATCACAATGTCTATCTAGACCGCCACATGATCGAAGCTGGCCACTCGCCCGCAGTATCAAATGTGCGCGTCTAGTCCTGGAACTTCCCGCAGCTCCGCATAGGACACTCACATAGGCCCGCATGAGGTATTCCCCGCATCGAGGGTAGCTACTCCCCGACATCGTCCTGGACACGCAGTCCGCATGGCCACATAGACCGCATGACCATAAAGGCCGCACACTAACCTGGAACTCTCGTAGCTCCGCATAGTCACACAGACCGCATGAGGTATCTCGAATCATAGTCACACAGACTGCCTGAGGTATACCCCGCATCGGAGGGCAGCTTAACCCCCGGTATCATGTCAAGAGGTGAGTGATATAATACTAGCACAACGGCTTATCGTTAAACAACCTAAGCACACTAAGAATAACCTCTTACACAAACATCACAAGACACTAACACACGTAACATCCTAACATGTTTACTTATCAAATCAACAAGAAAGTATTACAAGGCTATCACAAACCAACACAATCAAGTTATTCACACAAGGTACTTTCTACTTTATGTTAACAAGTTCGGGTTTTTATCCCCAAAGTACTACGTACATTAATTCTTTGAAAGATCCGTTTCTTTCACAAAAGTCACACAATACCCGTAGTATGAAAATAGAGTGACTATCTTTTTAAGTAAACCAAAACACTTCCCTTTGTAAAATAAAGTAACAACATTCTTTTCAAACGTTCAAGTTTGCCTAATTTCAAATACTTAAGTTTCTCATTTTCAAAGGTTTCAGAGTTCATAGTCTTAATCACTTAAGAATATAATTCTCCTTTAAAACAATTTGAGAAACATATGCCTTATGTGTGAGTAGGTTATTCTTATTTATAACAATCTTATTAAAGCAAATGCATGATCTAGGAAATGTAATATCATTTTGTCTCATCTTAGCTTCTATGCAGATGGAGGTTTCTACCGGTTTTAATAATACTTTATTAGTCAATACATTTCCTTTATTAGCGCCATTGTGGTTTGTTCGATACTTATTCTCATTTCCAAATCAAGAAACATTATTCCTTTACAAACCAAGTACTCATTACTCACGAATGAGGTTTCACACTTTTAACAAAATTCATATTAATTCAATTAAGTCAAGTCTCTTATCTTTTAAGATCAATAAACCATTCTTTTTATCTCTCTTAAGTCGTTATACCTAACTTCCCATAAAGCTAGTATAACTCTTAAGCTTTTAAAACTTTTAAAACCAAGTGTTACTCTTCTTTCAAAAGGTTTCTTAACTCTTTGAAATACTTGGATTCTTATTATTTAGACTCAAGTCAAAAGACATCGCAAAGAAACCACGTTCGCTTAACACACGTCGTCTACCGACTATATATATTCTTTTAAAATATCATGCTCAAGAGGATAGGAAGAATCACATACCGCGACGATTTATCGACTATTAGCAAATAGCTCCAAAGATCAGAATCCGCTAGCCTTTTCCACCCTTCGAGTAGAATACGCTACTCGCGATTTCAACCTATAACGGTTATACAAGTCTATCAATGTCTAGACTACTCGGTAGAATAAATCTAGATACAAGATTCTATGGAAAATTGGCAAAGACTTCCCTACCCACAAACTTCACAAGTCTCATCAGAATACAATTCCCTATGTAAGTACAATTCAATTCTCTTCTTATATACCTTCCTTGTATATAACTTATACTAAATTCTTATACTTCAACAGTATGTAAACTCTAATTACAAAAGGGGGACAAGATATTTACCTCGATAAGCCCAAAATTATCCAAGATTAAATGTCGATCCTGAGCAACGTTTAGCTCCTACTCTGGGCGCTCCAACCCGCTCCAAACAACCCATAGAAGTTCTACGCAACTTCTACTTAACACTTCAACCGACTATGAAGGTTTTCCTTAGGGTTTCATTTTTGTGACTGAAGGGAATATAAGGTAGTATTTCCGGGCTCTACATATAGAGGTAACTTTGGAATACTACAAGGTATAAGGCTAAGGTATTTTGGAATAGTAACAATACTTGGAGAATACTTTCTACCAAGAGGGGGGGGGGGTATTTTACGAGAACAACTAGGCAAAGGGGGGGTACTCTCGGCTAGCACCACTAGGAAGGGGGGGAGTACTTCTCGGCCAAAAGGCCTCACAAAGGGGAGGGGTGCTCTATGGACGAGAGCCTCTCCAAAGGGGAAGGGTTTTCAAGACTTAGGAAATGTTTTTGGGATGAAGAAGTCTTGCATTAAGGGGGGTATTTATAGGGAATTCAATGGCCATGATCAAGACAAGTGGGGGGAAAGTGGAAGGTGAGGATTTGCCCAAGTGCCCCCTAGCCATCTACTCCACAATTCACTCCAAACATTGACCCATGGTTTAGGCCATAAAACATGCCACGAAATGAGCACCCAATCGGCCACCACAAACCGCCAACTTGAGGGTGACAAGTGTCGCCCTCTCGTTGGTCCAAAATATTCCATCTCTCGGAAAAATCCGCAAAAATTATAAATGTTGCAACCGTATTTTTCCCTTCGCAAAGTCCGGAAAACGTTTCGTCGGAAAACGATTCTTTTCGCTAGTTGTGAACAAATTTCGCCCCTTTGCCTACTTAAGGCTTAAACTTTTATACGTACGCCCTTACGTACATACTCTGGAAAATACGGGGTATAACAACAGGTATACTGCCCGACCCATTTCTGGGACGCGATAATGTCATATAATCTGCCCATAAAGGTATATCTTCGACCCATTTCTGGGACGCGATAATGTCATATAGTCTGCCCATAAAGGTATACTGCCCGGCCCATTTCTGGGACGCGATAATGTCATATAGTCTGCCTATAAAGGTATACTTCCCGGCCCATTTCTGGGACGCGATAATGTCATATAATCTGCCCATAAAGGTATACTGCCCGGCCCATTTCTGGGACGCGATAATGTCATATAGTCTGCCCATAAACGTATACTGCCCGACCCTTTTCTGGGACGCGATAATGTCATATAATCTGCCCATAAAGGTATACTGCCCGACCCATTTCTGGGACGCGATAATGTCATATAGTCTGCCCATAAAGGTATACTGCCCGGCCCATTTCTGGGACGCGATAATGTCATATAAAATCCGGGAATTTAACCCAACGTACTACGCACCTCTACTCCTTTAGAAAGACTCTTTTCCAAATAAAACTTCCCAGATACTAACAACCGTAGTATCAAGTCATATCTACCTTTCAAGACAAGTCACAATACCTTTTTAGAAATACATTTACAGGCTTCTAAATCAAGTGACTTCTTTCTTAAAAACCTTAAGCAATTGGTACCTTTAAAACAATTTGCCCTTCTTTATTTCAAATAATTTCTTTGCTTACATTACTGAAGAAAACCATTCTTTTAATCTTCCATAAAATTGTTATAACCAACTTCCCATAAAGCCGTTATAACTCTTTATGTCTTAACAAATTCATTCCTTTTATAACCAAGAGACTTATACTTTCAAATCAAATCACATAGCTTTCAAAATACTTCAAGTCCCTTAACTTTTAAGAAAAACAAGTTTCTTAACCTTTAAGAATTCAAGGTTCAAAGTCTTAAAACTTCATACGTAAACTCTTTTAAATTAAGTAACATATACTTGGTGCGTTGTGAATAAGTTATACTTATTTATAACGATCTTATTCAAGTAGCCATGATCTAGAAAATGTAATACAATTTTGTCTTATCTTAGCTTCTATGCAGATGGAGAATTCTACTTGTTTTAATATAATTAATTGGCATTACATTTTCCTTTATTAACGCTGCAATGGCTTGTTCGATACTTATTCTCATTCGTGCCGTAAATTAGCCAAGTCAACTCGACTCCAAATACTTCCTAACGACTCTTACCAACATCCCCCATAAGACTTGGTAAAAACTTAGGATTTCTTAGACGTAGATTTTACATAGAGTAAATCAACATAACTACCTCTTAACTTCTAAGAGTAGACGGAATCATGAAATACTACTACATGTATATTTCATACATAGAATCATGCCAAAGGAAGGAAGAGGTTCACATACCTCGCGACGATTATCGACAAGTAGCAAAATGCTCCAAAGTACTTCCACCTTGATAGCTATTCCATCCTTCAAGTAGAATACACTATACTTTAGTACTTCAACCTATAATGGCCATAATACGTCCATTAACTTCTTATTTCAAACGTAGAATATTCTAGGTGCTAAGTCTCTTAATTCTACGGAAAATCGGACAACACTTCCTTTGTTTCTACATACTTTGCCACCTTTTTCAAGGCCGAATTCAATAACCAAACACGCCACATTTAAGGCCCAACAATGCAATTAACAATAGGGGATTACACGCCTACTAGACGTGTAAAATTCCGCCCCACAAACGATATCAAACTAAAACAAACTACTAGTCCAATTCGGCCACATTGAGATGCAACAATACCAATTCTTATCCAATTTCCATTTCAATCCAAGTTGTTAGCATAACATGATATCAAGTTGCAATCGATTATAACCACTATAATCTTCAAGTAAGTAACATGCGACTATTCTAATAAACGGCCAAATTGTAATCCAACTTCAAATGGCTAATATGTCATTTCGGATTTTAGGCTACAACAATCCATAACACTTATAAAACTTCAACACATATACTTCATGCTAGTAAAATGTAAGGCTAACAACAATATAAAATCTTGTAACACTTAAGAGACAAGATTATACCTCAACGAATCTTAATCCAACTCCAAATCCGAAGTCGCTCCTTAGCAACTTAGAGCCTCTTCAAGACACTTCAATCCGCTACTTGAGACCCTTAGAACAATACCAACCAATTTCCTTCAATCTTCCAAACAAAACCTAGAAAGCAACTAGGTTTTCACCTTGCGACTAATACGAAAACTATCTTTTTCCGATATTTTTCTATTGACATACACTTACAATACACTCATGAACCTTGGTTTAGAGTGTGGAGCTTAATGGACAAGAAACAAATTTTTTTCTCCCTTGAAGTACCCAAACCCGAGAGCCTAGCTTAGCAAGAACAAGGGTTCTTCAAATTTTTCTAAGTGTAAATGCCTTGTCTTGCTACTTAGGATGACTATATAACAAATACTGAGGGTTAGGATTACAACACTTGTGAGGTTTGGATGAGTTTCTACTAAATATCAAGTCTTGTGGTCCCATTGACCAAGTCAATTATCTCAAGCTCTTCAAGTAGCAAGACTTAGTCATCCTAGCAAAGGTCAAATGACCCTTTTGACCTTGCCTAAATCGTCCAAGGCACCATAAGGGGGGGTGACACGTGTCGCCCTCCCCTTCGTCACAATATTACGTTTTCCGACAATTTCATAATTCAGATAAATTTTTACAAGTCTCAAATCTTAACACTTGTGAGTTCTTACGTACGTTCTTAAAATATGTCCTGTAAAATACGGGGTGTAACATTCTTCCCCCCTTAGAAACATTCGTCCCCGAATGTTCTTTCGGAGTCAAACTTATAATTAGCGACATAGTTTCCTTTCACAACCCCGACATACCAATAATGCCACACATGGCCCTAATACCTCGCACACGCATATCCGTCCATCATAAGCCCAAAAGACATTATCTTTTCGTACTTCCAACTCTTTCTAGCATATACATAGTCTCAATATAATCTGTTCATGACATTTAAACATACCACAACCTTATCATGCATACAAGTTTCTAAAGGGCCAAAGACATACCTGAAATCATATAGGCGGTTCAAAGGACCGCTAAAACTGGGAACTCCCACCACGACCTCTGCCACGGCCTGCTTGCATGAACCTCCCGCCTAGCTATCAAGGCGAAGAACCTCAATCGATCCAAGAGACGGTGTTGTCCCACCAGACTCTTCTATAAGGACACTCGTAACATATGGCCTAGACGACCACAAGAAAAACAAGCACTGCATCTGCGCGACATACCCGTAATGTAACCTACCACACCGGGCGACGAGGCAGCGTGGCCTCGATCGATCGAACCCCATCTCCTCGAGACTGCTCTAGAGACTGACCGCCCTCGCATTCCCGGGTTGTAAAACCCCGCACGGAAAATCGTGGAGGAGCACTCGCCGGGCCGCAATGTAGACCTAGTTCGCCAGGCCGCCCGCCAAATCGCCTCGAGACCTCGCTGCCCCGCCTTCTTGCCGGCTCGAGCCAACTGATCCTCCTCTCTATCCTCTATCCTCGCGCATAGGCTCGCATCCTAGCAATGTCCATACCGGGTGAAGAGCCACCCCAAGCATGCAGAATCATATGACGGCAGCCCCATCACATAACGATGAACTCTATCCGACGCCGCCTACAATGGTGTGCGATGCCGCCAAGGAGTCAAACTCTGTGTCAGACTCCCGATAGTCCTCCCATTCTCGCCTCAAGGTCAAGAATCTATCTACACGGGCTCTCCTCATCTCGTGAGGAAAAAGTGATCCATGAAGGCCTCTCGTGAACTCCTCCCAAACACCGGGAAGAGCATCCTCACCTCTCGACAGCCTCCCATGACTCGAACCAGTTCAACGCAATATCACGAACCCAGAAGAGGCTAGCATAATGCACTGCCTCCAAGCCCTAAGAACTCGCATAGTCCGTAGAGCCGAATGAACTCACGCGGATCCTCTCCGGACTCAACCATAAAAATCAGTGGATGACAACCCGTAAAATCCCTAACCCGCAAATCGTCGGCTCTAGGGTGGCCGCTCGCTCGGCCGCCCTACCACTATGCTAGTCAATAGCCCGACCGCTTCTCCGTAGTCTCTATACTCACCGCCGCGGATCGAGGCTCGTACCGAACCTTCGAGCTACCGCCGCCTCGCCTTCTAATACCGCCGTGGTGAACTCGCCGACCGCCTACTACCTCGTGAATAGTCTGCGCTCGAGTCCGTAACCTCTCGAGTACCGCTAGCGCCTCGCCGCCGCTTTGCCCTTCGGGCCCCGGTCGCCTCCGCGAGGCATAACTGTTTCATAAGAATAGGTCAGAGAGGATTCAACCTAATAAGACTGCTCTACTGCACGATCTCACAGAGAGAAGAATGGAAACCAATCCTAAATGTCCTGCAGCCTCCTGATTATAGATGTGGTGCACAACACACTGATAATCAAGACTCTACTAGACACGGCCTCAGACACTTTCCGAGACTAATCGCTCGATACCACTTTTGTCACGACTCCGACTGCTCGCGATCGTGCTCTACAGGCACCCTTACAGTATACATCGAGATAATCACGAACATACATGAAACTTATAAAATAACTCAATAGAAATAAAACAACAAAGTTAGCCAATGGGCTACCTTCTTGAAATACATATACAACCGGGCGATGCTTCATTTCTTTACAAACCGACCCACACATGTGACTACTGCACTTCTAAGATTTTTTTCATAATAACAAGTGGCGGACAGGCCCCACCATACCCCGAATACACATGAATCTACAACCTCGGGAAACCGTACTAAGAAATAAGCCTCCGAGCAAATGGAGCTTTTTCCCAAAATCAACCGAGATCCTAAGAGCAAGGATCACCAACTCAGGCACCTAATACTGCGGCATTTAACGCACTTCAAGGGATCAGCATAACAAAAATTTAATATGGAACTAAATAAGGTACAGTAAACAAAACATATCTGTATAAAAGTATGACAGGGGTAAGTATAAAAAAAGGGTAAATACCTGAACCTACCATGTCATTACCATCTCGTGAACTTAATCGTACCTTATTATCTTTCCCCATTTTTTTCAATAAAAGTTATAGTCACTTTCTTACGTACATACTTAGGAAAATCATCAAGTTCACTACCCTATAACTTACTTACCTTACCTAACATAATCCGGCCCTTTACGAGGGACGCCATACCGCCTTACCCAACTGAACGCGATAAAGTCACATAGTCTGCCCATAAAGGTATACTGCCCGACCCATTTCTGGGACGCGATAATGTCATATAGTCTGCCCATAAAGGTGTCACGACCCGAACCCGGGCCCGTGACTGGTGCCTTACCCCGGGCACCCAAGTAGACATACATCAGAGTAATCAGCGGAACATAAAACAAGACATGAAATAATAGGAAGTGTAAAATGCTTTTTCATAAAAGTTGCCTTTCGATATATATATAAAAACTTAAATCCAACAAGCATCCCTTTACAAACTCGCCACAACAAGATTACATACCTCTAAGAATGATATAACAACAATGGCGGGACAGGGCCCCGCCATACCCCTGAATGTAAGTACCTACAACGACAGGGGACTATACCCAAGATAAGCCTCCGGAGAAACGGAGCTTCCCAAATCGCTGAACTGTGATCCTAAGAGCGAGGATCGACGATCGCGTACTTTCTACCGCGCAGATGAACGCAGCCCGGCGAGGTCAAGATAACAGTACCAAGTATGTGAAATCAAAATATCAGAAATGAAATCATAGTAGTCTATATAAAGCAGGAGACATGTATGATAACCAAACTACAGTTCACAATAAATAATCAGTCATGTCAAGTCAGGGACTCACGCCCTCAAAGTCAACACTCAAATATAACTATGGGTCTCACGCCCACAACATCAATCATGCTCGTGGAATACCTTCCTCACTGCCGGCAGTCTATGATATAAAAGCACCAAGGAATACACATGAACACCAGGTCCCACCTGTCATACTAAAACCGTGACGGTAAGTACGAAGGCATGGCCGACTACTAAAACCCACGCATCAACAAAGTCATAAATCAGATCACAATGTCTATCTGCACCGCCACATGATCGGCCGCCACTCGCCTAAAGATCAAATGTGCGCGTCTAGTCCTCGAACTTCCCGCACCGCATAGACACTCACATAGGCCCGCATGAGGTATTCCCGCATCGAGGGTAGCTACTCCCGACATCGCCCCGACACGCAGTCCGCATGGCCACATAGACCGCATGACCATAAAGGCCGCACACTAACCTGGAACTCTCGTAGCTCCGCATAGTCACACAGACCGCATGAGGTATCTCGAATCATAGTCACACAGACTGCCTGAGGTATACCCCGCATCGGAGGGCAGCTTAACCCCCGGTATCATGTCAAGAGGTGAGTGATATAATACTAGCACAACAGCTTATCGTTAAACAACCTAAGCACACTAAGAATAACCTCTTACACAAACATCACAAGACACTAACACACGTAACATCCTAACATGTTTACTTATCAAATCAACAAGAAAGTATTACAAGGCTATCACAAACCAACACAATCAAGTTATTCACACAAGGTACTTTCTACTTTATGTTAACAAGTTCGGGTTTTTATCCCCAAAGTACTACGTACATTAATTCTTTGAAAGATCCGTTTCTTTCACAAAAGTCACACAATACCCGTAGTATGAAAATAGAGTGACTATCTTTTTAAGTAAACCAAAACACTTCCCTTTGTAAAATAAAGTAACAACATTCTTTTCAAACGTTCAAGTTTGCCTAATTTCAAATACTTAAGTTTCTCATTTTCGAAAGGTTTCGTAGTTCATAGTCTTAATCACTTAAGAATATAATTCTCCTTTAAAACAATTTGAGAAACATATGCCTTATGTGTGAGTAGGTTATTCTTATTTATAACAATCTTATTAAAGCAGCCATGATCTAGGAAATGTAATATCATTTTGTCTCATCTTAGCTTCTATGCAGATGGAGTTTTCTACTGGTTTTAATAATACTTTATTAGTCAATACATTTCCCTTTATTAGCGCTGCTGTGGTTTGTTCGATACTTATTCTCATTTCCGAAATCAGTGAAACATTATTCCTTTACAAACCAAGTACTCATTACTCACGAATGAGGTTTCACACTTTTTAACAAAATTCATATTAATTCAATTAAGTCAAGTCTCTTATCTTTTAAGATCAATAAACCATTCTTTTTATCTCTCTTAAGTCGTTATACCTAACTTCCCATAAAGCTAGTATAACTCTTAAGCTTTTAAAACTTTTAAAACCAAGTGTTACTCTTCTTTCAAAAAGGTTTCTTAACTCTTTTGAAATACTTCAGATTCTTATTATTTAGACTCAAGTCAAAAGACATCGCAGTAAAACCACGTTCAGTTAACACACGACGCTCACCGTACTATATATATTCTTTTAAAATATCATGCTCAAGAGGATAGGAAGAATCACATACCGCGACGATTTATCGACTATTAGCAAATAGCTCCAAAGATCAGAATCCCGCTAGCCTTTTCCACCCTTCGAGTAGAATACGCTACTCGCAGTACTTCAACCTATAACGGTTATACAAGTCTATCAATGTCTAGACTACTCTGTAGAATAAATCTAGATACAAGATTCTACGGAAAATTGGACAAAGACTTCCTACCCACAAACTTCACAAGTTCATCAGAATACAAATCCTATGTAAGTACAATTCAATTCTCTTCTTATATACCTTCCTTGTATATAACTTATACTAAATTCTTATACTTCAACAGTATGTAAACTCTAATTACAAAAGGGGGACAAGATATTTACCTCGATAAGCCCAAAATTATCCAAGATTAAATGTCGATCCCGAGCAACGTTTAGCTCCTACTCGGCGCCCAACCCGCCTCCAACAACCCTTAGAAGTTCTACGCAACTTCTACTTAACACTTCAACCGACTATGAAGGTTTTCCTTAGGGTTTCATTTTTGTGACTGAAGGGAATATAAGGTAGTATTTTCGGGCTCTACATATAGAGGTAACTTTGGAATACTACAAGGTATAAGGCTAAGGTATTTTGGAATAGTAACAATACTTGGAGAATAATTTCTACCAAGAGGGGTATTTTACGAGAACAACTAGGCAAAGGGGTACTTCGCTAGCACCACTAGGAAGGGAGTACTTCTCGCCAAAAGGCCTCACAGGGAGGGGTGCTCATGGACGAGCCTCTCCAAAGGGAAGGGTTTTCAAGACTTAGGAAATGTTTTTGGGATGAAGAAGTCTTGCAAGGGGGTATTTATAGGAATTCAATGGCCATGATCAAGACAAGTGGGGCAAGTGGAAGGTGAGGATTTGCCCAAGTGCCCCTAGCCATCTACTCCACAATTCACTCCAAACATCGACCCATGGTTTAGGCCATAAAACATGCCACGAAATGAGCACCCAATCGCCACCACAAACCGCCAACTTGAGGTGACAAGTGTCGCCTCTCGTTGGTCCAAAATATTCCATCTCTCGGAAAAATCCGCAAAAATTATAAATGTTGCAACCGTATTTTTCCTTCGCAAAGTCCGAAAACGCTTCGCTAAAAACGATTCTTTTCGCTAGTTGTGAACAAATTTCGCCCCTTTGCCTACTTAAGGCTTAAACTTTTATACGTACGCCCTTACGTACATACTCTGGAAAATACGGGGTATAACAACAGGTATACTGCCCGACCCATTTTTGGGACGCGATAATGTCATATAATCTGCCCATAAAGGTATACTGCCCGACCCATTTCTGGGACGCGATAATGTCATATAGTCTGCCCATAAAGGTATACTGCCCGGCCCATTTCTGGGACGCGATAATGTCATATAGTCTGCCTATAAAGGTATACTTCCCGGCCCATTTCTGGGACGCGATAATGTCATATAATCTGCCCATAAAGGTATACTTGCGCCCATTTCTCGACGCGATAATGTCATATAGTCGCCCATAAACGATATCTTGCCTAATTTTTCTCGATGCGATAATGTCATATAATCTGCCCATAAAGGTATACTGCCCGACCCATTTCTGGGACGCGATAATGTCATATAGTCTGCCCATAAAGGTATACTGCCCGGCCCATTTCTGGGACGCGATAATGTCATATAAAATCCGGGAATTTAACCCAACGTACTACGCACCTCTACTCCTTTAGAAAGACTCTTTTCCAAATAAAACTTCCCAGATACTAACAACCGTAGTATCAAGTCATATCTACCTTTCAAGACAAGTCACAATACCTTTTTAGAAATACATTTACCGTCTTCTAAATCAAGTGACTTCTTTCTTAAAAACCTTAAGCAATTGGTACCTTTAAAACAATTTGCCCTTCTTTATTTCAAATAATTTCTTTGCTTACATTACTGAAGAAAACCATTCTTTTAATCTTCCATAAAGTTGTTATAACCAACTTCCCATAAAGCCGTTATAACTCTTTATGTCTTAACAAATTCATTCCTTTTATAACCAAGAGACTTATACTTTCAAATCAAATCACATAGCTTTCAAAATACTTCAAGTCCCTTAACTTTTAAGAAAAACAAGTTTCTTAACCTTTTAAGAATTCAAGGTTCAAAGTCTTAAAAACTTCATACGTAAACTCTTTTAAATTAAGTAACATATACTTGGTGCGTTGTGAATAAGTTATACTTATTTATAACGATCTTATTCAAGTAGCCATGATCTAGAAAATGTAATACAATTTTGTCTTATCTTAGCTTCTATGCAGATGGAGAATTCTACTTGTTTTAATATAATTAATTGGCATTACATTTTCCTTTATTAACGCTGCAATGGCTTGTTCGATACTTATTCTCATTCGTGCCGTAAATTAGCCAAGTCAACTCGACTCCAAATACTTCCTAACGACTCTTACCAACATCCCCCATAAGACTTGGTAAGAACTTAGGATTTCTTAGACGTAGATTTTACATAGAGTAAATCAACATAACTACCTCTTAACTTCTAAGAGTAGACGGAATCATGAAATACTACTACATGTATATTTCATACATAGAATCATGCCAAAGGAAGGAAGAGGTTCACATACCTCGCGACGATTATCGACAAGTAGCAAAATGCTCCAAAGTACTTCCACCTTGATAGCTATTCCATCCTTCAAGTAGAATACGCTATACTTTAGTACTTCAACCTATAATGGCCATAATACGTCCATTAACTTCTTACTTCAAACGTAGAATATTCTAGGTGCTAAGTCTCTTAATTCTACGGAAAACCGGACAACACTTCCTTTGTTTCTACATACTTTGCCACCTTTTTCAAGGCCGAATTCAATAACCAAACACGCCACATTTAAGGCCCAACAATGCAATTAACAATAGGGGATTACACGCCTACTAGACGTGTAAAATTCCGCCCCACAAACGATATCAAACTAAAACAAACTACTAGTCCAATTCGGCCACATTGAGATGCAACAATACCAATTCTTATCCAATTTCCATTTCAATCCAAGTTGTTAGCATAACATTATATCAAGTCGCAATCGATTATAACCACTATAATCTTCAAGTAAGTAACATGCGACGATTCTAATAAACGGCCAAATTGTAATCCAACTTCAAATGGCTAATATGTCATTTCGGATTTTAGGCTACAACAATCCATAACACTTATAAAACTTCAACACATATACTTCATGCTAGTAAAATGTAAGGCTAACAACAATATAAAATCTTGTAACACTTAAGAGACAAGATTATACCTCAACGAATCTTAATCCAACTCCAAATCCGAAGTCGCTCCTTAGCAACTTAGAGCCTCTTCAAGACACTTCAATCCGCTACTTGAGACCCTTAGAACAATACCAACCAATTTCCTTCAATCTTCCAAACAAAACCTAGAAAGCAACTAGGTTTTCACTCATACTAATACTGAAAACTATCTTTTCCGATATTTTTCTATTGAGATACACTTACAATACACTCATGAACCTTGGTTTAGAGTGAGCTTAATGGACAAGAAACAAATTTTTTTCTCCCTTGAAGTACCCAAACCCGAGAGCCTAGCTTAGCAAGAACAAGGGTTCTTCAAATTTTTCTAAGTGTAAATGCCTTGTCTTGCTACTTAGGATGACTATATAACAACATGGAGGGTTAGGATTACAACACTTGTGAGGTTTGGATGAGTTTCTACTAAATATCAAGTCTTGTGGTCCCATTGACCAAGTCAATTATCTCAAGCTCTTCAAGTAGCAAGACTTAGTCATCCTAGCAAAGGTCAAATGACCCTTTTGACCTTGCCTAAATCGTCCAAGGCACCATAAGGGGGGGTGACACGTGTCGCCTCCCTTCACACAATATTACGTTTTCCGACAATTTCATAATTCCGATAAATTTTTACAAGTCTCAAATCTTAACACTTGTGAGTTCTTACGTACGTTCTTAAAACATGTCCTGTAAAATACGGGGTGTAACAATAGCATAATATGAATTAAACGAGCTTATTAACACATGATAAATATCCTGAATTCAGACTATTCTTAAACTAGGTGTGACGTTGTTGGAGGCTGAACAGAGACTCAGAATAGACGGGCATGTTTTCAAGTTATTTAGTCCATGGTGAGATCACCCCAGCACACATAAGATCCTGATTCTAACGATGGCCTGAAGGCTCATCACAACGCTATATTTGGGTTTGTTATACTGAACACATACCCGATCGATGGCTTAGAACATCAAAACTTTGCCTGGATAAGCTGACACGCGTTAAAACAGATATACCAACGCCAATGAATGAAATTAATGCCTATATAACAAGAAACACGCAGATTTTCATAACCAATGAGTATTTCCAATTAAACAACCTCGTACCGATAAATACAGTAGTCTAAAATAACACACAGTTAATGGTTTCCGATGGTTCTTGCCTTTTGGACTGATTTCTGAATATTTGTATGCCAGAATGTCAATTTCTGAATGATTCTTCCCTGTTTTTCTAAATTTTTCCTGCCCCTATGTATGTGAATATTAATTGGTTTATATAGCGTCGAATTGGGTTCTAAACTAGGCAAGGTATCAGGCTGATTACGAGAATGAATTCTACCTACTGAGAACGCGATTTGGTCTTGATTCTTACCATAAAAGGTCAAGGCAATTGATTATGGTAATTGGGATCTTCCATTACCGATTCTCGGCGGCTGGGTGTAATTTAGTGGCACAAAATTCAGTTTATGGTAAGTTAATATTCGACGTAATTGGTAAGCTTTAATTTGGTTGATTCTTACTTAATGGATTTATGGTAAGTCTTGATTTGGGATGAGGGATTCAATTTTGGTTATGCCGGATTTTCCAACCCGAAAATCCGGCGAGATTCGCGGGTATCGACGGGTAAGGGAGAGGTGCATACGGCGAATGAGAGGAATGATTTAGGGTTCATTATTTTTTTTTAAATTTTTGATTAAGGGCTGCAGGTTTGGGCGATGGGGAGATAAGGCTGAGGGAGGTTTGGGAAGCGGGTTTTGGGCTAATGGGGTTTGGGCCGAGTGGAGTGTGCTGCTGGTGTGGGAAAAAATGGGCTTGGGGTATTAGTTATTTTAGGTATTAATTTTAATTACTTTTAAGTGTTAGTAGATTTTAGGTGTATTAATTAGTGGTAAATAAGTGAGGTTTTAAATTATTATTAAATTACTTAAATGCTAAATGCGGATATGATATTTAAAGATTGCTTAATGCTTTTATAAATGCGACGCTATTATTAGATTAAAATTAGTTTAACAAGAGTTTAAATTACAAATAATAATTATGAAATTGTCTTGCGTTTTAATAAATGTGAATATGCTACTTAAGGAATGTTTGATGCGACATTATTTCTAGATTATTAATTCATTATGCATGTATTATTATTTAAAAATTATTAAGAATTGTTAAAATTATTTAAAAATTAGTGTAGTTTTTATAGTCAATGACTGGACGAGAGAGTCAAAATTGGGTGTCAACAACTTGTCCCTCTTTGTATGGAGATTATGAGAGAGTCTTCCGACAAAGACGTTGACTTATAGTCAATTGTGTCTCGATCCTCAGAATTAAAAATGATGGGCAGTTGTGACAAGGCTGACGCGAATTAAAATTTGTCCCAGTGTCGAGTTATGACGACACTGTGCTACCATGGTCAAACACCAATGCGGGCTAATGTGGACTCAAAATTTGTCCCAGTGTCGAGTTATGACGACACTGGGTCGACGCGTTAAAATAAAAATAAACTGGCTTGAACTTAGGGGTGTACCGATATCGACTTATGGAGACGTTAGGCTTATTGGTGATGTGGGATGAGTGGACCTACACTCGAGGCCGCTTCTGTCATTTGCTGGGAAGGTTTGCCTCCCAACAAATTGCCCCGGTTCGGTGTAAGATAAAATCTACGTTGTGCTCTTGCTCCTGCATGCTAAGACTTAAATAAACAGTTAGTGCATAACTGTTAAGGTAAAACGATAACACATGAATTTATAAGCAATGTAATTGTGTGAGTAGAAATGTTATCATATGAAATGTGATGGCGGTTGTGTTGATGTAATGCTGCAAATGCTGAGATTTCGTCCTTGCACAGACGTGCTACCACTGCGAATGCGGATATATCATCCTTGCTGCAACTGTTCATTTAGATTGAGGCTCTGTAGACTAAAGCTCAAGAAAAAGTTAGTGCGTAACTGCTAAGAAAAAATAATAAAGCATGAATATATAAGAAATGCAATTCTAAGAGTAGAGAAATCGTCCCTGCGTAGATGTGATATGCTGATGACATCGTCTTTAGACGTGGCGTCGTTTTCAGACGGGTGTCGTTTCGGACTTGGCGTCGTTTTCGGACTCGACGTCGTTTTCGGACTCGGTGTCATTTTCGGACGGACGTCATTTTCGGAGTCGGAGTCGTTTTCGGACTCGACGTCGTTTTCGGACTCAGCGTCGTTTTCGGACATGGCGTCGTTTTCAGACTCGGCGTCGTTTTCGGACTCGGCGTCGTTTTCGGACATGGCGTCATTTTCGGACTCGGCGTCGTTTTTGGACGTATCGTCGTTTTCGGACATGACGTCGTTTTCGGACTTTGCGTCGTTTTCGGACTTGGCGTCGTTTTCGAACGTGTCGTCGTTTTCGGACATGATGTTGTTTTTGGACTTTGCGTCATTTTCGGACTTGGCGTCGTTTTCGGACACGATGTTGATGAAGATGTCATTGTGTTGATGCTCCTATTCCTGTGAATTAATGCTCCTGCAGGCTAAAACTTTAGGAAAATGTGCATATAGGTTAAATCAAAATAACGAATATATGAAAAATGAAATTTTGTGAGTAGAGATGTCGTCCTTGTATGATGTGTAGGACGTTGCGAATGCTGATGTCATCTCTGCACGGACTTGCGGGATGATGCGAATGCCGATATCGTCTCTGCACGGACTTGATGGATGTTGTGAATACTTGCTGAATTGTTACGCCCCGTAATTTCAAGAGAAATAAGATTTTAATTTGGAAAGATAAGTTGACAAAAATGTTTTAGACAAATTTTGAGTCAAATTTGGAGTGCTATATATCCCAGTTTATCAAGAGTTGTTAGGTGTTTAAAATGCCTAATATGAAGTTCATCGAGTCTAGTTTCCAACGCAACAAGCCGCTCATCGATAGGACCTCGGAGCGGAGAAATATGGACGTTAGAAGTTCAGTTGACAGAAGTGAAAGAAAATATTCCAGTCAGGCGCCACAGTGCCACGGCACCGGATGCAGGGCCGCGGTATCGTAAGTACTGAACATTCTGAAGTTGCAGCGCCACGGCGCCGGCTGCAAGGCCGCGACGCCGAGGCGGGATTTTTCGCGAAAAAGGGGAAAAAATCAGAAAATATTTGTGTAAAGACCTATGGGAGGGTGACAAGTGTCCCTCCCATCTGTTTGACCAAGAGAGGGTCTTATATTATGACCAAGTCTTGAAGACTTGGTCATTTTGCAAAGGTCCATCCTAAAGAATCCCTCACCCCTTCTCTCTAAAAATTTGAAGAAACCTAAGCCTAGCGAAATTATTGGAGAGGCGGCAAGAAGTTAATGTCACGCCCCGAACCCCGGGCCCGTGACTGGTGCCCTACCTGGGCACCCTTCTACCTAACTGACACAAGTAAACTGCAGAATTTAAATAACACCTCATTTTTTTTAAAACCAACGTACGTGCAAGGGCAAAGCTGACAAGGCTGCCATATAATATACATAATCAAAAGACACTACACTGTACATGATTCCAATCCCACATATGAATACAGACCTCTAAGTGTTTTACTGAACTATGACGGGACAAGGCCCCGCCGTACCCATAACTGTACAAAAGCCTGTACTGAAGGATCTATACCAAAAAGATAAACTCCTGAACAGATGGAGCTATCCAAAACTCGAGCGGTCCTACACTGCAGATCACCAAATCGCGTACCTAACTCGCGGCATGAACGCAGCCTCCCGGGCGAGGTCGACTGGAATGTACCAAGTATGTGAAACAAGATGTATCAGAATGAAATCATAACAGTCTAAACAAAACAGAGACATGTATGATAGCCAACCTACGATACAATACATAAGGCCATATCAAGTCGTGACACATGCCTCAAAGTCGCGACTCAAATATAACCATGGGTCTCACGCCCATAATATCAATCATGCCCGTGGAATCCTTCCTCACTGCCGGCAGTCCATGATATAATACAACATCAGTAAGCACACTGAACCTTGCAATCATGAGAGTAATGCAATCCTTTTTATCTTTTAAGTTATGTCTTTAACAATGAGAATTACTGTTCCACTTTAATTCATAACCACATCGCACTTTTCATTAATGAAACCAATTCCGCTTTCAAAAACGGGCGTCGCTCCAGCTGTGGTCAACCACCCTCTGTGTTATAATGCAACCTATCATAGGACTATTTCACCCGCAAGGGACTATTTCACCCGCTTAGGTCGTGAGGACCCGCAATGAGTCATCGGTACACGATACTCGCATCACGGATAGCTAATCCATGGCTTATATATATCCGGGAATTTAACCCGCCCGAGTCAACATCGACCACGTGAGTGTGTACCACTCACCCCCATGGGGAGCTAACCCATGGTATCCTTGAAACAAGTTGCCGACCCTTTATGGAGGGACGCGGAGATGTGGAGATATGACACTTGCACGAATGTCTATATGAGTAACCCATATGCAAGCAAACCAAAGCAAAACCATGCCTTTAGACAAATCAAGACAATTACCATGCCTTTATTTTTGTCATAAACCAAGACAATACCATGCCTTTCCTTTTTACACAAACCAAGACAATACCATGCCTTTACACAAACCAAGACAATTACCATGCCTTCTTTTCACATAAACCAAGACAACTACCATGCCTTCTTTTTACATAAACCAAGAGAAATACTTATTCAAGCAAGCCAAAATACTATCAAGGCGCAAATAGAAAAATTCTCATTTAACAAGCCAAAGTACTTATCAAGGCACAAATAGAATAATTCTCATTTAACAAGCCAAAGTACTTATCAAGGCACAAATAGAATAATTCTCATTTAACAAGCCAAAGTACTTATCAAGGCACAAATAGAATAATTCTCATTTAATAAGCCAAAGTACTACGTACGTACATTCTTTTCAAAAGACTCCTTTTTATGTAAAATCCCAAGATACTAACACCCGTAGTATCAAGGCGTGTCTATTTTTTAAAAGTAAGTTACTACACTTTTTAGAAACTCATTTCACAGCTTGAAACCAAGTAACTTCAAATTTTCACAATCTAGGCAACTTATGCCCATTAATCAAAATAGACAACTTTCTTAGCCTTCCATAAAGCCGTTATAACCAACTTCCCATAAAGCCGTTATAACCCTTTATGGTTTGGACCAATTCATTCCTTTTTATATCCAAGAGACTTACACTTTTAAAACCAAGTATCACATACTTACAAATCAAGTTTCTTAACTTTCAAAATACTTCAAGTCTCTTAATATTTAGAAATCAAGTTTCTTCTACTTTTAAATCTCAAGTAACTCACACCTTTAAAACAAGCTACTTCTCTTTAAATCATGTAATTTCTCCTCTTTTAAATCACTTAAGTAAATCACTCCTTTGACTCCCCTAAAGTCATTATAACGACCTTTAGGTTTTGGAACTAAGGCACTAGCCAAAAGATTTGGAAACCACTTTTTTTTCAAGACTCTATGTACTTTAAGTAAAATACTTTCACTTTTGAGAATCCAAACTTCACTAAGGAAATGGATTATAACAACTTACAATTAAAACATCAAAGTACAATCAAGGAAGTATATAGAACAATTTCTATATTAGGCAATCCAAGTACAACCAAGGAATGGATCATTTAAGGAGTAGGACATACTTTCTTTATCTTAAGGAATCATGCTAGAAGAAGAGGAGATGGTTCACATACCTTTTCGGCTTAATCCACAAGCTAAGTCGAATACGCCGCACGTAGAAGTGTCAACCTATAATGGTCACAACATGACTATCAATTTCTAGTCTCTAACGTAGAATAATACTAAGTAAGCGGTCTCTTATTCTACGGAAAATCGGGCAACACCTCCTTTGTTTCTACATACTTTGCCACCTTTTTCAAGGCCGAATGCAATAACCAAACATGCCACATTTAAGGCTCATCATACCAACCAATCAAAGGGGATTACACGCCTTACAATACGTGTAAAATTCCGCCCCACAATTCATACCAAGTAAGTCCATGATCAAAGCCATTCTCGGCTAACTTATTCAACAATACAAAGTCTTTTCCAATTCTTTTCCAATCCAAGTTCTTAGGTCTAACATGTTATATAGTCATAGACAACTTTAACAATTATAATTCCTTCTTTATATAACGTGTGACGACTTAAACTAATAATCAACTTGAATTGTAATCTTAAGGCTAAACATGCTAGTTTCCGGATTAGGATTCCAATAGCCAATATACTTATCAAACTTCATAATATAAACATCTCATGCTTGCTAATATCCATAGCTACAACAATAAGTAATCTTAATTACTAAAACGACAAGAATTATACCTTTACAAGCCCTTAAAATTCCAAGATTCAAAGTCGCTCCTTAGAAATTCGTAGCTCCTTTACTTTACGCTCCAATCCGCTATTTGAAGCCCTTAGAAGTTCACAACCAACTTCTCTTCCATTTCCAATCCAAACTTGTGAAAATGACTTAGGTTTCGCCTTGCGACTAACGTGGAAACGTCATTTTTCCGAAATCTTTCTATTGAGATATCCTTACAATACCCTTAGGGACCTTGGGTTAAGGTCTTGTGAATAATGGATCAAAACTACAAAATATTATTGTGTGAAATATGGTGAACCCGAGAGGTTATCTTGAAGAACACAAGGTTCTCTAATTTTTCTAAGTGTTCAAGACTAGTCTTGCACTAGTCTAGTGAATATATAACACAATGGAGGGCTTATATTGCAACACTTGAGTGGCTAGGATGAAGAACACTTGCATAAAAGCCAAGTGGACAAGTTGACAAGTCAACAATCTCAAGCTTGAAGACTTATCATCCACAATGGTCAAATGACCATTCTAACCTTGCTAATTTCGTCCAAGACCATGTGGGGGAGGTTCCACGTGTCGCCCTCCCATTCGTCCATAAAATTCCGTAACCCTCGTGGGCCCCGCAAAACGTAAAATTCCTCGACTGGGCCCCACATGACCAAATCCGTA